>JAPWDM010000016.1:11824607-13234607 GCA_035578155.1 Brachynemurus nebulosus
TAAAAAAAATTTATGTTTTTTTTATATCCGTGTAACCAATACATACGCATTTTTCTTTCTCTCAATCAGAGCACCGGTGTATTTAACTATTAATCAAAATTAATGAGTATTTACTAGATAAATAATTATATAAACCAGATTCCGGAAGTTCAGTAATTTTATCCATCCGATAATTTGATTTATTTTATTATAGGAAATTTATAATTTGGTATTATTAAAGTTATCAGAAATTATATAATAAAATGAAAGGAAAAAAATTTCAATATTATGTTTAGCAAAAATTAGCCTTTAAATGGTACCTATCTTGAAAAATATTTGCAAAAGTTGTGCCTATAGCCGACGAATTCTGCAATTAGCATTATAATTCATGACGTCTTAAAAGAGTTAAGAAGAAAAGAGGGTCTATATCCCGTTTTGAAAATTTTTAGTGTAAATATTTTCTGTCTTTATTTTAAAGTTTTCAACTTAATTGCACAGATTAAATAATTTCATTTTCCAGAAACCTATATAGTAAGTTAAGAGACAATTTTTATTTTAAAAGGCATAAAAAATATATTTACTTATCAAGTAAAATTAATCCAATAATTTTTTTCAAATCGAGCTGATAATGTATTAATACCCTCACTATCTTTAATAAAATTCTTGCATATCTGTAACAAATAAACAAGATTATACTGGATGGATCATAAAAGCCTACACTTCACCTGTTACTTGATCTTATCACTATTTTGTAGTGAGTTGATACTAAAGATGTCACAAATATTCGGACTCGCATTCGCATAAGAAAAAGCATAATTTTGATCCTAATTTGTATGGCCACACTCCAGGTAGTAGAAGACAGAATACAGTAAGCCCTGTCTCACAGTAATTCCACAATGCCTACTCCTGATTAACATTATACAGTCCGCGCACTTTCCCAGTAAACTTCACCAGGAGCCGGCAATATTTTTAAAGAATTAAAAAAATTTATATAAATAAATTCACGAAATGATTCAACAGGTGTAAACATACACTTTTTTAATAAACAACATCAATAACAGACAAACACACTGATTTTTGTGATTGTATTGAAATGTACGCATTTTAATTACAATAAAATTATATTTTTAATAAGTGTTATGTTTATGTTATTCTTCTGTAACTGTTTACAAAACCAACACACAGAGAGTGTGTTTGTTGTAAGTCAATACCTGTTTGCGCACACATGTGTGATAACTGGTCGTAATCGACATCTACGGTTGTTCTGGCTATTTTCAGATGCCGAACGCGCAGAATGTAGTGTTAATAAGAAAAGCATAAATAATGTTTGTCGTGTCTGTAGATATGAACGAATCTTTACCATCTTTACATTCAGGTCGTGGAGAGAAATGGCGGGCTCCAGGAACAGAGCACACTTTTTTAAATTTCTTCCCCAAAAAATAAGTGACGAGCAAAAAAGAAGTTTGTTTTACTTTTCCCCTGGCTCCTTACAGCTCGGCCCCGGAGCAGCATCCCCGACTATCCGACCCTCATCGGCCCCGTTTACACTCTAACATACTCTTTTCCTTGGTACAATTCTATATAAACTGACGTAAAAAAAAATATAAAATAAAAAATCTTTCAAAAAAAATTTTTTTTATTTATAGGTTACACTTTGGGTTAATGTTTATGACTATGTTTATATCCATGTGGATATCAAATACTGCAGCTTGTGCTATGATGTGTCCAATAATTGCTGCTGTTCTGGAAGAATTTGAAGCGGTAAGTCGTTCCGATAGATTTCAAAAATACAATTTATTATTTCCATTTGAGTTTTGAACAAAGTAATTTTTAACTTTATTTACTTAACCGGAAATAATAAACAATTAAGTTCACATGTTAATCAGTTTAATAGTTTCACCTTTGCAAAAAAAATTAGTGTGAATTCTTTGTGAATTTAATAATACCAAACTACACATAATATAATGCCGAAATAACATTTTAATTATAAATTCATTTTCAGCAAGGTATTGGGAAAATGTATATAAAATCTGAAAATGTGGAAAAGTCAGAACATGAAGAAGAGTAAGTAGTGTTCCAGATATGAAAGCACACGTTTTATTTTTAGTATTACAATACATTCTGTTTATTTTTAAGAAAACAACCGTCTGATCAAACAAAAGCCTATTTTTTGGCAGCTGCCTACGCCGCGAGCATTGGTGGATTGGGTACTATTGTTGGTTCAGGAACAAATTTAACCTTCCGAGGAATTTATGAAACGTAAGTTATACAGATATTCTTTAAAATTTCGTGTAGATTAGTCTAGAATTTAGATCCTTAAGGGAAACAGGTGCTGATAATTTTAAATATAGCAAGAGGGTCGAAAATCTGTCTCGAATACGTTTAGTAGCTTTCTAGTTTCGTGAGTTTCGTTTTTGCCTATTGACGTTATACGCATTCAAAGAAATTTTCTAGAAAACAACGAAAAGTGATTTTAAATGAATCCAAAATAATTTATTTGTTTTTTGTCACAGTGAATTTTGTTTCCAACATAGATGATTATAACGGACTTTAAAGCGAATTAAATGCATAGGTTACTAGATAAGTTTTGCAATACAAAGTTTTTATAAACGCGAGGTACTTGCATTTTTAGCGAATTTCGAAAACTCGAAATTCTGCTATTACAGTAGGTGTCATGACGCAATCTGAGTCCGGGGCTATGGCAGAAATCTGTTTTGAGGTCCCTAGAATACGAAAATGATATTCACTAAAATTTATATATATATATATATATATATATATATATATATATATATATATATATATATATATATATTTATGTGTTCCCACGATAACTCTCGAACGAAACGTCTAACGCTTATGAAATTTTGAGTGCGGACTGGATTCTGAATTGGCTTGGCTAAGTTCGTTAGCCAGACACGTCGGATGCCCAGAAGTAGGTTTTCTGGCCATTTTTTATCATTCGATCCTATTATAAGGCAGTTCAATTTCTACATCGTTGAAAAGGAAAAAAAAACTATGAAGAAAATATTCTTATAATTTTCTTTCTATTTTAAGTATTTTTCGAGAAAATGTAAATTTTCACTTTTATTCTTTCTTTGTTAGTCTAATAAGTAATTTATATTTATATCTCAGTTCTTTATTAAGTATAAAAATATTTCACTTTTTTATTAAAGAATTTTGTGAGAACAAGTGAAAACTATTCACATATATGTGATATAACACACATACATGTATAGAGTTTTGTTTCTCATTTATTGCATTATAATTAGCATGGTTCTATCCTGTTAAAAAATGTAAATTAAACAGATTTTCTAAGCTAATGTAATGAAGAATTTTTTTTTTTTTTTATTGAATTTTTAAGTAAACAAGAAATTGAAGATTATGTTATGATAAAGGCTGGTTAAATTTTAAGGGCCGATGTTGATTTTGAATGAAACACAAATTATTTAGGAAATTATTGTCATTTCTTTTTATTATGATAATATGGTATGGTTCAATTATGTATGGAACAAAATATCGGCTAAATGGCCGCCGCGACCTCGGCGGCACACCTCCATCCGTCGGTCCAAATTTTCGATGACGCTGAGGCATAATTGAGGTTCTATGCCGTTAATGTGCCGAATTATCTCATCCTTTAGCTCTTGAATTGTTGCTGGCTTATCGACGTACACCTTTTCTTTAAAATAACCCCAAAGAAAGAAGTCCAACGGTGTCAAATCACATGATCTTGGCGGCCAATTGACATCGCCACCACGTGAGATAACATGGCCATTGAATTTGTCGCCCAAAAGAGCCATTGTTTCGTTGGCTGTGTGGCAAGTGGCACCATCCTGTTGGAACCACATATAGTCCACATCCATATCTTCCAATTCGGGCCATAAAAAATTCGTTATCATCTCACGATAGCGAACACCATTCACAGTAACTGCCTGACCGGCCTCATTTTGGAAAAAATACGGCCCGATGATGCCGCCAGCCCATAAACCGCACCAAACAGTCACTCTTTGTGGGTGCATTGGCTTTTCGACAATCACTCTTGGATTATCATTCGCCCAAATGCGGCAATTCTGCTTATTGACGAATCCACTGAGGTGAAAATGCGCCTCATCTCGGAAGATGATTTTCTTCGAAAATTGATCATCCACTGTTGCCATTTCTTGCCACCATTCTGACCATTGACGACGTTTGGAATGGTCAAGAGGCTATAGTTCTTGAGTCAAATGCACCTTGTAAGTGTGTAAATGCAAGTCTTTATGCATAATGTTCATCAACGACGAGCGTGAGAGGTGCAATTGTTGGGCACGACGACGAGTTGAGGTGGACGGCTCTTCAGCCACACTATCGCGAACAGCAGCAATATTTTCTGCAGTACGAGCATGCACTGGTGTTTTTACATCTCCTACAGACCCGGTTTGCTCAAATTTTTGCACGATTTTTCCGATTGTACGCATATTTGTACGATTAAATTGACCGAAAAAATCACGAAGTGGTCGATATGCATTTTGGTTTGAACGCCCATTTTCATAATAAGCCTGAATAACTTTAACACGTTGCTCGATTGTGTATCTTTCCATGGTTCAAATTGAATTAGTCTGAAATTGAGAAATGTCAAATGAAATGCAGAAAAAAACTTGACGTTTAAGTGTGGTTCACATTCAATATCGGCCCTTACAATTTAACCACCCGTTATAAATATTAATTATTAAATATGAAACAAAACAAAATGTGTACAATGTACATATGTATGTACGGAAAAATATTTTGAATCGATTTTGAAAATTTTTCCACCAATAATTAATAATGTTAAAAAATTAAACCAATTCAAATGGATTTAAGGTATTTTATGTGAGGACAAGGTTTTCGGGAACTAAAAAGGCCAGAAATTAATTAACCAATCGATTTTAAAATTTTTTTCACAGTTAGTAAGTTAAAGTATTTGAATTAATTAATTAAATGATGTCCGCAAGAAGCTTACGGACTGCCATAAGTTATATGAGATCCTTAGAACCCTTTTCTTACTGTTAGAGTACTAGACTTGTATGAGTTTCGCCAGGATTTACTGATCCCATAATTGTAAAAAATAAACTAAACGACCAATTTTAAAAATTTCTTCACTGTTACAGAGCTAAACTATTTTAGATAGATTTAGAATACATTATGTAAGGTCCGCCAGGGTCCACAGGACCCAAAAGTGTCAAAAATAAACTAACTGACCGATTTTGAAAATTTTTTCACTGTTACAGAGCTAAACTATTTTAGATAAATATCGATTACGTTATGTAAGGTCCGCCTCGGTCCATAGGACCCAAAAGTGTCAAAAATAAACTGCCTGATCGATTTTGAAAATTTTTTCACTGTTACAGAGCTAAACTGTTTTAGATAAATATAGATTCCGTTATGTAAGGTCTGCCAGAGTCCATAGGATCCAGAAGTGTCAAAAATAAACTAACTGACCGATTTTGAAAATTTTTTCACTGTTACAGAGCTAAACTATTTTAGATAAATATAAATTACGTTATGTAAGGTCCACCAAGGTCCATAGAACCCAAAAGTGTCAAAAATAAACTAACTGACCGATTTTGAAAATTTTTTCACTGTTACAGAGCTAAATTATTTTAGATAAATATAGATTACGTTATGTAAGGTCTGCCAGGGTCCACGGGATCCAAAAGTGTCAAAAATAAACTAACCGACCGATTTTGAAAATTTTTTCACTGTTACAGAGCTAAACTATTTTAGATAAATATAGATTACGTTATGTAAGGTCTGCCAGGGTCCATGGGTCCAAAAGTGTCAAAAATAAACTAACCGACCGATTTTGAAAATTTTTTCACTGTTGGGGAACTAACTATTTTAGATAGACATACATTACGTTATTTAGGGTCCGCCAGGGTCCATGGGACCCAAAAGTGGTAAAAATAAACTAACCGACCGATTTTGAAAATTTTTTCACTCTTACAGAGCTAAACTATTTTAGATAAATATAGATTACGTTATGTAAAGTCTGCCAGGGTCCATCGGATCCAAAAGCGTCAAAAATAAACTAGCCGACCGATTTTGAAAATTTTTTCACTGTTGGGGAGCTAAGCTATTTTAGATACATATAGATTACGTTATGTAAGGTCTGAAGTGTCAGTAGGACCTAAAAGTGTCAAAAATAAAATAACTGACCGATTTTGAAACCTTTTTACTATTACCAAGGTAAAATATTTTAGATAGGTACAGGTTGTGTTATCTGAGATCCACAACTGTCCTGCGGATGCAAATGCGGCGTAGAATGCTACACAACGGGTTTTGAATATATATATATATATATATATATATATATATATATATATATATATATATATATATATATATATATATATATATATATATATATATATATATATATATATATTACATAAAGTCCGCCTAGAATATACGGTCGAGCTGATTTTTTAATGAGGTCCACCGGGATCTTGCAGATCCGAAAACGCCAGTAATAAGCTATCGAACCGATGTTTAAAAATTTCTCACTGCTAGAGAACTAAATTATTTTAGATGGATACAACTATGCTGCACAAAATTCGTTCGGGTTCTTGGGTCCCCAAAAATACCAAAACTAATTACCCAACCGATTTTAAAAATTCTTTTACTCTTAGAAAGCTAAACTATTTTAAATAGGTACAGGTCTTAGATGAGATCCGCCAGTGCCCAAGATTTGGAAATTCGCTATGTTATGCAGATGCTGCGACAGGGGTATTTTTTTATAAAGTTAAACTCAAAACTAGACGGTAGCTATACAGTAAGTCCCCCTGAATCATTTATGTACAGAGCTAAGTCTTTTTAAAACATTAAAAATGTCCGAATGGCTGAAAGACGAGTTAGACGTTATTATTCGCTACAACTTTGTGCGAGGCCTTTCTGTAGATGAATGTGTAGAGGAAATGAAAACTGTACTAAAGGAAAGTGTCCTCATCGCACAACTGTGTACTGGTGGTATCGTGAATTTGAGCGTGGTAATTTCAATGTTAGTGATGCTCCAAGATCGGGTCGTCCTGCTGAAGCAACTACTCCGGAAAATGTAGCAAAAGTCGAGTTATTAATAAAGGAGGATAAACGAGTCGTTATAGATAGTCAGCGCACAGTATAGGCCTTTTGGTATATCAATGAATATTTGCCTAAAATTGTTCAGAAACTTAAAGAGATTTGTCCAAACTCAAGAATGGATAGCTGGTATTTTCACCACGATAACACTTCTGCTCATCGAGCTCAATAGATAGTTGAGTCTTTAGAGAATACTGGCATTAAAGTGCTTGAACATCCTATCTACAGTTCAGATCTTGTTCCCTGTGGCTTCACTTTGTTCCTAATTGTGAACGACCAGCAGAAAGGCCGAAAGTTTGTGAGCGATTCCAAGCTACTGGTGGCTTAGGAGCAAATGTGTTCAGAACTGCCAGAAGAAAAATGACACGACATTTTTGATAGTTGGTTTTTACGTCTAATTAAGTGTATAAGCTCTAACGGAAATTATTTTGAAAAGCTTTAATAAATATGGCTGTATTGCAAAACTTATCTAGTGACCTGTGTATAGTTGAATATTTTTTTATGCGGTAAATAGAGACCGCATAACAAAATCGTACAAAAAAAAATATTCAAAAGCTTTATAAATAACTATAAAAAGTATAGTTCGGTCCAGATTGTAGAAAAAACTTTTTTTATGCGGTGGATCGGGATCACATAACAAAGGTTTCATAGAAAATACATGACTCAAAACGCTCAGAACCTTACGATTCCCTTAGAAGTTGCTTTTCCAAACAAGATTTAAAGCATTAATTTACACAAGAATCTACCTTCATTTCTAAATATTATGAAAATTGGGATAAATACATATTTTATTGAAAAAACTTAATAATGCAATAACTTATATTCTTATGCAATGTACTGATTAAATGCTTAAAAACAGCCAATAAGTTATTTTATCAAAGAAAATGATTCTAATTAGTGTTTAAATTTCTTACTTTCTTTTGATTTTTATTCACATTAGGCACTTTAATGGACCTTTTTTTAAAAATCGCATAAAAAAGTTTTACCAAAAGAAATCGCACAAAAAACGCCTATTATTTTTAATTTTTTGTTTGTACCACCCATTTTCCTAAAAAATTTCATTGTTTTTGCTGATTAAACTTTACGTTTTGTGATTAAAACTTTTGCTATTGTAAAACGGTTTCGGATTACTTAATACTACATGGCAGGAATTCAAAATATATATAGGTGTATTGAAAATAGAGGTTTTTGGAAATTGACACTAAAAATTGGATCGTTTTTTGCACTTTATAACGTATTTTGAATTAATCTGTACACAAATTCAGTTAAATCAATCACAGCTAAAGCATGAAAATTAAATACATATGTATAGAGGATACTAATCGAACTTTAGGATCGTATCACTGCTGAGAATTGTTATTGTTTCTTGAGAATTTTCCTAAGTATGTAATTTTCAATGAAATGTTTTCCCCGACATAAACGCTTCAAGTCGATTGGTTATGCAGCTGAGGTGTGAAAGCGAGACACTTTCACATTTATAATATTAGTTGGGACTGAACTGTTCTACATAATTGAGGACATGAGTGGATGAAGGTGTTATGTAACATTTCTATAATTTTACAGTTAGAAGCGTTTGAAAGTTTTTATTTACATATACTTCCCATGCAATAGCACATGTTTACTATTGAATTTCTACAAAACTATTGGACGTAATGAAACCAAATTTTAGTATATGATACTTTAGCATAGAATATTTCAAAATTTGGCAAAAATGAATTTCTGAAAAAATGTTACATAACACCTTTATCCACTCATGTCGTCAATTCTGAAAGGATTTTTGCAGTCATTCAAAGTAATGAGCATCAACTCAAAGCCAAAAAAATGATAAATATCTATTTAAAAAAAAAAAAAATGTCTTTTTGTTTCAGCCGATTTCCAAACAGTGATGGAATAAATTTCACATCATGGATGCTTTACAATATTCCAACTGTATTAATTATGACACTTTTATCCTGGGTTTGGTTACAGATATTATATTTAGGATTATTCAGGTATGAATCAAAATTTATAACATTAACATTGTTTTGTAAATTTAATATATAACTACTAATGTTCTTTATTTTCAATTTTCAGACCAAAGAGCGAAGCTGGAAAACAAGTTCAGAAGGGCGTAGAAAATGAACATATTGCTCGTGAAGTAATTAAAAAGAAATATAATGAATTAGGAAAAATGTCTTGGCACGAAATTTGGGTGGCTATCTTCTTCATATTGATTGTGTTGTTATGGTTCTTCCGTAAACCTGGATTCGTGAAAGGATGGCCAGATTATGTAACAGATTTGTAAGTGTTAAGTGCACTATATCTTAAGAAAATCTTTTTTCAGCAATTTATAATAACTTTTCAATTTCTAGAAAAGTAAAAGATGCTACTCCAGCTTTATTAGTCGTTTTCTTGATGTTTCTTGTCCCTTCGGAACCAAGATTTTTCCGTTCTTTCCGTGATAATCGTGAGTAAACAAAATTTTAGTGCTTTAACAAATTATAGTGACTGCTTATTCTATATTCAATTTTAGCATTAGAACGCCCGACTACACCAAGTCCAAGTTTACTGACGTGGAAAGTTCTGAGCACAAAAACACCATGGGGTCTTATGTTCTTATTAGGTAAAGACATTTACACCGGCATAAATTCGTTGCCCAAAAAAAAAAATTATTTTCAATAATTTTTATTTTCAGGTGGCGGCTTTGCACTGGCTGAGGGATCAAAACGATCAGGAATGTCAGAATATTTAGGAAATTCATTAACAAGTTTAAAAGTTCTACATCCGTTTTTGATATTGGTTATAGTATGCGTAATAGCTTCTTGTTTAACAGAACTTACATCAAATGTTGCCATAGCTAATATTTTACTTCCAGTTTTAGCAGAAATGGTAAATTGTTCAAATTACACTAGGCAACAAAAAAAAAAATTTTTTCCTGGCGAACGAATTTATTTGATCCGTATTCTTCAGGCGTTCTGTAGTATTCAAACGTAAATAAAGCATTTCAGTCACAATTATGTGGGAAAAGCTATTTTTAAAGAAAAAAATATTTATATGGAACTAAAAAACGAACTTTTTTTTAATATTTCTTTGTCTGTCGTTTGTAGTTTGAGGTGAAAATTTCTTTTGTTTTGAAAAGGTTTTGAGGCAATTTCCAACAAAGTTTCCGTGACTTCAACAAACGACAACCAAGTTTCCTTTTTTATTTTATTTAAGATTAAAATGAAAGTTGGGTCCTTTATTAACTTTTTGATATCTGGGCCTACAAATATTTTTTCTCTGATTTTGAAATCGCTCAGGGAAGAAAATTCTTCTCTCAAAAACTAAAAGTCTGGCCCCTCTGTGCTTATAGCTTTCACAAAGTCTTTAAAAAGCCTTAGTTTTATGTGCAGTGGTGGTAATATTTCTTTAGGCGGGTCAGCCAAAGGTTTAAACTCTACATTTTTCTGTCTTGGAACGTAAATAATCCTCATAGGCCAGATTTTTTGAACGTAATGCATATTTTTTGCTTTTTGATATACCTACTCTTTGAGACGTGACTGACAAGGAAAGGGCAAGAAGTCGAAAATTCAAAAAAATCTGAAACTTTGTCAGTATATAGAGGGTGACTACCTAATAACATAAAAAATATCAGTTGCTGCTAAAAAACGTTTTTAAGGAGTGAACCACCCCCTCAAAGTTGGAACACAAAAATTTAAAAATCGACGAAATTTTATTTATACGTACCTTAAAAAGTTCTAGTAACAAATATAGCATTATTTTTTGAATTTACACCTTTTTAAGGGTTGAAAGCACCCCTCAACGGTGTGCTTAAAAATTTAAAAATTGATGATATTTTGTTTATATATACTATACAGAGCTCTAATAATAAATATAACATTATTTTTTGCATCTACAAATTTTTAGGGGTTGAAACCACCCCTTCATATGTGTAGTTAAAAATTTAAAAATTGATAATATTTTCTTTATATATACTATATAGAGCTCTAGTAATAAATATAATATTATTTCTTGCATCTATAAATTTTTAGGGGTTGAAACTACCCCTTCATATGTGTATTTAAAAATTTATAAATTTATAATATTTTGTTTACATATATATACTATACAGAGCTTTAGTTATAAATATAACATTATTTTTGCATCCACAAATTTTCAAACCACCCTTTCAAGTGCGTACCTAAAAATTTAAAAATTGGCGATATTGTGTTTACATAGAGACCTAACGATAAATATATTATAAATATATTCTTTCACACAGTTCTCCAAGAAACACCTCCTCCAAGTTGTAAACTAAAAATTTCAAAACCGCAAAATTTTGTTTACATATACAACAAACACAACAATCTTACAATAAATATATTAATAATGTGTAAAATTAGCAATACAAATAGCTTTCAAATAGTGTACTAGATTACTGTGTAGTACATGTAAACAAAATTTCGTCAATTTTTGTTTCTAATTTCTAATTTGGAAAGGATATTTCACCCCTATAAATGTATGGAGGCAAAAAAAAAATTATGAATCCATTTTTGTGATATATTATATGAATAAAATCTCCGAATTTTTAAATTTTCAAGTCGACAACTGAAGGGGTGGTTTCACCCTCTTAAAAATGTGTAGGTATAAAAAATAATATTATATTTATTACTAAAATTCTTAATAGTGTATACAAATAAAATTTCGTCAATTTTCAATTTTCTAAGCACACACTTGAATGGGTGGTTTCAATGTGTGGACGTAAAAAATAATGTTATATTTATTATTAGAATTTCGTATAATGTGTAAAAACAAAATATCATAAATTTATAAATTTTTAAGTACACACATGAAGGGGTGATTTCAACCCCTAAAGATTTGTAGATGCAAAAAATAATGTTATATTTACTTTTAGAGCTGTATATAGACTATATAAACAAAAGATCATCAATTTTTAAATTTTTAAGTACACATATGAAGGGGTGGTTTCAACCCCTAAAAATTTGTAGATGCAAAAAATAATGTTATATTTATTATTAGAGCTCTGTATAGTATATATAAACAAAATATCATCAATTTTTAAATTTTTAAGTACACAGTTGAGGGGTGGTTTCAACCCTTAAAAATGTGTAAATCCAAAAAATAATGTTATATTTGTTACTAGAACTTTTTAAGGTACGTATAAACAAAATTTAATCGATTTTTAAATTTTTGTGTTCCAACTTTGAGGGGGTGGTTCACCCCTTAAAAACGTTTTTTAGCAGCAACTGATATTTTTTATGCTATTAGGTAGCCACTCTCTACATACTGACAAAGTTTCAGATTTTTTTGAATTTTCGACTTCTTGCCCTTTCCTTGTGAGCAAAATTAATATTTTTCTAGTATCAGGAGTGACACCAGCTACAAACTTCACGGTATATTTTGCTCGAGTATTTTTTAATGTTGCCTAGTGTAATTAAAATTTTTTTTTGGTTCAATGCTTAATTTTTAATTTTTTTTTAGTCTGTTGCCATCAAAGTTCACCCGATGTATTTAACATTACCCGCGGCCATCTGCTGTTCATTTGCATTTATGTTGCCAGTCGGGACGCCTCCAAACGCTATAGTTGCTGGTTTGGCAAATATAAGGAGCGCTGATATGGTAAAATCTACATACTTATGACTTTTTTGTGTTGTAAATTGAACTAATGTTTATTTTCGTTTTTTAGGCAAAAGCTGGTTTAGGAGTTTCTTTCATTACATTATTAGTTATTATTATAACCTATCCCACATATGGAAGACTGATTTATGGACTATCCGAATTTCCTGAATGGGCAATTGGACATAATTGAAAAATAGTGAAAATAATTATTTTAAGGATTTAATAAGTGCGCACAAAAAGCGTATCTAATTAAGTTTAAAGCATTTCATTTTTGAATTATGAATCTAGCCTTAGTGTTTGTATCGTGTGTACCACTGGTTAGGTAAATCAAAGCACACATACTAGTACAATTAAAAATCTTTAGATTTGTATTTCTGGTAAACAAGAATATTTTTATTATTTATATTTAAATTTAGGATTTACATACATATTAGAATCTCAGCGCAGAAAACTCGTGTTTTAAATACTTTTTTTTTTTAATTTTGTCACATGTTTTTATGAATAATAGTTAAATGGATTTGTGCAAAGTTTAATTATTTAAATTTATGATTGAATGTGAAAGCATGCAAAACAACTAGTCAAGACAAGGTATGCAAGGTAATATAATAATGTAACAACTAATAAACAATTATTTGTTTATCGCGGTTCTGGGATATTTACACCTTTTATCATTTTCATTACCGATGACAAGCATAAATTACTAATTTAAAATTAATGACGTGTGTATAATATCAACAAAATTGAAAAAATAATATTTAAGCAAATAATTATAGATTAGCATTTTTTAAAAAAGTAAACCATGCCAGAAAAAATGTGAATTTTTTTTCAAATGTATTAAAAATGGAGTTTTCAGGAAATTTTAAACTATAGAACTAAAAGTTTTTTTTTTCCCACAATAATTCACAAAATATTTTTGCATCAATTGCTACACAGCTTAAGAAAACCACTGGGAAAACTATTTAAATTTAAAAAAAATTTAACAGAAGTAAATTTTGCATAATTCTATTAACGATATTCATTTGATATTTCTTTGTTCATTCAAGCTTTTACTGACTGCCACGGGCGCAACATATTATGTAAAGAATCAAACGAGCAAAAAAATCAATAAAAATTGAGATCTATTCATCACCATTGCATTTTGTAAAACTGACTCGTCTTTAATTTTCCCTATTTACAGTAGTTTGTAAAGGCAAAAAATTAATACAATTCATTATTTTTCCAAGAGGGTGACGGATTCCCTGGTACGAACAACTGAATGTAAACTTTGAATATGTTACTCAAAACGTTTCCTAAATAGAATGATGAAAAATTTACTTTTATTAAAACTTTTTGGCCTTAAACCGTTTTCTTGAATTAATAGTTTAAAATTTTCACGGAACTTATTAATTTACTGTGATTTTTAAAAATTAAGAATGTTATTTAAGTAAAATATAAATAAATTTTTTTTAAATTGATATTACGTATAATTATTTAATTTCCAAAGAATTTTTAATTATTAGAGAGTAAGTTAGTCATTAACTAAATATTTCATTAGGCCAATTATTTTTCATTGTAACTGATTTAAATAATTAAAAAAAAAAAAAAGCTATGGACCAAAACAGAAACAATATTGCTCGAATATTCGTTAATATGCTGCTTGTAGTACAACATTATAATTTTCCAATCAAACAAGCAGGTGCAAAATATTCTTACAAAACAGTATCCTTAAGAATGTTTATTTTTAATATTTTTGAATAAAAATGCTGTTTTCCTTATTAGTCGAATCTTACGAAGAAAAATTAGACTTATCCAGCCTATACGATAAGAACCGGACGAGGCGAGAGTAGGGGCGTTATCCATTTTCGGACCCGTAGAACACGATTCTGGAGAAAAAAATGTCATATATATATATATATATATATATATATATATATATATATATATATATATATATATATATATATATATATAGTGTTCCTTCTCAATAGTTCCGCAAAATGAAACGAGGGGAATAGCATTTCATTTAACGTTTTCCAGCTTTTCCAGGAATTGTTGTTCTCCCACCGAATTCCAATTGCTCGCTAGCAAGGTAATAAATTTCTTTATGTCTAAATTCAGAAATTGTAGTTCAATAATTTATGATTGTATCAAAATTGAAAATTTTTCCAGGAGCGTTAAAACAAGTACGGGGGTCTAAAGATAATAATGTAACTTAAAAATTTAAATTAATATTTATATAACCATGTAACGAAACTCTAGTGGTTTACGTTTAACATATGTATAGATATGCTGATATACATAATTGTACTATATGAGTATAATGTACCTGTGTACGGTATTGGACTTACAGTTAAGTATAATTACTTAATAGTATATCATTTTCATTATAATCATCTATTTATGTACGCAGTTAACAAGTTTATTTTATTTCTTTTTTATTTATTTTTAAAAATCTAATTATTAAATTGACTATTGTGTAAGCTTTTTCTTTTACTGATCAAATATGTATCACCTCATAAAATTTTGCAAGAATACGCTCGCATCTCTAAATGTATTTTTCTAATTAAATTTTTATACCTGCATGCATAACATCGATATATGTCACCTAATAATTTATGTCTATCGACTATCTGTTTACATAATGAGGACACTAATTGATACATATCAGTGAAACCACAGATGACAGAGATCCCGCAACTATCTCTTTTCTGAAATCACGAGTGTGTACTTCTGTGCTCATTAGGCTTCTTAGTTGTCAGTTTGTCAGTAGCAGTCGATGATTGAAGATCAACCACACGATAATGGACTTGATTGTTGTTGGTATGGTTACATCCCCTAGTACATGCGTATGCTGTCATAGCTATGTATGCAATAACTGAGCCACGTGACCCCCCTACTATCTGCGTTACTCACACAAATACACAAAATCGCACTAATCCAATGTAAACCCAGTGTGTGTATACAACATATTGTCTATCTCTTACATGTTACACTGGTTTCAGTAGTGTAGGCATAGATATGTTGTCTCTATTACTCTATGAGTGAAACAGTGGAACAGTATAAACAATGCTGATCAGTTAGTCGAATAATGATGTTACAAACTTAAATTGTCTTACTATATTTATTCAATTTAGGCAATTTTTTTTTTTTTCATTTAATATAAACAAAACATTTTTAGCTCTTATGAAATAAATATTATACTCGTAATAGGTGGCAAAGTGGGGGTAACGCTCGAGTCTCAAACTGGGGAAGCGGAACTATTGAGAGCGGAAATATTCAGAATGCCCACTATATATATATATATATATATATATATATATATATATATATATATATATATATATATATATATATATATATATATATATATATATATATTCCTGCTACCTTTTGACATGTGTAGGGTCCCCCTATGGACGGAATGAGCTGAAATTTGGTAAGTGGGGCTCATTCCGATGCACAACAATACTATCAAAGTGGGGTTAAATTTTGGATCCGACCCAACATCTTCGGTATTTTCAAGACATCTAAATCTAAATGTGGTTGAAAGGGTACAGGCGGATTGTCATTTTGGTGTTTTCAAAACTGATGATAAGTGTTCGGCTGATCGGAGCTTTAAAAAAAGGGTTTAAGTTTTTAAGGGCTGAATCTCAGTAAATTTCAATTTTATGTCGATAGCAGTTAGCAGGAAAAAACTCAACACAATTCGTACGAGGGCATTCCTACCCATGCTTATTCGCCAACAGCCTTTGTGTTTTATTTTTAAATATTAAAAAAAGACCTTAAATAGTGAGCTGGAAGGCCTTTATGAAGATATTTTTTCTTTCCAAAAAGTCCAAAATTCATATTTTATAAATAAAAACTGACTTTAATAATATTTTTTAAATTACAATATTTATTACATTTTTTTTAACAGTTAGTTCACTAAGAACATTTCCAGAATGGAATTCGGCTATTACAGCCACTGTCATAACGCGACTTGAGTCCGGAACTATGGCAGAAATTTGTTTGAGGTCCCTAGAAACCGAAAATAATATTAGCTAAAATTTATATACACCAGAACTTCTTAAAGTGTGACATAGTCCGGACACACACATGACATGCACACTTATCGAGACACACATTGACGACTCGCAAAAATCTACAGGGTGTAAAGTAAATAAGTTTCATCCTTTTGAGAGATGGTTTATCTCGGTGTAAAATTGCCGAAGACATAAAAATTTTTTCGGAATTCGCTATCTGAGAAAATCGCATCCCAGCCAGCTCATCGTTTAATATGAATTTCTCTGAATACGCCTCTGACCAAACTAAAATTATTCGCACCCTGTATAATAAAAATTTTTTAAAAATAAAAATAATTTTTTTTTTATTTTACGACAATATGTAAACATCTGCCGACTTTTGAATTGATAGGTACTGTATAGTAAAAAAAAAACCGAACACTGTTTTTCATAAATTTTGGTTAAAATATGTTTGAAATATTTTTGTATGTTTTTATTTCACAGGACGTTATGAATATTGCAAGAACCGTAACTGTGGTATTATTGCATTTCTTTAATTACAAATATTTAGTTGCATTACTTTAATTACAAGTATTAATTTAATTAAAAATTACACTTGAATTTTTAAACAAACCAAAATAAAAACTTTCCTTTAACTGTCATAAAACATTGTTGTTAATATTGTTGGTACACAACACAGATTAAAAAATGAATTTTTATTTATAAGTGAGTAACTTTAGCGGAAAACTGTAACAGAGAATTCCAAACTTCGGCATTAATTATCATTATTGTAAAATTATTTTACCAAATTTGTTCTATTATACCAACAAGCTGAAACAAAACACATTTAAATAATAATTTATGTACCTGCGACATAGATCAAAATAAGAGTACCAATAATAATAATAAAATATTAAAATACATTTAATAAGAGATACTATAAACATACATAATTATGTATGTAAGCAAATATACAGTAAGGTAAATGTCCCAAATTCCGACACTTTAGGAAGAACTAAACATATTTTCCTAGAATAATTTAAAATTCGTTGGAAAGGCTCAGTCTTTTGTCAACAACCAGACCAAAATTTTTACTTTAGATAAATTATCGCTTACGAAAAATACAAAAATAAAATACAAAAAATAAGAATTTTTGTACTACTGAAATGACACATAATTTCGACATCTACCATAAGAACTTAGCTCTAAATTCAATACCTTTGTGAACTTATTTTCGTGTTTTTAAATTCAACAGTGTCCATAATTTTGACTATAAATGCTTTAGCTCAAATAAAAAAGAAAAAAAATTGATAAAGATGCATTTAAGTATAATTTATTGAAAAATTGCTTTATTTATTACACGTACATATTAGTTAATAATGTACTTTTCCAATTTCTGCTAATATAAAAATCAATACTGCTTTGTTGTATATTTCGCAAAATAACTAATTGATCATTAATTTTAGTACAATATTTGTTAAAAATAAATCGAAATATACAAAAGGTAGTATTACCTAATGTTCATAGATATCTCTGATATACAAAACGAACGTTTTAAAAGCAGAATTGTTTTAAATTCTTTAAAATAATATAAACGTTTGATTTTAAGACACTGTCTGATTTTGGGTCATTTACCTTATTTATTGATTCATTTAAATTGATAAATACATATTCCTTTTCAGTTCCCAGTGTGTTAAAATCCTCAAAACAGTTTTTTTTTAAATAAACAATTACAGACATACTCACATACATATGTACTTGGGGATTCACAGACAATGATGATATCATCAACCTCATCAACCATCGATAATCAAGGAGTTGGCCAAATGCGTATTTAACACACATTAAGCCGAGTTCCTGAGTTATTTGCGTTTTTGTATTTTTGGGGATAAAATACATCGCATCGCATATTTTTTTACGGTTTACTGTGAAAATAAATAAATATATTTGTACTTGTGTTACTTAAGGGTCAATTAAGTGGTAATTGGATTCCTTACAAACCACATGGACTTTGAAATACAATATTTCTGAAACGAGGTATAAAAAGTTGTTAAAAGAACCTTAACTTGATATGCTGCAAACAGTATACATATAATTATTTTTGAAGGAATTTACGAAAAAAATTTTTCAGCATTTCTCTTAATGATTTTGATTTGAATTTTTGGAAATGTTATCTAATATCAGAATATACTTTGACGTAAAATTTCACTTATTGAGTGTACTAAAATTGTTTATGCCCAGCTTTAAATACGGAAGATAGGTACCATAAGAAATTAAGAAAGAAATTGTTTTACTGACGGTTAATTGAGATGCATGTATTATATTTGCAAAATTTCGTGTTCATACATCCAAAGGCATGGAATTTCTGAAAATGTTACAATCAAAAAATTATAAGACCTTCCAGAGTTCTTCGGAACCCTAATCTTTGAAAATTATTTTTTAAAAAGCCATCCCATAAACATAATATATTTATGACCTGTCAAACTGGATATATTTATGTGTTTTGGAAACACCAGTAACCTATTTATTTTAGAACATATAACATAAACATACGTACATAAGTATGAATATGTATTTTTAGTTGTATGTGTATGATTGCCGATTGGTATTCGTATTATTTTATTATCATTTTATCAATAATAAAACAGTACATTCTTCCTTATTTTTTTAACAATACAGGTACTGGTCTAAGCTGTTTTAAACTGTTGCATAACTGTGTGAAAATAAATTAGCGATTTATAATTTCTTTAAATCAAAGTATTAAAATTAAAAGTATGTGTATGTGCGTGAATAATAAACCAATTGTATATTTTAGAAATGTTTTAAAATTTAATTGTTGTGTCATAATTCATAAATACTTCAACTTAAAGTACTTGCTCTGAGATAGTCAGGTACAAAAGTTTATCTCAGCAAAAAAACTTTATTTTATCAAAAATTAAATAATGTATTGATATTCTTCAGTTATTATATTGGTATACCACTTGTTTTTTTGTATTTCCGCGCGCTTATGTTGTAGCACTTTAAAAACGTTGTAAAAACGTAGTAAAATGATGTTTTTAAATTATATTTCAAAATCGGCGTGGTCAATAATTTTTATTTCTTATTAAATATGGTTTGTAACTTTGTATTAAATAACATATTCAATTTTTATCAAATTCCTTTGACACGTTTTCATTTTATTCTAAAAAAATAGAATTTTCCCATAAGAACCCGTGTTAAAATTACAAAACTTTGAAATCGTTTTTCTCAAAATTGGGGTGGTCAATTTTTTTTTCGGTAAGGGCTCGTATTATTGGTATTGGAGAAAATAAATATCTAGAGAACTTTGTTAAATTTCCAAATAATTTAATGAGATTTGACGAAATCGATCTATTTGATATATGACGTAAATTGTCTCATTAAAAATTATGTTTAAATTTTTATGGACACTACTGTATAACTATTTTCAAAAGATTCCGTAAACAAGCAGGTAAAAATATTTTGTTGACAAAAAAATTTACATTCAAAAAAGCAAAGGAAAAAAATGATAAGTAATCAGAGCCTGATTAAGTTTTTTTTTCTAGGGGCCATTTTTTAACACGTTTTTGACAATCGAAAATTTCTGAAATGAAACTTGATCGGTAAAATTTAACTAGCAATACTTAATTAGTACCTTTCTCTCCTGCAAATTATGAAACTTATTTACTTTACACCCTGTATATATATATATATATATATATATATATATATATATATATATATATATATATATATATATTATATATATATAATATATATATATATTATATATATATATATATATATATATATATATATATATATATTATATATATTATATATATATATATATATATATATATTAGGGTGTGCCAAAAAAAATTTTTTCTCATAATTTTTTCCTCGCTCTCCGCTCAAAATATCGTAGGCTATATCTAGACAAACATCCCCACCAAAGCGCAGCTCAAAATTCCAAGTTTTAGAGGTGCATCATCGAATCTAAAGTTTTCCCATTTAAATAACACAGGAAAAACGATTTTTTATGTTATTTACTCCTACAAACTATGAAGAAATTATTTTTCCATAAAATGAATCAAAGCACCTTATTAAGCATTAAATTTTGGACAAAAAATTTCATTGAGTCAAATTTCTATCACCAATATTTCACTTTCTACAGAGCCTTAAAATTTAAATTTCTTGAAATTTTACTTTTTTTACATTTTTAAGCTAAACTATTAAAGATAGGACAAAAAGTTAAATGACCATTTTGTAGTCCAACTGACGCTTTACAAAAAAGGTCCTTACAAATTTTTCGTATTACAAACAGTTACAAAATTACAGACCCTCAAAATTTATTTTACTTTTTTTCTCCAAAATGGAAATTCAGCTGTTACAGCTGGTATCATGAAAAAATCTGAACCTAAGATTATGACAGAAATTTGTTTTGAGACCTCGAAAAACCGTAATACGTTTAATTTTTTTTACGTAACCATTTTGAACAGATACAGAAACCGAACAAGAATACACAGATACTTTTTTGTTAATATCTATATGAGAAAAGAAAGCTTATAAAAATATCAATATATTTATCTATTATATATATATATATATATATATATATATATATATATATATATGTATATATATATATATATATATATATATATATATATATATATATATAAGAAGACTTTCAAAACGTCAAGAACGCAGTATTTGTCGGTTAGCAACGACTGAAAACATGTCGCTATCAAAAATAAAATTGGTAATGAATTTAAACGTCTCAAAAGCTACAATTTCAAACACAATAAGTCGAAAAAAATTTATAGTTTATAAAAAAAATGTGTAAACTTCAAGTTATACAGAAACATAGAGTCGTTTAAATTTTGCAAAAAAATATATATAGATTTCGGCGATAAGTGGCTTACAGTTACTTTTTCCGATGAAAAACGCTTTTGCCTTGACGGTCCTGCCTATTACTGGCACGATTTTCGAAAGGAAGAAAAAATATTTTTTAAGCGGCAGGTCGGTGGTAGTGGCATTATGGTATGGGATGGAATTTCTTTTAACGGCCGAGCAGATATTGCTTGTAAAACAATAAAAATAAAGTCAGTGCGGTATAAAGAAATTTTAGAAATGCATTTGCTGCCGGTTAAGTTACTGCTTGGTGGGCCAGAATGGATTTTCCAATAGGATAATGCATCCATTCACTGTTCGAGGGAAATAAAATCATGGTTTCGGGAACATAATTTTAGAGTTATGGAATAGCCAGCACGTAGTCCAGATTTAAATCACATAGAAAATGTGCGGGATATATTATCGAGATCAGTTTACGAAAATGGAAGACAATTTAATATCGGTAAAGAATTGCGAAAGAAAATCGAAGAAGAGTGGCTAAAATAGATGTGTCTGTATTTCAAAAATTAATTTTATCCATGAAAGATCGAATTTTTGAAACCATAAAAAGAAATGGAAATTACACACACTTTTAAATTTGCCCGTTTTTGATTTAACAGTTAGAAACTTTAAAGTGTGCTATCATTTTTGAACAGTAGTTTTAATGTATTTTTTAAAAATAAGTATTAAAATTAGTTTAAATTAAAAAGTTACCTATTAGTGAGTTATGTTGTATTAAGTCTATAAATATGCATATATCAAATCACTTTTATGAATAATGAATTAAAAGAAAATTGAAAAAATTAATGTGTGCTATCATTTTTGGACGGGGTGTATATATATTTATGTATCCGAGTCATAACTCTCGAACGAAACGTTTAATGCTTATGAAATTTTGTGTGCGTACTGAAGACTAGATTGGCTCGGCTAAGTTCGTTAGCCAGACACGTGGGATGCCCAGAAGTAGATTTTTTGGGCATTTTTTTGTCAACAAAATGAGTTTTTTACCAGAATTAAGCAATTTTTCAAATTCTTTTTTACACCAAGCCAAAGTAAAAGGCAATATGCGTAAAAAATATTTTTACACCATCGCTCTAAATTAATTACTTTTTAAGAAAAGTTAGAAAATATGTTGGAAGAAACCATTTTCTATTACACTCGCACTCACAGTCTTTTTTTCTGTCTCATTTTTTACGATGCTACATTAAAAAAAAAAAAAAAAAAAAAAAAAAAACAAAAACAAAAAAAAAACGGCTTTATAAGTGACGTGTCATGATTTTTTTAATCCAATTTAACGATTCAGTTATATTCTATTCCTCTCAGTTGAGTAAATCTTTATAATCTATCTATTCCATTTTTTTATAGGAAAATTACCAAGAAAATTTGTTTTATGTGATATGGTCAGAATTTAGATTATGTTTATACCTTACTAAAATTAATAAGAGTTTGCTACAATCGCATAAAAATTACGTTAAATCATATTCAAACAATAATATTTTTACGTAATTTTTTATCCAAATGACAATACTGTTATAATTGTTATGTCTAAACATAGCATTTTACTCGTAAATAAGTTTGCACATTCATTTTTTTTTCTTTTTGACAACAAAACAAATAATTTTGACAAATTCTATCATACATTTTTGAAAATATTAAATATTTTAAGGCGAAAATATATTAAAAAGTAATAAAAACCATACATCTGCTCATTTTACCTCAAAAATGTCGGAAAATAGAATATTTTTCAATAATTAACCCAAAAAAAGCATATAAGAGGTAACTTTTATATTTTTTTGAAAATTTCAAAATAAAATAGATATCGTAATAAATACTCGCCTTAAAAAAATCAAACAAGTATTTAGAATAAAATACTATTTCTTAAAGAAAATATTAAAATTATGTACAAATGCCGTCCTGATAAACTGATACGTTCTGTCCATCTTGAGCGCTGGAGCCGATTTTGAGGAGCTGGATTCCCTCCATACACACATTTTTAAAATGTCCTTTTAAATTTCGTAACTCAATCATTACAATTAAAATCTAAATTAAAAAAATCTATATGACCTGTTTTTTCTCAATTTTCTAGCATCAAGTCTAGGGGTAATTAACTAGGGGGTGATTGTGTTGACATTTTGATGTAAAATATAGTAATTTTAACCGTCTTCAAAATAACGTTTCCATTTTAACAATAAAAAAAAATTTAAAAAAGTGTTTAAGTTCTGGCAAGATTGTTAAAAAGGGACTGAAATGTTTTTAAATGTTGATATATACAAAAAATATTAATGTGTTAAGTACTTGCTAGACTTATAGGTGTTATGGGTGGTTTTAGCGAATTTCCGGAATGGAATTTAGCTATTACAGCCACTCTCATGATGCAACTTGAGCCCGAGACTATGGCAGAAATTTGTTGTGAGGTCCCTACAAACAGAAAATAATATTCACTAAAATTTATGTATTATATTTGTATTTAGTCCCACACCGTTGGACAAGTTCGTTAGCCAGCCATGTCGGATGCCTGGAACATGGTTTTTTTGATAATTTTTAGTGACAAAAATTAGTTTTTGCCAAAATGGTCTCAAGTTAAAAAATTTTTGCGACATTTATTTACACCATTAGAAAGAAGAGGAAAAATCACTTAGAAGGGTGAAAAATCACAGAAAAACGGATTTTTATAAATGGAAATTCGCTATGTTATGCAGGTGCTGCGACAGGGGTATTTTAAATTGTTATAACAAATTTTAGATTTTATTTTTTTGCTATCGAAATTCAATAATGGATGTCTTTATTTATGTACATAAAAAGTATGAATAATTTTTGTAAATTGTTTGTATCATTAATCTTAGATTAATCTAAAAAATTTATATAGGTATCATAATTATACAGAATGAAATTGATAGTTTGAAATTTTACCTACATTCAACTATTATACAACGTATTTTAAACTTCTGGTTATAATATAACCATTTTGCAACATTATTTTAAACTTCTGATTACAATATAACCATTTTACAGCATATTTTAATTTAACGGTTATAATATTTTGGTCGATTCTGTAACTATTAACAGTCTGTAAAACCTCTGTTATATTTTTTTTCACTTCCAACATTACTAAGACATAATAAAAAGAAAAATATTCCGGACCTGGTTATACCTAAATATTTTTGGAATATTTTTTTTTTTTTTTTACTTTTGGAACATGCCGGTTGCAACTACCAGGCAATTGAGCGCTAATAAGCCTGATGTTGTGCTCCAAGATTTAACATATCAGACTATTTGGTCGATTCTGTAACTATTAATAGTCTGTAAAACCTCTGTTAGACTGTTAAATTACAGAATGTTAAAAAATGGTATTCTGTACGCAATTTTTAACAGAAATGTTAGCTAACATTCTGTTATTGCTCTGTAAACTTTACAGCACTCAAAACACTCGCGATAAACTTTACAGAGCTGTTAAATACGCTAATTACTATGGATATTATTAAATATTGATAATTTTGATTTTTGCGTTTTTTATAAATTCAATATTTTGACGTTTTAATTTGTCATTTTTTAATTATTTGATATCCGTAAGTATGTGATCATAAAGTATTTTTTGTAGTAAGAAGACTGTTGAGGAAATAGTGCAGTGTTCTTAAATCGGATAGGATGTAATTTCAAATAAAATAAATTTATTATGAATTATATTTTTTTTTATATACAGTGAATGTTTTCAGGACAAAATCACACTGACACAATTTGTCCACATGAAGCGTTTTACCTTTTCTCGACAGTGCTTCAGTTATTTAATGTATTAAATTATATGACAACATTCAACCACCTATGTGTATGTACTCTCTATAATGCGAGAAGCAGTTACAATTTTTCAATTTCAAATATTATCGAGTGCTTGTAAATATTTGCCCACTTTGATAGTATGAGGTGCCTCGAAAATGAGCCCCATTTACCAAATTTCATCTCTTAACTTCCATAGGGGGGCCCTACACAAATTAAAAGGTGGCGGGAAAATATATATATATATATATATATATATATATATATATATATATATATATATATATATATATATATATATATATATCAGACATTTTTTTTCTACATATTCGTGTTCTACGGGTCCGAAAACGGATAGCGCCCCTACTCTCGCCTCTCGCAGCTCTTATCGTATAGACTGTATAAGTCTAATTTTTCGGAGAAAATTCGACTAAAAACTGATGTTAATAAAAGATGTGTGTATTATGTACATATTAGTGATAAGTGTAAACAAGTAAAAAAAAAGGGTAATTAAACAATTTCTAAAGGCTAAATAAATACTATTAAAAGCGTGTATAAGTTTAGGTATCCTGAAATTAACTAGTAATTCTCTATATTTTGAGACAGAAAATATACTCATCCTTTTAAAGAAAATTTAATTTCTTAAAATAACCAACCCTGAATACAGTAATAGAAATACAGAATTCAGCAATTAAAATTTGAATGCTTACTGTTATCTAATTTTTAACAAATAAATTTCAGTTAGTAAAACGTGGCAAAATATTATTGAAAAGTAAAATATGTCTGCTAGAAAATACAAAAGTGGAGCTGAAAAGCGAAAATTACAGTTAGTTCGAGAAAAAGAAAAAAAAACAAATGTACAAAAACTGAAACTTTTTTTAAATCAGAACAAAAAAATGAGAATACAATAGTTATTATAAATCCATTAACAAGCGAAAGGAAAGAGAACTTAGCTAAAAATAGTCTAGCCGAAGGGATGGGAATATCGCAAAACCAAGAAAAAAATACCCGTGATGAAAATGCACCAGATATAAACTGCCATCAGCTCTCTAATCTCTCTGAGAAAGATATTGTTCTTCACCAAGAGGACAGCAATACTGACGCGGAAAAAGATTAGGCAAATATTTACTTTCACTTTGACTTTGAAAAATATGTTGACGTGGGCTTGCGGCCAGTGTCGCTAAATAATGATTTTATTAGCGGCATCCTCTCACATGAAATGACTGACTTTCAAAATAAAGATCCAAGAAATATATATTCAGCTTCAACGAAAAAATATTATAAAGGACAATTGCTGGAAAGATCTTGGTTATGTTATTCAACCAGTACTGGTAGTGTATTTTGTTTAGCTTGCAAACTTTTTTCAAAAACTCCTCAATACACAACTGGATTTTCTGATTGGAAACACGTAGGAACGTGTTTAGAAAATCACGAAAATTCAAATGAACATAAAAGCTCAATGTTAGTGTGGTTAACACGAAAAGAAAATAAGTCTGTTTTGGACTATTTTATAAGTTCACATTACAAACATGTTTACTTTTGCGATAATGTCTTAACAGTACTGGTTTGTGTACCTGTCATATAAATTAAATACTTAATATTATATTATTTCTTTTTACTATACCTTTCTATACATAATACGTTTTGGAAAATAATTAATACGTGTTTAATTGGGTGACCTTTAAAATTGGGGGCCCCCAAGTAGTATTAGCCCACAGCCCCCTAAAGTCACTGTCCGCCTCTGCTCACTGTACTTAAAAAATAAAAAAAAATCATAAATTAACACTTTCACCATTATATGTGAAGAGTATGTAAAGAAATGGCTGCAGCAAATTTACTTTGCGTTTTCATAAGGAAAGCTAATCTTGTTTTTGGCAAACAAGTAAGTATACTCTTGTGTACTGTATATATCTGTCAACTCTATTATTGCTACCAGATTCAAGACTATTTGATAACTTGTGGTGCTATCTGTTCTTTATTTTAAAAAATATTACATTTAAAATTCTTCTTCTTTGACAGTTATGTCAATATTTTTGAATAATATAAAATACATGAATACATAAAAAACTTTGCATTACAATAAACTAAATACTTGCTTATTATATTAACTAAGTCTTTGATAAATGTTTAACAAGTGATTTGAAGAAATTAAAACTTAAAAATACAATTTATAAAATTATAACCACAGAAATTATAACCAACTTTGAGTACTCGTTGAGTATTTTTTTTTATATTGTGAAGGTTTTGTTATTTGGAAAAATTTTCTCACGACCAATTTTATTATTATAGATGTATAAAAATGATGTAAAAAAGAAAAAAAACGTTAGACGGTAGACATTGGAACGAACAGTAAATTGTGCAATGGTAGTGTATTCGCCGAAACCAAATTCAACGGAAAACTTATGAAAACTTGACTTAGAATTCCAGAATCAGGAAATTTTGTCTGGACAGGAAAAACTGCCAAACATCTTTGTTGCTGATGATGCATTTCCTCTAAGAACAGATTTAATGAAGCCTTTTAAACATGCTAATTTAATAAAAGAACAAGATTTGTTTAACAATAAACTTGAACTAAAGGTGAACACGCGTTTGAAATATTAGCAATACGATTTCACATAATCCTGGCTAAGTGGCTACCATAAGTTAGTGCCCTGAAAGAGTAATTAAATAATTCTAATTTGTTGCTTTTTACATCATTATTTCATGAAAAAAGAGGAACCGAATACAGCCAAATAGATTCCACTTAAAATATCGAAAATTTGTTGGCAACACCTACAATCATCTACATCAAGAAATTCTTCCAATTACGATAAACTCACTAGAAATAAATTTTGTGATATAATAAATACGTTGTCTTTGTAATTTTGTGTTTCTAATAAAAAAAATCGTAGTTAATATTTTTTAAACCTTTATTTATTTCTAATTTTTATTATATACATAAACTTTAAAAAACAAGTCGTCAAGTGCAAGTTGTACTTGCGCTAACACTGTTCCGTACAATCAGTTGTTTCTAGGAATTTTTTGTAACGGGATATGAAGGTGGATAAAATATTTTTCCTAATAAATAAATTTTATTCCTAAAGTATAACCTACTTTTTGATTTCAGAACGATCGTGTTCGTATGTGTCACATCGTGAACGTATGTGTCCGGACTGTTATATTTTAAGAAGTTCTAGTTATGACCACTGAGGGACATTACTTAGTGCGTGTCAAACACGCACTTGACGAATTTTTGTTTTATATTATTGGCGACGCAAAGATTCTCACTCGCGCCTCTGGTGGTAAAATTAGAACTAGCATCAAGTAAAAATATACGTAGGTATACGATTAATGGATGATATAAAATCTAGTGATTCGAGCATAATTTGTATAGCACCTTTTTCTATCGACAATTAAACGTATACAAAAATTTTTGCTTGATACAGCTTCTAATTTAAAAAATCAGGAGCGCTCGCGTAATCTTTGCGTCGCCAATCAGCCTCTGTAATAATAAAATAAACTTTCTATGCAAGGGGACAAACTAGGTTGTCTATGTCTCTGTTCCACTTGTAATGAGTTTGTGACGTAAAATCTCTCCCACCATGTGTGTAGGTACACACCGCTTGCAATTGTGTTAGTTTGTTGTTTGTCTTTGTGTGCGTACTCACACATACCACCATAACACACGTATTATGGGGCAGACCAAGCTGTCCAATTTAAGTAACAATGGTGTTCATTGTTAACACAATGCAGTGTGTATTCGGCGACGGACACTGGCTGACTACCTGCCTTAAGCTGTGACTGGTATACAAATGACTCCACGCGAATTACACTTTTTTTATATTAGTTGGCTTCTAGTGTTCTATGTTTCTATGTATTCATGAATTCATCCAGTTATAACCGTCAGATGGCTCTAACTGAATTAATAATTCTACATAATATTTTTTTCGGTAAGAGGACGCCAGTAGTACAACGGATATTTAAAAATTTATAAATATTTATGATTTTACCGCAACTATAAAATAATATTTATTAAAACAAGTACATTTATCAACATAAACTGACTTCAATTATCTGATTTTTGAGCCATATACTTAATATTAATCATTAAATTACAAGGTTTTAAGGGTTTTAAGTTTTCCACAGGTACCTTATTTAAACGTAACTTACACTTCTATAATAATGAATATTAAAAAATTTAAATAGCGAAATATTTCCCGTAGCATATTTAAAAAAAAAAAAACTCACTTACCACTAGTTGGTGATTCTTTTTCATCTTCCAAGTATAATTCACTCATATTTTAAGGTTAAATTAATGTCACAATACATAAATAAATAATCGACAAATTAAACACAGTATTCGATTACGATACTACTGAAAATTTTAAAACTTAAAAAGTTAAATATTAATATAAGATATAAATATAATAACTATTTAGTTTTATTTTGTTAAATCCATTTAATCAAGCCTAATATTCATTTTTGACAGAACGAAAACGAATTTAAATTTAAGCTGTAGTAATGTAGCAATCGTAAAAATCTTAACCAAAAATATAGATATCTTTTAGTGATGTACACAAACTATAATAGATGTCACTAAATGTTAGTTCTAATCATAGAGCATCTAGAGAGAAAATACATATTTCTATACTACTGGAACCTGTGTAACCACTTGAGATAGAAAATATGTTGTATACATGCACGGTGTTTACTTTGTATTTGTGCGATAAACTCTGTTTGTGTGAGTGGTGATAGCCGTCACGTGACCTTTGGTTCACATGCATGTATGTGATGTGTGTGATACCACAACGCTACTTGTGCCGGTTCAACAATCAAATTTATTGTTGTTTGACTGACTTACACTGGGCTACGGGTATTGAGCAACTGACACCTAAGCAGCCTAAGATGCACATACTTCCACATAAGTGATTGCAGAAAAGAGACAGTTATATTCGTTCTATTTGTTCTGTGGTTCTAATCGTATTTCAACATGGTACTCTGGCGACAGAATTTATTACTATTTTATATATCGGTCAAATACTCAAATCTATGGTCCCATATTTACACCTTTTTATTTTCGTTAATTATTTGGGCGTATGACTCTTTACGTGTAAAATATATTATTTTATTTAAATATGTAAATTAATTGTTTTTACTTTAAGTATTCGAAGTATTTAATTATTTAAATAATTATTAGTAGCATTTCTGTTGAAATAAGAGCGAAAGAATTAAATTTATTTTTGCTTTACAAAAATTACCTATAAAAAATTTTGTTAAGTGTAACTAAATAATTTTTTTTAGAAAAAAAAGAAAAAACATACTGACAAACGAATAAAATACAAACATTACTCTTCGAAAAATTTATTTTCTAAAATGTATTAGCAAAAACTACTTTTATAATAGCAGTTTTTGTGTCATTCACAAATTGAACTTCTTAAAACTTAACTACGTGGTTGTAAATATGTCTGTTAAATGAAGAGAGTAAATTTTAACTAAACATATACTCGAAAGAGTACAAAAATGCTTACATTTACCCAACTAATTTCTTAAAAATTGGGTTATTTTTCTTTTAACTTGTAAAGTTATAAAAAATAAATATTCTGTGAGTTTTATTCATTCCCTAAATTTTTTCTGAAAACTAAACTTTTATTCAACTGATAATTAACATTACTTATTTACATCAAACATATTCGATTTTAATTTTTTTAAGGTCAAATCAAAAAATTTAATATTTTAATTAAAAAATTTCCATTATAACATAACCTAGGAAAAACCATATAATATGTACCCATTATATGTATTCGTCATACATGTACATCATCTTGTACGCAAGCAAGGTCGATAAAGGTGTTAACTACTTTACCCAGTGCATATTGTCCATATTATACCACCAACCAAATTGATAGTGAAAACATAACGTCAGTCAAGACAAGAACCATATCAGTTTAATCGGTAACAAAATTCAAGATTACCATTTTTGAAATAAGTGAAATTATAACGGTACCACGTCTCATAACACATTTGAAGATTCGGGGTCTAGGTATTCATTTAACAATTGGCAACGCAAAGATTCTCATTCGCAAAATTAGAACTAGCATCAAGTAAAAATATACGTATACGGTTAATGCGTGATATAAAATCTAGTAATCCGCGCCTAATTTATATAGTACATTTTTCTATCGACAATTAAACGTATACAAAAATTTTTACTTGATACAGCTTCTAATTTAAAAAACCAGGAGCGCTCCCGTAATCTTTGCGTCGCCAATTAAAAATGACAATTGCATAATTTTACAAATGAATTTATTCAAATGTTATTTACTACGCATGTGCGAAAAATAACTATAGAATTATGGATAATGACATCATGGTATTTTAAAAGTGTTATAATATACAGAATATTTAAATAATTTACTTTAAAAAAAAACTTTAAAATAATAAAATTATTAAAATACTTAATAATTTTATTTAGTTTTTGACAATGTGTGTGTGTAACAATGGGATTTAAATTATTTTCTTATTTCCAAGAATTTTAAATTTTACCGCAATTTTAAAATAAGAATATAGAACGTTTATAGACACAAATTATGCCGCTGCTACACGATGCTACGAACACCTTCCAACATTCGACGTTGGATGGTTCATAGCATCGTGTAGCCGTTGTTCGAACCTACGAGTGTCCAATGTCGAGCGTCAAACATTCGCATTTGGTCGTGTCCCGTTCGATGTCGGTATTCTTGCACCGAGTCAAAGGGATGCTTCGAACGTTTGAAGGTCAATGTTGGTTGCGTTCGTTGGTTGCGCACGACTCGTTCATGTGAAGAGAGACAACATCAGTGTATAACATTAGAGATAACATCAGACAGATAACAGCGTTGTCGACTGAGTACCAACACATCATCATTCGTATTGGATCAAACATTCGATTCACCGTGTAGCAGATACATTCGTCGCATCAACTATCGAACTTAATTGCCTCAAACGTTCGATCGAACGTTGGAAGGAACGTTCGTAGCATCGTGTAGAACCCGCTTAAAGATATATTACACCAAGGGGACAAACTAGGTGGTCTATGTCTCTGTTCCACTTGTAATGAGTTTGTGACGTAAAATCTCTCCCACCATGTCGTGTAGGTACTAGAGATGTGCTCGTGAGCAATGATATAATATATATATATAGATACGTTATAACCGTACTAAATGTACAAAAAAAATAGACCCAAATATGTCCAACTGTAGTGTGTGTACTGTGCATCTTCATACATTAGCATTACGCATGTTCTGTAAAAGAGAGATCGCAACACATGAACACACTACAGAAAACACCTATGTGAGAAAAAGACAGAGTATGTAAATATGTACGTTTGTATGTACCATAAGGAATGGAAAGAATGTTTGTTTATTTGGTTACATAATTCATAGCAACAATACAATTAAAACTTATTAAAAATAAAGAAATTATCAATACTTAAGAATGAAATGATATATTTTTTCTATTTTTTACAGTTCTTGTATAATTCCTATAGTTTTTCATTACAAATGACGGCATTTTACTACGCATTTGTACGATCTTTACTCATTGAAGTTTACTGTAAGACTGACGACTAATGCAGGCAAAGTGAGGCAATTACCTCACTTTTAAGGGACCAGTTTTTAACAGCTTATAACGTATCTATATATATAATATCATTGCTCGTGAGTATATTTTTACTCACGATCACGCACAGTCACGAATTAGCTTTTGTACTCACGCCCGATCACGAACAAGAAAATTTATTTCTTTTCACACTCACGCACGATCACGAACAAAAAAATTTTATGCTTTCACACTCACGCACGCTTACGAATTAAACATAAAAATCTTTGAAACTAATCGTTGGAATTTTAAATAAAAATCACTATGTATCGCTTTAACAATCAGTTAAAATTATGTCCTTGGGATAAAATCAGAATACGGTTAATAGGGCTAACGTTATTACTGAGATTAATACTGATGCAAATTATATACTATTTAATTTTTTCTGGAAAGTGAGAAAATTTTCAATTTTTTTCATCTAATGATTTATTGTTTAATTTTTGTTCTTATTGTATCTGTATATAAACATGACATTTCGCACAACCAAACCAAATATGTAGTTTTTTAACAAAATTGTGACAAAATATTTTTTAGTACCTATAAATACATAGAAAATAAATTTTTTTTTCTAAATAATGATAATAATAAAACAACTTAAAATATTGAAAAAGATAATATTCCTTTAAGTAACCTATAATATACTCTTTATATTATGTCTTCATGACCATATTGTTCAAAACTGACCTTGTTATTTACAAATGTGTGCATGTGAAAAAAGTATCTAGATTCTTCATTGGTCAGTTTGCCAGTTCTTTAAAATGATTGTACACATAATTTAAAACAAACTTACTTTAATTTAGCAGAGGTTGAAGCTCTTAGATTTTTACAAGAAAAATCTATCTACATTGCCCCAATTTCCAACAGTTAATTCAATTTTTTAAAAATATAATACAATTTTAATACCAAGTGCTCCAGTTGAACGACTATTTAGTACAGCTGGACAAATTATTACCGCGAGAAGAAATTTTCTATCAGAGAATATGTTGGAAACTTTATTGTTTTTGAAACATAACAGTACATTAGAGAAACTTACGGTTTAAGCTAGTTTATTTATTTATTTTTCATCTAGTTTCCTTTTTAGCGAATTTCCAAAACTGGAAATTCAGCTTTTACGCCAGGTGTCATGGTGCGACCTAAGCCCGGGACCATATCAGAAATATGTTTTGAGATCCCTAGAATACGAAAATGATATTCACTAAAAAATTTATATATATATATATATATATATATATATATATATATATATATATATATATATATATATATATATATATATATATATATATATATGTATCCGCGCGATAACTCTCGAACGAAACGTTTAATGCTTATGAAATTTTGTGTGCGAATTCGATTTTCCAAATCGTTGGATGAGTTCGTTAGCCAGACACGTCGGATGCCCAGAAGTAGGTTTTCCGGGCGTTGTTTGTCAACAAAATGAGTTTTTTGCTAGAATTAAGCAATTTTTCAAATTTTTTTTACACCAAGCCATAGTAAAAGGTAAAATGCATAAAAAATGTTTTTATACCGTTGCTCTAAATTGCTTACTTTTCGAGAAAAACTAGGAAATATGTCGTTCTCCATTTCACTCGCACTCGCATTCTTTTTTTTCTGTCTCATTTTTTACGAGCTAAATTCGAAAAAAACCGCTTTTTAAGTAGCGTGTCATGATTTTTTTAATCCAATTTAACGATTCGGCTATATTCTTTTTCTTTGTCAGTTAAATGTTTTTATAATGTATCTCTATTCCATTTTTTTTTAGATAAAAAATCACGGCGCAGTTTTTTATGTGATATGATCAGAATTTAGATGATGTTTACACCTTCCTAAAATTAATAAGAGCTTGCTACAATCGCATAAAAATTACGTTAAATCATATTCAAACAATAATATTTTTACGTAATTTTCTATCCAAATGACAATACTACGTTATAATTATATGTATAAACCCATCATTTTAGTGGTAAATAAATTTGCACATTCAGTTTTTTTTTTCTTTTGACAACAAAACAAATAATTTTAAATTTTGACAAGTTGTATCATACATTTTTGAAAATATTAAATATTTTAAGGCAAAAATGTATTAAAGATCTGAAATTTGTTTAACAAAAACCATACATCTGCTCGTTTTACCTTAAAAATCTCGGAAAATAGAATATTTTTCAATAATTAACTCAGAAAAAGCATATATGAGGTAATTTTCATGATATTTTTTTGAAAATTTCAAAATAGTAGGGTTACAATGTTTTTTTTTTTAATTATTTTGTAGAATTTGGTAAACACACATCGTAAAAAGTACTCGCCTTGAAAAAATCAAACAAGTATTTAAAAAAAAATACTATTTCTTAAAGAAAATATTAAAATTATGTACAAATGCCGTCCTGACCAACTGATATATTGGAACCGATTTTGAGCAGCTGGATTTACTACAGGCAAAAGCTCATAGTGAATACACACATTTTTTAACATCCTTTTGAATTTTGTAATTCAATCATTACAAATAAAATCTAAATAAAAAAAATCTATATGACCTGTTTTTTTTCAATTTTCTAGCATCAAATCTAGCGATAATTAACTAGCGGGTGATTGTTTGAAATTATCTATCCATTTGAAAATTGGGATCCAGTGATGTTGTACATTGGCACTACAAAAGTGTGGGTGAAAAATTTCATTTTCACTTTTACTGAAATTATGTCATAAATTCATATTTTCAGAATTTATTCATTTGACAGAAAAATTCTAAATTATTAAAAAAGCCAAATAATTAATAACAATTAAAATAAAAAAAAAAAAAAAAAAAAAAAAAAAAAAAAAAAAAAAAAAAAACAGAAAACATTTATTTATATTTGCATTTTTATAAAAACATGTAGGTATTATATTTTATATGCACTTTAACTAAAATGTCAAATTTCACACGTTGTTAATTTTCAGTTTCACTCATAATATGCTTAAAAATCAAAACTTAAAGTTTATAACATTCACAATCCGTGTAGAGTGTCCATACGTCTTGGTTTTCCCGGATTTGTCACGGTTCTAGCTCCGGTGTCCCGACAGACTTTTGACTTCGATTTGTTCCGGTTTTTCAAACTACTAATTTTTTATTTTCATCATCTAATAAGTACACAATTTTTCATTTTAAATAATGAATAGTTCAGTATCATATTAAAAGATCAACAGTAGATTCATTTACAACCAAACCTAAAAATATTTTTAAAAAATTAATTACTAATTAAATTTTCCAAGTTTTTTTCGATTTTACCTTAAACACGAACTTCCAAAAAAACATTTTCTTTTCTTAACTTTCCATCATATATGTATCTACATAAATAAATTGTAATATTATTTTGCTTGCTTCTATGATACTGAAGTTCCTGAACAATTAAAAATTAAAATGACTGGAATTTTATTCGAACTTTTAAATAAAGTAGTTAACTAACGCGGACAACCGATAGCGCCACAATACAGAAATTGCCAACATTTAAATGTTCATGTTTTAATACATTTTCTTGAAAATAAAATTGTCTAAGAAGCTCACTTTCATAAGAAATTTTATAAAAATTTAAAAAATATATATTTCCTAGAACAGGGGGCGATTTATTTTGAAAAAAGAATTAATATTTTATATAAAGGGCCATTAATAGGTAATCTATAGATATAATACAAATGTAACGAGACCGTTTCTGTATAGGGAATATTTTTTTTAAAAATTGTGTAGATACTGTAAATAGTTATCGATGTAGATATCAAAACAGCGATTTTTAAAATTTTTGTCTGTCTGTCTGTCTGTCTGTTCGTCTGTTCACGCATCAAACAAAAACTACTGGATGGATTTTAATGAAATTTGGTGTGCTGACAACTTATTACCCGGATCAACATCTAAGATACTTTCTACTTTCTACTTCGAGAAAAGGTCTCATTCCCACGGGAAAATGGAAAAACCATGTTGAGCATGTGCATACAGTACGCAAAAACTATTGAACGGATTTTGATGCAATTTGGTGTGGTGATAACTTATTACCTGAGTCAGCATCTCAGATACTTTTTATTTCGGGAAAGTGGCTCATTCCCACAGGAAAATAAAAAAAACTTTTTGAGCATGTGCACATATTACGCGAAAACTATTGAATGGATTTTTATGAAATCTGATGTAGTGATAACTTATTACCTGCGTCAACATTTAGGATACTTTTTATTACGGGAAAATATTTCCTTCCTTCAGGAAAATTCAAAAATTATTTTGCTTATGTGCATGTATACTTAAAACTATTGTTCTATGCGAATGCTTTATAATTACTATACTTATATACTTGTCATTTATTAAATTAAATTTACCATAATACAAAATTTCTGGAGACTAACTCTATTTTAAATTAATTTAGAAATTTCGAAAATTTAAGTGCCTATATTTCCGAGAAATTCATTTTGGATGAAACTTGTTATATTTATAGGATAGATACTAGTTTGGGATGCAAATATAATAAAACAATAAAACGTTGGAAGTCCAAAAATTTTGTATGAGTTCTCCAGTCAGACACGTCCAATTCCAAAAACCTCAAAAAAATGAGTTTTTTGCAAACAATTTGCCAAAATTTAAAAGTTTTTCCAATTTTTTTTACATTGTGGTAAAGAACCAAGAAAATCACAGAAAATACATTTTGAACCATTATTCTAGGTAAGCGGGTTTTCGAAAAAAAGTAACTTTTATGATTGGAAATTCGCTATGTTATGCAGATGCTGCGACAGGGGTATTATAATTTTGCGTAAATTAAGAAGGTCCTCTATGACGGTGGCAACCATTTCATGGATTCTTCTTAGTCAATGCCGTCTATAGCAGTCTATAGTATACGCCTGTACTATAAATTATACTATACAGCTATACCAAGTGGTCAGCATAAGTGTAAAAAATTGTAACTAGTTGGGAGCCCAGCGGGAGCCCGACACGCAGTTTCTTGTTTAGTTGTTATTCGGTCGTTGTGGAGTGTGGATCGGATTTTTTTTTCTTTTAATTTTTTATTTAACAGCGAAATTTAAATAAAAAAAAATATGAAGTGTGTTATACAAAACTGTAGAAATCGATCGGAGGAAAAAAATAATGAAAATAAAGGGATTTCCTTCTTTAAGTAAGTGAATATATTTATTTATTGTTGGTTTGTCAAAGCAAAGTCAGCCATATTTACTTAATGTCTGTGTGCACACACTAGGGTTTCCGATCTCGATTCGATTTTATCGAAAATCGATTTTTGGAGAGCCGATCTTCAATTTTTCGAATCGATTCTTTGGAGAGTAAATCGATACAGAGATCGTGAAAAATTTACGGGATCGGAGATCGATCTTTTCGAATTTAAATTAGGATATTTTTAGTAAAAATATGATATTTTTTTGAAAATTATTGAAAAAAATATTTAACTATTTATGTTGTCAAATAATTTTACCACTTTTATGATTCATTTATATAAAATTGAGTCAAATTTTGGAATTATGTGACACTTTTAGCGCAAACTGGAAACCATTTTATTCATATTAAATTCAGCAGTTCATCTTCAAAAAAAATTAAAAACTGATTTATGATGACCCAATAAGAAACTTCATTAAAACTTTTATATATCTTTTATTTTCTGCAAGTACAAAAATTGAATCGATTTTCGTCAGATCGATCTTTTGTAAGCCGCTTTTCTCCTGCATCGATTTTTGGTTTGACGATTCGAATCGATCCACAAGATCGATTTTTTGGCCAGAGATCGGAAACCCTAGCACACACACAAACACAAGGTGGTTACGTCACATGCAACTGCCATATCAGGAAACCAGGGTTGGCTTTGATACGATAAGTGAAATTCTTGTTAATTATTTTCTTATTTATTGTTTTTAGTCGAATTTTCTCCGAAAAATTAGACTTATACAGTCTATACGATAAGAGCTGCGAGAGGCGAGAGTAGGGGCGCTATCCGTTTTCGGACCCGTAGAACACGAATATGTAGAAAAAAAAAATGTCTGATATATATATATATATTTTCCCGCCACCTTTTAATTTGTGTAGGGCCCCCCTATGGAAGTTAAGAGATGAAATTTGGTAAATGGGGCTCATTTTCGAGGCACCTCATACTATCAAAGTGGGGTCAAATTTTGGGCAAATTTTTTTTCTGACCCGACCTTTAAGGGGGTGGTGGGGGGCGGAAAAGCAATAAAACTTTTTCAAACCGGTTTTAAATAATGTTTCGGTCAATTATCTACAACATATTCAAAATTCAGCTCCCTAGGATGATATGGTGGGAGTAGAGGGGGGAAAAACGATTTTCGCTGGATCTAACAGGCCCCCAGCCCCCCAGAATTAACGTAGAGGGTTGAAATTTGGTGTGTTGATAAAGTTCGTACCTAGGTTGTGCTTTTTGGAGGTTTTAATATTTTACCTCCACCCACCTCATTTTTAAGCTACAATTTCATGCATTTTCGACGTTTTCGAAGTTTGTACCACTCGCACAGGTCACCCGAATAAACCTAGAGGGCTGAAATTTTGTATTCGGATTGAGTTAGTATCAAGGGGGTGCCTTTTGGGGGTCTCGACTTTTAACCCCTACCCCCACAATTTTTATACCCAAAAGAACATGATTTTTCTTGTTTTTTAACAGTTTCGTTCGGGTCAAAATCTCCCCAAATAAACCTAGAGGGCTGAAATTTGGTGTACAGGTTAAGCTAATAGCCAGACACTGTTTTTTGGAGGTTTCAACTTTTAACCCTTACCCCCACGATTTTTACGCCAATATTTCCTTAATTTTTTTGCTTGTTTTCTAACACGTCTAGAGACTCCATAAGGAAACCTAGAGGGCTGAAATTTTGTACGTGTATTCAGTTAGTATCCAGCTAGTACCTTGTAGGGAGTCCGCATCACTTTTCCCCCCACTTCTCCCATTTTTACATCGGAATTGAATGCTATTGTTAAATGTGTTTTAAAAGCATTATGTTTATTCTAAATACAAGTAGGCGAATAGTAATTTTAAAAAATTTAAAAAAAAGTGAACTTACTTTTATGACAAATGAAATACATACATATTAAGTAATTTAAAAATGTTATTAAAGTCACTGTTTATTTATAAATTAGGAATTTTGGATTTTTAGTATTTATAAAATAGAAATTTTGGATTTTTTTGGAAAGAAAAAATATCTTTATAAAGGCCTTCCAGTTTACTATTTAAGGTCCTTTTTTAATTTTTAAAACTAAAACATAAAGGCAATTAGCGGATAAACATGGGCAGGAATGTTCTCGTACGAATTGTGTTGGCTTTTTTTCTGCTACCTGTTTTCGGCACAAAATTGAAATTTACTGAGATACAGCCCTTAAATACTTAAAACCTTTTTTTAAAGCCTCGATCAGCGGAACACTCATCACCAGTTTTGAAACCAACAAAATGACAATTCGGTTGTAGACTTTCAATCACATTTCGCTTGTAGACATTCAATACCGAAGATGAAGGGGAAAATTCGACTACCGTGATGGGGCCCCGCTGCTCACGGCGTTTTTTCATTAAAATTAATACATTTTTAAGTTATTTTGTTACATTTATATTATGTTTCTCTTAAAATAATTATATTTAAGATATTTATCACTAATAATTATTATGTTATTACATTTTTATGTAAAAATAACGTTTTTTAGATTTTCTAAAAATTAAGCAGATTTTTTTTTTTATTTTATGTAGCTGTAGTTATATTAATTTTTTATTGAAATTATTACGTTTATAATATTGGTTTGATATTAATTTCATTAAATTTTTCCAGGTTTCCAAAAGATATTAAAACTAAATTAGCGTGGGTTAATGCTATTAATAGAATGGACTGGATTCCATCGAAATATTTACGAATTTGTTCGAAGCATTTTAGCAATTTATTTTAGCAATGAATGTATGTATACAACAAAGACGGGAATTCGTAAATTATTACCTGGAGCATTACGTTATATTTGCAACCACTAAGTGTTACCATATTTATAGTAGTGTTAAAATGTAATTAATATTTACGTGTAAATTTTACTTTAAGGCTACAACCGACGTCGGGATGTGATAAATATACACAAACAGATTTTCAAGAAAATACATCGATGTTAGATTTCATTATTTTGCGAAAATAATTAGTACAAAAGAAAGTCGTAGACATATTTATAACAAATTAGTTTTATTTCAAGGAACGTAAGAACAGATGTAAATTTTTTTTCAAATAAAATACTTTTATAAACGTTTTATATATTTATTTATTTATTTATTTTTATTTTTATTTTTTTTTGTTTTGTTTCATATAGTACATGGTCTTTTAAATATCATCAGTAGTCAATAGTACTTGTCAGATTTGTATAGAGTGGCAGAACATCGCACGCTTAATAATAAACCGAAATAAGTCAAAATTTCAGAATTCGAACTTCTTGTAATAAATCGAACTAACATAGCTCAAGGAATGGGTACAAGCCGATCGCCACGTGAAAAAGCAATATAATATAATATTGCTTTGTTTCGCGTGGCGATCGGATTGTACTCATACTTGGAGCTACGTTAGTTTGGTTTATTACAAAAAGTTAGAATTCTGAAATTTTGACTTATTTCGGTTTATTATTAAGCGTGCGACATGTATTTATTTGATAAATTACATTTTAACAATAATGGTCCCCTCATATACAGTTTATATCATTTTGTTTTATTTTTGAATTTTCCTTAATCCTACCCTGATTATTTTATGTAGTAAATATGTTGTATGTATCATAATAGTCTGGTGCGCATGCTCGCTGTGACGTAAGTTTTTGGCGACAAATGTTATACAAGCTACGGAATAGTAGCGTGGTCCTTTGAGCTATACTATCACCTATAGCAGGGGTGGCCAACCCGTGGCCGCATGTGGCCCGTCTAGAACTTTTTTCGCCCGCGAGATTCATCACACATATACAAAATATGTTTATTTTGTAATGACCAAGGTAGAGATGTGCCAAAATCGTGAATTCACGCGTGACCCGGCGGGTCACGCGTGACCCATCGTGATCGTGAATAATTTTCTACGATCGTGCGTGAGTGGGCGTGATCGTGACATTTAATTTCTGGTCGTGAATAATTCGTGAGTCACGAAAAGTTAAAGACGATGAAGAAAAAATTTTTAAATAATTTATTATTTTCAATTTTAGGGAATATTAACTAAACCAATTTGATATTTTAACTACAAAAAAGTCTTTTTAGTCGAATTTTCTCCGAAAAATTAGACTTATACAGTCTATACGATAAGAGCTGCGAGAGGCGAGAGTAGGGGCGCTATCCGTTTTCGGACCCGTAGAACACGAATATGTAGAAAAAAAAAATGTCTGATATATATATATATATATATATATATATATATATATATATATATATATATATATATATATATATATATATATATATATATATATATATATATTTTCCCGCCACCTTTTAATTTGTGTAGGGCCCCCCTATGGAAGTTAAGAGATGAAATTTGGTAAATGGGGCTCATTTTCGAGGCACCTCATACTATCAAAGTGGGGTCAAATTTTGGGCAAATTTTTTTTCTGACCCGACCTTTAAGGGGGTGGTGGGGGGCGGAAAAGCAATAAAACTTTTTCAAACCGGTTTTAAATAATGTTTCGGTCAATTGTCTACAACATATCCAAAATTCAGCTTCCTAGGATGATATGGTGGGAGTAGAGGGGGGAAAAACGATTTTCGCTGGATCTAACAGGCCCCCAGCCCCCCAGAATTAACGTAGAGGGTTGAAATTTGGTGTGTTGATAAAGTTCGTACCTAGGTTGTACTTTTTGGAGGTTTTAATATTTTACCCCCACCCCCCTCATTTTTAAGCTACAATTTCATGCATTTTCGACGTTTTCGAAGTTTGTACCACTCGCACAGGTCACCCGAATAAACCTAGAGGGCTGAAATTTTGTATTCGGATTGAGTTAGTATCAAGGGGGTGCCTTTTGGGGGTCTCGACTTTTAACCCCTACCCCCACCATTTTTATACCCAAAAGAACATGATTTTTCTTGTTTTTTAACAGTTTCGTTCGGGTCAAAATCTCCCCAAATAAACCTAGAGGGCTGAAATTTGGTGTACAGGTTAAGCTAATAGTCAGACACTGTTTTTTGGAGGTTTCAACTTTTAATCCTTACCCCCACGATTTTGACGCCAATATTTCCTTAATTTTTTTGCTTGTTTTCTAACACGTCTAGAGACTCCATAAGGAAACCTAGAGGGCTGAAATTTTGTACGTGTATTCAGTTAGTATCCAGCTAGTACCTTGTAGGGAGTCCGCATCACTTTTCCCCCCACTTCTCCCATTTTTACATCGGAATTGAATGCTATTGTTAAATGTGTTTTAAAAGCATTATGTTTATTCTAAATACAAGTAGGCGAATAGTAATTTTAAAAAATTTAAAAAAAAGTGAATACAATTTTTTAACAAATGAAATACATACATATTAAGTAATTTGCAAATGTTATTAAAGTCACTGTTTATTTATTTATTTAATTATTATTTAGGAATTTTGGATTTTTATTATTTATAAAATAGAAATTTTGGATTTTTTTGGAAAGAAAAAATATCTTCATAAAAGCCTTCCAGTTTACTATTTAAGTTCCTTTTTTAATATTTAAAAGTAAAACACAAAGGCAATTGGCGGATAAGCATGGATAGAAATGCCCTCGTACGAATTGAGTTGGCTTTTTCCGTGTTAACTTCTATCGGCACAAAATTGAAATTTACTGAGATTCAGCCCTTAAAAACTTAAAATCTTTTTATAAAGCCCCGATCAACCGGACACTCATTATCAGTTTTGAAACCACCAAAATTACAAATCGCTTGTGGACTTTCAATTATATTTCGCTTGTAGACACTCAATACCGAAGAAATAATTTTTTATTTTTTATTTTTTTTATTTTTTATTTTTTTTTTTTTTTAAAGAAAAAATATCTTTATAAAGGCCTTCCAGTTTACTATTTAAGGTCCTTTTTTAATATTTAAAACTAAAACATAAAGGCAATTAGCGGATAAACATGGGCAGGAATGCCCTCGTACGAATTGTGTTGGTTTTTGTTCTGCTACCTGTTTTCGGCACAAAATTGAAATTTACTGAGATACAGCCCTTAAATACTTAAAACCTTTTTTTAAAGCCTCGATCAGCCGAACACTCATGACCAGTTTTGAAACGAACAAAATGACAATTCGGTTGTAGACTTTCAATCACATTTCGCTTGTAAACATTCAATACCGAAGATGAAGGGGAAAATTCGACTACCGTGATGGGGCCCCGCTGCTCACGGCGTTTTTTTTATATATTGGTTTTTACAAGCACAAGTAGGTAGAAATCCAATAACCCTTACTAACAAATTCCAGTTCTTTACCGAGATACTTGGAGTGTATACAAAATAATTTACAAATTAGAAACATCCAACAGTGTTTATGATGTGGTTCTGATTCTTCCGTTCTTAAATAATTTCTTAAATTTTTAAGAAATTCTTAAAACTAGCTTGCATTTCTCACGATGTGTGGATATACGGTCTCAGTCAATGAGTATAATTGTAAATAACAAGGTCAGTTTTGAACAATATGGTCATAAAGACATAATATAAAGAGTATATTATGGGTTACTTAAAGGAATATTATCTTTTTCAATATTTTAAGTTGTTTTATTATTATCATTATTTTAAAAAAAAAATTTATTTTTGATGTATTTATAGGTACTAAAAAATATTTTGTCACAATTTTGTTAAAAAACTACATATTTGGTTTGGTTGTGCGAAATGTCATGTTTATATACAAATACAATAAGAACAAAAATTAAACAATAAATCATTAGAGGAAAAATTTTGAAAATTTTCTCACTTTCCAGAAAAAATTAAATAGTATATAATTTGCATCAGTATTAATCTCAGTAATAATGTTAGCCCTATTAACCGTATTCTGATTTTATCCCAAGGACATAATTTTAACTGATTGTTAAAGCGATAGTGATTTTTATTCAAAATTCCAACGATTAGTGTCAAAGATTTTTATGTTTAATTCGTAAGCGTGCGTGAGTGTGAAAGCATAAAATTTTTTTGTTCGTGATCGTGCGTGAGTGTGAAAGCATAAAATTTTTTTGTTCGTGATCGTGCGTGAGTGTGAAAAGAAATAAATTTTCTCGTTCGTGATCGGGCGTGAGTACAAAAGCTAATTCGTGACTGTGCGTGATCGTGAGTAAAAATGTACTCACGAGCACATCTCTAGACCAAGGTAGTGAAAACCAATGTATTAAGAAAATACATAATATATGGGTACATTAATTTTATATGCGGCCCGCGGAGTTATGATGCGCTTCCAAAGTGGCCCGCAAGATCATTTGGGTTGGCCACCCCTGACCTATAGTATTGTTAATCTATTACGTCTATAGTACAATCAATGAAATTTTTAATATATGTGTGATTCTTATGTGTATTTTATGTTACAAAATAAACTGAATAATTTTTTTTAAATATAATTAAAAATTAAGCGTTATTTTATCTTCTCATATTCCATATTTTGATAATACAAATGAAACTATTTTGTATATTTAACGGCATTAACGAAGGAATATACCACAGAGGGCAGAGACCGTGCAACTATCTCTTTCATGAAATCGCTAGTGTGTACTTCTGTGTACCTTAAACAACTTTGTGCTCATTTACTGAGTAATCGTTGTTGCGTAAAGATTATATTATGTGCTCATTGTGTGTCATTTTTTTCTAAAAAAAATTTAAAATTTTGATACAAAAAAATATGAAGTGTGTTGTACCTACTTGTAAAAGCTACAGCAAGCAAAATAAAGGGATATCTTTCTTCATGTAAGTAAATTTATATTAAATTTATTTTTTGTTTGTCAAATGATTGTCAGCCATGTTTATATAGTATGTATGTACTGTGGTACCATTCAACACAACCAATACAACTACAAGTTGCTTGCGTCACACAGAACGCGTCATACCAGTAAACCAGGGTTGGCATTGTTATTATAAGTGAAATTTTTCTTAATTTTCTTATTTAAGTATTTCATTTTTTTATTAAAATTACTACATTTTTAAGTTACTTCGTTACGTTCATATTATGTTTTTCTTAAAATAATTATATTTAAGATATTTTTTACTAATAATTATAATGTTATTAAATCTTTATGTAAAAATATCATTTTTTAGACTTTCTAAAAATTAAAAACTAGCTTAAGCACAGTTATTTTTATTTGATATTGCTGTAATTATATTAATTTTTTCTTGAAATTATTATATTTATAATATTGGCTTGATATTTATTGATCGTGTTCCATTAGCAAACACAAACGACACTGTGTAACACGGTGCATTTAGGGGAAAAGTAATGCCAACCAAATTTTCGTGATTTTTGTACTTTCTTTTTTCACAAAAAAATTAATTTTTTTAATTTTATTGCGAAACTAACCTTTTATCTGCTTTTAATTAAATTATTATTTATGTAATTGGGAATCACAGAAAGTATGCTAAGCAGATTGATACTATTTTTTTTTTTTTTTTAAATCTAGTAACTTTGTTTATGCTGCCCTCTGCAGAAACACAATAAAAGTTGATGTTCAATTAGTGAAAAAAGTAGACACAGTGTAACACAGTGTCATGCATTGTGTAAAATTTTTGCTAATGGAATACGGTCGTTATTTACATTAATTAAAATTTTTCCAGTTTTCCTAAAGATGTACAAAGTAAGTTAGCATGGGTTGATGCAATTAAGAGACCTGCTGATTGGATTCCATCCAAAAGTTCCAGAATTTGTTCGAGACATTTTAAAGAAGATTGCATTTATACAACAAATGCGGGAATGCATAAATTGGTACCTGGAGCAGTTCCTACATTATATTTACCAGTAAGTGTTACCATATTTATAGCAGCATAAAAATTTAGTTAATATTTACATATTAATTTTAATTTCAGTTTACAAATGATAAAGCTACGCAAACTGATTTTAAAGAAAATCTACTTGTGTTGTCAGAATCTGAAACAGAACGTTGTTCGTCATCTTTATCGGAAATGAATATAGATTTGATGTCAACATCCACTGATTCGAAAACTTTCGATTCTTCTCGGGAAACATCGTCATTGTTTTTTACGTCGGATCCAATTACATCACCAGCACATACAATAAATTAATTTTAATTCAAGGACAATAGAAATGTATTATTTTTTTTTAAAGTAAAGTTACTTTTAAAAACGTGTTTTTTTGCATTTACTTTATTTTTAATAAGTTCTTTTTAGTTTCATATGGTACATTATTTTTTTTGCACGATTGTGTATTTTTATGCACTTACCGATGCTGTTGACAATGCTAGTAAGCTACATTTCCCGAACGTTTGTTTATATCCATAACAATCAAAAAAATAACAATATGGTAAGTAAAATAGGTGTGAAAATAGGAGTGCGGTAAGTAAAATTAGACTAAAAATGATTATAATTATTTATTTATAATGAAATTAAAAGTACAATTTGAACAGTTAAATAAAATTAATTAATTTAAATATTAGAATTTTCAATAGTTTGTACATTATTAATTATTACCATAATTTGCCTTCATATTTTATTTACATTTCAAAATGTACATAATTTTTCTTTCATTTTACGCGAATTTTGCAACTAATATTAAATGCTTCATCAATTTCATTATTCTCACTAATATTATAATTTAACAAATTATTCTCCTTAATTTTTTCAATAGAAAAGTAAAAAAATGAAATTTATAACATTTTTTTATATTTTTAAAATTTCCTTAATTCGACCCTGATAGTTTTATTTAGTAACTGTGTTGTGTGTAGCCCACTGATATGTATATGTATCTGGATACGAGTTTGCATAGACAGGCGTGTGTTAGCGACTGTTCCTTATCGGACGCCTGTCGATCAGCCAGCGTACTACACGTACTACATTATTTATGTCAACATAACCATAGATAATTTATATAACTACGTATTTGTCTATGTATTTTTCTATGAACCTAACGAACATAACCACTAAAAACCAAGTGTAATCGTGGTTTGAGTTTGGCGAGTGAATATTATATTTTATATTCAATAAAAATAGGATTTATTTTATTGGTTTTATTATTGTAATTGGAAAATTAGAAATAAATAAAAAAATTATTTCCAAATTTAATATTTTTTCTTTGTATGATAATTATTGAAGCAATCACCTAATAATATAACTTCTTTACGTTCAATACAAGAATGAAAATATAAACTTATACTGTTAATATAATAAATAATAATATAAAATACACATTTCTTTTAAACATATTTTGTTTATCCTAAAAATTTTTATAGAAGCTAACCACAAAAAGTGTGTTTATTTATATAAATATTTTTTAACATCGCACATATAATGTGTAATAATAATTGTTCACGGTCGGCCTCTGCGATTATTGTCATCATTTTCAGATGGTGAAAACGTGGACCGTAAAGTGTTAATAATACAATATGTAATCTAATGAAATGCAACCCTACAAATAAAAAAGATGTTTTGTTTCATTATGTGTATTGTTATTATTGTCTTAACCTATAATCCATCATTTTCTACTCCTAACCACGTTGATTTGTTTAAAATCACCGCGTCCTACGGTAGTACCTTGGCTGATCGCCAGGCGTCCGATTAGGAACATCAACATGGCGGACACCCCGTATCCATATATATACATATCAGTGGTGTAGCCCCATATGTACAGTAATTGCATGGTGAGGATCAGCATTTTCTATCCTCTACATGTTACACCTGTTACACTGGTTTCAATAGTATAAATATATGTATTGTACTTCTGTCCTCCGTGGAATATACTATAGTTATTTTTAATACCCCCAAGGGGACAAACTAGGTGGTCTATGTCTCTGTTCCACTTGTAATGAGTTTGTGACGTAAAATCTCCCCCACCATGTCGTGTAGGTACACACCGCTTGCAATTGTGATAGTTTGTTGTTTGCCTTTGTGTGCGTATTCACACATACCACCACACCACACGTATTATGGGACAGACCAAGCTGTCCAATTTAAATAACAATGGTAACATTGTTAACACAATGCAGTGGATGCAGTGTGCGTTCGGCGACGGACACTGACTGACTACCTGCCTTAAGCTGTGACTGGCGTACAAATGACTCCAAGCGAATTACACTTTTTTTATATTAGTTGGCTTCTAGTGTTCTATGAATACCCCTGTCGCAGCACCTGCATAACATAGCGAATTTCCCAAAATCAATTTAATACGTTTCAAAAAAAAGAAATTCAAAATACTACGAAATAATAGTCAATAATACTGTTTTCTAAGTCCATTTTTCAGTCACTCACATCACTTTCTTTTATGTAAGATTCAACTCTTTGAAGTCGACCGCTTGTCGATGGGAAATATACTAACATGCTAAATAACATTATTTTTAACAAAAATACTAGGTACTTAAAAATGTTAATACAACAGAAATCAAACGAATATGTTAGCGAACTGTAGTAGCTAACAATGTTCGCCTCTGTGTGTACCCGGGATATAAGAAAGAATACTGGTAACAAGCATTTGGAATGAAAACTATTTTGAGAAATAGAGAAAATTAATATATGAAAATTAGTGACTGACCGAACCTTCGGTTTCGGTTTCAGTTTCGGCTAATTTCGGCCAAAAGATCTAGTTTCAGCTATAGTTTCAGTTTCGGCCAAAAATCAGCCGAATCTTCGACCGCACCGAAACTCAATGTTCATAAATTGTCGCCCTTCATTCGGATGAGCTTGTGTCTCATATATACACTAAATTTCAACATACAATTGAAATTTTAACATATCTAAATAAGTTTCGGTTTCGGCTGCAAATCCTGTTTTGGTCGGACACTAATGAAAATACTACTCAAAGAACGGGTGAGAGAAAAAAAAATTGAGAATTGCTGTCTTAACACGATGGCTAGCATGGAAAGAATATTCAATACTTTTAAATATTTTTAAAGTATTTAAAAAAAGAAATTCCCAATGCGTGCTAAAAACGCATTGAGGGGAACCACTAGTGTGACATTTTGAGAAAATTGGAAAATATTTTTTTGCATCTTTCGACAGCCTATACCTTCAAAAAATAACATACTAAAATTTCAAGTGCATATCTCAAATAGTTTTTTAGTTACAGCCATCTGAACAGCGGATTCTGATTATCATTGTTAACTTTGAAGTATTGAGAAATGTATGAAGATTGATAGTTTGTGAGTTTTTGGACGTGGTTGCCAGTCACATGTTGTGGAGCAATTAGACTCTGGCACATTTAAACGACTCATCTAGTTTTACTATGACCGTTATAGTGAGTATATCGTAAATAATTTTAGTAAAAATTCTCAGTGATTAAAACTAAAAGGTAAGATAAAAAAAAACTAAATTTTTCAAATTTACTGCAGTTATTATAACTCGAAGACAAATCATCCGATCGATTTGATTCTTATTGCAGCTTCTTTTATATATGTTTCTTCGTGTCATGGACCTTCAGTTTTTCGATCGAATAAAAAATGTAATTTTTGCAGACCAAAATTTGACTTTTTTTTTAAAAACTCCGCCATTTTGTTAAATTTCAACTTTTCGATTGAGGTTCATGGCAAGGGCAATACCTTCTAGTTTAATAGGCTTTTTGGTTTTTTTGATTTCAGGCACTGTGAAGGTCGCAATCACGCACCAGTGGGTGGACTTTTTTCTGGAACCTTGGGAGATCGCGAATAACTCACAGAATTTTCAATTTTTTGGTCCAAAAATTTTATGATGAATTTATTATAAATATCAACGAATATATCCTCAAAATATTAAAACATTCGATACGGTAGTTTTCTTTAAACAAATTCCCAAAAATCACCTTTTTTTCATGCGTTTACAATAGTGGTACACCCTTAAGGCAATATTTCATTATCAGTAAATAGAGTTTACTACAATTTTCGCAATAAAATATTTCTTGCTTACATTTAATATTAAATTTAGCAAATTTATTAATAGTTAATATGATTATCTGAATTTTTTTCTATGGTTCCGTAGTCATAATGAGGGAACTATTATTATCATTATTATATTCATAGAATCGTAAAGCGGCCCCTACACACTCAATAATATTGCACAAAATCTGAGGTGGCACAATATTATTGATCGTCTGTAGGTTATATTGAAGGGTTGTACAATATATTGTGCTGATCAAAAACAGTTTGAAATATATTGTGCAATGAATGAATATTGTAACGTCTGTAGGCTCTGCAAATATTATTGCGCAATACGACTTTATTTATTTAAGTTTCAATTTATTATTGGTTTTAGGGCTGCCAGTTTGGGCGGATTTCCGCAAATTGGACGGATTAGAAATAAAATTTGCGGTAAAAATTTCTGTTTTGCGGTTTTCCGCTTTTTGGGCGGAATTAAAAATTAGATAAAATATTTTTAAAAATACAAAATATTTTAAACATATTATGTATTACAATAATCATAAAACTCTGCTGCTGTCTTTCTTCAATAATTATGTAAAAATAAGGGGGTGAAACGTCAATACACAAGCTTACGTGTCGAACCCATACCATAAAATACATATTTATCTCATTCTTTTTAAATAAAGTTAAATATTAAAAGGTTAAACAGACAAAAATTATTTTAAACTTCAATGACTTTATTAATACTTTATAACATAAAAGTACTTCTTTATTGATACATTAGAACATAAAACTAATTACTACTTTTTACTTTGGTATTTGTAGAGTATTTAATCCGTCTATTTAAACCATATTTAAACAAATTTAAAAAAAAAAAAAAGAAACAAAAAATTTCATATCCTATTTAGTAAGTATTTTTAATGGTTTTCCGCTAAAAATGACTGGCAGTCATCCCCAGCAGTTTCAAAAAATGCATTTAATGTTATGTAATCATCTTCATCTAAACCTTCTCTATTATTGGCTTCCACTGTATCGTATGTTAGCTAATCTACTAAAAATGTGAATTCTGGGACGTGAGATAAAATACCAAAAGTTAAGAAAGTGTGTTTACTACTCTAACTTTCAGTAACGGCTCTGTCAGCCACGTTTTTTGAAATCTTTTTTTTATATTTGGCCCATTTACCCATCTTTGTACATACACAAAAAAAAAAACTTTAAAAAACATTTAATTTTAATTTGTATTTGACGTCTAAAGATCAATGTAAAAACTTAGAAAAATTCCTTTTTTAAGAATAAATGCTAATTAAAGAACCGTTTAAATTTGTCGGTATCAAGTATCAATAATACTAGTCACTGATTGAATGTAATCACAGAACAAAATATAACAAAGGTAATAACGGTTACGACGGTTACCGTATCCGAAACTTCTATTTTGACAATTGCCACATGGTTTTGACGTTTGAGTATATCGTGTTACGTGTATGTACAAGTACATATATGTTTTGACGGTTTTGACGTTTCATTACCTACATATTTAAATTCAGTATTTTTTTTAAGTGCGCGGTTTTTTGCGGTATAGTTTGAGAATGCGCGGTTTTGGGCGGTTTTTACTGCCTCTAGTGGCGGGTCTGCTGAAAAAAACCTGGCAGCCCTAATTGGTTTTGTAATGCCATATCTGATGGCTATTCATTGAATCAGTTTGACTTATTAATTTGCGAGAGTAATTATTTATTGCTTCGCAACATCTTTATCACTTAATATTTTAAATTAAATAACAATTGAATTATTGTACAATTCCTACATTCAATTTGATGTACAAATTTCTTTTACAAATTATTGAATTGTCTGGAGGGAAGTTCAATAAATTGCACAAGTTGATTGCACAATATTATTGAGCGTGTAGGGGCCGCTTAACATATCGCGAGCTTAGTGTAACACTGTTCCATGTCGCCTTTTTAAAATCTCGAGAAAAATGAGTTTGAAGTTTTGACATATTTTAAAATGTAATTTATACAATATGGATTAATTTTAAGTAATGAAATTGTACTATATACATCTAATAATTAATAAATTGAAGCAGAAAATGAAAATAGTTGAAAAATTTTCTTGGAAAATGAAAATAAAAAAAACATAGCACTTTGATATAACGTGATTCATTAGAAAAAATTATCAATTTTAACATAGAACTTTGATACATAATATAAAGTATAAATTTTTCTTACAAAAATAAATAAATATGTAAATATTCTTAAAAATAAATCGTCTTTACTTGGTTTAGACTTATTATCATTATTCTCTGTATTTTCCATTTTTGTTAAGTATTTATTGTGGCAATCTGTCGTCAACACTAACATGTAACTAACAAGTAAAGGTTCCGAGGCCGAACCTATCGATTTTGATGAAACTTAAATAATATGTAGAACACTAAAAACTAAGGGACACGTATTTTTTTTATCTGCGGAAAAAGGGTTTGAAGGGACGAAATCGCCCTTCAAAAATTGTGGTAAAAATTTGTTTTTACAAATATCTCGAAAACAGTAAGAGGCAAAGCAAAATTTAAATTGGCGATATTGCTCTTTTTTAAAAAGCTATCTATTGATATGCAATTTGTTCAATTTACATCAACAGGGGTGGTTGGGGGTTAATTTTGCAAAAAGGGGGTGAAAATTAAACAATATAAAAATTTTGTTTACAGGTTTGAAATCTACGTCAAAAAATCTAATTGACCTGTTTTTGCTCAATGTCCTAATATTAAGTCTAAGGGTAGTTAACTAGGGGGTGACTGTGTCGAATACTCGTACTGCTTGGGTAGTTTAAGAAGTTTTTCTTCATGGAAAATAGTTTAAGATATTTAGAATAACGTAGAAATGAAATTTTCGATTTCAAAATTCAGTTTGAGCAACATTGGAGAGGGGGTGAGTCACCTTCTTAAATTATATAAGTACTAGTTTACTAACACTCATTTTTACTATTAACACACTGAAAGTGGGTAATAATGTCACAATAAGTGGTTCTGAAGTTGGATTATCGTATGTAAGGTTTTTATAAGGTTTGTTTTTTAATGGATATTATAGTTTTCGTTATCGAAAATTATCGATACCAAAAGTAACGATATTTTGAAAATGAATGGAAACCTAATAAAAACCTTACATACGATAGTCCAACTTCAGAACCACTTATTGTGACATTAGTACTCACTGTCAGTGTGTTAATAGTAAAAATGAGTGTATGTAAACTAGTATGTAATTTAAGAGGGTGATTCACCCCCTCTCCAGTGAATTTTGAAACCGAGAATTTCATTTCTACGTTATTCTAATTGTCTTAAACTATTTTCTATGAAGAAGAACTTCTTGAACTACCCAAGTAGTACAACTATTCGACACAGTCATCCCCTTGTTAACTACCCCTAGACTAAATATTAGGACATTAAGCAAAAACGAGTCAATTAGATTTTCTGACGTAGATTTCAAATTTGTAAACAAAATTTTTACATTGTTTATTTTTCACCCATTTTTTGCAAAATTAACCCCCAACCACCCCTGCTGATGTAAACTGAACAAATTGCATATCAATAGATAGCTCTTTAAAAAAGAGCAATATCGTCAGTTTAAACTGTTGCTCGATCTCTTACTGTTTTCGAGATATTTGTAAAATTAAATTTTTACCCCAATTTTTGAAGGGCGATTTCATCCCTTCAAACCGTTTTTCCGCAGATAAAAAAAATTCGTGTTCCTTAGTTTTTAGCGTTCTACAAGTTTGTGGAACTTGCAGAACACTAAAAACTCTTGTTCTAAGTTTCATCAAAATCGATAGGTCCGGCCTCGGGACCTTTACTTGTAACTGACAATAATAAAAAACAACATATTATGGACGTTATGGACACCCAACACAACCAACACAATATTTGTTGTATATGTTGTATTTAATAATTTAATAATAATATGTATAAAACTTCCAAAAAAGCAGATATAGACAAATTACAGTATATCAAAATACTATGTGAAACAATTAACAAATTAAACGAAAAAATAATTTAGAACATCCAAGTTCTATGTGAAACATAGAACTTTTAATAAAATTATTTGTACTTTTAGCAGATGGAACTTTGATGTTTTGTTGATTTCTACCGTACTTTAAGGAATTTTGATTAAATTTAAATTTATATAGGTAGACAATAAAGTGGAGAACGCAAATATGTGAAAAAGTGCAAATCTCAAAAAAGTCGACATAGTACAGTGTTACACTAAGCTCGCGATATGTCTTAAACGCTGATTGTGGTTCGGCATTTTCTGTCCAAAGTTCACTAAATCAAATTGGAACTAAATTGAATATTTAACGAGATCCTTTGTTTTAACCTAAAAAGAATAATTAAATTAAAATTTTTTAATTGTTCATTAATTCATAACGTACTAACCATAGTTATGTTCTCAAATATATTTACTCAAACATGTGAGAATTAATTTTGAAGCTTCCCGCTCTTTTTTTTTTTGAAGAAAAAATGGATGACATGTCAGGACTCTGTTTAGTACTATGGAGCCATCTGTTGAATATTATCGACATCTTCTATTTTCTATTCAGTTCCAAAAGATTTTTTTTTCTAAAATTTTAAAAGTTTAAAAATGTTTTGTAAATTTTATGTAGACAATTTAATTTTATAACAAAATAATTTAAAAAAAAAAAACTAACGATACTGCAATGTTGGTATTACTGAATTGATTCAAATAATATTTGAAATTTCATTGTTAGAAATGTCGCGACAGTATAACTAAAGGAATTATTTCCTCAACAAGATTGAATAAAAGTAAACAATTTTTTTGGTAATTTTTATGGCTACAAATTTCGAAAAACGAAGTAAAATATATAAATTAAGAAAATTTGATAAATTATTAATTTTTTTTTAAAATTTTGTTTTAGGTTTTTTGCCAGTTAAATTGAAAACTATTTGTGAAATGTTACATATTATTACAAATTGTATCAAATCAAATTGGATTATCTTTTGATTTTTCGTGAAGAAACAAGTATTCAAGTTTTGTAATTTTCAACTGAAGAAAATTCAGTGACATTAATGTGTTGTGAAAAGTGATATTTGACAGTCAAAATTTATATAAAATAATGGTTTCTGTAATAAAATTTATAACACTTAAATGTAAAATGTTTTTTTTTATTTCCATGTGTCTCGTCAAAACTCGTTAAGTACATAATCTCAAATTTTACAGAAAGCTAACCCTAAGAGCACAAAATATTGCTGCAATGTTGCTGGAATGTTGCCAAGTTGCAGATAATTACCAATGTTGCAGGAATATTGCCTGAATGTTACTAACTTGAGCATAATTGCCAATATTACAGTAATATTGCAGTAATATTTTTTGTAATATTGCATTTGTAACATTGTTTCAATGTTATTGTCATGTTACAAAAAAAATATAAGAGCTGTCCAAAATTTTGGAATATGTAGTATATTATAGAAATGAAGGCATATCAATAGATGAAATAAAACAGTACAACTAAGGAATCATGAGGAAATTAATTATTTCAATCCTTAGATTAGTATTTCCATTATTTGGATTAAGGTTAAAAAAATAAATATTGTTATTTATGAAGGAGTTATACAAGATAAATATTTTTACATATTTTTGTTATATGTATTATTATAATAACATATAATCCCATTCGGCATCAATGTCAAAAAAATGTCGTAATGCTAAGTTGTTCCTGATCATGTCCCTGCCACTGTCCATACAGTCCATTATAAAAAAATGGACCGTTTTATGACGTCGCTGTAACTAATATACCAGATGGCATTGGTGTACTAGGATAAAAATTAGAGTCGGGAAATTAGAGATAAGTTTTGATAGTTCGCTATTTTTCATCAGATTCATCTAAAATAAATTGGAAATAAGTTAAATATTTAAAAAAATACTTTGATTCAACCTGGAAAGATTAATTAAATTAAAAAAATTTAATTCTTCGTTAACACATAACTCGATAACGATACTTTTGTACTCAATCATATGATAATTAATTTTGACATCTATTTGATGAAAAATGCTCACATGTCCCAACTCTATTTAGTATACTCCCCTACCATCAGCGCCACGTAGCAAACTGTGACATGTAAAGGTCCGTCCTTGAAAACAAGTGGCAGGGACATGTTCCTGATGAATATTTTCATTATAGGTTAGAAAATGCTTTCATTAGTTTGACATCAATTAAATCACGTATAGACTTTGATTATCTTAGACTACATTTTGTTATTATTAATATTTATTAGTGTTAGTATTATGTGTTTCACCAAACAATTTAAAGTGTATTAATCGTATTAATTTTTAATAATAAAGAATCAACTAAACTGTACTTTTATTAATAATTTTATTTACAATTAACCTCAAATTTCTAACACATAAGCTTAATGATGTTAATTTTATAAAATTTATTAATGATTATAAATATTATTTCCATCCATGTAAATATTAGGTTGGCTATTTATTTTTTTAGCCCCGAAAAAAATTTATAGAATTAAATTTGGAGTAAAAAAAATTATTAGCGAACCTAATAAGTAATATCAAAGGTTTATTCGAATTTCGGACAGGATAGAAACAAGTACTAAACTTTCCAATTTTTTTGGTAAAAGTTAGTATTGTTTTTATTATCAATTATAAATAAATAAATATCTATTATATATATATATATATATATATATATATATATATATATATATATATATATATATATATATATATATATATATATATATATATATATATATATATATATATATATATGGAGGGGTCAGTGTAAAAGTGAACCAAGTCCATAAAAAATTTTTTTTTCTAAAAATGCGTTTAAAGTTTGAGAAATTACAACACTTTAACGAAAAAGGCATTTATAAAAAAAAAAATATTTTATGGACTTGGTTCACTTTTACACTGACCTCTCCATTATATATATATATATAATTTTTAAAAAAAAAGTATTATTGTTATAATATTGCAAGGCAATATTTTCTCAATGTTGTGGTGCAATATTCCTTCAATCTTGCTAGCAATATAACGGCGATTATAGGAATATTGCTGGAATATTGCCTGCAATATTTCAAACTTTCCAAATAATATTGCTGCAATATTGCAGCAATATTTTGTGCTCTATGGGAAAAAACGTATAATTTCTCCCCCAGTGTGAAAAAATTGTTATTTATGCGTTACATTACATATTTACTTTTATTGTATGTTAACGTATGAAATCGTACAGCAATAGTTATTTGGAAAAAAATAAAAATTGTTGGACATAACGTGTTTTGGATCTGTAATTAGGACATAGTGAGTTTTGGAAATCTCTTCTCGTCAAAATGACAGAGTCAGACAATAAAGAGATACTGAAATACTGAAAGTATTTAGAAGTTTTTACTTTCGTTATTAAAAGTATAAATCAAATTAACCCAAATGCTTAGTGTTTTATTTATTAGAAATGTTCTTAATGTCGTCCTCCACAAGGAATAAGTCAAAAAATTAAACGCCTAAAACGGTGGGTAAGATATTCGGTGGGATATCTGAAATATTGTCCTCCTGATTCTTTTTCGTTTTTCTAAATTTTCGACGCGAAGCTGGATTTATTATCTCGTCACTTTCCATCTAAACACTAGTTAAATCTCTTGTTTGGTGTTAAAACTTTTATTATCAAAAGAAGTCGGGATTCTTAGAACATAAAACAAGCCAAAATGTAAAAATTTTTAATATTTTCAAAAGAAATATATTAGGAAAAAAAATGTGTTAAAATTTTTATGTGTGCATCCATTTTATTAATTTTATCTGTCAAGTTAAAAAAATTGAATGTGCAATAAATAGTTAGTATTGAAATTGAATATATGAAATACAATTGTGCATACATTTGTACACAATTATTAAGACAATATCCAAACGCGGATAGATTTACGTAAAAGTGTTATTGTTTCAAAGTGGTTTAACGTAATTTCCATACAATTGTACCAAAATGTTAATAGTTTTAATTCCGTGGTAACATAATCTATCGCCTCCGACATAAAGTAAATTGTCGGTTTTTTTTTTCTCAAAAAAAAAAAAAAAAAAAAAATGGTACAGATACATCATAAAAATATATTTAACTGAGAGAGAAATAGAATATAGCCGAATCGTTAAATTGGATTAAAAAAATCATGACACGCCACTTAAAAAGCGTTTATTTTTCGAATGTAGCTCGAAAAAAAAAGACAGAAAAAAAACTGTGAGTGGGAGTGTAATAAAAAATGATTTATTGCAACATATTTTCTAACTTTTCTCGAAAAGTAAGTAATTTAGAGCAGCGGTATAAAAATATTTTTTACGCATATTGCCTTTTACTTTGGCTTGGTGTAAAAAAATTTTTGAACGAACTCATCCAACGATTTGTAAAATCGAATTCGCACACAAAATTTCATAAGCATTAAACGTTTCGTTCGAGAGTTATATACTATCGTATTGAGACTAAAAAAAGCATGGAAACTGAGGTACGGAGTAAGGAGGGTGTTCTGCATATTTAACTATAGTAGATTATATATCTATGTATTTAATACTATTCGGAGTTATTCTACAATATTTTGAATTGCTTATAGTATTTTAAATTAATATTTGCTTAGTTTTATCAAAAAATTATACGACAATTTTATTTAAATTGACTTATTTGTAAGTATGTATAAAATAATTATCAATAAATTAAATAATATAATAGTATTTTGTTAAAAAGTCACTCGTTAACTATAGAGATATAAATCTGCTAATTTATTTTAGAAAGAGAAGAGTAATAATAAAAAGAGACAAATCAAAGGGGAGCATGATATTTTTTTAGTCTCAACACGACTGTATATATATATATATATATATATATATATATATATACATATATATATATATATATATATATATATATATATATATATATATATATATATATATACAGGTGAGTTTTTCGGGAGTTGCCATTTTTATTACAGCCAAACCGTTGATTTAATCGAAAAATTGTTCAAATAAGAGTTGTAGATATCGACGGGGGCAACCAGTTGCAATAATCAGGAGCTTTATAGCTCTTGTGGTTTTCGAGATACGATACAAACTTACCTTTTTTTAAATGGAATAGTATACTTATTTATTGATAAAAATTATTCAATAAAGCAACAATAACCAAAAATAAAAATTTTTATCTTAAGTTTTTTTTTCAAATTTTACAGCTTTCGCGCTTAAAAATGATTTATTTAAGTGAATTTTGGTAAGTTTAAGAGCGCCTACTTCAAACAGGCCTCAATATTACGGAAAATAGGTAAATGATAATTGTATTTATGACACATAGATGGCTATCTAGTAAAACTCGTGTTCCTAGGTAACTAAAACAGAAATTTTTAACTGATTTGAATGACATAATCTGACATGCAGAAAGACATTTTTATATTTGGCATATTTAAGCACTTTCGTGATGGTTATGTGCGCTGTGTTTGGTTGCAATAGCAATAATAACAAAAAACTTAAAATTAATGATGTGATTAATAATGTAACCCACAAAATAACTGACCCTGATGTGATTAATAATCTAACCCACAAAATAATAGCCCACAAAATAACTGACGAACATTTAAATGTTAAAAATGCAAAAATTTGCAACACAACTCTTTTCACATACAAATTCAAAAGCTATTTCGCGTATGGACTCATTGGGGTTGATAAAAAGTGAAGATTGGCAAGACTGTGCAAATTTACTGAAAAATAGACAGGTCTGCTGCAGGTGACGCTAGTGATTTACTAAATGTCCAACGCTCTGCAAGAGTTAAGAATCAATTACAGATAAAATATTTTTAATAAAAACTTTATTTTTTTAAATAAACTTTATTATTTTTAGTAAAATTTGTTTCATTACAACATTTTTTTGAATTACAGAACTCATTTTTGTCTTTTAAAATACAGAATAAATTTTTTTATAAAAATGACTAACTAAGAACTAGGGATGTTATGGATATCCGTAACCGTAACCGAAACTACCGGATATCCGAAATAATTGTATATCCAAAACCGAAACCGTATCCGAAAATAAAAGCTTCGGATTTGTTCCGGATAATAACAGGCAACTGCCATTGGAAAACTGAGTTTAAATCGAAGCAAGTTTTTGCAGCATATTTCTCTTAGTAGATTTGTTGATTCGTTTTTGACGTTCACTTTTTGGGTAAAAGCTTTACCCTTTTTCTCTAAAAATTATGTTCACTGAAAGCAATTATCCGTAACCGAAACCGAAAAAAATGTTTTTAAATATCCATATCCGTATCCGAAATTTCATATCCATAACATCCCTACAGTAAGATCCATTATTTACATGAGTAAATTTCCGTTCAAATGGGAATGTTTTTCCTTCAACTGTGTGATCAACTGATTTTTACTAATGTCCACGGAACGACAAATTTTAATACTTTAATACTGTTTTTCCTGTTGAAGTTAACAGAAGTTTAGTAAATATTCCAATTTTAAACATCGAATGAAATGAACTATAAGAATTATTGTAGATTTTGAAAAATTGTTTGAATTCTTACTGCAAAAAAAAAATAAGGTTATGAAAATAATTATTTACAACAACAGATTAAGAACTAATCGTGAAATGAATAAAATCATACTTTTCCTGTTTCAACGTAATGCAATCTTGTTTAAATACCAGAATTTTGGCGTTGAAAATATTTTTTGTTGACATTTTTATTTAACGGTGATAAATAATAATAGCCATATGTAATACATCCGACATTGATATTATCGATGCCAATATTGCCATCTACATAAATATTTCAAAAACAAATTACAAAGATAATACAGATTTCATATTAACTACGTATTGTGAACGTAATGACTGTTTCACAAATGCCTATTTTTAACTGCCATAGTGTGGTGTAGTATTAAATATTAAAAATTAAAACTATAGCTGTATTTTAATGACTTTTTATTGAATACTAAGTTAAATATTTGAGGAAAAACTACAAATTATTTTGATAATTAATGTATTTAATTAATAAATTTTGTCTTATTGCAACAGCTTAATGCGAACATACCATCACTAGTTATTTTGGGTGTTTTGAATGTAAATTGCAAATTATGCGTATTTTTTGCGTTCGATCAAATAAACTTGACCACGGGTTTTGAAAACTAAAACTTAAAAATGCAATTTCTCAAAAATTTTGAATAAAATAATGAAAATTTTAGCATAATTGGTAATTTGAAGTAATAAACTAATTTTTAAAAAACATCTCAACATATGTTTCCATTTGAAAAAAAATTTTTTTCTATTCCAAAAAAACCGTAAGTCCTAGAAGTCTGGAACAATTTTTCCTGAATGGCCCCCTCTATTTTGAATATTTTTTGTATAAACTTTTTTTCGATTAGATGCATATTTTAGGAATAAATCGAATGGCAACTCCCGAAAAACTCACATGGTATATATATTTCGTGTGAGTTTTTCGGGAGTTGCCATTTTTATTACAGCCAAACCGTTGATTTAATCGAAAAATTGTTCAAATAAGAGTTGTAGATATCGACGGGGGCAACCAATTGCGATAATCAGGAGCTTTATAGCTCTTGTGGTTTTCGAGATACGATACAAACTTACCTTTTTTTAAATGGAATAGTATACTTATTTGTTGATAAAAATTATTCAATAAAGCAACAATAACCAAAAATAAGAAAATAAAAATTTTTATTTTAATTTTTTTTTTTCAAATTTTACAACTTTCGCGCTTAAAAGTGATTTATTTAAGTGAATTTTAGAAAGTTTAAGAGCGCCTACTTCAAACAGGCCTCAATATTACGGAAAGTAGCAAGCGGTAATTGTATTTATTTTACATAGATGGCTTTACCGTATAGGTTTATCTAGAGTCCCTATAATAAATAGAGTCGTGAGATGTGTTCTCAACGCTGATTGGCACCGGCATTTTCTGTCCACAGTTTGCATAAAATACATTAGAAATAAATTAAATATTAACAAAAATCTGAAAAAATCATTTAGTTTAACCTAGAAAGAATAATTAAATTAAAAATTTTTAATTGTTCAGTAATTCATAACTTATTAACAATAATTATGTACTCAAAAATATTTACTCAAGCATGTGGTCAAGCAATTTTGAAGCTTGCCGCGCTTGCCGCTCTGATTTGGACCGAAAACGAATGACATGTCACGACTGTATTTATTATAGGGACTCTACCACACAAATGACTGATTTAAAATGTCAGTGTTTTTTTTTAAATTTACAATTATTTTGATAATTTATGTAATTCTGTTTTAGGTACTTTATTGGAGTAATTCTAATAACTTATTATTGTTCGAGATGACATAACCTCTCCAATTCTTATATTATCCAAGGAATATTTATTGTTATTTTAAAAGGTAACGGTAATTCCACAATTTCAAAATAATTATTTACAATGTAAGTAACGAAAATTTTTATTTCATAGGATTCTGTAAAGCTTTGGTTCAGTATGAAGTTAATATAAAATTGCAAAAGGATGGTACTTCTGTGGAAAAAATTCAAGAAATAGAAATGTTAACGCGAGGAAACTCCCACTAAAAATTTGCCACCCGGGGCTACTGCCCCGCGTGCCCGTAGTGTAAATCTACCACTGATTATACGTAACTACCAGCAGCGCTGGGAAGAATGGTTCATAGAATTTACAATAGAAAATGGTTTTCAAAAATGCACTTAAAATCCAAAATGGAAAATGGTTTTGCTGAACATATTTAAAATAGAAAATTGAAAATAGCTATTTAAAATGGATTATAAAATGCTAAATAGGATTCCCGATCTCTGGCGAAAAAATCGATCTTGTGGATCGATTGGAATCGTCAAACCAAAAATCGATGCAGAAGAAAATCGACTTATACAAAATCGATCTGACGAAAATCGATTCAATTTTTGTACTTGCAGAAAATAAAAGATATATAAAAGTTTTAATGAAGTTTCTTATTGGGTCATCACAAATCAGTTTTAATTTTCTTTGAAGATGAACTGCTGAATTTAATATGAATAAAATGGTTTCCAGTTTGCGCTAAAAGTGACAACAATAGTTGAAATATATTTTACAATAATTTTTAAAAAATATATTTTTACTAAAAATATCCTAATTTAAATTCGAAAAGATCGATCTTTGATCTCCTAAATTTTTCACGATCTCTGTATCGATTTACTCTCCAAAGAATCGATTCGAAAAATCGAAGATCGGAAACCCTAATGCCAGATACTTTTTTTACTTTAAATTCTATAAATTTTTTTATCAATATTTAAAAAAAAGTTAAGAAAATTTTAAACGTACTGAAATTAAATAAAGGCAGTCTTTTGAGAAAATCTTGTAAAGCTTACATGATATGAAAACGAAATTTAACTCTTGAAATATTGTTACTTTAAAATATTGTAAAATTTAATTCAGCCTTGACGTATTCAAACCTTGACTACGCTACAATTGCGACTTCTAAATTATGAAAATCATCTACTTGTAATACAAAACATTTTTTATTGCCGTGTCTTAAAGATAACAGTACACAACTTGAGTCAGAAAAGTTTGACTTAAGAGAACTACAACTCTAGTAATAAATTTAACTCCCGTGATTTTGCAACTCCAGTTATAAAAAATTTGAATCAATTAAATAAACTTACATTTAATTTACAATTTGTTAGACTTCAGATCGTTCAGTTCGAGTTCTATAATTTATGCACATAAATTTGAGTATACATGCATTTCATTTTAAATGGATTCAAATTTTCTTTTTAAATACAAAATTGAAAATGGATTCAAAGTTTCTTTTTAAATACAAAATGGAAAATGGTTTGACCGAACTTATTTAAAATAGAAAATGGAAAATGCCATTTTGTATTTTAAATACATATTTCAAATGAAATCATTTTAAATAGCTCCCAGCCCTGATCAACAAAATTATTTTATTGTAAAATTGTATAACAATTAACAGAAATTATGATTTTTTAATAATATTTTATATAATAAATTATTTTACTCATACACATCAACGTCTTTAGTTATAATATCTCATTAAAATATTTAAAATAATAAATTATTTTACTCATACACATCAACGTCTTTAGTTATAATAAATAAATACTTATTGTGCTTTAATAATAAAGAAATACTTATTGTGCTTTAATTCGCAAACTCTCATAAAATCTCATGGACAATTGAAATTAATCACTTTTCTCATAGGATCTTATAAAAAAGATAAAAAATATTTTTATCGGAATCTATGAGCTACTAAAGTACTGATAAAATATCATAAAATATTCAAGGGAAAATATTTTCATGCTCATAAATATACCAGTAAATCATACAATCTTATAAAATAAATATTTTTTTCAATGATATTTTGTGAGACCTTTCCAGCAGGGTAAGCAATATATATATATATATATATATATATATATATATATATATATATATATATATATATATATATATATTAAATTAAAACTTGATACATACATATCGCCCCTTGAGAATAAAACTGTTACAACTGCAAAATCACTAATTTTAAGATATTAAAGAAATAAGATTTTGAAGAAATTTAAAACCTAATAACTTTTTTCCAAATCATCTTAGAACTTTGAAACTTTGTCAGGTTCATTCTAACAGTTAGTTTTAAATGTTGTGATAAAAATTTTGTCGAGAAAATTCATAGTTTAAATTTTCATTGCAGTTGCAACCAAAAATTTTTTAGTTATTTTACAAAAAGTTGCATTCTGTTTAGGATTATAATGTTATATCTGCAAATAATACATTTTTTCTTAACTATTTCACAAAATATTACTTTTTGTTGGTGACGCAAAGTTGTATCTGCAACTAATACTTTTCAGAAATTTTGAAAATTTCGCTTTATATAATTCTATAATGGCAATTGTTTAAGGTAACACATTCCATAACTGTATTACAGATAAATTTTCCCGGGAATATTCCCATTTGGGTAATTATTGAGTATTTTCCCGGGAAAATTCCCAAGGTAACACATTTCATAACTGTATTACAGGTAGAGATGAGCAACGTCAAAATTCCCAATGGGAATTTTCCCGGGAATATTCCCATTTGGGTAATTATTGAGTATTTTCCTGGGAAAATTCTCGAAACCTGAGTAAAAACGATTACTTACAATTAGCTGTACTATTTTACAAATGCGTTTTTAATTAAAGACCGCGACACCGGTCCCTCAATTTACGTGAATATTCGTTTCATGGGGATTCAATTTATGCGGATAAAAAATCGCGTAAATTAAATCTGTCATTATAAAAAATAATTCTGGAAATAAAAGCTACCAAAAATTGTAGAGAATTTTATAATACAAATGATAACGAAAATGTAGAAATTTACACGCTAAAATTTTAAAAATATTGTTTTTTTCGATATCGATAATTTTCGATAACGAAAAATAGGTTTTGACAGTCCCAATATATTAGGGATACCCACAACTTGCTTCGCTTAAGCCTTCAAAAATTTCATTTTTTTTGAGCTACGATGTACCGTTTATGAGATATTTACGACCAAAGGTTTACGTTTTCGAAAAGTATTGAAAACTAATTTTTTTGAAAATATTTTATTGGTGACAAAACCAATTTGACTAATCAGTCTGAATCAATTAATTATAATCAGTTTACGATGAGTAACTCGGTATCGATAATTTTCGATAACGAAAAGTAAGTTTTGATAGTCCCAATATGTTCGGAATACCCACAACTTGCTTCGCTTAAGCCTTCAAAAATTTCGTTATTTTTGAGCTACGATGCACCATTTACGAGATATTTACGATCAAAAGTTTACGTTTTCGAAAATTATTGAAAACTAATTTTTTGGAAAATATTTTATTGGTGACAAAACCAGTTTGACTAATGAGTCTGAATCAATCAATTATAATCAGTTTATGATGAGTAACTCGGTATCGATAATTTTCGGTAACGAAAAGTAAGCTTTGATAGTCCCAGTATGTTCGGAATACCCACAAGTTGCTTCGTTTAAGCCTTCAAAAAAATCGTTATTTTTGAGCTACGATGCACCATTTATGAGATATTTACGATCAAAAGTTTACGTTTTCGAAAAGTATGAAAACTAATTTTTTCGAAAACATTCTATTGCCGACCAAAGAATTGGGACTAATAGAGCATAAATTAAACCATTATACAATCAATTTATAATAATTTGTTAGACATTTAGTAGTAAAAGTAATTAAACACATTTAACTGAAAATGTTATGTTATTATATTCTTCTTTTCTTCTATTATAACTATTAGGAGTATGTAGCTATTAGGATATGCTGCTACAATTTAATTTTGTTTTTGGATTTTAATTTACTTATATGGTTTCTCACATTTTCTTTTATGTCAATATTTTGCCGATTGACGTTTTCCCCACGTTTGTCTGTTTTTATTATACAAATATTTCGATCAAGCTTTTAGTTTACTTTTTTAGTTTACATTTTATCTTGTACGCAATATCCTGATTTAATTTTTGTTTTTACTGGAAAAATTTTTAAGTTTTCAGTGAATAACGTTCTGACCCTGTATTAATTAAACCTTTTTGTATATTTGTCGCCCGCAAATCGCGATTTCGCTTTCGTTTCTTTCCTTCCGAAACAGATGTTGTTAAATTTCCATTGTATTATTTGGGAAAGTTTCGTCCAAATTAAAATATATATCCGAATTAACAGTAATAGTTAAAGCAGAAGACAAAAACTGTCCATTATTTAAATTTAAATGGATAAGATTATTTAAATTGTTTAAATTATATGGTTTTAAATTGTTTAAATTATACGATTAAATTCAGAAAGAGCTGTTAAATTAATTTTTTCTTTATCAGCGTCCATATTTTGAAATTAAAATAAATTATAAGTATATTTTAATAACAATAATGCTACGAAAGGATTCGTCTATACGTCTAAACTCAATAAACATTAAATATGTCTAAAATTGTGAACATCATTATTCACTTACATTGTAAAATGATAACAGAAGAAGGAATACCAAAATGCGTGTAGTTCTGTACGTACCTACAATCCACTCTAACTAACATGTAGGCACCTAATAAAAGAAATCACATACATATACCTTTTTTAATCTAAATAAAAAGTTAATTTTTTGTTTTCTCTTTGTTACAACTGCACATGCAACAAAAATTTCTTAAACCATTTATTCTTAGGTTGTTAAAGTTTAAAAAAAGTTTATGGACTATAACTTTTTTATTTTCTAGAATTTTAGGATGAAAATTTCACCAATCGATAGCTTAAATGTAGCTGAATCCAATGATATAAAAATCTCAAAAACGAAAAATTTGCAGTTGTAACAGTTTTATTCTCAATGTGCGATATGTACACAAAACAAATGCCGGCCTATTGAATAATGGTTAATACGGTGATTTCATTGGTCAAGAGGGTATTGAGTAATGAAAATTCCTCCACACCTTTGAATAATGCCTAACTTTCTCAACAATTAACAGATATATAATGAGTGTGTTCTTCAACAGGAGTAGAAAAAATTGGTTTTTTATATATAAAAGAACTAAATTCAATTTATAACCAACAACTCACAAGTAAAGAAATGAAATTAAAATCAATTTTAACAATATTGGCGCGTGATTAAGTAGTTTTTGTTTGTTTCCTCCAGGAATCTTCAATCGGGATAAAAATATTATATGCATTATAAATATTAAAATTATTTCTTTATACATTCGTACTAAATAGCTTCTGTAGATATATATATCAAATTTCATGGAATTTAGTTCAGTCATTTCGCTGTAATTAACTAACTGGGTCCGTATCCCACAGGACCCTCTACCTGGAATACGATTAACCTATGTGTTAATTCAAGATAAATCATATCTGTGTACTAAATTTCATCGCATTCGGTTTAGCTATTTGGACGTGATTATGTAATTGGTATTGTATCCCCCAGGAATTTCTAATCTGGATAAAACTATCCTATGTGTTATTAAAATTATTACTGTATGTGTTGACGGTAATTAGTGTCTGTATCCTAAATTTTATCTAATTCGATTTAGTTATTTCGATGTGATTATGAAATTGGTTTTGCATCCCACAGGAACCTTCAATCGGTATAACATAATTCTATGTGTTAATTCCGGATAAACAGTATCTGGGTACCAAATTTCATTGAATTCGGTTCAGTCATTTCAATGTGATTATATAACTGGTTTTGCATCCCACAGGAACCTTCAGTCGGGATAACATAATTCTATGTGTTAATTCCGGGTAAATAGTATCTAGGTACCAAATTTCATTGAATTCGGTTCGATCATTTCAATATGATTATTTAACTGGTTTTTCATCCCACAGGAAACTTCAATCGGGATAACATAAGTCTATGTGTTAATTCCGGGTAAATATTATCTGGGTACCAAATTTCATTGAATTCGGTTCAGTCATTTCGATGTGATTATATAACTGGTTTTCCATCCCACAGGAACCTTCAATCGGGATAACATAATTCTATGTGTTAATTCCGGGTAAACAGTATCTAGGTGCCAAATTTCATTGAACTCGGTACAGTCACTTCGATGTGATTATATAACTGGTTTTGCATCCCACAGGAACTTTCAATCGGGATAACATAATTCTATGTGTTAATTTCGGGTAAATAGTATCTGGGTACCAAATTGCATTGTATTAGGTTCAGTCATTTCGATGTGATTATTTAACTGGTTTTGCATCCCACAGGAACCTTCAATCGGGATAACATAATTCTATGTGTTAATTCCGGGTAAATAGTATCTGGGTACCAAATTTCATTGAATTCGGTTCAGTCATTTCGATGTGATTATATAACTGGTTTTGCATCCCACAGGAACTTTCAATCGGGGTAACATAATTCTATGTGTTAATTTCGGGTAAATAGTATCTGGGTACCAAATTTCATCGAATTCGTTTTCATTATTTGGGAGTGATTGTGCAGGGGGTTTTGTAACCCTCAAGAACTTGGAGCCGGGATAAAGTTTAGGTATCCTGTGTGTTAATTCAGTGTATAAAATGTCTGTATATAATATTTTATCAAAATCGGTTCAGCCGTTTTGGCGTGATTAATCAACAAACATCCAAGCATACAAATTTTCACATTGTATTAAGACCAAGATTTCTATACCAGATTTGATTCAATAAATTGGTACAACTGTTTTGTCATTGGTGACCCCGTGGGAACTCTTCATCAGAATAAAATTATGATTCCTGTTAATCCAAATCATATATACTATCTTTATTACCAAATTTAATTAGTGTCGATTCAGCCAATCTGGTCTCATTATAATAAATTTTTGTTTTCTCCTACCAGAATATTCCACCGGGATATAATGAGATCGATAATTTAGTCTGGATTCTAAGATGTCTAATTTTAGCGAATTTCCAAAAATGGAAATTCAGCTTTTACGGCAGGTGTGATGACACGACCTAAGCCCGGGACCATAACAGAAATATGTTTTGAGGTCCCCAGAATACGAAAATGATATTCACTAAAATTTATATATATATATATATATAAATAGATATATATATATATATATATATATATATATATATATATATATATATATATATATATATATATATATATATATATGTATATATGTGTCGCCACGATAACTTTCGAACGAAACGTTTAATGCTTATGAAATTTTGTGTGCAAATTCGATTTTCCAAATCGTTGGATGAGTTCGTTAGCCAGACACGTCGGATGCCCAGAAGTAGGTTTTCCGGGCGTTTTTTGTCAACAAAATGAGTTTTTTGCTAGAATTAAGCAATTTTTCAAATTTTTTTTTATACCAAGCCATAGTAAAAGGTAAAATGCATTCCACTGTTAAAATAAATGGAAAATATATTGAAATTTATTTAATGAAAGCCATTCATACACATTTTTAAAATATCCTTTTGAATTATATAACAAATAAAATCTGTGTAAAAAAATCTAATTGACGTGTTTTTTCTCAATTTTCTAATATTAAGTAAGGCTCGTTAGTTAGGGAGTGATTGTGTCAAAATTTTAAAGTAAAATATGGTAATTTTAACCCTCTTTAAAAGAACATTTCGATTTTAACAGTAAAAAAATTTTAAAAAGTGTTTTCGTTTTTCCCGGATTACCAAAAACTTTTCATAGGTATATCTGTGACTAAAGTTGCCTCCCTTTCTTAAGAAAATAAAGTATTTTTAAAATTTTGTGCAAAAAAATAAAACACAATTAACGAAAAAAAAGTACGCGTTCCCATATTTTTAAGATTTTGTAGTACAAGAAAATCCTTATAAATTCATCATATCTGTTCTTGCATTTACTAGCTTACTCCCACTTGACTACTTTTAAATAGTCGGTGTCAGATCTTACGCAATTTAATAAACAGTATCGTTTTAATTTTTTAAACTCATTTAATACATTTATTGTTAGTGATACATATTTGAATTATTTTCCTAACTAACAAATTGAATTCTGTAGACTGATGTTTTTGTAGATAAAAAAAATTCTAGGTGGCGTCTATATTAGACAAAAGTCTGAAAAACGGACGTAGAATCTCACTATTATTAATTATTATGTCTTGTAGTCTTTTGAAAAATTATTTTTTGAACTAAAATAAGAATAGGAGGAATATAAACTTAGGGGTAAACGACAGGGGTATATAAACTTTCTTTTAGATTCTACGTTTATTTTTACAGAAAATCATCAAGTACCTATTATTTCTTTTTTGAATGTATAAATACAAAAAGTTCGTAATTATTTTATATTAGAATTTCAATTTTGGTCGACCCTACGGGTTGTCCCCATTTACTCTTTTCTCGTCTCTTTTGACCCCAATTTTTCATAGAGAAGAAATTATACGATTTTTGTTAATTTATCAAAAAACACGGATATTTTTAAATTTTTTTGGATACTGTTGATAAAGTGGACCATCTTCGCGTAAATTTTTAATATATTAGAGCAATTCCATGTATAAACCGATCACCCAAAAATGGCATGTTCTCCAAATTTAATTTCCCTGTGTATATAATAAGTTTAAGTGGTGTTGAGCTATGTATTCGAATATTATTGAATTATCTTCTACTTTGTCGGAGTTATAATTATCCAAAGTTGTGTTCAAGGTCACAAAATGGGGATCCCCAAAATATTTTATTAATTTTTTCAGAGTCTAAGAATAATTAAAAAATGATTACATGTGGCATTGAATGTACTTTACATACACTTTCAATCAGACCGATTTCCATTCCAATACATGCACATATATTGAAGTAATTGCAAGTTTTATTTTTTTCTTTAATCGCTTATACTGAAAATACCTTATCTTCGATTTTTGATTTTCTTTTTTTAAATTAAAGTACTCAGTCCCCTCTATAACGTGGTACTCGATTTTCTTTGTTTTTTTGAGTTTTACGGATTTTACGGAGCTTAGTTCGAAAAATACGTGAATTTTTTAACTAATTATTAAAATAAAGTAATAATTATAATATTAACCCACCTTTAATTTTCGATTTTCTTTCTGCAAATTAAAATACTCAGTCCTCTCTTTAACGTGGTATTCGATTTTCTTTGTTTTTTTGGGTTTTACGGATTTTACGGGGCTCAGTTTTAAAAAAATACGTGAATTTTTTAACTAATTATTAAAATAAAGTAATAATTATAATATTACCCCATCTTTGATTTTCGATTTTCTTCTTTCAAATTAAAGTACTCAGTCCTTTCTATAACGTGGTACTCGATTTTCTTTGTTTTTTTGATTTTACGGGTTTTACGAATTTAAGGGGTTTAGTTTGAAAAATACGTGAATTTTTTAACTAACTGATAAAATCAAGTATTAATTGTAACATTACCCCACCTTTGATTTTGGATTTTCTTTCTACAAATTAAAGTACTCAGTCCTCTCTTTAACGTGGTATTCGATTTTCTTTGTTTTTTTGGGTTTTACGGATTTTACTGGGCTCAGTTTTAAAAAATACCAGAATTTTTTAATTAATTGATAAAATAAAGTATTAATTTGAATATTACCCCACCTTTGATTTTCGATTTTATTTTTTCAAATTAAAGTACTCAGTCCTTTCTATAACGTGGTGCTCGATTTTCTTTGTTTTTTTGAGTTTTACGGGGCTTAGTTTGAAAAATACGTGAATTTTTTAAGTAACTGATAAAATCAAGTATTAATTGTAACATTACCCCACCTTTGATTTTAGATTTTCTTTCATCAAATTAAAATACTCAGTCCCCTCTTTAACGTGATAATCGATTTTCTTTGTTTTTTTGAGTTTCGCGGATTTTACGGATCTCAGTTTTAAAAAAATACGTGTTTTTTTTAAACTAATTGTTAAAATAAAATAATAATTATAACATTACCCCACCTTTGATTTTCGATTTTATTTCTTCAAGTTAAAGTACTCAGTTCCCTCTTTAACGTGGTACTGGACATTATTTGTTTTTTTTTTTTAATTTTTACGGATTTTACGGGGCTCAGTTTTAAAAAAAATTTAAAAATAAAGTATTAATTTTAATATTGTTTTATCTTCGATTTTCCTTATTTCTTATTTATCTTTTAAATTGAAGTTTAGAGACCCCTTTATAACATGTTACTCGATTTTCTTAGTTTTTCTGAGTTTATCAAAGTTAAGGTAATATTGAAATTAATACCTTATTTTATCAATTAGTAAACAAATGAACTTGTTTCTTTAAAATTTAGTATCGTAAAATTCGTAAAACTCAAAAAAAACTAAGAAAATTGAATAACACGTTTTAAAGGGGACTCTAAACTCCAATTTAAAATATAAATAAAGAAAATCAAAGATGAAACAATATTAAAATTAATACTTTATTATAAAAATTAGTTACAAGATTCACGTATTTTTTTAAACTGAAACCCGTAAAATCCGTAAAACTCAAAAAAACAAACAAATCGAGTACCACATTAAAGAGAAGACTGAGTACTTTAATTTGAAAAAAGAAAATCCAAAATCAAAGGTGGGGTAATGTTACAATTAATACTTGATTTTATCAGTTAGTTAAAAAATTCACGTATTTTTCAAACTAAGCCCCGTAAAATCCATGAAACTCAAAAAAAACAAAGAAAATCGAGTACCACGTTATAGAAAGGACTGAGTACTTTAATTTGAAAGAAGAAAATCGAAAATCAAAGGTGGGGTAATATTATAATTATTACTTTATTTTAATATTTAGTTAAACAATTCACGTATTTTTTTAAAACTGAGACACGTAAAATCCGTAAAACCCAAAAAAACAAAGAAAATCGAATACCACGTTAAAGAGAGGACTAAGTACTTTAACTTGAAGAAAGAAAATCGAAAATTAAAGGTGGGGTAATATTATAATTAATACTTTATTTTAATAATTAGTTAAAAAACTCACGTATTTTTCAAACTAAGCCCCGTAAAATCCGTAAAACTCAAAAAACCAAAAAAAATCGAGTACCACGTTATAGAGGGGACTGAGTACTTTAATTTAAAAAAAGAAAATCAAAAATCGAAGATAAGGTATTTTCAGTATAAGCGATTAAAGAAAAAAATAAAACTTGCAATTACTTCAATATATGTGCATGTATTGGAATGGAAATCGGTCTGATTGAAAGTGTATGTAAAGTACATTCAATGCCACATGTAATCATTTTTTAATTATTCTTAGACTCTGAAAAAATTAATAAAATATTTTGGGGAATCCCCATTTTGTGACCTTTGTAACAGTTCAGGGCCGGTTTTTGTAACAGTTGGGGCCGGTTTTTGCTTATATTTAAAATTACTTAAAATTCGCGCCCAACACTGTTACTTGTTGTCCCACGCAGAATTAGCGCTAAATTGGATGCCAAAATTAATAGAAGTTCCAAAGGTATCGGGTTCTGTCGAAGAATTACTCTCCGTTGTGTGTTTAGCGTCGAACAATTTGTCGATTACAAAAATAAAATTGTATTAATCGATAGATGTTTAAAAATGGTATTTTGAAATAATAAAAAAGTTTTATTTTAATATTTTATATTTATTTCATATTCTTAGTATTTTATATTTTTTAAATAATTATAAAAATATTTTACAAATTTAATTCAAATATTGTTTTAGATCTTTATTATGACTCACAACAAAATTACGTTTGCACCTATCTAAGGTCACATTGTGAGTGAGTGCTTGATGCGCGAAGCAACATCATAGCACTTGTTCACCGTTGTTCGTCGGTCGCTATCTCTCTCAAAAAAAAGTTCGGGTAATTACAGAATCAACCTCTGCTGTAAGAAATCAATATCGGAATCATGATGGCGGCCTCACATAGTTCACGTTACAGCCGCTAGTTGGCGACATCAACCACGTTACCTGGGGTTTGAGCTCATGATAAGTTCCCAAAAATTAATCAATCTCACAGAGGCAATTAACACTACATTAGTGTAAATTTGATTGCCTAAAGTTCTCGGCTGACACCTACCACCATTACATACCCCCGCCTCAGTTCGCATTTAGAATTGCGTAGCAATTATACATGCGAACTGGACAAAATCAACCTAGAAAAAATCCTACACAAAAGTGGAAAATGTTATAACGACCAGCGAAAACGTGATTACAAAAATTACAAAATTTACATAAGACATATAGTTAAATGAAATTACTTTGTTGTTTAAACTCAGACGAAAAAGAAAAAAAAATTTTCTTTTATAATCCATCAATCGCCAAGTTTAATTATAATATATTGTAAAGCAAAATTTTCTCTTAAAAATAAATCAGAATGAAAATTATTGTGTTATTTTAAATCCTTCTTAATGTCAAACAAAACAAACAAAAAAAAAAAAAAAAATTTTTCAAGAAAAAATAATTGCATACTAAATTCATAAATATATTAGTGTTAGTTGTGAAAAAACAACTACAATTTAAAAAAGAATTTGCATCAAATCGATGATAAAAAAAAAAATTTGAAAAAGAATAGTAGAGATGTATAGCGCATAAACATTATTCATTCAGAATCAAACATTTAATATTTTTATATTTTCATATAAAATCAAACAAATTTCATAATATTACAAGGATGAAAATATTTAGTTATTTAAAAAGAATTTCTGAGAAAAAAATGGGTTAGTTTGATTCTAAAACAAATAACAAATATTACATAGTTTTACTTAAAATACAAAACATAGGTATATAATACACAAGATTTATATGAGAAAATATATTATAACATTAGCTATATACCAATGGTTAAAAAATACACTGTCAAACAACGTGATATATTCAATGTTTGCCATACACGTGTCAGATAACTATTTGAAACTTGTAAGTCCTGAGAAACTGACATTTAAAATTTTTTTTTTTTTAAAACAACAAACCACAATGAAATAAGCTTTCTCAGGCCAATTAAATTATTTTTCTGTTTAACTTTATTTTTATGATCGTAAAAATGTCAAGTTTTAAAAATACATAATGCGTTTAAAATAATAAAAAAAAATATTTGCAGAATGGTAAATAAAAAATATGTCTTAGAAAAAATTCAAAATTATTGATACATACAACGAAATTTGTACCACTTTCCTTCTATTTTAAATATGATTTAGAAAATTAGTTGATACATTGGAAAGTAATTAAAAATATTTCTTTAAAAAGTATATGAAACAATACCTCTTTTTCCAGGAATTAAAAAATTCACGAATACAATAGAAAGAAATTGGTATGATAAAACTTTAAAGGTACGAAAAATAAAAATTATTCAATATATATGAAAGAAAAAACTCAAACAAGAAAGGAAAATACAGCATGTTCCAAAGTTTACGTTCTTTTAATTCGAAACGAAAGAAATAATAAAAAAAATATAAGTTAAAAGGTTCGTTAATTAACGGAAATATTAATTCAATAGGGTAACTGATGTCCCATTACCTACAAGTTTTTCAGGACAAAACAAAAATAGTCAAAATGATAAAATAAAAAAACTTATTCACTAAGATAGAAAAAATGACTCTACAAAAAGGGATAATACAAAAATTTTGTACGAAGTGATGCTTTTTAGCTTTCACGACGCACGATGGTTACATGAACCGTTAAAAACCCCAAAAAATTATCCCAATGAAATTTAGCCGGTTGGATCTTGCCGGGCGGCTAAAATAACGACAGATCCGCAAAGGTTGAAAACTGAAACTACTATATATTATAAACCCCCCAAAATTTTCAAAGTTTTTAAAATCAGGTGGCACACACGTCGCCGGCCTGACGGGTCCGTCGACATGGTTCGAACAAAAAGGATTAAAGTGTGTTCCACCCAGAATCCAGATAATCATAAATCCATAAAAGTTTCAAATTTTAATACCACGAGTTCGGTCAAAGCTCCATAGTGTCGCCATCTAAAGAGGCAGTACCGAACTCACAACGAAACAAACGTTCAAAATTCAGAAAAGATCGTTGGTATACTAGAACCAACATGTTAGTCATCTTTTTTTTTTTCAAAAGTAATTTGAAACGATTCCAAAAGGCTAAAGTAATAATGAGCCATTATCGTTATAAATGAAAACTAACACAAATAACATTATAAAGGTAATTTACCAAAGGCTAGAGTAATTATAAGTTATTACAGTTATAAGTGAAAAATGTAATTAAACCGTATACACTGGCACATACTGTACTTAAACAAAAAATATATAATATTTTGTTTTTTGACCGAAGTAGATGTAACACAGGTACATACACGCGTTCTCCGTTCTCTATCAAGGCTGTGTGAAACATTAAAATATTTTGAACAAGCATATATGTATACATACAGAAAACACGTATATATACAATATTTTAACTGAATAGAAGTTGTTTTTTCCTTTCTTTCTTAATTAAATTATTTGTAATAAAAACAATATTTTAAGCCGAAACATTTAAAAAGATATCAAAAAATTTGTTTGATAAAGCCAGTTTTCTTTTTTTTTTTAATATATTGTAAAGTCAAAATGGTTGCAATCATTTAAATGCTAAATGATGAATATTAAAATTTGTACTAAGACAACTTCAAAATTAATTGTTAAATTTCTTCAAATGTATTGCATTGAAAATTCCTTTAGGTAAACCAGAATTTGGATAAATTAAAGCGTAAGCATTCGAAGCCTTCACAGAAGCGACAACGAATGGTCCTTCATAAAGAAAGGAAAATTTCTTAACCTTTTTTAACTTAGCCGATGATCGAGGATGGGTTTTTAGTAACACCAGATCACCTACTGAATATGTTTTAGTAGAGTGTTTATCATGGCGTAATTTTCTAATATTAGCCATTTTAAGAGTACGTTCACGAGCTAAATTAATTTTCTCCTCCAGGGATAGATCATCAGATACTGGGAATTGAATTGTTTTATCAACCAAAGAATCAGGTTTTTTGTTGAACATGAGTTCGTAAGGTGTAAAACCGGTACTCTCGTGAGGTGTATTATTAAGGCAATTCTCGACGAAAGACAAGTATTCGGGCCATGAAGAATGTTTTTTATGACAGTAGGTACGGAAAAGCCTGTTAATTTCGCGGTTAACACGTTCTTCAGTATTAGCTCGAGGATTATATACACTAACCGTGGAAACACGAATACCAGCGTCTTTTAAGGGTTGTTGCCAGGCATTTGATGTAAATTGAGTTCCATGGTCCGTAATTAAAGTTTCCATCCTTCCAACTTCCGGTATAAAATTTCTAAGTACCCTTTTTACGCATTGTTTAGAAGAAGCTCCCTTAAGGGGATATAATTTAAGATACTTCGTAAAATTATCTTTGAGAGCTAGGATCATATTAAACCCAAATTTACCGCGAGGAAGAGGACCATACAAATCAGCAAATACATGACTTAATGCCTTATTTGAGATCACGTTCTGTAAAGGGCCCTCCGAATATTGATTCGGAACTTTGCACTTCTGACAAATAACACATCTTTCAACGAATGCCTTAACTTTACTGTACATATTTGGTAGATAAAAGTATTGATTAATTAGATAGGTACATTTTTTAGTTCCAAAATGACCCGATGATTTATGGTAAAAGTTTATGACATCATGTAAAATTGCTTCGGGTATAACCACTTGCCAATTAAATGGTGGACATATATTTTTGTGAAAAAGAATGTTATTATGCACTTTGAAAGTGTCGTTAAAATCATCTATCCTATTTATGATATCAGAGCAGTATGTATCATTTGATTGATACGTATGTATATTTTTTAAAAGGTTATTGAACTTAGAACAGTTACAGTTTTTCGAGATAAAAGATCGGCTACAAAATTTTCTTTACCACTTATATATTCAATCTCGAAATTGAAATCACTAAGTGACAGAAACCATCGCAAAAGTCTATTGCTAACGATTTTAGCATTCCGAAGGAAAGACAAAGCCCTGTGATCGGTACGGAGAATAACACGATGCCCTAAAACGTAGGTACGAAACTTTTGGAAACTAAAAACCACAGACAATAACTCAAGTTCAGAGATAGAAAATTTTCTCTCAGAGGTAGTTAGGCTTCTGGAAACATAGCTAATTGGCAAATGACTACCGTCATCATCCAACTGGTATAAATAACCTGCTATAGCGTAGCCCGAAGAGTCGCAATCGATATAAAATGGTTTGTTAAAATTAGGGTAATATAGTGCTACGGACTCTTTGAAACGGTTTTTAAGTGCATCAAAAGTATCTTGTTCATCCGGACCCCAACTCCATTTAGCACCCTTTTTGAGTAAATGAGATAATTTGGCAGTGAGATAACTAAACTTGTCGAAGAAACGACGATAGAAATTAAAAAGACCTAAAACCGACTGTAGTTCTTTAACATTCTTCGGGGGCTTTATTTTAGAAATAGCTGCGAGTTTTTCATTATCCATTCTGACACCTTTAGAATCTATAAGGTGCCCCAGAAATCTAAGTTCCTTCTTAAAGAACTCGCATTTTGCAAAATTTACAGTTAAGCCAGCCGAAGCTAATTTATTTAAAATAATTTGAATATGTTCAAAATGAGATCCTACATCGGGTGAACAAATTACAATATCGTCTACAAATACTTGACAAAAATCACGAACATCATTACCAAGAGCTTGGTCGAGACATTTTTGGAACATACCCACGGCCAAATTAAGTCCAAATGGAAGGCGCTTAAACTGATAACACTTGCCGTTAATCAGGAACGCTGTATATTTACGACAGTCAGGGTGTAATGGCACTTGCCAATATCCGGAAGTTAGATCGATAGATGAGAAAATACGTTTATTTTGAAATTTACCTAACACGTATTCGATTGATACCGGACATTCACGATCTGACGAAATCAAACGGTTCACCCCCCGCGAATCGAGTACGATTCTAACCCTTCCATCTTTTTTAAACACACAATGAATGGGATTAACAAAATCTGAATACGCTCTTTCTACAATCTGATAATCTATCATTCTTTGTAATTCAGCCTGAACTGCGGGAAGTTTTGAATATGGTATCGGGTAACTCTTGGAAGTAAAGGGTACGTGCTCCTTAATTTTAAATTTACATACAAAATTTTTAGCTTTACCCGGTTTTTTTGAAAAAATACTCCTAAATTCATATAATAAGAGAAATAAGCGTTCTTTGTCTTCATCAGGGAGGTGATCAATCGATGAGACGTGATCACGTATCTCCTCAACACTTGTAAAAATTTTATCATTATTAGGGTTCCCATAATTGACATTATTGATATTATAAAATTCTTCACTGTCCAAATTCAATTTAAAATATTCAATTCTATTTAAATTATTTGTATTACTATAGTGTGGTTCAGAAAGATTACTACCATCTTGAAAAGGTACTGAAACTACATTATTATTATCAAGTGAAAAGAGAAAAATGGCCTTATCAAAATCGATTTTTGCCCTATGCCTTTCCATAAAATCACATCCAATGATACATTCGTGGTTTAATCCTTCCACGACAGGACAGTTCAAAGGTAAATGTTTTCCGGAACACTCAAATTCGACATAAACTTGTGAGCTGATAGGCTTCGACTTTTTGCCCGTAGCCGTCACTATTTGGCATTTAGGGGTCGGTATAAGTGGAAGCAGCTTATCAGTTTTATCATGACACAATTTGTTTAGTCTTAAAAAAGCATTACTACTTAACGCCGTCACGTTGCTCCCGGAATCAATCAGAGCTGAGACTGTATCATCGAAATATTGTAATCTAATAATTGGCAAAACATTACTGCCAGAGGTACCATGCATTGCTGACGATGGTGAATGTAAATCTTCTAACAAATCTTCTATTAAACCACCAGACAATGTATTACAAATAAAAGTATTGCAAAAATCAAAATCTTCTTGAACTATTACGGGACACTCAATATCTACTGAATTTGATAAATTGGACAGTGAAATATTATCAGTTGTTTTTAAGTCAATTTTAGGGTGATCATTACCCGCATTATCCGGTACAACCGGTAAGCAGGAAGAATTTAGTTTTCCTGATTGTTAAAATTAATGGCATTATTCGGTTCGCCAAAAGGAGCCGAGGAGGTGCCTGGTGTTACAATAGTATTAGAGGTTGTTCCTGAATTAGGTAAGCTTTGGACGTTGACCGAATTGACGCAACCACCGGACAGAGGTTCGTTATTTACAGGAGGGAAGTTACGATGATCCCTATCCCGTCGATTCTGATTAGGACTGCGATTGTTACGACGATCGTTAAAATTTCTATTAGAAAAACTACGACTATTGTTATTATTTGCGTTGTTTGTATTAAAACAACTATTATTGTTACTAACACTATTAGGTGATGTATTAACGTTATTACCCGAATTATTGTTAGATCTAAAATTTGTGTTATTACTACTAATTCTGTTATTAGAAAAATTGGCGGTTGGAACACTACTTGGTTGATTGTTAAAATTACGATTAAAATTGTTACGGATCGTATTATTAAAATTGTTAATTTCTGGGTCGGAATCGTTGCGATCAAATTCATCTAGAGCCTCTTTTAACTCCTGTAGCGTGTTACAATTCATTAACGATCTACGTACCAAAATAGGGAAATGCCTGATCAAAATTCTAATAAACTGTTTGTCACTCATTTTAGGTTCCAGATGTTTAGTTAACCCGTGCCAATAAGTTAAATGTGACACAAAACGATTTTTCCTAGGAGATCTTTGACCTTTGTTGGTATGAAAATCAATTAAAATTTTACTTTGTATACCCTCATTCCAGAAGGATTCAAGGAACCAAATTTTGAAGTCAATGAAAGTTGAGATATTATTTTCAACAAGTGAATATAACCGTTTAACGTTAATATCCAATTTACTCTGTGCGAATTTAATTTTTTGAAATTCAGAAAAATTATTTTGACTAAACCATGTTTCTAATGCATTTATAAAATCTACAGGATGAAAATTTTGAATATTGTTTCGAAAAATATCTACAAAATAAGGGTCACCCCTCACCATTGAAATATTACCAATAGAAAAATTATGTAAATGTGAGCAATCATTTTGGTTAACTGGCTGTACCAAGTGACCTTCTAAAACATTAACCTTTTCATTGATTGAAGAAATTCGCTCATCATGTTTTTCTAATTTCGAGTCAATTGTCGAAAATTTGTTTACCGTGTCTTCTGAAAAAGCAATCACTTGATTCATAATTGACTCATTTTTTGATACACAGCTTATATTATTTGAACGAATTTCCTCCTTCAAGTGAAAATTTACATTATCTAAACTTGTACTTATTTCTGTTTTAACATTATCAATTCTGGAGTTTTGTGCGTTAATTAAACTCAAAGTTTCTTTACGTTCACTCTCAAAACGAGCGTTAATTTTGACACTGAATTCGTCAAACTTAGCGTCAAACTTCGAATTTAAAACACTCAACTCCCTATTGTTTTGGTCAAGTTTTGTATTAAAATTATTACTCAACTCTCTATTGTTCTGATCTAATTTAGATAATATGGTTTGTTGCAATGACAAAAACAAACCTGTAATATCAGTAGTCGAGTTAATATCTTTTGGACCACTGCTGGAGTCGGTTGATCGGTCTGAAGTAGGAATTGAAAGCACGACACCAGAATCCGCCGATGAAGACCCACTGGTACTCGGCACAGCAATAGCCTCTGGATTAGGTGGTGTGATTTCAGGATCTGATTTCGGAGATTCGGGAACCAAAACTTCCATGGAGTCGATGTATGTTGTTTCATCGTCGGACACGACATTGTTTCTTGGTGTAGAAGTTAACAGATTCGCATCCATAAAACTACAATCAGCGAGCGTTAACGGTTTTGGATTATCGGCCGCGTGTGCTTCCATTGTTATGAGCACTTTGTAACCGTTCTACGAAAAAGTAACAATTCAACAGTACAGTCACCAAAAGTTTATTACTAACGAGAAACACCAGTCACTTAAGTTTTTCCAGAATTTTATGTCTTTTCGGTACACGTCACTTAACGCGAAACACACAATTCCCACTGGAATGATATTTGTAACAGTTCAGGGCCGGTTTTTGTAACAGTTGGGGCCGGTTTTTGCTTATATTTAAAATTACTTAAAATTCGCGCCCAACACTGTTACTTGTTGTCCCACGCAGAATTAGCGCTAAATTGGATGCCAAAATTAATAGAAGTTCCAAAGGTATCGGGTTCTGTCGAAGAATTACTCTCCGTTGTGTGTTTAGCGTCGAACAATTTGTCGATTACAAAAATAAAATTGTATTAATCGATAGATGTTTAAAAATGGTATTTTGAAATAATAAAAAAGTTTTATTTTAATATTTTATATTTATTTCATATTCTTAGTATTTTATATTTTTTAAATAATTATAAAAATATTTTACAAATTTAATTCAAATATTGTTTTAGATCTTTATTATGACTCACAACAAAATTACGTTTGCACCTATCTAAGGTCACATTGTGAGTGAGTGCTTGATGCGCGAAGCAACATCATAGCACTTGTTCACCGTTGTTCGTCGGTCGCTATCTCTCTCAAAAAAAACTAAGTTCGGGTAATCACAAAATCAACCTCTGCTGTAAGAAATCAATATCGGAATCATGATGGCGGCCTCACATAGTTCACGTTACAGCCGCTAGTTGGCGACATCAACCACGTTACCTGGGGTTTGAGCTCATGATAAGTTCCCAAAAATTAATCAATCTCACAGAGGCAATTAACACTACATTAGTGTAAATTTGATTGCCTAAAGTTCTCGGCTGACACCTACCACCATTACACCTTGAACGCAACTTTGGATAATTATAACTCCGACAAAGTAGAAGATAATTCAATAATATTCGAGTACATAGCTCAACACCACTTAAACTTATTATATACACAGGGAAATTAAATTTGGAGAACATGCCATTTTTGGGTGATCGGTTTATACATGGAATTGCTCATTAAAGATTAGGTACTCATAAAATAAATACAAAAAAATACGGTGTGAAGTCTGAATGCGTCCCTATTCATCCTTGTCTACGGTAGTATATTTTTTATTGACATAAATATTAGAAACGCAGGAAAAGAGACCAGGAATCAACATAGAAGTGGATTATGGTACGATATATTTTCTGAAAAAAGTGCTTAGGACCAAAGTTATAGAGTTCAAAGTGATGCACTTGATGATGACTTTGAAGTTGACCTTGGGGTCAATTTCCAAAGTCATTTGAAAATCATTTAATATTTTTCAAAAGGAGTAGTTTACTTTTCATCCCTAAATGGTTCAAAGTATATTCGAACGAATTTCACATGCAAGATAGAAAATAAGTGATCAAGAAGTAATTTTGAAAAATACTTGCTCAATCGCAATCGGAAAAATAATAGTTAATCATATGTTCAATTGAATTCCTAATATGATAACTACAGAGTAGCAATAAAAATTTTAAAAAATTTTGAAAATTTCTAATATAACATAAAGTTAATGTTTAACTTACAATTGGAGTGATATTAAATCTTTTCTTAACTTTACTTCTAAAATTACTTACAAAAATGTTTTCTTCTAATTTTTTCTATAAATTTGCGCCTATTTTTCCATTTCGTCAGGTTTTTTATTTTATTTATTTTAGAAAAATAACGCAACAAATCAATTTTGAAGATAGATTGAGTCAATACATGAAATTACTGCTTTTAGGTACAGGATATGGTCAAAGTTCGGCAATGGCTAATCATTTTCAACTGACCTTGAAAATCGATTTCAGGGTCACTATCAAGTGCATCGCTTTAAATTCTACAAATTTGGTACTCAGCCCTTTTTTCAGAAAATATGTCGTTTCAAAAATATTTAGCTATAACTGTTTTCATCTACAGGGGTTGAATGGTGTTTTCTACCCCTAAAAAGCGTATTTAGCCGAAATAAAAAAAAACACGTATTTAATATTTTTCGCTGTTTAATAAGTATGTTAAGTTTCATTCAAATTGGCGAGTATTAGTTGGGTAGTGTTATTTGTCAGAATGTTTTGCCGATCTAGTTTTTTCAATATTTCTTTGCTCGTTTTCAGAATTTGTATTTTAATTTCTACGGACAAATAACTCATTCTTTTCTTCGATTTGAGTAACTTTTATTTGCTGATGTTGACCATTAATTGATCGAAACATATCAAATATTTTTCAATGATTTTTTTAGCGAATGTCGAAAATTTTGAAAATTTTTTCACCGTTAGTAAGTTAAAGTATTTGAATTCATTAAGTAATTAAATGATGTCCACAAGAACCTTACGGACTACCATAAGTTATATGAGATCCCTAGGACCCGTTTTTTACTGTTAGGATAAACTTTTTACTAAAATTATTTTAGATGAATAAAGGTTATGTTGTATGAGTTCCGCCAGGGTTTACTGATCCCATTATTGTAAAAAATAAACTAACCGACCGATTTTGAAAATTTTTTCACTGAGAACTAAATTATTTTAGATGGATACAACTATGCTGCACAAAGTCCGTTCGGGTTCTTGGGTCCCAAAAATATCAAAACTAATTACCCAGCCGATTTTAAAAAATCTTTTACTCTTAGAAAGCTAAACTATTTTAAATAGGTACAGTTTTTAGATGAGATCCGCCAGTCCCCAAAATTTGGAAATTCGCTATGTTATGCAGATGCTGCGACAGGGGTATTTTATTATACAACTTATTTGCATGAGAAATTCATGAAATATTAATTTTGTGTCACCTGTTTAATAACTAATGTGAGCATTTTTCAGAGTGAGGATTTATCAACGTGGGCATTTTTCTTGTGAGCATTTATCACTGTGCGCATTTTTCCATGTGAGGAATTTTCTGTGTGAGCATTTTTCCGTGTGTGAATTTTATGTGTGAGGAATTTTCTGTGTGCGCATTTTTCTGTGTGCGGAATTTTCTGTCTGGGGATATTTCGTGTGAGCATTTATCACTGTGAGGAGTTTTCGTGTGAGGAGATTTCGTGTGAGCAAATTTCATGTGCGCATTTTTCATACAACCGCTGCTCACATATTGCTGCTCGTTAATTTTTTTAGCAGACCATTATTATTTGACGCTCAAATAGTTTATTAGCTGACCATATATACATTTGTATTGAATTGGGTAGGATTAGGTGGCTGGGTGGTTAACTTCAACTATCCCACCGCTGCCACCAATTGATATACATATACTGAGAGTGGAGGTGGCTGGGTGGTTGACTTGAACAATCCCACCGCTGCCACTAATTGTAAAATATTAAGGTTGTTCGTAAAAAGATGGTAGCTGTGGCTGCATTAAAGTATTGTAATTGTTAGTTTTAAAAGTTTAAAAACTTCGGGACGCGGTTAAATGGCACAAAAAGGTTACACAGACGTAATAGCAAAAACTGAATAAAACAAAATTCAACTGTTAACAATAAAAAAAAAAAAAAATGCAAAATTTATTGTAAAATAAAAATATTAAATGTTTAATGATAATGGTAGTAAACTAAAGCTCTTCAGCAACCTAATACCAAATTCGTAATCTAACGGCAACTACAAGATTTAACATAACGTCCGATTAAAATGAAGTAAATTATAAAAATCAAAGATAATTGAAAAAAATAAATAAATGAAAATACATTAACAATATAAAATCTTATACAAGCATATGCAAGCCGGTAGGTTTCATGAAGTTTTCTATAATTTTCATACTTATCAAAGTTAAACTACATTTCTGTTAAATTTAAAATTCAAGTACAATACCATACCAGGTTGCATATGTGTAATATTAACTTGTAATTAAGGAAGGAAAATCATGTTACATACCTCTTCCTAGCGGTTCATAAATCACAACACAAATAATTAAAATACATTTTTAACTTTAAAAATAATTACATGACTTAATTTATTGAGAATCAATTTGACTATGAACGACTGAGAGTGAGAATCAGATTGAACGAATGAATCAAGATTGAACCCGATTAAAACTCAGCTTCTGCTTTTATACTGTTCGATTGTGTGCCTACGTGACGACTTTCCAGTATTAGGGCCTCTAGAGTTTAGGAAGCCTCACTCATCGGGTTATTGAAATGACCGTCTGACCATGAATGTTCAGACTACTTATTTCTTCCGTTTCTAAGAAGTGGTACATATTACGACTTATCGTCTGATTGTATATCGTTCAATAAATTCAATCGATAATTGACGTCCTTCAAAAAAAATTAATACAGCTGTAGACAAAAATACATATACATTACACATTTAAAGCTGACTGTATTTATTTATTCTGCTGCTCAGATATTGCTGCTCAATTAGCCTTTTTTGCTGATCAATTTGCATTTATTTTGCTACCCAATTAAACCTAAGCCTTTTATTTATAGGTATTGATAATTATGTACTAAAAAATATTTACTCAAAAAGTGATAATTGGACGGCGTTATGCAATAACAGATTACGCGCAAAATTGGTTGAGGTAAATAACGCCATATCTTCTTTGCCACTGAGAAGAAGATATTATATTAAAGAATAATTAAATTAAAACTTTTTAATTGTTCATTGAGAAGAAGATATTATATTATCTTCTTCTCAATGGCATCTCTAAGTCCGATACACTTTCAATATTTTTTTTTTTAATTTTACTTTACAAAGCGAAAAAAAGTACTTTAAAAAGGTGCTATTCATATATTTTATAAATCTTTTTTTTTGTTTTTTGATTTCAGTGGTTTATTACCGGCGCTACGATGTCAACCAACAAAATTTTTCGGATCGTCACAGCGCGCTATTTATAAAATTGACAATTTTTTATATTTTTCCTTGAAAAAAATTCTTTGGGGTATTTAATACTCAATAACTATGTGTACAAAATTTGGAATTGGTATTTGCTTCCGTCTTTGAGAAAAAAATTCCAGAAAAATACATACTCGTAATTTTTGGTCCATGTCAAGTAAGCCTCCCCTTAAATTTACGTACGATTCGTGTACGAATTTTAGTATGCACGCTTCGCGCACGTAAGATAACCGCGCGTAATCGTCCTCACACTAATGGAAATCAAATTTTTGCATTTTATTTATACATTTTGAAATCAAAATAACTACGTCACAAATTGGCGTCGAACAAAGTAAAATAAAAGAGCAAAATTACGGCAAAATTATTAACGACATCCCTAGACATTTGCACGTTGACTGAGATTGAGAAAACTGTTCAGGATTTAGGGAACGGTAGAAGTCACAGAAGCGCACTGCGTCCCTATCTTCCTGCATCAAGGCATTGCAGCGATTATAGAGGGCGAATTTTTTCACTGTTTGATAGTACTCAAATAGTACTCTCCATGGAGGTTGGCCAAATCAAGTTATAAGAAGAAAATCAGTTTTTAAAAGCGGCTATAATACAAAATAGCAAAAATGGGCATCAAACTTATAACCTATCGGGTTTACATGAACAAACTTAGTTATGCTACTTACATATTCGATTTGATGCTACGCACTTTTTAAGGACTTTGAGTCTCTAGGATCTTCATTAAAAATACGGGCTGGTAAATCAAGACATCTTAACCTATTATTGTCTCTTTTTTTTGACTAGTAATTTAAGCATTGAGTATGTACTGAATCGAACATATATTAACATATGTTTCCTATAGAGATACCATCGACCTAAATTGTGAAGTATGATTCCATTTTATTAAACCCAACTTGTAACCACGGAGACATGTTTATAAATATTAGATTGACGTACCTGACACAATGTTAAAAATTAATGTTTTAAATGTCACATACGCTATGTGAAAGTGTATAAATGATATAACATTGATTTTATTGACTAACAATGACTAATTTCAATAAATTTAAAAAAAAATTATAAAGTAGGTTGATAATAGCACAGATATTTACTAACAAAACTCATTTTTAAAGAAACCGCTTTCAAAGGCGGTTTAGCTTTTAAATTTGAAAGAGATCATATTGAGGAATTGTACTGAAATTTCTCTTTATGAAAAACTTCAACGAAAAGCTTTTCTAATTTGTCGTTATTCCAAGTGGTGGTGATAAACCTGCCATGACTACCCGTCAGGATTCGAGTTGGCGACTTACTACTATTTCCATTTATACTTTGTTAATTACCTGAACCGATTCGTAGTGGGTTATAAAAAAAAATTATTTTAAACTCACCGACTATTTTTGTTTATAAATAGAGAAGACAGGGAAATTATTAATAACAACAAAATTTATTTTTGGAAGAAAAAACTGATTATATTTATACCATATATATATATTTTAAATAACACATTAAAATTCGGAAATAATGTTTTGCTGTTTAAAATAAATCAATATATATATATATATATATATATATATATATATATATATATATATATATATATATATATATATATATATATAAATTAATAGCCTTAATATAGATATTATATACCTATAACTTGTAATTCATTTTTTCTTTTTTAATAACTTTTATTTATTTACAAATATAACACTACGTTCTTTTCAAAATACACATTATCAACAGCATCATACGCATTTTGAGATCACAAAAATATTTTTAACAAATTTAATATAATAATAACAATCTATGTAAAAGAATAATTTTTAAATTTTCAAAATTTTTAAGTGCCAAAATAAACGAAAAATCAAAATAAAAAAAGAAAACCAAGAAAATACATAACAAACGTCAATTATTTTTTTTTTCAATTATTTTTATATAAAAAAATTATATTATAAAAGGTTTCACTAATAGCTATCAAAAATGTGTTAATATACAAAATAATATATATATTCAATTAATTAAAAATGAAAAATATATAACAATATATATATATATATATATATATATATGTATGCTAAGAATATATGTTTTAAGAGTATATTTTATCATTATGTTATATACTTATTATGTGATAAACTTATCACTATAAGAATAATAATTATTATGCACTATTTTGTACTTTACGATTGAGTTGTTTGGTATGGAAGTTCTTGGCTGCTCTAAACATATATTTATTTATATATATAATATTTACTCATATATACGTATTTATTACTCATTAGTCATTTGATTTTTTTTATAAAGACTGGGCAATATGAATGTATTTACACAAAATGAAATCGTCGGAAAACTGAAGGAAAAATAATGAAGCACGTTGTTTAACTAAACACTGCCATAAATGAAATAATATTTCATAAAAAAATAAGATTTGATTAAAGACGTACAGTTTATACCCTGATCAACCGGTTTGGAAATAAATCATTTTTTGAAGAATTTATAAAATTTCAAAAATGAAGTGCGTGCCATATTTAATAAAATACTCGTTCATAATAATTATTAGTATAATTAAGAGTACAATGATAATATTACTGACAAAAATGTATCACTGATTTATGAGTTTTGTTTTAATAATTGGGTAACTTATAATACTAATTTATATAATGTTAATTTCTAACAAATTTCCCACAATTTTTATGTGAAATCAAAGACGTAACTATAAATTTTGCACCCTGGACAAAATTTGACTCAAGCACCTCTGCCGTAAAAGTTCTGTTTTTTTTTCTTCACAAAAATGAGACTGACGAGTAAAAGAAAGTATATTTTGTTTGGTCTCTTTCCCAGTGGTGAGCAAAAAGAAAAACATTTTCACAAGTCTTCACGTCCTAAGAAGAACATAAAACCACTTCCCTAAAAAAATACTTTTCAATCTTGTGCCCATATTTGGGCACCTCTTGCGTTGCTTTTTGTTACGCGCTCTGAAGCGACTGCTTCAATTGCTCCATTGTAGTTACGCCTCTGTGTGAGATTATATAACTCATAACGGTTATAAGTATGATAAATTAGGAAACTGTCATCGTTAATTAAATGTTAGCTCCCATACGGATTGTTAATAATTAGTCTATAAACCTAGCATTCTACTGGACCTAGGAATAAGCTTTTGATTGGCAATCGGAGACATACTGAACTGACCACAATTTCATACAAATTCCATCTAATTTCATACTTAGCTAGCTAACCTTATCTTCAGTAATAACAATAAGTAAAAAAATAATTGTAATTTTCTCGTATATCTTCAAAATTAAAAAAAAATAATAATTTTTTTAATTTTCAGGAATAGTTTTAAACAATTTGTAATGTAATCCTTCATTAAACACAGCTTATCTCTCTCTCCCTCTTTAACATGAAACACAGTATTAAGATTAGTGAACAATTTCTTCTCTCATATTTTCAAAACGAATTTTCTAGTTTTCTATGAACAAAACTTTCTATTTTTTTATTGTATACGATAATACATTTTAAATAACGCATTCTCTTCACGGCTTCACTCACCCATCAGATTTTGACACGAAGTTTACATTATGGCAAAACTTATGTAGGTATGTTCAGTGATATTACCCATAGTCAAGTTGACTTTATTTAAAGTGTTACATGGATTTTTTTTTAGCAAAAAAACACATCTTTTTATTATTATTATTATTTTTTGCAAAATAAATAAATATAATTTATTCCAATTTTTAGCATATTATATATTATTTTGAGTAAAAAATTCTCACAGAAAAAAAATGAAAATTAGGCCATTGACAACTAGTCAAAAATCGCTGATTTTTCGCCATAGGCAAAGTAACTTGTGAAATCCTTATCTGAAATCAAAAAGCAAAATTTTTTCTATTAGTAGATATTTATGGCACATACTTGAACGAAGGGTTGCAAAAAAAAAAAAAAATAATAATAATAAAATTTTTTTTAACAGCGTTTCAAACAAAAAACTTTGATTTTCGGTAAAAATTTTCTTGTTTTTCGTTGATTTCCTACTAGTGAAATGAGATGTAATGAAGGGAAACAGTAATCCTTCGTTCAAGTACAAACCACAAGCACCTACTAATTTCACGAGTTACTCTGCCTATGGCAAAAAATTATCGATTTCTGGATAACTAGCTGCCAATAGCCTAATTTTCATTTTTCTTTTTTATGAAAATTTTTTTACAGTATCTCAAAATAATCTATAATAATAATATGCCAAAAGTTGGAATAAATCATACTTTGTTATACATATTTCAAAAAATATAAGAAAACTATAAGGGGTTATATAGCTTTTTTTTTGCTAAAAAAAACCTATGTAACCCCTTAATGAACGACGACGTAACAAAATATAATAGGTTTTTGTTAAAATAAAAATTAATCAAACGTTTGAACCAAACGAATTTTAATTTCTCGATCATATTTATTTTGTTTAGTCAAACGACGTGCTTTGAAAATGAAATATGTAGTACATATTCTGTTCAAAAATGATAAAATATGCATTATGTGTTGTTATTGGTACGTACATTACTTTTATCAACTACTGTTTAATCTGAGTAACTCTAATTTAATTGAGCCATACAAGAAAAACTAATTGTTTACTGGATTTTCTTACAATGTTTTTGTCTATAGTTGTTTTTAAATATTGAAAAATTTGAGAACTATGTATGTATGTATATGATCTATTTATTCAAAGTACTATTTATTTATTGAAATTATCACTTAATTTAAATTTTTGAAAAACAAATGAAAAGGAAAATAAATAAATAAATATGTAAAACAGAAATGAATTTTAACAAAACAGAAAATTTTTTATTTTATAACGTTCGTCAAATTTAAACGTTTATAGTATTTATTACTGTAACATTAAATTTTGTGCTTTATAAAGAAATTTATAATATTCTTCTTTATTATTATTACTAAATATTGGTATAATAAAAAATAAGCAATAAAACCAGTTAGTAATAAAATCATAACTTGTTTAATCCGAGCTTTAATAAATTTACATTACATAATGTTTAAGCATTGATAGCATTATTGTTTTAAATTTTGATATTGATATTATCGTTGGTATAAAAGGGGAAGTGACCAAGTTCAAATTTTTTATTTTTTCATATTTTATTTTCTAAGCCCATAAAATTTAACAGAATATTCATTTTTAATAATTAAATATTAATTATAATATACTAGTATTTATTTAGTACAATTAATATTTAATTATTAAAAATGAATATTCTGTTACATTTTATGGGCTTAGAAACTAAAATATTAAAAAATAAAAAATTTGCACTTGGTCACTTTCTCTTTTATACCAACGTTATGTCTCTTACGGTATGCAGTGGACCCAAGCAAAAAAAATAAATTATTTTATACTAAATGATTTTATTGCTGATAAAATTAAATTAACAAATTATATTTTTTTGTTTTTTATACAAATTATATTAATATAAAAATAAATACTAACTGTTTTCAAATTTTCACAAAATTACTACAAATAAATTCATCATTCAGTACATACCAACATATTATGAATAGATATATCCGTTTTTGTTCAGTGGCCAAAAAAAAAATACCTAAACAAGTTTAAGTTTGTATTTTTTGATCCAACCTATCGTTCGACAATCACTTGGAGCATCGAGACTAACTAAAATACCGTGACTGAACATGTAGAATTTTTATTTAGTTGAATATTTCACCAATTTTCAAAATTCGACAAACCATCAAAAAATGGAACTCCAATGGGAGATCCTCTTTCACCAATCATTGCTTTATATTATTTAAATTATTTATATACATAATATGAGTATAAGAAATAAAAGTACGTTTTTTTAACATTATGTTGATAATACTGTTACAAGCGATAATTGAAATAACAAAAAAAAATTAAATATTTTAATTTAAAAAAAAAAATCAGCTAATTGCCAAGCGTGCTTAGGCACTGGTAGGTCGAGAATTCGAATATTAAAGTCAGCTGAAGATTTTGCTACAGATACCCTACACATTTCTAGGTGAATATTGACATAGTTTTTGAAAGAAGACGGTTACAGACGCGTACCTCCAAATTCTACCCCTCAGTCACTTCACTTATAATTAATATAATATGAATTAGGTAAATAAAAGATAGAAATAATGATGTTGGTGGTTTTCGTTATTGATAGTATGTCTGAAGAACAGATGTTAAACCCCATCGGTAAAATATCGTATTAAATAAAAAATGTACATTTTCACTTATGGCATTTAGTCACGATGCTCCTAATGACTGCTAAACGACAAGTCCGCATAGTGGACTAGGTCACAATATATCGAGTAAATGCGTTTCTAAGGCCAAAAAATACGAACTTGTAAATAAATATGACTTTTCACTTAGTTATAGTACAAATATAAAAATTATTGTGATTTGGAAAGCTTTAGTGATAAGATTTTTAAACTTAATTCTAAATTTTCTAAATGCAATACGAATACTATTTATTAATAATATTTCTGGGTTTTTTGAAAGGAACTTTTTTTGTTTACTTGAACTAAAAAAAGTAAATTTAAGATGTTATACTTTCGTATAAAAACAAAGAGATCATATATCACTGACATTAATAAAAATTATAAAAAGAAAAATTTGCACAGTTTTAAAAAATTTAGAAAATATTTGCCAATCAAATCACTGAGAGCTTTCGGTATTTTTGGATGTAATATGTTGATCTTAATGAATTTCTTTCACATAGTAACTCTACATACAAAGTAAAAATATACAATAGAAAATTTTTATTTTCATAAAACGATGCGTGTAAAAAAACTAAGGAGTATCCAGAGTGTGTAATAACTAGCGCGTGCTGTTTTATTGAACAAAATATTTGAACAGCACCGAGGATTTTGTACTTTAAAATTGATAAAAATATTTTTTTTTTTTATTTTTCGTTTTTATCAACAATTTTTTTCTTAAAAGGTAAATACACATATAGAGATAAAATTATAAAAAAATAACAAGATTTTTTTTCAAAAACCGAAATAAGACTCATTTAAATACTTATATGCATGTATAATACTTTTAAATATACAATAACTGGTAGTAAAATTTTTTCGAAGCCAAAATTGGACGCCGGCATCCAAATTCAAGTACTTCAACTACAAATTCAATTTTAACTAAATTTTTATACAATTTTTGATTCAGAATAAAATTTTTTTTGTTTATAAAATAATCAATTTTGTTTTTAAAAAATTTAAAATTATTATACATTCATATTCTAGGTATGTTTTTTAACAATTTTTAATGAGGGCTATACTCTACTAATAATAATATTTATAATACAAATTTTTCAAAATAATTTTTTTTATTTTTTAAAAATATACAAAAGCGACATTTGTTTTTGGGGTATATATTAATATAATATAAAACTTTGATATAATTGTAAAATATATTAGGTGTTATGAATTTATTTTAATCGCTGCTACACCTTTAATTATTTTCATAGTTTAATTTGGCGCGATGTGTTTTGTCCGTTTTTGCACATTGCTACATTGTTTTTCATTTGAAAAGATTGTTATTTTAAAATTGTCACTTGCAATAATTTTTACTTACAGAACTGGCTAATCAGAAATTTCACCCATGTTTATATAATATGCTGTAATAATTAGTTTACCTTATAACAGTTTAATGATATTTCATGGACGATTTCTAGTTTTTAAGAAAATCGAGTCCAAAATAAGTCCTTTAATTATAGTTTATATGTACGCTGACTACTCTTCATAAGGCCTTATTTATACGGGTATAATAGTACTAATTATTATTAGTAATTGCGAATATAATTGCGCATAAAATTATTTTTGAACACATCGGAACAGTACTTAAATGTATTTTCTGCGTGCATGTAACAATTGCTAATGATTAGTACGTAAACAAGACATAATTTATTCTTAGAATTGGCACTATTGGTAAAGTATTGGTGGCCTACTACATGGCAAATCCGGGATCGAATCTCGTCTGTAGCAACATTTTTTTTTTTAACTAATATTATTCCAATAAATCAGATGTTCCCAAACTTTTGCACCTTTAAGGTACAAATCATTTTTAACGGCACCCTTTGGCCCTAAAAACCGAATTTCTCAAAATTCTTTCCCTAAAATTTAATATAAATGATGAGCATAAAAAAACACTTCTTTCTACCCGAGTCATTTTTACAAATTTCTTCGTTTTCCCCTAAAAAATATAAATACAAGCAAGAGAAAAGAGAAAACATTTTCTTTTACTTTTACTGGGCTTTGAACTATTAACATTATTTTGCGTTTTGGAGCGAGACAGCCACGGCACCCTTTGTAATGCGTCGCGATGCACAATTTGGAAATAAATACACACCCCCGCAATAAATTATCGTAATTATAATCCAAATAAACAAATATTGCAGAAAAATGGGATTTTTAATATTAACTTTAAAAAAAATTGTTAGCATAAAGGCGATTTGATCCCGAATTTTTCGAATGGTAGCCCAGTGCTCCATCGATGGTGCCGCCATTGAATATTATTTGTAGTACAATTAAGATCTATACAAACTACAACATAATCCTTGGACTTACTTTAAACTGTATTTTCTTGGAAACTAAAAACCGTCACGTAAAGTCCATTCAACCTGTTACTAAAGCGAGTTGCCAGTATATTTAAAACTGAACGAAATTAATGATTTCTAAGTTGTGGACGTTCCTTGTTAGAAATTTGGCATGGAATATTCGATTTAATACCTATTATTCCAACTGACTGTCTTTTTATTTAAAATTAATTCAATGGATAGAAACTCTGGAACGTTAGAAATAAAAACTTGTTCGCACTAAAATAATATTTCGGTCGACTAGATGTGTCTACTTAATAAAAACCCACAATCTTTTAAAAACGTATAAAAGTTACATACTATTGTAGTACAATTTTTATATGCTTTTAGTAACCTGTATAAAAACTACCATTTCGATCGCTAAACTCTAATATGTCGTAACCCATACTTTTTCAAAATTTGTGTTTATATCATTTTTGAACTTATGTGATTGTTCATTTAATTTGAAAAGATAATGAAACCTCAAACAACTAAAATGATTTATTTTCATAAATTTTAAAATGTCGTGTAATTATTAAATTTTTAATTAAATAAAATTAAATCAACAATTAAAATGTTCTCAATCAATTTTTTTAAAAATATTTCGAAATAGGTTTTCTACTTAGGCAAAAAGATGTTATTTTCAAGAGATGTCAAAATAGTTATTTGTATTTCCTGTAAAATTCTATTTTACGGGGATGTGACATATAAGAGTTTAACCATCGATTTGCTATTTGACTGACTTATTTACTATTTATTATTACCTCAGTGTGAACTAGCCTTAATACAAGTGTTAATATTATAATTCACTATTATTGAGAGATTAAATTGAATGTTATTATTATGCCTATACAAAAAAATTAATTTTGTAAATTTGGAAAATTTTTGAATAGAAATAGTCAAGTGTTTAAGCGATGTGCAAAAACGAAAATTCATAAAAACGTTATAATTTTCTTTTTTTATATTCAACCTGAAGATATTATATTATTGACATTAAAATTATTTATATTAATTATTCTTATATAATTATCAGGCAGTAATTTTGTGTTGAGTCTTAATATACTCAAAACTTAAATATTTGAAAATTCATGGCAATGGATAATTTACGTAATTATTTTAATATATAATAATGATTATAATGCTTGAGTTTTGTAGCCTTTAATCACTCAGGCTCACTTTTAATTATTATTGCTGTTTCGGTATCGGTATCGGTCGACAACGTTGTGGTGGTGTGTTTTGTTGGCGAACTTGATTTTACTGGCACGTCCCCCCGTTCGGGAAGCGTGACAGTTTCGTTACTATCTTGATGACTGTCGGTGGTATCGTTTGGCGGTGATTGTGGTGTATTGCTACTAGTTACACGTTCCTGACTTGATTCACGACTTGATGGGCTCCTGGCATTCAATCCGCCACTAACCAATAACTGGTCGTCGGATTTTTCCATTTTGACAATCACATTTTTTGACGATGAGGATTTAATTTGACTTTCATATTCATAAATTTTTTGTTGTTGTGCATTGATAATTTCATCTTTTTGTCGACATAAAAGTTCTAACGTTCTGTTATCATTGGCAAGAATTTTTACAATTTCTAATATTTCTCGTCTTGATTCAACACTGACACCTTGGATTAAATTTTCTATTCTAGAAACGTAGGAGATTGTGTCGTCAGTTGAATTGGACACTTCAACCACAGAAGCATCACTCGGAGTTTCAACAATTACTTTAGATAGTTTGCTACGTGATGGTGCCGACTCCTGAGAATCTTGACGTTTGACAGTATCGCCCGACGCGTCTGAAAAGCTATCATCAGTATCCGTTGACAATTCAATTTCTGAATTGTAATTGGTATTTTTTGACGACTGTATTGTTGACGTTAACGCTGACGATACACTAGACTTCGTTTCAATAATAACACTATTATGCTCATGAGGATTGGGTGTTGGTAACGGTGGTGGTGTCGGTGACGGCACTGGTGGTGTGCGTGTGGGTGACGTTGAGGAATTTTGTTCTTGGATTGTTGATACTGCTATAGCTGCAGACGGCGTGGGGTATTGATCTCGTGATATGACTGACACCTCTGCAACTTGAATAATAGGCGATGATCTATCATTTGTTCCAGTCTTTGGTATACTGTATGAATTATTGGTATCGGTGGTATGAAGTACTTCTCCATTTTCTATATGGCGATATTTTTTATGAGTTTGTGGCGCCAATGCTACATTTGGTTGAAAAGAATGCTCGAATTTTTCTGACTCTGAATGTGGTATCACTTTCTCTGGATGCTGCAGTCTCGGTGGTTCAGTAGTATTTGTGTTTGTGTACGACTGTATGTGTGATTGAGTGGACGAACTATTCCGCGACGTTTTATGTTCCTTGTGATGGACATCTTTTGTCTGATGGTGGTGATGAGAATCTTTGGGATGCGATGGCAGATGAATATTATCTTGTTTTAAGGGATGCCGAAGACCTGGTTCTTGTTTTATATGTAATGATGATGGGTAAGTGTCTTTTGTTGGAAGGGTGTGTTGATAACCGTCTTTTGGTATTTGATGAGGCAACGGCCGAAATGCTGAGAGCTGACGAGACGACCATTGTTCATAAAGGTGAAGATAAATTGGTTCCATAGATGCTGCGGCGTATAAATACGCAGCATATTCGTCCAATTTGGCTTTTTTCAGTGGAATATCCAACATCACGTCCGAGCCTTTGACCGGATCAACTAATTCGCTCTTTATTAATTCATCCACATTTATCTGAAAAGAAAGAAAAACAAATTTGTAGTCAATTTGTAAAATTTGTGTAACATAATATGAAAAACAAGAGAGCTAGCCTCATGACATTAATCTAAATACGTTATCAATTCTATACTAGTAGAATAACTTAAAAATGTACGCACATTCATACGTTAATATATATATATATATATATATATATATATATATATATATATATATATATATATATATATGTATATATATACATATTTATATATATATATATATATATATATATATATATATATATATATATATATATATATATATATATATATATATATATATATATATATATATATCAGCTTTAAAAAATGACAAAAAGAATTGATCCTTTAATCCGATTTATTAAAAAAAAGTTACAGGGTGTCGTGCTAAAGTACATAAAGAAATCAATCTTGTTTGAAATAAATACTTAAAAAATTATTTGTCCCCTATCTAACGTTTTGGCAGTAAAGAAAAAAAAATAAGAGAAGCACTATGTGTAGTAGGTATGTCTACTATTATTATGAAGTTATTTTGCATTTATACTTAAATCCAAATTTAAAGCCTCTTAACAAATAAATACATATTATTTTAATATTTTTCCCAAGGGAGTGTTAAAGATATAAATATCATATTAGTTCAATTGTGTAACTTTTTTCATTCTTTTTCCGTTATTTTGAACATTTATTGAAATAATAATATATTAATTGGCAAGCTAAAATATTACGAAATTTGTATCTCTTAAAATAAAAATAAGAACAACATCATTACCTGAAACTTTTTCGATAATACTGTTAAAAATATATTGACCTCATTCACTCATAAATATCATCGTATTGCATTCAAATAAGTGTTACAGTTTGAATTCTTAGTTATTTCAATTTTTTTTAAATATTTAGGAAATTAATTTATATACCTACATATTTCGAAGGGTATATAATTTTACACAATTGATAAATTAATTTATCAATTGTGTACATCCCCCCTTAGAAGAAATAATTAAATTTTGGGTCCTTATTAAGGGGTCTTTTACAAGTGATGTGCTAAAAAAACACTTTTTGGAGAAACTATTTATTGTAATGAAAAAAAAAGTTTTGTACATTAAAGTCCATATGATTCAGTGTATCCTGAATTTTTTTTCTTTTTGTCTGGTCTTCCATCTGCTCTTCTATGCCTATTGAATGTCACATGTAAATTTTGTATACCCCGTTTCAAATACAATTGAGCATGAGTCATTATTAAAAAATTAAATAATTCTTATATTCGAAACAAATCAAATCTTCTATTCTTTTTCTAAGAACAAACTGCAAATTTAAAATTTACGCATTTGCAACAATGAAAGAGATAAAGCTAAGAAAACGGGAATTCCTTAAATTCGTAAGTGATGAATCATGCTTAAATTTAAATGAAATAGATTATAATTCAAAACAGTGCCAACGATTAAAAAAAAAAAAAAACTATAAGTCCGATTGCACTCAAATTGGATGCATTTTTTTTAATACGCTGTTTTTTGTAAGACTATCTAGAATCAGCCCGTCATACCTCATACTTTTTTTGCGTCACTTTGAATAAAAAGTAGGAAAAATTCCTCCATTTTTTGACCTTTCAGGCGTCTTAAAAAATCAAATTTTTTGTATTAAAGGCTGATTCTAGATAGTCTTATAAAAACACCATAATAAAGTGAATGCATCCAATTTTAGTTCAGTTGGACTTATTGTTTTCTTTGAACCATTAGCACCGTTTTTTTAGGCCTGTGACCTTTAATAGGCTTACAAGAGAAGACGGCTGATCAAAAACAAACGAAAAAATATTCAAGATACACTTAAATATATGTACTTTAATGTACAAAAGTTTTCTTTCTCTAGGATAAATAGTTTCCCCCCACAAAAATTCCCCAAAAAGTTTTTTTTTAATTTTATTTATTTATTTATTTTTTTTTTATAGCACCACTTGTAAAAGATCACTTGTAAATTTAAAAGTATCATTAAAATTTTTAATATTTGGCTGCAATTTTTAAAGAATTTTTCGTTTAAGATAAATATAACCCAAAATGTTTTTAGTCGAATTTTCTCCGAAAAATTAGACTTATACAGTCTATACGATAAGAGCTGCGAGAGGCGAGACCAGGGGCGCTATCCGTTTTCGGACCCGTAGAACACGATTATGTAAAAAAAAAAGATGTGAGATATATATATATATATATATATATATATATATATATATATATATATATATATATATATATATTTTCCCGCAACCTTTTAATATGTGTAGGGCCCCCCTATGGAAGTTAAGAGATGAAATTTGGTAAGTGGGGCTTATTCCGATGCACAACAATACTATCAAAGTGGGGTCAAATTTTGGGCAAATTTTTTTTCAGACCCGACCTTTAAGGGGGTGGTGGGGGGCGGAAAAGCAATAAAACTTTTCCAAATCGGTTTTAAATAATGTTTCGGTCAATTATCTACAACATATCCAAAATTCAGCTTCCTAGGATGATATGGTGGGAGTAGAGGGGGGAAAAACGATTTTCGCTGGATCTAACAGGCCCCCAGCCCCCCAGAATTAACGTAGAGGGTTGAAATTTGGTGTGTTGATAAAGTTCGTACCTAGGTTGTGCTTTTTGGAGGTTTTAATATTTTACCCCCACCCCCCTCATTATTAAGCTACAATTTCATGCATTTTCGACGTTTTCGAAATTTGTACCACTCGCACAGGTCACCCGAATAAACCTAGAGGGCTGAAATTTTGTATTCGGAGTGAGTTAGTATCAAGGGGGTGCCTTTTGGGGGTCTCGACTTTTAACCCCTACCCCCACCATTTTTATACCCAAAAGAACATGATTTTTCTTGTTTTTTAACAGTTTCGTTCGGGTCAAAATCTCCCCAAATAAACCTAGAGGGCTCAAATTTGGTGTACAGGTTAAGCTAATAGCCAGACACTGTTTTTTGGAGGTTTCAACTTTTAACCCTTACCCCCACGATTTTTACGCCAATATTTCCTTAATTTTTTTGCTTGTTTTCTAACACGTCTAGAGACTCCATAAGGAAACCTAGAGGGCTGAAATTTTGTACGTGTATTCAGTTAGTATCCAGCTAGTACCTTGTAGGGAGTCCACATCACTTTTCCCCCCACTTCTCCCATTTTTACATCGGAATTGAATGCTATTGTTAAATGTGTTTTAAAAGCATTATGTTTATTCTCTAAATACAAGTAGGCGAATAGTAATTTTAAAAAATTTAAAAAAAAGTGAACTTACTTTTATGACAAATGAAATACGTACATATTAAGTAATTTAAAAATGTTATTAAAGTCACTGTTTATTTATAAATTAGGAATTTTGAATTTTTAGTATTTATAAAATAGAAATTTTGGATTTTTTTGGAAAGAAAAAATATCTTTATAAAGGCCTTCCAGTTTACTATTGAAGGTCCTTTTTTAATATTTAAAACTAAAACATAAAGGCAATTAGCGGATAAACATGGGCAGGAATGTCCTCGTACGAATTTTGTTGGCTTTTTTTCTGCTACCTGTTTTCGGCACAAAATTGAAATTTACTGAGATACAGCCCTTAAATACTTAAAACCTTTTTTTAAAGTCTCGATCAGCCGAACACTCATCACCAGTTTTGAAACCAACAAAATGACAATTCGGTTGTAGACTTTCAATCACATTTCGCTTGTAGACATTCAATACCGAAGATGAAGGGGAAAATTCGACTACCGTGATGGGGCCCCGCTGCTCACGGCGTTTTTTTAATTTAAGGAGTAAAAAATAATCGGAATTTTATAGTATGAAAATATCTGACAGAACAATTATAATTGTGCACCTAGACTTAGTTTTTATTTATTTAATTATTTTTTGGTTTATTTTTATTTTTTTTTACGTAAAAGTGAAGAAATATTTGCTGCGTCCATTTTTCCGCCTTAGACTATCTATAACTAATAAATAATAATTAATACTACAAATAAGTACTTATGTAAGAGTCTCCACAGATAAATATATTATTATTAATTATTTAATATTATTTACTATGATTTCATAGTTCTGAAAACAAAATCTTTCATTCGTCATTTCTGTCATCACATTATGAGGAATACCCACACTTGAGAACTGTATAAGAGTCAGTGTCAGATTTTACGCAATTTAAGAAACAGTGCCGCTTTTTATTAAAAACTATAATTGAAATTTTTTAACTCATATAGGAAGCAAAAGGTCTAGAAAATCACACCATTAACAAATTGGCTAATTTTAACATTTTATTTCGAGAATTGTGAAAAATTTTTGCTACTAATCTACGAAATCTTGATTAGTACGTCTAACATGGACTTGTCGAATTTTTATGGCATCGTATTGCGGTTATTGCTATCATAGAGTTATAAAAAATAATAAAAAGTGCTATTTTTTCTGTATATATTATGTATTAGGACAGTAAAAATGATTATATGCATAAATTATTTAACCGCTAATGATTAGCTATTTTTTAAACAAAATCACATAGGGTAACAGAATATTTAAAAAGAAAAAAATTTACAGATAAATTTGATCTTAATATTCATATCTACTTGTACCTTCAGGTATATGTACAAGTTTACAGGGCCGTTTAAAGAAATAGCGGGCCCGGGGAATAAAGCACATCTTTTAAAAATTTCTCCCCGAAAAAATAAATGACGAGCAAACAAAAAAGAAGTTTTATTTCTTCCCAGGCCCCTACTGCTCTGGCTACCTCACCCTCTCGTCGGACCTGCAAGTTTATAGGCCTATGCCTTTTTCAAAAGATACACCATCACATAAATATTAGAATCGATGAGAAAAAAAAACGCAGCGGGGCTCCATCACGGAAGTCGAATTTTTCCCTTCATCTTCGGTATTGAATGTCTACAAGCGAAATGTGATTGAAAGTCTACAAGCGGTGGTTTCAAAACTGATGATGAATGTCCGGCTGATCGGGGCTTTAAAAAAAGGTTTTAAGTTTTTAAGGGCTGAATCTCAGTAAATTTCAATTTTATGCCGATAGCAGTTAGCAGGAAAAAAGTCAACACAATTCGTATGAGAATATTCCGACCCGTGCTTATCCGCCAATTGCCTTTGTGTTTTATTTTTAACTATTAAAAAGGACCCTAAAGAGTGAACTGGAAGGCCTTTATGAAGATATTTTTTCTTTCCAAAAAAATCCAAAATTTATATTTTATAAATAATAAAAATCCAAAATTCCTACTTTATAAATAAACAGTGACTTTAATAACATTTTTAAATTATACGCGATGCAACGAGAGTTTTGTCAAGCGATTTCAATAAATCGTCTGCTCATTATACCTTCATATAACGTATGTTAGAGATAATTTCATGATTTTATTAACCCTAGAATCATACATTGGTCTACGAGTCAAGTTAATCATACATCGGCGTTGTTTCGACGAATGGACTTTTTACGGGGAGTTTTAGAGTTTATTTGCAAAAAAACATTTTTTTTACATAACAATACTACAAAATCGAACAAAATATTTAAAAAAATCGGATATGGAAAAATTTCTTAATATAAATATTTATTAATTTTTTTAATCTTTTTATCAAAGCATATTTTCACTATAAAAATTAAAAAATAGATAAATACATCAGTTGTATCATAAAACATGCCTTTCAAATAATTAATTTATGAACTATTATGAGTCAGTGGACATGTGTGACTTTACAGAATGTGAAATTTCTCAGTCATAAATATTCTTATAGATATGTAGTTATTTCCCCATTATGCACATTTGTAAATTTTCTAAAATTTTTTAGTAATTTTTCGAATAAGATCTCAAAAAATAATAAAAATTAAAATATTTTCCACAAAATAAATTGTTAACCTTTTATTAAGTCACTTGAAACGCATTCTTTAGTTTTCGATTCAATATATTAAAACTTCAGTATTATGTCGTCTCTATAAGTCAAACAGCTGTAATCATCTTTCATATTATAATAATCATTGAATAAATTAATTATAACATCCATATCTTTAATAAATTTTAGAAAAATTAGGAAATCTTTTATATGTGGAGTACAAAATCTTTAAAAAAAAATATAGGTTAATCATACATCGTCGTCATTTTGACGCACACTATTTCAGTATAAAAAAAACGACAATAGCTATGAACAAAATTTATACGTTTTATGTGTTATAATAACAAATAAATTAGATAACAGAAGTTTCGCAGCAAGCAGGTACCGACAAGTTGTAGTATTGGAGCAGGTAGAGAAGTTCGTTCGTCGTTTTGACGAGTATGTATGATTCTAGGGTTAATTAATCAGCCAATTATATTATATTTGTTCATCAATTAGAGGCAGTTTTAAAAGGCGTCGAAAGAAGAAAGTGTTATCTCCCTTTACTTTAAATGATTACATATTCACTTTAATTCAATAAGAATGTAATTTTGAAATTTTTTTTCTTTTTTTACTTATTATATGCACGATACACTTGCTTTCTCCAATACCTCGAATAAAATCTAAAATGGCTGTTCATTGTTTAAAATGGAAATTTTTTTGAATTTATTTATTTATGAAATTTTGTGTTAGATTATGAAACATTGAAATTTCTATTTCTTCAAATTATTATTTGAATTATAAATTAAGTCTAAATTAAATCTAAATTATTTAAATAGTTAATTTCGGATAAATAAAAATCTATAACCTACTGTTTTTGAGAATACAAAAAATCTTTTTAGTCCATTGAACGAACATAGGCATAAAATGTTTATAATTTACGTTACTCCAATCTTCAAAACCTCACAAAAAGTCATTTGAACAAAAGTCACAAAAAGTCAAAGAAAAATATTTACTTTAATTAAGAAAATAACATATTACACCACTTTGCACATTTTTTACATGGAATGCATTTATCACCAATAATTTCAACGGCAGCAGCGAATAAAAAGACAAATTAATTTTTGTGTTTCGCTTTTTTACATAATTCAATTCAGAATTCGGCACACCCAGAATTCTTTATTTTAATACAGGATTCTTATTTTTCATTAAAAAATGTATTTTTTAATAGTGCTGTCTCGTATATATAAAGACAATTACACAAAGTAATGAAGTACACACGAATAAGTTTCAAAACAAAAAATTTTGCAGATAGCCGTATATTCGTTACTGCCGTCGATTTATTCATAAATATTTTATTAACACTTTTTCACACACAAATATCAAGTATTTCCCCAAATGTCTTTCGAAAATTTTCCATTTGTCTTGCGAAGATAACCAAACTTTTTGCACATTTTTTCAGATTTTCAATTTAAAAAGTAAATACGAACAAAGCTTTCGTACGAATGTTAATGTTTACAAAATTCGATGTCTTAAAATATCTGGAAAACGATTAATAAAACACAAACCAGAGGTATAGATGAGCCAAAAAATGTTGACACAATTCAATTTTCCAAAATATTTCTAGCAAATCCTTTGCACTTGAGATAAAACAGTTTCAAAGTTTATAACCTAGAAACCTAGAAGGGAAAATCTATTAGTATTTTTTACATAGTTTTATATATTACCTTGCATACTTTTCACAATAAATTACAGAAATATGAGTATCTTGATTTAATATGTAAGTTCAGTAAGGAATTAAAGATATTATTTATATCTTTATTATTAATAATATTAAATATATCCTTATTATTATATTATTATTAATAATATTAAAATATAAAATGAAAAAAAACTACACGCTTCTTTTAATTGAAAAATCACTACAAAATACATATAAAAACGTTAAAAGTTAACAATGAATATAATCGGTAGCATCTATCTAACGAATTCAAATACAGCAACCACAACAACGAACTACTCCAAAATGTGCAGTGTTGCCAGAGTTAGAATAAGATTAAAAAAGTAATTTTAAAATAAAAGCATTTTAAATAAATAAATCTTACAATTATAATTTCTAAAAACATTTATTGTGTAAAATTAAATAATTTTTTATAATATTTAAAAATAAAACGTATTTTTAAGTAAATTTATAGTCAAAAGAAATTTTAAACTTGACAACGCTGTATTTTGGCTTTTCGTAATAAAATTAATAAAAAAACATGTCAAAGACGTACGTTTGGTCTTCTGTATATCTCAAAACATTGGAAATACCCTGTGTTTTTCATCTTTTTCTTTATTAAAATTATATTTATTATACATAATATTTTTTCAGGAAAAGGACAGAAAATGATGTTGTTTCGTTGATAGTAATGGTCGATGCAAAAACTTAAAGCAAACCGCCTATACTTAATATTTATGTACTGCATTTGTTATAAAAGGAAGTTCATTTTTTTTTTAATTTTTAAAATTACTATGCGCCTACTTGTATTAGAATAAAAATAATGCAATTAAAACACATTTAACAATACCATTGAATTCCGATGTAAAAATGGGAGAAGTGGGGGCAAAAGTAATGTGGAATCCCTAAAAAGCACTAGCTGGATATTAACTCAATACACGTACAAAATTTCAGCTCTCTAGGTTTCCTTAGAGAGTCTCTAGACGTGTTAGAAAAAAGCAAAAAAATCAAGGAAATATTAGCGTAAAAATCGTAGAGGTAAGGGTTACAAGTTGAAAACTCCAAAAAGCAATGGCTGGCTATTAACCCTAGAATCATACGTACACGTCAAAACGACGTACGAACTTCTCTACCTGCTCCAATACTACGACTTGTTGTTACTTGTTTGCTGTGAGATTTCTGTTATCAAATTTATTTGTTATTATAACACACCACATATATTTATTTTGTTTATAGTCATTGTCGTTTTGTTTGTATTGAAATAGTATCCGTCAAAAGGACGTCGATGTATGATTAACGTATGTTTTTTTTGAAGATTTTGTACACTACATATAAAAGTTTTCCTAATTTTTTTTTTAAATTTATTAAAGATATGGATGTTATAATTAATTTATTCAATGATTATGATAATGTGAAAGATGATTACAGCTGTTTGACTTATAGAGACGACATAATACTGAAGTTTTAATATATTGAATCGAAAACTAAAGAATGCATTTCGAATGACTTAATAAAAGATTAACAATTTATTTTGTAGAAAATATTTTAATTTTTATTATTTTTTGAGATCTTATTCGAAAAATTACTAACAAATTTTAGAAAATTTACAAATGTGCCTAATGGGGAAATAACTACATATCTATAGGAATATTTATGACTGAGAAATTTCACTTTCTGTAAAGTCACACATGTCCACTGACTCATAATAGTTCATAAATTAATTATTACAACTGATGTATTTATCTATTTTTTAATTTTTTTAATGAAAATATGCTTTGATAAAAAAATTAATAAATATTTACATTAAGAAATTTTTCCAAATCCAATTTTTTTAAATATTTTGTTCGCTTTTGTCGTATTGTTATGTAAAAAAAATGTTTTTTGCAAATAAACTCTAAAACTCTCCGTAAAAAGTCCATCCGTCAAAACGACGTCGATGTATGATTAACGTTTCTCGTAGACCAACGTATGATTCTAGGGTTAACTTAACCTATACACAAAATTTCAGCCCTCTAGGTTTATTTGGGGAGATTTTGACCCGAACGAAACTGTTAAAAAACAAGAAAAATCATGTTCCTTTAGGTATAAAAATGGTGGGGGTAAGGTTTAAAAGTTGAGACCCCCAAAAGGCACCCCCTTGATACTAACTCAATCCGAATACAAAATTTCAGCCCTCTAGGTTTATTTGGGTGACCTGTACGAGTGGTACAAACTTCGAAAACGTCAAAAAAGCATGAAATTGTAGCTTAACCTTTAACCAGTAAGGTGATGTCTGTGAGTCGTATACAAATATATTCTTTCAGTTTTCTTTCTCCCTGCTTGTTTTTGTTAAGCGGGTTCTACACGATGCTACGAACGTTCCTTCCAACATTCGATCGAACGTTTGAGGCAATTAAGTTCGATAGTTGGTGCGACGAATGTATCTGCTACACGGTGAGTCGAATGTTTGATCCAATACGAATGATAATGTGTTGGTACTCAGTGGACAACGCTGTTATCTGTCTGATGTTATCTCTAATGTTATACACTGATGTTGTCTCTCTTCACATGAACGAGTCGTGCGCAACCAACGAACGCAACCAACACTGACCTTCAAACGTTCGAAGCATCCCTTTGACTCGGTGCAAGAATACCGACATCGAACGGGACACGACCAAATGCGAACCTTTGACGCTCGACATTGGACACTCGTAGGTTCGAACAACGGCTACACGATGCTATGAACCATCCAACGTCGAATGTTGGAAGGTGTTCGTAGCATCGTGTAGCAGCGGCTTTAACTGAACGTTTGTGTATTCTGTTATGGTTTAGGGCAAATTTTACCCTGCTGGTGTAAGGGGAGTGTTTAATACATGCATATACGTGTAGTCTCCAGTTTTGGCTATCTATGTTACCAGACCGCGGTATGTTAATATGTTGATGTCTCTCAGACATCACTTTACCGTGAGTATTATAAAAATTCACCTTTTCGGTTAAGGGTTAAAAATGGTGGGGGTGGGGGTAAAAAATTAAAACCTCCAAAAAGCAGACCCTAGGTACGAACTCTATCAACATACTAAATTTCAACCCTCTAAGTTAATTCTGGGGGACTGTGGGTGCGTTAGATCCAGTCAAAATCATTTTTCCCCCTCTACTCCCTTCAAATCATCCTAGGAAGCTGAATTTTGGACATGTTGTAGGTAATTGACCGAGACATTATTTCCAACCGGTTTGGAAAAGTTTTATTGCTTTTCCGCCCCCACCACCCCCTTTCAATCCATTCAAGTCTTCGATAAGCATTAAGGCTGAATTAAATCTTGATGTTGGTTCACGTACTGTACGAAGAAGACTGCAAGAACATAATTTTAACGGTAGATAAATAGGGAACTTTTTTGGTGACTCTTAAAAATAACAAAAACCGGATAGAATTTGCATTGGTCATATTACCTGGAATGGTCCTCAAGGTATAAAAAACTGGAGAAAAATAAATGATGCGACAAAAATAAATTTATTCAGCTCTGATGGTCGGGTTTACATTAGAAGGCCCCAAAGCAAAGAATTTCTTCCACTACATATCAAAAAAACTTCATATCAAAAAAACTTTGAAACATAAAGGTGGAAACATAAAACTATGGAGATATTTTTTGATTGGTATGGAGTTGGACCAATTTCTTGGATCAGAGAAAACAAGGATTACCACGAATATGCCAACACTGTGCTCCCATTTACTGGGGAAAATGTGCCACTAAAATGGACATTAACACAAGACAATGTTCTGAAGCCTACGTCTTGGAAGGCAAAAAGAGCTTTCGTGGGTCACAAATTGTCGATTTTACCTTGGCCTTCTCAATCATCCGACTTCAATCCGATTCAAAATTAATGTATACAATTATAAAATACTCTTGGAAATTATAAAATCAATAATAAAGCACAACTATGGAAGGAGGTTCAAAAATAATAGACGTCTATTACCATCATCCGGTGTCAGCACTTATTTGAATCACTGCCACGACGTTGTGACGCCTTAGGACGGTCAAACTATTAAATTTCTTTGTGGTTGGAAAAAACTGAGTGATTGGAACTTAAATATTTGAACAAATTTAGGGTTATAAATACAAATATATATATATATATATATATATATATATATATATATATATATATATATATATATATATATATATATATATATATCAGACATTTTTTTTTCTACATAATCGCGAGAGTCCGAAAACGGATAGCGCCACTACTCTCGCCTCTCGCCGTTCTTCTCGTATAGGCTGTATAATTCTAATTGTTGCAGTCGAAAATTTCGACTAAAAATAAACCTAACGTAAATTTTTAAATATAAAATACAGAGTGAGTATTATGCATCAGTATAGTATACCTCATTTCAGATACAATTGATCATGCGTTTTCGCTAAAAAATTAAATAATTCTTATATTCGAAACAAATCAACCTTCTATTCTTTTCTAAAGACAAACGTTAAATTTAAAATTTACGTAAATGCAATAATGAAAAAGATAAAACCAAAGAAACGGAAATTATTTAAATTCAAAGTGACGAAGCATGGTTAAATTTAACTGAAATGGATCATATTTGATTACATACATATGCATTTGTAAATATGTGTATGTATAAAGCGCAAAATAATCAGTTGCTGCACTTGGCACAGTACTTAGGGGGCATTGTACTGAATTACTATACATATATTATATTATGTACATAAATATAATATACTCTCAATCTTCACCGAACTAAATCCACCAATCAAAATCAACGAGCATTGAGCAGTACCAGAGTGACGTCGCATCTACAGTCGCACAGGTACTTTGTTTATTATTATCTTTTGTTTATTATTTATTATTCAAGATCATGATACCATTTTATTTTTGCTTTGTTGCACATTACGTATTTTATTTTTTATACAATTTTGGATTAATTAAGAAATTTTCAAACCACATACCAAAAACACATACTTTTGCATATTAATTCTACAACGTTGAATTGAATTACTTGTAAAACTCTTGCTGATAAGGCATCACGATTTCGGAAAATTAAAAGATCATTTTTGTAAAAAAATCTTTATGCTCAAGTTTCTTATCCTTTTCTATCTTTTTTGCCGAAAAGTTATCTATAAAAGTTGTAGATAATATTGTAATACGTAGTATTATTTATAAGGAAAAGCAGTTTTATTGGGTTCGTTGTTACGAAGATAGTACCTTTTTTTCTTAAAGAAAAATGCCATAGACCTTCAAACGCTACCAGTCCCGGAAATTTCGTTTTACACTCAGAAAACTGCACTACATAGACTCTACATTGGTATAACATTTAAAAAAATAGCTCATAATAAAAAGAACTAAGAGAAAAAAGACTATTATGTAGGATTATTATTATTTTTTATTGGTAGTCAGTCTGCACATAACATTATGAAATAATTCAAAGTATTTTACATTAGTAGAACTAACTATGAATGTTTTAAACTACCAAAGTCCTAAGTCTTCTTTTCTAGCGGACATTTGATTTAAACAATAGCCATTACTCACAATACCCTTACTCCTAGTTATCTACCTATGATATAGGTACACCATCTGTCTACAATAAATAACTCGTTCGTCTTTTAAAAATAACAAAATGCATTATTGATAATTTTTAGCGAATTTGCCAACCGAAAATTCAGCTATTACAACCCCTTTGAGGTCCCTACAATTTGAAAATGATATTCACTAAATATATATGGGTAGTTCTTCAAACTATGGAATTTTGGACGGCCCAACGCAATTTGTATATTAATATTTTGAAAAATACATTTTTTCTAGATGGAAACTGTAAACCATTACTGCATCTAACTGATCACTCAAAATAACCCGGTTTCGAAATATATTTTTTATAAAAAATGACACTTAAAATGTAAAATTCTCAGTCTCCTGATATGTCTCCTCTCCAAAGTAAAACATAGCAGACTAAATACATAATTATTTTTTCTGAATGTATAAAAAAAAATTACCCTGCAGTAGTAATTAACTCAAATATAATAAATAAAATAAAGTACATGTTTTATTTAATTTGGGTTTTTTTTTTTTTAAATTTTGAGAAGTTGTCCGCGATGCCATAGATACGAGATACATAATTAAAACTATAGCTACGATAAATATACGTGAATACGGTACTTGACTGTATTCAAAATTTGTTTTAAATGTTGAATAATTTTATGTATTGTCCTTAAATATATTCAATTTTAGTAGTGACAAATAAAAATATTCTTTAGTTACTTAAAAATTCGATTTCGAAAATTATAAATTTTTAGCCTTCATTTAAATGGTTAAAAACGCAGTGATATTTGAAAATGACGTCATTTTTTAATAGCAGATCTTATTACTCTAGTTACGGTTTGTCTAGGACAAATTGCATTTTCATTGTGACATTTTTACAATTCTAATTGACCAAGAGAAGTTGTTTTTCTTTGTAATTTATTTTGAACTTTTTGGTTTGCAATTAATTTTGCACTCAAAAAAGATTGATGGAAGGAATACATCGTCACTTAATACGTAAAATATCCTTATCAACTTGTTTTAAATATTATGTTAAAAATGCTTTTATTTTTTGCTACAATTTTAAAGTTACGTTTTCTTAAAGTGCATTTAATACTTGTAGGGCTTCATGAAAATCTTACGATGATGATAAATGAAGATAACAAAGTAGAAAGTTGTAAATACCAGTAAAACTGAGCATGATGACTGCTGAATATTGTGTACAAATTTGAAACCGTGTTGACAAGTGTTGATATGAATGAAAGCGACATCTGTTTGAGTTAAATCGTGACGTCATTGCATACGTCACTACGCCAAATCGTTTTTCCCGCCAATTTGTTCATTTAAAATTGAACAATGGTTTTTTTGAAGATTTTAAAAAATTTAACAAAAATTAACTAATTTATACGTAAGAACAAAGCATTTAGAATAATTTCTCAATTGCAGTCAAGTACCCTATTCAGAATTGTTTGTTGAATAAAATATTTTGACATTTTATTAATGGATCGTAAATTTAAATCAGTAGATTTAACTTTTAAATGCGAAATTGACTTTCCTGCTCGTACTCAGAGCTTATTAAATGTTCCTTTGCATAACGATAGTAATGTACTTTCAAATAATAACAGTGTGAATTCGTGTATACCTCAATTTTCAGGCGGTGTTAAAAAAGATGATTTTTCTTTTTACGTACCAAAAATGATATCTACTGCTCAAATTAATCATGATAGTGTTGAACGTGTTGAAATTGCAATGCAACGTGAATGTGATTTATTGGATCGTGAATGGGAACTAATTCAGCGAGAAAAGCAGTTATTACAAGAATCTAAAAAATCTTTTAATATTACAAATTGTAATATTGTTCCGCAAAATGTTGTTGAAACTTCATTACCAGATTTTGACCCAGGTAAAGGATTTACTACTTTAAGCCCCGATTTACATTACCGCTCTGCTCTCACTCCGATATCACTCCGCTCCAGGTTCGATAAAATATTCTTACACAATAAACAATGAGTGTATTCACATCATCGCTCTGATATCGATCCGATATCAGTCGCGGTTCGGTCTCACTACAATGCCACTCCAATATCGATACCACTCAGTAGTAAAAGCGTCGCTCAAAACGATCGAACCGTGCATTTCGGGTAGGCAGCAATTTTTTTTCTGAAATTCATAGAAGGGCCTGTGATGAATATAAAACTGAGTTTTCGGGACTGGGGGTGTTGCCGTTTAGCCGCCATCTTGGAAAAAAAGGTCAAAATTAATTTTTCGATTATCTCTGTAATCGTGAGGCACACAAAAATTTTGTAAAGACCATTTTTATAGAAAATTTTATTTTCTACAATTTTTATTTGAAACATTTTGTCAGAAAATCGATATTAAAAAAGTTATTCACAAAAAACTGTGGAAAATTAAGGAGTGGAAAACTTTGAGGCCATATAACTTTTCTATTTTCAACCCGACAAGATTAATGATTCTTATATTTTTCATAGGAAATTTCTTAACGAACAATTTGACGTACTTATTTTTATTATTAAACATACAGTTATCGAGTTTGCGCGCTGTAAAGAAAGGTAAGTGAGGTATGTAAATAAATAAAACTATTATTATTGGTTCAGTTGGGTACATTATGTCTGGTAGTGGATTAGAAGAGTTGCTAAAACTAATTTATGCTGATAATTGTGTTAATAATATTACATATGTCTGGCCACGCATACGCAAGAGCAGTACGAGGTCAGATTTTGGTGCACTTGTCTTTGGCAAAAAAAATTATGGAATTTATTGATTTCACTGATGAAGAACGAGATTTAATGGACAGTATTGTAAGTAGTAAAACACAGATTTTACAAGCAGCTGAAATCACGGCATTTAAGGAAATAGCAACTAAATTCGAAGATGCTGTTACAATGTTAGAACATAAAGGACCAACAGCCAGGCTCTGGATACAGTATTTCAAAATGATCACGCTTTTAAAACAATTCATTGAAGCTGAAAGATCTGGTAACTGGACCCTTCATTTAGATTCAGTTCAAAAAATGCTCCCTGTATTTCACTCTAGTGGGCATTTCTTGTACGCAAAATCAGCTCAACTCTACCTACAAGATATGCAAGAACTAGACAAACGTATGCCTCCACAAGAATTTGAGGACTATACTTCTGGTGGCCGATTCACTATCAGACGGACAAACAAATTCTGGAGTGGAATAATATCCGACCAAACCATTGAACAAACACTTATGAGGATGATGAAAACGTCTGGTGGGTTAACTTATCGTGGAATATCTGAAAGTACGCTTGCTTCCTGGATACTGGGAATGATATCATTGCAAGACATCTGCGAGCAAATAGAAAATTTCTGTAATGTTTCCTTGGAATATTCGGAACAACACGTCGATCACAGAGATACACGAGTCATCAGAGATAACGAAGATGTTGAAAAATTGGATCACTGGTTGGCATCTTATGACCCGTTTTTGGAAAGATTGGAATTAATATCAGTTTTTACTGGCATTATTGCCCCAGATTATATTAATTGTGACCGTGCAATTGAAATTGGAAAGGCCATGATCTCTCAAAATATTGACAAGAATTTCAGTAATTTATCTTTCAAAAGAAAAAATAAAGTGCTTCCTTTGAGCGCAGTCTCAAGATCTATTGAAGGGGATAAATATCCAATAGTAGTTAATCCTTTGCTTATTTTCCAAAGAATATGTATATCCAAGCAGTCAATCGGCGATATAAAAGAATGCTTTAAATACGAACTTTCACCTTTCCCATTATCGTTGTTTACAGAGGACGGTATGCGGAAAAGCATGAAATCCTCTTTATTCAAAGCATTTTTACCACTTAGTGCACCCGTGCAGCTTGGAGAAAATAAATTCTTCATTATTGACGGTGGATACCTTCTCCATACCGCTTCCATGTGGGAGCGGAACGTATCATTTAAAGTAATTTGTCAAAATTATGCCAAATATATTAAAAATCATTTTGGTTCATCGGTAGTATAGTTTTTGATGGTTACTCTGACGATCCAAACATAGCTGGCACCAAATCGTGGGAACGTCTTCGGAGGTCGAAAAAGCAACACTGTACAGATATAATTTGCAGTAGCAATAGTATTCCGACAATCCCACAAGAAAAATTTCTTTCAAATTAAAATAACAAGAAAAATTTAATTACTCTTCTAAAGAAAGAACTGCTGGAATGGGACTATAATATCGAGCAAGCAGAAGCAGACGCGGATTCACTAATTGTAAATTCTGCTCTGGAGAAGTGTGATTTGTACGACTCCGTAACAATCGTTGCTGAAGATATAGATATACTGCTGGTTGGTTTTGGGCGTAACAAATCAAATGTTTTTTTCTTTAAACCAAAAAAAGGCAACACGCCTGATAAAATTTACTCTACATCGAGCTTGAAGCATGGAGATGTAGTAAGTAATAACATTTTGTTTATTTATGCTTTTTCTGGGTGCGATACAATATCGGCAACCTACAATATGGGCAAAATAAAATTTATATATACTCTTGAAAAAAATTCAGAGCTGGCTTCAGGAGTAGAATTATTTCAGAACGAAGAAGTAGACCCCATTTTATTGAGTGCTGCTGGAGAGCGGTTTTTTATTGCTTTGTATGGCGATGATAAGCATGAAGAATCGATCAATATATTGCGGTACAAACGATTCGCGAAATCAACAACTAAAAGTAAATTTAATCTTGCCTCGCTCCCGCCCATACAAGATGCAGCTCGTATGCACACATTCAGAGTGTATCACCAAGTACTGTCGTGGTTGGCAAGATACAAAAATCCAGAATACTGAGGCTGGAGGAGAACCTTACGAATGTTCATCCCTATACAGTGCACCAATGAACCCGCACCTCCCGAGTTACTATAATTTATTTTTGTAAAATATTGTTCTTTTAAATAAAAAAGGGGCGTTTTTATTAAACAAATAAGAATGGATGAGATTTGTTATGAATGAGGATTTAAGCTGTTAAAAGAAATATTACAAGAGAGGGGCTTTAAGCGCCACGGGTGGTGTGGAAAGGTGTTAAATTTCAGGTTAATATGCAATATCTATTTTTTCATAAAATCATACTAGCCAAAAAAAGTAAAACAATATAAAATAATTGTATTTTAAAATTAATATGTCACTTAAGAGTCGACGATTTTTTAGTTACAATTTTTACCTACCTACTTTTGGAGAGCTATAACTTCCTAACTAGAAGTCAGATGATAAAATTTGATACCTCAAATTTTTCGCTGAAAAGTACTCTATAAAAAAGATAAGAAGCATATTTTTTGTCGGGTCAAAAATAGAAAAGTTATCTGGCTTCAAAAGTTTTCGTTCCTAAATTTTTCATGGTTTTTTGCTGATAACTTTTTTGTTTTTAAAGTTATGTAAAAAAGTTTATAACAAATTTTGTAGAAAATGAAATTATCTGTAAATAAGGTCTTTACAAATTTTTTGTCAGACTTACGGTTTTGGAGATATTCGAAAAAATAAAATTCGACCTTTTTTCGAAGATGGCGGCTAAACGACACCACCGCGGATCCCGAAAACTCGGTTTTACATTCATCATTGACCCCCCTACAACTTCCAAAAAAAAAAATTGCTGCCTACCCGAAATGCACGGTCAAAGTACGCTTTTACTGCACTATCAGGTAATATTATATCGGAGCGATATCAGACTTGTTATGGCTTGTACCTATAGTGTAAACACTTTTTTGATTCCACTCCACTCCGCTTGCATTCAGTTGTTATGAAAAGATGTTTGTATCGAACTGAGACCGAACTAGTATCGTACTCAGGGTGGCATGATAATGTGAATGGAGAACGAATAGGTACCAGCATGTTATCAGCACTGTAATGTGAACACAACAAGATTATATCGAATCGGGAGCAGAGTGATATCAGAGTGAGAGTGGAGTGGTAATGTAAATCGGGCCTAACAGCTAATCAGTAGATAAATAAATTACAGAATATTGCTGAACTGTATGGTTGGGACGATCATATTTTGTTGTTGCGTGCTATTTCCAAACTGAAAGGTGCAGCCAAATTTTGGTTTGATAGAAGAAGTAAATTGAATCATTCATGGCAAGATTTTTGTTCTCAACTAAGGCAAGCATTCCCTGTTGTTTGCGATGAGGCTGACGTTCATCTTGAGATGATGAAGCGAAGTAAAAAACCTGATGAAAGTTTTGAAAATTACGTTTATCACATGGAAAGTATAGGACGAAAAGGAAATTTTTCTACACAATCAATTATTAAGTATATAATTTCAGGTATATGTACGTGATTATGAGCTGGTGAAAACATTATTGATGTGTTAATTTGAAAGTATTCCTGAGTTGCTTATGCAAATTAAACGTCAGGAAACCATAATGTTACAACTAAAAGAAAGAACGAATTTTGTACGTACAGTGAATAAAGTAAATGATGTATCAGTACCGTTGTCTAAGAAAATAAACGGTCAATTAACCTTTCAAAAAAATAAACAATTTGTGCGAAGATGTTTTAACTGTGGAGATGTGTCTCATCTTTCTTCGAACTGTCCAACAAAACAAAACGGAATGAAATGTTTCAAGTGTAACCAATACGGTCATATTTCCAAACAATGTGTCGTAGAATTAAAGTCAGAAAAAAATGATTTTAAAAGCCAAGTAAATAAAACAATGATGGCAACTATACCATTAAAAAATAATATGGAAAAGGTGATAAAAGTTTTGGAAATTGAATTACATGCATTAATAGATACTGGATCTGATTTGAATCTAATCACGGTTGATTCGTTTTTCAAATTGGGCATTGAAACTTACAATAAAGATAGTCAATGGGAACTGGTAAAAATTGGTGGTTTTTCTATAAAGTCTTTTGGTTCGTTTTCAACAGAAATAAGTGTTGATGGCAATAATTTTCATTCGTAATTTCATATTGTACCAAACTCAACGATGAAAATGGACGTTATTTTAGGAAGAGAATTTATGTCGAAAGTGGATGTAACAATTAAAGAGGGTCAAATTAGTTTTGGAAAAGTGGAAGAAAAAAATTTGATGAATATTGACGTTAATTACAACGAAATTGATTTTGACGTAAGTATTTCAAAATCGGTAAAAGATAAAATACTGGAATTAATTATGAATTATAAACCAGAACCGAAATTAAAATCGAAAATTGAATTGAAGATTATTGTAAAAGATGATCAACCAGTCTATCAGAGTCCGCGCAGATTAGCCTTTACTGAACGACAAGAATTCCGTAAACATATTGACGAATGGTTAGAAAAGAAAATAATACGGCCAAGCTGTTCCGAATATGCTAGTCCCGTAGTACTTGTAAAAAAGAAAGATGGAAGCTCCCGATTATGTGTTGATTACAGGAAACTTAATCAAAAAATTTTGAGAGATAGGTACCCGTTACCTGTCATTGATGAGCAGCTGGATAAATTGCAAAATGCTAAAATTTATTCAACTTTGGATTTAAAAAATGGATTTTTTCATGTACCTGTTTCCGAAGATAGTATCAAGTATACAGCTTTGTTACTACAGATGGTCAGTATGAATTTTTGGTCTCACCGTTTGGACTTTGTAATTCGCCGTCTGTCTTTCAGCGTTGCATTAATAATATTTTTGCTGAAATGATTCGGAATGGTACCGTTTTAATTTACCTAGATGATTTGATTATTCCTGCTGGTAATGAAGAGGAAGCTTTAGAAAAGTTAGAATCAGTTATAAAATTAGCTGAAAGTTATAATTTAAAAATAAACTGGAAAAAGTCACAATTTTTAAAAAGGCAAGTAGAATATTTGGGACATGTGATTTATGATAGAAAAATTGAACCGTTGATATTGAAAACAAAAGCCGTTATGAAGTTTCCTGAGCCGAAAACAATCAAACAAGTTCACAGTTCTCTTGGTTTAACAGGTTATTTCCGAAAATTCATACGAAATTATGCTATGATTGCTAAACCGCTGAGTGATATGTTACAAAAGGATAAAATATTTAAATTCGGTGCTGAAGAAAAGATGGCTTTTGAAACATTAAAGCAATGTTTAGCTAGTAAGCCTGTTCTGCAAATTTTTAAATTCGGTGCACGGACAGAATTACACACTGATGCCAGTATAAATGGTTATGGTGCAATATTATTACAAGAGAGTGACGACAAGAAGTTATACCCAGTACATTTTATGAGTCGGAAAACAACCCCTGCAGAAAAAAAGTTGCATAGTTATGAACTTGAAATTTTAGCAATAGTAGAAGCATTAAAAAAGTTTCGTACTTATTTATTGGGAATTGATTTTAAGATTGTGACAGACTGCAAAGCGTTCCAGATGACGATGGCAAAAAAGGAACTAAAGACACGTATTGCTAGATGGGTGATGCTTATGCAAGAGTATAATTTTTCAGTGGACCATCGTTCAGGTCTAAAATTACCTCATGTAGATTCTTTCAGCCGAAATCCCGTGGTAATGTTGATTGAAAATAGTGTAATCCAGAGAATTCGTGCTGCACAGTTATGCGATTTTGAAATAAAAGCCATTATCAAAATTCTGGAGCGAGAAAATTATGAAGATTATATTTTAGAAAATGAAATTTTGTACAAAGAAGTAAATGGTGCTAAACTCCTTGTTGTTCCGAAAAAAATGCAGTATGATATTTTAAAAACAAATCATGAAAAAGGACATTTTGGGGTAAAGAAAACAGAGGAATTAACAAGTCATGATTTTTATATACCAAAAATTACGAAGAAAATAGAAGAAATGATTGCAACTTGTGTGCCATGTATAATAGCAAATAGAAAACAAGGAAAACAGTAATGTTTTCTGAATTCGATTCCTAAATCTGATGTTCCTTTGGATACTCTGCATCTTGACCACGTAGGGCCATTAACTTCTACAAAAAAATGCTATAATCATTTATTGATTGTTACAGACGCTTATACTAAATTCACTTGGATATACCCTACGAAAACTTTGAACGCTCAGGAAGTGATTGAAAAGCTTAGATTGCAACAGGCTGTATTTGGGAACCCAAGAAGATTTGTAGTCGATCGAGGGGGTGCTTTTAGAAGTGATATTTTTGATGAATACTGTAATGATGAAAATATTCAGAAGATTATGATTACGGCAGGTAATCCACGAGGAAATGGACAAGTGGAGCGTACAAATCAAACTGTCCTATCAAGTTTAAGAAGACTATCTATTGATAAACCCAATGAATGGTTTAAACATGTATCACGAGTGCAACGAGCGATAAATTCAACATTTCATCGAGCAATTCAAACGAATCTCTTTAAATTAATGACAGGTGTAAACATGAGAAGTAAAGAAGATGTAGAAATATTAAATATTTTGAATGAAGAATCTCAAAAAATCTTCGAAGAAGAAAGAGAAGAGTTACGTAAAGCAGCCAAATTGTCAACTGAACATATTCAACAGGAAAACAGAAAAACCTATAATAAGAAAAGACGTAAAGCCAGAAAATATAAACCAGGAGATATTGTTGCCATTAAACGCACACAATATGGAACGGGAATGAAATTACGATCAAAGTTTTTGGGTCCATAACGTGTTACAAATGTTAAATCCAATGATCGTTACGACGTTGAAAAAGTAGGTGACGGAGAAGGGGTGATCATCACATCGACAAGTGCTGATTTCATGAAGTTATGGGACGAATGAAATTCTGATTTCGAATCTGATTGGGAATCTGAGGCAGATTCTATGTAGAATGGCCGAATTGTGGGATAATAGTTAATAATATTTTATATTTTGACATGGCGACGGACTGGACAATTGAATTATATTTAATATTTTAAAATTAGGAAGCACTGAAAAAAACAGATTCTAAAATATAATAAATAGTTCAGTTGTTCATATAACGTGATTGGGAAAAGACGTATACTTACGACGTGTTATTAAGAAGACGTGTACGACGTAATTATAACGAAGTTTATCAAGTAATAATTATTACGACGTTTATAATTAATTGAAGTAAAATAAATTAAACTAAATTAAAACTATATGTGTGTGTGTGTTTTTTTTTATAACCGCTCGCAAATCTAAATAATTTACCCATATATATATATATATATATATATATATATATATATATATATATATATATATATATATATATATATACTCCTCAAAACAAAATAAGGGCCACTTGAAAGTTTGTATTTTAAAACTGATTTATGTCAATCCACGTCAAAATAACTTTTCTAAATGACTGTTGTTATGATATTAAGTGGTTGAGTAAATGATAACAGTTAGGTTTAAGTGATATTATTGTTGAGGGGAAGATTTAAACGTTTTTTTGTCTCGCACAGCGTTAAGTGGTTAGTTTTACTTATTTTTTTGAATTTGATTTTAAATCAGTTTGCGCTAGATTATTGATTGCTGAGGTTGTTTTTTGAAGTTTGGCGTGTTATTCAATCATTTATTTTTACAATGCCGAGAATTCGACACCATATGGACGCAGCTACTGCTACCAGAGCCGTAACGATGATTGAGGGTGGTCAATCTCAACGTTCCGTGGCTCTGCAGTTGAGTTGTTCACGAAGGGCTATTCAAAATGTTTGGAATCGGTATCAGCAGACCGGTAGTGTAACCCGGCGCCGTGGCTCAGGAAGAGTTCGTGCTACCACTGCCCGTGAAGACCATTACATTCGACTGTGTGCACGACGTGAGCCGACTGTTACCGCAGGTACTCTGCAAAATCGCTTACATCGATCTACTGGTACTGTTGTCAGTAATCAGACCATACGAAATCGTTTGCATGAAGACCAACAACGTTCAAGAAGACCAGTAATCCGTACTAAACTGACCGGAGCGCATCGTGCAAACCGTTTAAGATTTGCACGTGAACACCTTGAATGGGGCTTGGAGGAATGGCGTCACGTACTCTTCACGGATGAGTGCAAGGTGAAGTTTTTTAGTGATGATCGACGTGTAAGAGTGTGGAGAAGAAGTGGGGAAAGGTTTTCTGATCGTTACATTCATGAACGCGACAGATTTGGCGGTCCTAATGTCATGGTCTGGGGTGGAATTAGTTTGCAAGGCAAAACTGAGCTTGTTTTCCTGAACGAGGGTACTATAACGGCTCAAAGTTACATCGAACAGGTTGTCAGACCCCATGTGATCCCCTTTGCACAACGAGCGGCCGACGGATTTATCCTGATGCAGGATAATGCCCGAGCGCATACCGCTCGAGCGACCACAACTGTCCTTAGGGAGGCTAATATACAGGTTTTACCGTGGCCTGCAAATAGCCCTGACTTGAACCCAATAGAACATCTTTGGGATCAATTAAAACAGCGAGTCAGAGCAGCCGGAGAGGATGTGCACACCCAACAACAACTGATTGATGTCTTGAGAAGATGTTGGGAGGAGATTCCTGATGAAACCGTTAGGCATCTTATTGAAAGCATGCCGAGCAGGCTTCAAGAATGTGTTTTAAAAAGGGGAGGGCATACTCGATATTAAATCACCGAAAAGTTGCATAATGTGTGCTTTTACTCAAAGCGTGAACGTTTGTTGATGACTGTAAAAATGACTATAAAAATGATAAAATCCTAAAAAAAAATTAATTTTATTTAGTAAAAAGTTAGTTCCTTAATTAAATGTAAGCATACCTTATACTGTAACTTATATAAAAATAAACTTATGCAGCAAAACATGAGTGGCTCTTATTTTGTTTTGAGTAGTATATATATATATATATATATATATATATATATATATATATATATATATATATATATATATATATATATATATAATGAATTGTTTATAATCTAAAAAATTCTAAAAAAAAATATTTTTTCTAACACCCGCTTCTAAAGTTCAATATTCGAGCGTTGTGTAGTGGGCGTAAAGAGCAGTTTTCATATTATTGTAAAACAAACGACAAAGTACAACTGTGCGCGAAAGTACAACTGTGCGTGAAAGTAGCTAAAACTATGCGAGAAAATAATGATATTCATTTGTCAATGATAATCGTATTCAAATTAAACATGGAAACGATCAACAAATTAATAAAAAAAATAAAAACGGTCTACAAATTAATAAAAAAAATTTTTTTTCATATAACATTATAAAATAAAATTAACCCTACTATTTTCTAATATTACTTAAAAATAATTAACTTTTTTCTATTAAACTTTAGAAGCCGTCGTTAAAAAAAATTATGTTCGATACGTATGCGTAAAGTGAGGTATCCAATAGGCTTAAACTGGGCCACTCGCTAAAGGGACTGACGCATACACAACGAGATCGAGTGCGCTGTATACCCCCACTCGCCTGACGGTTCTTAGCCTAACTTAAGCCTACTAATATACCTCTTTTTACGCATAATATGTATCGAAAATAATTATTTAATGCTTATTTTTTTAAATTTATTTATTAAAAAAAAAAAAAAAAATTAGGTACAATACAACTATCATTTAATGTACATATACTATTAACACAACATTACAACAGTTTCTTTACAAAATTTCACAGCTCGCGTTATATTTGAAGGTTGTAAAAGATGTACCTGGAAGATAACAAAATATTAAGACGCCACGTACACCGCTTTTCTTTGGCGATTAACTCATAACTGACAAAATTCAGTAGCTTAGATTGATCTATGACGGTGTTTCAAAAAACAAATTTCCAGGGTATACAAAAAATACTTCTGTAAATATATATATATATATATATATATATATATATATATATATATATATATATATATATATATATATATATATATATATATATATATATACATAGAGTGTATCCGTGTCTGTGCGGTTACGTTACGTTACATATGAATACACTCATAAGGAAAGCATTAAAGTATTAAGAAATTTTTATCGTGTCTGCCACAGTGAGTGTCTCTGACGTTCAATGTCTGTAAATATGATTCAATCTTTATTGTTATAATGTACCGCAAACTTAAGGTACTTTTTTCATATGTGTTTCAACTTAGATTTCGATTAAACAGCAATTTATTCATAAGAACACGAAAATAAAAAAAGTTTAAAGTTTTTAGAAACAAAAAATAACATCATATCTGAAAATATCAATTAAAATCTCAGCATAATTGCCATAATAACAATAATTATTAATATTATAGACGACGGGGTGGATAGGGGTGAATGGAGACGGAAGGTGAATTAATAGAAATGCTATGTTAAGTATAAAGGAAACGAATGTAGTGTGATTAGGGGTGGACAGAGACAGGATATGGGTTAATAGTGAATAATTATAATTATTCTACTACGGTTTAACAAAGCTGGCATTTGTCAAAAAATATGTTAGCTAACGGTGCTTGCACCGTTACAAACAAGAGGGCTCTAAATCAAAAAATTGATGCACTTTAAATATTTTTTCATGGGTTCTCTGGTTTTTACGGTATAAATACTTAATTTCTGAAGTACAGCTACATTCAAAAACTATGAAATAAAAAACTCACGCATTGATTTAGGAATCGTATTTTTACCATAGAGATAGTACATGTAGGGTAGGCAACTCCTATGCTGCACTAAGTGGTGGTTATGGAAGGAGAAAAAAAGATGGAAAATATATGTACTGTTTCTATTTTTGTTTCCTGACGCATGCGCATTAGTAGACTTTATATGGTGCATAATTTAAATCAACTGCATCAACTGCGTACATAATTGAAAATAAAAAGAGATAGAAACTGTACAGTTATTTTTTATTTCTTTTTCTTGGACCAACGCATTTCTGATGGCTTGCCTGCTCTATTGTATTATCTCTATGATTTTTACTGTCTAATGCATGTTAATTTTTTGAATCAAAGCCCTCTGGTTTGTAACGATGCAAGCATCGTCAGCTAAAGTTAGGCTAACAAAATTTTCCGGCGAACGCCAACAAAGATATATGTTCGGCTTTATATATAGTGTTTTTAAACTAAGCTCATGATAACATTTTTATGTTTTATCCCAATTTCCTCGTCTTTTCCTGATTCAGCCCAGTTTACGGTATACAAACAAACTCATTCTATGTCTAGGCCAAGCCCTAAGCGAATGCATAAAAAAATCTGGATAGCAGTGTGTCCGGAGTGTGTTAGATACCGCTTAAGGCATTTAGTTGGTCGGTGTCGGTCACCGAATGCGCGAGGTTTGTTATGTATTGTTAAGACCATTATTGCTTGAACTGCACGTTGCTCTGTCCGCTAATACGTGTTATGTAGTTGTGTGTGTGTGTGTATACTCACACAGAAGCAAACATCAAATCCACACTACTACAAACAGTGTGTACCTGGTACCTACACAACATAGTGGTGGAAAGAGGAGGGTATTTTTTTGTCTACGCAGGTATTAGTAGTACACAGATAGCAAGTTAGTTTCTGATTATTCTGTGGTCTAGGCACTATATGTGCTTTATGCCGTACAACAGTAACCGGTACATTAATTATCAAAATCATGGAACACTGGAAGCAATACAACTATCTCTTTCCTGCAAGCACTTATGGGCAAGTATATGCAATTTACAGAACTATGTTGTCATTCACTTACTAGCTTCCAACGGGTGTGTTTCAATTACACCACAAATCCAATTTTACGTAGTGGTCGGTGCAAATTTAAGGGGAAGTACGTAAAATCGGAAGATCAGGGGCGTCAGTAAATTTTTGTTTCGGGGGTTGGTAAATATTATTTATTTGAATTTATTTAAAACAAAATCATTTTAAGAGACAATTTACACCTAAAATTTGGTTGTGTAGACAAAGGAAATCGAATGTTATACTAATGGATAATATGAGTGATGACTTAAAAAACTATCGAAAAATCAATTTCACTATTGGATTCATTAGCGTAAAAGACGCCAAATAACGGAAGCTGAAAAAAATTCTAGAATATTCTACTAGTGAACTAGCAAAGGTACCAAAAAACAAACTTCACTATTGAATTGGGCACTAAAGATTAGATTAAGCAGCGCATATTGACAAAAATTCTAGAATGTTCTATTCGTGAACTAACAAAGATATCAAAAAATCGATTGCACTATTTAATTGGTCATCGAATAAAAGACAGAATAGCACATTTTGATAAATGTTCTAGAATATTCTATTTGTCAAATAGCAAAAATTGTTTGTCAAAATCGGACATTTGGTTTACATTAGTTTAATTTCGGTTGGACAATTAAGTGGTGCAGTAGATTTTCCAATATCTTCGTTAGTTGACAAATAGAATATTCTAGAACATTTCCCAAAATGTGTTATTTGGTCTCTTTTTTGGTAGCCAATTCAATGACGACGTCTGTTTTTGAATATCTTTTCTAGTTGACGAATAGAATATTCCAGAATATTTGTCAAAATGTGTAATTTGACCTCCTTTTCAATGGACAATTAAATGGTACAATTGATTTTTTAATATCTTTGCTAGTTGACAAATAGAACATTCTAGAATTTTTGTTAAACTACACTGTTTGATCTCATTTGTAATGACCAATTCAACGGTGAAGTCTTTTTTTTGATATCTCTGCTAGTTGACGATTAGAATATTCTAGAATTTTACGTTACTCATTTTGCATTTGCATTTTGCATATTACGTATACAGAATATGTGTATATATATCTGCAGTGAAATTTTAAAATTTTTAAAGGCTACGAGACCCTCAGACAATATCATCTACGGCCCTGAGTCTGGCTTGGTACATAAATTTTCAACAACACAGACAAACAACAACATATCTGTGAGAGGAGAAACTCACTAAATCGCTGACGTTACTACGTAAAATCGGAGTACGTACCATTGGATGGCCACTGTATTGTCATATTGTTGCCGTTGTGTTGAAACGGTATATTGCATGTACGTACCACATACATATTATGTATTTTTTTTAATATATGCGTATGCAAGACACGCATACACACAACCATATATCGCACTACCACACACAACTCCGCGTGCACATATATAAGATAGTGGTGGGGTATTTTTTATCCTTTAGCGTTACGCTGGTTTCAGTAGCAAATGTCGTTTATTTTTACAGAAAATCATCAAGTACCTATTATTTCTTTTTTGAATGTATAAATACAAAAAGTTCGAAATTATTTTATATTAGAATTTCAATTTTGGTCGACCCTACGGGTTGTCCCCATTTACTCTTTTCTCGTCTCTTTTGACCCCAATTTTTCATAGAGAAGAAATTATACGATTTTTGTTAATTTTTCAAAAACCACCGATATTTTTAAATTTTTTTGGATACTGCTGATAAAGTGACCATCTTCGCGTAAATTTTTAATATATTAAAGATTAGGTACTCATAAAATAAATACAAAAAAATACGGTGTGAAGTCTGAATGCGTACCTATTCATCCTTGTCTACGGTAGCACTTTTTTTATTGACATAAATATTAGAAACGCAGGAAAAGAGACCAGGAATCAACATAGAAGTGGATTATGGTACGATATATTTTCTGAAAAAAGTGCTTAGGACCAAAGTTATAGAGTTCAAAGTGATGCACTTGATGATGACTTTGAAGTTGACCTTGAGGTCAATTTCCAAAGTCATTTGAAAATCATTTAATATTTTTCAAAAGGAGTAGTTTACTTTTCATCCCTAAATGGTTCAAAGTATATTCGAACGAATTTCACATGCAAGATAGAAAATAAGTGATCAAGAAGTAATTTTGAAAAATACTTGCTCAATCGCAATCGGAAAAATAATAGTTAATCATATGTTGAATTGAATTCCTAATATGATAACTATAGAGTAGCAATAAAAATTTTAAAAAATTTTGAAAATTTCTAATATAACATAAAGTTAATGTTTAACTTACAGTTGGAGTGATATTAAATCTTTTCTTAACTTTACTTCTAAAATTACTTACAAAAATGTTTTCTTCTAATTTTTTCTATAAATTTGCGCCTATTTTTCCATTTCGTCAGGTTTTTATTTTTTTTATTTTAGAAAAATAACGCAACAAATCAATTTTGAAGATAGATTGAGTCAATACATGAAATTACTGCTTATAGGTACAGGATATGGTCAAAGTTCGGCAATGGCTAATCATTTTCAACTGACCTTGAAAATCGATTTCAGGGTCACTATCAAGTGCATCGCTTTAAATTCTACAAATTTGGTACTCAGCCCTTTTTTCAGAAAATATGTCGTTTCAAAAATATTTAGCTATAACTGTTTTCATCTACAGAGGTTGAATGGTGTTTTCTACCCCTAAAAAGCGTATTTAGCCGAAATAAAAAAACACGTATTTAATATTTTTCGCTGTTTAATAAGTATGTTAAGTTTCATTCAAATTGGCAAGTATTAGTTGGGTAGTGTTATTTGTCAGAATGTTTTGCCGATCTAGTTTTTTCAATATTTCTTTGCTCGTTTTCAGAATTTGTATTTTAATTTCTACGGACAATTAACTCATTCTTTTCTTCGATTTTAGTAACTTTTATTTGCTGATGTTGACCATTAATTGATCGAAACATATCAAATATTTTTCAATGATTTTTTTAGCGAATGTCGAAAATTTTGAAAATTTTTTCACCGTTAGTAAGTTAAAGTATTTGAATTCATTAAGTAATTAAATGATGTCCACAAGAACCTTACGAACTACCATAAGTTATATGAGATCCCTAGGACCCGTTTTTTACTGTTAGGATAAACTTTTTACTAAAATTATTTTAGATGAATAAAGGTTATGTTGTATGATTTCCGCCAGGGTTTACTGTTCCCATTATTGTAAAAAATAAACTAACCGACCGATTTTGAAAATTTTTTCACTGTTAGAGAACTAAATTATTTTAGATGGATACAACTATGCTGCACAAAGTCCGTTCGGGTTCTTGGGTTCCAAAAATATCAAAACTAATTACCCAGCCGATTTTAAAAAATCTTTTACTCTTAGAAAGCTAAACTATTTTAAATAGGTACAGTTCTTAGATGAGATCCGCCAGTCCCCAAAATTTGGAAATTCGCTATGTTATGCAGATGCTGCGACAGGGGTATTTTCTAATCGTGGTCGCACTATATAAGTAGTGTAGGTTTCTATATAAAGTATAACGATCTCATTCTAACACTATTCAGAAGTACATTTGTGTAAGAATGTCAGTTGTACAGAGTAGGTAGTATAATAGTAATGTATATATATATATATATATATATATATATATACATATATATATATATATATATATATATATATATATATATATATATATATATATATATCACTAGGCAAAGCAGAAAGTAAATAGGTAGCAGGCAAACATATTTTAATTGTGCCATATTCTCGTTTCTATTATAATTAATGCTCTTTACGCATGATTTTTTGCGTGACATATTTAATTCATGCTTCACTTATCCACATCGCTATATACAGCAATCATTAATAAGACATATTATACAGGTACCTACGTAGCTACCTATCTAGTCAGCTATGAACGATGCAGATGTTGTAGAATATTTATATTTAATGTTTAATTACTGTATCTCTACCTTTAGTGGGACTGTTAATTACTTTGCTTTTAATTACAACTTCTTTTTCCCCATTGTGAACTGCAAACTAATACTGGTGATTATTTATGTGTGTATAAGTTAAAAAGTTAAAAGTGGTTGTTGATTTCTTATACAGACTTAATCGACAAGTATTTTGCAATTAAAAATAATTTAATTAACTCGGATAGACTAATTAATTAAATTAAAACTTGTTAGGTTACAGTAAGAACTGAATCAAATTTTTTTATATGTACGTGGCAATATTCATCAATATAATATATATTATTGCTTGTACGGGAACTGAAAGCATTCGATGCAACGCCACCTAGTTTAGGTAGGACCTATCTTTGTCTGTATCAGTTTGGTGTGTAAAGTAAGAGAGATTAACAATAATTCTCTTTATCCTTTGTCACCTTTAAAAATTGCTCTCATTTGACGTGCACTTTATAATATGTGGTTCAGTGGGAAATTAGTAAATCTGAATGTACTTATTTATTATTAAATCGATCCTAGTGTTCAATTTTGGTGAGCCTAAAATATTACGGAAGACGACGATATTTTTAGTTTTTGTATACAGAGTTAGAATATACAGAAAAAATGGACATGAGCCATGGGAAGAAAAGGACATTGACGTGGATAACCACGAAATTATAAGAATTTCGACCCATTTTCGAAACCCAAAATACAGTATTTGGAAAAATGTTGAATGAGTCACCACATTCTACTCAAACCTGGATTAGTTGAAAGGACCAAAAATAATGTTAGCCCAGAACCCCCAAAGCTAATGGTGCGTCCCTTCCCATTACGATATTATTTTATGATAACTGTAGTTTACAGTAGATTCATCTGAGCTTTTTTTTTCCAAGAATTCTTCTAATTGGAATAAAAAATAACTTCTTTACTATGTACTATTAATTGAATTCTGTTAAATATATTATTATAACTCATACTATATATATATATATATATATATATACAAAAACAGAAACATATGTATGATATGCCTTTGTTAGATTTAAAAAATTCATACAAATCTGTTATATTTCATATGTAGACCAGGAAAAACTTGACGGGCATGAAAAATGGGGAAAAGCTCTCATAACCCTAACCTTACCTAAAGGCTGTGTTCTTGTTCAATTCAATTGTTGGCATTCGAAGGGACGCGTATTCTCTCCTATGCATATCATTTTACTCACCGTCATGGAAAATTCACTGTACATACTCATGCTTGAATAAAAGGGAGACAAGTTGCATCAAGGGATAAATAGACATATTACGTACAGATTTCCTACAGAGTACCTACTGAAACACATATGTGTAATAAATATGTATGTACATAATGTACATACAGTCAACGACCGAGTTAGTTATTTTCTGTACAGTACATATCAAAAATTGTTTCCTTATTTATTAGGTGCTAGCATTTACCCGAGACTTCGCCCGCATGGTGCTGAAACTAGACATCTAGTTAAAATGTATAAACTGTACTTTCGGTAGTAAACTGATGTATTTACTGTTGAAAAAACAGACTATAGTAAAAACTGTTACTTTTTTCTCGGGAATTTCCCCGCAGAAATAAAATATTTTCCCCGGGTAAAAAATAACCTATAACATCCTTTTAACAATATGAAAAGTTCGAATGAAGCCAATAGTTATTTTTTAGTCGAATTTTTCCTTGAAAAAATTAGACTTATACAGTCTATACGACAAGAACGGGGAGAGGCGAGAGTAGGGGCGCTATCCGTTTTTGGACCCGTAGAACACGAATATGTAGAAAAAAAATGTCTGATATACATATATATATATATATATATATATATATATATATATATATATATATATATATATATATATATATATATATATATATTTTCCCGCTACCTTTTAATATGTGTAGGGCCCCCCTATGGAAGTTAAGAGCTTAAATTTGGTAAATGGGGCTCATTCCGATGCACAACAATACTATCAAAGTGGGGTCAAATTTTGAGCAAATTTTGGATCCGACCCAACTTTTAAGGGGATGGTGGGGGGGGCGGAAAGCAATAAAAATTTTCCAAACCAGTTGGAAATAATGTTTCGGTCAATTATCTACAACAAATCCAAAATTCAGTTTCCTAGGATGATTTGGAGTGAGTAGGGGGGGGGGGAACGATTTTCGCTGGATCTAACACGCCCCCAGCCCTCCAGAATTAACGTAGAGGGTTGAAATTTGGTGTGTTGATAGAGTTCATACCTAAGTTGTGCTTTTTGAAGGTTTTAATATTTAACTCCTGCCCTCCTCATTTTTAAGTTACAATTTCATACTTTTTTGACGTTTTCGAAGTTTGTACCACTCGCACAGGTCACCCGAATAAACCTAGAGGGTTGAAGTTTTGTATTCGGATTGAGTTAGTATCAAGGGGTGCCTTTTGGGGGTCTCGACTTTTAACCCCTACCCCCACCATTTTTATACCCAAAGGAACATGATTTTTCTTGTTTTTTAACAGTTTCGTTCGGGTCAAAATCTCCCCAAATAAACCCAGGGGGCAGAAATTTTGTGTACAGGTTAAGCTAATTTGCCAGACACTGTTTTTTGGAGGTTTCAACTTTTAACCCTTACCCCCACGATTTTTACGCCAATATTTCCTTAATTTTTTTGCTTGTTTTCTAACACGTCTAGAGACTCTCTAAGGAAACCTAGAGGGCTGAAATTTTGTACGTGTATTCAGTTAGTATCCAGCTAGTACCTTTTAGGGAGTCCAAATTACTTTTCTCCCCACTTCTCCCATTTTTACATCGGAATTGAATGCTATTGTTAAATGTGTTTTAAATGCATTATTTTTATTCTAAATACAAGTAGGCGAATAGTAATTTTAAAAAATTTAAAAACAAGTGAATTTACTTTTATAACAAATGAAATACATACATATTAAGTAATTTAAAAATGTTATTAAAGTCACTGTTTATTTATAAAATAGAAATTTTGGATTTTTTGGAAAGAAAAAATATCTTCATAAAAGCCTTCCAGTTTACTATTTAAGTTCCTTTTTTAATATTTAAAAATAAAACACAAAGGCAATTGACGGATAAGCATGGGTAGGAATGCCCTCGTACGAATTGTGTTGGCTTTTTCCCTGTTAACTGCTATCGGTACAAAATTGAAATTTATTGAGATTCAGCCCTTAAAAACTTAAAACCTTTTTTTAGTCGAATTTTCTCCGAAAAATTAGACTTATACAGTCTATACGATAAGAGCTGCGAGAGGCGAGACCAGGGGCGCTATCCGTTTTCGGACCCGTAGAACACGATTATGTAAAAAAAAAAGATGTCTGATATATATATATATATATATATATATTTTCCCGCAACCTTTTAATATGTGTAGGGCCCCCCTATGGAAGTTAAGAGATGAAATTTGGTAAGTGGGGCTTATTCCGATGCACAACAATACTATCAAAGTGGGGTCAAATTTTGGGCAAATTTTTTTTCGGACCCGACCTTCAAGGGGGTGGTGGGGGGCGGAAAAGCAATAAAACTTTTCCAAATCGGTTTTAAATAATGTTTCGGTCAATTATCTACAACATATCCAAAATTCAGCTTCCTAGGATGATATGGTGGGAGTAGAGGGGGGGGAAAACGATTTTCGCTGGATCTAACAGGCCCCCAGCCCCCCAGAATTAACGTAGAGGGTTGAAATTTGGTGTGTTGATAAAGTTCGTACCTAGGTTGTGCTTTTTGGAGGTTTTAATATTTTACCCCCACCCCCCTCATTTTTAAGCTACAATTTCATGCATTTTCGACGTTTTCGAAGTTTGTACCACTCGCACAGGTCACCCGAATAAACCTAGAGGGCTGAAATTTTGTATTCGGATTGAGTTAGTATCAAGGGGGTGCCTTTTGGGGGTCTCGACTTTTAACCCCTACCCCCACCATTTTTATACCCAAAAGAACATGATTTTTCTTGTTTTTTAACAGTTTCGTTCGGGTCAAAATCTCCCCAAATAAACCTAGAGGGCTGAAATTTGGTGTACAGGTTAAGCTAATAGCCAGACACTGTTTTTTGGAGGTTTCAACTTTTAACCCTTACCCCCACGATTTTTACGCCAATATTTCCTTAATTTTTTTGCTTGTTTTCTAACACGTCTAGAGACTCCATAAGGAAATCTAGAGGGCTGAAATTTTGTACGTGTATTCAGTTATTATCCAGCTAGTACCTTGTAGGGAGTCCACATCACTTTTCCCCCCACTTCTCCCATTTTTACATCGGAATTGAATGCTATTGTTAAATGTGTTTTAAAAGCATTATGTTTATTCTAAATACAAGTAGGCGAATAGTAATTTTAAAAAATTTAAAAAAAAGTGAACTTACTTTTATGACAAATGAAATACGTACATATTAAGTAATTTAAAAATGTTATTAAAGTCACTGTTTATTTATAAATTAGGAATTTTGAATTTTTAGTATTTATAAAATAGAAATTTTGGATTTTTTTGGAAAGAAAAAATATCTTTATAAAGGCCTTCCAGTTTACTATTGAAGGTCCTTTTTTAATATTTAAAACTAAAACATAAAGGCAATTAGCGGATAAACATGGGCAGGAATGTCCTCGTACGAAGTGTGTTGGCTTTTTTTCTGCTACCTGTTTTCGGCACAAAATTGAAATTTACTGAGATACAGCCCTTAAATACTTAAAACCTTTTTTTAAAGTCTCGATCAGCCGAACACTCATCACCAGTTTTGAAACCAACAAAATGACAATTCGGTTGTAGACTTTCAATCACATTTCGCTTGTAGACATTCAATACCGAAGATGAAGGGGAAAATTCGACTACCGTGATGGGGCCCCGCTGCTCACGGCGTTTTTAAAGCCCCGATCAACCGGACACTCATCATCAGTTTTGAAACCACCAAAATGACAAATCGCTTGTGGACTTTCAATTACATTTCGCTTGTAGACACTCAATACCGAAGATGAAAGGAAAAATTCGACTTCCGTGACGGGGCTCCGCTGCTCACGGCATTTTTTTAAAATCGTTTTAAATATATTTTCCCACGGAAATAAGACTTTCCTGAGAGATTCGGATATTTTCCCGGGGTAAAGAGAAAAACAGCCTGTGTCCATTTTCATCCCATCTGTAAATAATATGCAAAGTTTAAAATCGACCATCCGTTTTTTAACAGAAAATTATCGTTATTTCATTGTTTCTTTTTTAATACATTTTTCCCGGGGAATGAGACATTTTCTCGGAGTAAAAGCTAACGTATATATTTATCTCCGTTCTTTCCGCCAACAATATAATATGCTAAATTCGAACAAAACTCAAAAAATTTTTTTTATGTTTAATTTAAAATATATTTTTCCACAGGAATGAAATTTCCCAAGGAATTGAGATATTTTCCCGGTGTAAAAAGTAGCCTGTATTCTTTTTCATCCCTTCTGTTAACAATATACAAAGTTTGAAATAAATTATTATATTTTTAGTAGTCAACTATTGTAATTTAATACATTTCCTCTCGGGAATGAAATATTTTTCCAAGATAAAAAAGTAGTCGATAACAGTCTCTGTACCGCAAACTATGTCTGTGCGAAGTTTCAAGTCGATTGGTTAATCTCTACTATAAGTCTATTCTATAATATACTTCGCAGAAATTAATCAGTTTTAATTTAGGTAAATCTCCGAATTTACTGTCAAAATTTTACTTAAAAAATTATGCTGAGTGTGCTTAAAATCGCACTATTTATGAAACAATCGATTCGAAGTACACATAATAAACTTTCTAGCAGTGTACCCAGATTTAAAATGGACCTATTATTAGAAGAGATGAAAAAAATACATACTAGGGTAAAAGCCCCTATACTTGAACGCAATTCAATACTCGAAGAGTTTTGATATTTTATGTATATATTAATGGCGATATTTCTGAAAGAAACCGATAAATATTAAAACTGATCGAGTATTGAATCGCGTTCGAGTATAGTTACCTATTTATTGTTACTCATGCGACAAAAAAATATTACGCTATTTTATTACTCTGGTGGCGCTAACAGTCATTGGGTATTAAAGTCTCACAAGTTATATAGTGTCTAATGAATTTAGCTATGTTCACTGAAAAATTTTAGCAATAAAATATAAAAAATTCTTAAAAAGAACGGTTAAACGTCATCCTTAAATCCTTTGAATATTGATGGATTGATATACAGTATTTATAAGAATTCGGATCTCAATTATTTTACAGTCATCATTTTGAATTATAAATAATTGAGGAGTAGTCGAACAGAAAGTAACATTTCCATCGTTGCTTTTTGTTCGACTACTCCAAAATTATAATATGTATTTAATTTTTTATAGTTTAATAATTACTTCTTTCCCAGTCGAAAAACAATTATCATTTTTCCTGATGTAGTCGTATTCGAATTTCGAACTAAGTATGCTTCATGCTTCATCACTTATAAATTTAAATAATTTCCGTTTTCTTGGCTTTATCTCTTTCATTATTGCACTTACGTAAATTTTAAAATTGCAGTTTGTTTTTAGAAAAGAATAGAAGATTGACTTGTTTTGAATATAAGAATTATTTAATTTTTTAACTTTGACTCATGATCAATTGTATTTGAAACAGGGTATAGTTAAAATTTCCACATATAATAAACTAAAGTGATAAAATATCGCGTTTTTTTTTTACAATTTAAAAAAATCATTTACATGAAATATGCTGAAACCAGACAGAAGGATCAATGAATCTTCTAGACTCTCTATTTGAAAGAATTTTAGGAATTAAAAAGACGTTGACGGAATAGCGACCTATATATTTTCAATTACCAAAATTCAAATTGTATTTGTATATAATGGTTCTAATAATATTTTTAGTTAATTTATAAAACTAAAATTCGATGTATTTTTAGGTAATTATTAAAAAACCAATAAAAATCGTCTCTCAGCTCAATTAATTATTTTGTTTGGCACTGTTTTCCTCTAATTCCAATAACTAGCAATTGATACTTTTTTCTACTCCTGTTGAAGAACACACTCATTAAATATCCATCAATTGTTGAGAAAGATAGTCATTATTCAAAGGTGTGAAGAAATGACCGTTACTCAATACTTACTTTTCAATCAATGAAATTACCGTATTAATCATTATTCAATGGGCTAGCAGTTGTTATAGATATGTAGCTTATAGAGAGCTGATAGAAATGAATATCTATTTTCATAAGTATTTTACTCCTTTATATTATGGTAAAGTTAGATTCAATAGGTCAAGTTACGTAAATTCAATACTGTATTCTCTTTAGAATAAATGTTAAGAAAAAAAAGCTTTTCGAAATTAAATTGAGAAAATCTTAGTTAGTTCTTAGAGGAAATCTAGTACTAATCTAGAATAGATGATAGTAAAAACAAATTTGGCAAAATTTTCCATATCCGTTCTTTTTTTTGGAGAAGTGAAAATCTGAAAATCTTTGTGAAGTACACTTTCACATTCAAACATAACAATTTAACACACCCAACTATGTTGTGAACTAAATAGTATATTTAATATGCTGACAATTTGTCTTTAAACCATGCACCAGAATAACCTTTCAAATATTTGTATAACTGTATTTCGTGTATTTTTCGTACAAGAATAAACATAGGTAATCAAAACATCAAAAAAAAAAAAAAAACAAACTTTTATTTACATCACTACTATACTTTGCATCGTACAATGTACTCATCATTTGGAGTTATTATTATGAGAAATGTGATTTTTTTTGTTATTTGTTATACAAAAAAAAGCAGAAAACGGCATCTGAAGCGTATCACAAAGTAATCTATCTGCGCATACAATCTTAATTAGAATTTGTTTATTTACGATTTTACAACCGATAGTTTCATTCCTTTCTTCTTGTTATTAACTAACTTCACTGTGTTGTTGTTTGCTGCTAATGTAATAAATAAAACAGTAAAAAAAGAAAAATCTAAAAATAAGAAACAAAAATACAAATGTTGACATCGCTGAATGTGACCAAGATGGTAAGCAAACAAATAACGAATGAACAAGGGTATGTATTTAGATGTTGATTCGCCAATGTTGCCAATGTGTAATTTTATATATAAGTATATACATATATATATATATATATATATATATATATATATATATATATATATATATATATATATATATATATATATATATATATATATATATATATATATATGTCCGCACGATAACTCTCGAACGAAGTGTCCTAGTTTTACGAAATTTGATGAAAATGTTGGAAGTCCTAAACCGTTGGACGAGTTCGTTAGCCAGACACGTTCGATGCTAGAAACATGGTTTTTGTTCTAGAAAAAAATTAGTTTTTTGCCAAAATTTCCACTTATTACAAAATTTTTGTGAAATTTTTTTACACCATTTAAAAGAGAAGAAAAAATCACACAAAAAAGGTCTCTAAACTATTATTCTATGTCAACTAGTTTCCGAGAAAAATTAATTTTTATAAACGGACATTTGCTATGGTATGCAGGATGCTGCGACAGGGGTATATAATTATAATTGTATGAACGTAGATACTTATACATACTACCATACGTGAAGGAATATGTACGTTGTACAACAGGATATATATATATATATATATATATATATATATATATATATATATATATATATATATATATATATATATATATATATATATATATATATATATACTGTGTGAGATTTTCGCGAGTTGCCATTTTTATTACAGCCAAACCGTTGATTTAATCGAAAAATTGTTCAAATAAGAGTTGTAGATATAGATGGGGGCAACCGATTGCTATAGGAGCTTTACAGTTCTTGTGGTTTTCGAGCTATGATACAAACTTATAGATTTTTAAAATGTAAAAAAGTAAAAAAGCCAAATTTCAAAAAATTTAAATTTTAAGGCTCTGTAGAAAGTAAAATATTTGTGACAGAAATTTGACTCAACGAAATTTTTTGTCCAAAATTTAATACTTAATAAGGTGCTTTGATTTATTTTATGGAAAAAAAATTTCTTCATAGTTTACAGGAGTAAATAATATTAAAAATCGTCTCTCCTGTGTTATTTAAATGGGAAAACTTTACGTTCGATGATGCACCTCTAAAAATTTGGAATTATGAGCTTCGCTTTGGTGAGGATGCTTGTTTAGACATATCTTAGGATATTTTGAGCGGAAAGCGAGGAAAAAAAAATATAAATGTTTTTTTGGCACACTCTAATATACCAGACATGAACTCGCCCGAATGAAGCGCGATAACTCACGAACATTGAGTTTCAGTGCAGCCGAAGTTCCGGCTGATTTTTGGTCGAAACCGAAACTATAGCCGAACCTAGATTTTTTGGCCGAAACCGGCCGAAACCGAAATCGAAGGTTCTGTCGGTCACTAGTATTTACAGAAAATAACTTGTATAATATACCAGCGTAGCAGTCGCAACCTCGCAACACAACATTAGCGTTCAAAATAGTATAACTGCTATATAAAATAGGTAGAGGACAAAAATATTAGTCGCAACATTACTTCAGTTGCAGTTACAACTTGTGATATGCGATTTTTTAATATCTTCGTTAAAGTCGCCATCTGCGATTTTACATACCATCCTTAATATTTATGAAATTTGAGGAAAACTTCGGATACCAGAAATTTTCGAACGAGTTCTTCAGGCAGACACGTCGGAGGACCGGAATATAATTTTACCTACATTTTTCCCACCACTGGAAAGAAGGGAAAATTTTGACCCATTATTGTATGTACACTGGTGTTCGAGAAAAAGGATGCTGCGACAAGGGTCTAAAGCACTAAACGCGTCGCAGGCCAAATAAATCCATAATTTCAAATTTCTTTCTCAGTTTGTGTTCAGATTATGTACTCCATGTGAGATACATACACACACTGTGTGAATAACAGTAATAAAAAAAAATTCCCTCACCCTGTACCCCGGTCTACATTTTTATAGAAACATATATATATATATATATATATATATATATATATATATATATATATATATATATATATATATATATATATATATATATATATATATATATATATGTTTCTATAAAAATGTAGACCGGGGTACAGGATATATATACATACATATATATACATATATATATACATATATATATGTATATATATATATATATATATATATATATATATATATATATATATATATATATATATATACCGTGTGAGTTTTTCGGGAGTTGCCATTCGATTTATTCTTAAAATATGCATCTAATCAAAAAAAAGTTTACACAAAAAATATTCAAAATAGAGGGGGCCATTCAAGAAAAATTGTTCCAGACTTCTAGGACTCACGGTTTTTTTGGAATAGAAAAAAGTTTTTTTTTTCAAATGGGAACATATGTTGAGATTGAGATGATGTTTCTTAAAAATTAGTTTATTACTTCAAACTACCAATTATGCTAAAATTTTCATTATTTCAAATTTTTGAGAAATTGCATTTTTAAGTTTTAATTTTCAAAACCCGTGGTAAGGTTTGTCTAAACGAACGCAAAACATACAATTTATTTTGAATTTATACTAAAAAAAATACTAAATAAGTTGTAATGGTATATTCACATTAGCCTCTTACAGTAACAGAAAATTTATTAATTAAATACATTAATTAATAATATAATAATCAAAATAATTTGTAGCTTTTCTTCAAATATTCAACTTAATATTTAATAAACAGGCCATCACATTACAACTGTGATTGTAATATTTAATTTTACACCATATTAAAGAAGTCAAAATTTATTACGTGTGAAATTGGCATTACTAGATTCATAGATTAGGCAATATGCATGCAGAGATGTACAAACAGCTGTCACATTTGTCAAACTTAAATTTTTAAACTCTTTTAAAAAACGAAAGTAAAAAAATTGTCCAAAAAAATATTTTTAATATAAAAATTTTCAAGATTGCGGTATGTATTTATGCCGTGTGTAATCAAATTGCCTAATTGTTTTATTGCTTCCGAGATTACTAAAGCAGCGAAGGCATTGTGATCTGTTTTGAAAAATAAAAAATTTTTCCCCTCCAAAATAAAATTTTTTACGCACATTTTACGTTTTAGAGCTTCTGAATAATTTTGGTTTGGTGTCTGTCTGTCTGCGTGTCACCAGTTTGCACCAGGTGACATAACTTCTGAACTATTCAATTCATTTTTATAAAATTATCAGAAATTATGCGGTCTGTTTCCTAGAGGGTCCCCTACAAATTTCATTGCATTCGGAGTAATAGTATCCACGGCACTACCATGAAATCCCATTAAATGTCAATATCTTATTTACTGGTAGTCCCATTTCGCTCAATTTTTTATGAATCGTTTTGTTCATTTATTTTTATTAATTTATGTACCTATATTAAATTACACAAAGATATATTGGGCATTAAATTACCAAGGTGCTTTTACGAGTACGAGAAAGCTGTGTGCCACACCCCATTGGCAGCGTACATATTTTAGTATCTTACACAACTGCGAAATTTTTTATTTTAGTTTGTAACCAAATGATTATGGATCATTATCTTGGTATACTTTATTTGTTGGATAACCACTTGTCATTTTATTGTTAATTATTTCGTTTTGATTAATATTTAGAATTTTTCAGGATATAAAATAAAATACATTTTTCATAGAATAAGATTGTTTATTTTTTCCGGCAAACATCGAAATTACAGTATGTCGACGTGTTCTACAATTTTCCCTCGATGCCATTCCCGGATTTCATAGATTTTTCAATTTTTCTTCTTTCCTGATAATAAGTTGAACGTAAAAATCGCATTTTAGATTTGACTTCTGGTACACCTGATATGATCATTGCTTTTACTTTTTTATAGGACGTTCCCCGCATGGCTCTATTTTTAAATAAGGGAGATTTTGTATTCCACAGGCATTCAAAATTTCTAAATTCCTAAATAAATTTTATTCTTGTTTCCAAATTGGACTTTTCTGTCATTTTTATTTAACCTATAAAATAATTTCCATTTAAAATTAAAAATTATACTTATTTTTAATAACTACATAATATGAAATACTTACTTGATACATTTCAGGATGATACATTTTAGTTATAAATCCATATCAATACCAAAAATTGAATAAAAATTAATAAAATTTGTCAAGTTAAATAGCTGAAATTCTAAATTTCTAATTTGGCCATTTTTGCATTTATGCTAAAATAGAGTCCCTATAATAAATAGAGTCATGACATATGGTGAACACTGATTGGTTCCGGCATTTTCTGTCTAACGCTGGGTTAAAGGAATTGAAAATAAGTTAAAAAATATTTAACAAAAACCATTTAGTTATAAGACAGGATAATTGATCATATTATTAAAATGAAAACCGTCATAATTTTTACAGAACTCAGTTTTATATCCGCCGTATAAAGCGCACCACGAAATTTGGACAATATTTTTAGCGTTTAAGGTGCGCGTTATACGATATATGTATGCCAGAATGATAACATCAGATTTTAAAACTTTCTGAAACATCAGATTTTTACAAAATTGAATGAAAATTTTGTATGGGCTCGGTAACCAGTATCATTCAATTCTCAGATTAGAGTATTTTGGACCTTTTCTGTTACAAAAAATTTTCTAAAATTTACCAAAACTTAAAATTTTTTACACCAGAGAAAAGAACAGAAAAAATCATGTGAACTGGGTTTTTGAACCATTTTTATAAGTAAATTCGTTTTCGAAAAAAAAAATTATTGGTTTCAAATTTTTGTAATTATATTTACGTCATCAAGAGCGGGGAAAACCGCATATGGTAGGTGTCAGAATCACTATTCGATGTAAGCTGTTTTCCGAGAAAAGTTACGCAGAATGCTGTAACTGTAATATGTATATTTATGATTATTAGTAGAATACAAAACTTATTAAACAGTATTCAAAATAAAACTGACGTTGCAGTAAAAAAGTGCTCCTTCATATATTATAGTGAATGAAAATTAAAATCTATATAGTTTCTAAATAAGTAAAAAAAATGATAAAGATATTCTAATCGTTACATCCTGATTGTTTATGCTGCCTCTGCCTTCGTCTCATATCGCCAGACTAGGTAGCTACCTTGATATTGAACTGAATGATATTTATGTGAATTTAACTGTACTGTGTAGTATAAATATCAACTATGGTGAGAACGCTGGGAAAACAAAAATATATCTGGCAAGTACGTTGGCGCAAAAAGAACTGTTACCTTGATTAGACCAATTTAAAATATTATACTTAAAACTGTTATAAACTGTTACTGAAAACGAGGATTTATTTAATGCAAAGCTTACTGAAGGTGAATTTCGCGAGTAAAATCAAATTTTATGCAAATCCCTTATATTCCCAAGCATTCAACATATTAAGTCGAATACTGGTCCTTTATGATCTAAAACATCATGTAGTAATCGGAACACAGTTCTCTGAATACAAACAGTAAATATTAAATACACAAATCATGGGCGTACCCAGCGAGGGGCAGAGGGGGGCAGCTGCCCCCCTCTAGGAGCAAAAAAAATTAAATAGTTATAAAGTGATAAAACGAAACAAAATTATATATATATATATATATATATATATATATATATATATATATATATATATATATATATATATAAAATTAATTATATGAAATTTATATAAAATGTTTAACAATAAAATGGCTTTATAGAATTATACAGAATTCTTTTCTATATAATTTTATATAATTATACATATGTATAGTTATATGATTTTATATATAATTATATGTAATGATATATAAATCGTATACAATTTATAATTGTATAATATAAAAATTCTATACGAATTATATAAAATTATACATATACTCATATATCATTCTTTTTTTATTGGGGTTACCACACTGCCTTTTCCGTACTAAAATGGTACAACTAGGGATAGGAAAAACCTACCAGTTATAACCTAAAGCCGGCTTTTCTGTTTCGGCTTACCGGTTTATTCCGGTTATTTTCTTGACTGTTTTTTTAATCAATAACCAAAGAATAAAATCGGGCAAATATTTTTTGAAATAAAATAAATTTAAAAAGAGTCTGGAACCATTACCATAGGTGAATTTGCCCAAGAAATGAAATTCAACGATATGTATGCGATTGTGTAGCTTAGTGAAAGAGTAAACCATACGTATGGATTTTTCCTCAATATCTTTACATTTTGCGGAGTTATAATACCAAATACCAAAAATAGTGGTCTTATTCAAACTTTTTTTTCGCGTAAACTATTACAGATAAAACGATGAAACAAAATCCATATTGTTTGCTATGTCCAGTACTTTATTATATATTTTTTTCATTTAAAATGGACATGTGGACAAATGGACCCTTTATAAAATACGAAAAAAAAATTCATTAAATTTTTTTAGCTACTTGTACACGAGTGACCACTTTCTTATTACTACCAAAAGAAAGCTCGCAAGCACTTCCCTCATCTCCCTGAATTTTATTTTTGTCAAAAGGGTGGAACATATTGAAAAAAAATAAGAACATATATATTTGGTGCTGTTCATGGTATGTGTATGTGCAGGTACAGGTCAACAAATCTGACTTTACCTCTTCAAGGTCATTAAAAATGCATTCTTAAAGAAGTGAGATAGTACTTAATATAAAGAAAAAATGACCTTGAAGTGGCAAAGTCAGATTTGTTGAACTGTACCTACTTGTTTTTGAATTACGTTTTTAAGAAATATTTTGAATGAATAAATGAATCATTGAATGTTTTTTTTTGTTTTTTTTTTCTTTTTTTTTTTTTTTTTTTTTTATTACATGATAATCTGATGCCTGCTCTACACTCTCGATCGAAGTTCCTCGACGAAGTAAGCGCTAAAGTTGGCTGAAGTCGGAATACCGTTATAACACCAGCCAGGAAGAACCATGAAATGACCTTTTACACTCTCGTACTCGGTCCACTTTGCGAGAATTGAGAGTAGGCATAAGGAATCTAATATGTTTTATCTTCAAAATGTAGACTTTCTTTATATCGGAGTTCTAAAATACAATTAGTTACGAAAAAAGAACTAACTTCTCTCATTGTTTTTAACGTATTACTCAGTTTTACAATTATTTCGCAAGTAAATCCAACTAACATTTTTACTTACCCGTTAGGTAAACTAAAACTGTTTACTTGATCAATTAGTGATGTATTTAACTTCATGAGTGAATTTAAAATTGTAGACTTGAGAAGTATGTTGAAAGCAATGAAAAAAATTAGTTTTTGATTCGTAGCTGATTATTTTTTAAAACTCCTATGTGGAATGAGTCTACATTTTGAACATAAAACATATTAGATTCATTATGGCTACTCTCAATTCTCGCAAAGTGGACCGATTACGAGAGTGTAAAAGGTCATTTCATGGTTCTTCGTGGCTGGTGTTATAACGGTATTCCGACTTCAGCCAACTTTAGCGATTACTTCGTCGAGGAACTTCGATCGAGAATGTAGAGCAGGCATCAGATTCTCATGTAATAAAAAAAAAAACAAAAAACAAAAAAAAAAAACATTCAATGATTTATTTATTCATTCAAAATATTTCTTAAAAACATAATTCAAAAACAAGTAGGTACAGTTCAACAAATCTGACTTTGCCGCTTCAAGGTCATTTTTTCTTTATATTAAGTACTATCTCACTTCTTTAAGAGTGCATTTTTAATGACCTTGAAGAGGTAAAGTTAGATTTGTTGACCTGTACCTGCACATACACATACCATGAACAGCACCAAATATATATGTTCTTATTTTTTTTTAATATGTTCCACCCTTTTGACAAAAATAAAATTCAGGGAGATGAGGGAAGTGCTTGCGAGCTTTCTTTTGGTAGTAATAAGAAAGTGGTCACTCGTGTACAAGTAGCTAAAAAAATTAAATGAATTTTTTTTTTCGTATTTTATAAAGGGTATTTAATGTCCATTTTAAATGAAAAAAATATATAATAAAGTACTGGACATAGCAAACAATATGAATTTTGTTTCATCGTTTTATCTGTAATAGTTTACGAGAAAAAAAAGTTTGAATAAGACCACTATTTTTTGGTATTTGGTATTATAACTCCGCAAAATGTAAAGATATTGAGGAAAAATCCATACGTATGGTTTACTCTTTCACTAAGCTACACAGTCGCATACATATCGTTGAATTTCATTTCTTGGGCAAATTCACCTAGGGTAATGGTTCCAGACTCTTTATGTTTGTCTGATAATTTGTTTTTATTAAGAAAAAAATTATATTAATTTCTTTAAAATTCTAATACATTTAGCTAGTTATGGTTATTACGGTACGAAAATTATCATCGTTTAAAAATAAATATATATGTAAAATGAAAATTTTTCTCTAAAAGTGTTGCTTTTCCTAAAAAAAAAAAAACGCTTGTCTTTATTCAGTGCAGCCTGCTCCCTTTCTACTACTCATTCTCGGCCAAGTTAAGCATGCAGTTCACAGTTCTTTGGATGGATAAATTTGCAATTCATGTTTTCACTAACAATAAGTATGTATAAATATGTATGTATGTATGTATGTAGTGGGATTCTCTATTGTAGTGTTCTGTGCCTACTGTATTATTCTGTCTATAGTTATTATTACACACATATTAATACGACCTTGATGCGGATAGATTCAAATACATACTTCTTATAGTTATACTTATAACATACATAGCGCGAACGACGGACAAATAGCCACTTCAATAGACAAACAGACAGACTATCTGACGCCTCCGCGATGCAAGCACCCCAAATGTGAAATTTCGATTGACCAATTACATGATTTAAAAGGTCAGTTGGTTTCATTAATTGGTCAGCAATAGAAAATTTTTTATTAAGGTTTGAGGTTTTTTTAAGGTCATTCAAAAAACTTTAGCACCCCATATGTGAAATTTCGACTCACCAATTACATAATTCAAAAGGTCAGAAAATGGCCATAAAAGGTCAATTGGTTTCATTAATTGGTCAGCAATAGAACATTTTTTATTAAGGTTTGAAGTTTTTTCAAGGTCATTCAAAAAAACTTTAGCACCCCATATGTGAAATTTCGACTGACCAATTACATAATTTAAAAGGTCAGAAAACGGTCATAAAAGGTCAATTGGTTTCATTAATTGGTCAGCAATAGAAAATTTTTTATTAATGTTTGAAGTTTTTTCAAGGTCATTCAAAAAACTTTAGCACCCCATATGTGAAATTTCGACTGACCAATTACATAATTTAAAAGGTCAGAAAATGGTCATAAAAAGTCAATTAATTTGATTAATTGGTCAGCAATAGAAAATTTTTTATTAAGGTTTAAAGTTTTTCAAGGTCACAATACTGTATCAGAATTAGATATTAATTAGTGATGGGCATAATCGAATGAAAATTAATCGATCATTCGATTAATAAAATATCTTGAGATATCTCGAGATATAATGAAATCATTCGATTATTTTTCAATCGAACAGTTTTAAAAATATCTTGAGATATGACCCACTTTTCAATAGATATGACCCACTAAATAATTATTACCTGGTATTTAGTAGGATCACTTAAAAGAATCGAATTTGTTTTATCTCAAGATATTTTTAAAACTGTTCGATTGAAAAATAATCGAATGATTTCATTATATCTCGAGATATCTCAAGATATTTTAATAATCGAATGATCGATTAATTTTCATTCGATTATGCCCATCACTAATTAATATCTAATTCTGATACAGTATTGTGACCTTGAAAAAACTTCAAACCTTAATAAAAAATTTTCTATTGCTGACCAATTAATGAAACCAATTGACCTTTTATGACCATTTTCTGATCTTTTAAATGATGTAATTGGTCAATCGAAATTTCACAACTGGGGTGCTAACATCGCGGAGCCCTATCTGACTGACTATATTCGATTGTTAGTTTTAGTTACATAATTGATCAAGTAGGTTAGAGTATTAGGGGAGAAGAGGGAGCTTTGATTAATTACGTTTTCGAAGTAAGTTGGAATGCAATTTTAGTAGAAAATATGTATAATTTTGTGAAGGCACAATGACACACACAGCTGTCACTTGTCATTTTCTTAATAAAGTGAAAATTATCAATAACAGAAGAAATTTTAATGAAAAAAATTGTATATTTCAAAGTACCATATAATTTAAAGAGTAGTTTTGAACACAATAATAGAGGTATCTTTGAACACGTTCAAAGCTGTCGCCCTATTTTTTTTATTTTTTTTTTAATCTTTATTCCATCGACAGTATATAATTACAGTATAGAATGCGTCAAAATTAGTAGAAACAAAATAAAAACAATAATGCGCTAAAGTGGCTGGTAATGCATGAAGACATTTAAAGTGTAAAATATGTTTTCCAAAAGGAATTTTCTTATGTTACTTTTTTATGCTTACAACTTAAAAATTTTATTTACACTTTAAAAAATACAAGGCTTTTATAGAGTATCTTTCCTCTCGCTTATCAACGACTTTTGCTAGCCAGAACTGTCTGCCACTGTACCCACTTTTTCTAAATCGCTTACTCGAACACATATGTATATGAATTTCAACTTTACAGAACCAAGTTCATTTTAACTCATATTTTGCACAACTTTCGATTTACCTGGCAGGTACTTGTGCTCGCCGAAATCGTCTGTCAATTTTTTTCTATACTTTACTATGTATGAATTAAATTGTAATAAAATTTCAAGCTTACAGGGACAAGTTTTTTTTTTTTAAGTTTTATTTACACTTTAAGAAATACAAAGACTGATGATGTGCAAGACTGATTCCTGCCAGATTGTGGTTATCGTACTTAGCACGTTACGACTTATCTCTAAAAAAATTTAAGCCTTACAGAAAGACCGTTACCCGGAGGGTTCAGTAGCGCTCAGTCTAATAGTACAAAGGTGTTTCTTAGCTGGAGCAGTTTTGAACATTTGACTTCCGTTACAAAAAGGATAATTCCAACTTAATCTCTAGCTTACGGTTTAAGTAAATACTGTGATTTTGTTGTTTAATAATTAAATTGCTTGTTAATTACTGGGACAAAAGAAGCTAGTAAAAATGAATAAATTCCTTGACTATGACATATTTAAATAAAAAACGTTCGAAGATGTTCTCTTCTCCCCTATATATGTATACTGTCACTACAGTGTACACAAGTTATCTTATGTACATATACAGAACATTTTATATTGGACAGATTCAAACCTAAATGGTTTTTTTCTTCCTAAAATTGGTTACAGAAAACACAAACAGTTTAACCTGTAGCAAATCTAAAACCAATTTATATGTATAGGGTTGGGCGGTGTAAAAAAAGACACTGCTCGAGCGGGGTAAAAAAACACATATTAAACTCAACAGTGTTAAATTCAAAAAATAAAAAACATTACAACAAAGTATTTTAAGCTGTCTGGGCCAAAAAATTATTTTTTGGAACGGGCTTTATAACATAAAAAAATTTTCTCCCAAACCTCTGTTATTCATGAGAGAAAAACTTTCATTCCGGGACGAAAAGCTTTTTCAATAAGTAAAAAATCTGATACGATAGAGTGCTGTATTTTTTCCTTGTCATTCTACATGCTTTAATAATGTAAAGTACAAAGTTTTATTTAAATGGTCCGACTGCTTGTAATTTGTTTTTATATGTTAAAAAAAAAGTCGGGTAAAAAAAAGACAAAACAAGGGGTTAACGTTTAGAAAAATTAAAGATTATTGACAAGGATTTCCATCTTAAAACTAGATAATGGCATGTTTATGTATGTATATTTTATGGATTAAAAAAATAGTGATTCTTCAATAAAACAATTTTTTTGTTAGTGAGCAGACGGTTTTCATGGATATCAATTTCAGCTCATTCGAAAATTTGTATTTTTGACCCATGAAAATTTATTTATGTTTTTATAATGTATAACTATGCTTTGCTGCACACATTTAGTATTTTTAACTCATTCATATATTATTTTGTTTTATTTTTTTACTTTATGTAAAGTGGTGTAAAAAAAAAAGACAGCCTCAAATTAACATATTTGGTTTTTTAATGAGCTATAATAAATTTTGTGTTAGTTGTACGTTTGTGAAATAAAAACTATTTTAATATTTAAAGTCCAAAGAAATTTCCTGTGAGTCAAGCTTTCGCATCAGTTAACTTTTTCTGACTTTTCTTACTGCTTCATCTTAGCTAAAGTTTTTGGTAAAATACGTAAAATTTAAATATATCTATAAAAAATTTGTAGTAGAGATAGAGTGGTGAAATAAAAAGTGTTGTGCTGCTAATTACCCAAGCTGTCTATTTTTTACCCTTCCAATCATGTACTTGCAGTATCCTATTAGTTAGAGGTCTGTCTTTTATTTACCCTCCACAGTCTTTTTTTTACCCCACTTGGCGGGTAAAAAAAAGACAAGGGTTTTATTTTTTTTATAGATTTATGCCATTAGCTTGAGTGAAAAAACAGGCAAAATCTTAAAATACATTCAATTTAACATCATACGGTATTCTTTTTGTCTAAAATTTCAAATATTTTCTACATACATAATAATAAAAAATGAAAAGATTTGATTTTGTCTTTTTACCCCGCCCAACCCTATATAGAAACACAGATACACATATATATCCAAGGGTACCAAGGGGATGATACATAAATTATAGTCTTATGTGTTTGTGTGACATGTCATATAATGGAATGGGGTTCAAGTGGTTTTCGTAAGTGGGTGTACATATTACAATTTTATTTTAGTTACACTGTTACATCGCCACCTTTCTGTCCCAATCTTGTATATGGTTTTTTGGATGTTTTGAATTAGAAAGTCATATAGGTAGTTGCAAAGTTTCTGAGCGACTAAAGTCCACTTCCAGTTTTACTACAGTACCGCGTTAAATAAATGAAAGTAAGGGTCTACACCATTAAAAAAATCGTATTTATAAATACCAAAATATGTTATTATTACTATGTAAGGGTATTTTTCATAAAAAATTTTCCTGTTAGTAATTAATATTTTAAAATTGGTAGCGTTAAGTCGTTTTGAAACATTAAATTTCTTATCATAGGTATTTCTAGTTTTAATTATATTACATATTTCTTGTAGTTTAGAAACGTTTAATTTTTAATGTTTTATACTTTCTGAACAATTTACTAAATATTGTAAGTAATAAAACGGTCTACAATTTTCTCTTTTAAAGTCTGTACTTTTCAGTGGTTAATTAATTGAAATGTATTCAATTTTATTGAACTACCTGATACAGTCATAAAACCTGCATAAAACCTACCTTTGTAAATATTGCTATTATTATGAATTTTTCAATAAAATCTGTTTATTAGTTTTACAAAATTTGTATGTTTACAAATAAATTTGTAATTTTTAGAATCACTACTTTTACTTAGGTTTGGCTAGTCAAGTGCTTTACCTGCGAGATACAATTTTCGATATTTTAACAATTTTTTTTAACTTATCGTATTCTTGATTATTATTATACTTTTTTAATCGGGTTTTTATCTACTGATATTTAATTAATTTAAATATGGAAATGAATATGAGTATTAAAAATAAAATGTTAAGTCCACAAGCAAAACTTATCATTTTAAATGTGTTAGTGTTTATGAAAAGTGAAAGTGATGGTGTGAAAATCCCATTAACTCAAGTTTAGTAATAGGTGCGTGAGGAAAGTTCAAGTGATAGTGACTAACAATAAGATAACAATAACAACTACTTAATTTTTTTACTTCGAAGTATTCAGAGTTAATAAAGGTAATTTCTTAATATTATTTAATATTATTTATTTAATTTAAAATTACTTATTTAAGTAGGTACATCATTGCATTACTATATAAATAAGCAAACTATTTCAAAATCGATTACTTTTTTTTACAACGTAGTGTATTTTTGTACATTGTATATATCGTTCAATATTACCTGAGTGAGAGATATAACAACTAATAGGGGGAGTTTAGACATAATTACTCTATATCCATCTTTATTGCAAAAGTATTTTATCTTTTTAATATAATAAAATATGTATATCTCTTACTAAAAATACATCTTTCCTTTTTGTTGGACTTTGATACCTCAAAAACTCTGCAACTAGTTATACATATGTATATAATTCACTCCCCCATATGAAGCACTAAGAAATATTGTAAAAGAGTTAATGGAAGAATAATTATTCAGTTAAATGTGATCTCATATGACATGAACTAAATTTAGTATTCTTGATTGGACCCCTCCCACCGGATAAAAGTGTTACGTAATACTTGAACGTATTCCCTTACTGGGAATTTGCACTAAAAATTTATAATTTCATTGTTTCTGAAACAATATTGAGTAATTCAAACTTGACACTAAAACTTATATTTCTTGTTATGAAATAGTTACTAATTTTCATAAATAAATTATTCTTTGGCGGCGCTAGAGACCTGGTGCACGGGGCATGTGCCCCCGCACCCACCCGTGCATCCTTATTTGCAAATTGATACATTTGGTTTATATTTTTTCCAATTCCGAGACTAAAACACATGATTTAGTCTCTCATAATAGGGACTAAAGTGCCACTTTTAGTCCCAAGAGAATAAAAAATTGTTTGCTTGGCCACTTTTAAACCAATTAGTAAGCACAATTTACAGAAATTTAACTTAAATTAAATAGCGTTGCTAGGTAATTAGTAAATAAATTAGAACTTGTAGATAAAGACAAATTTATATCAATACCAATAAATAAAATAGAAGGGTCTGTCTGTGATTTTCGAATTTTTAGGTATTAATATGTTTTTCCGTTAGCAAATTCGACATATAAAGCAAATCAAACTTTAAAAAAATTTTTGTCTGTCTGTTTGTGCGAACCGATTTAACTCAAAAACTACTGAAGCTATTGATTTGAAATTTACAGGGAATATAGATATTAACCTCCCGATCAATCTTAACCACATTTTAATGTGGTTAAGATTGATCGGGTTATCCAAATGGTCGGGTTATCCAAATCCAAATGGTTATGTACAGGAAGATTCAAAAAGAATCTCCATTAAAAGTTTATGGTCTTCTAAACAGAGTAGACTTTTGAAAATTTGGTTTTAGAAGTTTCCAAATATGAAGATTTTAATTAACATATTTCTAATTTGCTGCCACTTCCGGTTATACCGGAAGCTGACACCAACTTTACTATTTTAAGTGTTTTTAACAACAAATTTGAATTCGCTGGAAATTGTTCTTAATATTCTATCTGACAGTGGCATTTCAGCTTCCTTGACATGATACAGGCTGGTCACATAAAGCATTTTTTAAATATTTTTTGTTTATTGTGAAAATTTTTTTTTAAATGAACCACCTCTATTTTTTTTTATTATAACTATGTAAAAAAATGTAACACTATCTATTAATATCAGATATTCTTACACCTAAAACTAATATTTTGGAAGTTACATCGAATTTATATAATAAAATGATAAGTAAGGTTTTCCATGGACACGGTTGACACAAAAACCACTGAACAGATTTTAGTGAAACATTGTAAATTTATTCCTTAGATGCTTCATCATCTCAGCATTTCCAGTCAGAATCTTCACGATATTCTTTATGGAGGTTGATATATTCACGGCAAAAGGTGATATACCTATCAAAAATACTCATTTAATAATAAACAGAAACAAAAGAAAGAAAAACAATAGATTACCTAGGTTACGATAAAAATAATATTCAAAAATTTAAACCTTAACTTCAGAACTTTTTTATTAAAATTTCACTTCACAAAAGGATTGTAGTAAAGCCTAATTACGAAGGAACTGAACGTAATTTTGAAAAATCCACCAGGGTTTTCGGATCTCGAAAAGAATCCAAAATTCAATTAATTCTAAAACCATAAATATGGGAATCTATGAAAGGATTTCAAAGTCTGAAAATTAAATATATTAATATGGTTGTTTTCAAGTCTTTTGCCGAGCGGAGCGAAGCATTACATGGAATTAACAACTTTTATAGAATTTTGAACTGTTTGGCGAGCGAAACGAAGCATTTTAAAGAACTAATTTTGAATTAAATTTGTCTGGTTTGTTTCGGAATAACTAATTTAAAGTAGCTTATTACTCACAGTTAACATAATTATATATATGTTTACTAAGTGTCCGCACGATAACTCAAGAACGAAACATCTTATTTTTAAGAAATTTCGTGAAAAGGTTTACGGTGTTTTGGACATTTTTCGTGAAAAAAATTTGGCGGAATGAGGCGGAAAAATCATATAAAGAAGGTTTTTTCTTATTTACATTTACTCTATATCAACTAGTTTCCGAGAAAAACGTACTTTTGTAAATGGAAATTCTCTATGTTATGCAGGATGCTGCGACAGGGGTATTTTACTTCTATACCAAATTCGTTGACATCTCCTTGATAGGCTTACTTTAGATTTTTAGTCTATGTTATATCTATGTTTGAAGAAATGACAAATTAGTTTTTGAAAATTTCCAATTGTTCTTAGATAACTAGCCAAAGGTAATTCTCAACAAATAAAGCTTATCAAAGCTTATGATAAGAAAATAGGGGCAAAAATTTTAGCGAACTACCCATTAGGAATTACCTTTACTAAATTACGAAATTCACGCCAGCGAAGCCGCGGGTAACAGCTAGTTAATAATAGAATTAGGAAAAAATTTATAAGATTTTGTGACAAGCACACAGCCAAAATTACTTAACTGATTTTGATAAATAAGGTGTCTATAAATAGGATCACTGTTAAGTTCGGATCTTCAAAGTTTTAAATTTTTGTTAGAAAAATTATAGGTTAAATTAGAATTGTTTATTCAATTCTACAGTTACGAATAAAAAACAACTGGCATCAGATAATTGTACTATTATTATTTATATGAAAATTAAATACTGATTTTGTATAGAATTTTGGAATATTTGATTTAAAATTGAAGTTAAAATTATTACTTAGGGCCCTGGAGCCCCAAAAAGAACCCAAATCAAACAGTTGGACGAACCTCGACAAAATGTTGTGAAAGTTATATGTCACTGAAATATGAATATTACTTATTTTTAATGGGAAGGGAAGTGAAGGGAAGGGGAGGCGAGCGAAGCAAAGCACTATAAGTAACTTATTTTTTACAGAATTTCAGAATATCAGTTTAAAAATTGGAATAAAGTCAAAACTGTCCCCCAGAACCATCAAATAAAGTTCAGCTGTAGCATTCAAAAATATTAAACCATTTTTTGTTTACCTCTACGCTCAAATAAAAAAGCTGAATGATTCTTGGCAAATTTTTTCTTAGACACTATTAATTACGATTACTTTTTTACGACTTACGATTATTAATTATGATTACAATTTTCCACAATTTTCCAAACGAACGGAAATAATATTGAAGATAATGTAATACCATTTCGGAACTCGGAGTAAAAACCGAGAACGGGATTAAAATTGATAAACTGGACGGAATATTGGACAATTTTTTTCGGGATTGGAAGCGGGTGGGAATGGAAGATTAATTTTTGGAGTGGGTCGAAGTGGGACAAAAAAATTACTCCCAGTGGCTTTTCTACTTAAGAGTTGTTTGACGAACGAAGCCAATCTTCAAACAACCAATTTCCTACAGATTTTCAGAATATCTGACTTAAAAATAATTAGATCTCTAATTCTGATAATTTTATATAGGTTAAACTGCGGGCCAAAGCTATTAAATAATAAGTGTTGCAGGAAATTACATAAAACACCAAAATGAAGACAAAACAGACACCTGAGCCTGGAGAAGCTAGAACGGGACGCTACTAATTTATAACTATTGTATTGTAGAAGTCGACTGATTTATCCAAAGTATACTTGATGGAAGATTATTACATACAATTTGAATAACATTTAAGTAATTTTTTTTAATTTTTATAATTTTAAATTATCCGGAATTGCAAAAAATAGTATATTGATATATCCCGGAGGACGAAATGCGGTAGTGGGGGGTTTCTTCTTACGAGGGGCAGTTGTCACCAGGTCAGATTGATCGAAGTCCAATCTCCGTAAACTTATGTTGTGGAACGGAGAATAATATGACTGTAGAACGGTGAAATATCCCGAGTCCGTTAGGTGACATTCCTTGTTGTTCTAAGGTCTTCTTGTTCCAGCATCTTCCAGTTTCCTTGGCCTAATGCCTTTTTAACTTTGTTACTTTCACTAACTTAGTTTAACTTTGTTAATTTAGGAAAATTGCTCAATGAAAACGAGACGTTCTTTTAATAAATTTATTAATTCAAAATTAATAAAAAATTATATAACAAAATTTATTATTGAAATTCAAAACCGACATAGATTTTACAAAAAAATTGATATTTGATACGAACTGAAAATTGGTGATTGAATGCATGTATTTATAGTAAGAAAAGTGCAAGGCTTACAATTTTAATTTGGTAAGAGAAAAAATCGGGTGCCGCTGAATCATTTCCAGGATGGAAGTGGCTGTCTGGAACGCATCAATATACACCACAGAACTAAAGTGTTCTTTTCATCCCTCGTGTGGTTTGTTGCCCTCGGACCTTTACAGGCCCTCTGGCAACAAACTTCACACGGGATTAAAACTCACACTTTAGTCCCTTGGTGTATAACATACTATTTTATCTTCCTTAAAGTTTGTTAATAGATTTTTAGGAAACATCATATTGAATATTTGCACTATATAATAATAGTACTGACAAATATTGACGAAAACAGTATAGTATTGTTAAAATGGTACTAATAATTAATGACCCGTTTGACAATTTCAAATGATCCATTTGAACTTCGCAAATAAAGTAGGGGAGCAGAAGGCAATTGCAGCATCTCGAATCGATTTAACAATTTATTTATTTTTTAAATTGAAACACACAGCTTGTCTATTTGATCAACAAATAAGCTGAATTGAAGTTTGTAGTTAGCTAAACAATATTTTTCTGATCGAAAAATTGTTTTTCCTGAAGATTATTGTCCGCTCCCATTGCTCGACAGGTCGGGAAATGGGTGCCTAAAATTTACCTTAAATTCGATAAAAATTGTAAAAAATAAAGTCTTCAGTCTTCAGTCTTCAAAAACAAAATAAGTGCAAAAATACAACAAATAAAGGTATGAAATTTAACTTTATAATCAAAATAAAAGAATTATTCTAAGGATTCTAAGTGTTTAAATTCTAAAGATCAGGGCAAAGAACACAAATATAATCAGCTACGCTATCGGCGTCAAAACATTCTGTGTGTGTCCAGTTTCCACCCCTTCTACTACGATACCATTACTATTTTTCCAAAAAAGCATTGCATTCAATCTTTTTCAGATAAGAATCACATAGGCTCTCATTTCCCGTAATCCACCATTTTGTAAAACATATTTCAATATTCACTTGTTATCAGTGTCACAATTCCAATAATCATAACAAAAAATAAGCAAACTTAGCTTTATAATTAGTGATAATTAATTAAAATAGGACCCATTGGGGGCCCATAACTTAAAAATGAAATCGAATTTCAAAATTCGGGATACATTTGGTTATTCTTAGAGAGACCCGCAATTGATAGATATCTCATTTGTCGAAATCGATCAAGTAACCTTGGATATCATATTGGGTATCAAAGGCACCCCAATAACTCAATCCGAATATAAAATTTCAGCCCTCTAGGTTTATTTGAGTGACCTGTGCGAGTGGTACAAAGTTCGAAAACGTCGAAAAAACATGAAATTGTAGCTTAACAATGGTAGGGGTGGGGGTAAAATATTAAAAAGTTAATTCTGAGGGCTATAGGCGTGTTAGATCCAGCCAAAATACTTTTTTCCTCCTCTATTCCCACCAGATCATCCTAGGAATCTGAATTTTAGATATGTTGTAGATAATTGATCGAGACATTATTTCCAGCCGGTTTGGAAAAGTTTTATTGTTTCGTTGTTGTCCCCCCCCGCACCACCCCCTTAAAGGTTGGGTCGGATCCAAAATTTGACCTCACTTTGATAGTATGAGGTAAATCGGAAATGAGCCTCACTTACTCAATTTCAGCTGTTAACTTCCATAGGGGGGCCCTATGAAAGTCTGATATATATATATATATATATATATATATATATATATATATATATATGTATATATATATATATATATATATATATATATATATATATATATATATATATATATATATATATATATATATATATATATATATATATATCAGACATTTTCTTCTACAGAATCGTGTTCTACGGGTCCGAAAACGGATAGCGCCCCTAGTCTCGCCTCTCGCCGTTCTTATCGTATAGGCTGTATAAATCTAATTTTTTCAAGGAAAAATTCGACTAAAAGGTTAGAAGTAAGGGTGAGTAAAGTACAGTATTGTAGGATATTTAGCTAAGATTATGATTTAGTCGATTTTTAAGATCGTTCGGCAGTAGATTTAATTCTGTTATTTCTGTGTCATCTTTAGACATGGACGAAGTCAAGATTTTGTAGTTCAGTAATCACACCATTAACAAATTTTTCTCCCAAAAAAGAAACAAAAAGTGACAAGAAAAAAAAGTGACAAGCGAAAATAACTCTTCTTTATTTTTCATGGGCCCCTTACCGATAACTATGGGTTCCGGAGCTGCGACTCTGACTACCCCATCCTCTCGTTGGGTCTGATCTCAACTTATTTTTCTTTCAAGTGAAAAAGTATTTTTTATGATATTAGGTGTTTGTTATGAGTTTAGTGTCAATTAGATATTTTTATAAAAAATTCACGGCGAAATTGTTGAAAAGAAAATAGTAACTATAGACAAATATTCGTTACATAGAAAACTCCACTAGATATTTAAAAAAAATATATATATTTGGATTCTAAGGAGAGCCAAGAAACGAGACTTTAGCTCACGCGGTACAGTAGCATCCTTATATTGATCTACATTCCCTTGAAATTCAACTTGTACTTTTTTTATGTATTATTTGGTATCCATTAAATAGCGAACTGCATTTATTTGATCTTTCACAGAAAATCTTTTTGTTGTCATATGAATATCATTTCTAAATTAAAAAATATATTATGTAAATTATTTTATGCGGGTCTGTGTACTACTGGAACTAATGACCAACAATTCTATGTCGTATGCATATATACATATAGTAGGGGAGCTCATGATGCTAAATGGAGACATTCTCGAGCGTCGTTGAGACCTGTTGATTTTGAAGATTAGATGATATGAAGAAAAAAAAGTTATATGATGTAGGTATATTCTTTCAGTGGTGAGGGGAGCGTCTACAGATGTTCAAAAATGTAAAAAAAACCTGTGACACTGAAATATTCGAGCGCGTCAGATATTGATAGTGCATATATCCCACGTATCTCTGATAACGGAAGTATGTTAATCTGCCGGTTTGCATGACGGGGGTGGCCGAATGGAAGGGTAGAAAATAAAAAAATAAATAAATTTATTCCAGCTCGTCAGATATTTATAGGGAACTAGCTGTTAGCCGCGGCTTCGCTGGCGTGAATTTCGTAATTTAGTAAAGGTAATTCCTAATGGGTAGTTCGCTAAAATTTTTGCCCCTATTTTCTTATCATAAGCTTTGATAAGCTTTATTTATTGAGAATTACCTTTGGCTAGTTATCTAGGAACAACTGAAACTTTTCAAAAACTAATTTGTCGTTCCTTCAAACATAGATATAACATGGACTAAAAATCTAAAGTAAGCCTATCAAGGAGATGTCAACGAATTTGGTATATTAAAAATATTTAAAGTTTTAATTACTTTGTCAATTTCACTAGAATTGAGTAAAATTTACTGAACGCGTTTTCAATCTCGCGATCATCATCAGAGTAATTGAAGAAATGTATGTGGGAGTGTAATAAATACTCTTAAAAATGAATTTGGGAAAAACCCGTCATTATACTATTTCATATGAAATAGGCTGTATAATAACATACCTGATAAACCAGTTTTGAATAAATAGAGATAATTATTTTTATCTGTGTAAGGTAAAAATTTTTAACCAATATGTTTAAGAATAAAGGAGGGGTGTCCAAAATGTTAAAGTTGCTGAAAATTATATTTTTTCGTTTAGAAGTTCAGTTTTAATAAAGGTGAATTATTTAGGTCGTTTTGATCATTTAAAACCTCCACTTGTGGGTCACTGTTCAATCTATTAATTTCAAGAGCCTCCAAGAGATTCAGTTTTGTACCCTTTTAACAAATATGTAGAACTTTTTGTTTTGTGATTTATATTGGGGAAATGACCTGTTTCTAAGACGTGTAAACCAAAATTTGAGCTATGAATTTGAGATCCAACATGTTCCTTATACCTTGTCTCGAAGCTGCGACCCGTCTGTCCCACGTATTTAGCATTACAACTGTTTAGTAAATTTTACTCAATTCTAGTGAAATTGACAAAGTAATTAAAACTTTAAATATTTTTAATATTTAAAATGAAATTTCACAAAGTAAACCTCTCAACAGTGAATTTGGTATAGAATTAAAAAAAGTGTGTTCACTTAGAATACTCAAATATTATATATTTTTAAAATAGCTAATATTTGTACACTTTACTCTAAATAAGTATCCTCTCTTATCCTATTGGAAAATTGAAATCCCCTACGCCTGCTTGCATTATGCTTGAATATTTCCTAAAATAACTCACTCGTTGTTGGAGACGCCAGAACAGTAGACGTTAAAAATGTAAACTTTGACCTCCCTCTATTTTTTTGCGTTTATTCCTTATTTTACTCTTTACAGGATTAATTTTCAAAACGTGTTGAAACATTTATTCATTAATTTATTTCTGACAACTATGCCCTCCAGTTTCATTCGTATAAAATTATGTTAACTGTGAGTAATAAACTACTTTAAATTAGTTATCCCGAAACAAACCACAAAAAAAAAATTCAAAATTGGTTCTTTAAAGTGCTTCGCTTCGCTCGGCAAACAATTTAAAATTCTATAAAAGGTTAATTCCATGTAATGGAAAACGACTCGAAAACAACCATATTAATATATTTAATTTTCAAACTTTGAAATCCTTTCATAGATTTCCATATTCATGGTTTGAGAATTAACTGAATTTTGGATTTTTTTCGAGATCCGAAAACCCTGGTGGATTTTTCAAAATTACGTTTAGTTTCTTCGTAATTAGACTTTACTATAATCCTTTTGTAAAGTGAAATTTTAATAAAAAAGTTCTGAAGTTAATGTTTAAATTTTTGAATACTATTTTTTATCGTAACCTAGGTAATCTATTGTCTTTCTTTTTTTTCTTTCCGATTATTATTATTAAATGAGTATTTTTGATAGGTATAGGTCTAGGAAAACTTTTGTCGTGAATATATCAACCTCCATAAAGAATATCGTGAAGATTCTGACTGGAGATGTTGAGATGATGAAGCATCTAAAGCGTTGTTCACATATAAGTAAAACAACTTAGTAACTTAGTAAAACAACTTAGTAGTAAGTGGGACAGTAAAAAAATATAACAATCAATGGTATGCATAAGGTTGAGTATTGTGAGACTCTGCTCAAGTGAATATGAATATGTTGTCAGATACTTGCACCCGGATACACACAGATGTATATATGACAACATATTCATATTCACTTGAACAAAGTCTCACAGTACTCAACTTTATGCATGCCATTGAATATTCGTTTACCTGCAATAAACGTTTCCAAAAGCCAGTTATTATCGCCCCATAAAACATTCTTATAATAAAACTGTTACATTAAATTTTAACAAGAAAAGAAAAAACATACACTGTTAAAAAAAAGTAAGTGGTTGGATATGTTAAACTAGTATAAATTAATATAACTAATTGTAAGTGAATATTATATTCATTGTTTTAAACATACAAATTGTACAGTATAGTAATTGTAAATATTATTGTAATATTTGAATATAAAAAAGCCTTTTTTTCTATTCAATTTATATAAATTTTAAACATCCATAGATTTTGCCCTTTTTAGTGACATCAAAAAGATTATTAAAATGTTTGTGTTCCTTGTTATTCGCATTTAAATAACCATTTTATCCTGCTTACTAATTTAAGTGTTTATAATTTTTTTTTTTTTTTTGAGCGTTTGTCACATTTGATGTCGCGTCTATAGGCGGCTTGTTCATTTAGATTTGTGAATTTTTGTATTTTTAAACAATTAATTTAACATGAATATTTTTATTTTTATTTTGTTATTTATTCATTTATTTCTTTAAAAACTTACGTTAAATTATTTTAATTTCACAGTTTTAATATTACAATGAAAAATTTGTAAAATTTCGCAATATTTTTTGCTATGTGTACCTATACTATAACATGTAACTATCAAAAAAGTTTTGGAAATATTTTTAGCAGTGTAGCTATATCTTAACCTTAACAAAATTCATATATTTATTGTTATAATACCTATTGTTATATTTTTTTCCTGTTCCACTTACTACTAAGTTGTTCTACTAACTACTAACTACTAATCTACTAATCTACTTACTTAGGTGTGAACAACGCTTTAGGAATAAATTTACAATGTTTCAGTAAAATCTGTCCAGTGGTTTTTGTGTCAGCCGTGCCCATGGAAAACCTAACTTATCATTTTATTATATAAATTTGATGTAACTTCCAAAATATCAGTTTTAGATGTAAGAATATTTGATATTAATAGATAGAGTTTACATTTTTTTTTACATAGTTATAATAAAAAATATAGATGGTTCATTTAAAAAAAAGTTTTTCACAATAAACAAAAAATATTTAAATAATGCTTTATGTGACCATCCTGTATCATGTCAAGGAAGCTAAAATGCCACTGTCAGATAGAATATTAATAACAATTTCCAGCGAATTCAAATTTGTTTTTAAAAACACTTAAAATAGCAAAGTTGGTGTCAACTTCCGGTATAACCGGAAGTGGCAGCAAGTTAGAAATATTTTAATTAAAATCTTCACATTTGGAAACTTCTAAAACAAAATTTTCAAAAATCTACTTTATTTAGAAGACCATAAATTTTTAATGGAGATTCTTCTTGAATCATCCTGTACATAACCATTTGGAAGATCACATTAAAATGTGGTTAAGATTGATCGGGAGTTTAATATCTATATTCCCTGTAAATTTCAACTCAACAGCTTCAGCAGTTTTTGTGTTACATCGGTTCGTACAAACAGACAGACAAAAAATTTTTTTAAAGTTAGGTTTGCTATATGAGTCAATCCATATCAAGTGATCCAAATTTGAATAAATTTTTTACCTGACCTCACTCAATATTTTTTTTCTTTTGATTTCCTTGAAGAGCTACTCTAACTTAGTACAAATTTCAAATTTTAGATTTTTATCACTTATGGTTGCCTTTTTAAATAATTTGGAAATTTGGAAAATTCGCAAATTTTGCAGTGTAACATAATACGTTTTTTACTGTAACTCCGTTTAGGGTTGTGATAGAAATATAAAAATAACACCATTCTCTTCAGAATTGCTTAAGCTTTAATTTGATATATTACAAGTGTGTGTTTAAAGCAACTAAATTTTTTTATATAAAAACTCAAATTTTCAAAGAAGATTCCAAAGAAATAATATTCTCAAAAGTTTCGAAAAAAATCCTGGTTATTCTTTTAACTTTTATAAACAAAATTTAAAAAAATCAAGTTGGGACCTTCATGGGATCATATATATTTTTAAATATAACTATGAAGAGACATTAAAAAACGTATTTTAAAGGATCTTGAAGTTAGTTTTTGATGGATTATAACTCAGTTTATTAAGAGATATAGGGTTTATATGTGTAAATGGTAATTTTATGTATGTTACGGGAGATACTCAGTGGCGTCGCAAGAGGAAAATAGGGAGTGGGCAAGATAATTTTTGCGAGACCCCCTTTAATTTTGTTTTTAAAATTTCTGTCTTAAAAATTAGGGGACAATCAAAGGAAAAAAAAAGAAAAACAGTCACTCGCGAGGTCCCTCTAAGTGCGAGGCCGTGGGCGTGGGCCCACATCGCCCACGCCTAGCTACGCCACTGAAGAAACTCTGTGGGTTTCAATAAGTTCTGATAAAGATCCAGTTATTTTATTTGCCCTGAGACAGTCAGGCTGTGGCAAGAAACAGACAAGTAGGATCTTGCAAGCAGAACTTTAAATATGAATCGATCTCATGCCAGTCCTTAAGCAGTGCAGTTCAGTTAATTCTTCAGTGTTTCTAAAAGCGGGTTGTGTAACCCCAGTATGTTATTGCTAGTTTGTAAAAGTGGGTTGTGTAACTCGAGTCTTTATATTCAATCTGATCCAGCAGTTCGGTGTTCAACCATACAAATGTATAGAAAGACAACTCAAAAAGTCGTTTAAAAAATTAAATTATCATTACAGAAAAAAATAGCAGCAGTTATTTGAATTTCTATAATATATTTTGCTTTATCTAATAAATGACAAGATATATTTCTTAAAGGAATACTAACTTTGAGTCAGGGGTATAAAAAGATACCACTACATTAAAGCGTTGTTATCACACTAGTCTTTTAAATTGCTGATATTGGATTGTTGTCATGATCGTCATAATTTTCAGTGGTATACAACGTAAATACTTGCTTCAAAAAAAGAACCATAGTTATAGTGAAAAGAACGACAACTGGAAATGATTCATCCACATAAATTTATGTTTTAAACAAACTCGTAATATAGCTATCTCGCACGAGATCTACTATCTAATGTATTGAAAAAGGATATTATAATAACCAACGTAGTTTTAATTGGGATTTCAAGAGTTTAATGATTTCGTTTTAACCAATTACCCAATGATTTAGGAACCGGATATTCAGGACCCCAATAATTAGAGTTGAATTCCAGAAAAACAATTGTTTTTCTGGAATTCAACTCTAATTATTGGGGTCCTGAATATCCGGTTCCTAAATCATTGGGTAATTGGTTAAAACGAAATCATTAAACATATTATAATAACTTTTGGGAGTGTTTTTGGGAGAAACATTTTTTTCAAATATGATCCCAATAAGATCCCAATTTAAAATTTTGTTTGTTTGTAGACAAATACTTAAGTAATTACCTAAAAATTTTTCAAAACGATTTGAGATATTATTTTTCTGGAATAACCTTTTCAAAATTTAAGTTAAAAAATTAAGAGTTATAATTTTTTTAAAATTAGCTTGTTGCATATCATTTTAAAGCTTGTAAATTTCTGAAAAAAATGGTATTTTGCTCCAAAATATATTTTTATCTTAAGCCGAGATATAGCTAGAAACGTAAAACAATGTGTGTCTTAATTTCACATTTTTCACAATTTAAAAAATTGTTTAATAAAAAAGTACATGAGATAAAAACAAAATCTTTTGGTTTCTTTCTTCTTTCACTTAGTATAACCGGAGGACAAAATCTTAGGTTAATATAAAATAGTAAGGTAATTTTCTTTGGATCACTTGATATGGATTGACCCATATGTGTCGAATTTGCTAACTGAAAAACATATTAATACCTAAAAATTCGAAAATCACAGACAGACCCTTCTATTTTATTTATAGGTATTGATGTTAAGTAACCCCAAAAGAAGCTCCGATTCAAAATTCTGACGATTCGGATGTAACATAACCTTGCGGCGACTTCTTGAAAATGCACAAAAAAATAGTCATTTTGAAATACTCGAGCGCGTCAGATTTTCATATAGACGATTCAGCTTCATGCCCGAGACATGCTGATCCATAATCTGACGATTAACAGAAGGCATTCTTTAAATCTGACAATTTGAAAAAAAAAAATTTATTCATTTTAAGTGAATTTCCTTTTTGGAAATATACTTATTACAGCGGGTGTCATGAAAAGATCTTAGCCCGGGACTATGGCAGAAATTTCATCAAAATTGCGAATTGACAGTTCAAAGCCTTTCCCTGTAAGTGAACTACAATACCTTTCGAGAAAAATTAAGAAATTTGCTGAATTTCTTTATAATAAGTGCTTTGCATCGTTTTTATCATTACAATAACGATATTTATATCTGTTTCACTTTTCAAAATAAAAATAAACTAACTTTTCAAGAACACGTCATCACCGATTTTGAAAATTTGTTCACCTTTTAAAAGTTAAATTATTTAAATGCATATATGTTATAGGTACTATATGAGATCCGCCTGGGTCCTGGGGGTCCAAAAGCGCTAAAAATTAACTATTTAACCGATTTTGTTACACAGTGTTTTGTCTAATACAAGTTAACTAGACAAAATTATTTTTTAATAGATATAAGTTTCAAAACCTCCTGTCTTTTTGGTTGCAAACACTGCTCCGCTCAAACTGCATGTACTAAACTTTATTTACGATTTTTGTTACTTCGGCTTATAGAAATCATCAGATTATATTTTCCCATGATTCTTAAATAATTTCCTTCGAAAAGAAAAAAACCTCGACCACGGTCGAGAATGTCGAAATGGCGTTTTTTTTTTCAAGTTAGTAATCCTCCCACTCCCTTACGTCAAGCTAAAGTCCTCAGATTATTTAAATGCACACTTTTAAGCATGTAATTAACACACCTTACCTTAATCAGACGCGCTCGATTATTTCTAATGATCAACTTTTTTTTATTATTCTAGTCCTATCCTAGTCCTATCCGCTATCCTAGTCCGTCGGCCATATATATATATATATATATATATATATATATATATATATATATATATATATATATATATATATATATATATATATATATAGGTTTCATATATGGTGGAGTTACGCAACAGGGTGCAAGGTATCCCCCCTTATATTAATATGCCGAGATTCATCAAATTCCAAAATCCCGGCTTGGGCTCCCCTACTAATACCTACATACTTGAATCATTTGTAACACAGGCATTTTACAAAAGGATTTGTTAGAAGAATAAAAATAAAACACGACATACAAGTAAAGAAAAGAGAAGAAAAAAAAACGTGATTCAATCAAGAAGAGAAAATACACCACACATAATCCCTTCAAACAATTCTTTTTTGTTCTATTTCTCTTTTTTTCTTTTTTTTACTTTACTTTTCCTCTCTCCATTCCATTCGTCACATTTTCCTTGTTTGTATTGTATTCAATACATATTTATTATTATTACTGTAGGTGGCATCACTCGCGCATTCATTTAACTAGAAGTAATAGGTATATCTGTGTAGTGCCTTCATTCATACAAAATAAATATTTTTCATAAGAGCCCGCATGTTAATTGAAAATACACATAATGAATATGGAGGTATAAAAATACGTACATTATATTCAAATCTATTCAAGTGCCATATAACATATAATATTTATTATTATAAAATATTAAATAGGAAATTATTTAAAATTCTATTAATAAGATGAAACATTCATTTTGATTATAAATTCATGTACTCTATAATTTAATTAAATTTACTTTTCCACATTAATGTTGGCACCCGGGGCTAGTGCTCAGCGAGGCAAATTCTGAGGTGGGTGGCAAAACTTGGAACAATTTGGCGTTTTTTTTGCTAGTCACTTGTTTTTTTTTAGGGAAAAGTTGATGTGAATTTTTTTCAGGGGCGGCATTTTTCACGGTGCTCGAGGCGGCACTTAGGGTAAATCTGGTTTTGCATACAGAATATCCTTCTATGCGAACGTGCAGGGACCGTATAAAAAAATTATTCAGAAACTTCATAAATAGCTATAAAAAATATAATTCCCTCTAGATAGAAAAAAAACAAAACTTTTTTATACGGTGAACTGGGAACCGAATAAAAAACTAATGACTCAAAGAACCATATAGAAAATACATCACTAAGAACACTCAAAATCTTAGGATTTTCTTAGAAGTTACGTTTCTAAACAAAATAAAGTATTAATTTACACATGAAAACATTTTATTTCACTTTTATTATATTTATAAAAATTACAATAAATACATATGTAAAGAAACTTAATGATGCAATAATATATTCTTATGCAATGTATTGATTAAATACTAGAAAACAGTCAATAAATAACTTTATTGCAAATTAATATTCAAATTTCTTACTTTTTCTTACTTTTCTTTCTCATTATGCATTTTGATCGGCATTTAAAAAAAAATAAATAAGTAAATTACAAAAATAAAAATTGCAAAAAAAAGACTGCAAAATAATTTTTGCTGTACTTGTAAAATAGCTGAGTTATCACGGTATAGGTAATTCTTACTTGGGTTATCTTGTTTGACTAGATAATTGAGAGTACACTTCCATATGAAGGGTACAGGGGAAAAACGATCAGAGTCACAAAAATTAAATTTTTCAGGGGAGCGTTTTTAAACTTTAAAGTGTCAATTATGTATTATAGGCGCATATTTTTCAACATAAAATTTTTTTGCCTGAAAACCACGTATAGGATCTGGTTCAAACATTCGGTGGTTATTGCTAATATAGTAAGCTAGAAAACGCCATGCCAGCAGAAAATAGACGGCTAGCCGTTTTCGCGAAATTTGACATTGAATTATGTATTATATGCGCATTTTTCAGCAAAAAAATTTGGTTCCTCCCCTGCATATCACGGACTAAGGTCGATTTTCACGTGTAATGTTAGCACGGGGTCAATATTCTGCATACTGCCAACATAACTGCATGGATTTTGGCATTTTTTACTTTTTGTGACTCTGACCGTTTTTCCCCTGTACCCTTCAGTAATCTGTCACAGTTATCGATTATTATGACATTACTATCTTACGTAAAAGCTATCTTCGTGGAAATCTAGCTTTATAATAGTAACGATTGTCTAAAGAATTACATACTTATATATGTTCACCAGTACGATTTAAAGCGTACCTATAAGAAAATTTAGGGCTAACAGAAAGTGTCGGATAATTCACAGATATATTGTTTGCTAAGTAAGCCAAAAAACTCTGACAGACATAAAAGTTTGTTTGCCGGAAAAGGTATTTACAAATTTCGAAATCTTAATAAAAGGACTAAATTATTACTCACCAAACCGAATGTTGTTAATGTTCTTACAATATTTTTTATTTTACTGCATTTCCGAATCTTTGAGGGTTAAATCCCCTAATACATTTGTATTGACAATGTATTCGTAGTACTCATATGTATTAATACGAATACACATTTACCCCAGGAGTGGCCAAACGAAGCTTTTAAATTTTGAAATTCGAATTCGTTATGGATTCACGGATCCAGTAAATGTGAATAAATAAAAAACTGATATCAAATAATTGTAATGACTGGGGATCCATTTGATAACTTCAAATAATCTATTTCAATTTGACAAATAAAGCATAATTTAATTGGAAACATTATTACAATACCAGGCTCAAATAATACTCGTAGCTTTTTACCATTTAAATAATACAGTATAATTGCTTGTTAGTTTTTACACTAGAATTTTACTTTTTGTTTATCTAAAAAAATTAGGATTCATTAGGACATAGGATTTATATTCTATTGTCGAAATTGTCGAAATTCGTTACTTGACCTTGGCTGTGAGCTTTTCCAAAAATTTTCACTTACTTTATTACCTACGTTCACATATTGATTGAAATAGCTGCTTTCAAGTTAGATGTGACAATAATATTTTTGAATAAATTTCTATACATTATATTTGTAGAATTCAGGTGAGTCACTTTAAATTATCAAATGGATGGCAAGTTTTACGATAACGATACAATAGTTATAATACTATACTTTTTACAGTTGCTATAAAGAAAGGGTTTGCAGCATTACATGTTATATACGTATTACTGTGTCATGGAGGTAGATGAATGTAGATGATGTATTTATTGTATTACGTTACCAATCAAGTGCACAATTGGGTATTTGACTGATGTAGCAAATGATAGTAAAATATAGTGAATAACATAGCGTATGATTCAGTGATAATGATTAACCATTTATATTAATTTAAAAAAATATATATAAATATTTTATTTTTCTAAGTAAAAATTACAAATTTGGAATTGGCGGCTGAAATGGCTAAAGAGATTTATTTGGGCATGTGACGTCACAGCACGAAAGCATTATAATATTGCAAAGAGATATTTATAAAAAAGATACTCACATTTTAGTTTTTACATTTTTAAATTTTGCTGAACAAAATTTGGGATTCGAAGCAAAGAGGTTTGCTAGCACAAACGAATCTATTATTCCATTTTTATTAAATTAAAAATGAGGTAATATGTAATTAGTCATAAATCAACAGAAAATACATATAAAATAATTTAATACCATGGATACGACATTAATGAAGGTGGAGCTTATTTTCAAAAAGCAATTTCTAACAAAATGTAATATTCGAGTAAAATGAGATCTTCTATATCTAACACCACCAAAATTTTTACGGATTTTTTACCAGTGAATAACAAAGTTTGGATGTTATAAAGAAGAACCTCAACCAGTATAAAAATCTAATTCAAGTTAATCCCCTTAAAAGTGGGTCCTCAAAAAAAAAAAATTCGTTTTGAAAATAAAATATTATCTTATTTCATTTTTTAAAATTACAAAAAAGTAATAAAATAAAAAGCGAATTGGTTCGTGATGTTACGTCACTGACACGTGACCAAGTGTTTTCGCAACAAAATTCAATTAAATAAAAAAAAAACTACTTCTCCTTTAAATCGCTTTTTTATACAAAAATCAATTACCGGGATTATATTTAAGTCATTTAGAATATTTTAAAACCCTCTTTCGAAATTTGTCAAATACCCAATTATGTCTACGTGTTAATGCTGTCTGTTTCCATAATTAAGTACTTATTACTTGCAGCTATATTTTCCATACAATAAGTGTTCACACAATTTACTATAATGTAATGTACACACATAAATTAGAAAGTGGTTTTTCAATGTTGTCTCTACTTACCACTAACAGAATGTACACAATTTTCAGGATATCCATATTCTTATTACTACAAGGAATCATTCAAAAAGGAAAATAAAAAAAATAAAAAGAATCTGAAATATATATATATATATATATATATATATATATATATATATATATATATATATATATATATATATATATATATATATATATATATAGGTATATATATATACATGTATATATATATATATATATATATATATATATATATATATATATATATATATATATATATATATATATATCGCGAAAACGTATACGTTGGAGTATGTAATATTGATATCCGCTATGACTGATACAAGGGTAATTCTGTGATAATGGGGGCCACCCAAAATTTAATGGTTCTTCTAATATTTTTATAATCGATAAGTATTGTGGATTTATATTAACAGTAAGCTAAAAATAATAAATTGTCTATTTGTTGCAAATAATAAACAAATATGTGACAATATTGTTTCGAACCGTTAGTTCATTTTCAAACAGAATAAAAATTATATTCGATACATGCCCTTATATACTAATTTTATCTACCTATACTTATGAAGGAGGAGTGGTATATGGTATGGAAGTGGAAGGGGCGGGGTAGTGGGAGAATCCGAAAAACAAGAAAAAAAGATTACATTACATGTGAAGAATGCAAACAAATACGTGACAAAAGATTGAAATTGACAAACAGACAATATTTCAGAAAAATACAAATTTAAAGGCTTAAATAAATTATAATATTGATAATAAAGTTGAACTGTAAATATCAGTGTAGTCATTTAAAAGGTGATCGGAGTTATCAGGTCGGAGAACACAACATTAAAGACTCCTTCGAACTTGTAAACCAGTTAAATATTATTCCCTTTCCCGGTCGGTACAAATTGGCTTCCCTGGACGTGCGTAGTATGTTCACCAACATCTCTACCTCTAATTAGTAAAATAATAAACAATAAGATAAAAAATCCAGTAAAACAATCCGAGTTAATAAACACCTTTAATACAATTTTAAAACAAAGCTACTTTGAGTTTGACAATAAATTCTTCCGACAGACAAGTGGCCTTTCAATGGGATCACCTCTGAGCCCTCTGTTAGCCGAAATTTATATGTCGAACTTAGAGGAAGTAATAATGAACAACACACTAACCAATCAACATGTAAAATTTTGGTATAGATACGTGGACAATATAATTATAGGCTTCGATGGATCAATCCGCCAACTAGAAAAATTTGTAGAGTCAATAAATTCGTTAAACCCAAAAATTCAATTTGATTTAGAGGTAGAAAAAGATAATAGCATAAACTTTTTAGATTCAACTATAACCAGAATTAACAATAAGCTTGATTTCAACATATATAGAAAACCATCTTACTGTGGCATTACAATTCCAAATGATTCAATAAGCCCGTATCAACATAAAATCTCAGCCTATAATTCCATGATCCACCGAGCGTTTAATATACCTTTGTCGGAAGAAAATTTTGAAAAAGAAATAATATAAAAATAATAACGGATATATAATTCAAACTTAATCGATAAATTAATAGCTAAGAAAGAATTTAAACAAATTTTAAAAGAAATTTACCCCTCCGTTAAACCAGAACCAAAAACTAACTTTAAAACTATAACATATTTTGGTAATATATCAGATAAAATTAAAAAAATTCTAGAAAAATCAAATGTAAATATAGCACTTAAATCAGGCTTTAATCTAGGAAACTTAATATATAACAATAAAACAAAAATTGATAAACTTAAAAAATCGGGTATCTACAAATTAAACTGCCAAGACTGTAATAGTTTTTACATCGGTCAAACTGGCAGAACTTTGAAACACGGAGGGCCGAGGATTTCAGATCCTATAGGAATAAGAAATCCGACTCTGCTTTTGCGAGGCATTTAATTGACACAGGACACACACCAGAACGGGAAATTACCGTGTTACACGAGGCAAACAAAGGACAGAAGTTAACAATTCTAGAAGCAATAGAAATAAATAAACACAACTCCGATCATCTTTTAAATGACTACACCGATATTTACAGTTCAACTCTATTTTCAATATTATAATTTATTTAAACCTTTAAAATTGTATTTTTCTGTAATATTGTCTGTTTGTCAATTTCAATCTTTTGTCACGTGTTTGTTTGCATTTGTCACATGTAATGTAATCTTTTTTTCTTGTTTTTCGGATTCTCCCACTACCCCCGCCTCTGACACTTCCACACCATATACCATTCCTCCTTCATAAGTATAGGTAGATAAAATTAGAATATAAGGGCATGTATCGAATATAGTCTTTATTCTGTTTGAAAATGAACTAACGGTTTGAAACAATATTGTCACAGATTCAAAAATAAAAGTGGTATTTTGCAAAGTAAAGTATTTGTTTATTATTTACAAATTTGGAATACCATAAAGTAACGCTCAAATCTATTAATATTATCTATTTGTTTCTGTAGAGGAGACATGGGTAAAATGTTGTAACAAAGTTGCAAAATTAAAATCAAGATAATTAATAATGAAAATTGTTGTATTTTGGTGAATAAATTTGGGTCAAAGTTTGTTATTTCAGAAATATGAAAAAAAATTAGACATTTTAATTAAAGTAATTTGGGACAATAGATGTATCTAGAAATGTATTTAAAATAAAGTCCGAAAAAAGACTGGTATAATATAAATAAAAACAATTACTGAAAAATTAAAATTTACCTACTTAGATATTATTGACTTTTTATAATAAGTGTCAGAGCATAAACCACATTGTGTAGACCTGCTGAAGTCAACTTTCCTAATTTTTTCTCCTGATTAGTTGTAACACAAAAGGCAGAAATAACATCAATTAATAGTATGTTTAATAACTAGGCAACGTACATAAATTCACTGATATAAGTTCAATAATTTGCAGGAAGTTTAATTTTATAATTATTACCAAGTTTTTTAGTCGAATTTTTCCTTGAAAAAATTAGACTTATACAGTCTATACGACAAGAACGGCGAGAGGCGAGAGTAGGGGCGCTATCCGTTTCATGCATTTTCGACGTTTTCGAAGTTTGTACCACTCGCACAGGTCACCCAAATAAACCTAGAGGGCTGAAATTTTGTATTCGGATTGAGTTAGTATCAAGGGGGTGCCTTTTGGACGTCTCGACTTTTAACCCCTACCCCCACCATTTTTATACCCAAAAGAACATGATTTTTCTTGTTTTTTAACAGTTTCGTTCGGGTCAAAATCTCCCAAAATAAACCTAGAGGGCTTAAGCTAAAGCTACAGCTTATGCTAATTGCCAGACACTGTTTTTTGGAGGTTTCAACTTTTAACCCTTCCCCCACGATTTTTACGCCAATATTTCCTTAATTTTTTTGCTTGTTTTCTAACACGTCTAGAGACTCTCTAAGGGAACCTAGAGGGCTGAAATTTTGTATTCAGTTAGTATCCAGCTAGTACCTTTTAGGGAGTCCACATTACTTTTCCCCCCACTTCTCCCATTTTTACATCGGAATTCAATGCTATTGTTAAATGTGTTTTAAATGCATTATTTTTATTCTAAATACAAGTAGGCGAATAGTAATTTTAAAAAATTTAAAAAAAAAGTGAATTTACTTTTATAACAAATGAAATACATACATATTAAGTAATTTAAAAATGTTATTAAAGTCACTGTTTATTTATAAAAGAGAAATTTTGGATTTTTTTGGAAAGAAAAAATATCTTCATAAAAGCCTTCCAGTTTACTATTTATGTTCCTTTTTTAATATTTAAAAATAAAACACAAAGGCAATTGGCGGATAAGCATGGGTAGGAATGCCCTCGTACGAATTGTGTTGGCTTTTTCCCTGTTAACTGCTATCGGCACAAAATTGAAATTTACTGAGATTCAGCCCTTAAAACCTTAAAACCTTTTTTTAAAGCTCTGATCAACCGGACACTCATCATCAGTTTTGAAACCACCAAAATGACAAATCGCTTGTGGACTTTCAATTACATTTCGCTTGTAGACACTCAATACCGAAGATGAAAGGAAAAATTCGACTTCCGTGATGGGGCTCCGCTATTTGAAAAAAACAAAAAAAATGTATCAACTGCATAGCTATTAGCATGGGTAATTACATTTGAAATAACAGCAGGAATACAAAATTTTATTTGCAATTTTCGGAAAAAATTATAAGCCGATTTGGGCATTTCAAATTTTACGAAATACCACGAAAAAGAAAACAGAAGTGATTTTTTTATATGAAATGTTACAGTCAATATTGCAAATCTGATCCTCTAAATTTAATCCCTAGACTTTTCTAGAGATCATTGGATAATTTATTAAAAATAATCAAATCGTTATTAAAAATTAATAAAAAAAAATTATGTTGTCACTTAAATTTTTCCCTATCCTTTATAATTTTGGAAATAACAAATAGAATTTTTAAATTAGTAAATAGTGGCAACTGTAACAGCTATAGAATATATAGACCGAGAGCCGGTGACATTAAATGTGTTGTCACAGGGATTTAAAAAAATTGTGTAAGAACAGACGGTTAAACAAGATACACACAAATTGAGCGCTGTATGACAGAATTTGATTAATACCCGTGATAATAGTAAAAAGTTAAATGTTTTAACAATCAATAATCAACTCAATTAAAAATACTTCGGCAAGCTTTGTTCTACAATATCGAGCTCAATTTGTTTGTATCCTGTTTAATTATAAATTCTTAAGCAATTCTTTTAAATGCTTATGACAACATATTTGATGTGACCGGCTTTCAGTTTAATAATGAAGAACATTATTGATAAACTTTGTTTTTTGCCTTGGATATATTTGACTGACAAATAAAAACTATGAAGAAAATTAAATAACACTCTAAATTGAATTTTATTTCAAAATAGGAAAAAATCATAAAACAATCTTACTATTATTTTTGCCTTCAACATCTAATTCTGAAATATTCATTTGTGCGTTTTGTTTAACAGACCGCGCCGCACCGCGTTTTTCGACGCGTTATTTTTAGACGAACTGATTTGTTGTTTTAAAATAACAACATCATTATTGGAATACAGTCAAATCACCGTTCGTTGACAAGTTAAATTTCCTAGAAACATACATGTTAATTTTACTATTACCTATGGACAGCTGCAGGTAAAATTTTAATGGTTACCTTGATGGAAAAAATAATCTTAGCTTTCATAGAAGGATCTATGCCTTTGTAAGTAGACATGTTATTATAGTATCGCGGAGTTCTATGTAGAACTATAAGAAGTAAATAATATTATCATAAATAATAAAACAAATATTTTACTTATATTTAACTACTAAATATAAGTAAAATACACATAATAACAAATACACATTTTTACTCGTTGTAAGCAATATCAAAATTGAAATAGAATCATATGCCTTACTCTTTTTACGTATATGCGAATTTTATTATCTAAAAAGAGTAAGATATATGATTCTATTTGCAGTTGCTTACAACGAGTAAAAAGTGTACCACGTCTATTTTTTCAATTGTGACAATTGTTTCAAGCTTAAAAGCCTATTTTCAAACAAAGTTATTATACCTTGTTTTCACGAATTGCTAACTTTTTATGCAGCACGTGCAAAAATATCTTTCCGACTATTTCTTTCAAATTTACATAAGAATCTACAAATTACATACCTAATCTTCCTTGCAAATCACTCTATCCATTAGTAAAAACTGAAACAAAATAAGTTCAGTAATTACCGAAAAGACGCGATTGAGGCGTTATGCACTGTTGTGATGGTTAACCTTAAATGACAATTATTTTGTGCAACTCTATGATTATATCAAAGATCTATTGAATTTTTAATTCGCCAAGTGTATGTTGGACGCAGTAAAATTAAGGGCGGGGTAAGGTATTAAAATAATTTTTTTGCTTTTTTTAAATTTCTTTAACTTAATGCATAATATCTCAAGAATATTGTCTCAAAATTTCAAGTTGATTGGAGAAAAATTGACGAAGTTATAAGCATTTTTGTTGTTACCTGGCAGATGTTTCGCTCTCTATATATCTCTCTCTCTTAGTACTATTATAGAAATTTCAATGCAGGTACAAACGTGTTTATACCTGTACTGTACATTTTGTCAGTGTAGAGTACAAAATCTAGTTTAGCAGTAAGTATTCTATATCAGTTTTATACAAGAATTTGGTAATACTGACATCAAAATGGGGAACTGCACAGTGGTCCAGTTTCCAAAAAAGGCGGACAAAAATGAGAAAAGTTAAGTTTGTAATTTTGAACTTATTACCCCGTAATACTGTAGGGGGGACACCTCTACACCTCAGTGCAAACCCTCAGTCTATTATACTGTCTGCATTACCAGATAATGGAGGGTGTATTTTTGAAATCAAAGTGATTGAAGTTGAAAATGAAGGTAAATAATCATTATGGACAAGTGGTAAAGGGTAATTGAATATTTCTACAGGGTGTAATTTTTACAGAGAAATATTGCATTGTTAATGTATTTTATTTATAAGAAATAGTTATGAGTTTGATCGAGTTGGATGGTTTACTTTTTTTTGCAACAAAGTATGAAGTATGTAGATTATTTTAAAAAACAAAATTCTTGCCCCAATGTGCCCCTTCGTTATTGCCACCAATTTCAGTTTTTTCTTGTCTACTTCATATTTATAATCAGAGTCCTTGAAAACCTTTATATACCATTTTTTGTTCCAATAAAACGAATTTTTTATTTTTGTGCGCCATTTTTGACCTGTCATTTTGAATTTTTAGAATAATAATATCAAATTCATAATTAAAAATCTTGAAAAATTTCATATACTGTTTCAATAAAACTAACTTTTTTATTTTTGCCCGTCATTTTAAATTTTCAAAAAAATAATATCAAAATCATAATCAGCGACCTTAAAAACTTTTATATACCATTTTTTGTTTCAATAAAACTAATTTTTCTATTGTTGCCCGCCATTTTGGACCTGCCATTTTAAATATTCACAATAGTAATACCAAATTCATAATCAGAGGCCTCGAAAATCCTTATATACAATTTTTTGTTTTACTCAAACTAATTTTTGATTTTTGTCCGCTTTTTTTGGAGATTGGACCACTGTGGACTGCAAAGTTTATTGCTATATTTCTGACCTTTTTTTGTAAAGGATCTTTTTTTTGAAAAGGATCTTTTTTTTGAAAAAGGTTTGTTTTATGGTCTTAGATAGTTTATCTTTGTAGGTATACTGTATACTATATTTCAAAAGAGATAAACATACTTTCACATGTGGTCTCATAAAACAGAAAATTTTGAAAAAATTTTAATCCTTTTTTGTATAAGGTCAATTTTATTATTTTCTTTTCATGTACACCCATATATATATATTATCAAATACAGCTAAACCTTTGTTTATGCGGTCTTTTTTGTGCGGTTTCTTTTGTGCGATTTCTTTTATGCGGTTTTTAAAAAAATGACCATGACCAAAGAGACAGTAAGAAACTTAAACATTTACTATAATAACTTTCTTTGATAAAAATACTTTTTAACGGCTTTTAAGCATTTAATCAATACATTGCATAAGAACATAAGTTTTTTCATCATTTAATTTGGTTACAGATGAATTTTTCAAAATTTTGATAATATTATAAAAATGAAATAAAATCTTTCTAGGTGTAAATTAAGACTTTATCTTGTTTAGAAAAAAAAAACTTCTTTTGAAATTGTGAGGTTTTGAGCGTTTTGAGTTACAAATTAACTCAATTATCAGCGCGGAAAGTCGTATCCTGTAAGAAAAGACATGAAAATGATAGTAATATAAACTTATTTCGTAAAAATGTTCGCAGTGTTTTCTCTCTGCCACCAAAAACATGCTAATGATACACAAACACTGTTTTGATTTTGTGCATCAGATTAATACAATTACCGGCTCAGAGAGCCTTGTCTCTTAAGTAAAAAAATAAAAATAAAAATATGTATTATTATACATACATATATACAAATGCAAAATTACAGTGGATAGAAGTAATTAACTGCTCGTATGAAGTCTGAATAATTAATTGTTCATTACTATTATGGAGACTCCTCCACATGTACTCCGTTAAATAAATTGTCAATATTTTTAGTTTTTTACCAATTCTTCGTCGCAAATACCTTTTTTAATTTAGACCAGTGCGACTCAATACCTTGGGTATGGGCAATAGAGTTATTTGGATTTACAAAGTTGTACCTCTGATTTACTGTCAAATGAGTAAACCCCGAAGCTTCAAGTATCTCACTATTATAGCTTCGCCAACTGTCCCTCACAATTGTTGTGCCGGGTTTTATATAATCCAAGATTTTGGTAGTTAAACTGTTCATATCTCTTTTTGCTACCACCTTCAAGAAGCAATTTGAAGTGCCTCTTTCTATCCCCCTTAAAACCCATTTCGTTTTTGTTAACCGCCCCCGGTTATATTTTCCACGGTCAAAAACACTCTTGTCAACCTCTACAATACGATTTACTCCTCCTAATTTTGTGCTCGATTCAATTAAACAAAACGGTAAAAATGTTTCGAAATCCAGTCAAAATTTTTCTAACTGTTCGATCATATCTAAGCCAGTTTCTTTCACGAACGTTAAATGGGAGTATTTCAAGATCCATCCTACTAAAACCAATATCATTTTATTTATCGGTTAAACCGAGTTCAGATAATCGAGTGATTACTATAAATTAATATAGGGTAGGGCGGGGTAAAAAAAACACTAATCAAGTGGGGTAAAAAAAAGACACACACTTATATTAAACTCAACAGTGTTAAACTTGTACTTACATATTATATAATACTGCGCACATGACCATAGTAGTTAAGCGCAGTATAATAACAATAAAAAAAAAAAAAAAAAACAGTGTTAAATTCGAAAAATAAAAAATACTACAACAAAATACATTAGTATTTTAAGCTGTCTGGACAAAAAATTATTTTTTAGAGCAGGCTTTATAACATAAAAAATTTTTTTCCCAAACTTCTGTTATTTTGGAGAGAAAAACTTTCATTCCGCGACAATGAACTTTTTCAGTAGGGGAGAGGGGTTACATTTTCTATTGTAATTTTCCTACGTTACGAGATACACTTATGAAACTACCACAATAAATATTAGAGGTAGTGTTGATCGAAATAAAATTCATAACTTTGAAAAAATATTCATCATTAAGTAATAATCTTGGAAAATAGAAAGATGAAAATTCTGTCCCAATCTGCCCGTAACGGGGCAGATGTGGACAGAGGTAGATATGGACAGGTTAAAAAAGGTATTTATAACATAAAATAAAATAAATAATTTATCTAAACAATGAAATATTTTTATTCCTTTATCAAAAAATTACTTAACATCTCTAATATGCACAGTAATTATTTGAAAAATTGTAATTTAAAGAAAATGAATCAATGCTGCTTAATACATAAATTATAAATATAGATTTTGTCTTTTTATCCACCCCAGCATATTCGTGATGGCACTAAAATGGACAGAACATACATTTCAACCACTCTTCATCACTTCCGGCTTCAGAAAATAAACCGGAATAAGTTTCTGCTACATTCCGTATTCAATACCCCTACATTCAGTATCTACTACACATTCATTATTAGCAATATTCATATCTAAGATCGCCACTGTTATCACTATCATTTGAAGTTACATCAGAAACATCCTCAGTAGAAGTACTACAAACAGTCAGCTAGTATATTTTTTTTTTCGTTTCATTTTTTATTTTTTTTTTTTAGAGCTTTCAATCGACTTTTTTAGAGCTCACTTTTTTCTTTGCCTTTTTATAGCCCTGTTGGTAATTTTTGAAAGAAAATATTAAAATAAAAACACTTTGAGCACTTGTGAATAGTGTCCATAAGTATCCCATTAAAATGTCCACATGTGCCCCATGTGCTATTACTCAAAACATTTGAGTGTAATTTTTTTAGGTTAGAATAAATTGAGAGAAAATAAGAACCCATATCTAAAATACACTTTAAACCTTTAAAGCATTATAAATAATTAAAAAACTTGGAAAACTTTTAATGAGAAAAAAATTATTCATAATTTTACAAAACTAAAAAATATTACTTTTACTATTAAAAAAGTCAATCTTTGAAAATTGTCAAAAAAACATGAAGTTAAACTGTCATAATAATTATGAAATAGTGAAGCAACTGTATTGGACTCTGTTGAGTCAGTGTTGCCAACTGTAGCTGGTTAAAAATCTCACAGAGCTGCTTAAAAAATCCCATTTTTCCTACAAAAATCCCATATTTTCCAAAATCCAAAAATACAGCTGACGAGCAAAATAAAAGCACTTTAATTTCAGTTTTTTCTTTTTAAGTGGTACAAGTAGGGATGATCGATATTAGAAAAACATGGATGTTGGCATCGATGTTAACATCGATTCAGGAGTATCGATATACGATATATATCGAAAGAAAGACATCGATGTTCGAAAACATCGATGTTTATGAAGCAAAATAAACAACCATTATAATCTATTATTTTATTTATTAAAAATTAACATTGCCCAGTATTTATTTGGTACACTTTGCAAAAAAGTCACTTTGTTAGAAGTTTCACTTTTAATCTGTTCTTTTGTTGATACAAATGCTGCCCAGCTTTTGAAAAAAGTTTCTCTGAAGCTGTTGAAATTGCTGTACAACACAAATATTTAATGGCAATTTTTTTCAAGTTTGGATAAGTGGATTCTAGAACTTGCCATAAAAGTAATGGATCTTATTTTAAATCAGCTACAGGACTTTTTAAATACTGGATAGCTTAGCGTAATATCGATGTTTCGATATTATTCTTGTAACATCGATGTGTCGATGTTATCGAGGACATAACATCGATGTTTTTCCCTAAACATCGATGTTTTTCTACCATCGATGAATATCGATCATCCCTAGGTACAAGACCAAAAAAGACTACACACACCATTGTACCGCCTCTGCATCTTATAATGAATTGTTAATGGTTTATTGCGTTTATTGTAACAAAAAAGTATATAATTATTCTTTGTTAAGGATAAGTTAGATTAGGCCATATTATATATACCTCATTTCAGACACAATTGATCATGAGTTTTCGTTAAAAAATTAAATAATTCTTATATTCGAAACAAATAAATCTATTCTTTTCTAAAAACAAACTGCAAATTTAAAATTTACGTAAATGCAATAATAAAAGAGATAAAGCCAAGAAAACAGAAATTATTTAAATTCAAAATGACGAAGCATGGTTAAATTTAACTGAAATGAACCATATGTAAAAAATCCCACAAATTAGAACATTTATCCCTCCATCCCACGAAACCTCAAAAAAATCCGTGAATCGGGATAAATCCCTCAAGTTGGCAACACTGTGTTGAGTCATTTATAAACTAAAATAGATTAGTAATGAAAAAGAAATCCTCATTGTCTACATCTACCCCCTCTCCCCAAGGTAAAAGATCTGACAAGATAGAGTGCTGCATTTTTTTCTTGTTATTCTATATGCTTTAGTAATGTAAAGTACAAAGTTTTATTTGTTTAAATGGTCCAACTGTTTGTAATTTTTTTATATGTCAAAAAAGAAGAAAAAAGTGGGGTAAAAAAGACAAAACAAGGGGTTAACACATTTAGAAAAATTAAAAAATATTGACAAGGATTTTCATTTTAAAACTATATAATGGCATGTTTATATATATTTTATGGATTAAAAAAATATTGATTCTTCAATAAAACAATTATTTTGTTAGTGAGCAGACGGTTTTCATTGATATCAATTTCAGTTCACTCGAAAATTTGTATTTTTGACCAATGAAAATTTATTTATGTTTTTATAATGTATAACTATGCTTTACTGCACACATTTAGTATTTTTAACAATTCATAGACTATTTTGATTTATTTTTTTACTTTATGTAAAGTGGTGTAAAAAAAAGACAGCCTCAAATTAACATATTTGGTTTTTTAATGAGCTACAATAAATTTTGTGTTAGTTGTACGTTTGTGAAATAAAAATTATTTTAATATTTAAAATCTAAAGAAATTTCCTGTGAGTCAAGCTTTTGCATCAGTTAACTTTTTCTGACTTTTCTTACTGCTTAATCTTAGCTAAAGTTTTTGGAACAATACATAAAATTTAAATATGTCTATAAAAAATTTTGTAGTAGAGATAGGGTTGTGAAATAAAAAGTGTTGTACTGCCAAATACCCAAGCTGTCTATTTTTTACCCTTCTAGTCATGTACTTGCAGTATCCTATTAGTTAGAGATCTGTCTTTTATTTACCCTCCACTGTCTTTTTTTTACCCCATTTGGCGGGTAAAAAAAGACAAGGTTTTTATTTTTTTATTTTTTTTAAGGCAAAATCTTAAAATACAAACAATTTAATATAATACAGTATTTTTTTGTCTAAAAATTCAAATATTTTTTACATGAAAAATGAAAAGATTTGATTTTGTCATTTTTTTACCCCGCCCAACCCTACCTATTTAATATTTACAATACATATACAAGCAGATATACCAAACTGAAAGTACGTAGATATATATCTCTTTTGTAATAGAGTGTATAATATACGTACAAATATAAAACATCGAGGGCAATAAAACAGACCTTTTCCAAAAAAGATCAGAAATATTTTAATTTTTTATGACAATGGCAATAAACAGCAATAAACTTTACAACCCCCCACTTCTGTGTCCGTATAGCCCAAGAATAACTTTGAAGCGTTTTCCCCACAGCTCACGTTTTTAAAGTCGGTTCCCCTCATAACATCAAAACTATAGCACCGATCCTTTTGAAATTTTGAGCACTATTTCTGTACATAATTTACGTGGTAACGCTGGAGAGCTTTTTTCAAATTTGTTAATAATTTTTATTTTACAATAACAAATCAGCCGATTTTTTTCGCAAAAAATCGTGTTTTTCTATTCTAAGTGTTCCAAAAAAGTGAAAAATTGAAATTTAGAAAAACCCTCCCAGCGTTACCTGAGGAGAACAATTATCTAACGAATGAACTTTAATTTTTTTATTTCGGATGATCCAGTACCAAGTTATGAGGGGCACCGCAATTCTACTTTTTTCCGAGACACGTCCGAATAATTGCTGCCATTACTGTATTTTTTAATATTTCTTCCTTAAAATTTTATACAATATTCTTCGAATGTCATACTTTAATGTACCACTGGTTTTAATAAAGAGATTTTAACTGTGTCGTCACAAAAAAATAACAAAAACATGCCTTCTTTTGTACGAATTAACCTTACCCCCTCCTCAATGTTTTTCAGGGTGGCTAATGTTGCTCACAGGTCTTGGGAAAAAATACAGTTGACACTATGAAACTGTGCACTATCGAACTGCTACAACCAGCATTACCTTTACATTTATTCCTGCGAATTATTACCTAAATATTTCAAACAATGAAATAAAATTATAGTTACAAAAATAGTGCAGTGATGGTTAAGGAGAAATTAACATTCCCTGCAATCGACCCTTTGCTTGTTTGATCACATTGAGAGTGCAGATATGGGTTGGAAACACATTTGCTGATATTGTCTGAGGAGAAAACTGAGAAGTATACTCGCCTCATAAAAGCTGTAGAAACTGTAACAATTTTCGTCAAAAACCATGGTTTAACCCTAGAATCATACGTACTCGTCAAAACAACGAACGAACATCTCTACCTGCTCCAATACTACAACTTGTCGGTGCCCGCTTGCTGTGAAACTTCTGTTATCTAATTTATTTGTTATTATAACACATAAGACGTATAAATTTTGTTTATAGCTATTGTCGTTTTTTCTATACTGAAATAGTGTGCGTCAAAAGGACGACGATGTATGATTTTTTTTTATTTTTTTAAAGATTTTGTACTCCACATTTAAAAGTTTTCCTAATTGTTCTAAAATTTATTAAAGATATGGATATTATAATTAATTTATTCAATGATTATGATAATGTGAAGATGATTACCTACAGCTGTTTGACTTATAGAGACGACATAATACTGAAGTTTTAATATATTGAATCGAAAATTAAAGAATGCGTTTCAAGTGACTTAATAAAATTTTAACAATTTATTTTGTGGAAAATATTTTAATTTTTATTATTTTTTGAGATTTTATTCTAAAAATTACTAACAAATTTTAGAAAATTTACAAATGTGCCTAATGGGGAAATAATTACATATCTATAGGAATATTTATGACTGAGAAATTTCACATTCTGTAAAGTCACACATGTCCACTGACTTATAATAGTTCATAAATTAATTATTTGAAACACATGTTTTATGATACAATTGATGTATTTATCTATTTTTTAATTTTTATAGTGAAAATATGCTTTGATAAAAAGATTAAAAAAATTAATAAATATTTATATTAAGAAATTTTTCCAAATCCAATTTTTTTAAATATTTTGTTCGCTTTTGTAGTATTGTTATGTAAAAAAAATGTTTTTTGCAAATAAACTCTAAAACTCCCCGTAAAAAGTCCATTCGTCGAAACGACGCCGATGTATGATTAACTTGACTCGTAGACCAACGTATGATTCTAGGGTTAAATATAATAATTTTTATTACGAATAGTAAAATAATTTTAATAAAAAAATTATCATAATCAACAAAAAATAAATGTAGTGAAATCAAAGCCATAATATAAGCCATATATGCACAATAAAAAAAGCCCAATTCCTCACCCCAATTTACTAAAATTGATTGTGTTACTGATGTCACTGAACCGTCATCGACCTTTATTTAAAAATTGTCAATTTTAGTTTTACAAAGCCGGAAATATTGTATATTTCTGTAATTATAATTTGGCTTCTTTTTAACTTATATAATTCAACATATTACACAGAAAATAGTAGAGATGAGCAAAAAAAGAGATTATTCTGTTTCGAAAATGATAATTTATGATTTCTACGTTGAATTAAAAAGTAATTTAGTATTTTTTTATCTTTATCATAAATTTTTCTTTTCGTACATTGTGTGCTTGCGGTAGTCACTAACTTGTGTATTGCTACAGTTAGTTGTGTTGTACATAATATTTTGATATATATTCTTATTAAAACGCATACAAAATTTAATTACGAACTTGTTCGCTGTTTGAACGTCTCTGTCTATAATACTGGACACATGATAAATACGTATGTACGTATAAGCATATGTATGTACATAATGGTCCATCTACACGACACCAATTTGCTTGCCCGTTCAGTTTGTGCAATAAAGTCCATTCATATCATTAACACGGTATATGTACGTGGTATACGTACATCATACGTACCACCACCACGTACATATTATGTATATATGTATGCAAGACACCCATACACACAACATCCAACGGATTAACACACACAACTCCACGTGCACATATATTACATAGTGGAGGTTTATTTTCTATCCTTTGTGGTTACGCTCGTTTCCCCAGTATAGAGATAGTAATGTTCGTTCTCTGTTCTCTGGGTTTGTACGAAATACAGTTTTCTCACTCAGACGCCCTTGTTTACTTGCACAAACTGGTTTGCACATTTATGTTGGTGGTAAAGTTCGAACGTGTGGACAAGTCTTAAGAGGACAGTTGTATCATAAAAGAGAATAAAATTTAGGTTCTAGTTAATTATTAATCATTCTGTTTACATTGCATGAAAAGCTGCTCTTTCACTTCTTTGTCCATCTCCGTCTTCATTGTATGCATCATAGAGTATGCATACAATTTCTTGATATCGCATGTAACATATCAAATAATAAACTTTGTTTAAAGTTAATTGGGAAAAAATGATGTTAGATTAGTAAAATTGTTCAATTTGGTACACGGAGAGAAATTCCTATTAAAATTACTGTGCTCATACTACAATCGACGTGTAACAAGCGAACATATTCAATTTTACCGTACAAAAATTGGATATCTTCGCCTGTTACACGTCGATTGTAGTATGAGCACAGTAATTTTTATAGGATTTTTCTCTCCGTGTAGGCAATGATAACATTTTTGTTCTCCCGTTACTTCATGACGTTTACCGATCAAATTCGGCGTTTGTAAAACTCATTATCAGACAGACACTTTTTCATATTTTTGCCACATTTTAGTTAAAATGTAAAATTATCTTTTCTTCCACAATATTTTATTTGTTTGGACTTTGTATCAATCCAAGTACAGATAGTTTTAATATTTTTCCTTCAGAACGCACTGATTATTTTTTATTTATAAAACTAGTGTCTGTGCACTATTTGGTCAGCCATTTTTTTAAGCCCCATCTATCTATTATATTTCAATACCTATTTTTCTTTACAACAGCTTACGACAACCAAGCTGTTTTCATAGGTTCAAAATAATAAATATACAAAATTAAATGTAAAATCTACACTAACTACACAAAAACACGCCAGATTATGATTCTGAAAAAGATAACCATGAAAATTTTAATCAGACATCTCCTTTAATTTGCTTCTAACAATTTAGAAAAAGAAGAAATGTTAGAAACTGTTGAAAATTATTGACATCTTTTTGAAAATTTGTTAATGTTTAGCTTCTACACTACTGAGCTTACATATTAAAATTGGAACCACAATAGTGCAGAGTCTGGCTAACTAGCACCAATAATATTATAACAGTCAATCTAGTCATCTGGCCTAATATAACTTTGGAAATACTGACAATTAGTGCCTTATACCATAGGTACATAGTTGAAGTATTTTATGGCAGCTTTTTAATGTTGTTATGAAAAAGTATACATTAAAAATTTGGATTATTCAGTGCAAATTTTAAAATTATTTCATAAAATATTCCCGGAATCGATGACCAGGCATTGATGTTAATATTTTGTTAACTCCATTCGTTCATGCACTTTACCATAAAATTAGAGACATTTGAAAGTCGTGAATTGACACGTGACCCGATGGATCAAATGTGATCCATCACAATCGCGAAAAAATTTTTATAATCGTGCGTGAGTCGATATACTACTAGCCCTCTTCCTCTTGTGTTACCGCTATTAGAAACGAACGCCAACATACTTCGCTTTGACGTGAAACAGTACGTATGAGACTAACGAACAGTAACGACAAACGAACCGCCATCATTGACGATTACTAATATGGTGTGTACGCAGCATAAATTAATGAACTTTTATCGATGTATTATTTGTGAATTTTTGTTTCTGTATCTTTTTCCTCCCGTGTCACAAATTTTAAAGAAGAAAAATTTCGCGGCACACCAACGTGGAAGGTTCATGGAGGAAGAAATTAAGGTATTTTCCAGACAATATTGTTAAAATAAAAAATTACGATGTTTTTCCTTTTTAAGGCAAAAAATGTGGCGATGTTTCCTTTTCAAAACACTAATTTACATCACAGAGTGATAACTATAGTAAATAATATAGAATGTATTCGTAAAACAGAAAAATATAATACCATCCAACTATGCATTTGTCTGTTTTCCTTATGCTTTCTATTTATAACTTAGAATTTATTATTTCTGTGTGAACGTAACGTCAAGTCTAAGCTGTGTATTTTCATAGTACAAAATAACTCATCCGACATAACAACGAAACTTGTTTCAAAAGTACCTACATTAAAATCAGGGTAGCCAACCGTCTGCTTTTCAACCGGACAGTGTGGACTCTAATTATTACGTGATTTGTTCGGGTACTGTCCTGGCACGTGTGGCCGGACAGCAAATGTTCGGCCATGGGACTTTTGGAACTATTAATTTTTCTGGTTATTTTTATCCGTCAACGGTATATTCCAGGAAATACTGTAGCGTAGGTGTTTCAAAGTCACGGAAAATTCACAAATAGGCAGCACATTAAAAAGTTCCTCGTTTTCTCGTTTTTCTTTTGCTTGTCAACTCAAAAAATTTACCAACAATGTTGATGTCCGACCGTCGAAAATTGAAAAGTTGGCAAGCTTGATTGAAATATAAACTGTCCAATATGATACCGACTTTACAATATGTATACACATACATAGGTCATTTCTTATTCGTAATAATTTCGTACACAAATGTAAACAAAATTAATAAATGTAAAAAAAAAAATTAACAAAACGGTGGCGACGAACGGTGATTGCTTGCATTCACAAAAATTACTCAAGTATAGTCGGATCACAACACTACTGCACATCTCTTTCATTCTAGATCATCAATCACGATATCTTACATCTTTTTTTTAATAGCGATTTAAATTTTATTTTTCTGATTAAATTGGCTGATGATGATACCACTGATGTGTTATGTTGCCGGCCGCGGCCCTGTTCTCGCTATCCCCGTGGCGGCCTACATTCAAAGTCAGCAATAATAAATATAATTTTATGTATGTATGTATGTATGTAATTTGTAACTTGCTGTTTGTTCTTCTCCGTGGTGCTGAAAGAAGATCTTGGCGCCTAAAAATTTCAACGATTAATAACGATACAGCAACATTCTGGTATGTACGTATATTAAGAGGATCCTGTTATTGTCTCCGGCATCATAATATCGTGTTTTAAGCGAATTACATATTTACAATTTTATCATTTGTAGTTTTATTTTTTTAGGCCATTTTAATTATTGTGTAGATGCAGTAAAAATACAGTGGCGGTCATTTAGTATATTAAAGTATTTAGAACGTATTTTACACTTTTGAAAGGACCCACAAGTTGAATTATTATAAGATCAGTTTTATGGATTCGTGACCTGTTTACACATTGATATTGAAAACATAGTTACAACCTTAACATGCGCATGTAAACAAAAAGTTTACATAATTTAATATTCATATCACAGTGAACTAAATTTTCAATACTCATATGAATTTTTACCATGTCTCTAATAACGAAAATGGTTTTATTAGTGAACGAACGATGCGTTTTAGTGGGCGTAACATTGGGAAACCAGTTAGTTCTCAAACTGTAAGAAGAAGACCCATAGAAGCAGGTTCAAAAAGCCGTAAAGCTAGGAAGAAGTCTTGGCTCTCCGAGAACATCACGAAAAATCGTTTAGATTGGGCTTTAAGATACCAGCATTTTTCTGAAGAAGATAGGTCCAATTTGGTATGGTCCGGCAAATCTAATCGCATCTTTTAATGCGATGGTATAGAATTTAACTTACTTCAAAACTAGATTCGTCGGATCATACCACATTGGACCAATCTTCTTCAGAAGAATGCTGGTGACTTAAAACCCATTCTAAACGATTTTTCTTGATGTTGTCGGAGAGCCAAGGCTTCTTCCTAGCTTTGCGGCTTTTTAAACCTGCTTCTGTGGGTCTTCTTCTTACAGTTCGAGAACTAACTGGTTTCCCAATGTTTCCCGGTAAAGCTGCAGTGAGCTCAGAAGAAGTTTTTTTGGGGTCCTTAAGTTAGTCACGGATAAGTTTTCTAATCTGGCGGTCAGTAGTAGCGCGTTTTCTGCCCGTTCTCATTTTGTTTGTGTGAGAAAGACTCTCCACGAACCTTTTAATTGTAAATTGCACTGCACATCATCAAACTTTTATTAATTTAGCAATCTCTATTTGAGTCTTCCCTTCTTCATATAAAATCTGGATTTTTATTCGTTTTTTTGTGTTAAATTCTGCTTGTTTCGGCATTTCGTATTACAAACTGTCTCTACTATACGAATAAACAACACTCAGTAGCTTCTTGTTATCCTGAAAGTTAATAACAGGCTAACAAATAAGTTACACTATTTTTCAAAAAACTTCAAATTTCGCATCTTGTAGGCCAGGTTTTTTATGGTGCCTTAAAATCTTTTATCAATTGTTTAAAATTAACTCTTAGTATTGCCTTTCATTCTATTATTAAACAGAAAAGCCATTTTTAAATTAATTTTAGAGTTACACGTGTTTTATGGGGGTGCTCAATACTTTTGGCCAAGGCTGTATTTATATCTACAATCTTAAAAATTTATACAAGAATCTTATACATTTTTAACACATCCGGTAAGTTACTAAGAAATTTAAGCGACAAAAATTTTTCAAAAGAAATAACACGATTTCAGCGCATTGAACATCAATCAATTGGAAAAGTTCCATTGCGTGAAAATATATGAATGAATGAAATCGTCCATGCTATCAATTAGTTCGAAGAAATTTTTAATTTTACTATTACTGCACTGTCACCAGGGCCGGATTAACCCTGAGTGCCGCCCCTAGGCACCGTGAAAATGCCGCCCCTGCCTTTTCCTTGAAAAGAAGCAAATCTTAATTTTTTCTACTTTTTGCAAAGTTCCTCTTAGAAAATAACTGACAAGCAAAAAAAAAACGTCAATTACAAATTTTGCCGTCCTGTTTTAAAAATTTTCCGCCCCCAAAAACCACTTAAAAACTGGCAAGCAAAACAAAAAAAGTCAATTACAAATTTTGCCGCCCTGTTTTAAAAATTTTCCGCCCCTAGGCCATGGCCTAGGTCTAGGTTGGTCTATTGGTTGGTTAAGCTGACCCTGACTATCACTATATCTTATAGAGTTCATTATGTTTTTGCGGCTTTAATTTTATACAGTAGAACCTCCGATTACGGATACCTCTCTTAACCGAACCTCTACCTCTTCTATAGCCGGCCAAATTTTTTATGGCGGTGGCATGCTATACTAAAACCAATGCATTCAGTTCTCTCTTAAGCAGACCCTCTGTTAACCGGACGTAGACACAATATTTTTTTACGAAGACATATTATTTAGTATATTAACCGGACGCGAGTACGTCTAATGCGTATGTATATCTATATGGATTAGGTATACATAGGAACTCCAATATAACGTAATGGCCGGTACAAAATAAGGGGAAGTACGTTATATCGGATCACCAGGGCCGTCAGTAAAATTTTTTTAAGGGGTACAGAAACAAAATATGCAAACACATACGCATTTCATTATTGATATACACACGCATGCATCCTTAAATGCATGTTTACAAGAACACACGTCTTCAACTAAATACATACATATACACAACTGTTGTACATTGTAATTGTAAGTATATTAGAAAAATGCATAAGCTGCAAAATTTGACAACAATTTTAGAATACTCATTTTAGAAACCAGTCAAAATATTAAAAAAGCCGACTTCACTATTGGTTAGCAATTGAAAAATAGACCAAACAGTGGAATTTAATAATAGTTTTAGAATATTCTATTCGGAAACTAGGAAAGCTATCGGAAAACTAACTTTACTATGGGATGGATTTGCCATTAAAGAAATGGTTGAATAGCGGAATTTGATAAAAGTTCTAGATTATTCTATTCAAAACCTAGAATAGATATCAAGAAATAAACTTTACCATCAGATAGGTCATCAAAGAAAGTGCTAAATAACGGAATTTGAGAAATGTTCTCGAATATTCTATTCGGAAACTAACAAAAATATTTAGAAAGCGACTTCGTCAGTAGATTGCTCCTTGGCGAAAAAGGTTAAATAGCGGTGCTATACAAAAGTTTTAGTTATAAATTTACGCCAAAGTATACAATTGCAAAAAAGTATAATGTTTACATTTTCCTTAAATAAAGTATCTTAACTCTTGTTAAATTACCCTATTTGATGTTTTATTTAATAATTAGATGAGTGATAAAATCGGTTTTTTGATATTTCTGCTAATTCACGAATAGAACATTCTAGAATATTGTTCAATTTTTGTTATTTAGGCTTTCATTCGAGGACAAGTCCGATGGTGAAATCAGTTTTCCGATATTTGTACTAGTTTTCGAATAGAACATTCTAGAACATTGTTCAATTTTTCTTATTTAAGCTTTAATTTGATGACCAATTCGATGGTGAAGTCAGTTTCCCAATATCTTTGGTAGTTCTCGAATAGAATATTCTAGAACACTGCTAAATTTTTTGTTATTTATGCTTTCATTCGAAGACCAATTCGATGGTGGAGTTAGTTTCCCGATATCTTTGCTAGTTTTCGAATAGAACATTCTAGAACATTGCTTATTTTTTGTTATTTATACTGTTATTCGAAGACCAGTTAGATAGTGAAGTTAGTTTCCCGATATCTTTGATAGATTCCGAATAGAACTTTCTAGAACTTTTACTGAGTTCTGCTGTTTAGTCCCTCCTTTGGTAGACCATCAAATGATGAAGTCGGTTTTTCGACATCTTTGCTATTTTCCGAATAGAATATTATGGAACTTTTATCAAAGTTTATTATCTGGCTTTTTTTCCATAACCAATCAAATCGTGAAATCGATGTGTACTCGTATATGCACACATATTTGTTTACGTATCGATATACGTGAAATAATATGTACGTGTATGTCTGTATATTGGTGTAATTGTTTGTTGGTGTTGATAAAACTGTAAAAGTTCACAGGAATCTGAATATTTTTGAACAAGTTCATACATAGTTGTAAATGTGTATATATTTACACTGATTATATTTATTTGTGTAGAAGTACCTATGGCTATGTGTGAATGCTATACGTGTGTATGTGAGAAAATATATGGAAACTTCTCAGACCCTCACATAAATTTGCTCCGCCCCTGAATTGATGATTATGTATACCTTGACACAAACACAATCTCACGTCTTCAAATCTGTGAAAGGGGTACCCCACCACTCGCTACGTTATATTGGAGTTCCTATGTAATTGTTCATGTTTTAACTTGTTAACAATGATTTTAATGTGACGATGCATTTGTAAACGTTATATTTTGGTATAAGTACCTATCTATATTCGTTCATGAAATTAATTTGAATTAAAAAAATTAAAAAATTAGTTATGAACACCCACTAAATTATTTAATGTTATTATTTACTCTGCCCCTGTTAAACGGACACCTCTGTTAGTCGGGTGAATTTTTGCGTGACACTGCTGTCCGGTTAACAGAGGTTCTACTGTAATATGGACTATATTTCGCCGCTTTTGGAAAACATTTTGTACCGTACTTTAATTGGTCAAACCAGGGCCGCATTAACCCACTTTGGGACCTTAGACATTTTTTTCTTGCCAATCCCCAGGCTTGCCAATTTTCCAATTCTTTTCCTCCCCCACCCATTGACGAGTACGTACCTCTCGAGACTTCATCATCATGATGTACAAGTCCTTAAATAACTGACCAAAAATAAATACCAGGAATATAGCTATTAATCTCCCGATCAATCTTAACCACATTTTAATGTGATTTCTAACTTGCTGCCACTTCCGGTTATACCGGAAGTTGACACCAACTTGGCTATTTTAAGTGTTTTTAACAACAAATTTGAATTCGCTGGGAATTGTTATTAATATTCTATCTGACAGTGGAATTTCAGCTTCCTTGAAATGATACAGGGTGGTCACATAAAGCATTTTTTAAATATTTTTTTGTTTATTGTGAAAAACTTTTTTTTAAATGAACCACCTATATTTTTTATTCTAACTGTGTAAAAAAATTTAAACTGGAAGTTACATCGAATTTATAGAATAAAATGATAAGTTAGGTTTTCCATGGGCACGGTTGACACAAAAACCACTGGACAGATTTTAGTGAAACATTGTAAATTTATTCCTTAGATGCTTCATCATCTCAACATCTCCAGTCAGAATCTTCACGATATTCTTTATGGAGGTTGATATATTCATAAAATTTGATATACCTATCAAAAATACTCATTTAATAATAAACGGAAACAAAAGAAAGAAAAACAATAGATTACTTAGGTTACGATAAAAATAATATTCAAAGATTAAAACTTTAACTTCAGAACTTTTTTACTAAAATTTCACTTTAGAAAAGGATTGTAGTAAAGCCTAGTTACGAAGGAATTGAACGTAATTTTGAAAAATCCACCAGGGTTTTCGGATCTCGAAAAGAATCCAAAATTCAATTAATTCTAAAACCATAAATATGGGAATCTATGAAAAGATTTCAAAGTCTGAAAATTAAATATATGGTTGTTTTCGAGTCGTTTGCCGAGCGGAGCAAAGCATTACATGGAATTAACCTTTTATAGAATTTTAAAATGTTTGGCGAGCGAAGCGAAGCACTTTAAAGAACTAATTTTGAATTAAATTTGTCTGGTTTGTTTCGGAATAACTAATTTAAAGTAGCTTATTACTCACAGTTAACATAATTTTACACCAATGAAACTGGGGGGCATAGTTGTCAGAATTAAATTAATGAATACATGTTTCAACACTTTTTGAAAATTAATCCTGTAAAGCTTAAAATAGGGAATAAACGCAAAAAAAATGGAGGGAGGTCAAAGTTTACATTTTTAACGTCTACTGTTCGGGCGTCTCCAACAATGAATGAATTATTTTAGGAAATATTCAAGCATAATGCAAGCAGACTTAGGGGGATTTAAATTTTCAAATAGGATAAGGGAGGATACTTATTTAGAGTAAAGTGTACAAATATTAGCTATTTTAAATATATATAATATTTGAGTATTTTAAGTCAACATACTTTTTTTTACTTCTATACCAAATTCGTTGACATCTCCTTGACAGGCTTACTTTAGATTTTTAGTATATGTTATATCTATGTTTGAAGGAATGACAAATTAGTTTTTGAAAATTTCCAGTTGTTCCTAGATAACTAGCCAAAGGTAATTCTCAATAAATAAAACTTATCAAAGCTTATGATAAGAAAATAGGAGCAAAAATTTTAGCGAACTACCCACTAGGAATTACCTTTACTAAATTACGAAATTCACGCCAGCGAAGCCACGGGTAACAGCTATTTTATATAAAGTTGACAGAAATAACAAATCTAAAAGATATATATTTGTGTCAATATATTCACGGAATTATTGCATATTTATGTATCAAATTATGTTATATAACGACAATACACAAATTTATAAATTTTACATTGACCAGAAGAAAGACAGCGCTCACCGACCACATAGCCTTAATTCACAGCAAGGTTGCCAAATCATATTTCTATGAATTCCCCATATTAGTTTGTTTTTTCGCCAAAAAGGCACAGAAATTTTCAGAAATTTTTTGCCAAAAATTTTAATAGATTCAAAATTTTTATAACACCTGCTTCAAGTTACAAAAAATCTGTTTTTTGTCATCTTAAAAATAATGCCACTTTAAGCTATAGTATACTGAATTAGGGTACCGCTTTCAAAAATAATTTACAGACAAACACGATTGTCATTCTTAAAAAGTGGCAATTCAGAGATATTTGATATTCTATTTTAATATTTTTAACGTATTAAATTGGAAATTTTATGGTAAATACATAATAGGATCTGCGACAATCTTTTGGTCAAAGAATAGTCTTGACAATGACATAGCTCTTTGGTGGAGGTTTATTTATCGTCATGATTTTTAACCAGATAATTTTTTCCTATATGATAGTATCACAATACCAATTAGAGGCACCAAATATTGCTCAGCGTATTCAGCTCAGTCGGTAATTCTTATACAAACATTAAGAAGGTAAAAAACACTTAATCAAAAAAAAAAAAAAAATTAATTACAGTTGACAAAATAGAATGAATAAAATACGAATTTTATGGAAGGTATATTGATTACTAAATTTATTACAAATAATGAAATTATCCTAACTAAACACAAAGTAAGATTATAAATTTTTAGAACTTTTTTTTAATCAAGTGAATTGGGCATCCATTATGTCAGATATTCCTAATTTATTCGCTACCGTTCGAAGCGTACAGGATCCATTTCCATGGTGTAGGACGTTTTAAATTTGCTAGTTAAACAATAAAATTGCTTTTTTCAAGCCTGTAACTTCATTGTTTATGGTTACGATAACAGTAGGAGAGTAAGCAATTATATGTTAAAACTCTGTATTTTCCATTTATCAACAACTGTTTATTATCACTGTAATATCAAACCTCTACTATGAATTTTTATTATGACTATAGTTCTATATCTTACTAATTGTAAAACAAATTAGCAATTTTTTTTTTTTTTTTTTGAATTGAAAACTTCTGTAGCGATTGATAATTCTATCAATAAGTGATAATGTGAAACCGATAATGTGATAGCGTAGTGAATTTCGAAAAGGTTGTAAGGTGAAACAAATAGCGGTTAGTTGATTTTTGCTCAGTGAATAATATTTTATATTCTTTAAATTATCTAATTTAACCACAACATTCCTGATGCCATATTTTGTATTATTTAAACTAATTCTGCGTAGGTACATTAAAAGTACAGTAGCATATCATAATCAAGAAATGTTATTTTTAATGAACCTTTTCTTTATCTTTAATAATAATAATAAATATAGGTACTTTTGGAATAATATGTAACAATATTCTTACGATTAATATTTATATTCATTAAAGATCAGATAAAAATAAGTTTACTTTTATTATTATAACGATAATTACCTATTAATTAATTTTTGCCCTTGTTAGATTATTAAAATTGAACAACTCTGTACCAAATATTTGTATTTAATTTGTATTATTTCAAAGCCAACCTTCTGACATAACTTATTTTATGATTTAAATCAACAACAAATAATTATCCTTAAAAATGAAAAAAAATTTTTTTTTGAAATTCATATAATTTGAATGACATTTAAATCAATTTTTTTTCTTAATTTTTATAATTTTAAATTATCCGGAAACGCAAAAAATAATATATACACCACAGGACTAAAGTGTTTCTTTTGATCCCTCGTGTGAGTTGTTGCCCTCGGGTCCTTATAGTCCCTCTGGCAACAAACTTCACACTCGCGATTAAAACTCACACTTTAGTTTCTTGGCGTTAATTCAAACGAATTATTAAACTGAGACATACTTTAGCTTCTTATGAATTTTAGTTCTAATCTGATGGCACTTGATTTTGAAATTGGCTTGAAAATAATGTATTACTATATTTACTTTGTGTTTGTGTAAATCCTTAATCGAGCGAATAATAAAACTAGAATTGGTATAACAAATGCGAACGAAATTGAATGATTAAATTCCGAATTTATCAAGAACGAAATACGGATGTATTTTTTTTTTTTTATTTTCTATTCCACGATAGGTAAGTACAATAAAACAAAAAAATGTTTGGTTGAGTACATTAAAAAACGCTATGTATGCTGTTATAATAGTATAAATCATTTTTTACGATCTCCTTAAAATAATATTTACGAATAGATTCTCTTTGGTTTCGTACGACTTTTTTTTATTAACGAAATTGTTTTATAACTAACTAACGAATAATCATTGCTGCAATAAATTTTAAACGCATTACATATTTTAAATCTCTTATATTTTATAATGATCAAAACAGCCATTCGATATGTCTGCCATGTTTCTCGGCCAAAATGTGTTACTTTCGATTACTAACATCAACAAAAACAGAAAAAATTGTTAAAATGCGCGTCGATTGGTCCCATATTAGTAATGATTCCATCGCTTCCAGAATTTTTCAGGATAAAATATAGGATACTTGATTATTTTTTGTTATGGACTTTTCAAAAAATACATAACTATATTTGATAGTGTTACTCATACAATTAGTGTGCACTTATTCACTGTATGACCCAAACAGGGTATTTGACTGAAATTAAGAAAATATTCTAAAAGCCTTGTTTTTACATATCAGTTAATTTTCTATAAATTCCGTAAAAATCATCAAAAAAATTTTAACGAGCCTTTACAATTTTAAACGAAAAAATTGGCGTGAAAAACACCTTATTGTAATAATGTTACGATTTGAAACAACCAAACGTCAATGTCAATATTTATAACCTCAAAACTTTGATTAAATTCTACCTTTGGAGCATGTTAAAATCTTTATATGTTCCTTCCAGTACATAAACTACGTTCAAAGGCGAATTAATTTATAAATTATAAATCTTGTAACTAAAAATATTTAATATTTTTGTAAATGTATGTTTATTTGTAAGATTCTAGTTTTTGAATTTTATTACAATTATGGCGCCAAAATATTGTTCTTCATTTCAAGATTATAAATTTTCAAATGGAATGTGTTATAAATTAGAAATTAAAAAATTGTCACTTGAATTTCAAATATTTTAAATAAAATTTGTACGTGTGCAGATTTGAACACAAAGATTTGAAATATTATAAATGAATTTATATAAACATTCTCTTTCAAGGGAAACAGTTTACAAATTGTATTTCTGCAACCGTGCCAACATTTCTGAAAATGTAAATTATAAAATAAATCCTAATTACTTTCCCGTTCATAAAAAATAGAGTATATAGGGAAGCTATAGCTATAAGAAGGGAAAGTATGGTAATCAGGCCAATCTAAACATAAGCGAATTTTACCGAACTTAGAAGTATTACAGTCTAAAAAAAATCAGAAGACACAATAATTTTCCGAATGTTAACTATCTCTCTGTTTTCTTCTGATGCTCCCACTTACAGGCAGTTATTTCTATACATACACAGATTATCAGATACAAAGTTAGCTGTCGTATACGGACTAACAAGTGTCGCCAAAATATGACGTAAGAGTGGTGCCCCACCAAACGAATATGATACACGTAACACATTACTACATAAACCTATCATTGTGTACCCAAATTTGTAATTGGATATGTGTGTACATCAATGTACATCACTGTATGCATCATATACATGAGTGTACGTATACACTACTTATTAATCATGGCTGACTGTGATCGGCAACTAAAAGATAAATAGAATATATTTACTTATTTAAAGAAATATATCTTTTTATTTTAGGTATTTTTTTGTTTAGCTCTTTAAATGATTAAGACGAGTTAACTCGTCCTGCAATATGGCGGCTCAAAATGCTGTCATATGTATATATTCACTGGTACAAGTGCCGCCATCTGTGACAATACGTTATAATTCTAAATAATGTTCAATTTTATCAATATAGTTTAGTATAATTTATTTTTTGTAAAACCCTAGGGTTCACTCTTCTAATGTTGGGATTTTGATTTTTTTCTTTTTCTTTTTTTGTAGCCTTATTTATTGTATTTATCACTTGGCAGTAAAAAGTCCGGCATTGTGAGACAAAAAAATTTTACCAAATGGTTTGTTTAAAAGGGTTAATGGAATTTTTACATTTAGATACGACACATTTCATATCTTTTTCTATGTAAATTTAAAAAGATAATTAGAAAAACAATGACATTACATACGCTGTTATTTCTAACACAAGCTGTAAGCGCATGATCAGCTAGCTGTCTAACCGACACCAAACCAACAACAGATTTTTGTATGTACATTGCATCTGGTAATCTGTGTTTCTATATGTTTTTGCGACAGAATATCTACAACTGCAAAACTTCTACAAAAATGTCTCCGTTTAGTTTACGATAGCAACGTCCAAAGCATCTACTGTTAGTAATCTATTTATCGAAAAATACGGTTGTTTTTTTAATATGTAGATACATACATGATGAATCATGCCAACTATAAAATAGATAATTAAGTTATTTTTAAATTTTGTATATAGGAAATATAGCGAACGACTGACTACTTCATAGAACACTGGAAGGAATACAACTATCTTTTTTCTGCAATCACTTATGGGCATTTATGTACATTTTGCAGAACTATGTTGTCATTCATTTAGTAGCTACCAATGGGTGTGTTTCAATTGTTGTCATATTGTTGCCGTCGTGCTGACACGGTATACGTGGTATACGTGCATGATTCGTGCTACATGCATGTTATGTATATGCGTATGCAAGACACCCATACACACAACCATCCATCGCACTAACACACACAACTCCGCGTGCACATATATAACATATTGGTGGGATATTTTCTATCCTTTGTCGTTACACTGGTTTCAGTAGTATAGAGATACTAGCATTCGTTCTGTAATATTCTGTGGACTACTTTATTAATAAATCAAAATGAAACATGTGTGTCATATTTTTCAAATTATGTAAGTGTAGTGAATTTTTGTTGATTCAGAGAAGTCCTTGACTTGACTATAAACTTCAATCAAATTCAACATACGAGATTCGCCAAATAATATACACAGTCCATACACAACCCACTTACTTTTATTTTTTTTTTAATGCAAACATTCATATATTCGAGTATCCTACATGTCTGCTGTGGTTTTATGATCTGCATGTTTTGAATGTTTCATAAATTCTTTGAAAATAATCGACGATTATTAGATTCGTTCCTCTAGTTGAAAAGACTGAACGACTGACTAGAGAAAGCTTTATAAAAACACCCAATATATCTACGTAAGTTTATATTTTTGACAAAAATATTAACTGTAATTTAGCAAAAATACACCAGAAAATACAGGAGAACATTTAAAAGTTATTCAGCATCACCACCATAAAAATTCTTCTTAAAAACTGACAAGGAACCTCTCATCGATTTCGATCAGATTTCGTCTATTAGTAGAGCGCAATTTCAATATAAAGAATCTATAATATTATTTTGGTCCAACTCTAAAAAAACACACGAAGTATTTTTTTTAAGCTTACAAGGGGAGTATCAACCATGGGAATCACGGATTTGGAAGAAATTAATATATGTTGTAGAATATATTTCTCTGAGTATTGTAGTAATAATAATTTAGGCCAATGCGACTTCATTTAGAAATTAAACGCACGAAAAGTTTCAAATAACATATCTTGTTTGATAAGTATCAGTTAGTTGGTATTGTTTCTGCAACAAGGGCGGCTTGTGGTGTGGTTAGCGTCTGCTTTCATGTATGTAACCTTTTTTAATATACAGACGGAAAGGTTCTGTGTTCGAATCTATGCCTTTCCAAAATAAATAATTCTATTTCCAATTTTTTTTTTTAACTTTTTCAATATTGTAAAATTCTATAATTATTTTCTGAAAAAGGAGATATAATATTTTTTGTACATGTTGTACATTATAGGTATGTAACAGTAATTTTGTCGTAAATTTAAAATTACTGAATTTTTTTTTTACATAAAATTAAAGTGATATTATAAATTATTTATACTATTTTTAGACATTTTTCATTTTATCCTTATTCAAAGTAATGGCAACTGTAAACTTTTTAATAATAATAACATAAAAAAAATACCATATCTCCTTTTAAAAAAAGAATTATAGCATCGTCAATGTAACTGATCATTGTACAATACTGAAAAAGTTCAAAAAAAATGAAATGAGAATTATTTATTTTGGAAAGGCACAGATTCGAACATAGAACCTTTCCGTCTGTATATTAAAGAAAGTTGCAGACGCTAACCACACCACCAGCCGCCCTTGTTGCAGACAATACCAACTAACTGATACTTATCAAACAAGATATGTTATTTGAAATTTTTCGTGCGTTTAATTTCTAAATGAAGTCGCATTGGCCTAAATTATTATTACTACAATACTCAGAGAACTATATTCTACAACATATATTAATTTCTCCCAAATCCGTGATTCCCATGTTTGATACTCCCCTTGTTAGACAAAAATGTATGTAACAAATATATAAGCTATACAGGCGGGCACATTGAGCTTGTGCACAGACCAGCAGTTAGCTACGTATGAACAGTGTGGTGTCAAGTTCAAAGCCCAGTACTATTGCTGTATTTTTATTTTATTTTTTTTGTATTTATTAATTTATAAAATATCTTTTCAAAATTATGCTAGAAATATTAATTGTTGCAAAATTAATATTTTTTTTAATTTGAGTCAATTACATAAACACAACTACATTTGAAATTCGAAATTTGGTGTTAACAAGAAGTCAACTGTATCAACGTTAGATTTCAAAACTGCAAACATAAGGCTTCAAAATCCTTTTTTAAAATCTTTAAACGACTATTTTTTGCTATAATACAGCCTTTCAAAAATCCCTTAATTTTTGCCAGTAGTTATGTTGTTATTTTCATATTTATTCAGATGGATTTGGTTGGTGAAGTGAATGTGTCTTGATGTAACGATTATTTTTTGCTATAATACAGCCTTTCAAAAATCCCTTAATTTTTGCCAATAGTTATGTTGTTATTTTCATATTTATTCAGATGGATTTGGTTGGTGAAGTGAATGTGTCTTGATGTACATATTATCATATTATGTACAACCGACGTACATAAAAATACATAAATGAAATAATAATCCGGATTCATTGATTCATCTATATCAGCAATATGAATAACATCAATACATACATATATCATATCACTCATAGTTTTATTATAAGAACATTCATTCATACATAGCATAGTACACTTTGATACTCACTCACTCAATATCATATTATTTTATATTATGTTACAATTAGAGCAATCAAACGAACATTTGACAGAAATTGTCTGATATTGGCAGCGCGAATGGTGGTTTTCATTGAATACTTTGTTTCGTTAGTTTTTATTATGTAATAATTAATAAAAAATTCACAAATAGTAATTAATAAAGTAATATTAATTAAATAATAATAATAATTAAACTGATTGTTCGAATAAAATAAATATATAATCGTCAATCATTAATTGTAGTGTTTACATATTTAATAATTAAAGAATATAATTAAAATATGAATGACATGTAATGAATTAATATTAATACATATTATGAATATATATTTAAAGGGCTCGTGTATACGACAAGAATTTTTTTTTGTTCGTATGCGAAAAAAGTCGTACACCTTTACACAGGACAAGAATTTTTGCCGTGTTTATATTCGAACACAGAATATTCTATGTGTGTGTCTAAGTTAGACACACATTTTAGCGAATTTCGAAAACTCGAAATTCAGCTATTACAATAGGTGTCATGACGCAATCTGAGTCCGGGACTATGGCAGAAATCTGTTTTGAGGTCCCTAGAATACGAAAATGATATTCACTAAAATTTATATATATATATATATATATATATATATATATATATATATATATATATATATATATATATATATATATATATATATATATATATATATATATATATATATATATATTTATGTGTTCCCACGATAACTCTCGAACGAAACGTCTAACGCTTATGAAATTTTGTGTGCGGACTGGATTCTGAATTGGCTTGGCTAAGTTCGTTAGCCAGACACGTCGGATGCCCAGAAGTAGGTTTTCTGGCCATTTTTTATCATTCGATCCTATCATAAGGCAGTTCAATTTTTACATCGTTGAAAAGGAAAAAAAAATTATGAAGAAAATATTCTTATAATTTTCTTTCTATTTTAAGTATTTTTCGAGAAAATGTAAATTTTCACTTTTATTCTTTCTTTGTTAGTCTAATAAGTAATTTATATTTATATCTCAGTTCTTTATAAAGTATAAAAATATTTCACTTTTTTATTAAAGAATTTTGTGAGAACAAGTGAAAACTATTCACATATATGTGATATAACACACATACATGTATAGAGTTTTGTTTCTCATTTATTGCATTATAATTAGCATGGTTCTATCCCATGTTAAAAAATGTAAATTAAACAGATTTTCTAAGCTAATTTAATGAAGAATTTTTTTTTTTTTTATTGAATTTTTAAGTAAACAAGAAATTGAAGATTATGTTATGATATAAATATTATTAAATATGAAACAAAACAAAATATGTACAATGTACATATGTATGTACGGAAAAATATTTTGAATCGATTTTGAAAATTTTTCCACTAATAATTAATAATGTTAAAAAATTAAACCATTTCAAATGGATTTAAGGTATTTTATGTGAGGTCAAGGTTTTCGGGACCTAAAAAGGCCAGAAATGAATTAACCAATCGATTTTAAAAATTTTTTCACAGTTAGTAAGTTAAAGTATTTGAATTAATTAATTAAATGATGTCCGCAAGAAGCTTACGGACTGCCATAAGTTATATGAGATCCTTAGAACCCTTTTCTTACTGATAGAGTACGAGACTTGTATGAGTTTCGCCAGGATTTACTGATCCCATAATTGTAAAAAATAAACTAAACGACCAATTTTAAAAATTTCTTCACTGTTACAGAGCTAAACTATTTTAGATAGATTTAGAATACATTATGTAAGGTCCGCCAGGGTCCACAGGACCCAAAAGTGTCAAAAATAAACTAACTGGCCGATTTTGAAAATTTTTTCACTGTTACAGAGCTAAACTATTTTAGATAAATATCGATTACGTTATGTAAGGTCCGCCTCGGTCCATAGGACCCAAAAGTGTCAAAAATAAACTGCCTGATCGATTTTGAAAATTTTTTCACTGTTACAGAGCTAAACTGTTTTAGATAAATATAGATTCCGTTATGTAAGGTCTGCCAGAGTCCATACGATCCAGAAGTGTCAAAAATAAACTAACTGACCGATTTTGAAAATTTTTTCACTGTTACAGAGCTAAACTATTTTAGATAAATATAAATTACGTTATGTAAGGTCCACCAAGGTCCACAGAACCCAAAAGTGTCAAAAATAAACTAACTGACCGATTTTGAAAATTTTTTCACTGTTACAGAGCTAAACTATTTTAGATAAATATAGATTACGTTATGTAAGGTCTGCCAGGGTCCATGGGATCCAAAAGTGTCAAAAATAAACTAACCGACCGATTTTGAAAATTTTTTCACTGTTACAGAGCTAAACTATTTTAGATAAATATAGATTACGTTATGTAAGGTCTGCCAGGGTCCATGGGTCCAAAAGTGTCAAAAATAAACTAACCGACCGATTTTGAAAATTTTTTCACTGTTGGGGAACTAACTATTTTTGATAGACATACATTACGGTATTTAGGGTCCGCCAGGGTCCATGGGACCCAAAAGTGGTAAAAATAAACTAACCGACCGATTTTGAAAATTTTTTCACTCTTACAGAGCTAAACTATTTTAGATAAATATAGATTACGTTATGTAAAGTCTGCCAGGGTCCATCGGATCCAAAAGCGTCAAAAATAAACTAGCCGACCGATTTTGAAAATTTTTTCACTGTTGGGGAGCTAAGCTATTTTAGATACATATAGATTACGTTATGTAAGGTCTGAAGTGTCAGTAGGACCTAAAAGTGTCAACAATAAAATAACTGACCGATTTTGAAACCTTTTTACTATTACCAAGGTAAACTATTTTAGATAGGTACAGGTTGTGTTATCTGAGATCCACAACTGTCCTGCGGATCCAAATGCGGCGTAGAATGCTACACAACGGGTTTTGAATATATATATATATATATATATATATATATATATATATATATATATATATATATATATATATATATGTATTACATAAAGTCCGCCTAGAATATACGGTCGAGCTGATTTTTTAATGAGGTCCACCGGGATCTTGCAGATCCGAAAACGCCAGTAATAAGCTATCGAACCGATGCTAAAAAATTTCTCACTGCTAGAGAACTAAATTATTTTAGATGGATACAACTATGCTGCACAAAATTCGTTCGGGTTCTTGGGTCCCCAAAAATACCAAAACTAATTACCCAACCGATTTTAAAAATTCTTTTTCTCTTAGAAAGCTAAATTATTTTAAATAGGTACAGGTCTTAGATGAGATCCGCCAGTGCCCAAGATTTGGAAATTCGCTATGTTATGCAGATGCTGCGACAGGGGTATTATTTCTTTGAAAAAATGGAGAATAGTAATCCTGTAAAATGAGATAGTAAAAGTTGAAATCCGTAGTTTTTATTGGTTCAGCTGTTTAGAGGATGTTTTTCTCTCTCCAATAACGTCAAGAACAAATGTAACGTCATGAACAAAAAATACATGCTATATACATATATCCGTTTAGACCCGGACACATCAGTTTATTACACTATGGCCGCGATTGATTCGCACTGCCTGTAACTTCCACTATCCATACGTTATATTTCCGCCAGAATTACGCGGTTTATGCCTCCTTCTGGTGTCATATCGCATGTTTACTTCATAGAGAGGCATACTATGTATTGACCCCTCTCCCTTCCCACAAAATGTTTTGAAGCCTTTGACAGGTTCAAAGACATCAGACGATATAAAAAACTCTCCTAACCCCGACGGGAGAGGTTAGTTTGCATGTTATTACATTATTTAAGTAAGTGTCCGGGTCAAGACGGATTTGGGGTGTAGACCCGGACACTTACTAATTATTATTTTTCTTTTTATTTTTACTTATAATGAAACAAATGGGTCAGGGATATAACAAATAATATACGCTCTTTCTAATGGTGATACTTTTATTGGTGATATCTATGAAGGAAACATGTATAAACATAAAATTATACCAAAAAATGTAAAAAAGTGTCCGGGTCTAGACGGTTTTACGGTACGTATTTTGCGTTAGGAGGATTAAATTTAGGATGTGGCTATTTATACATACAGTATGTATACGCAATTGGCTATTTATACATACAGTATGTATAGGCAATTGGCTATTTATACATACAGTATGTATACGAAATTTGCTATTTATACATACAGTATGTATATGAAATATTTTGTTTAAACATGCAGTATGTAGACGCAGTTGACTACTTATTCACAATTACCGTAATTTCTGATGTATACTGCGCACATTGAGCACCAAAAATATCGTCCAAATTTCGTGGTGCGCGTATTAAAATGGACTTTTCCACTGGTGACAGTAAAATAACTTATAATAACAAATTTATCGATTCTAATAATAACGAATTTCTCGCGTACCACCGATTGAATTTTGTATAATTTTTTTAGCTTAAGAACGGAGTTTTGGGGGCGCGAACCGGAAGTTGCATATCTGAGGACTAAAAAAAGGTTTTCTTTGTTATGGTAATAAAAAATAGAGGCAGATTCTTATAGAATTTGATAAGTGGAACAAAAAAGGAAGAACAAATTTTTTCGATATCCTGTTTAGTTTTCGAGATAATATGTGTTGTATTTCTAAAACTTACTATGAGATAATGGATTGTATATTACATACATACACATACACATATACGTAGTATCAATTTTTACGAATATAAACTCAGTTTTAAATATAATTTATTGAATGATATATTTTGGTTTTTATTCATAGAAATTAGTGAAAAATGAACGGGACATCACCAATGAAACCTCTTTCTTGGGCAAAGCGTAATTATTTATAAATATGTCTCGGCGTGTAATCACTTCAAAATTATTTAATTACCCTTTGCCTGAAAATGAGGTTTCAATGATGTTGTCCGGTCCATTTTCAACTTACTTCTATCAATACAAGCCGTAATATACCTACAATAATTGTCTATCCAATATAGTAAGTTTGACAAATTTGACACGTAATATCACGAAAACTAAACAAAATATTGAAAAACTTCATTCTTTCTTTTTTGTGCTACTCACCAAGTTCCATAAGAATCGATCTTTATTTTTGGTTACTATGGTTACGGAAAACATCTTTTAGTAACCCTTAGGCTACTAACCGAAAGGCTACTAACCCGAAGGGTAGAAAAATACCCTTCCGGTCCGCGTCGCCAAAAATCCGCTTAGGGGATAACTTCTTAAGCCAAAAAGATTATGTAAAAAAATAATTCAGCTCAATCGGAGGTATTCGGTTATTATAATTGTGTAGTTATAAAAATATTAATTGTAATAATAGCGCATTCAGTCAGTATGTATAAGTAGCCAACTACGTAATCAGTTTAGTTTAGGTACATAACTACATACTGCAGGTTTAAATAGCCAATTCAGTATACACATATCGTCAGCTAAGTATTGGTTTGTACCAAGTCAACTTTTTAAATATTTTTTCTAGATAGTTTTTTTGTTAGTTTTGGAAAAAAGTGTAGATGAAAAGGTACCATTATTTTTTTAATGTACTATTAGCTCCAACAATTACGGTACATAATTCGAGACCACCTTATATATATATATATATATATATATATATATATATATATATATATATATATATATATATATATATATATATGTATATATATATATATATATATATATATATATATATATATATATATATATATATATATATATATATACTGTGTGAGTTTTTTGAGAGTTGCCATTTTGATTACAACCAAATTTAAAATGGTACTGGAAAAGGTTCTTTTCTTCGATGTAATGGAAATGTAACTAACCAGAACACTATCGGTTGAAGTAGCCTCAAGTACATATGCACATTTTTATCGCCTAACTGATAAATTAAAGATAAAAAAATTCAACTGTTACAGCCACTGTCATGACGCGACTTGAGCCCGGGACTATGGCAGAAATTTGTTTTGAGGTCACTAGAAACCGAAAATAATATTCACTAAAATAGGGACCTCAAAACAAATTTCTACCTAGGTCCCGGGCTCAAGTCGCACCAGACAGTGGCTGTAATAGTTGAATTCCATTTTGGAAATTCGCTAAAAGAAGAATCTGTTTTATAGTGTGTTGTCACATAAAAGAATTACCTAGTACAATGTTGTGATGCATTAGCTTTCCCTTAGTTACACTTATACCCGAGTTAACTATAACTGTCAACTTAACTATTACGTCATGTCAGTGTAAATAAAGATTAAAAATTTTTGATGCCAATTTTTTGACACCAGATGGTGACAGAATTAAATATGTATTTGTATTCCCAAAACTGAATAATATTACAATAAGTTTTCTAAACAAATGGTTCACATTTTTCAAAAATTCTTTGATATTTTCATCGTACTAAATTTTTCATTACTAAACACTTAGGTAATAAGCCCTTATTTGGTACAAGGCGTACGAAATTTAAATGGAAATTGTTGGTAGCATTCTAAAAACAGCATATTTATATGTATGTATACGTACATTGTACATAATAACATGTAACGTGTTACGTAAAGCCAAATTGAAAAATAAACAATTATTACTGAACCCCGACTTTATACAATATACAGGTACATACATACTAGTGCGGAGTTCAATTTCAAAAATGAAGTTCGTCTGGTGAGCTTTTGAATTTTGGTAAATTTTGGCAAAAAATACATTTTGTTGAGGTTCCGGGTATTGGCCGTACGTGTCTGGCTGGAAAATTCATCTAGAAGGGTTTGGAATTTGAAAATCTGCTTTCTGTAGACTGTTTGTATATCATCGCATATGTACAATATTTGTGTTAGAGTTTCAAAAAAAATTCTTCACTCTTATAGCTTCATGAAATTTTGTACGTACATTCTACATGTGTGTGGAGTTCAATTAATAAACAGAAAAACAATTTAGGTGGTAATGGGAAAGTGGAAAGTGGAAAATGAAAATTTTTTTCTCATATATTATCATTATCACATTGTGTTGGATACCTATCGTTAGAAAAGACTATTAACCTGTTAACTGGGTATGACGAAATATTTCGTCATACATAAAAGCCTACTGCAATGGGCATGACGACATTTTTCGTCATGGAAATTAACACTTTCAGTCCCATGGATTCTGGTGTCCTGACTGCTGTATTGCCTTGTGTATGCCACACTGTTTCAAGCAATATCATACTGCGAAATAATTATTATAATTTGTTCAATTAATTCCTTGTACATTGAATACATTTGGATTATATTTTAAATATAAAATATTTTATCAAAATAAATAAAAACCATAGGGTAAAAGACCCCATTGTCGATCGGGGTTATAAGTCCGAACAGTTTTGACATTTATATCTTAATGAAATTATTTCTGAAAGAAACCTTTGATAAAAAAAATTATTATTAATAGAATGATTATTTTTCAATTTAAATTCACCTCACATTTAATGCCTCCTCACTTAATTTAAGAAATACATATATATATATATATATATATATATATATATATATATATATATATATATATATATATATATATATATATATATATATATATATATATATATATATATATATATATATATATATATATATATATATATATATCGAAAAATTTTTGTTGAATTCGTGAATTTTTAATATGATGGATGATCATTATTCAAAACACATGAGTTATAAATTGTAACATTTTTCACCGAATTTTTAAAGTTATTAGCATAATAAAAGTATACAAATAATTGTTATTAGTCCACTTAAGAGATTAGGATAGCTAAATTAAATTTTATATGCGTTAAATATTATTTGTATGACTGATTCTTCTTGGGATCTGAGTTTTAGAGTTAGGTACCGCATTTTGAGAATTATATATTGCATATCTATTTTATAAACATTTTTAATTAATTTTTGGGTTTAAAACACTTAACTAACCGTTTTTATAATTTTACTTTAATATTTTATTTATTTCAGAACGTAAAATCAATTGAAAAATAATTAATATTGAATTAAAACTTCCAAATTGTTATTTATATAGGTATTATCAAATAAAAACGTCAAACATAATATGTATGATATGTATGTATTAGATCTGAAACGACACACAGAGATACAATATAAACTTAATTTAACTGTTTAAAAATTCACAATGGTTAACGGCTACGTCAGATCTTACACAATGTTTTTTTTAAAACATCAGCAGAGAGCGAAACGAAATTGTGATTTTAGTGGTTTATTTTATCGAATATTTAAACCATTCTTGGCTTTTGCTTTGACGTTCTATGTTTCACTAGATGTCACTCTATGATAATACTCTATGACATAGAGCCTCATCTAGTAGTGGATAGAGTGTCAAAGTGGCTGAAAGAGAATGGTTCAAATATTCGATAGTAGAAGATTTGTAGTACTGTATGTCATGTACCTTAATGCGCGATTTTTCATAGGGGTCAGTGTATTGATCTTTCAAAGGAGGTTAATATATTCTGTCCGTTTTTTCATAGACGTCAACAAATTATAAAACAAAAACATTAATAAATCAAAATTTTTGGGTTATATTTTCTTAAAAACATATCCATTGGATTAAAAAAACTTGGTTTCATACTTATTAAGAAAAAAAATGGGTGTTTTGTTTATTTTTTAATTTTTTTAAGCTAATTTAATGATACAGCTAAAAATAGTGATCGGTCATCGGGTCTCTTACCCTAAGTTAAAAAAGATATTCTTTTATTATTTGAGGTGTGATATTACTTATCGCTGCGAACAAAAAGTCCCCATTCTGAAACGAGTTGAGCAATAGCTAATTCCCCGGTTAACAGGTTAAATAGAAGTTTGTGATTTCCTTTACGATTTTTCATTTTTTGGCTCCGTTTATGAAATATTGAATTCCAAAATGATATTGCTATTAATAAGTTAAGAAAAAAATAGTTAGTCAGGAAAAAACTAATAGAAATTAAAACAAGTTTGTAAAACATCGTTATGTTTCTTACCTCCCTAACATGAAAAATGAATACTTTTTTAGGAATTCATTTTTCTATGAGCATAAAATAAATAAATAAATTTTTGAAATTAACCGTTACAGATAGTTTTTCAATATGCGTACGCACTCACTGTTGTTTTTAATATAATGCATTTATATTTGCAATGCAACTTAATGGAATTGTAGTGTACTTGAGTAGAATTTTTTTAATTGGAAATAACTTTAACATTTTTTTTTGTTTTGTTCGTAAATAAACATTATATAAAAATCGAATGTTTTAAACAAACACAATTTAACTCATATATACTCTTAGTCTTAATGCCTCCTTTTGCACAAAGAATGTAATCGTGTGATCAAATGGAATTTTTATTTCGAAATGAGAGTAACGTATTTTGTACATTGTATTGCGGACTGCGATATTCTTCTTTGGATAATGTAGAATATAAAACTAGTTTTAATCAGATCCTAGATAAATAATATATTTAACAGTATGTATTTCAAAGGTGTTTCAAAAAGCAAAAGTTTGCCTCAGGTTTCACTTTATTTCTTGACGGATAAATTCATCGTCAATACACACAGGTCGACCGAAGGGAGTTTCATCTTCCAAAGAAAAATTACCCTTTTGAAATCTAGCAGACCCTGCAAACCACTTTCTATAAGTTCTGTCAGAAAGCGCATCATCACCATAAAGACTACAAATATTTCTCGTTGCGTCAGCTGCATTAGTACCTTTTTTAAACTCGTATAACATAACATGATGTTCCTTGATGTCTAAGATTGCTCATAATTACTGGCAAAAAATAATTATTTAAACACCGTTTAAAGACGTATGATACATATTACAAGCAACACTGTCGGCTTAACACTAACATGCTGTTGCATATTTCGTTTGCGGTTGTTACTTGAAGAAATATTAATTCATCCCAGCGGCTCCGAAAATGGCACGAACTTTCCGGATGACCTAACATAATTCGCAACAGATTATGAACAAAGACTTTTCCTATGCGATGAATTGGGAACCTCCCATTAAATTCATAACCTTACAATGTCACTAGAAACTGCCCTTCTAAACAAGGTAAAAAATTAGTTTATAATGGGTAAATTTTTATAGTAGGGTTGGGCGGGGTAAAAAAAGACAAAATTAAATCTTTTCATTTTTCATGTAGAAAATATCTGAATTTTTAGACAAAAAAAATACTGTATGATGTTAAATTGTTTGTATTTTAAGATTTTGCATGTTCTTTCACTCAAGGTAATGGCATAAATCTATAAAAAAATAAAAACCTTGTCTTTTTTTTACCCGCCAAATGAAGTAAAGAAAAGACAGTGAAGGGTAAATAAAAGACAGACATCTAACTAATAGGATACTGCAAGTACATGACTGGAAGGGTAAAAAATAGACAGCTTGGGCAATTAGCAGTACTACACTTTTTATTTCACAACTCTATCTCTACTACAAAATATTTTATAGATATATTTAAATTTTACGTATTTTACCAAAAACTTTAGCTAAGATTAAGCAGTAAGAAAAGTCAGAAAAAGTTAACTGATGCAAAAGCTTGACTCACAGGAAATTTCTTTGGACTTTAAGTATTAAAATAATTTTTATTTCACAAACGTACAACTAACACAAAATTTATTGTAGCTCATTAAAAAACCAAATATGTTAATTTGAGGCTGTCTTTTTTACACCACTTTACATAAAGTAAAAAAATAAATCAAAATAATCTATGAATGAGTTAAAAATACTAAATGTGTGCAGTAAAGCATAGTTATACATTATATAAACATAAATAAATTTTCATGGGTCAAAAATACAAATTTTCGAATGAGCTGAAATTGATATCCATGAAAACCGTCTGCTCACTAACAAAAAAATTGTTTTATTGAAGAATCAGTATTTTTTATGTCATCGAAGGATGACATATTAATATCGTTGTGTGATCATAGTGGGAGAAACATTATTATAGAGTTGTAGATGCATATTGAATAAACGCAAGAGGGCTGTAGAGTTGTACATGCATATTGAATAACCGCAAGAGGGCTGTATTCTCACTGTACTTAAAAAACGAGCCAAAAAATCATAAATAAACACTTTCACTGAGGTGACATTACTTAGTGCGTGTCAAAAACACGCACTTGACGAATTTTTAATCCATAAAATATACATCAACACGCCATTATCTAGTTTTAAAATGAAAATCCTTATTAATAATTTTTAATTTTTCTAAATGTTAACCCCTTGTTTTGTCTTTTTTTACCCCACTTTTTTCTTTTTTTTTTAACATAAAAAAAAATTACAAGCAGTCGGACCATTTAAATAAAACTTTGTACTTTACATTACTAAAGCATATAGAATAACAAGAAAAAAATACAGCACTCTGTCTTATCAGCTTTTTTACTTACTGAAAAAGTTTATCGTCGCGGAATGAAAGTTTTTCTCTCATGAATAACAGAGGTTTGGGAGAAAATTTTTTTTATGTTATAATGCCCGTTCCAAAAAAATAATTTTTTGGCCCAGACAGCTTAAAATACTAATGTATTTTGTTGTAATATTTTTTATTTTTTGAATTTAACACTGTTGAGTTTAATATAAGTATGTCTTTCTTTTACCCCGCTCGAGCAGTGTCTTTTTTTTACCTCGCCCAACCCTATTAATTTAAACTATAGGGAAAACCGAACCCGAATTTAAATGTTTATTGTTAATTTATTTTCATAAAACCTGTCTACCTGATACAACAGATTTTATACTGACAAAAATTTCTTTGGATTTTTACGTCTTTGCTCTAATTTTCTGTTTGACCCCCGCTGTTAATACTATAGCATACATAACACCATCAAATGTATAATAAAATGCCGTGATTCGTAACAGAATTTCCGATTGTGTTAAACCTGATGATAAGTTAACTGCTCGAAAGTTGGCTCGTGACAAGAAAAGTTTAATCCAGTGACAAGTGACAAAGCAAAGTTATTCTCATATTTTTTTAAATTTTTATTCATCGTAAGAACTAATCTTCTGAACCAGGAATTTAGATGCCTATATTTTAACCGTTGATACTGTTCAGTTTAAGTAAGTAGAAAGAACTTATTTTAGTCGTTCAACATACCTATAAATAATTAATCTTGAGATATTATTTTGTAAATTTGTGTGTGTAAATACCGCACAAAATGAAATTTGCCAAACTTTTTGTATAAAAGAAATACAGGTACTGCTAACTTACAGATTCCAGTAATAGCTAAAATAATCAATAATTTCTAATTATAAGGGAAATTTAGAAAATGGATTATATTTTGATTTATTGTAGCTTGTAGGTTATATAATCCAGTTTCTAGTATAAGGAAATGCAATTGTCAACTGATCTTTTAACTTTATGTAAACAATTTGTGTATTGTTATTGCTACTAAAATAATGCAATGAATAAAAATCAAGTTCCATATCAAGTTATCAAACAAAAGACTACTTATTATCAACAAACAAAAAATAGCGATATCAAAACAAAGTTTTTCCTCCAATACAAGTACAGCTACAGATAAAATATGTAATCGGCTAAAAAACATTTAATTACAGTTTGTATTGAAGAATTAACTTAGACTCACTACTTTATGACGTCAAATATTTTTCTGTAAGTGTATGTTGACCAGTGATGGTCACGTAAACTGTTTACAGTGTTTACAAGCACAGTTTACATGTAAACACGAATTCTGTTTACAACATATTTTTTGGAAGGAAATATGTAAGCAGCGTAAACAACGCAAACAGGTTAAAAATTAAATTCTAATAATAAAAGAATCACATCAATAAGCCAAATATAAAAATGTTTGCTTTATAACTTCATAAGTATACTTATTTTGAACTGAAAAATTAAAACCTCAATCTTTGGGTGGCCATATTGGACTAAATTTTTTTACAAATTAAACACAGAGTACTACCTACATTTTCTTCAACCTTCTTTTTTTAACTGAAAATTTAATTCTGCATGTATATTCCTTTTGGGAATTGCCATTTCTTACTTTATTTTTAAAATTTTTAAATTTAGACTCTTTTCTTTTTAAGTAATAAATAATATTGACAAATTATATGTAATTTATGACTCTTTACGTGTTTACTTTAGTTTACGGTTGTTTACTCTGTTTACATCTCCTTACAATGTAAACGTCAACACCGATTGTTTACACATAAACGCCCATCACTGATGTTGACATATACATAATTCTTAACTGCGGTTTAACGAAAATACGGTTCTACCGCCTTTGTTGCAATTATTTTGTCAGTAACTGTTACGTCTGTATACAAACAATACAATTAATAACAATAAGTTATTTACTGCCGTAGACTTTGATATTTAAATAAATCAAAATTAATTACGCATTTCACAGTGAATTTGTTTGTTATCATTGTCTTAAAAAAGAAATGGTTAAAAAATCTAATATTGATAAAAACTTTCTTAAATGAATTTTTAATAAATCCAAACATTCATAAAACGTATTATCAGCTGCGAGTAAACAGAAAAATATAGACAAGGATGCCTTAAAATTGAAAAAAAAATTTACCTAACCAAAAATATTTCAAAAATAAATTTAACTATTTCTAAAACGGAATATTTCTGATTTTAAACTTAATTTCATTGGAAAAAAAATGGTAACTTTGCATATACTCGTATGAAAATACCGATCTATGGGGTTAATACTCCCAAGATGAATATTACAAATGAGGTAAGTTTTAAGGTCTAAATTATCACAACTTATTTTCTGTCCGTTTCTGTTAAGATATAGTCCGGAACATTGTTGGAAAACTGAATAACGTCTCAATTGAATATTGTTAAGTGTGAGTATAAATTGAAGGATGTCAAACTATAATATTGTAAGTGCCACAGCGTTACACGAACTCTAACAATGTATGTAAATGCACAAAGCATAAATGGGCACTAATATAATGAAGACGTAAATTTCTCTGATACACTCTGATCAATTTTTTACACCTTAAAAAAAACCAACATGGAAATACACAGAATGTAAGATAACAAATGTAAATACAAAATTGTGTGGTTCGTCTGGCGCCTTTTGGCGGGATGTTAGATCAGAAGTGTAGTTTGTGCAAGGAGAAACATTGCTTATTGTGTCATTGTTTTTCTATTTAACTTTTGAAATTTAAATAGAAAAAAATATGAAGTTTATCGTATCTATAAGTGTAAAAATTCCATTTAAACAAAATAAAGGGATATGTTTCTATAAATAACTAAAAATATTTAATTAATTGTTTGGTTGTCAACAATGATCGAATGCGTTATATACTTTAGGTATGTACCATAGAGTAGTACGAGTAGTATGTACAGTGTAGTACACGATGTATACCCCCACTATACCACAGATTGAGTATGACGTATGACACATACACAAGCGTAGGTCCGTGTATATACATGACAGGTTTATGTAGTAACATGTTGTGGGTTTGGTGGGAGAGAGAAATTTTACGTCATATTTTGGCAACAAACGGATTGCATGATAGAGATATGTTAATTGGTATTGTTCTATGATTGGTATATATATAGTGATCTGTATGAAAATATATTCAAGCACAACTTACTCAATTGTGCACCGGCAAAGCTGCGAAAAATATGAAGCATAATATTACATAAAATTAAACTTAAAACTGACCCACAATAAAATACGAAAATGTATTAAAATTTTCTTAATTCGTCGGTACAGAAACAACTTTGAAACCTAATTAAAAGTGAAGTTGAGAGTACCATAAATAATAACCGACGAGAAAAAATTAATTGCTTTCAATTAATTGAATTATGACCATGCTATGGCCCATGGGTAATGTAAATGTTATTTATTTAATTTTTTATTGACTAACTGACTGATTGATTAACTATTTGATAGATAGATATATAGACATATAGTTGAGACATTTATGATATCAATATAATATTATTTTATTTTATTGCATTACATTTCAGCCTTTTTCCTTGTTTCGAATTAAATTTTTATGATTTATTTATGACCACAAAATAAATAGTGTGTCCGTAGCAGCCACATAATATGTACGTCAAAGTGTGTATAAAATACAAAAATGGCTTTTATAGGCACTGTTACAGTATGTTTATAAACGTTCAGTCGAATTTATAAAAACAAAAAAAAAGCTACATTGAACTTTTGTAAATTATTACCGTAAACACGAGTTACTTGAGCCCCGATTAGCAAATCATCTGATAATTCCAAAAATTGAGCGTAACTGTTATATTTATTTGGAATAGGAAATTCAGTATATTAATCTGTATATGACTACGCTTAGTTTATTATACATATAATATGGATCTTTTTCTTATGGCTCATAACTTTAATAGCTTTTTAAATTTTGGCTCAAGTTAACCTCAAGATTGGGTTACTTGAGCCCAAACCTAAATTTCCAGGTGGTTTTTATTTGAAAACAGTTTGAGATCATGTAGAATGTTGGTTATTAATTAAAACATTGTACAAACATATAAGGAACTTTATTTATTCAATACTCCTATCGCAGCATCCTGCATAACATAGCGAATTTCCGTTTACAAAAATTAGTTTTTCTCGGAAACTAGTTGACATAGAATAATAGTTTAAAGACCTTTTTTGTGTGATTTTTTCTCCTCGTTTCAATAGTGTAAAAATTGTTGCGTGAAAATTTCCAAAAATAACATGTTTTGGGCATCAGACGTGGCTGGTTAACGAACTTGTCCAACGGTTTGGGACTTTTGGGAATTTCTGCTATAGTCTTGCACCATTTTATACCAAAGTTATAATGGACTCAAGTTAACTGGTTTATCAAAACTTTAAATTAAGAAATTAAGGAAATAGCTGACATATGAACATGTCTGAATTTGCTTTAGTAACGAACAAAAATTTAAAAATTATACACTTACTTTAGTTTGTGAGCTATCGAAATATTTTTTACAGTCGAAAGTTAGCAACATAACAAAAACAGCAACTTCAAACAGAGAGTAAACAACACTTGCCTGACATTTAGTGTCAATTTTCAGAACTACCTAAATTTAAACACTGTAAACCCACTACTATTACCACTTAGCTAAACATGTAACTTACTTCTACTACTGACTAATATAAGCACAAAACAGAAAATAATACTTTTTCCATTTTGGGCTCAAGTTACACCCCAGGGCTCAAGTAATCCGTGTTTACGGTACTTATTTTATTATGCACTTATAAGTAAATAATTAAATAACAATGTCTCATCAAACTTTATAGTCATATATATGTATATAAAAACTAAATACTACCAACTTTAACTGACTGAAACCTTATTCCCAGCTTGTAAGTACAGTATCAATATTAAGGTTCTACGTAAAATAAGGATATTTAGTGTAACAACTTGCTTGAAAGTCAAATTAATGTTTCTCCTGTAACTGAGCGAAAAGTACTCGAAAGTAAAGAATTTATAGCAAGAGTGGAAATAAACATTTACACATTTACTTACATCTTGACGGCCATTGAGGTTACAAGACGTCATATTGTATGACGTTACATAATGTCACGAAACGTGACGAAATCTTACTAACTTACACGCCATGTCGTAGGCCGTCAACAATTCCATATAAAGTGTATTAGCTGTCAAAATAGTGTTGGCGTTTGGGCGTTTTATCATTATAGGTTATGATCGACAGGTGTTAATAAAATATAGACTATTATTGCAACGGAAGATGAATTTGTTTGTTTTGTAGTAAAATTTGAATACATTAACCTGCAATTTAAAATACCCAAAATACATTAACAATCAGAAACTTTATTTCTGCAAGTTCAATAATATAATGGAGTCGGATAACAAAAGCATAAGGAACTGTTTCCCCCCTCAAAATTTTTTTTTGTAGCATGTTAATTACGTCGAAGACTATACGAAATGAACATTTTCTACCACTTGCAACCGCCGCTACGAAAATTATTGGCCATTTTATGAAAAATCGACCATTTTAGTCATACTTTCTAAATATAGATGAATATATATCGGTATGTGTAGGTCTAATAAAAAAGAAAAAAATTGAGGCTATTCACTACGATATAGTCTACCAGCGGTTACAGTATGAAATTTTTATCTGCACACATAACCTTAAAAAAAAATAAAAACTGGAGATACTGCTAAATTTTGGTTTTTTCGTTTTAACTTCGGATGTTTTATTTGAAATTTGATGAAATTTTCAAAAAATGTACTTTATAACATGGACAATAACCGATTAAAATTTCAAATCAAAATGTCTAACATAAACCCTAAAAATTGACGTCGAAATTGAAAATTGACTGGCCAATGATTTTTGTGCATTGTATCGTACGAGGTTCTTTTTTTCTTAAATCGTAGGTTTTTGTATGCACTTTATGATGGTGAATAAGAAAAAATTTTTAGGCTTGAAAGAAAGTGAAAAATATCGATTAGAAATTCAAAATTGTTGGCAATGAACAGTATTTGAAAAATAATTTAAATCAAGTAAACCGCTATAATTTAAAAATTTAAGTAATAATTTGTTCCATACAAGGGTTACAAGCTTCCATATGAGGATTACATAAATCGAACACCATTAAAAACCAAGTTTGGAGAAATTAAGGTTCAATTGTTTTCAAAAATACACAACATCAAAAGTATATAAGCTCCCACCCACCTCACAAGCTGCAAATTCAACAGTAGCTGCAATAATTTAAATCAAATAAACCGCCATAATTTGAACATTATGAGTTATAATAATTTATCCTATACAACGGTTACAAGCTTCCACATGAGGATTACACGAATCGAACCGAATTAATAAACCAACTTTCGAAAAATTAAGTAAATAGTTCCTTGGAAGGCTCATAGGTATTAAGTCACTTAGTTTGTTTCTTGGTTTGTTAGTACACTCTTAAAGAATGTTGAATTTGCAGCTTGTGAGGTGGATGGAAGCTTGCAGCATATATACTTTTGATGTTGTGTATTTTTGAAAACAATTGAACCTTAATTTCTCCAAACTTGGTTTTCAATGGTGTTCGATTTATGTAACCCTCATATGAAAGCTTGTAACCCTTGTATGGGACAAATTATTACAACTCATATTTAAATTATCGCAGTTTACTTGATTTAAATTATTTTTCAAATACTATGTTCATTGTCGACAATTTTGAATTTCTAATCGATATTTTTCACTTTCTTTCAAGCCTAAAAATTTTTTCTTATTCACCATCATAAAGTGCATACAAAAACCTACAATTTAAGAAAAAAAAGAACCTCGTACGATACAATGCACAAAAATCATAGGCCAGTCAATTTTCAATTTCGGCGTCAATTTTTAGGGTTTATGTTAGACATTTTGATTTGAAATTTTAATCAGTTATTGTCCATGTTATAAAGTACATTTTTTGAAAATTTCATCAAATTTGACGTAAAACATCCGAAGTTAAAACCAAAAAATCAAAATTTAGCAGTATCTCCAGTTTTTATTTTTTTTAAGGTTATGTGTGCAGATAAAAATTTCATACTGTAACCTCTGGTAGACTGTATCGTAGTGAATAGCCTCAATTTTTTTCATTTTTTTTAGACCTACACATACCGAGATATATTCATCTATATTTAGAAAGTACGACTAAAATGGTCGATTTTTCATAAAATGGCCGATAACTTTCGTAGCGGCGGTTGCAAGTGGTAGAAAATGTTCATTTCGTATAGTTTTCGACGTAATTAACATGCTACAAAAAAAAAATTTGAGGGGGGAAACAGTTCCTTATTCACTAAAATTTAGTGGTTGTCCGACTCCATTAATAGGTTTTTTGTGAGGTGTAAATTTTTAGAAACGCACTATATATTGGACAGAAATGAATTCCCCTGTCCACCATTTCGTTGATTATTCTAACAATAATCCGTGGTCGAGGTCTCGAGGTGTCGTAAATTATTATTTATCTCCTTTATAAATACTTAAATTTGAAATACGGTTTTAATAAGAAAAATCTAGCATAAGTAATATATTATTTACAACATATATCCACATATGTATGTATGTAACTAACTGTATATTGTATGGATGGCTACGTATTAATTTGTAGCACATGTCGCTGAAATATATGTTATCATCGCCACACTGCCAAGTCGCTGAAAGTATGTGTTAAAATAAAAATATGTAAATAAAATTTAATAATTCTGATTGATAAGAATATAATATATAAAGGCAATACCACATAAACAACTGAGAACTGAGACACTCAACAAGTCTATTTTGCGTAATGATTGATTTTTGATACAAAACTTGACTGCTTCTAAGATTGATTTCGTAGCAGTTCTTTGAATTTTCAATTTTTTGTTTTTACCTACGTTTAAAAAAAAAAAGATTTTGCAAGAAAGCAATTCATTTTCTCCTATTTTCCTGTGTGTTATTCCTTATCAAAATTTCAATTATCTGCAGACACTTGAAAAATGTTTTAATTTTGCAAAATTTTGGTAAAATATTTTATATATATCAAAGGCGTTGTTAGCCCTTTAAATATTGTGGAGGTCATCGGTGACAGATGTTAAGCTTATCCAACGCGTCGCCAGACTCACTGGTGGTTGGCGACGCTAGAAATTGCTAAAAACACGTCATTTGACTACATACTCAGATAATTTCAAACTAGCTGTACTCACGATGTCGTTCACACAAGGTGTTGTCGAATCGATTTGGTATTTTCCTATGGGATTGAGACATTTTCCTGCAGTAAACAGTATTCTAAATATTGACCCAAGTAATAACTAGACCAAATTTCATCAAAATCCATTCAGTAGTTTTTGCGTGTTTGAATGCGCATGCTCAAAATTGTTTTTGTATTATCTCATGGGAATGAAACATTTTCCCACAATAAAAAGTATCCTAAATCTTGACTCAGATAATAAGTTATTACTACATAAAATTTCTCAAAATTCGTTCAAAAAAAGTTTTTTATGCTGTTCACTGTAGACCAGTAATATACATACGTTACCCCTATCTTAACTGGAAATAAACAAATTCGCTTCACTGTCGAACATCGAAAGAAACCGAGAGCGAACAATAATAAATACGAGCGAGCTTTAACGGACATGAGCGAATGCTGACACTTATTCGCTTTCGTCGCTCGTTCAGTGTGTATGCAGCTTAAGAATCAGTCGACTTTCTTAAGATTTTCTTTTTTAAAGCATTCAAAAAAAAATCGGTGGTTTAACGTGGTTACTCAAAAATCAATTTTTAATTCTATTTGAAAATTTTACTTCGACTTATAAATGTCAATAATTATTAACTTAAGAGTACTAGAAACAAATTCTTACATAGAAACTTAAACGAAATCCATAAAGAAATAAAATAAGTGGCTACTTTGAATTTTTATATCATATTTAATACATAAAAAAAAAATGTAATTTTGTGCTGTTATTTTTATGATTGTGACCTTGTTTCGATTACAGATGTTTATCAGACAGATTTTTTCTTTTTTTTTTGATAATTTGCTGTTAAAACATAATAACGATTACACCCTACATAGCTTAGTGCAAACCAGAGTTAACCTAATTAAATTACGATTTTAATTATTTACAAGTAAGTAGTTTTACGGCCCACACGATCAATTTGCTATATGGACAGCGTGGGTGAGCTGTTCGAGTAACAAACAAAGGGCATAGCCGGGTAAGATAGGGAAAACGGCCCTTGACGCAAAATTGATTGTTTTTATAGGAAATAATACTTCTTAGCCCCAGATACATACCTGCCAAATTTCAACCCTCTGAGGCTAATAGTTTATAAATACACAAACAGACAAAAATTTTCAAAAAAAATTTTTTTTTACGAAATTACTGAGCCGATTTATTTGAGTTTAATATATACTGTGTACCCACCTTAAACAAAGTAATAAAAAAAAAATTAACGTTATATCCCTTTATTATACTAATTTTTTTGAATTTTTAAATTTAAGTAAATTTTTTTTTGGCACTTACGCGTTAGCGACACCCACCATTTTTTGTTCAATAATATGTCTCTTAGTACTCTATAACATATATTTTTACGGAAAAATTTTAGTTGGTAGAACATAGTAATATTTCAATACAAATGCATGTCATGTTCGGTGCTACATATATTACTTATGTATAAAAAGGACCATAAAGTAAAGCATCTGCCTGATTTCTAAAACACAGTAGAACTCTGAGGAGTGCAATAAAATGTTCTCTTCCCCCCTGAGTTGCAGTTCTTGGAGTTCCTGTGACGGTCTAAAAAAATGTATATTTTGACTTGTTATAAAAAATATGTTTCTGCTTGCTAAAAAATAATTTTCAAGGTTAATTTTACCATGAATCTGAATATTTGAATGAAATCAATAAAATTATCTCAGCATACTTACTAATTAAAATTACATCTAACTCAACAAAAATTATAAGTTTTAGAAACTTTATTTAAATAAGGATAATAATAATAACAATAATACGTCTTAAATGTTATATTGTTTTAATAATAATAAACATTAACTTAATAGATTGGAACAAAAAACTTCAACAATGTATAGTAATAACAACAGTCCGGCTAAAACTTGTAGTTATAAAAATATGTAGGTAAATTACATGTAGGTACATATAACTAACTTGAACAGACCCTCTCACTTGATGTTTTTGTTGCACTTCTTAAGGACGTGCAGAAAGTGGATTTCTTCTGTAATAAAATTATATACGTTCATAACAACGACAAACAAGCTTAGACAAACGTCTTCTTTTGTTAACACGATGACGAGTCATGGGGAATTATAACGAAATGACCAACTGGTATACTATTTTGACAGCTAATAAACTTTGTATGAAATTGTTGACGTCGTAATACGTGGTGTATGAGCTAATAAAGTTTCACTTGACGTCTTACAAAGAAAACAACTCTAACAAAAGAGAAATCAATATCCATTTTGTTTTATTAATAAAAAAAGACAAACGGCAGAAAATGTTGGACTTGAGTAAATTTAAACTAGTTTATCGTAGTTATGAACGTATGTAATTGTATTATTTTAGAAATAGGGTAGATATTTTACTTTATAGCCCTTCTTATACATAAGTAATATATGTAGTACCTAACATGGTATGTATTTGTATTGAAATATTACTATGTTCTACCAACTGAAATTTTTCCATAAAAATATATGTTATAGAGTACTAAGAGACATATTATTGAACAAAAAATGGTGGGTGTCGCTAACGCGTAAGTGCCAAAAAAAAAATTTACTTAAATTTAAAAATTTAAAAAAATTAGTATAATAAAGGGATATAACGTTAATTTTTTTTTATTACTTTGCCTAAGGTGGGTACACAATATATATTAAACTTAAATAAATCGGCTCAGTAATTTCGTAAAAATAAATTTTTTTTGAAAATTTTTGTCTCTTTGTGTATTCGAAAACTATTAGCCTCAGGGGGTTGAAATTTGGCAGGAATGTATCTGGGGCTAAGAAGTATTATTTCCTATAAGAACAATAAATTTTGCGTCAAGGGCCGTTTTCCTTATCTTACCCGGCTATGCCCTTTGTATAATTTCCTCATGGCTAATTGCAAATAAATGTTAAAAATTCTGCTTATCTCAAAATACAAATATAGTTTTCAAAATTCGAAAAATTGTAAATGTTATGTAGGTAATGTAAAATTGTAAATCCGTTAAATCAGTTTCATCTATATATTTTCTGCATCATCGTTTTAATTAAACATGTTAACACTCAAATTAATTTCATGAACTAATTTAGGTACTTATACAGAGCGTTCATCAAGTTTCGTAACAGCTGAAAATCTCAGTTAATATTGACTTTATCGAAAAATAACCCGGACAAAAGTTTCATGGGAAGAAATGAGGAACTAGAAAATGACCTCGAATTTGACCATGAACATGACCTTGACCAAAATTTGGAGGTCAACTTTGTTTTTTTTTTTAAATGCAAACCCCTATTTTTGACCTCGGATTCGGAAAGAGCGGGAAATTCTACGTTCAAAACCATATTCATACTTCATATCCTAAAGTCGTGTGAAGGTCATAAAAACGAAAAAAATATGATACTGGTTGTTCAAGGTCAAATTCGAGGTCATTTTCTAGTTCCTCATTTCTTCCCATGAAACTTTTGTCCGGATTATTTTTCGATAAAGTCAATAATATTAACTGAGATTCTGCGGAACCTTTGCGGAGCTGTTCCGGAACTTTATGAACGCTCTGTATAAAAATATAACATTTACAAATGCGTCATCACATCAGTCATTGTTAACGAATTCAAACATGAACAAATAAACCTAATCCTTATAGGTATACAAACGCGCAAGACGTACTCGCGTCCAGTTAATGAAGGTAATAGTGTATCTTCGTCAAAAAATATTGTGTTCGCGTCCAGTTAATGAAGGTAATAGTGTATCTTCGTCAAAAAATATTGTGTTCGCGTCCGGTTAACAGGCAGCCCGCTTAAGAGATTGCTAAATGCATTGGTTTTAATATATGTAGTATGCCACCGTCATAAAAAACTGGTCCAGTTATAGGAGGGATTCGGTTAAGAGAGATGTCCGTAATCAGAAATTCTATTGTATCTGTATCGACCAGCGAACACAATCAAATTATACATTAAATCTTACAAAAAATAATATTAATTTCTCCGTAAAATCTCCTCTAAAAAGTGGCTTCAACAACTTATATCTTCTAAAATGAATGTTAATTACATACATACATACATATATATAGGTATTAGATATTAACTTGAAATTTATAAATTTCCGTTAGCAGACAGTCAGTGCGTTTTTACTGGATGATGATATCTCATGGACAGAATTAATTATGCGGCGCCGAGATATTTAATATTTTATTGTTATTGTTTATTTATATTTTCAGCTTTTTTCACACTAAAAAATCTATGTATTATGTACATTTAATATTTTTATTTAGTCGAATAATACATGAATATTTCCAAATGATTTAATTAGGTAAGTAATTAATGTGAGGTAATATTTTATACTATTAAATAATATGACAATACTGGCCAAGGATGTGATCTACGATCAAAAAGTTACAGGAGGCGGAAACCTGTTTATGTGATTAAAGAAACATCAAATTAGAAGGCCTTTTTCGGTATCGGCTTAGAAAAAGAAACCTCAAATTAAAAGGCCTTGCAATGATACGTTCTGAGACGGAATGTATGGCAACAAATTTTCATCCCCGCTTCTCACAAGTAAAGGTCCCGAGGCCGGACCTATCGATTTTGATGAAACTTAAATATGTTGTAGAACACTAAAAACTAAGGGACACGTATTTTTTTTTATCTGCGGAAAAACGGTTTGAAGGGGTGAAATCGCCCTCCAAAAATTGGGGTAAGAATTTAATTTTTCAAATATCTCGAAAACAGTAAGAGATAGAGCAAACGTTTAAATTGGCGATATTACTCTTTTTTAAAGAGCTATCTATTGATATGCAATTTGTTCAAATTACATCAATAGGGGTGGTTGAGGGTTAAAATTTGGGGGTTAATTTTGCAAAAAGGGGGTGAAAAATAAACAATATAAAAATTTTGTTTACAGATTTGAAATCTACGTCAAAAAATCTAATTGACCTGTTTTTGCTCAATATCCTAATATTAAGTCTAGGGGTAGTTAACTAGAGGGTGACTATGTCGAATAATCGTAATATTTGGGTATTTCAAGAAGTTCTTCTTCATGGAAAATAGCTTAAGACAATTAGAATAACGTAGAAATGAAATTCTCGAATTTAAAATTGAGTTTGAGCAACACTGGAGAGGGGGTGAGTCACCCTCTTAAATTACATACTAGTTTACATACACTAATTTTTGCAATTAACACACTGACAGGGGGTAATAATGTCACAATAGATGGTTCTGAAGTTAGACTATCGTAGGTATGTAAGGTTTTTATTAGGTTTCGTTATTTTAGGTTAGGTTATATAATTTTCGGTATCGATAATTTTCGATAAGGAAAACTATAATATCCATTAAAAAACAAACCTAATAAAGACCTTACATATGATAGTCCAACTTCAGAACCACTTATTGTGCCATTATTTTACCCACTATCAGTGTGTTAATAGCAAAAATTAGTGTATATAAACTAGTATGTAATTTAAGAGGGTGACTCACCCCCTCTCCAATGTTGCTCAAACTCAATTTTGAATTCGAGAATTTCATTTCTACGTTATTCTAATTGTCTTAAGCTATTTTCCATGAAGAAGAACTTCTTGAAATACCCAAATTGTACGACTATTCGACATAGTCACCCTCTAGTTAACTCCCCCTAGACTTAATATTGGGGCATTGAGCAAAAATAGGTCAATTAGATTTTTTGACGTAGATTTCAAATCTGTAAACAAAATTTTTATATTGTTTATTTTTCACCCCCTTTTTGCAAAATTAACCCCCAAATTTTAACCCCCAACCACCCCTGTTGATGTAATATGAACAAATTGCATATCAATAGATAGCTCTTTAAAAAAGAGCAATATCGCTAATTTAAACTTTTGCTCTATCTTTTACTGTTTTCGAGATATTTGAAAAATTAAATCTTTGCCCCAATTTTTGGAGGGCGATGTCACCCCTTAAAACCGTTTTTCCGCAGATAAAAAAAAATATGTGTCCCTTAGTTTTTAGTGTTCTACAATATATTTAAGTTTCATCGAAATCGATAGGTCCGGCCTCGGGACCTTTACTTGTCAGTATGGGTAATTACCACAAAATAATTATATTCACTCATTTATCTTAGTTTTCAACATCTGTTTTCGTACTTTTCGCCTCAATAGGTGTAAATATAAGGGAATGACTGATCACCGGGGTGTACAGTCGGACGTACAAATGTACAGATAGAGACATGACGATACCTCCATAAAGCTAGCCGTCCCAAAAAGAAACATTTGCGAAATCAGAAAAATTACTACATACAACATATGCGTATTTTAGGTGTAAATTAGGTGTGCTAATAAAAAACTAGGTGTTCTTACCGTTTTCGAGAAAACGTAAAAAACAAAAGGGGCGGCTAGGTTTACGTAAACATAGCCGTCCCATAGGTAAAAAAGAGTGTTTTCGGTAATTTAAAGTATGAAGAATTAGGTGTAAATTAGGTGTTTTCTGACCATGCTGATAAAAATTTTGTAAAATGAAAATTATAAGAAAAATCTTAAAAAGTATTTTAAACCATGGGAGCGCTGTGTATAACGATAATATCGTTATACACCGCGCTTCCACTGTTTGTTAAATATTATATCTTTTGTTATGTAACTGAATAGAAAAATGCCAGAAATTTTCTTAACGTTCCCAGCGCCCACACCAGCACTAATAATAACATGTTATGAAGGTGATAACTTTTTATAAATTTTGATTACCATCCTTACTAATATTATAAATGCGAAAGTGAGTTTGTTTATTTGTTTGTTTGTTTGACTGGCTTTCACGCCTCAACAGCTCAACCAATCAACTTGAAACTTTGCGCAGACGTTGCTTGCGGGCCAGAGACGGTTATAGACTACTTTTCATTTCGGGAAAATATTTCATTCTCGAGGGAAAATGCATTAAATTACAACAGCTGACTACTAAAAAAAAGGATAAATGATTTCAAACTTTGTATATTGTTAACAGAAGGGATGAGAAAGGACACAAACTACTTTATACCCCAGGAAATTTCCCATGGGAAATTTCATTCCTGTGGGAAAATATAAAAATTATGATAGACAAATATGACGATATACAACGATAACCATAGGTTATTTTTTATTCCGATAAAATATCTCATTCCCGAGGGAAAAATGTATTTAAAACGAAACAATGAAATAACAACTGACTATTAAAAAAAAGCATGACTGATTTTAAACTTTGCATATTTTTTTACAGAGACGATGAGAAAGGACACAGACTACTTTCTATCCCGGGAAAATATCTAACTCCCGTGGAAAGTCTAATTCCCGTGGGAAAATATATATTTAAAATAGTATAAAAAAGAATCATTGATTTCATTTGAACCTCGCATGTTGTTAAAGGAATCTTATAATCTATTTTTTTCCCGGGGAAAATATTGTATTTCTGTGTGAAAATTTCAAAGAAAAAAGTAATAATACCTACTCGACGCGTAATAGCGACGTGATGAAAGTTCACTTGATATGTTTTAACAAGATGCCGTAATTTCAAATTCCGCGCGGGCGAAGCCGCGGGTAAATGCTAGTGTAAATATAAATCGTAAATATTCAACTGAAGTTTTAACTATTTTTTTTAAACGAATTAGTGTAAAAAATTCGAGCAAGAACATTTGTTTTCCTTTACAGCGCTCCCGTTATTTGTTAGGTTAATACACATTATACCGGCCTAACATGATTAAACTTATTTAAAGGTGATGTAATTGATACTCACAGAAAGTGTTAAGTCTCTAGTAATCATTAACGCAGTGGACGATTTACATGTGTTTTATTTATTCTGTTGTAAAAGTTGTAAACTCAATATGTCGAACGTTTCAAAAATTGAATATCGTGTAGTCATAAAATTTCTAACAAAAGAAGGAAAAACTCCAGAAGAAACTAAGGACAGATTGGATGGTGTATACGGTAAAGCCGTGCCAAAGGTTTCGTTTGTGGTACGAGTCCCTCAACGACGATGATCGTTCTGGACGTCCGGCAAATTCGACCACTTCCGAAAACATCGCTCTTGTAGAATCGCTACAAAGAATTTGCTTATTATTATAAAGGCATAGAGATGCTTATCCCACCTTAAAATAAGTGTATTGAAATAGTGGGCGGTTATATAGAAAATAAATTCTTTTCACTGTTCTCTCTCTATTTTTTAATACTCAGGCCGAGAACTTTTGGTGCATCCTACGTATATTTGCTACAATTTAATTACTACAAATTTGGGCACAGCATTAGTTTTTGGATTTTTACACTTTATTTAATATAGGCCATACTTGATACGTCGATACTGTCAACACATTTACGTGTCTTGGGTGTACGATATTGTGTATTATCAATCTACAAATTATGTTTCAACACCTTTTAGTCATTATTCGGGTATAATGTACTCAAACAGTTAAAACTATTTTTATCAGTTAGAGCTGTCATTTAAAGTGTAATTGGTTTAATTTTTTTTAACCCCACGGGGTTGTATTGCTATAGCTGAAAATTCCGACTGATTAATGTTGACAAAGGATTCAAACACTACAACACTTGTTTTGCAAATCTTTCAGTCTGCTGCTTTATTAGAAAATATTCTTTACAAAATACAAAAATTGGGTCAAAAGGCTGGTGGGGGCGCTGGGAACGTTAAGAAAATTTCTATTCAGTTACATAACAAAATATATAATATTTAACAAACAGTGAAAGTGCGATATATAACGTTATTAACGTTATAATACACAGCGCTTTCATGGTTTAAAATATTTTTTAAGATTTTTCTTAAAATTTTCAATTTACAAAACTTTTGTCAGCATGGTCCGAAAACACCTAATTTACACCTAATTCTCCATACTTTAAATTACCGAAAACACTCTTTTTTACCTATGGGGCGGCTAAGTTTACGTAAACCTAGCCTTTCCTTTTGTTTTTCACTCGAAAACGGTAACAACACCTAATTTACACCTAAAATACACCTATTTTTTATCTAATAGTTTACTATGATAACTATGATCCTTATTAGGGTTGCCACGGAGCAAAACAAGAAGGAACTTAAGAAAGGAGTATAAATATTAAAGAATTTAATGTTAAGTTGTACAATAGTGTGCAAAAAAAATTCGATACACTGAACTGTGACTGAGGAGCACTTTTTTTTTAAATGCTACTTAGGTGTACCTATTATTTAAATAAATACAGGTTTGAGATAATACTGGTAGTGGATATTAAAATTAATTCTAAAGCGGCCTGTACACGATCAATAATACTGTCATTAATTTATTATTGATAAAAACAGTAAACCTAGCCTTTCCTTTTGTTTTTCACTCGAAAACGGTAAGAACACCTAATTTACACCTAAAATACACCTATTTTTTATCTAATAGTTTACTATGATAACTATGATCCTTATTAGGGTTGCCACGGAGCAAAACAAGAAGGAACTTAAGAAAGGAGTATAAAAATTAAAGAATTTAATGTTAAGTTGTACACTAGTGTGCAAAAAAAGTTCGATACACTGAACTGTGACTGAGGAGCACTTTTTTTTTAAATGCTACTTAGGTGTACCTATTATTTAAATAAATACAGGTTTGAGATAATACTGGTAGTGGATATTAAAATTAATTCTAAAGCGGCCTGTACACGATCAATAATACTGTCATTAATTTATTATTGATAAAAACAGTAAACCTAGCCTTTCCTTTTGTTTTTCACTCGAAAACGGTAAGAACACCTAATTTACACCTAAAATACACCTATTTTTTATCTAATAGTTTACTATGATAACTATGATCCTTATTAGGGTTGCCACGGAGCAAAACAAGAAGGAACTTAAGAAAGGAGTATAAAAATTAAAGAATTTAATGTTAAGTTGTACACTAGTGTGCAAAAAAAGTTCGATACACTGAACTGTGACTGAGGAGCACTTTTTTTTTAAATGCTACTTAGGTGTACCTATTATTTAAATAAATACAGGTTTGAGATAATACTGGTAGTGGATATTAAAATTAATTCTAAAGCGGCCTGTACACGATCAATAATACTGTCATTAATTTATTATTGATAAAAACAGTAAAAAAATAGTGTATGAATACTTCAGTATTGTCAACACACGATCAATAACGGTGTTAGTATTTCGAAATATTGACAGTATTACTGATCCTGTACATGCCGTTTAATTATTTCCGTAAGTACTAACATAGTAATATGGCGAAAACAAAAGTCTTTTTAATTAAAGAAATCAAAACCAACTGCGGACAAAAAGTTACAATTAGTGCTAAAAATGACGACAAGTCCGCAAAATCAAGTGAAAAAAATCACCACATAAAATTCAGCAACAAAAAGAAATTAAATTAAAAATTAAAAAAGAAATCAATAGAGGTCACGTTTGACTAGTTTCGACTATATTAACCATAGAGCACTAGAGAGAAAATACATACATATTTCTATACTACTGGAACCTGTGTAACCACTTGAGATAGAAAATATGTTGTATACGTGCACGGTGTTTACTTTGTATTTGTGCGGTAAACTTTGTTAGTGTGAGTGGTGATAGCTGTCACGTGACCTTTGGTTCGCATACATGTGTGTGATGTGTGTGATACCACAACGCTACTTGTGCCGGTTCAACAATCAAATTTATTGTTGTTTGACTGACTTTCACTGAGCGACGGGTACTGAGCAACTGACACTAAGCAGCCTAAGATGCACATACTTGCACATAAGTGATTGCAGAAAAGAGACAGTTATATTCGTTCTATTTGTTCTGTGGTATTAACAGTCATTTTCAAAAACAGCACATCCTAAATCGTAATCATAAAACGTAACATTTAAGAAAACGTTTTGAAATTGTCAAAGGTAAAAAATTTTTGTATCTGGTATGAAAAAACAAATTTTATCCACGTCATTACGAAATTCTATTAAAGTTAATAAAGGTTGGAATTAAATTACATTTTAAATTTTTAAATTTTTTAAATTTTTAGAGGGGTTTGGATACAAAGAAAATACGAAAATACCACACCCAAACATCAAAGAAATTATCTAAAAAACAATAAATTGATAAATTTTATAAATTACATTTTAAATAAAATGCGAAAAAACGTTGAACAATAAAAGAAAAGTTAAAATTTAAGAAAAACACTGAGAAAACCACACTTTAAACTCAAAAATCAAAGAGTAACAAAAAAACTGTAGTAAAAATCAACATTATTGAAATATTAACATAGGATGCAAATTACACAAAGCAAAACGATGGATAGCAAATGACCGCCGACCACCATGTACTTCAACTGAAAAAAGGTTGATGAAACTCAAAAACGATCGCGCATGAGCTGTAACATATGCAGTGACGTATTGAACTCGGACAGTTGAGAAGTTTTATTCAAAATAGGGATGTCCAAATACATCTTGTGCTATTCTAAGAGCTTCCAAATGATTCATAAAGTTACCTTTTGAGCAAATGTGCAAAGTTTCGAAATCAGATTCTAGATTAAAAACGTGATCAGTATCAATAATGTGCTGAGCTATGGCAGAATAATTTCTGGAGTTCCCTGATTTAATGGCTGCCAAATGTTCATTAAACCTGGTAATGAATTTTCTCCCATTTTGCCCCGTGTAACAAAGTCCAAATTTTGGACAGACATATCTATAGATGCCGGATTTGTTAAATTTGGGAATCGAGTCCTTAGATTTCACCAACAGAGATGACAAAATGGTGGAAGAAGAAAAACTTAGTTTCACGTTGTGATGACGGAAGGTTTTATTAAACAGACTAGCCTGTTCATTGATGAAAGAAATTGACGCATACTGGTTTGAGGTTATGTAGTTAGTGGAAGACAGGTTAGGAAAAATAATTGACTCTAATTTACGGTTCAAAAATTTCATATAGATATTATAAAGGAATTCTAGTGAATAGCCGTTACGACAACCAATATGGATAATAATGGAAAGTTCTCTACAGAAATTGGGTTTGTTCAGAGGATAAGTGAAAAATCTGTGAAATACATTATTGAAAAAAGCCATTTTGTGCTGTTGCGGATGAGAGGAGGTTACGTGGATGCAATGATCGGTGTGAGTCGGTTTTCTGTAAACAGAGCATTGCAAAAAATTCGAATACGGCTCGGACATTGGAAATTTTCCGTGAAAAAAATTTGGCGGATTGAGGCGGAAAAATCACATAAAGAAGTTTTTTGTTATTTACAATTACTCTATATCAACTAGTAAATTAAACCGTTTTAAGGAGCCGTATTCGAATTTTTTGCAATGCTCTGTTTACGTGTTTTCTTAAATGTTACGTTTTATGACTACGATTTAGGGTGTGCTGTTTTTGAAAATGACTGTTAATACAGTCGAAACTAGTCAAACGTGACCTCTATTGACTTCTTTTTTAATTTTTAATTTCATTTCTTTTTGTTGCTGAATTTTATATGGTGATTTTTATCACTTGATTTTGCGGGCTTGTCGTCATTTTTAGCACTAATTGTAAGTGTTTTTTGTCTATTTATTGTCGACGAGGTAAGAATGCGAGCATATATTTTATGTTAGACGCAACTTAGGTTCATGATTGACATTTCAGTTTTTAGAGTTCTAGTCATCAAAAATTCTTATCTTAATAATTAATAATAATTTTCACCTTATCTTCGAAAATTGAAATTTCGTACGAACTTTTTAAAAAAAATTCAACCTAAGTTATCTATAATTAATTAGAAGTTAGCCATTCAAAAGAAAATATTTTTGTTAGTTCTCACATTTTTATTGGGAAATCAGCATTAAAGACTTTAAAATGGTTTAATTTACTAAAAATACATGTCTTGAATACACAGCGTATATAGAATAAACAGCTGTATCGAATCTAATTTTTTGTTTGCGTATAGCACGTGGGTGAATTCTCACAGCCAGTTTTCCAATCCCAGAACCAAATAGTAAAACAGACTTAAATTTTATTCTATTCAGAAATATTTACATACTGTGTTTGATGACTTCCGCACACGACTGTAAAATTTTTACGTATGCAAGTCAATGAACATTACATATATACGTAGGTACATTACATATTTTGATACCGCCATACATACAGTATGTATTTCAAAAACATTTTGCTCTTATCAAATATAGGACATCGTACATCATTTAAGATGACCTCATACACATCTATACTCTATACGTATGTAACTTACAAACATTCATGTATTTGTGTGTGTGTATTTAGTTACGCTTTGTTTGTTTGCAACAAAATATGTATGTATGAAATTTTTTTGTTTATAATTGAGTTTGAAGTACACTTTACAAAAAAATGACTATTTCAGATTAAAGAACACTTATGGTTGAATTTTCTAGAAGGATTTTATCTTCTTACTGAGTAAAAAAAATTAAGTTACACCTGTCTAAAAAGCATTCCAATTTATTTAAAGTAACAGGAATAGGTACGATATTAACCTTTTAGCTTATCGCCGTTTTTCACTGTGGGATAATAAATTCGAAATTTTACTATAGGGGCATCTAGTGCTGGGTTCACCCTAAGTGCCATTCTAGGCTCCGTAAAAAATGCCGCCCCTGTGTTTCCTTAAAAAAATTTCTTAACCCTAGAATCATACGTACTCGTCAAATTGACGACCGAATTTCTCTACCTGCTCCAGTACTAGAACTTGTCGTTGCTTGTCTGTTCTAAAACTTCTGGTATCTAATTTAATTGTTATGATAACACAGAAGACATATTAATTTTGTTTATAGTTGCTGTCGTTTTGTTTATATTAAAATAATGTGCGTCAATTTGACGACGATGTATGATTAACGTATGTTTTTTTTTAAAGATTTTGTACTTCACATATAAAAGTTAGCCTAACTTTTCTAAAATTTATTAAAGATATGGAGGTTATAATTAATTTATTCAATGATAACGATAATGTGAAAGATGATTACAGCTGTTTGACTTATAGAGACGACATAATACTGAAGACTTAATAAAAGATTAACAATTTATTTTGTGGAAAATATTTTAATTTTATTATTTTTTGAGATCTTATTCGAGAAATTACTAACAAATTTTAGAAAATTTACAAATGTGCCTAATGAGAAAATAACTACATATCTACGGGAATATTTATGGCCGAGAAATTTCACATTCTGTAAAGTCACACATGTCCACCGACCCATAATAGTTCATAAATTAATAATTTGAAAGACATGTCTTATCATACAATTGATGTATTTATCTATTTTTTAAATTTTATAATAAAAATATACTTTCATAAAAAGATTAAAAAAATTAATAAATATTTATACTAAAAAATATTCCAAATTCAATTTTTTTAAATATTTTATTCGCTTTTGTAGTATTGTTATGTAAAAAAAATGTTTTTTGCAAATAAACTCTAAAACTCCCCGTAAAAAGTCCATTCGTCAAAACGACGCCGATGTATGATTAACTTGACTCGTAGACCAACGTATGATTCTAGGGTTAATGAGCTATAATAAATTTTTCGTTAGTTGTACGTTTGTGAAATAAAAATTATTTTAATATTTAAAATCCAAAGAAATTTCCTGTGAGTCAAGCTTTTTCCTGTGAGTCAAGTCTTGTTTCTTGCAAATAAGCTCTAAAATCTTCCGTAAAAAGTCCATTCGTCAAATTGACGACGATGTATGATTAACGTTTCTTGTAGACCAACGTATGATTCTAGGGTTAATGACTTTTTACTACAAAAAAAAAAATAAAAAAATAAAAAAATAAATAAGTGACGAGTAAAAAATAAGCCTACTGACAAGTAAAGGTCTTGAAGTGATCAGAGATTTTAACTACAGTTAAAGTTAATCATTGATTAAGGTCTTAACGGCCGATTAATAATGTTGGTGCAATCGGCCATGTGACTCGATTAAAAATATTTAAATTTTGTGATACTAGTTTCCATAGTATCACAAATATTTACATATATTTATTTTCTACTACTGAAATATACTTTTGTACAATTTCAATTAAAATTATCTTTTCTTTTTCTGTAAAATGTTGGTATCTATTTCATTTTTCCATTTTTAAATTGAAAATATCTTCACAATCGTCAAATTACAGTTTCAAAATGTTTTACGTAAACATAAATTGTATATTTTCTAATATTATATAAATCAAGTGGCGCTACCTATTTTCAAAATATACAAATTTAAATTTTTTTAATCATGTGATATTATCAACTTACTAGCATTTACTTCTCTTGTGTCTCATTTCATGTCCTATAAAAACAAATCGGACACCGTTGCTAGTCAAAATTAACCGGTAACGGACATTAGTTAACCATTAATAATTTTAAATGGAAAGCACCAGTCCCGTGCCATCGGGGCTTTTTATTTTTCCTAATTTCTCTATTTTCAATTTTAGAGAAAATGCCAAGAATACTTTTTTTCTCTAAATGTTTGAAAATATTGGAATTAGGCGAAAAAAATTTGTTTTTTTTTTTTTCGGGATGATTTCTTCGCAAACTGTTAGAGATAGAGGTAAAAGGGTGGTATACTTTTTTTTTTAGAATCGAAAGATCTACAATTTTTATTTGAAAAAATTTTCCATATCTTGCACACTTTGCGAGATAATTGGAAAATAAACTTTTCAGGGGTCGTTTCTACCCTTGTCCGGGATCAGAGCACTTTTTTTCATAGGGAGAATTGTTCTTATTGTTAGTGACTCTAAGAACATTCCCTCCAATTTTCATCCATATACCCCGATTTCCCGATTTCAGCCCTAATTTCACTGGACTAATAATAAAATTTTATCCAATATTTTTGTTTAAATATTAATTGTAGAGTATAAATACAATAAATAAAAACGATTTAAAAAGTTATTTTTAAAGGTATTATAAGTAAAATATTGAGTCCACAAGTAAGATTTTAGATTAAGATTTGAGCTTTTAGCTTTAACGTAACGGCTTTTAGCAAAAACAGGTAAACTAGTATTTTTGATATAGTTTTCATATTTGATATTAGTATTTTGATTGGTCGAACCATATTCACCCTATTTCAAAATTTACCCTCGATTTTATAGTCAAGGCCCCTCCAGTAGGTCCGACCCTGGATTTGAGTACATCAGTAGAAAGATCTTTAAAAATGAAGGGTTGTGCCAAATTAAACTTTTTTCTATCTGTTATAGTTTTCGAGTAATTTGACAAAATTAAATTTTTACCCAAAATTTAGGGGTGAATTTCACCCCTTAAATGGCGTTTTTGGCCGACAAAAAAATACGTGTCTGTTATCTGTCTGTGTTCTACACACCTACCAAGTTTCATCAAAATCGGGAATTATCACTTCGGGACCTTTACTTGCTAGCCTGTTTGTAAATTCGCCATTGAGGGTGAATTCCTCAGAGAAGATTATCTAATATTTTATGTTATGCTTAAAATATACTGTAACAAATAAAGATGCTGCTTTAAACTTCCTTGAAATTCTAGGGAATGTTCATTATCGAAAATATGTCCGAGGCGTAGGCGTTTACGTAAACACCAAAATCAACTCGCATAAATCGACGTCAACTTACTGGTAAAGTTTATGTAAACTATATAAAGCTGTACGCGATGATAGCTGAATTTGACTCTACGACTAATTCGCACTCCCGTAATTTATTCACACTGATTCATAATGAGTTCACACGGACCCACACTTTCTTTTGATACTTGTTTCCTTAAATTTTGAGAATATTTCCACTTTAAATATGTCGACATTCATGTAGAGTTTTGAATTTTGATTTATGAAAATTAATAAAATGTTAGTTATTGCTGTTGTAATTATCATTTCTTGAAATCTAAGTAGGGTTTATTAAAAGCTTTAGTATCTGGTAAGATATACGAATCCTAAAGTACGAACATACCTAAAATACCGTTTCTCGTACTTATGCGTTGTTACTATACTAAAATACCATGTTCAGATATTACGTTATCGGTTCCCAGATCCCTGTTAGCTAGAATCTTACATAAATGTATGCGGAATTTAAATTTAACCGAAAACTAAATTCTACGCAAAATCAATAAATAGGAAATCTTAGTCGGTTTACCAAAACTACAGACATTTCCAGATCCACTAAACACTAAAGTAACAAACTTGTGATAAAAATTTTTAAATTGTATGTTTCTAATCGTTAGTGCTTAATTTTCTAAATCAATCTATTAGCATCATTACTTAATTCTCTGATTACCGTCGATATAATATGTAGTTCATTAAACTTACAATATATTAGTGGAGAAAACATGGCAGCTAAGATTTGAAAAAAATTCTCAAGTGTGATTATATAAAATATTTTTCCAGCGCTCCTACCATTATTTATTTAAATGCTGAGGATTAATAAAAGAATGAAATATAATTTTTAATTATTAACTACTTATGTATCAATATTTGGCAAATGAAACAAAGTAATGTATTAAGGACAAGGAAAAACACATACACCACTATGGTGAATTAAGAAAATAAAAAATGCGACCAAAACTGTTTCATATAAAAACGGCTCAAAAAAAGGATTGGCGATAGTAATTAATATATATTCGCAAGTATAAAATTTTTGGAAAACTATGCATATAAATTTTGTGACACAAATTCCTGGAAAAATTTTCATTCTAAGTCACAGATTTGCGGATTTGCAATTTTTCGTTTTAACGCATCGAATAAAGGCATTATTCACTGCAATACGCTTTTTTCCATAAACATTTTTTATGGATCCATATTCAGTTTATTTTCTAGGATCCATAACTCTTAAGGGGTTAAGTGGGTTTGAAAATTTCAAAAAATCAATTTTTTTGTCTTTATCATTATTAAATGGTACAATATGTTTAAAATATTCTCCTAAAATTTTAAATCGATCCGAGTAAAATTCTAAGAGATGGACCCTTCGAAAGTTCCGCCCATCAGGCCACGTCAGTGCAGCGCAGTAAATTTTAAACGCGTTTATCTCAAAACTCAATTTTTTAAGTCGGTGGACATGATTTCTCGAAAAGTTATGAAGCGATTTTGTTCAAATTTTGCACACATCTTTGAAATAACATTATCTAGTCATTGAACGAAGGATTTTTTTAATTTTTATTACAACTAATTTTTTCGAGCCAATACATGGCGAAAATTTGACAAAAAAAGGTGTTTTTTTGTTCAAAGTCTGTCAAAAATTCAAATTTTAATTTTTTTTCCTTCATCCAATAACGAGATTTATCCATGTACTAACGAAATATTTTTGGTTTTTTGATTTTAAATGAACCAATAATGAGTTATGCTATCCACGGCAAGAGCATTTTTTTGAGACGTCAAGGGAGATGAGGTACCAACGGCTGAGTTTTCGGAATTTTTAAATAAAAATTTCAGAAAATACTATTTAAATATGTATCTTTGATATGCTGAATTGTTTAAATAAAATATATGATTGTATATATTAAAAAAAAAAAAAAAAATAGTAAAAATGCCCTTTTTTTGAACCTCTGAAACCCACCTAACCCCTTAAATATATGAATTTAGTGCATTAAAATGATAAAAATTTTTGCGCTATTTTTATTTCAAGTTGTGATTATGATTATCATACCATTATGTATATGTATTATGTATAAAGTGAATGCAACAAAGAAGCAAACCAATCCAATCAGCTAACAAACTCCTCGTTCATCGTGTGTCGGTGAGTGGACTTCCACAAGGTCATCGGACTGTAGTGTATTAAAAGTATACTATAATCTTATGTAGCTATATTATAGCTAGCAAAAGCAATGTATGTATTTTAGCTGTTAGTAGAGAAGCCGCCATCCACATGCATTATTTTATTATACACTAACATTAGAATCTCTTCATAGACTGTTTTGTATGTGTGTGTGTTTACTGTACTGTAAATAAATAACTAATAGTTGAAGAAAAGTAGACACATAAACAGACGTGCCTGACGAACACAAAATGTGTAGACAGACACATACACAAACGAACGAACGGACTGAAACACAGGCCGGCTCAACCACTGCGCTAGCTGCGGATACAAAACACTTGAGTGTTTTAAGAAAACTTTTATATTGTATTTATGTATACATACTAAAAAAAAAGTGAGTGGTACCTAGACCTACTACCTATACATAAGATCAACTAGATTGAATTCTGAAGTGAGTTACAATTTCGTATAAAAATATTTAAACAATACCATCAGGATTCAACATTCATCAAATAATTTCGAGAAAAATAATGTCTGTAACGCTCTTTTCACATTATACGGTTTTTGCCGTACGGCAAAAAACCGTACGGTCGCATTTTTGCAGTGGAGTGAAGAAGAGCATAGGACCTTTCACATTACACGGTCACGGCAAAATGCCGTTGCCGTGCCGTGTAGCAGCCGTCTCTTGCCACTGGACTTGACGGTTGCCGTACGGCGTTTTTAGTTCAGTAGTGTATGTAATTAAATGGATTCTTTCACATTAGACGGTTTTTTAACGTACGGCATTAACAATATTTTGTTGAATTTCATGTTAATTATTAATTTTATCTGTGAAATGGAGGAAACTAATATTGAATATGATAACCAGTATTTTAATAGTGTGTGTTTTGATGTTAAATTCGCCAAGAAATGAATTAAAGGAGCCTGTAAACATCTGAAAATAGTTGAAAAATTTATTTTCGTCATTTTTCAAGTCTTCAAAGAGTCTGATAATAAATAATCCTACTTTCTATTTCTTCTGATTTATATAATTAACTTTAATCACACTTGTTACTTGTATAATGTTGCAAATCAAATGAAGATATTCAGTTTACAACGGCAAAAAATCCGTGCAATGTGAAAGCAACAATATCACGGCACAAAGTCGTACGGTTTTTTACCGTACGGCGAAAACCGTACAATGTGAAAGGAGTATAATTGTTTCTCTTAGGCGTTTCACACAATAAAATGCCATAAGACGTAAGCCGTAAGGAGTGTCGCTATCTAGTGATCTTGTATAAAACATTTTGTAGTTTTCCAACTTAATTCCAAATAAGCCATTTTATGAAAGTAAAATATAATTAATGCTTAGGTTTTTTACTTTCTCTTACTTTGATTCACCCGGTGCACTCTAATGAATCGCACAAATTCGCATAAAAGAATCGCACAAAAAAGACCGCATAAAAAAAGGTTCAAATGTAATTAAAAATATTTGATTGAAAAATCACTACTACGTATGGTTATAATGTATACACAATGTTTCATACAACATCACTAGATTCTGACACTCCGCGCGTTGGCTGTCTCTACCTCGTATATCAAAAGCTACATGTTTTAGGGCACACAAAGAACATATTAAATACTGTATTTACATATATACTTATCTATATATATTTACATATATGGGTAGCCAACATCGAAGGGTGTAATTAGCATAAATCTTAAGCTCATAGTGATGAAAACACGGATTTAAAATATGTTTTTTTTTTTGTGTCCAAAAATTGGGAGTTTTCAGATACGAGGTTGAGACAGAGTACGCGCGACTCCTTATGGCTTATATTTTACCGCATTTTATTGCGTGAACTCCATTATTACTGAAGTTAGAAATCTGAGGTTAGGTTTAAAGATATTTTAGTTGAAAAACTAAAAGACATTACCAAAATACCATGAGCCAGAACTTGTTGATTTTATTCTTTAAATATTTCTAAAGAGTTAATGTTTTTTAGGTATAATTAAGAGTTTTTATCACTTAATTTTAACAGAAGGTATTTGTTCATTCGATTAAATTTTGATTTCTGGTGTGTTTTGGGAATAACTTCATTAATTAAGTGTTAAAAAAAAAAATTTTAAAATTTTTTATCTCACAGTTCAAATTTTGTGTTTTTGGGATTTTTTGGATAATCTACTATGTGTACAGTACCGTTAAATTAGGCTGAGGGAATTTTGTATAGGTATGTATTGATTTAGTACACAGAATGTGCCTTTATGGGCATCAGTTTTTAAACCCCACTTGGAGTGTGCTGTTTGGAGGGTTCTAATTTTAACCCTCACTCCCACTGCTTTTACACTAAAATTTAATATCTACTGGTGATGCTGATTTGCTGGTCAAGCCCTTTTTTAATATTTAAGGAATAAAAATTTCAATTTCGATTTCAGTTACCATGGGTTTTAATGGGAAATTTAAGGGGAAATTCGACTCTTGTGATTCATGGAACTCTGCTGATTAGGGCTTTCATTATATTTATTAAATCTTTCGCAAATCCCTTAGAGGCTTTTATAGATTTCCTATTGTTTTTTTTTTAATCTACCACGGGCCTTTTCAGTATTTCCACGAACTCCAAGAGTCCTAAGGGATCACTATGGAAATTACTAATTTAAGCCATTCTGTAAAGGAAAGTGGGTTTTTAATGGTTTTAATTAAATTATGATGAACGAATATAATTTGAAATTATATATTAAAACGTTTTTAACATGGACATGATAGCATTATCAAATTTCACGGTAAATCTATGGTTTCATATTAATTTTGATGTAATGATTTTTTAACGGACGTTACTACGCATACGTACACACGTGGCAGGTAAAATAACACGTATCTACACCCACTTTAGAAAAAGGACAATAAGTAGGTCACGAGTAAAAATTCAATCAAGAGGGGAAAACTATATTGTGACAAACACCACAAAATTCTCCACGTAAACTCTCTGTAATATTATTGTAATTATAGCAGCATTAGGAAAATCTATATCATTTTTCGGTATTTTAGGTTGAATTTCTTTATTATTGTTCTGTTGAATTAGTTTTGTACGAAACTGTCTTGATGTGAGTTCATCCAATCAATTCTTTTGGTTCTAACGTCTTGAAAGAAAAAAAACAACAGAAGAACACCTTCATTTTACCTTCATCTGTCCGATCCGTCTGTCTGTCTTTATTACCTATACAATGATAATTACTTAGCTAAACTGCCTTGAAGTAATAATAGATATTATTATATTTTAACAATTCACCAGTACCTACGTATGTACACTGTTTTAATGCTATGCGATTGACTTTAATACGTAATGGTACCTATGTATTGTGTTGTTTAGTATTTCTTTTAGCATAAGCTCGTCTAGCTAGAGCGAGGTACAGTCAACAATATTTTACATTCTAAAATTTAAAGATTGTATTGTATAAAGTGTTCAAATACTGATAGTATATTACGTGATTGAGGTTGTAAGTTGCAAATTACACACGAGCGAAAAACTTACGCAAGAGCCGTGTAGCGGCGAGTGCGTAATTGCGCGAGTGTGTAATATGCCTTACAACCGAGTTACGTACTATACTTTATCTACGATTAACAGGAAATTCACAATAAACGATAAAAATTTGGTACAAATCTACAAATACAATATATTAAAATTACAGTGGACTTTCGGAGATTGTCCAATCAAAAATTGTCAATATTGCGGTGATAGGGATTTAAACATCGCACGTTTACGTCACACGAATACTGCAAACACACAATTTTTGTGAATACAATGTTCGTGTGACGTAAACATACGATGTTTAAATCCCTAACACTGAAATATGGACAATTTGCGATTGGACAATCTCCGAAAGTCCACTGTATGTAGTATTTGAAATTGATTAAAAACAGACGTAAACATTCAGTTGCTAGGTAAAATTTTATTCAGATTCTATTATGTATAATATGTACAGGGCTTTCATTATATATCGAGACCCACGTGACCAAATATCATTTCCGCCATATTTGTGTGTATGGTATATATTAAAAAAAAAAAAATACCCTAAATGGGGTATTATTTAAAAATCTGTTATATAAACAATAGTATTTTATATAGTAAGAACTTAATTTAAGATAATTTATGAAATTTATTATATTTTGCAACTAAATATTTAAAGTAATAATTACAACATTGAAAAATACGAATGATTTCGGTTATTTATTTTTAAGTGTTTTAAGCTAGCAACTAACTTCACTACAGTGCCACCAACATACAGTAAACAAATTACCAAGCGCGCTAAACAAATCTGATCACGTGGGTCTCGATATATAATGAAAGCCCTGTATATCACTGTATAACATAATATATAATATAACCATTAATAAAAGTGTAGTAGGCATAGTATGGCGTAAAGGACCATTTTTTGTACAGCTGGATATATATGGCGGTATGTAAAAGGCAGCTTACTTAGATAGTATTTTGTACGATAAACAAGCAATTCCATGGTAGTCGTAGATGAACGTATTTACTGTAGTAACAATTATTAATGAGCCTCCTCTTCGCTTCGATGTTGATAAGCTATTGAGCGCTCAGGAACGAAACGTCTAGAACCATTCAAAATTTATAGAAAAAAACTAGTTTTTTATTCGGGAATGATTGCAGTTTCTTAATAAAATCCAAAATTATCCGTGTAAAAAATATAATATCGTGGAAGTTTTGGGAAGCGAACAGAACCAATTTGGATCGAACGGTAAACGGCGACAAAATATGACTTAATGTGCAAGTTTGCTGAAATCAGTTCACCATTAAAGCAGTTAAATGTAACAAAGACGCTTTTCACATGAAAAATTGAAGCATTTATAGATCCAGCATCAAGCATACTGGAAACCATATGTTTTGGTAATCATATAAGTACAATACTTCAACAAAATATAATGGTGGGAGTGCTGAAATTACAAAAATATAGGTGTAATAATTACTGGTACATACAGGTACATATAAAATGAAACTGTTCTGCAAGGTTATATTTCAACGAAAACGTATCAAACTCTATTGATGAATCAGTTTTACTATTATAGGGAGTACAACAATAGACGTCATTTATATCTCACGCATCCATTTGAGCCACCTAGAACTGATTACCACACTGTGAATCTGTAAGGAGTATTGTAAACAGTTACTTGAGTTTTCACAAGAATAACCTGGAAACCATAATGACTCTTACACAAGGTTCAATGTTGTAGGAAATTTGAATAAGTTGGGACTGCTCAAAATAGTAGAAATTTCTTTTCAGAAGCCGGTACTGACATGTCTATTGAACTTAAACAACACTTCTCATAATTATGAGACATTCATATTTTATAGAGCAAATAGGTTAATGAGTAACGTTATGAATTACTTGCATTATTTGCATTTTATGCATATCTTGCAATAAGTTAGAGATAATCAAACTCTTAAGTTTTCCTCGTACAATTTTAAATGAAAAAATTAGTTCGTGAAAAGCTCAATGTAATGATGTCATGATTTAAAGACAAACACACGTCAATGTAAATCTTCATAACCTTAATTATATTTAATAAGATGCCAAAGTAAAAGTAAGAATTTATTTGAATTTTGGTCGATTATTACTACTACCTAACAGAAATTTTGAAAATACAACACAGGTTTATTAACAAAATGTTACATCATTTTTAACTTCCCATAGGAAGTTATTGTAATGGGTCCGATTTTACGAATCGCTAATTTTGACATATCTCCACGTTTCAAGGTCACTAGAATCCGAATCCATCGTTTTTAGCGTGATGTCTGTGCGTGCGTTCGTTAGTTCGTTCGTTCGTGAATTTTTTTTCGTCTCGTATATCTCGAGAACAAATGATGAGATCAACTCCGGACTAGTTTCATTAGATGCGTAATCAAAAAATGAAGACCGGATAAAGTTTCCAGCAAATTTGGATTAGAGGTTTGTTTTTGGTGGCAAAAAAACAGAACTAACTTTATTAAGATAACATAGATTATATGGATTTTTTACCATAACATTATTATATAATGGCCCAAGAACCTTTCTTGATGTTAAAAACGCCAGTATTTTATTATAAAATTTAAAAAAAAAAAAAAGAGAAAAAACGAAATAAGAAACTGTTTTTGAAATATATTTTTTCTCTCGCGTATCTTGAGAACAAATGATGTTATCATTTGTTTGATAAGGGTGGAGCTCCCACCCTTAGGTACAGAAGGCGAAGCCTGCGGTATGGTGCAAGGGGCAAAGCCTCTATCGGGGGCTCAGGGGAGAAGTTGCCTGAAATGATAAAAGAATTATTTATGTACAGTAGTCTCTAGTCTTTAAGGACACGCAATGGGAAGTTGACAGTGTGGGTAGACCTGTCCCCCAAATTTTTAAAAAATGGCGCGGTTTCAGTACATTTGAATTGTTATTAAAAATAAAATTGCTAAATAATTCCCAAATATTTGTATGTTTCATTATTAAAAGTAAATATCTATGCAACCATAATTCACAAAATTATTTAATAATATTTGGCACAAATTTTAAACAATGTCAAGTACCATGTTTAAAGAATGCCCTTATCATTATTTTTTACCACAGTAATTTGCCGTCTTACCTTCCACATCCTTCACCTCAAACACGAACTAACTAAATTTACATTACTTTAGTAGATAATAAATAAACTGTATGCTCAACTATTAATGATACATACTGTAAATCTTCGTAGTAAATAAAATCATATGGTATGTTTATGTATATGTACGTATAAAAGCAGTACATACCTACATGATACGAAGTTCATTTAGAACGTTTTCTGTCGATCATTTCACTTGATTTTTTCATTGAATAATATGTATTGATTGAGTCAGTTATTTAATTATTGTTATTATTACTATTATTAGTGAATCTATAATTAGCTGTCTCAATTTAAAAATAGAATTTTATTTTTTAAGATTACATACTTTTTTTAAGGTGTGTGTTATATATTTGTACGAGAATACAAAGTATAATTTTTGAACAGAATAATTGAATGGTTTGGTAGCATTGTAAGCATTAACTGTTTTAGTATCACTTTTTACTTAACGTTGGGCATACACAACTCATTAGAACTGACTGTAAGTGAATCAATATTCAGTTGAATGCTCGGAGCGCACGCCTCTAGCCAGAATCATTTGGTGTTCGGAGGACCCGGAAGATGCAGTATTTTGGAAAATATTGATTTGTTCATGAAAAATACCCAGAAAAGTCATGTTCTGGGCGTCTGATGTGTCTGGCTGAAGAACTTATCCAAGATTTTTAAACTTCCAACATTTTCACCAAATTTTGTAAAAATAGGATATTTTGTTCGAGAGTTATGCGGACACATATATACATACATCTACTTAATAAATCCCCAACACTGTCTGACTGACAGTCAACGCACAGCCTAAAACGTTGGGTTTAAAGCGGCTCCTACACGCTCAGTAATATTGTGCAATCAACTTGTGCAATTTATTGAACTTCCCTCCAGACAGTTCAATAATTTGTAAAAGAAATTTGTACAATAAATTGAATGTATGAATTCTACAATAATTCAATTGTTGTTTAATTCTAAATATTAAGTGATAAAGATGTTGCAAAGCAGTAAATAATTACTCTTTCAAATTAATAAGTCAAACTGATTCAATGAATAGCCATCAAATATGGCATTACAAAACAATTAATAAATTGAAACTTAAATAAATAAAGTCATATTGCGCAATAATATTTGCAAAGCCTATATACAGACGTTACAATATTCATTCATTGCACAATATATTTCAAACTGTTTTTGATCAGCACAATATATTGTACAACCCTTCAATATAACCTACAGATGATCAATGATATTGTGCCACTTCAGATTTTGTGCAAAATTATTGAGCGTATAGGGGCCGATTAACCCGTTTAGGACCACCATCTACGATATTTTTCCAAATAAAAAAATTCATACTTTTATAAGTATTATTACAGACTTCTATACTGAAGGGTGTGTGTCTCTGATATAAAGTAGGCCATACATCATCAAGCGTTTCAATTGATACGTCTGACTCAGTTGCTTTTTATTTATATCTTATACTTACCGTAGTAATGTTGAGATACGTAATACAAGCTCATAATAAATATACACACACGCAAAAAAATATATTTTATTGGTTTTCTTTACAAAAATATGTAATGACAATTTTTACAAAAATTTATATTCAGAAATAACGAAGTAAAAAAATTACATAATAAATATATCACACACACACACAAAAAAAATAATATATTTTATTGTTTTTCTTTACAAAAATATGTAATGACAATTTTTACAAAAATTTATATTCAGAAACAACGAAGTAAAAAAATTACATAATAAATATATCACACACACAAAAAAAAATAATAGATTTTATTGGTTTTCTTTACAAAAATATGTAATGACAATTTTTACAAATATTTATATTCAGAAATAACGAAGTAAAAAAATTACATAATACAATATATCACACACACACAAAAAAAAATAATTAAACAGTAGCCTTTATCCAATAAAGTTTCAGAAAGAGTAAGTACTATCTTACTACAAAATGGCAATTCTGAAAACGAATCGCTTAATACGGTATCTTTGCCAGTACAAATTATAAATTTATAAATATATGACGACGAAGCTTCGCATAGTTTAAAAATTTTTATACCAAATCGGACACGTTTGCTCGGAATAAATTGTTTCCAGCTCAATCTTCCCTTGTAAAGTAGTAAGCTTTCATCCACACATATTTCTTGCTCCGGTGTATACATTTCCTAAAATCTTGATTCAATAATTGGCCAAATTTTCTTCAATTTCGTTGAGTAGTTGTCTGTGGGTTCTAATTCTTTACTCTCAAAATGAAGAAATTTTTTTAATAGAAAAAATCTTTCCCGCGACATCACTTTTTTGAAAAATGGTGTTTCAACTGATGGCCTCTTTGTAAAATATAATTTTTTACTTGGTTTGTGTACCACACCTTCTAATAAAATTAATGCCAAGAAGCACATTAATTCATTAACATTTGTTTTGAAAACTTCTCTATGAGAAGAATGTGGTTCATTTTCTTTATTTTTATTCATAAACTCCTCAGCATATATATTCGTTTCTTCAACGATTTTTTCCACTATCTCGTCGGTTATGAAACATCTGCAAAAATAAAAAATAAATTTACAATATTAATATTATCTTTTATTTTGATGTGGTAGGTAAGTAAATTGTTTTTTGATAGTTTTTTGTTTGAATTTTAATATCAAACAAATGATTTCACTCGACGAAGTAGGTTTACAACAACTTCATCGTTGCATCCATTGAATGATTTATTGCTTAATTAAATAGTGCAGTACAAGTAAACCTTTTTTTGTGCGGTGGATACGGACCGCATAAAAAATCGCACAAAAAAAAAATATTTAAGAACTTCATAAATTGCTATAAAAAGTATAGTTCGATCCAGATTGTAAGAAAAAACTTTTTTTATGCGGTGGATAGGAACCGCATAAAAAAAGTTTCATCGAAAATATGTAGCTCAGAACGCTCAAAACCTCACGATTTGCTTAAAAGTTGCTTTTCTAAACAAGATAAAGTATTAATTTACACATAAGAACAATTTATTTCATTTTTAAAATATTATGAAAATTCTGAAAAATGCATCTGTAAAAAAATTTAACGATATTTTCTTACTTTCTCTTGCTTTTGATTTACATTATGCACTTGAGAAATTTTTTCAAAAACCGCATTAAAAAAATCGCACAGAAAAAGGACCGCATAAAAGAAGGTGTAACTGTAATTAAATTTTTGTACTAAATATTTAAAACAAAAATTAGTAATTTATTACCAAGATACATCAATCTGACACTATTTGCTATACAGGTAGGCCAGTTACATGTTATTGTCCTATACCCGTGCTATACCCAATTTTCTTACTACGGCCAAGCAATCTCCGTAATTACAAAAGTAAACAAACTTTTAATTACCACAGTAAATACCATAATTACACAAAAATTCTGTAATTTCCATATATTATTTTGCCAGTGACGTTCAACTTGGTAAAAAGTATAATTTAAAAATGGAAAACAGATTTTGTCTTGAAAGTATAAGTAAATATTCGCTAATTCACCTTCATTTAGACGAAGTTAGAAATTAACCAATTTTCCATTTCCGAAAGCACACATTTGTAAACATTTTTCTTTTTTACGTACGTATATCATAAAAACTTATTTAGTTTGCAATTTTTTAATAATTAGATTCCACGCCACTGAGTTATAGATGTATATTTTAAAACAAACATATAAACAAATACGTACCTAAAAATATCCAGCATATTATTATCCTCAGGAAATTCAACTTTTATTCCTGAATCACCAAGAAAATCAAATTTTTGGCAATGTTCTCGTTGCCCTTCTATTCAAAGTTCTTCGCCATCGTCTTCTTGTATCTCCCCTTCTCCTTCTTCACTACGGCTTACGATATTTTGAATATCTTCGATGTCGAAATCACTTTCTGAACTTTCATCGCCACTAAATTCGCTTAAATTAAATTCTATATCACTATCTTCGAGAATAGCTAATAAATCTTCTTCACTCTGTATATATCCTTGGGCCATTATGTATTTTTTACGATTATATAATTATAGGTTATATATAGTTATACAAAAAAAAAAAAATTATAATGCAAAAATTTTGTCTTTTCTAAGCACTAAAAAAAAAAAAAAAATTCACACACAAAATTACACACACACTAAAATTGAAACAGACCTAACCTATGAAAATTATTTTAAATATTATTAACGTAGAAGTTTTAAAATATTCAAAATAATATTCAAAAAAAACTGTCTTTTAATTATAAATGTCATTAAAAACAAAAAATAAAATTGAAAATATAAGGATGACAAGGATAATTAATAAAACGCATAGCACGAGGTAAAAAATAAGTACGTAAACGATGTAACGCATGTGCGTATGTGGTATAATTTACTTCCTATATTTACAATATTATAGCGTTAGATGGCAGTAGGCTCCAGTTATCGACACAAGACGAGCCAGACTCGTCAATTGGATTTTTTATTAAAATTGCTATGACGAGCTGAGCTCGTCATTAGTCCTAAAAGAGTTAAAAGAATGAAATTTTGCACAGGAGTTCTCTATGTAACATAGGTGAGCACTAACAAAGGATTTTTGAAAATTCGTCCCCTAAGTGGGTTAAATACGGAATGAAAATTTGTATGGAAATTCTTCATTCTTGAAGTTAAAAATACATAAAAATATGTTATTATGGCTATTAAAATAAATAATATCTAATTTAATAAATCTTTAACACAACACGCATAGCCTAAACTGTTGGGTTTAGAGGATCATTTTTGAAGTTAGGAACGTGGAAGTTGGTCTTCAGACTTTTGAAAAACATTGAAAATAAACAGAAAGTGAGCACCGAATAAAATGATATTGCCGATGGGAAATCCTATTGGGTATATGGCTAGTATTATATGAATTAATAAATATCATTTTCAATTTCTAGGGAACTTAAAACAAATTTATATTATAGCCGCGGGCTCTGGTCGCGTCATGACAGTGGTTGTAATAGCTGAATTTTCGATTCGAAAATTCGCTAAAACAGGATCGACCATTACATTATACACATATAGAAATTTCAAAACAACTAACTACGCTTTAATTTATTCTCCGTCGCAAAATAAATCTTTTCATCTTTGAAACATGGTGATGACTAACATAAAATTCCAAATTGACTATGTTTTATTCTCTCTTGTTTTGTTTTCAAAAAATAACTAATCGGGTGTGAATATTTTGTATTATATATGTATTATAACGAAAAAGAATTAGAGCCATTTTCTTTTTTAATTTTTTTTCCAAATGATGTCATTTAATGATATGTATATGTAACTTACGAGTTTTATCTTTTGATCTATTATTTTTATTAGTGGCTACTGCACAATAATTAATTTTTATTAACATCTCTTTGTCGAATATCATTTGTTACGCTGCTTTGTTTTCTTGTCTTTCTTTTATTCTCATCGATTGTGCAAGAAAAATAACTTATTTGTTATTTTATTTTATTTGTTGGTGAGATTGAGTTGGATATATGTGTTGTTAGCATTGTATCCTACACAGCGCTTTATCGCTATACAGTGGCTCACAGTTAAAATCACTCACGAATGAAAAAAAAAATTGACTTTTTTAAACTGAACTGAAAATTTTTAAAAAACCAAAGCACATAAACAATCATTGAAATTTGAATCGTCGAATCAAAAAGAATATAGACAGGTATAATTGCTGAGCATATAAAATGGAAAATATTCATACTAAAAATTTAAAAATATTGTCTGATATCTGTTATATCTGTATTTTTTTCTGATGCTGTGTACCAGAATATCTTTATTTTGGGGTAGATCGTGTTGGTGGGAAATGGTCTTTCCGTTAGGTGCAAGAGAAAAATTAATATATTAATTAACCCCTTTACGACTAATGACGAGCTTAGCTAATTTTTTAAAAAAATTCAACTGAAGAGTGTGCATTGTCTTATATCGGTAACCGGAGGCTGTAGAGTAAAGAGCGGTCATATTGTAAATAAATTAAGCAAAACCTACCAAACTTGCAATTATACTTATAGACATATTAAATTTTTTATCCAAAATATTGGAATATACGGTGATACTAAAAGAGTTAATCTATAAAGTTTGAGTAATTTTGGCTACCGAAGCCTGTATGTAAAATAATGAATTGATGCTGATTAAATTGGGAGTCTTAAATTAAATACATAAAATAACCAATATAACTGCTTAGGTACTGGTAACTTGAACTGGTAGGTCGAGGGTTCGAATTTCGTTGTTTGCTATACTCGTGAAGGTCTTTCTGCGATTTTCCCTCAAAATTTTAGTTCTCCATTTACACTGTAATAATGAAATGTACATATAATCTGATATCAATGAAGTCAAACAAATAATGATGTGGGCAACGTCTGTTATAGACAGTAAGTCTGAACAATGGGCATTAAACATTATTATTATATAATTAGGTATTATTTTATAATAATTGTATTAGTGTTAATATTTACAAAATATATTTTTCTATACTGACGAATGGTTTTCATTGTAAGACACTGTACAAATTTACAGTGACGACTCTATTAATATTATAATGCCTATATATTTTATTTACTGATTTACACAAGATGCATTTTAAATTTGGAAACAAAAAAAAAGAAGTAAACCAGATGTGCGCGTTTTGTTAAAACGAGACACCGAAATATATTATATGACTAGTGGGTCCATTTTAAACTCACAACACATATGATAATAATTATTTCTCTACACTGTTGTATTTCGTGAGAAAATCAGTTCACAAAAACAATACTAGATATAACCGAAATTTTGAAAATTTTCTCAGTTATGGTTTTTGCGTGTCTACGACGAACTCAATCATATCAAAAAATTATTATTCAAGAAATTTTAATAAATTTAAAATTATCAGCACCTTTGAAAATCCTAAAAAAATAATAACGTAGCAAATAGGTGTTAAAAAAGTTGGTACCTTGCGGAAAAAAGTTTTTTTTTATTTTAGTAAATTAGATGTTAGTAAACCGAAATCTTGATAAATGAAAACTTCAAAAGTTACATAGTAAAATAAAAATAATACTTATCATAATAATAAACAATCCCTCGGGGGGAGTTTCATCGTTGGTTTTTCAGTCCTTGGTGACCAGACGTTCTGGCTAGTACTTAGCGTACCGCCACCAAAAACTGTCCGCTCTTTATGAAGCCCTGGGATGGCAGGGATCATCGGTGAATTTTATTATGTGTATGTTTGTCCATTGTCTAGTGCATTTATGTGTCCCTGTCTTTATGTGTCGTTTTTATTTTTACTGTTTATGGCGTCGCATGCCCTCTGTTGGCGATGCCGCCGGGTGCTGCTGACCGCGCCATCCACCGGCAGCAGTATCCCAATTTTAACAAAAAAAAAAAAAAAATAATAAATAAATAAATAAACAAATATTTTACAAATATGGAATACCATAAAGTAACGCTCAAATCTATTAATATTAATACTTATCATGTTAACTGATTTGACTTGAGTGTTGTTTTATGGTAAGTAATCCCATATTTGTAAGTAATAATACAAATATTTTTACTTCACAAAATACCACTTTATTTAGGTCAAGAGTTCAAAAACTTATTATATGCAACAACAAAATCCTTTTCATATCAGGACTTAACTACGAAACCCGTAAAATGACTACACAACTACATAATACCAAAATTACAGAATTTGCCTTAATCCGAGCATAAATTACAAGCCCCTTTGTAATCTGAATCAGGTATTTTTAGTTTTCAAATTCTGTAGTCACAATACATATTAACTTTCATAATACAATGAAAGTCACAATAATGAAAGTCACAATACATAATGACCGTTTTCGCGGAACTTTTAATAGCTCATAAGAACCCTTGACGTTTATTTTTTATCAGGGACTCCTTTATAGTTTTTCGATGAAGCTCCAGGATTCCATAGGGACCACTCTGGGAATCACTGTTTTAGAGCAATTTAAATACCACTTATTAAGATAAAATCACAGAATATTGCAGAACGAACGCTAGTATCTCTATACTACTGAAACCAGTGTAACGACAAAGGATCGAAAATATCCCACCAATATGTTATATATGTGCACGCGGAGTTGTGTGTGTTAGTCCGATGGATGGTTGTGGGTATTGGTGTCTTGCATACGCATATACATAATATGTATGCGGTACTATCATGTACGTATACCACGTATACCATGTTAATAAGACGGCAACAATACGACAACAATTGAAACACACCCATTGGTAGCTACTAAGTGAATGACAACAAAGTTGTACAAAATGCTCAGAAATGCTTATGAGTGTTACAGAAAAGAGCTAGTTGTATTCTTTCTATTGTTCTGTGGATAAAATGATATTCTATGAAGTAAACTATTTATCACTTACAATAATGCTCATGGTGGTGGTTCTAGAAAGAACAATTTACTTTTCTCTCAATGCTTTGTTCTTATTTTATAAGTATTTTTAGGATTTCGTAGTTCTGAAACGAAGTTCTCAATTCTGTCATCACAGAGATGGTCTACTCGCACCTAACCACTTTGTAATAGTCAGTATCGGGTCTTACGTAATTTAAGAAACAGTGTCGTTTTTTTTTTAAAAACTATAGCTGAAATTTTTTTAGCTCATATAGAAAATAAAAGGTTTAGATTAATCATACTACCTAACAAATTAAAGGCTAATTTTAATATTAAATAAAGCCAAGAACTATTTTATCCCGAGAATTGCGAAAAGCTACTGAAATATGTACGAAATCTTGACTTAATAATGCGTATTTAATAATAATAGCACCTACTTACTTTTTTTTCTTTAAATACGTACGGGATAGCTACTGTTATTTTGAGTTAAAAATTGTACTCCTGTAATTGTTACTAGATCGGCAATATTATTGAAAGTAGCAGTATATTATTAAAAATATTCAAAATTGTTATGTATAATTACCGAATCAATTTCGAAATGTTTGCGACAGCAGTGAAAAAGTCGATTGATGACTCACCTGAAAAAAAAAAAAATTAATTAACATCGTGAATTACACCAAATTTAGGGTCTATACATAGTGAAAAAATCTATGTTAAAATTAACACATTTCACATGTCCAAAACGGTTCACTCAATTTTTTGTGTTATTTTAATACAAAGCATATGTGTCAAATCTTTACACAAGATTTGTGTCAATGATTTAACACACAAAAGGACATACATTTTGCGTTAATTTTACACAATTACTTAGTTATAATTTTATAACAATTATGTGTAAAATGAACTGATTTAGAATGTAGAAGTTTACTCAGTAAATGTGTTGGTATATTATTTTTTTAAGTTAGTATGTATTTTTTTTATTTATTTATTATATAAATGAAAAGAAATAGTAAAAAATGACTTTTCAGTACTTAAACTTTTTTATTTAATATTTCTACAAAGTTGTGTTCTGATGAAAATAATGTTGAAGCAATACCCAGAAATTGTGAAGATCGTTGTCAAACTGAACGTGGAAGGCAAAATGTAACGACTACTCTTCCTTCTTTACCTGATCTTCTTTGCCCTTTGAATGTGTTCTGGAACGCCGAATATTCGATAATTTTTTAATTAATTGGAGTAAATTCTGCAAGCAAAGAAAAAAAATCAATCTATAATATTTTTAATTAACTTACCAATATTTAATATTTAAATAATTAAAACCAATTTAACCTTAGGAATACGCTTATGATATTGAAATATTCCGTCTGCTTCTGTACATAGATATCTTTGTTTTGTCGCACAGTGTCCAATACTGCAATGATTATGGTAATGATGCTATACTGATGGGACCGATAGTATCAGTTACCACAACCCTCGCTCTTATAACTAAAGCAATAGATGCGAGCGAAACCAGTTTACTGGTGTTGTAAATACACAAATAAGTGTATTTATGACATTCTTTCGCATTTTACACAAACATTATGTTATTTGTGTGTTGTTAAAGACAGATTAGCATTTTATTTCTGTTAAATCAAATTTTTTGTTAATATCTTCATTTAACACAAACACTAAATGTTACATTAACACAGGGTTGGGTTACTTATTATTTAACACAAAAATTTTAACCACTAGTTTTTTTTTACGCAGAACACAAACTTTTTCACTGTGTAATAAAAAAGTGTATCAGTATGTTTTTGTAATTTGATTTAATTAATTATTCTTTTACAGTAGAGGAAAGTCCTCAGAATACGCGTCCAGTGAATGGATTTTGATGGGATATTTTCGAGTGCATTGTTTGCAAGTTATATCAAAACGCTTATACTCATAAGATCCATCAGTTTTATTTTCATTTTTAATTGGGGATATTACAGTTTACAGTCGTCATATTCGGGTGATTAATAACGACCGAGTTAATCCACAGCTAAAAATAAAGGTCTTTTTCTCAAAATTTTTGTCTAAAGATAAATATTTCATACAGATAATAGTTTTTTTTTTATTACTACAATTTCTCTTTAAGATTGCGTTTACGTTAGATGTTTTAGGTATTATTTTGGAAGGAATTTGCCGATTGATATAATATTTACAAATATAATGGCTACTTTTATAATATTTTAATATTCTGGCAATGATTATGATATATAAGTATGTACAAACATATATATTTCAATAATGATAAAAGGGATAAAACATATTACAATCCAAGAATTGGTCGATTATAATGTTTACTGTATACATAACATATTAAGTGTAGTTAGTATACGCGCTAACGTCATCACCATTTGTTTGGCTCCTCGCTAGCTAGTAGCTAGATCCATTCCAACGATTCTCGCCGTGATTAATTGCCAGAACATTGATAGATATACTACACACGCACTGAATACATGCGAATACGTACAATAAATATCTTCGTGTATGAGAAAATTGGTAATTTCTGTTTCAGTCGATTTAATATGTTGGCTAAATGCCAAAAATTAAAAACAACTTTAACAAAATACAAAACCATATTTCATGGTTTTGTTTTTTTTTTTTGTTATGTATACTGTATGCAACTAAAATATTTTATATTTTCTTTTAACCGAATTTACATTTTGGAAATTCACCTATTACAGCGGGAAATACCTGAGCTGACTACGACAGAAATTTGTTTTAAGGCCTCGAGAAACCGAAAATGACCTTCAATATATATATATATATATATATATATATATATATATATATATATATATATATATATATATATATATATATATATATATATACAGTGTAAACTCTATATAACGAACTTCTATTTAACGAAAAACTCCTTAAAACGTAGAAATTACAAAGGTTTGTTTGGTTTACATCGCTCAGGAGTTTTGAAAAGTACTGTTCAATTGGAAAACAAAGTTTGAGAGCATCTGCACACAATATAAATCTTTAAACCTTTGGCCACAATGATTGTGAGTTTGAGAATCATTTCAGAAAAGCAAAAACTTACAGAAAAATGAAATCACACAAATTTGTGTATAATTGCTAAATTTATGGATACATCTCCGTCCAGCGTTTCTCTGCATGCGCTCCTGAATGCAAATGCGTAGATAGTATTTTGCGAAAATGTTGAAGAGTTATAATTTTAGTATATAGATATGTATTATTTAAAATAAAAATTTATTAACAAAAATAATCATATCATAAAAGAAGAATGTGTATATACTGTTTTACTGACTTGTTGTGGCCACCAAAGATCACTTCTAATAGAATATACATTAGTTCCTCTCAGGTTGAAGCCTTGGACTTATGCCTAACGTGTCTCTTCAGTCAATGTTATAATAATGATGCGAGTTTTTGACTAACTCAACTCTTTATTACTGTTAACTTATAAAACCAATGAAAAGTAAGTACTACAAAAATACATATAAACTACGGCACAATGCCAACAGATGTTCAAAATATTTTTGTTCATAACAAATATAGAAAAATATTTTGTCAACGTTGCCAAGGTAACGCGAAATACAAACAAATAACACATAAAATGGAAAAAATAATAAAATTACAAAATAAAAATTTTTTAAAAATTTAAAAATTGCACAAAGGAAAAAACAATGGCATAATTATAAGGAATTCTTGTGAAGCCAAAAATTAGAACAAACACTGGTTCACAGTTTATGTTAAACCACTATTCACACTACTCCAGAAGACATTTATGGCTACGTATTCTTAGGACTAACAGGAATGAATATGTACTCTTTTTAACGAATTTTCGAATCGGAAATTCAGCTATACTGCACAGCCAGTGTCATGGTGCGACTGAGCACGAGACTGTGACAGACATTTGTTTTGAGGTCCTTAGAACTCGAAAATGATATTCGCTAAAATTCACTAAAATTAACAAAACTGTATTTTTGTACACAGTAATATTTCAAAAGTTTCTATTGTGCTCGATTGTATATCATTTCTCTAGCCGGCCCTGCGGACGATAACTCTCAAAATAATGAGAATTACTTGGATGTGTCGTTGCTACTGTACATTAACTGTAGCAACAACAGTCTTCGAAATATTTAAATTTCTCTAGTTAAATGACCTTAAAAAATACGATGTGGTAATTAAATCTTGTAAATGTCGTAGATTCTTTGTATCGTATGCATCTCTAAAACTGCTGTTTGTAAGCACTGAAATAAACTTTAGAAGGCTCACTTGAATCCATCACTATACCTTTTGTATGAGAAGCTGAAAAAATCATGATTAATATGATAATTTTCAACGAGTTCCCATTAACGTAACGTCAATCTCATTGAACTAAATAATAACTTTGTTAATTTATATCTAACAAAAAACCGATTGTTTTCATAGCAAAAACCCCAGGTGGAATGAAGCATGTTTGTGTTAGTAAATACACAGGATGAATTCCCCAGTTAACACACATTTGGGGTTGTGCAGAATTCCTTTCAAACATAGTAACATAAATTTCAAGTAGGTTATTACAACTCCACTTACATTCAATTCTGCGTATGATAAAAATAAAGAAAATTATTAACACAATACCCAATAATAGAACTCGGCCAGGATGTTAGGTTACATACATACATACGTACCAACACCCGATTGTATTAAGAACAAAGGCAAGCGAACTCCACACTATTTGCATGCATTAAAACAGTAGTGGCTATTTTTTTTTTATTAACAATTTATAACTAGAAATTGGAACAACAGGACACAACACAGTGAATTATGATTAAGAAAGGGTGATCGTTACAATACCAAAAACACTTATTCGCTCTTTCAAATGTATGAATAGATCCTTTATTATTTTTATATATGAATAGGGCAGAGAAAAATGATTCAATTTTGTTAAAAGAAAAAAAAATCGAATGGAATTCTTCATAAAACACACAGGGGGGTTATTGACCACTAAAGAGTTAAACGGGAGTGCAAAAATTATGAAACAAGTTTATATTAAGAAAAGAAAATCATTGCATTTATTAAATCAGCCCCTTTGTTCAACTTCCATTTCTATTTGTCAGTTGCAAAATTTCACTACTAGATGACGAGGGGTGACGAATTTCTTCACAGAAGGGATTAGAGAACGAAATGTCCAGTCCACTCAACACTACCTACGTATCAACCTGATTAACAAGGTACTTTTATTATCAAGCCTTCAGGCAATTGCCTCAGTTATGATTATTATCAATCGAGTTATGAATAATTTTAATAATAATTTTTTGGTAATATTTAAGTACTAACCGTCATAATTTTTTTTTTTTTTAAATAAAATAGTTATCGACATTCAATCTTAGGTAATTTTACCTGTTTAGTATTTAAATTACGTGAGTTTATCCCATTTCAACTGTTTAAATCCCACTTAAAAATATTTTTAAACCCTGTAAAGAGTATATAAATTAACCGGGAACCAAATCGATAAAAGTATCTCACAAAACGATTTCGCTAATAAATTTGCTACCTTTAATAAATTATTTTTGATAAATCTTTTAAAGCACGTTATAAGAGCTTAAAATCTAAACAACTTTAGAGTTTTTGGGCAAACATTATACGAAAATATGTTTTTAAAAGAATTTTAATTTTTTTCTAGAACGGCAAAGAATTTGAAATTTTTTTAAAAATATTATGTGATAGGTAATAGATATTTTTCCCGATAATAAAATGCGTTGTATTTTTAATTTTATTACTATACTAAGGTTACTAGGTCGTACGATTTTAAAAAAATACGGATGTATTAAAATAAAAAAATCAATCGAAAAATAAAGAGGATAAATTTTTTGTAGGCCCATAAAAATGGAAAAATTATATATCCGGAAAAATTTCATCAAATGATAGGAAAATAAAAAAAGCAATTAAATCCAATAATAAAATTGGATATAAAACTATTTTTCATCATCGTAAAGCAGAAGAAAGTTTTTTTTATGTTATTTTTAACGGATTTCAAATAAAAATGCCTTCTTTACATTACGAGCAAAAGCTTTTACAGTTCAATTCAAAAGTACACACAAAGTATATATATATATATATATATATATATATATATATATATATATATATATATATATATATATATATAAGCATAGTTATATTAGTTATAAGAATTGAAAATGAAACGGAACAAATAATTAATATCATAAAATGAAATATATATTATTATATAATTCTTTATTTCTTGTAAAATGGAACTGGAAATGCGTTAGTATCTACGGGCGTACTAAAATTTAAATACACTATCGTTACAAAACATGTGCCGAATGTCATAAAAATTATATGACAATTGGATATTGATATGTTAGGTATCCAGTATCAAAACAGATGTTAATAGGTTTGTTCGTGCAACCAATTTCAAACTAATTAGTGATTTTTCAAACTATGACTACTGCGCATGTTCAACAACAAACTAGTTTCAAATTATTTTGACGCTCGAACGGTGAATTCGAGATTTAGGTTTAATTAAGAACCACCAGATGTCACTCTAATCGTGTCCGGCATGTCTTGGACTCATGGGCCTCATGGATGTCATACATATTTTATAGTGGTTATAGACTAATAAGGTTATAAAAGATTGACATTTTACGTAACTTAACAATTATGCTTTTGGTTATTAACATATTTGCAAAATATCCAAAGAAATATTAAAACATTTAATTGCATTTAATTTTCCATTCCAATAAGCACATTTAATTTTCCATTTCCACCCAACTAATGTTTTAGATATTCCCTAAGCTGAAAATGTTCTGCTAGACTTTCAGCTACACGTCTATTTATTTTGAAATGCTCAATAAATTCTTTATAAATTATTATTATATAATTGAATAGTACATTCAAAGTAATTTTCATTTTTCGATCGAATTCTATTAATTTCAAAATCAAATAAATCATCATCGCTCGAATTAGACAAGTCATTGGAACTAAACGTACTGGAGCTGGATGATCTTTCATTCATTTTGTACAATAAGAGAAAGAAAAACTAATGAAAAATATTATGGTGAATTAATTTCTTCTCTCTAAACGATAAAATATATATAAAAGGGCATATTAAAACTGTATTTAAATATGAATATTTCTTTTTAAAATTTATTTATCTGTACCTAGTAAAAAAATATTTCAAAAAATTTCACAAGAAAAAATAACTGAAATAAAAGTTCCCTAACAATACATCTAACTTAACAGATAATAAAACATTTAAATTTTAAACAGTAATATATTTGAGATCTATTGCGCAAGTACAATCCGACAAATTTGTTAAAAGTTTGTGAATTTTTCTTGCTGTCGTGTATTAGTTCGAAATTTAATTTTTAAGCTGCTAGAACATTAGATTTGCAATCAAATCACAAATTTAGTTTTGCTCGAACGCTCATTTAACAAATACGCATCCTCCGTACAGTTTTGTACTTTTAAAACTGTTGCACGAACAAAGCTTATATTACTCAATTACTTGCAGAAAAGTGCCGAGTAAGTAATTATTACAAGTAGAGAAAAAATTTAAAATCAATAATTTGTATTCAAGTCTTAATCATTGCCAAATGTAAATTCAAAAGAAAATTTTCACTTGTTCACCAAAGAAATATCCAACAACACGTAAAATATCCAATCGTAATTAGCACAACTCATATTTTTTACGGAACTGAATGATGAACTGAATTGTTTCTGGTATCAAAGAGAGTATATAATTGACTAATTATCGAACTGGAATGGCTCTCGAACAACAGTTCGGTGGCCTAATCGGTAAGGCGCTTGGCTAGTTACCAAGAGATCCGAGTTACAGTCCCAGCCGATCCAGTTTGATAAATTTTTAATTACTATGTGAATTCTAATTATAAATAATTACCTATTCCTATATTAATTATGGAATAATTGTTTTTGTAGATGCTATTTGCAAAATAAATGTCATGTATTTTTTACAAATGGACACCATCCAAATGTTTTGATTCCGTTGAACTTAATAATTTACTGTACTATCGATTTTGAGATGGGAATCGGGCCGAGAGTTTTACAGGTCCTTTCGGATCTTGATAGAAACGGATATGATTTTCTTAAAATAGGCGGGAGTGGAAAAGGGCAGGAGTACTGGAAGAAACAAATATATATTACGAGTTTATTTTTATTTACATGACAGGGGCTTTTTTACACCTAATAATGCAGTAATATTTAAAAACAATATCTTTACTATAACTTTTAAATCTATTAAACACATATATTACGTACCTACAAGTTTTTCTTTTAACGTATACTATAGACTCTATAGTTGCTCCGAGATAGTCAGGTACAAAAGTATATCTCACCGAAAAAATTTTCTTATCAAAAATTAAATAATGTATTAATATTCTTCAGTTATCATATTTATTGTAAAACGCTTGTTTTTTTTTTAATTTCCGCGCGCTTATGTTGTAGCAATATAAAAGCATTGTTGAAAAGGCGTTGTAAAAATGTAAAATTACATTTATAAATTATACTTAAAAAACGGCGTAGTGAATAATTTTTATTTTTTATTAAATATGGTTTGTAACTTTGTATTTTATAACATTAAATTTTAATCAAATTCCTTTGACACGTTTTCATTTTATTCAAAAAAAAAATTTTTTTTTGAAATCGTTTTTTCTCAATATTGGGGTAGTCAATTTTTAATCGGAATAGCCTAGTATTATTGGTATTGAATTAAATAAATATCTAGAGAAGTTTCGTTGAAATCCTTTGAAAAAATCGTTTTACCGACCAACTACCTTAATGAACAATAAAAATTTTTTTTATGGAAATGGAAGTGAACAAAAGTGCTAAGGAAAATTGAGAGTGACGCGGGAATGGGTTAAAACCAAATCACTGCTGTTCCAATCTCCATATCGATGTATCAAAGATTTTACAGCTTTCGGCTGCTACATAACCGTACATAATTAATTTTATGACTGATTTTTCTCTGTTTAAGTGAAATAAACAAACCAATTTTCCAGTTCTAAAAAAATCTAGAGAATAAATTTTAAAAAAAATCAGGTGGTTTCCAATTTTTGTACGAGACTGTATAGTATTTTATATGGTATTTTAAGGTAGTTGGTCGATGAAACGATTTTTTCAAAGGATTTTAACGAAACTTCTCTAGATATTTATTTACTCCAATACCAATAATACGAGTCCTTACCGAAAAAAAATTGACCACCCCAATTTTGAGAAAAACGACTTCAAAGTTTTATAATTTTAACATGGGCTCTTATGGGAAAATTCAATTTTTTTTGAATAAAATGAAAACGTGTCAAAGGAATTTGATAAAATTTTAATATGTTATTTAAAAGTTAATATGTTATTTAAAATAAAGTTACAAACCATATTTAATAAGAAATAAAAATTATTGACCACGCCGTTTTTGAAATATAATTTAAAAACATCATTTTGCAATGTTTTTACCACGCTTTTTCAACAATATTTTTAAATTGCTACAACATAAGCGCTCGGAAATTAAAAAAAGCAAGTGGTATACAAATATAATCACTGAAGAATATTAATACATTATTTAATTTTTGATAAAAGAACAATTTTTTTTTGAGATATACTTTTGTACCTGACTATCTCAGAGCAACTACGTTAAAACTAGTTTCCCTATTTTGCATTAAAAACAAGAAGTAAAAACAGTTCGATAAATACTTTGTTTGCTTGTTTTGGGTAGTTCTTTATGATGCATCTATCAAAAAGGGTTTAATCGAGCAAATAAAATTATAATTACATACGGGAGCCATAAAATATTTTACAAAAATACGTTCGTTCTCATTGATTTAACTAAAAAAAAAAATTACAATTCCATTTTCAGTTTAAAAATAAATAAATTTTGAACTTGATTGTAGTATCCCTTAATTCAAATAAAGCTATTTAAAACAGTTTGTTTTATTGTTGAAACAGAAAGGCGTCTTGGTACGTAGATATTTAGCCATATATGTAATACTATTTAGCTGATAAAAATTGGAGTGTTTCGAATTGTGTATAATTTTAGGATGTGGCTATTTATACATACAGTATGTATAAGCAATTGGCTATTTATACATACAGTATGTATACGCAATTGGCTATTTATACATACAGTATGTATACGAAATTGGCTATTTATACATATATAGTATGTATATGAAATTGGCTGTTTAATACATATAGTCAGCTGAGTATTGGTTTGTACCAAGTCAATTTTTAAAAAAAAATTTTCTGATAGTGGTTTCGACTTCCTCAATGTCCAAAACTAACAAAACAACTATCTAGAAAAAATATTTAAAAAGTTGACTTGGTACAAACCAATACTCAGCTGACGATATGTGTATACTGAATTGGCTATTTAAACCTGCATAAACTGATTACGTAGTTGGCTACTTATCCATACTGACTGAATGCGCTATTATTATAATTAATATTTTTATAATAACTACACAATTATAATAACCGAATACCTCCGATTGAGCTGAATTATTTTTTTACATAATCTTTTTGGCTTAAGAAGTTATCCCCTAAACGGATTTTAGCGACGCGGACCGGAAGTGTATTTTTCAACCCTTCGAATGCCAAGCCTAGGGGTTACTAAAAGATGTTTTCCGTTACCATAGCAACAAAAATTAAAGATCGATCATTATGGAACTTGGTGAGTACCACAAAAAAGAAAGAATGAAGTTTTTCGATATTTTGCTTAGTTTTCGTGATATTACGTGTCAAATTTGTAAAACTTACTATATTGGGTAGACAATTATTGTAGGTATATTACTGCTTGTATTGATAAAAGTAAGTGGAAAATGGACCGGACGACATCATTGAAACCTCATTTTCAGGCAAAGGGTAATTAAATAATTTTGAAGTGATTACACGCCGAGACGCATTTATAAATAATTACCCGTTGCCCAAGAATGAGGTTTCATTGTTGATGTCCCGTTCATTTTTCACTAATTTCTATGAATAAAAACCAAAATATACCATTCAAAAATTATATTTAAAACTGAGTTTATATTCGTAAAAATTGATACTACGTATATGTGTATGTGTATGTGTGTAATATACAATCCATTATCTCATAGTAAGTTTTAGAAATACAACACATATTATCTCGAAAACTAAACAGGATATCGAAAAAATTTGTTCTTCCTTTTTTGTTCCACTGATCAAATTCTATAACAATCTGCCTCTATTTTTTATTACCATAATAAAGGAAACCTTTTTTTAGTCCTCAGATATGCAACTTCCGGTTCGCGTCCCCAAAAATCCGTACTTAAGCTAAAAAAATTATACAAAATTCAATCGGCGGTACCCGAGAAATTCGTTATTATTAGAATCGATAAATTTGTTATTATAAGTTATTTTACTGTCACCAGTGGAAAAGTCCATTTTAATACGCGCACCACGAAATTTGGACGATATTTTTGGTGCTCAATGTGCGCAGTATACATCAGAAATTACGTTAATTCTGAATAAGTAGTCAACTGCGTATACATACTGCATGTTTAAACAAAATATTTCATATACATACTGTATGTATAAATAGCCAGTTTCGTATACATACTGTATGTATAAATAGCCAATTGCGTATACATACTGTATGTATAAATAGCCACATCCATAATTTTAAAAAGCAAGTTCCAATCCAATTTGATGATCTTCTTAAATTAAAATCGCACTTAAAACATTTTAACTATATGTGTTAACTTACACATGAACTAGAAGTGTGCGATTCGAGACTATTTTATCACTTTGAATGTCATGCGAATCACCGGATCCGGGTCGACATTAAGTTTGTTTGTACCGCCACTAGGGTCCATTGATGAAGTAAAGATTACTAAAACACATCATCTGAGAAAATTTAATCGTTTTCATATTTTTCAATATGATTAACGATCAACAGTAACCGCATAGAAATCCGTTACACAGGATTAGACATTCTAGCTTATCCGTTGTTACATACTTAATACATATTATTTAAATAGAATACAATAACAAATTTATAAATCAGTGGAGTAACCGAGCGTGCGTAAGCATGAAACTTGTCAGTTGGCAGGTCAAGAATTCTAATTCCACGATCGCCTATGATCGTGAAAGTCTTGAAGGTTTTTTGCGATTTCCCTTCATATTTCCAGATGAACATCGGTATATAATAATAGTAATAAAGCCTATAACTAACCCATTTGTTTGGCAACGGCTTTCCTCATCAATTTCCATGCTTTTTTATTATTACATAAGGGGAGTCCAGTGATCACTCGCAAACCTGGCTATGCCATCCTTCTAACTTTGAATATTGGTATAATTCCTTCAAAGAAAACCCACCATTTAAATCCTAGACTTTCATCACTTTTGTTATCAGCCACTCATATCATAAAATGTATAGCTAATTATAAGAAGTCTAAAACTATAAATGAAATATACAAATTATAGAACACTAGAAGCCAACTAATATAAAAAAAGTGTAATTCGCTTGGAGTCATTTGTATGGCAGTCACAGCTTAAGGCAGGTAGTCAGTCAGTGTCCATCGCCGAACACACACTGCATTGTGTTAACAATGAACACCATTGTTACTTAAATTGGACAGCTTGGTCTGTCCCATAATACGTGTGTTGTGGTGGTATGTGTGAGTACGCACACAAAGGCAAACAACAAACTAATGCAATTGCAAGCGGTGTGTACCTACACGACATGGTGGGGGAGATTTTACGTCACAAACTCATTACAAGTGGAACAGAGACATAGACCACCTAGTTTTTTTCCCCTTGATACAAATAATGATGTGTGAGGTATCTATTTTACTGTTATAGAGAGAAATATACAAAGAGTAGAAATCTGTTATACAGGGTGTATATATAAATAGGGTATGTATATAAATCTGTAAGTATACAGGGTATGTATATAAATCTCCCCACGAAAACAGTGGGTAGATCTCACCCATGTAATTAATATTTGCCAATAAATTTGAACCAGAACTGTTTTTTAACAGAAAAAATTTAATACTACATATGGGTAAAAAGGAAGCCTCTAAAAATTTTATTTTTAATCAGGCTCTGACCATCTCATTTTTGTAAGATAAATTTTTGTTTATAAAAAAAGATCTGGGAAACACGTTTACGACCTAAATATATTTACAAAATTTTATTGAATTTTAGCACATTCTAGTCAATAAAATTATTTTCTACCTTTGATATTAAGAAGGTATTTATGCATAATTTAAACAGGGCCGTACTTAGAAAAATTTTGAAACACCATGTAGCCAGTTAATTTGCGATTTTCTCAAACTGTTAATTCCGAAATAGTCCCATGGTTTTAGTGTCTACAAGGGGCAACGAGTCACCCCATCAAAAGGGAGAGAGTTATTTTTTTTACACCCTGTAGAAACAGACTACATTAAATTACGTTATTATTATTATTATTATTATTATTATTATTATTATTATTATTATTATAATATTATTAATAACAAATTTATGATTTATGTGACATTTAAAGTGTACCTTCTCTGCCAGGACATCCACTTATAGTCATACAAATTTACCTAACATGTTTTGAATTATTAAATACAGATGTCCGTGTACTGGCATAAAAGTTGTACTTTTTCCACAAGAAAAACTTGTTGTTCCTGAATTTTCTCCTTTTAAATAATTTTTTCGCGAGTTACTATTTTGGTATATTTTATAACAGATAGGTACCTATATTTATTTGTAGGACTATACAATATTTTTTAATTCAAATTACAATAGTGATTTACACAGTTTAAAATAATTTATTAATTAATTTAAATCAAAACAACACAATAAATTATAAATTGTCGCCTCTTTGATTTAGGAAAGTTTTGCCAAAAAAACCCATCGGACGTGCATCCCGAGTAACAGGCCATTAACTTATTATGAGAAGAAAATGAAGAAAATTTAACGATTTAAATAAAATAATTTAAGGCCGTTTTTGTACTGTTCAGTTAAAAAGCAATGACAGTGAAAAATTTTATTATATATTATTATTAACTAGCAAGAGCCCTATAACGTTGGAAAAATACTGTTCCAGAATGGGAAGGTGTAATTATGTAGAAGTGTTAAGGCTTGGTCACTATATAGAGGTTATTTATATAATACGTCACAAAATCAGAATCCCTTTCAAATGAATGATTATTTTTATGATTATTTTAGTAGCATACAAAAATTATTTTTAATCAATCTCATTTATTCATAGAATTTTGGTGTAATACATAATTAATGTTACTCTGCAGACTTAATGCACTAGCTATTAGGAACTGATGTGGAAATAATTAAACTAACGCATGTATTCCAAATATCGCGTTACATCACGTTTGTTCGACGCCCTTTCTCGTCACATAGTATCACGCTAGACAATTTTGACCTCCTTCTCTTCTGAGCAATTCCATGTATAAACCGATCACCCAAAAATGGCATGTTTTCCAAATTTAATTTCCCTGTGTATATAATAAGTTTAAGTGGTGTTGAGCTATGTACTTGAATATTATTGAATTATCTTCTACTTTGTCGGAGTTATAATTATTCAAAGTTGCGTTCAAGGTCACAAAATGGGGATTCCCCAAAATATTTTATTAATTTTTTCAGAGTCTAAGAATAATTAAAAAATGATTACATGTGGCATTGAATGTACTTTACATACACTTTCAATCAGACCGATTTCCATTCCAATATATGCACATATGTTGAAGAAATTGCAAGTTTTAATTTTTTCTTTAATCGCTTATACTGAAAATACCTTATCTTCGATTTTTGATTTTCTTTTTTTAAATTAAGGTACTCAGTCCCCTCTATAACGTGGTACTCGATTTTCTTTGTTTTTTTGAGTTTTACGGATTTTACGGGGCTTATACGTGAATTTTTTAACTAATTGATAAAATAAAGTATTAATTGTAACATTAACCCACCTTTGATTTTCGATTTTCTTTCTTCAAATTAAAGTACTCAGTCTTCTCTTTAACGTGGTACTCGATTTTCATTGTATTTTTGGGTTTTACGGATTTTACGGGGCTCAGTTTTAAAAAAATACGTGAATTTTTTAACCAATTGATAAAATAAAGTATTAATTGTAACATTACGCCACCTTTGATTTTAGATTTTCTTTCTTCAAATTAAAGTACTCAGTCCTGTCTTTAACGTGGTACTCGATTTTCTTTGTTTTTTTGGGTTTTACGGATTTTACAGGGCTCAGTTTTAAAAAATACCAGAATTTTTTAATTAATTGATAAAATAAAGTATTAATTTGAATATTACCCCACCTTTAATTTTCGATTTTCTTTTTTCAAATTAAAGTACTCAGTCCTCTCTTTAACGTGATAATCGATTTTCCTTGTTTTTTTTGAGTTTCACGGATTTCAGGGAGCTCAGTTTTAAATAAATACGTGAATTTTTTAACTAATTGTTAAAATAAAGTAATAATTATAACATTACCCCACTTTTGATTTTCGATTTTATTTCTTCAAATTAAAGTACTCAGTCCCCTCTTTAACGTGGTACTCGATTTTCTTTGTTTTTTTGAGTTTTACCGATTTTACGGGGCTTAGTTTTAAAAAAATACGTGAATTTTTTAACCAATTTTTAAAATAAAGTATTAATTTTAATAATTGATTCATCTTTGATTTTCCTTATTTATCTTTTAAATTGAAGTTTAGAGTCCCCTTTATAAAATGTTACTCGATTTTCTTAGTTTTTCGGAGTTTATCAAAGTTAAGGTAATAACGAAATTAATACCTTAATTTATCAATTAATAAAAAAATGAACGCGTTTCTTTAAAATTTAGTATCGTAAAAATCGTAAAACTCAAAAAAACTAGGAAAATTGAGTAACACGTTTTAAAGGGGACACTAAACTCCAATTTAAAATATAAATAAAGAAAATCAAAGATGAAACAATATTAAAATTAATACTTTATTTTAAAAATTAGTTAAAATATTCACATATTTTTTTTTAAACTGAACCCCATAAAATCCGTAAAACTCAAAAAAACAAAGAAAATCGAGTACCACGTTAAAGGGGGGACTGAGTACTTTAATTTGAAGAAAGAAAATCGAAAATCAAAGGTGGGCTAATGTTACAATTAATACTTTATTTTATCTATTGGTTAAAAAATTCACGTATTTTTTTAAAACTGAGCCCCGTAAAATCCGTAAAACCCAAAAATACAATGAAAATCGAGTACCACGTTAAAGAGAGGACTGAGTACTTTAATTTGAAGAAAGAAAATCGAAAATCAAAGGTGGGGTAATGTTACAATTAGTACTTTATTTGATCAATTAGTTAAAAAATTCACGTATTTTCCAAACTAAGCCCCGTAAAATCCGTAAAACTCAAAAAAACAAAGAAAATCGAGTACCATGTTATAGAGGGGACTGAGTACTTTAATTTAAAAAAAGAAAATCGAAAATCGAAGATAAGGTATTTTCAGTATAAGCGATTAAAGAAAAAATTAAAACTTGCAATTACTTCAACATATGTGCATGTATTGGAATGGAAATCGGTCTGATTGAAAGTGTATGTAAAGTACATTCAATGCCACATGTAATCATTTTTTAATTATTCTTAGACTCTGAAAAAATTAATAAAATATTTTGGGGAATCCCCATTTTGTGACCTTGAACGCAACTTTGAATAATTATAACTCCGACAAAGTAGAAGATAATTCAATAATATTCGAGTACATAGCTCAACACCACTTAAACTTATTATATACACAGGGAAATTAAATTTGGAGAACATGCCATTTTTGGGTGATCGGTTTATACATGGAATTGCTCTTCTGTGTATGTATGTATTTTATGGATGACTTCATCTCGAAAGAACAACAAAATTTGTTTTGCTTCAACAATAAAAAAATTACTAAAAATAAAATTTTATCTGAAAAAAATTATTGCCTAATATACAAATCCACTAATAATTCACAAAAAAAAAAAATGTATTACCCAAGGGTTTACGTAGACACAAAATGTAGATTTCGATAAAGTTAAAAATCAACTTTTTATATCAACAGTTTTATATCGCCTAATGATATGATGATAGGACAACGCGCACATCTAATAGGTACATTGACACAATTACGATTCATTTTCGAAAATTAAACGAATAAACGTAAAATATCGGCAAAAGACATTCCGTTAGAATGAAATCATTTTAATTTATTAGAAGTGTTACATATTCTTGCCAAAGTATAAAAATAATACATTTGACATTTTTTCTCTTCACGTTTTGTTATGACATCGTTGTTTTTAATTACGGGAAAATCCTAATCATTTTTATTTTTTCAATAAATTTATGTATTTGTTTTTCATAATATGTTATTTTTACTGACAACGACAAGTCCGAAAAATTTATTTCCAGAAATGTTGTTTATGGCACAATAATTAATCTTTGTAATTCGAAGAATTTTTTCGAGAAAGATAGTTGTTCCAAAATTTGAAGGTTATTATATGCACATATGTTTACCAAGTGCGTAGTAAAAACAACAGTACTTTTCAAAATGAATTCTTCCATCATTTTAAGGTGGCACTTCAAAAAAATGTATTTGTAATGAATTTTCTAGTCTAAATCTTATATTTATTCTAAACTAGACATTGTAGCAGGAAAGATACTCAAGCGATATTTCCCAATTTTTATGAACCTTAGTAGATATGAGAGATGTTATGGATATCCGTAACCGTAACCGAAGCTACCGGATATCCGAAAAAATTACATATCCAAAACCGAAACCGTATCCGGAAATAAAAGTTTCGGATTTGTTTTGGATAATAACAAACAACTGGCATTGGAAAACTGAGGTCAAATCGAAGCAAATTTTTGCTGCATTTATTTCTCTTGATAGATTCCCAGTGATTTGTGTTTAGTGTTCACTTTTTGTGGTAAAATTTTCCCCTCTTTTCTAAAAAAAATGTTCACTGAAAGCAATTATCTGTAACCGTAACCGTATCTGAAATATTATCTGGTATTATTACATATCCGTAACCGAAACCGAAACCGAAAAAAATGTTTTTTAATATCCGTATCCGTATTCAAAATTTCATATCCATAACATCCCTAGTAGATATAGTGTGCTACTTAGTGAAAACGGGCACTTACGTTTTATCGGGCATATTAGGGGCATCCTCAAAATTAGGAGAAAATTTATTGTTCGTAAACTATAGCAGATAGAGAGAAACTCAACACGACAATAAATTTATTTTCAAAGAGCATTTTATTGATGTGTAGTAATCTAGAGGCCCAGAGCTTGATCTACTGGAGGGACTGCTGAAGTAAAACTGGGGATTAAAATTTGAAATAGAATAAATATATGCTTTGGTATTTTAAGAAGTTTGAGTAGAATAGATTTGAGTAGAATATATGGAAACTGTATAAAAAATATTAACTTACTTATTTTTGCTCAAAGTAACTTAAGACATACATAAACCCTTGTCACTGAAAATATAATTTGAGATGACTCTAGAACACTATACAAGTCTGATGCTTGATACCTAACTAGAACTCTAAAAAAACTGATGTTAATAATGAATATTGTTAACATTAGTTAACAATACTAATTTTAAAAATAAAAAAAAACTATCCTTATTAAAACATTCACCATCTAAAATCTCCCTTTACAATCAATACTGTAAACCTATAATAAAAAATCAACTTCGCATTAACAGGCATTAACAGAAAACTCTTGGAAAATAAAGTGTTGAATCAATTTAAAATGGGAATAAATTATTTAAGCAGCAATTTAATTTATTGAACAGCAAAATTTATCAGCTAAAAAAATATTTTATCAGCGAGAAAATTATTTTGTTAGCAAAATATGATCAGCATAATAAATACGATTTGGCATGCCAAAAAGACAAATATTGAACAGCAAAAAAGATAATTGAGCAGCAAAAAGGATAATTGAGCAGCAAAAAAAATTATTAAGCAGCAAAAAAAAAAAAAATTATTAAGCAGCAAAAAAAAAAATTAGAGTGACAAATTGACTGATTTGTTTGAATTTTTTTTAAATAAATGGTCAAAAATCTCAGCCGGAAATAATTTTTGGGCTATATGGTGGGGTACAGATGAGTCAGCATTTTTAACGCCGACCCGATGTAGACACGCACAGTAAGTGAAGTAGGTAGAATGAAGTTGAAAGAAGAATACAAAAAATGAAATATTTCAAATTTACCTCACAAAATTGTAACCTTAAAATATTGAACTTTTATAGATTATTAACTCGCCCGTCTGATATGTTTCAAGGTTATAATTTTATGAGGTAATTTTGAAATATTTCATTTTTTTATTTTTCCTTCAACTTTATTTCTACCAACTTTACTTACTGTGTATGTTTACATCCTACCTAAACCTATTGCGCACGTCTACATCCTGGCTACACCTACTGCGCCGGTCTACAGCCTGTCTGCACCTACTGCGAAATTAAAAAAGTTACAGCACAAATCTAAATTAAAAATTACAGTAAAAATCAGCTTTTGACCTTGAACTGACCTTGCTTCGTTTACACACGCTTGCTATCATCTTCACACACTTGTCGAATTTTGTATTAATTGTTGGCGGGCGTGTTTTTATTTTACTCGTTTTTAACGTTTTTAATGTTTTAACAATAGATACTTTGTTTTTATTACTAAATACCAATAATAAATAAATTCATTGTTTTCAATAATAAATACTAACAATAAGTAAATCAATTTCTAACAATTGAATTGAAAATAACATTTGGTAGGTTTACTCTACTTCTGTATAACCGTAATAAACCATTACACAGTGCTTGCATGCCTATGGAAAATTTGCCTTTAGAGTTTCAAAAAAAAGTCCATTATTTTAATAAATAATAATTTTATAAAAAATCCTTAATTTTTCTAGCTGAACCATATTATTTGACGCTCAAATAGTTTACTAGAGCTGACCATATATACATTTAAAGCTGACCGTATTTATTTATTCTGCTGCTCAAGTTTTGCTGCTCAATTTATGACTAACTTCAAAAATGCATCACTGCTTGCATGAGGCAGAGTCAAAAGTTCAAAAACGCATCAGACGCATCACAACGAAAAATCAAAAGTTCATTTTTGCATCTGATGCGTCAAAACAATGCATCAAGAAATTTGGTGATGCGTGTCCAAGATGCTTGTCATGTGTAGAATTATAACTACTTGCCATATTATGTAGGTATTAACACCAACAGGAATAATTCCGAAAAAAACTGTTGAAAAAGATTAATGTATTTAGTTTTCATTAAAATTGTTTAAACTATTTGAATACATCTTGCACTCAAAATAGGTATGTAATATTTTTTATTCAAATAATTTCAATATTTTCAATTTCAAGTAAGTTCAAGTTGAAATTCAAAGATAATATACCTATACAAGGACTGTATTACTATATTATCTATAGTCCATCATGCTACATTGGCTACATTGTGTGTCTATTATGCTACATGCATCATGATGCCAATATCCCATTCAAAAATATCTAATGTGCATCAAATTTCAAGAGAGCATCAGCATCGCATCATGCAGTATTAGACGCATCAGAACGTCCTGATGCTGCATCGATGCGGTAAAGTTTACATTTTTGAACTTACGCAACCTTTCTTGCTGGTCAAATCTTATTGCTGCTCAATTAAACCTAAGCCATTTAAAATTTTTCTCTATCAGATATAACTTTCGAACAATTAAACAAAATTTAAATGTTACTATAATTTTAAGAGGCCATTTCACATCTTAAAAGGCACAGTTTAAATGTCTGATAAGAAAAAAAATGTGATCTGTTATTTTTCGTTGTATTTATTATACATGTACTAAGTTTCATCGAAATCGAGAATCATCAGGTTGGTACCTTTGTTTGTGAATAATTAAATATGATGATGCGTAAAGTACCAATAGCTAAAAGATTATGTACGAAGGAAGAACATAACATGATATAATTTTCGATCCTGAGTGTGAAGTTGGTAGTTCGAGGATGTGTGAAAATCAACAGCAACAAATCACATGATGTACGTTGCTCTCGATACGTTTTCGAGCTAGTTTCGCTCAGGTAGCATCTTACGCCACTATAGTGCCGCTCTCAATACGCTTTCAGTCCCCTAAAAGTATAATAATTGAGTGATAATAGAGTGGAATAAAATCAAAAAAATTGTTCATACTATCGATATAAGTCATAACAAATTTGATATCTTTTCGATAACATATTTGAGTGGTACCTATCGGTATTGGATCGCGACTGTACTACCGTGACTGAAAAACCGTAGTTGGATCGCAGCGATAATATAAACTAAGAGAGTATATTATCGAGAGCGTATTAATTTTATGAGACGATTAGAACTACGATTGAAAAAATCTACTATACTCACGAAACGAATGAAAATCAGTTTACGGGTCAAATCAGGCCATGTATTACTTATAATTTATAAATATACGATTTGATACATTTATATAACAATAATATTTAAACACAATAAAAGTCACAAATTTCGCATTGCTCACTACAGCGGATTGGAGCGAATTTTTATTACAGTATAGATTTAGCAATTATTAACTCTAGAATCATAACGTTGGTCTACGAATCAAGTTAATCATACATCGGCGTCGTTTCGACGAATGGACTTTTTAGGGGGAGTTTTAGAGTTTATTTGCAAAAAACACTTTTTTTACCTAACAATAGTACAAAAGCGAACAAAATATTTAAAAAAAATTGGATTTGGAAAAATTTCTTAATATAAATATTTATTAATTTTTTAATATTTTTATCAAAGCATATTTTCACTATAAAAATTAAAAAATAGATAAATACATCAATTCTATCATAAAACATGTCTTCAAAATAATTAATTTATGAACTATTATGAGTCCGTGGACATATGTGACTTTGCAGAATGTGAAATTTCTCAGTCATAAATATTCCTATAGATATGTAGTTATTTCCCCATTAGGCACATTTGTAAATTTTCTAAAATTTGTTAGTAATTTTTCGAATAAGATCTCAAAAATAATAAAAATTAAAATATTTTCCACAAAATAAATTGTTAACCTTTTATTAAGTTACTTGAAACGCATTCTTTAGTTTTCGATTCAATATATTAAAACCTCACTATTATGTCGTCTCTATAAGTCAAACAGCTGTATTCATCTTTCACATTATCATAATCATTGAATAAATTAATTATAACATCCATATCTTTAATAAATTTTAGAAAAATTAGGAAAACTTTTATATGTGGAGTACAGAATCTTTAAAAAAAAATATAGGTTAATCATACATCGTCGTCCTTTTGACGCACACTATTTCAGTATAATAAAAACGACAATAGCTATAAACAAAATTTATACGTCTTATGTGTTATAATAACAAATAAATTAGATAACAGAAGTTTCACAGCAAGCAGGCACCGACAAGTTGTAGTATTGGAGCATGTAGAGAAGTTCGTTCGTCGTTTTGACGAGTACGTATGATTCTAGGGTTAAATTTATTGATTCAACTTTTTCTTATCGTTATAATATAACTTATAAGTTATATATAACAATTTATAATTTACGAACCGTTAAAATGATTTATGAGTTTTATTACATGCCGTTGTTGTACATTATTTGATCAAAGTGCAGTGTTGCAATTATAGTCTTGGGTTACACTTATAAGCCCTTATAAGCTGACTTTTACTTAAAAATGCTCGCTTGTGTAATATGTATCTGCTGTTGAAATGAAGATTCATTTTCTCAAAGCGTACTTCCTTTTTCTTCTATTACAAAACAAAAATTCGGTACCACTCACGACGATAAATTATTATCAGTGTCATTAAAATTTTTTGACTATAAATAAAATGTAGGTACACGCATTATAATAATAGGTACAAGTAGATGTCATTAATCATTTCGAGTTTGGCCCCTTCGTCGTCGTCATCGTCGTCGTGATATTCTTTTTCTATTTTTTTTCATTTTTTATTCATTTCACAATTACTAGACAAGCGTAGCGTATGTACACAATACATTCTTTTCTATCCATTGTTGTTAAACACCAAAATTATAGACCAGTCGCAGTTGTAGCTGGTATTGTTAATTTGACTATGTTAATTATATTACGTGTATGTGTGTATATGACTGTACTAATTCTTTTTCTTTCATTCGTAAAGGTACCGTATCATTCGTGACTGTTCCCCAGTGCTTTTTTCCACTTTTAATGAATTGCTGTTAAATAGAAAATTATAAAGGTTAAATGAATTATTTAATTTTGGATGGTGGGTATATTTTTATATATGTATGTAAATATATTTGGAATACGAGAACATTACCGTCGTTTTGATGCAAAATGCGAATATTATTATAAAGGGAATGAGAATAGCTGAAAAAGGCAAGTGATGAAACAAAATAATTTCATAAAGGTAGCTTTTACTTTCATCAATTGAAATATTAGGTTTTCCGGAAAAGTTTAATACTTAGAAACAGGTAATGAAACCTTTTCTGTTTCAATGTTTATTCATTTGAAATTATATGAATATATTTAACTATTTTCGAAATTAATTAATTAATATGTACATTTTTTTGTTAACGAAAACTTTTTTCGTAATTAACAGGCAAAAAATCTAAAAGATAAAAAATAATCACCAAGGGATTATAGTGTGACGTTTGATTCTGCGTGTTAAGTTTGTTGCCAGAAGGTTCTGTAAACGCCCAAGAGTAGTAATTCACACGAGGGCTCAAAAGAAACACTTAAGTTCCGTTGTGTCGTGTATATAGTATTTTTTACAATTCCGGATAAGATAAAATTACAAAAATAAAGAAAAAATTATTTAAATGCCATTTAAGTAATTATACACCAAATATACAATGGATAAATCAATCAAATTGGACAATATAATAATTGCTTGTCTATATGTAGAAGTTTGAATTTGTTTATTATCTATACATATAATAAAACTGTAACGAGACCTAGTTATCGATGTAGATATCAAAACAGCGATTTTTAAAATTTTTGTCTGTCTTTCTGTCTTTCTGTCAGTAGAAACTATTGGACGGATTTTAATGAAATTTGGTGTGATGATAACTTATTACCTGTGTCAACATCTAAGATACTTTTCACTTCGAAAAAATGTCTCATTCCCATGGGAAAATGGAAAAACCATCTTAAGCATGTACACACATTACGTAAATTTCATATTTTCATAACTTCATAACTATAGTAACAAAATGTAAAGTAAATAAATTGAATATTGTACTGTCAGTTTGGAAATTTTTCTGAATCTTAAATCAAAGAAAATGTTGCTAATTGTGTACCGAAAAATACAATAAATACACAATTGTCAATTTGGAGACAATTTAATGCATTTTGTGTTGCAAGAAACTACAATTTGGAAAAAAGACTACTCAGCGTTTCGCGGTGAACAACGTCACGGGTACGGCTAGTTTTAAATAAGTATTTCATTACCTTAGTAATGGAATTTAAATTTCGTTTGCTGATTAGTGGTGTTCTATAAATTCTGTTTGCTGATTGGCTTTAAAAGTGGAAGAAAAAGTTTTTTTGAGCCTTGCGATTAAAAGACTATGACGGACTAAAGTATGTATGTATGACTACCATATTCGTTAGAATAGTTTCCTACAAAAATTATTTATTCAAGAATAGTTTAAAAAATAAATACAAAACTTTTGTCAATCGAGAGGCAACATGTCTTGAATAACTTTTAAAAACTTTAGCTGTTAATGAATTTTTTATTTATTTATTTTTCTTTCCTTTGGTAATTAAATTAATAATAATGATTGAAACAGTTGCTTATTATTTCTGTAAATTTAAGTACTGTTGATAAATTCGAAAAGGTTTTTGTAATTTTAAGACTAAAACAGATAACAAGGAGTAAACTGATATTTTTAGTCCCTGGGAAATAAAAACTCTTTTTCTCTCGTTTCTACAATCAATTGGCAAGAGGAATTTACAGAGCCGAACTTAGTTTTATTGAAGGTTAAATAACATTGTAAATAAGTCGATTATTTACGCTAATAAACAAATTTAATTTTATATGTACACAAGATTAAAAAAATTTTTTTGATAAATTTGACATCTTTTCCCCCGGTGTGTATTTCTTAATTAATTAATTTATTTATTTTTTAAATGATACTATACTTCGCTTAACTTAAATCAGCTCAATTGTCGAAGAAATTAGTGCTGAATTTGGTGCTACATAGTCACTGACGGTACTAAAAATTCAATTTTATAAAACAATCGCTTATACCTTGACATGTTCCAGATCAATTTAAAAGTACCTATGAAGCTGAGAACAAATTTCTGAAGAATATTGTTACTCTATTTATTAATAATTTTTAGTCGAATTTTCTCCGAAAAATTAGACTTATACAGTCTATACGATAAGAGCTGCGAGAGGCGAGAGTAGGGGCGCTATCCGTTTTCGGACCCGTAGAACACGAATATGTAGAAAAAAAAATGTCTGATATATATATATATATATATATATATATATATATATATATATATATATATATATTTTCCCGCCACCTTTTAATTTGTGTAGGGCCCCCCTATGGAAGTTAAGAGATGAAATTTGGTAAATGGGGCTCATTTTCGAGGCACCTCATACTATCAAAGTGGGGTCAAATTTTGGGCATTTTTTTTTTCTGACCCGACCTTTAAGGGGGTGGTGGGGGGGGGGGCGGAAAAGCAATAAAACTTTTTCAAACCGGTTTTAAATAATGTTTCGGTCAACATATTATTCAATTATCTACAACATATCTACAACATATCCAAAATTCAGCTTCCTAGGATGATATGGTGGGAGTAGAGGGGGGAAAAACGATTTTCGCTGGATCTAACAGGCCCCCAGCCCCCCAGAATTAACGTAGAGGGTTGAAATTTGGGGTGTTGATAAAGTTCGTACCTAGGTTGTGCTTTTTGGAGGTTTTAATATTTTACCCCCAAACCCCTCATTTTTAAGCTACAATTTCATGCATTTTCGACGTTTTCGAAGTTTGTACCACTCGCACAGGTCACCCGAATAAACCTAGAGAGCTGAAATTTTGTATTCGGATTGAGTTAGTATCAAGGGGGTGCCTTTGGGGGGGTCTCGACTTTTAACCCCTACCCCCACCATTTTTATACCCAAAAGAACATGATTTTTCTTGTTTTTTAACAGTTTCGTTCGGGTCAAAATCTCCCCAAATAAACCTAGAGGGCTGAAATTTGGTGTACAGGTTAAGCTAATAGCCAGACACTGTTTTTTGGAGGTTTCAACTTTTAACCCTTACCCCCACGATTTTTACACCAATATTTCCTTAATTTTTTTGCTTGTTTTCTAACACGTCTAGAGACTCCATAAGGAAACCTAGAGGGCTGAAATTTTGTACGTGTATTCAGTTAGTATCCAGCTAGTACCTTGTAGGGAGTCCGCATCACTTTTCCCCCCACTTCTCCCATTTTTACATCGGAATTGAATGCTATTGTTAAATGTGTTTTAAAAGCATTATGTTTATTCTAAATACAAGTAGGCGAATAGTAATTTTAAAAAATTTAAAAAAAAGTGAACTTACTTTTATGACAAATGAAATACATACATATTAAGTAACTTAAAAATGTTATTAAAGTCACTGTTTATTTATAAATTAGGAATTTTGGATTTTTAGTATTTATAAAATAGAAATTTTGGATTTTTTTGGAAAGAAAAAATATCTTTATAAAGGCCTTCCAGTTTACTATTTAAGGTCCTTTTTTAATTTTTAAAACTAAAACATAAAGGCAATTAGCGGATAAACATGGGCAGGAATGTCCTCGTACGAATTGTGTTGGCTTTTTTTCTGCTACTTGTTTTCGGCACAAAATTGAAATTTACTGAGATACAGCCCTTAAATACTTAAAACTTTTTTTTAAAGCCTCGATCAGCCGAACACTCATCACCAGTTTTGAAACCAACAAAATGACAATTCGGTTGTAGACTTTCAATCACATTTCGCTTGTAGACATTCAATACCGAAGATGAAGGGGAAAATTCGACTACCGTGATGGGGCCCCGCTGCTAATTTTTTTTATTATTAATACTGAATACCGATAATAGATATTTAAAAAGTGTTGGATTAAATTAAATATAATTCTTAGATAATTATGCACGTCAACAGTTTAAAAAAAATAACATAAAATAAAATAAAAAAAAAAAAGATTGGAAAAACAAGAAAAAACCTAGTTTTAACAGACTACTAAATAAATTAAATAAGTTCTGATAAGAAAAGCAGATGTTCAAATTATTATGACGTACATACAATTTTTGTTACTGAATTAACCGACACTACAACCCAGGGTCGGCCCGAACTAAAGCGGAGCCTGGTGCAGCTAGACTTGTAGGGTCTTGAAACAAAATAACAATTAACTGTATTTTCCTATTTTTAACAATACACGAATTGGTATATAGTAAAGAGCACTTAAAAATAATTAAACTACATTTAAATAAAATTTACATTTCACACAAAAAGGCATTAACAAATATAAAAAATAATTGTTGATTCACGTAGTAAAATAATATTTTGCCAGGTCCTAGACTATTAAGTAATTAACTAGATAACTGAGATGAATTTTTTTTTGAATCTTGTGAAAAACACTTTTGTTAAAAATTCGACCAAGAGATTAAAATATGACTCTTGATCCCAAATGTGCAGTTTATTGCCTTTACATGTGTTACAGCAAATTCATTGATAATGTCGTCATAATAAGCATCATTATAAGTCACTGGTGTGGGGTTTCTTGTTGTTCACCGCTTACACTTACCTCAGGCCGGCCCTGGCTATAACAATAATGTTATGAAATGATGGACTAAATTTGATCCACATGTTGGAGGTTACTAATTTTTTAAACTATCAATTTTACAATATAAAAACAGAAAATAATACACAACTATGTCTATCACGTTTTATAAATGCTACTTTGAACTAGGAATGACCCTTAGCAAAAAGATTGAGATTTAATGGAAATTTTCAATAAAATAGTATTTTTATTTTTTTTTTTCGATTATCAGTTCCTATCCAGAAAAGGATTTCTGTTTTCACTATGATGACACTATATATAATAGTTAGCACATTTGTCGTATTTATGTCTGTGTTGATAGGTATCTATGGTACCGATGGTGTTTATTAATTCGATATACATATACTTATTAATTATACTCAGAGTTGTACCATGTGATATAAAAACCAGTTTTTTTTACATTTTTATGTAAAAAATTGTAAAATACGTAAAAAACTGTAAATAACCGTAAAAAATTGTAGAAAATTGTAAAAAATGTAAAATATTTAAATCATTTGTCATTTCACTGACAAACAATTTATTTTGACGGTTATTACTTGTTTACAAGTTCACATGCAAAAACGTGTAAACAAAATGTCGACACAAAAATGATTTTCTGCTGGTGGAAGGCCATCCACAACTGACTACAAAGCTTTAAATTTCCAAATTAACAAACTGAGTTTTGACAGATCAAAAAAAAACTACTATGTACATATTTATCTCTCTTTAAATTATAATAACAATAAAATCACTGATGATAATGATGATGAAGATGATTGATACCTTTAATAAAATTTAACTGAATAAATAAAAATCTTTTTAATATTGAATTCTTAAATAAACTATTCTATCAAAGCTAACCTTTCTTTTTCCTGTTTGTCCCCATTTATATTTTTAATTTTCAAATTACTTAATTATTAAGTTTTACTTTGCAAATATAGCAAATACTTCAATGGAAAATATGGAATACCATCAGTAACGCTTACATATCTATTAAATTTAAAAAATTTATTTTTTTTTAATTTTTTACAGTTTTTTTTTATCAAAACAAGTATGTGTAAATTACACGCACAACTCCTGATTATACTACCTATATTAGTTGGTATGTGCAACGTTTGACTCGCGGGGTGAATTCGGTCCTTAACTTGATTTTTCCCGGCCCTCTCACCAATTTTTATATCTTATTAAACTTGGAAAAATATTATATTTTGCATTGAATATTATTTTATATTATTTACTACCTAATTATTTTAAGAATATATATATATATATATATATATATATATATATATATATATATATATATATATATATATATATATATGTATATTCTTTGAGTCTTAACTATAATATGTATGTATGTACATACATAGAGTTATTGTTAATTACAATCAACCTTCTTCATAATATTTAAGCAATTTTAATAACATTTCACTGCAAGTTTCTATTTACACTGTACCTTAAATATTTCCGATTCGTGGTACTGACTAAGTTGCACAGGCCTGATCAATACATGTAATGGTATCAATGGCATAATGACATGTAAAAGAAAGACTTCAAACATGAGTAGTGGTTGAATTTGGACTTGTATCAAAATTGCTTGATTGATACGATGACTTCCATATAGTAAGAAACGAATAAAAATTTTTCAACAAGCACAGATGGGTTATAATCAGCCATTTTTATTGCCGCATGTTCATTTAAAAAATATTTACTAACATTAAAATTTTTCTGTCAAAATATTTGATAGATAGGCGAATTACATATGTACATATATAATCTCTATATGTACATGGACATATTCAACTGCCAAATAAAAGCCACCAGCCGGGGACATGAGATTGAAAATAATGTGCCAAATTACCGATCAATAATGCAGGGCCGTACAAAGAAATGGCGGGCCCCGGAAATAAATTACATTTTTTTAAAAATTTCTTCCCAAAAAATAAGTGGTGAGCAAAAAAAAAAACATTTTTCCCAAGCCCTCTATTGATAGCTACAGGCCTTCTCCTCAAACTCGGGCCCCAGGGCTGCAACCCCAACTACCCCACCGTCTCGTCGAGCCTTCAATAATGTGTTAAAATGAATTAATAATAATATTATAAAATATTTTAATATTTAAATAAATTATGTAATATTGCAATTTTTTATAATTTTGTTTTTAAATCGTCTCAAAATTTTTATTTAGTCATTGTAAAATTCAAACACTTTCTTTAAATGGGGTTATTTCTGAATTGTAATTAAAATGCCATAAATTTTAAAAAAAAAACTTAATTTAACAAAAAATATAATAAATCATAATTGGCTGAAAAAAAATTACGTTACAAAAAGTAACAATTAAATAATTGTTGGCAAATCTTTCTATTTACAAAATACAACAATTATCATATTTGAAAAAGTCATTTATCTGTTGTTATAGAACCGTTTAAAATAAATAAAATTTATAAAAAAGAGATAAAAGTAACCGATTTTATAACAAATTCGATGTCCTATTCTTATCTATTCCGATACAATCAAATAACATTAAAATATCTATTTGAACTATTTTTAAGAACTATATGTCTAGTGTGTTTATTGTATAACGTTTTTTGTGTGTGTGGGTCCTTTCTTCAATGATTTAAATTTGAATGAAAATAGAAGTACACTCTCTTGGTGCTCGATGCCCGATGTAACAATAACAAACATTCCTGAACTTATTAAAGGGATCCTTGCACCATCAATTGAGGGAAACGAATAACCCTCCCTGCAACTATTTATTTAATATATGTATTCATTCCTAGATAAAGGATATAATAGTAACAAAAGGGCGACGATCAACAAGTGTTGCCAAAATACAAAGGACATAAACTTGTCTATTGCTATATGCCACCCTTATTTATTTTTTTAAAGTTTGTAAACGTTTTTTGGTTATGCAATGTCAGGACATCTCATTATCACTTTTTTTTTTTGATTTAGGTATGCGAAAATGATTCTGACTTTTGTTATATTTAAAATAGTTTTATTCAGGAATTTTATTTGTTATATAGACTGAATACAAAGAATGTACTGGTTTTAAAATAAAATAATCGGCTATTTAAATCACTGGAAATTTAAATTTTAAATTTCTTATATTGTGACACGTATGTACAGAAGAAATTTTGAATTAACGTCAATGAGCTAATAAGATGCAGGCTACTCGATAACTGTTAAGAGAATATTGCAAGCGGCTCGCTGTAAAGAATAAAGAAAAATACGTGTGGCTTATTTTTTAGTGTTCTACAACATATCTGTTTCATCAAAATCGATAGGTCCGGCCTCGGGACGTTTACTTGTAAGTTTAAAAAAAAAAAATAGGTTCAGAGACTAACACCAGATGGCAAAAGATAACAAAGACGAAAACGGGTTAGAAATACCTATAACAGTTATCACAATAAGAAATAACGTTAAAAGGTTAAGTATATCTAAAAAAAATATTTTTTTATTATATGGCAAATTTGCAGTTTCCAGCAGGCAAATTTTATTTGTTTATTTATTTATTTTTTTTTTTTTTTTAAGAGGGAAGGTAATGTAACCCATCTATGAATATTTCTTTTAAAGTAGCTGACCGTCCTAAAAATATTGCCGACTTCTGATTTACAACATTTAATTAATAAAATTTATAACGAAACAGGAAATTTCTTCTCAAAATATTATAAACGATTATGAAATGCTGTCAATAAAATCAAGCAGCTCATTACCTACTGTGCAATAAAAGCAAACTACACCTATACGATCTCTCCTGGCGATGCTACACTCTTCGCGTCTTCGCTTTCTCATGTAAATATACTAAAATCACCATAAAACAGAGTTAAAACCATAATTATCCAATAAACAGCATAAAATCATTAAAACAAAAAACTTTTGACATGTTTTCGTGCGTATAGTCATTAATTTTTTTTTTTTTTTGTTAATTTTTTTTTTTTTTGTTTTTTTACAAAATGGGACTCCATAAAGTAACGCTCAAATATACTATTATTTGATGATTAGGTAGTGATAAAGTTCCTCCCACCCTGCTATCAACTAAGAATTTTGAAAATTTAAAATATGTAAAAATTTCAATTTCTGAATATTAGAATAATAAATTCCCACAGCGATTATGTAACTTATTTAAATTTTAAATCTAATAATGATTATTTACATTTCACCTTTCTTCCCAGCGCTGTCACCATAGCATGTTCGTTTGTGGTGTGAATATTCATAAAGTCTTGCATCGTAAATTTTTAGTAGTAACGTATAAAGTTTAAAAATGCAACAAATGTTTACAGCCCACTTGTTACTTGACTAACATACTTTAGGAGTAAAAAGATTGTACGTATGTAAAATTGATTTATCCAGTGCACGTACCACAGAATCTTTAAGTGGAAATCATTATAAATTAATTAGCTTCATACACTTTTTCTTTAAGTGTTAGGCAGAATATTGATCCGAAATAGTACTCGTAAAATATGTAATTTTTTGCTTCCAAGACTGCTAAAGTAGCGCCGTCTATCGAGTTTCTCTATCTGTTCATGTGCGTGTCGCCAGATCCCACCAAGTGGCATAACTTCGGAAATATTTGATTATTATTAACCCTAGAATCATACATTGGTCTACGAGTCAAGTTAATCATACATCGGCGTCGTTTCGACGAATGGACTTTTTACGGGGAGTTTTAGAGTTTATTTGCAAAACATTTTTTTTACATAACAATACTACAAAAACGAACAAAATATTTAAAAAAATTGGATTTGGAAAAATTTCTTAACATAAATATTTATTAATTTTTTTAATCTTTTTATTAAAGCATATTTTCACTACAAAAATTAAAAAATAGATAAATACATCAATTGTATCATAAAACATGTCTTTCAAATAATTAATTTATGAACTATTATGAGTCAGTGGACATGTGTGACTTTACAGAATGTGAAATTTCTCAATAATAAATATTCCTATAGATATGTAGTTATTTCTCCATTAGGCAAATTTGTAAATTTTCTAAAATTTGTTAGTAATTTTTCGAATAAGATCTCAAAAAATAATAAAAATTAAAATATTTTCCATAAAATAAATTGTCAACCTTTTATTAAGTCACTTGAAACGCATTCTTTAGTTTTCGATTCAATATATTAAAACTTCAGTATTATGTCGTCTCTATAAGTCAAACAGCTGTAATCATCTTTCACATTATCATAATCATTGTATAAATTAATTATAACATCCATATCTTTAATAAATTTTAGAAAAATTAGGAAAACTTTTATATGTGGAGTACAAAATCTTTAAAAAAAAATATGGGTTAATCATACATCGTCGTCCTTTTGACGCACACTATTTCAGTATAAAAAAACGACAATAGCTATAAACAAAATTTATACGTCTTATGTGTTATAATAACAAATAAATTATTTCTAGATAACAGAAGTTTCACAGCAAGGAAGCACCGACAAGTTGTAGTATTGGAGCAAGTAGAGAAGTTCGTTCGTCGTTTTGACGAGTACGTATGATTCTAGGGTTAATCACTTGATATAAGTGGTAATAGTTTTGGCTCGGAGTGAATTACCAATAAGATAATGTTACATTAAAAATTATTGATTGCTGCCATTTTATTCTTGTTAAAATTAGTGCCTATATTCCTACAGTCGTACATCATACTTTTCTATGAAACTGATTGTAAATTATTTTATATTTTTGCACTTTTCGCATTTGATTAAAATTCTGAAAATACTTCACTGAAATTAATTTGAGTTTCTTACGAGTGAAATTTTCATAAACATTAAAAATAACGATAAATGGTAAACTATGTATCTGTACACATGTGTTTGATTGTGAGATGTACTTACAAACATTTTATACAAATTGTATCTGCTTGCATATACTTGTGCATACGTACGTATATCTACATATCTATCATGCCCACACGACCATAATAATATCGTATACATGATCGCTATAAAATGACATAAATTCACGTACATACGGTTAATAATTTTAATTGTAAATTTTTATTATTAAAAGTAATTGGCAGAAAATAAGGCACATATAAATTATATTATATCTCAGAAAACCGGTTGGTTTATTCCCAACAATTATTAGGTATAATAAAAAATCATTATTATATTTTGTAAAACTAAAAATGATTATGATTACAGCAGTAGCAATTTGAAGCTGTTTATAACATATAATATTCATGCAATTTCCATTTTTGTATATGTGCAGGATTTTTATTGTATCTTGCAAATTATATTTATATTGTACGCTTATCGCTTATTATACAGGTGAAACGACCAAGGAAACTTAAAAGTATATGATAATATATTATGATATAGTGATATATTCATTAATTTGTTTTTCTATGCATATTTTTTGTTACCAGCTGCTATTAATGAGAGAATTGTAGCTTTGCTTTGATTCCCTTAAGGGGGGTCACTAGTGTGACATTTTGAAAAAACTGAAAAAACTATATTTGTATTTTGAGATAAGCAGAATATTTAACATTTATTTGCAATTAGCCATGAGGAAATTATACAAATTTGTTTGTTACTCGAACAGCTCACCCACGCTGTCCATATAGCATATCGTGTGGGCGGTACAGTGGCGTAGCGAACGTAACTGGTGCCCGGGGCACGACCCTTTATTGGCGCCCCCTTCTTCCTCCTGAGACACATATGTACAGTAATATGTACGCTATTAGTACACATTTGGCGCCTCTTAGCAAGTGTCGTCCGGGGTATAATAGACCCCCTTAACCCCCTACCTACACTGCTGTATTTATTTTCTATTTTATAACGAAAATGAGACCGTAAAACCGTTACACTTTCAATTGCATCTTTCTGGCCTTCTACGACGCGAACATATCGATAATGTTTCCGCTGTTACGTTTCTTCTCGCTCTACACTGAGCAAAGCTAGGTCATATAACCTTTCTTAATCCATTGTAGCCCTCAAATACGCAAGTATTAATTTTAACTTACTTGAAGATCTCTCACAACTTGTGATGAATACTGCAATTTTGAGCAGAATTTGAATGGTAATGCACAAATTCTGAAATACGCTTTCATCTAGTTTTACTATGACCGCTATAGCGTGTACATCGTAAATAATTTTAGTAAAAATTCTCAGTGATTAAAACTAAAAGGTAAAACAAAGAAAAACTACCTTTTTCAAATTTGCTGCAGTTATCTCGAAGACAAATCATCCCATCGAGTTGATTCTTATTGAAGCTTCTTTTATATAATATGTTTTTTCGTGCCATGAACCTCCAGTTTTCCGATCGAATAAAAAATGTACATAATTTTTACAAATCATCAAATTTTCGCGAAAATTTTGAAACTTTTTTTAAAAAACTCTTTGGACTCTTTTTTTTGATTGAAGTTAATGGCACGGGAAATACCTTGTAGTTTAATAGGCTTTTTGTTCTTCTTTTTTATTTCAGGCACTGTGAAGGTCGCTAACACTGCAGCAGTGGTGGAACTTTTCTTTTTGTAGCCATGGGAAATCGCGAATAACTCACTGAATTTTCAATTTTTTGGTCCAAAAATTTTATCATGAATTTATTATATGGGTAGTTCTTCAAACGAAAGAAGAAAATGAACTTAATTCCGGCCCGATATTTTTTTCATGCGTAAGCTTTGGCAAGTAGTTTTATTTCAAGTTGATGACATTTTTCATACTATTTCAAAATGGCCAGTCAAAATATTAAAAATTATAAATTTTATGACCATTATAAAAAAGAGATATCCAGGAAAGTGAAAAAATGAGTAAAACACTAAAATTAACAAAAGAGAATTTCTTATATTCATTTTTAGTCGAATTTTTCCTTGAAAAAATTAGACTTATACAGCCTATACGATAAGAACGGCGAGAGTAGGGGCGCTATCCGTTTTCAGACCTGTAGAACACGATTCAGTAGAAAAAAATGTCTGATATATATATATATATATATATATATATATATATATATATATATATATATATCTATATATATATATATATATATATATATATATATATATATATATATATATATATATATATATATATATATTCCCGCTACCTTTTAATATGTGTAAGCTCAAATTTGGTAAATGGGGCTCATTCCGATGCTTAACAATACTATCAAAGTGGGGTCAAATTTTGGATCCGACCCAATCTTTAAGGGGGTGGTGGGGGCGGAAAAGCAATAAAACTTTTCCAAACGGGTTGGAAATAATGTTTCGGTCAATTGTCTACAACATATCCAAAATTCAGCTTCCTAGGATGATTTGGTGGGAGTAGAGGGGGAAAAAACGATTTTCGCTGAATCTAACACGCTCCCAGCCCCCCAGAATTAACGTAGAGGGTTGAAATTTGGTGTGTTGATAGAGTTCATACCTAAGTTGTGCTTTTTGAAGGCTTTAATATTTTACCCCCCCCCCTTTTTAAGCTACAATTTCATGCTTTTTCGACGTTTTCGAAGTTTGTACCACTCGCACAGGTCAACCAAATAAACCTAGAAAGCTGAAATTTTGTATTCGGATTGAGTTAGTATCAAGGGGGTGCCTTTTGGGGGTCTCGACTTTTAACCTCTACCCCCACCATTTTTATACCAAAAAGAACATGATTTTTCTTGTTTTTAACAGTTTCGTTTAATTTTTTATTTAAAAAAAATGTTTAAAAATAGTTACAATTTATTGTTCAAATGGAAAGTGGAGTATGTGGAGTAGTGGAGTAGTGGAGTAGAACAAAAAAAAAAAATTAAGTCTCTATCTTTTCTAGAACTAGAGATATGATTTTCTTTGTCCGAAGAAACACAACTTTCGGGAAACGGTAAAAAACTAAATTAATATCAAAAGAAGCGGTTTACTCACTGTTTATTAAAACGTCTACAAAGACATAGAAATAAAAGGACATTATCTCAGTGCATTCTATGTATAACTCATGTACACACCAAAACTAAATATTACTGATCAAATCGCGAGGGAGGGCGAGTATTGTCTGCAAAGGAGCAGCAACTTGGCTATGCAGCGGCTCACAAATAAATGTTTTTCTACTTGAAAAAAAAATGTTTGGCCATGTTTTATATATCACCGTGTTTGTAAAGAGCCACAGAAAAAAATAAAAATAAAAAACAAGATTCGAAAAAAAATTAGTTTATTAGCCGTTTCTGACGTGAACTCCCCCCTTAAGTACATACCTACAATTATTTGAGGAATGAATAGTAAGACAGCAACGTAAGAGTTTTAGATGTACAATACGGCACACATCTACTTTCTGAAAAGTTCACTCTTAATGCCCTTTAGGAATGGGCAAAAAAATACTAAAATATCAAAATATCGATATTTTTATGAAAAAAATATCGATATTTATCGTCGATATTTTACTTTTGACATTATCAGAGAATCGCTATTTAAATTTGAGTATCAAAAACGATATTTTTTTCGAAGATATCCTGTGTTATCATCAAGAATAAGTAAAAAATTAGATTTAGTTTTATTTTGGTCCAAGGTCGGATTCTATGTGTTCTTCTAGGTCATTTAGAAAATTTTGCAAATATCTATTTTCATACTCCGTGTCTTTTTAGGGAGTTGCATGTATCATTTTATGAAGAGTCCTACAAGTAAATATATAACACTTATGCATTTGGGGGGGAAAGAAAGTGGAAAATCGCTAAAAGTCCGAAATTGAACATTTTAGTACAACTCGAAAATTCAAAGCTATCTTGGCCTCATATTGCAGCTATGGCGTACATATGTAAGGGCAAACATTACCATGGCATACGCTACCCAGGTTGAGCAGATTCACTTATCCGGAGGGATCCTTTTTGAATTCCAATATAACAAAACAGACATTTCAAGCTTTAAGATGCTCTTTTCAAAATTATTAAGATGAAATATGTTTTTGACATCCTTTAATTTCTTTGATGGGGATAAGTTATCTTATAAAATTGTATGCTATCATTACGATTATTATTATTATAATATAATGGTTTACTGCCAAGGTAATTTTTCTTACATGCTTAGTCCTCGCTAATAAGTAACCAGTTAGTTGTCAGTCAAATGAATATATAGTCGCTGCTAATACTTCTATTCATTTCATATAAATATAGTAATACGTACCGGGTGCCTCTTTTACATATGTTAGTTTTTACATTGACTCTCCTGAAATTATGAATTCTTTAATTTCTGATGATGATACATCCTGTTTTTTGTGCACATTATGTTTTATAAATATTTAATACTGTACTTAATAAAAAATAAAATATCATTTTTCATTTAAAAAGGTTTATTTTGGCAATTAAATATTATTAAAATGTACATACTTATGGATTTCTTTCTAAATTACAAGTTACTAGTTTATAGAAAATTTAATAAAAATTTAAATAAAAGATAAAATATATCCTAAGATTATCTAAAAACAAAAATTTGAATTGCTTTTTATATTACAATTAGCGAGGTACCGTAAGAATATTTCCATTTGTTTTTGTGATGTTAATGCACCCCCACTTTTATTATGAACTTTCGGCAAAAAATTATTACAAAGGTATTCAATTGATTCTTTTTCGAAACGTAAAAGTTCTTTGTATTTACTAGGACTAATAGTGCGCCTTTCCCTATATTTTTTGGAACTACGCACCCTCATAAACACAGCCATGATATCAAATAATGAATTTTTAATTTAAAAAAAAAAAAATATAAGTATGACATTTAAGGTTGGTTTAAAGGTACTTTGAAAATCAAGCAGTATTTACTTATAAGTATAAGTAAATGGTACCTTTTAATCACACATTTTTCAGTAAATACTTATCAATAAAAGTAAATACTTAAAAAGCAAAAAGTAAATAAAATACTCAAATTTTATTCTCATATTTATAAGTAAATACTTGAAAAATAGTAAGTAAAAGTAATTACTTATTTTTATTCACATTAGCCATTATAACACTGCAAATCATACGATTGGGGCATTATTTTAGGTACTGAAATTTCAGTTCGGAGATTTTGGCATTTTTAAGCGTCACTTTCTATCTCAGAATCAGAATTTCCACATAATTTGGTATAGTTGAATAAACAAACTACTATTTTTATTAATTAATTTTAATATAAGATTTAAAGTAAACGTAAAAATTATGCAATTAATAGATGCACTTTACCTGTATACAATTCTAAATGATCGATTACTTATTTTTTACGGCGTTTACTCATTTACTTGCTAATACCGATCTTAATATAAATTTCAGTTCTTAAAAAATAATTCAATTTTGACTTTGAAAAATACTAAATACTCCTATCGTTGCCTATCCTGTATATTCAAAACAAATTTGTATCATAATCCCAAGTTCCAGTCCCACGATAACAGTGATTGTTGACAATAGCTGAATTTTTCATTCGGAAATTCACTGAAATCAGTCGGAATCTGACAATTTCAAGACTGGATGCCTCACATGCGACACACATGGGTCATATTAGAATGGTAGACACTGAAAGTAAAATTACAGTAAACTGATTTACTTGTTTTAAATCAGTTTGAAGTCAGTAATACTTAACTAACCGCCTTCATATTTATACCCTGTTTGCTTTAAGTTTTTGCATCGACCATTACTATCAACGAAACAACATAATTTTCTTTCCTTTTCTTAAGAAAATCTTACGTATAAAATAAATATAATTTTGATAAAGAAAAAAATGCAAAACACAGTGTATTTTCCAATGCTTTGAGATATACAGGATACCAAACGTACGTCTTTTACCTATTAATTTTATTAAAAAAAATAATTTTATTAAAAAAAGCCAAAATGCAGCGTTGTCAAGTTTAAAATTCCTTTTGAATATAAGTTTATTTAAAAATACGTTTTATTTTTAAATTTTATGAAAAATTATTTAATTTTACAAAACAAACGTTTTTAGAAATTATAATTGTAAGATTTATCTATTTAATATGTTTTAATTTTAAAATTACTTTTTTAATCTTGTTTGAACTCTGGTAACACTGCACACATTTTTGCGCAATTCTTTGTTGTCATGTATTTGAATTCGTTAGATAGATGCTAATTCATTGTTAACTTTTAACGTTTTTATATGTATTTTACAGTGATTTTTAAATTAAAAGAAGTGTGTAAATTTTTTTTTCATTTTATATGTTAATGTTTATATTATTTATATCTTTGTGTAATTCCTTACTGAACTTAAAATATACTAAATCAAAAGCCAATAAAAATAAATGATATTAAAATATTGATTTAATATTTGAAATCGACATGTTTGGATATCGAGTTACTCATATTCTGTAATTTGTTGAAAAAGGTAAGCGAGATAATATAATATTTAAAACTATGTAAAAAATACAAATAGGTGTTTCCCATTCTAGGTTTTTAGGTTATAAAATTTGGTTTCAAAAATTGCTGTTTTATCTCAAGAGCAATGGATTTACTGGAAAGGTTTTGGAAAATTGAATTGTGTCAACAATCATGTATATTTTTACCTCTGCCATCTTTACCTCTGATTTGTGTTTTATTAACCGTTTTCAAGATATTTCAAGACATCGAATTTTGTAAACATTGACATTCATATAAAAGCTTTGTTCGTATTTATTTTTTAAATTGAAAATGTGAAAAAATGTGCAAAAAGTTGTTATCCTCGCAAGACAAATGGAAAATTTTTAAAAGACGTTTGGGAAAATACCTATGAATACTGTGTGTGAAATAGTGTTAATAAAAATATTTATTAAATAAATGGACGGCAGCAATGAATAAACGGCTATCCGCAAAATTTTGTGTTTGAAACTCACAATTGAGGAGCTGGGTGGAAAAAGGGCGTAAGTCGCTTTACGCCCTTTTTCCTTAGAATTGATTTTCTAACTCTTTAGAGTGTCTACTTATAGTAAACAAATTTTTACAATGACCAGAAATCAATTAATGCCCCTACGCTACGATAATAATTTGAAGCGTATAAGCCATGTTTGCAAAAAAATAAATATATAATTAGTAACTCACAACTAAGAATGAATTTTTACAGTACATGACACATAATAGCCTTTAAAAGACATTTCTGGTCCTATGATGTACAGTATGATACAGAAAAAAAAGAAAAAATCTAAATTTATTTTTTGGAGCAGTTAGCTGTGATTCTGTATTTTGAATTAACCTTTCCTTCTAAACAACTGTTTCAAATTATATTTTCTTATATTTTCATTAATTATAGTACTTTACTCTTAAGCCATATTTACATTTTTAAGCCCACCCTCGATACAACCGGATACATCCAAATTTCTGTGGGTGCTTTTTTAGCCTAAGACCAAGTACTAACTTTTATCAAGAATAAAATTTTCTGAAAAATTTGATATAAAATAGTTTTCCACATATAACCAACTTTCAGGCGGACACTGTACAAGTATACATATAAATATTCATAAAATTAACATGAATCAAATGTTTTTGTTTAGGATTTAATAAATGTGCTGACAGAGTTTAATTAGAATTACAGAAAAATGAAACAGAACTTATGTTTTTGTTCAATCAAAATTTTATCTGCAAAAAGGGCGTAAGTCATACTACGGAAAAATTCAAAAAATTATGCAATAACAACCGACCTTTTCTGTTTTTTTAATCTTAATGCATAGTGTATTATTAGTGCTACCAATTGTATAACACGACAACTACCAGTTTTTCAGTCTTCACCTTCATACTAGGTACCAAAACTTTGAAATGATCTTTTCTCAAAACCGTATTTCTGTACTTACGCCCTTTTTCCACCCAGCTCCTCAATTTATCCGTGGGTGCTTCGTTACTTCGTGAAAAATAGGTGTAATTGTCTTTATATAAACATAGACAACAGCCATTAAAAAATACATTTCTAAACGAAAGATAAGAATCCTGTATTAAAGTAAAGAATTTCATGTAAAAAATGTACAGGGTGGTGTAATATATTTTCTTAATTAAAATAAATATTTCTCTTATTAAAATTGCTCAATTTTATGAAATTTTGGTTGTGAAATTGTTTCAAGAAATATGGTTTACACTTCATGTAACTTACACGTCTTCAAATATATTTCAAATCTTACCGAAAATGGAATTAGCGCTAGTGAATCCTTACAATTTATTCCTTATTTTATAAAAGTTATTAAGTTATAAAAGTTCAAATGACTTTTTGTGAGCTTTTGAAGGTTGGAGTAACGTAATTTATAAAAAATTCATGCCTATGTTCATTCAACTGAATAAAAAGATTTTTTGAATTCTCAAGAACAGTAGGTTATAGATTTTCATTTATTGGAAATTAACTATTCAAATAATTTATATTTAATTTAGACTTAGTTTATAAATCAAATAATAATTTAAAAAAATAGAAATTTTATAAATAAATAAATTCAAAAAAATTTTCATTTTAAGCAACTAATACAACGGCCATTTTGAATTTTATTCGAGTTATCAGAGAGAGTAAGTGGAGCAAGTTGTAACGTGCATATAAGTTAGAAAAGGAAAAAAATTTCAAAATTACATTCTTATTGAATAAAGTGAATATGTAACCATTTAAAGTAATGAGATAACACTTTCTTCTTTCGACGCCTCCTAAAACTGCCTCTAATTGATGAACAAATATAATACAATTGGCTGATTAATTAATAAAATTATGAAATTATCTATAACATACGTTATATGAAAGTATAACGAGTAGACGCTTTATTGAAGTCGCATGGAAAAACTCTCGTTGAATTTTCTATAATTAATTAAAGCAATTTAAAAAATTTTTACTTACGTGTACTTTAACGTTATATACTTATATATATATATATATATATATATATATATATATATATATATATATATATATATATATATACATATACATATATACTAATGTTCGGTTATTTTACAGTTTTTAAACAATTTACCTTTAATTAGACAATATTTTACGCAGTGACGCAGTACACAAATTATTCATCTGCGCATACAGTAAGTAATTCACGAAATTCAAAAATTCTTAGACAATCATGCGTAAGTTTATACAGGTAGTAGGTACGGTTGTTGTTCTTAATCGTTTTTGCATTATTTTTATTTATTTTTTTTTAATTAAAAAGTTATGGAACAATAATTGAGATATTTATAGAATTCATACTTAATAATATAATTAAGTAATAGATCAAATTATTATAAGTTTTTAAGTATAGTTGTCTACTGAACAACAGCGTTTTATTAAAGAACAACTTATTTGTATACGTTGCCTTGATAAAGTTACTAGTCTATAGTCAATAAAAATTTGCAGATAACTAAAAAAATTACTTGTTAATATTAAGAGTGAAAGAAAATGTTTTGTGTATTAGGCAAAAATCATACTGAAAGCAGGTACGTAAGATAAATAATTCGTGCGTTCGTGTGCGTATTTAACAGATAAAAATAAACAATGCAAATTCAGGAAGGTGCTCACATTAGCGGATTGTATCTGCGGAAAAACCGAAACCAAAGTTTCTATTTTTTATCGCACAAGTTGTTTGTGTAAAAGATAATAAATTATTATCATTTCATAAAATTTTATTTTATTTTCACTACATGTAAATCTTTTTACATGTAATTGAAATTTAAATGTTCATTTATTTTTACGAAAATATTGATAATATTTTTAGGGCGACTAGACGCCAGAGCCCTCTGTTTGAAATAATTACCTTTTCTTCGAAAATTTTCAAAATTCACTTAATTCTGTAAATATTATATGATTTTAATAGAAAAATCACTATAAAATTTTAATTTTAGCGAGTCTATAACTGTTAAAGGAGACGTTTCTGCGAGTTATGTAGTAAATGTAAGATTCTCTTTGCAACATTCAAAATCAGTGAAATTTGTGTTGCGGGACTTATTCAATATAATAATCGTAACCTTTAGAACTTGACTAGTATTTTTTACATTGATTTGATTAATGTATAAACTTTTTTTATTTTGTTAAATTTCCATTATGTCGTAATCCCTTAACAAGATCGCTGCTGATGCATATCTTTCCACACACTTATGAGGTAGGGGGCGTTGGCTGTAGACTGGTTGTCTAAAAAATGAGTGTTAAAACTTATTATTACTGTCGTTACCAATAATTTTTCGACACTACTGATTGATATGCACCTTAGGCAGACAATAGGCAGTCATTACTCTTTTACAATAACTAATTTGCACTTTTTTTTTTGGTAATTTTGCATTCTTAGATCTTTACCGTATTTGTTTTTTCACATCAAAACTACTAATAGTAATAATGGGGTTTAGCATTCGTCTTTAGACAACAATATACAAGTATAACAGATCTAATTACATCATTATTTTTCTAACTTCATTCAGTATCATATTACAATTTTCATTTCATTGTAATGTGGATGAAGAATAAGGGAAGTGGTGAGAGGACTAGAATTTGGTAGGCATGCATCCGCAGTCGTCTTTCTTAAAAAACTATACCGACATTCATCTGGAACTGTGAAGGGAAACTGCAGAAAATCGTTACCAGCAATACTGGGCCGTGGAATTCGAACTCTTCACCTATTAGTCCGTAAATGTCAGTGCCTAAACACGCTCGCCCAACTACTCCGCCTCGGAACGTTCGTAAAACAAAGCCATGAATTAATGCATTTCAGTCGTTAAATAGTGTATGACTGTAGATTCATTGTAATTTCCTAGAGCTGATTACGGAAAACGCATGGATAGTACATACACAAAAAAAAAATGATAGCATACGAGTATGTACTCCTTTATGTAGATACTTGTGATGAGTATCGAGTGAGTATGTGTACTTATTTATTTTAGTATGCGATGGACGTACGCAATGTAAAACTACTATTTGAAATGCATGACGAATCGCGTTGTACTAGTCGTTTGATACAAAGCGGCATTACGTTTTTATAATATCATATATGTATACACTCATACATACATACGTACATACACACACAGACACACTTATACGTATTTGTATGTTTCAATTATAATATTATATATAATGAATTACGTTAAAGTATGTATAGCCTAACAAGTTTACATAGTAAAAATACCAACCATTGTTAAAATAAATAGTCAAAATAATGATGAAAAATACCTAAAAAAAATTTTATGTTACGAGAAAAATTGTTATCTGTTGCCGCGGGGACAAAGTCGAAACTCTAATCAAATTTTGAATAACATGTAAGGTATATACATTAAATCGAGAGCATTTTACATATCTTTATTTAAATAATAAAATTCTAAAAAAAAGCTGATTCTTGAGTATCATGTCAGTAGATATAGATATTTACATATACAGCTGAACTCTTTTTTATGCGCTCCTTTTTTGTGCGATTTTTTTTTTTGGCGGTTTGTAAAAAATGGCCATTAAAATGCAAAATGTGATTCAAAATCACGAGACAATAAGAAACTTAAACAATTACTATAATAACTTTCTTTGATAAAAATACTTTTTAACGGCTTTTAACCATTTAATCAATTCATTGCATAAGAACATAAGTTATTGCATCATTTAATTTTGTTACAGATGTATTTTTCAAAATTTTCATAATATTATAAAATTGAAATAAAATGTTTCTACGCGTAAATTAATGCTTTATCTTGTCTATAGAAGCAACTTCTAAGGAAATTTCTAAGTTTTGAGCGTTTTGAGTGATGTTTCTTCGATGAAACTTTTTTTATGCGATCCCGACCAACCGCATAAAAAAAGTTTTTTGTACAATCTGGACAGAACTACACTTTTTATAGCTATTTATGATATTTTTGAATATATTTTTTTTAAGGTCATACTGGAGAAAATAGAAACACAAATTTGAGATTTTGTATTTTTCGATCTAGTATCTTCTCTCCTTATTTTATAAGAAAAGCAGAAAACAAGTAACTGTAACTAAAAATAAGAATAAATATAGGAGTTAAGATTAATAAGCATTAGTGTTGTCCTTCTTTTTCAAAACGCAACAGTAAAAACATACATTTTCAATGTATTAGTGAGGTCGAGGTGTTATAAATGTGTGTCCATGTAATATCAGTGGTACATATGTTATAATATAATCTTATAATAAAAACTACCCTTATTTTCGTAAATTAGCTTGTTCATTGCTATACTTTATACAGTAATACCTCATCTAATGCGGAAGTTAGTGTTTGTAGTTGGTAAAGGATCCTCAATTAATGAAACTATGGCGAGTTCTTACACATATGCCTATAAAACGAATATACACCAAGGTAAAAATTATTAAACTGTACAATTGAATCTCTGATTTAAAATTACATAGGCACATATAACCGATAAAATTTCAACTTGTATCGTGAATACTGTTAATACACATTACATCATTACAATACTTGGCGTTGAAAAAAAATTCGTCAGTATACCCATTTTCGTGTATGTATATTTTTGTGCAAACCGCGTCATGCGAGGTATTACTGTGATATGAAACTGTCAGAATTTAGATGAGATTGGGACATTTTTGTGAATGAACAAACACTAAATTATTTTATTCGTATTCAGAAGAATGAATTTGTATTTTGAATAAATGGGCACATCGTATTTTGTAAACTATTGTAAACTTCTGTAAACTGGTTAAGAAAAAAGATTATTTTTCTTTTAAAGTGGTAGGTTTTATATAGCGAAAATTTAGCGTAGAGAATTTGAAAAAAGCAGATTAAAGTTAAATGAGCATGCAACCGACCAATCTGTTGGTTTAACTGAGAAAAATTTTCCAAAATCTGTGGAAAAAAAAGGAAGAAAAAAAGAATGAAAAATTTTTTCACACGCTATTTTTTTATCATTGGGCCTCAAATCAAGACCTCAAATCTACAAGAAAAAAACTTTTACAAGCAAAATCCTTCTTTTAAAATCCCCATACGACCATTTTTGACTGAGATACAGCCTTTCAAAAATTACTAAAAAATTTAGGAAATTTTTTTAACCCACTAGTGTATTTGCAAAAAGTATCAAATAACTAAATATATGTTTATTATACAAATTTCATAATGAACCCTTAAGCGGCCCCTACACACTCAGTAATATTGTGCGAGATTCAACTTGTGCAATTTATTGAACTTTCCTCCAGACAGTCCAATAATTTATCCAAAATATTAAATGATAAAGACGTTGCGAAGCAGTAAATAAATAATTAGTCTTACAAATTAGTAAGTCAAACTGGTTCAAATAATAACCATCAAATATGACGTTACAAAATAATTAACAAATCGAAACTTAAACAAATAAAGTGGTATTGCGCAATAATATCTTCAGAGCCTACAGACGTTACAATATTCATTCATTGTACAATATATTTCATAATATATATAATAGTACCATATATTGTGTTTTTAATCAACACAATATATGGTACAATTCGTCAATATAATCTACAGACGGTCAATAATGTTGTACAACCTCAGATTTTGTGCAACATTATTGAGCGTGTAGGGGCCGCTTTACAAAACAACTCTTATGCACGAATTTTAAAAATCAAAATTGAAACATCAGAATACTACAGATGTGTTTTCGTCAAAAATGTATAAAATATTTCTGTTTGGGTCTGTTTTGATAACACATATTATGTAAGTGCCATTCATAATCATTCATAAATCTTAAGTATAGCTGTATAGTATCTTACTCACCTACACATACAAGAATGACAAGTTACGTATATGTATAAGAAAAATACCCCTGTCGCAGCATCTGCATAACATAGTGAATTTCCAAATCTTGGGCACTGGCGGATCTCATCTAAGACCTGTACCTATTTAAAATAGTTTAGCTTTCTAAGAGTAAAAGAATTTTTAAAATCGGTTGGGTAATTAGTTTTGGTATTTTTGGGGACCCAAGAACCCGAACGAATTTTGTGCAGCATAGTTGTATCCATCTAAAATAATTTAGTTCTCTAGCAGTGAGAAATTTTTTAGCATCGGTTCGATAGCTTATTACTGGCGTTTTCGGATCTGCAAGATCCCGGTGGACCTCATTAAAAAATCAGCTCGACCGTATATTCTAGGCGGACTTTATGTAATATATATATATATATATATATATATATATATATATATATATATATATATATATATATATATATATATATATATATATATATATATATATATATATATATATATTCTAAACCCGTTGTGTAGCATTCTACGCCGCATTTGCATCCGCAGGACAGTTGTGGATCTCAGATAACACAACCTGTACCTATCTAAAATAGTTTACCTTGGTAATAGTAAAAAGGTTTCAAAATCGGTCAGTTATTTTATTTTTGACACTTTTAGGTCCTACTGACACTTCAGACCTTACATAACGTAATCTATATGTATCTAAAATAGCTTAGCTCCCCAACAGTGAAAAAATTTTCAAAATCGGTCGGCTAGTTTATTTTTGACGCTTTTGGATCCGATGGACCCTGGCAGACTTTACATAACGTAATCTATATTTATCTAAAATAGTTTAGCTCTGTAAGAGTGAAAAAATTTTCAAAATCGGTCGGTTAGTTTATTTTTACCACTTTTGGGTCCCATGGACCCTGGCGGACCCTAAATAACGTAATGTATGTCTATCTAAAATAGTTAGTTCCCCAACAGTGAAAAAATTTTCAAAATCGGTCGGTTAGTTTATTTTTGACACTTTTGGACCCATGGACCCTGGCAGACCTTACATAACGTAATCTATATTTATCTAAAATAGTTTAGCTCTGTAACAATGAAAAAATTTTCAAAATCGGTCGGTTAGTTTATTTTTGACACTTTTGGATCCCATGGACCCTGGCAGACCTTACATAACGTAATCTATATTTATCTAAGATAGTTTAGCTCTGTAACAGTAAAAAAATTTTCAAAATCGGTCAGTTAGTTTATTTTTGACACTTTTGGGTTCTATGGACCTTGGTGGACCTTACATAACGTAATTTATATTTATCTAAAATAGTTTAGCTCTGTAACAGTGAAAAAATTTTCAAAATCGGTCAGTTAGTTTATTTTTGACACTTCTGGATCCTATGGACTCTGGCAGACCTTACATAACGGAATCTATATTTATCAAAAACAGTTTAGCTCTGTAACAGTGAAAAAATTTTCAAAATCGATCAGACAGTTTATTTTTGACACTTTTGGGTCCTATGGACCGAGGCGGACCTTACATAACGTAATCGATATTTATCTAAAATAGTTTAGCTCTGTAACATTGAAAAAATTTTCAAAATCGGTCAGTTAGTTTATTTTTGACACTTTTGGGTCCTGTGGACCCTGGCGGACCTTACATAATGTATTCTAAATCTATCTAAAATAGTTTAGCTCTGTAACAGTGAAGAAATTTTTAAAGTTGGTCGTTTAGTTTATTTTTTACAATTATGGGATCAGTAAATCCTGGCGAAACTCATACAAGTCTAGTACTCTAACAGTAAGAAAAGGGTTCTAAGGATCTCATATAACTTATGGCAGTCCGTAAGCTTCTTGCGGACATCATTTAATTAATTAATTCAAATACTTTAACTTACTAACTGTGAAAAAATTTTTAAAATCGATTGGTTAATTAATTTCTGGCCTTTTTAGGTCCCGAAAACCTTGACCTCACATAAAATACCTTAAATCCATTTGAAATGGTTTAATTTTTTAACATTATTAATTATTAGTGGAAAAATTTTCAAAATCGATTCAAAATATTTTTCCGTACATACATATGTACATTGTACATATTTTGTTTTGTTTTGTTTTATATTTAATAATATTTATATCATAACATAATCTTCAATTTCTTGTTTACTTAAAAATTCAATAAAAAAAAAAAAATTCTTCATTACATTAGCTTAGAAAATCTGTTTAATTTACATTTTTTAACATGGGATAGAACCATGCTAATTATAATGCAATAAATGAGAAACAAAACTCTATACATGTATGTGTGTTATATCACATATATGTGAATAGTTTTCACTTGTTCTCACAAAATTCTTTAATAAAAAAGTGAAATATTTTTATACTTAATAAAGAACTGAGATATAAATATAAATTACTTATTAGACTAACAAAGAAAGAATAAAAGTGAAAATTTACATTTTCTCGAAAAATACTTAAAATAGAAAGAAAATTATAAGAATATTTTCTTCATAATTTTTTTTTTCCTTTTCAACGATGTAAAAATTGAACTGCCTTATGATAGGATCGAATGATAAAAAATGGCCAGAAAACCTACTTCTGGGCATCCGACGTGTCTGGCTAACGAACTTAGCCAAGCCAATTCAGAATCCAGTCCGCACACAAAATTTCATAAGCGTTAGACGTTTCGTTCGAGAGTTATCGTGGGAACACATAAATATATATATATATATATATATATATATATATATATATATATATATATATATATATATATATATATATATATATATATATAAATTTTAGTGAATATCATTTTCGTATTCTAGGGACCTCAAAACAGATTTCTGCCATAGTCCCGGACTCAGATTGCGTCATGACACCTACTGTAATAGCTGAATTTCGAGTTTTCGAAATTCGCTAAAAGGACAAAAAAATATTCTTGTTAAAAATTCGTATCACAAATGACTAACTTATTCTGCATTTTCAATACATACCAATTAAAATTTTCATTACTTTTTTAGTTTTTTACATTATTAAAGGTTGTAAAAATGTCTTTATGGTTTCAGTTTTTTGTAAAAACGTTTTGTTTTGTTGCTATTTGACTCTAAAAAAATGTCAAAAATTTGGAATTTTGAATTTAATTTTTAAAGACCTAGGAGACAACATTTAAAAATCTGCGACCATATAGACACTTTTAATACTTTAGTCTTCAATTTAAGACATTTTTCAAGTTCCTACGATTTTCCGTGATTGAGAAAAGAGCAGAATAAATTTGTATTATTTAACATTGTATTTATTTTTCTCCAGTGGCCCCTTAAATATTTTTTTTATTTTTTATATTTATTTTTATATTTATTTTTGAATATTGTTCAGCTGTACTACTTGTAAAAAAAGTGGAGGAGAAATAGTTTATTTCAACAAGCTTCGAATACTCAAAAATAGGTACCTTTCTGAGTGGGTGAGTTTGGAAATAGTAGCATTAACTTAAGAAGGAAGTGCTAGACTCTAGAATGGTGCTCCTATCTGCAACTGGTTAAACACTGTAATTTTTAATACACTTTCTTCAGATTGATTGATTGGAAACTCAATATTTATTTGATAATTCCAGGAATTGACAAAAAAACCACTTCTATTTTTATACAGCTTTGGTTTTATGTATTGCACCTTTTCTCTTTTTTACTAGTGGAGACTTTATTGCATACCTAAATATTATAGATTGATTTCTTGCAGTTTGGATTAAAAGTTTTAAAAAATGAATTTTTTGGGACGTTTTCTACTCTAAAAAAAAGATAAAAAAATATTTCTAAATACAATTCGAATCTTCCATTTACTATTCTTAAGTAAATGGAAGTCTTATCTACTGCCAATACCAGTCTTATCTACTGGCAATAATTGTTTTTACAAAACAGTTCTGTACTCTCTTTAACTGATCCACTCCACAAAATCTATTTTTATAACTCTTTTCTGCCTGGTGGTACTTTTGAGTACCAGTTAACTATTACCTGTGCCAGTTAACAATCATCAATTTAGCACCTATTTGAAAATATCGAAACGTCATCAAAAATAATTTTAAAGGTACAAAGATTTAATTAAAACTGACATTAGTGTCAAAAAAAAAAAAACATCACTAAACAAGTAACAATTAAAAATAATTCCAATTGGTAGACCAAATAGTACTCTGAAGTATCAACAAGTATTTTAGACGAAATGAATTGTTAGAATAACTTAAAACTTCTGGTTAATACCGTCGCGCAGTAATGGTCTAAAAACTGTTGGGCAGGAAAAGGTTAAATAAACATGAAGTATACCTATGTATGATGACCTGCAATTCCACGCGTGCATATAATTGTCCTTCAACATATTCATGATTTACTTAAATCATCTTTACATAATAATCATACATAATTTTAGTATTCATATGACCCTGACAGTCAGTGGGTGATATTAGTTATCGGTAGTGATGAGCAAAATTAATCTTGGTCTTGCAGTCTTGTCTTGGTCTTACATTTTTCGCAAGACCAAGACCAAGACTATGTATACCAAAAGCAAGACCAAGACCAAGACTATAAGTATGGCTGCAAAACCAATACCAAGACTCAAGTGAGCAAGACCAAGACAATCGCAAGAAAAAAGCTAAATTATTTAAATAGTTTAAAAGTATAATTAATACCGTAAAGAGAGAAAACTCTGATTTTAGAAGGAAAAAATTCTCTAATAAAAAAATGCAAGAAAGTGCAAGATTCTTTAGCAATACCAAGACCAATACCAAGACTGCATTTTGCAAGACCAAGACTCAAACTGCTCTAGCAAGACCAAGACCAAGATTCTTAATGCAAGAACAAGACCAAGACCAAGACTGCCAAGTCTTGGTCCTGGTCTTGCATTTGCTCATCACTAGCTATCGGATATGAATTTCCGTTTCAAAAAATTTAAATTTTTCCACAAATGCATAATACAATGGTTTAGAATTTATAGTGCCGTAGGTAATCAAAACACAAATTTTCGAAAGACAGCATAACTGCTATTATTTCTGTGTATTGTTCTACAACTTATTATGTAGAACTAAATATTATTCCTTTTTGTTCCTATTTCAATACTTCTTAGCTCTTGATAATTTAATGTTGTGGGACACTCTGTAAAAGCAACCAATTTACAATTTTCATAACTGCAATAAAGTTTTCAACTAATTTTTTCGATATTTATAATTAATTCATGTCACTACTGCGCCCATTACGCTTGGCAATAACTACAATGACATTAAAGAACTGTTATAATTTTGAACACGTGTCCAAATACAATAGAGGTTTAACTGTAAACTCGTAACTCGTTTTTACTTAGATATCTGTGACTTTTATATAAATTAAATTAAATAATGCGTTTTTAATTGTTATTTTATTATTGTTGCTATTACTTGAATTGAATTACTGCAGGAAAGCAATTTTATTAAAATTAGTAATATTTTCTTCTTTCTTTTTTCATTTTATTATTTGAGGATTTTTTTAATTAAATAAAGAAATGTTTTTTTTTTTTTTTATTGTGTTCAAATATTTTTATACAAAATAAATTAATAATTTTATTCATTTACCATAATAGGGTAAAGGCAGGTAAGAATACGCAGGCATGTAAGAGTACGCAGAATTTAAACAGGTTTTTATCTTGTCTATGAATACGATGAATATCGAATTTAATAGTTTATAGGGATTAGCACGATACTTATTTATAGTTGACCAAATATTATTCAATTCGCCCCAATTTTTATTTAGTTATTTTGTAAAAGCAATTAAGGTACCTCAATCAAACAAATGTTACATTGGCTCTAAAACATTAAGTAATAGTAGTAGGTCTAGTAATGAAAATTAATATCTATAATGAAAAATTTCTTTCATAGTTACCAAAAAAGTAAACAATTTTTTTCCTAACTACAATATAATACCTACATATTCGAACGAGCTTGTGACGTAAGCTGCTTGTGCTTGATGTTTTTGATTACGTCATTTTTAACGTAAATTTTGTAATTTTATTTAATTAAAATTTTTATATTTTTGAATGAAATAACCTGTAAAAAAGCAATATTCAGTATCATTATGACTCGAGTAATTATTTAAAAATCAAAATAGATATTTTTTCAACTACTGTCAAATACCCCATTAACATGCGTATTTCTTAATCTTTCTTCTTGGAAGCACTTTCGAGCGAGTACATATTTTATTACAGAACGCTAAGATATCTAAATTAGCTTCGACCTTAATTTAATTGCTTTAATGATGGATGTTTAGCAAAATTTTTAAATTCGTGAACTTCTTTCCTATTTTTAGAATAAATTAGCAGAAATTTTAAACACAGGTACATTTACTCAAATTTCCAACATGACATCCTTAATAATAATGTTGCATATGACATTCACCTGTTGTTCAGTCATTAATTATGTCGCCAAAGATATGTAAATTTTATTACAAGGTATACTCCCAATCCATACTCTCATTAAAATAAAATAGCAATTGTAGAGTTTCGTTTCGGAAATCAATTTGTTCATACGAATCAATTTTCAGTGATACATACGAATCAATTTTCAGTGATACATATATACAAATAAAGTATTTTTTAAATATGCATTTATATTTCTAATTTTTATATAGGTACTTACATATGTTTCAAAAATTCTTGTTTCTAAATTTATCAGTTTTAGAAGTAATGAAAATATTTTCTTTGTTACTTTTCATCAATAAATTTACGTCTCATTTCTAATATTACGAAATACGAGTTGACTTTAGTATTTTATCTCATCATCGGAGAGAATATTTATGTATTTTCTAATATGGCTTTTCACAAAGTAAATATTTTAATTAAATGTTATTTATTTACCAATTTAAATTTTTTGGTACAAAAATTGGGTACAAAAGAGGGTAAATTGGAATATGAAGGATATCGGTAAGCTAAGAAAACTGACCCCAATGTGACAAAAAATTTAACTATATTTTTTATTGTAATATTCATCATTATTTTAGTAATGAGACCCTAACTTAACGCTATAATAATTTAAAAGTAAAAGTGACTACGTTTTCTTCACAAACTGTGGTCAAAATGTCCTTTTTGGAAAATTGTCCTCTTTTTATTCTATATCGAGTTTTTTCAGACATAAGCGCATTTTTAAGCATTCTAATTTTCATATTTTTTTTATACTTGTTGACATCTAAAGACATGTAAAGAAACTACCGTGTTAAAAAAAAAATAATAAAAAAGGTACATTTTTCAAAGAAAAGTCGTTTTACCTACCACATGTTCGTTGATTTTCTTTCTTTTTTTTGTTTTGAAGAAAACACTGAAAACAGTCACTTTTACTTTTAAACTGTTGTGGTGTTAAGTTAGTGTCCTGTACTTTACTAAAATAATGAGAAATATAAAAAAAATGTAGTTAAATTTTTTGTCCTATTATGGCGTCAGTTTTTTTATAGCTTAGCGATACCCCTCCTTTTTGGCAAACTGGGTTTTGAAATTAATCTCCTAGTTTATCATTTTTCGTTTTCAAAAAAGATAAATAACATTGAAGTTAGATTGGCATTGTTTTAAAAGAAATGGTAGCCTAATTAAATTTAAAGTATTTACAAATAAGAATTTTGATTCTACTTTATGTGTGTTTTCATATAAAATTTGTTTACGTAAACATAAAACAAAACAAGTGGGTGAATAAAATATTCATTTTTGAAAAATTTATGTTATGAACCAACTGTTTTGTTTTGAAAAAAGAATTTTTATTCATCAATTTACAAGTCCCACGTATAAAATTGTATTTTTAATTTTATTATATTATTAAAAATATACAGCTATATTCAGTACAATACAATATTGGTTTGGCTTTACTCAAATTAACATCTCTTTTAAACGAAAGATTTTTATCACTGAAATCACTAAGCCGGGAATTGTCAAAAAGTAATTTAGACAACATTTCAAAAGAGCTTCTGTGTGTAACGGATCGTAACGACTACTGGAAACCATAGAACCCCAGCCCACATTATTATTGAAGAATTTTTGGTGACGAGGTTGTCACTGTTACAAAGCTTAAAAATAACTGTTATAAAGCCTAACAATAAGGTAAAAAGATTCTATCAGCCGGGGACACAATTTATGAATAGTACAAATTATTTAGTCAGGAAAAAAAAAGTTTCCAAAAATGTTTTCCAAATTTTCAAGAAATAGGTAGGTATATGAAGTTCTTAAAAGTTGTTTGTATAGTGCATACCATTGTCCATTACCTTCTACTTTACCACCTTTACATTGACTATTATTATATTAAAAAGTGAACTAAAAAGTGAAAACAAGTGATTACTAAATTTATATCACAGTCGCGAGACTTACAAAAATATACGTATATTTTCTAAATAAAACTGTCTCCAATTGTAATAAAAATTCAGTCATAACTGGTACATTATTTTTTGTCAGCAGTCATGATTAAATTTTTATTCAATTTTGAAAGATGCTTTTCTGTTATTGGATTATAATGTTACAAAATGTTCAAGAATGTATTGTTATATTTTTTGCTTTCAAAATGCAGATAAACCGATTCTGATAATCAAATTTTACATTTTTGTTTAAATGTTATAATCAGTGTTGGGCAAGATATCGAATTTTATTATCTAGATAACAGATAATAGATAACATAATTTAAAACATCTAGATAAGGATAACAGATAATTTAATAGTTATCTAGATAAAATTTTAGATAACAGATAAGATAATACTTACAGAAATAATTCACTAGGGCAGTGTTTCTCAACCGCCGGTCCGTGGACCGGTGCCGAACTGCGAAAATACCTCACCTGTTCCCAGAAATTACAAAAATGTTAAAGAAAGGTTCTTGGCGATAAAAATCGCATGTTTTGGAATTTATTTTGTTTTTTATTTTTTTTTATTTAGGATCCATGATCGCACACGTCTAACACAGTAGAGTAAAATATTTTTTGTTTAAAAAGAGTGCTTAAAAGTGCCGAAATTTATCTGAATTACATGGTCGACCAAGTGGTCGGAATAGGACATTTCATATTACACGACTAAATGTTATTCCGACTAATGGCGGAAATGATTCCTATCTACAAGAATTCCATTTAAAATACGAGAACTGCTTTTAAATGTATATTTCTCTAATGCTTAAAAAGGTGTCGATATTAATCTGAATTACATGGTCGACCAGGTGGTCGGAATACGACATTTCATATTACACGACTAAATATTATTTTAACTAATAGCGGCAATGATTCCAGACAACAAGAATTCTGTTTAAAATTAAATAATTACTTTTAAACATTTTTGTAATTCTTAAGAAAGTGTCAAAATTTATCCGAATTACATGGTCGACCAAGTGAATACATATTACAGGGGCACGGTGAACTTAGCTGTATTTTTTCTTTAAAAAAAAAATGAAGATGTATTGTTATTATCTTATCTATTTCTTTCGCTGAATAAAAAGATAAGATAAAAGATAACTTCTTTAAAAATATCTAGATAAAAGATAATAGATAACGAAAACGTTATCTAGATAAAATTTCAGATAACGTTATCTAGATAAGCACAATAGTGGTTATAATACTGTACTATCATATTGTCAGTACAGTTTCCAGAAAACCACTGTCAGTACTTTTGTCTATAAACTGGTACAAAAACATTCCAAATTTCACGATTATCACCTATCATCGATAAGTTCGTTTCTTATTACACACTTGATACGTTTTTAAAAATTCGCATTTTTGACGAATTTAGTGAACAAAATTTTTTATATGCTCACATGCATAAATGAAATAATTTAACAATAAATCTTTAAAAACACAATATTTTTAATTTCAAATGACAACATAAAATCCGCTCATTTTAGCACATTTTAGGATAAAAAATAACTTTATATTGACATTCATGTTTTAAATCGTATTAGCTTGAACCATTTTGATAAAAATATACATTTATTTCAATTTCGTCCTTTTTACGAGCCTACTTTTACGACTCATAAAAAAGATTTTGTCCCTTTTTAACAGCAATAAGTACAGACGAACCTTTTCATAACGAACTCTATAGAAAAAAGAAATAAAATAAATTTCCTTTAAAAATATTAGATGTATCATTTTCGTTAGATTCAAGTTATTACCGGGATAGAATTTGATTATTTTTTGAATTTTAATACAATTTCAAATTTCTGTTGATAATATTTTTCTATGATACAGGCGGGGTAAGCTTTTTCCAAAAATGTTAAAAATACTCTTGTTGTGTAATAAAATTTGATGCGAATAAAAAAATAACATTTTAACAAAAATGTTATTGGCTATAATATTCTAGATTTTATAGTTTTCAATCTCGCCAATAGAAAAAGAGTGGCTGCAAAAAAAAATGAACAGTAGTGGCTGATCAAACCGACTGGTACAAAACTCTTATTCGGAATTCGAATTTTGGTTCCCTTTTCTGGTTATCACTGATTTAGAATATGTATTATTTTTTACGCTATTATTATATTACCAATTAGCTGCGACTCGCGGTTTTATTAAAATTAATTACTTACAGCGCTTGGCTCTGTTCGCACACCGGCTCTACAATAATCATCTAGATATTTTAAAAACATGGCTAATTTCCGCACCGTAAGAACTCAGTATACTCCGATACTTGAATATCAACAGTTTTATAATCATTTTCTATTTCAAGGCCCTGGGAGACCAATTTAACACCACTTTTACCTTTTTCGGAGACCTCAATAGAATTTAAGCAAAAATTTGTGAAAAATTCTTCAGCTTTTTAATTTGGGTTCTATTTAATGACACTAATGGACAGTTTTTATCACAAATCCATTTAAATTTTATATTCTGAAATTTCATACAAAATGAGTTCCTTATTATAGCGCTTCGCCTAACGACGCAAAATAGTCATATTCACATTTCGATAACATATCCAATTTTCATAAAATATCTTCAAGATCGATCAGGTTCTTTAGACCTTTAAAGTCTTATTCGATAGTCCTGGGGATTTACTTCGATCTCACCTTACTTTTAAATCGGATCTTCTGAAATTCTTTGTTATTCTTATTTCAATTGGGAACATAACTTACAAAAATTCCAAAATTACCAAAAAATACTTAGCAACTAATTTGCAAATTTTTTTTTTTTTTTATTAATTGTCCATAAGTACCTGAATACAATAATGAAAAATTGACATTTTGCGGTTTTTCGTAAATTTCTACGGTTAGATTAAAAAATTTCCAAAACCCTATCTTATCGAGCTCTATATAAGTACAAAATTTTAAGTTTCTATGTATTTTAGTTTTGGATATTTCGTGATAGGTAGGTGAGTGAGTGAGTGGTACTTGACTTTTATCTATCTTTCTATCTATCTATCTATTATATATATATATATATATATATATATATATATATATATATATATATATATATATATATATATATATATATATATATATATATATATATATATATATATATATATATATATCGCTGTTCTAGTATTGATTTGTTCTATCTCCACTTTTCAAAAAAATTGAGTTTGATACATTTTTGAACTCAGCAATTTCGTCTCTACCAATTTCTAGTTTCAAAATGCCAATATTACGTTTATAAATATGTTTTTTCTAGTATGATTTTGTACTATCTCCACCGATTTCACAAAAATTTATTATTGGATTGTACTAACTCACATTTTTTGTGGCACATAGAACAAAACTATACTTAAATTTTAGATTTTAAAAAATTTTAGTATTGGTGTGTTCCATATCCCATAAAAAGAACTCTTATATTGCATGAATAATGTAGATATGTTTTATTTTTTCATTAAGATATTGTAATGATTGCAAGCCATTATAACTTACGTTATTTACTATATTATAATTTCTTACAATGTAATCTTCTATTCTGTTAAAGCTTGTGTATAAAGTAATGATGAAGGCATTAAAAATGTTTATGGAAAGTCATCCACAAATTAAAAACAAATTCTCATAAATTCTCTAAAGTTGCCATAGCAAAGTTCAATACATTAATTATATTTTAAATTTTACATGTAAAATTGAACATTTAGTTTACCTAAAAATCTTAATTTATTTAGAAATCTAAGTTTATTCAGAAATCTTAATTTAATAAAAGATGAAAACAAAAAATTGAAATTATCCAATTAACATCTAAGGGTTTTTTTATTTTCATAAAATTGCAAATTTGTATAAAAATTTTGATTATATGAAGTTTTCGATAATTAAACTTTAATATGTATAAAACGAGATAAACCAATGCTTATATACGCTTAAATGATGAATATAAACGGAAAAACCGTATTCCTATCCAAATTCGGACGACCGAATCTCTTAAATGATAACTTTACTTCTTTATTTCTTGAAAAACTAACTGAAATCGAAACGAAGTCAGAGGTATCTGGATTCTAGAGACAATTAGAGATAAATCAATTTTCAACTATTTGCTACCAGTAGAAACTCGTTTTTTTGAACATGTTTTTAAAAACGTCACATTAAAATAGTAATCGGTTTCTAGAATTAATTTTTATACAATTCTTAGCGCGATATTTCCCAAAAAGTTCTTGCCTATGTTTCAATTTACTTCCACACATAGAAAACAAGTTTGTGTTAATTTTCTTTAAATTTTGTTAATGTAGTTGCTCTGAGATAATCAGGTACAAAAGTATATCTCAAAATAAAAATTTTCTTTTATCAAAAATTTAATAATGTATTAATATTCTTCAGTGATTATTTTTATATACCACTTGTTTGTTTTTTTAATTTCCGCGCACTTATGTTGTAGCAATATAAAAAACATTATTAAAAAAACGTTGTAAAAACGTTGTAAAATGATGTTTATAAATTATATTTAAAAACGGCGTGGTGAATAATTTTTATTTCTTATTAAATATGGTTTGTAACTTTGTATTTTATAATATATTAAATTTTTATCAAATTCCTTTGACACATTTTCATTTTATTCAAAAGAAAAAAAAAAAATAGTTTTCCCATAGGAGCCCGTGTTAAAATTACAAAACTTTGAAATCGTCTTTATGAAAATTGGGGTGGCCAATTTTTTTTCGGTAAGGGCTTGTATTATTGGTATTGAATTAAATATCTAGAGAAGTTTCGTTAAAATCGTTTAAAAAAATCGTTTTATCGACCAACTGCCTTAAATCAAACACAGAATGAAATTTTTTTAAGCTAAAGTCACTTTATGTATTACAATTTTCCCATTCCTATATGTAACAGACGGAAAAAATAATCTTGTTTTGTTCTATATCCACGCTTATAGTACAAACCAAGAATTATAAACTGAAAGTACAAAACAATGCTAAGGGAATATGGCTCTATAGTTCAATTTTTGCAATCATGAGAATATTAATTATCATTTTACTCCGAAATTCGAGGTCAGATTTCTATGAAATTGTATTGTATGACAACTAACTTATTTACAAGTAAAAAATTATTTTCTATTTGGTAATAAAATGTAAAATAAATAAGATATGAATTTTTAAACTTTCAAACCGCAATATCTCAAAAGCAGAAAAAGTGGATATAGAACAGACCAATACTAGAGCAGCGATATATATATATATATATATGTATATATATATATATATATATATGTATATACACATATATATATATATATATATATATATATATATATATATATATATATATATATATATATATATATATATATATAAAATAGATAAAAATTTAATTTGCAAAAAAAATATTAAATTAAGGTTGGACCAATTAAGTTGGACCAAATTACAGATAGTTACCAAATTTGATCAAAATCGGTTTATACATATATATATATATATATATATATATATATATATATATATATATATATATATATATATATATATATATATATATTAAACCGATTTTGATCAAATTTGGTAACTATCTGTAATTTGGTCCAACTTAAATTATCGGATAGTTTTTATCTCAATTATTGACCTTAATATTTTCTTTTGCAAATTAAATTTTTATCTATTAGGTATATAAAAGGCAAATACCATAATAGTAAATATCAACGAGGCGTTTTCGTTTATTGACAAATCTCGAATTTTCTGTATCAAATTTTATAAACTATAAAATCTAGTGATAAGAATAAGATCTAGGCGTCGTTCTTGTATTAAGAATCTTGACTCTGGCCTTGCTGGTACATGTATAATGATCTTGTAAGGTTCGATCTAGATCTCTGTCTTGGTTTTAGCTTTATTAAGAAATACTGTAAGAGCAAAACTAATCTCGTTCATTTTTAATTTTTAATTTTAACTCATTTAATTCTTAACTAATTTAAATCGACACCATTTAAATCAAGCGGTACCAAACCTAAGGGTGGGCGAGCTGGGAAGCTTCGAGTATGTGATTGCTTAAATGTAAATAATTCATCTTCTTATCAAGTAACATTGATTTCGTCGAAAAATAAATTCCGTTATTAAAAAAAGACTCTACGTTGTGGAGATTACATCGTTAATAACCAGAGTAATCTTCACAATTTCCGTAGAAACGGAAAAATTTAAAAGATATAAAATTTAATTTTAGTATTCCCCGTTGACTTTATTAAGAGACCGGCACTGCTTTTTGAATGCATTGAGAAAGAAGTGAAAATTGCCGCTTATGATCGTATAAAATGTAATAAACGTGATAATATAAATTCTATGCTCATGTTACAGTTTACATTTGACCTTCGATTATATAACATGTAACCAATGCAATGGACCAACTATATAACCGTAAATAGGTTGCAATAGTAGAAGAGCTAGTGAGCCATCCGACTAACCTGTTTCCCACAAAGTAGGAAATTTTTAAATGACGTTTTATTATCGATCAATTAAGTAAGTACCGTTCTGGCAGGTATCTTGCGGTTGCGTCAACATCCCATCCCTTAAATTTTTGAAAATGTTAAAATTTTTTTTATTAATCTACTCCCACAAGGCTAAAATTTTAATATGTTAGAATCTACAGTCATATGTTTAAGTGTAAAAAAAAAAACTGACAACCTATTTTGAGGGTTACAAGGATGTGCCAGCCGATAGCAAAGGTGTTACAGGAATAGTAAATAATAACCTACTCCCACGAATATTCTTTCAATAGTTTAAAGAGTATATGTGAACAGCCAACCTATTCTGGAGGTTAGAAGTGTCTGCCAGATGAGTATATAATAGTCATGACAGTCGATGGGAGTGCGAGCGCGAAAATTTAAATTCGAGTTAAATTGATTTTAGGCAAGGAATTCGAATTCACAAATTTATTCAGAAAAAGTATAAAACTCAAGTGTAATACTGTAAGACAATTTAACGAATAAAATAAATTAGTATAATTCATATTATTATTATTTCATACATTGTTTGAATTGGGAAATTTTAGTAAACTTGATGACGTAACCAGATTAAAAAAAGTGATTTGAATTGGTATGATTGGTCGAGTCACAGTAATCTGAGTGTTAACTTTTCATTTTTGCTATCAAACTGACCAAATTCCTTTTAGGAATACCTATTACTGATTTAACAGAGGTTTTACTAGCTATACCTGCAAGGGGTCAAACTAGATTGTCTATGTCTCTGTTCCACGTGTAATGAGTTTATGACGTAAATCTCCCCGCCGGTTGACGTAAAAGAACTAATTATATGTTAATTTCGAAAGCAGACGTAACGATTTAGAGAAAACGCCCGGATCTGTTTAAACGATGTGGTTAAATATTTATTAAGACGACATAAACTCGACAACTATAAGAAATATATGGATTATCTACTGAAAGCATACACTGATTTGGATTGCAACATGTCACTCAAAATCCAGTTCCTTCGTTTCCACAGAATCTAGATTATGTAAGTAGTGAACACGGAGAACGTATCCAGTCATTTCAGGTATGGAAAAAAGGTACCAGGGAAAATGGGATGCAAGGATGCTGAATAACTACTGCTGGACTCTTAAAAGAGATATACCAGAAGTAAAATATTCAAAAAAATCTTTTACAACTATCTTTTAATGTACCAAGCCTGGATCTATATTGGAGTAAATTTGTATTAATTGTAATATATTTACTGGATTGTCACAAGAAAACCTTGCGTGATGGGAAAAAATTGTTGTCATTTTTTGATTCAGCGTATAAAATACTGTAAAGATCAGGTATTAAACTCTTTGGGACAAAAAAAATTTTTTTTTTTGTTGCCCAGTATTATCACAAATTTTGTTCTGACCTTTCGATTTTTAATTTACAAATTTACAGAAAAAACTTATCTGCTAAAATTATAAATCTGAATTTTTATGTCATCGTTATATTTATATATGATATAAATGTATTAACCCTATCGGTATTATATGTACGTATATGTTAAAAAATGTGAATGTTTGGTGAAACACCATCTGTATAATTAATGTTGCCATTAAAGTGAATATTTTATTAGCGTTCCGTAGTCAAAATTACGAAATTTTAATACAATTACTGAGTAAACTGAAGGCAGAAAATTTGTCGAAACTAAAAAATTTCCCCATGACATGGGTCATACGTACTGTTTCTTCTAGTGTTAATAATAGCAGCGCCTTCCTCAAAGCCTTGCGAACAATTATCAAAGTTAACATCTGATTATTTACATTCCTCTTCTTTATTCTGAATATATTAAATATATCTAGAAAATATTGCAAAAGGGTACCTATAACAGAAATGTTAAAGACGGCATCCAAAAGAACGAATTACAAAAAATACGGAAATAGTTAATGAAACACAAAAAATGACTATAATATCAAAATTTAAAAAAATTCTAACTCTAAATAGTATTTTAATAATTAAAATAAATTTTTGATCGATCTCAGTGATACATAATTCATTTTCATAAAATATTTTAATTAATTCAGTCGTGTGTTGTTGCAATGTTGTGAGGTTATGTTTGTGTCTTCTATATTATGGTAATAAAAGTTTCCAAGTTCAATATTTACGCTAGTATTTTTTCTTCTATTTCCTTGCCATTATTCTACAAGAAATGATTGTGTAGTTTAATTAAATTGATTTGATATGAGGAGAGATAAATCTTGTATGTTTCGAATGTTACAGATTTTTAAAATTACCTTTCATTTTTTTCTTGAAATAAATGAACAGTTAACCGAATGGTAATTCAATTTGAAATGAAAAGACCATATTTTAAAAGATGGTAAGTTTATTTTATTTATACAATACATCATTATAATTATAGCATTTAGTAAAAATATTATTTTATGAAAACAATGCGACGAAATGATGTTTTTAATAGCGTGTTTAAAAATTAATATAAGAATTTTTATTTTTGCGATGCAAATGTACTTACATAGATAAGTTCCATTAAATGTGCTAATCAAACTGATCCATCAAAAATACTGAATGGTGGAGATGTTGAGTAAAGTTGAATTTAGAATCTATAAATTTATTATAGTATTTGAAAAATAATTTTGCACTATAGTGGAAAATTCACTATGCACTATATTCATTATATAGTGAATATTCACTATTTAAGCTATTCACCATAGGGCGACTCTTGGGTGACGCACGAGACATTTTTGCAACAAAAACATTTTAAAAAAAAAAAATGAAATTAATAACAAACAAAACAAAAAGTTTATGACATGGGGCAACTGGATCAAAATTTTTTGAGCATATTTTAATTTATATCTGAAATCCAGTACTCCAAATATAAGACATAAACTTCGTTTTGTACGATGTCCCGTGCGTCACGTGAGTTTATGCCTTATATCTTGAGTACTGGACTGCAGATAAAAATTAGAAAATGGTCAAAAAATTTTAATTCATTTTCTGCGTATTATAAACATTCTATTTTGTTTATTATTAATTGCATTTTTTATGAAAAAATGTTTTTGTTGCAAAAATGTCCCGTGCGTCACGCGAGAATCGCCCTATACATATAGTGATTGTGCAATTTCTAATTCATAATAGCTCTCCTGCCACACACCAAAAGAGCCTACGTAGCCCATGTATGCATGTAAACAAACGTTGAGTCAAATCAACTATACTAACTGATACTAGTGCAGAACCTATTACAGCACAGTACAGCACAATAGAGTGCAATGCGTAAGTATGATAACAAAACGCCTAACTGGTACACTATTTTGACATTTACTACACTTTATATGGAATTGTTGACGTCTTATGACGTCAATGACCGTCAAAGTGTTAATATCTCTGAAAGGTGTTTCAAGGATTTAAAAGGTTACAGGTAATTGTGCTTACAGGATTTTGGGCTATATAACTTTCTCAGTAAATACATTAGCTTAGTAACTATTAAATTTCCTTTTCTCAGTTCGACAAAATTATGAACCTAATACTTCCAGATGTGCAGTATTAACAATAACAAATAAACGATGATGATGTAGAAAACAAATAAATTAAACGAACTATTTTAAGATCATACCAATAATTACAATCAAACAGTTTCCAGAGTAGGTACATGGAGTAAAGTAAGATGCAAACATACAAGCTCCGTAACATTAACGCACCACCATTAACAAACACACACACACACAAATATTAAACAACATTCGATCATGTACTATATTATAAAACTTGTGTATGTATATGTGTAATAATTTTTACATTGGCATGGTAAGCTTCCCTCGTTGTATCTATCATTAATTTGTTTGGTGTTTACTATAATCAAGATGTAATTACAGGCGACAGTGAGATTACATATCATAGACAATCGATCAAAACTGGTATACGTTATAAATGTAGTCTTACATATATGTAGATTGGTACCTACGTATTAAAAATTGATTTCAGGTACACTAAAAGTCTGATATGGGAACATTTTGATGTGAAAACTTCTATAGCGAGGATAACTCTATTTAATTTATTTAACAACATTTTTCATGTCATAATTTAAACTTAATTTACGTTCAACTTGGTATAGGGGAAGGTCGCCCAAAGCGGGTACCCCTCTTAAAGCGGGTAAGCGCTTGTATATCGTTGTATCGAATGTTTTTGTCAAGTCGTGTGTATACCGAGATTAGCCAAGTATCAACCAATGTCAATCAGTTGCACTTGAACGCTTGTGTCGTTTAATGTCCTAGTTAAGCTGCATCAAATTTTTTTGTTGGTTTTGTTAAAAATTTTGACGATAAATATTCTGTGACTAGTCACAAAACTTTTTATTTGTAATCTTTTTGGTATTACCATATTATGTTACCATCATTTGACTTTTAATGTAGAAAAAGGTAGACATGTATCGGCTTTCATTTTGAAATTATTCTAAGTTAACAAAATTAAGTCTTTTTGGGCAAAGCGGGTATGGGCAAAGCGGGTAGACAAAATAGAAGCATCTTAATGGAAAAAACTGTCGGAAGGGGAAAAAAATAAATAATCTTCTTTTTACGACGGAATGAGGGAAAAACCTCAAAAAAAAATATTTCTGCCTTGTTTGTGGTGATTTTGATGTGGAACCACCTGAAGTAATGTATTCCAATATGGAGGTTGTAAGGAAAGTTACAGTTAATTGTTATAAATTTATTATTTTCGTCTTTTTCCAATTTTTTTACTTAATTATTATTATTGTTAAGTTCTATATGATTAAGAAAGTTTATATTAAAAAATAATAACAGTATTTAAATACATAATGTACTTACCCGCTTTGCCCAAAGGGGGTTACCCGCTTTAGGATACCTATACGGGCAAAGCGGGTTTTTGCAGAGGTTTTGTATTTTCCTTATTAAAAATAAATATCGTATAAACATTTCTTAAGCGAAGTTTCATTTTAAAGTTCGATAACTACTCTATCTGATAATATAAAAAAGATCTGCTTATCGAAGTCAAAAGTCACTTTTTTGGGCGTTTAATCTTAGCTTACCCGCTTTGGGCGACCTTCCCCTACATATAATATAAATATGTTACGTTCAAAAGCCGAAAACGCTCAATAAGCGAAAAAATTGACCACAACGCGTTGTGATCTCTTAAAATTATAGGCAGTTGTAAAAACAGCCACAACGCATTGTGGCTACTTCAAAAAGATCTGATCGCGAAATTCACGTCGTGACTTTTGTAATATTTGTCGAATACGCGATGTGGTCATTAAGAAAAGTCATAACGCGTTATATTATTTTTATGAAAAATGTTATTTTTAATGAATTTTTTCTTTAATAATAATAAAAATAAATATACATTTTGCATACTAAGGGCATTTTTACGATAAAATTAATGGTTCTATTGAATAAAAATTAGACAAAAATAACTTTATTATTATTGCAAAATTGCAATAATAATAAGGATAAAGATTAATTGATAGATAATAATTTTATTATCTATCAATTAATCTTTATCCTTGTGAACTCATTAAAATTCAGGAAATCTCTAGAAACTAATAGTATATTGTGCAATAAGTGCGGGAAATTGTCGATTTCCCACGAAAGCGAAGTTGAACGCACTCACTACGTTCGTGCGCTCATTCGCTTGAGTGGGCAATCGACAATCCCACACGAGTTGCACATACTATTTTTTATTACGAATTTCACATACTTTTTTCTATTATTATTACTATTTTTGACATTTTTATTACTTTTTAAAATAATATTTTAAGTGTTCGTCTTTTTCTTTTCTGAATTAATTATTGTTTAAATTACTTTGCTGGTGGTTTCTATAAAAATAATTATGAAATATTTATTAAATGAAAAATCAAGAGGCGGCTTTGCGTGTTTTATTGTCAATTTGCGTGTGGAAAGTTACTTTCCGCACGCAAAAAAGTATGTGGGAAGAGTACAGTGGGCAAACAGCTATTTTGCGTACAGAAATGTGTACGCCAAGTTAGTACTTCTCCCGCATGAGTAATAAAAAATAAATTATAAATTTCAAACAATTGAAATCACATTCAATATGCATTTAACCGATATCAAATATTTGTATTTGTAACATTTTAAAAACATGACAATAAATAAATTGTTCTTAAAAATAGCAAAAAGAAAAAGCGATATACTTTGATTTATTATGGATTCTGGTTCTAAGCTGATCGCACTTAATATTGAACTTGGTTTGAAAATAATATTTATTATATGTTTTTCGCAATTTTTGTTATTGGCTTCACACTAGAGATGTCGATTCTCCAAAAAAAGATCGATTTTTGGATCGATTTAAATCGAAATTAAAAAAATCGATTAAAAAAAAAATCGGCTAAAAAAAAATCGATTCTGTGAGATCGATTTAAAAAATCGAAATTAATTGATAGTACATGGGAAATATCGTATAAAAACGCTTTACATTATATTTGTCAGGGTGATGAGTTAACTTTTCAATTATAATTATAGCAAATAACACAATTGAATAATATCTAGGACGAATACCACGGAATGAACCAAGTTTACTATTAAAAAATTTCAAACAAACTGACAAAAAAATGTTTTCTATATAAGTCGCTTTTGTAGAAAAGGGATCGTTAGCCCCATTGGTGGTCTTCCTTTCCTTTGTATTAATAGTCTTCTACTGGACAAAATAGTGCGTATATATATATATATATATATATATATATATATATATATATATATATATATATATATATATATATATATATATATATATATATATAGAGCCACAAACAATAACGTTTTTGGTGTTTCATTTTAACACATGTTTCTTTATAAAATTACAACTAAAATGAAATCATTTTTGAAAAAAATCGGCTATCGATCTCTTACTTTTAATAATCGATTCATGAATCGATTCAAATGAAAAAAATCGAAAAAAGAATCGATTGTTTAAGCTTCGATTAATCGATTTAAAATCGACATCTCTACTTCACACACTCCGTGATTTGTTCAATGAAGTCTTATCTATAGAATATAAATATTTATGTTACTTCGAATTATAGTTATGAAATTTCCATACAAGTTTTCATTTCGATCGTGTGGTCGTTCGGCATACAAACAATTTTTTTTTTTTTTATTAGTACAGGATAGAAACATACATATACAAAATGAAATGTACAAAATCCAGAGTTACTGATATTATATTAAAATCAAATTTAAACACAATATCGAATATAATAATTACGCCAAAATCAAGTAATTTTGAAACTTTAGCTGTAGATATAATTTATACAAATTTGTATTAATGATTAACAAAGATTACAAGGCGATAGTTATGTTCTACAATTACGTCTGGGTTGAATCTTGTGTTATGTGGGAAGATCTTTAGGTGTTCATTAAGGTTAAATGTGCAACCAACAGGAAGCAACTATTCTGTTAAATTATGTGAAACGATTATTAAATTACAGTAGAAGTTCCCTTATCCGTCGTGTTCTTATCGTTAGAATACACAGTAAGTAGTGTGTTATACAGATATAAATTTAATAATACCTAAATACATAAATTTTAATAGTGACATAACTAAGGTTTCTAATTCTGTTCATAGTTATTTATTATTTCATTTAACTACTAGAATTTTCAAAACAAAAATGTCCTTTTTATACCAGCTTTCCTCTATATCTACATGAAATCCAAAAATCTCAAAATCTAATTGGTAGCAGATCAAAAATTATAATGGGTATACTAAAAGAATTAACTGAACGTAAAAATGGTACACTTCAAGAAGAACTAAGTTTTCAATTAGAAAAAAAAAAACAATTATTTTATTTCAAAGCCCTTAAAATATTAACAACAGAGACTTAATCATGTATCACGGAACTTTCAACACGCAGAGAGTTGGAGGAAGGATATTTGTTGAAAGGAGAAAAGAAGGATTTTTTTTGGATTTATGTCAAACACAGTTAACTTATCCTTCCAGCTACTTCGAGTATGTAATGTGACCATTACATATTTAACAATCAAACTTTCGACAAATCATACATTTTTCTTCCTGTCTCTGGTTTGAAGTTATACTAAATATCATTTCAATTTTTTTTCAGTTGAAAGTTATAAGAGTGGTCTATCTAGTCATCTATATTATGTTGGTGTGTGTTATAAAAATGAGCAAATATATATAACGGGTCACAGAAAAGTGAGTGATGTTTTTGGTTTACTGTACTGAAGTTTCACTTATACGATATAGAAAAATTTTGTGAAATAACAAAATAATCGCGTAACTTTATTCAAACTGAATCAAAGAAAATTTGAATTCCAGAATATCATACTTAAATAAGTACATATACCGGGGTGTTACTGTACCATCCATACGTATTTTATATGTATGTATTGCCTCTATGTAGTTTAATTGCAAGCAGTTTGAAACTGTAGCGTAGAAATATTATATGAAATGAAGGTATTGTTAGAAGAGATGTAGTTGTATGTGCGTTGCATCTATCCATCCAGACGTTGATTAAAGATGGCCTCACGGAAGTAATTACAGTTATTTTATGATACGTAGGTACGACGTATGTGGCTACAATCAACATCAACTATTGTAATAAGGAATATAATTTTTATTGACACAAATGTGCTGTTATGTGTTCGTAGTGTTCGTACAATTTTATATACGAGCTTGTATGAATGTACTTGCTATGGCTGTTATAGGCATATTGATTATTTTACGTTGAAAAATTGAATTTCCAGCCGAGTATGTAATAAACACAAGTTTAAGTCAAGATATTTTCTAATACTATAGTATTATAAGCAAGAGTATTCGCTATGAGTTTTTGCCTGGAGGGGATACGAAATTCGACTACAGCGCTCAAGGTGGATAAATATGTCAATTTATCCAAACGCTGTTTGTACATAATTTTACTAAATATTCTGTTTAGGAAAAAGTATTTTTATTTAAAATACTGTGTTTGATTTTTTCAAAACGGGTACCTATTACCATATCTATTTACCAGATTTTACAAAATAATAAAAATACGCTGCCAACGGAGTGTGGCACATAGCTTCCTCGTACTCGTAAAAGACTTCAAAACAGTATTCTACCAAATATATATACCGTGAAATTATATTTTTGCCTTAAAGTTCATAAAAAATTGTTGTAACTCAAAATACTTAAAGGCTAAATCATAAAATAATAGCAAAAATATTTTAGAAGCTAGCACCCAAAGTACTTTAAAAATTTGAGCGAAGTGGGACTAGCAGTACATAAGATATTGACATTTAATGGGATTTCATGATAGTGCCATGGATACGACTACTTCGAATGCAATGAAATTTGTAAGGGACCATCTAGGAACCAGACCGCATAATTTCTGACAACTTCATAAAAAAAGAATTGAATAGTTCAGAAGTTATGCCACTTGGTGCAAACAGGCGACACACGGACGGAGAGACAGACGGACAGATGGACAGACACCAAACCAAAATTGTTCAGGAGGCTCTTAAACGTAAAATGTGCGTAAAAAATTTGATTTTGGAGGGAAAAAATTTTTTATTTTTCAAAAGTGATCACAATGCTTCCGTTATTTTAGTAGTCTCGGAAGCAAAATTAGTTTTAACCCTAGTATAAAACGTTACCTTATTTTGAAATTTAAAAAAATAAAAATATCAATAAACATTACCTGGTATGTTTCTTTTTTTTCTTGATTAATTTTATTTAAAACAATTCCATTTTAAAACATTTTTAAGATAAAATGAGCAAATGTATGACTTTTATTAAACAGATTTCAATTTTTTAATATAATTTTCAGTCATTTATAATAGTAAGGCGTCCTGAAAAATTGTCAAATAATCACTTGGTATAGATGACTATATAGTTTCAGCTGAGAGCGAATATTGAAATAGATGTCACGTGTATGAAATAGGTGTGTTCCATAAATATCGCTACCTTATACCTATGCTGAAGTTAACTCTTAATAGACCTGATTTGAGTTATGTATATATACGGTAATATCTCTAGGTATCGGTAATACATCTAATTGTAAGTACCTATCTACGGACAATAATAACTGAATCTATACATATTTGTTTTTTTATGCCCGAAGTAGATCACTGAACTCTGCTAATATGATGGTGGTCATATGCGACAGTAGCTGTTTTTGCTGAAACACTTTTTTTAATGCAAAAAATTTCATAACGTTTTCCTAACAAAGCTTATGTAAAATACTAACTTAATATATTTGTCGACACAAATTCGGTGTTCATAGTTCAAGCAAATTATTAATTAAAACTGTTTTTTACCAAAGTTAGTTCCTGGAAGGGAAAATATTGAAAAGATAAATTCCGTATATATAATTTCGATAAACTATTTTTAAACAGTTGAATCACTAGAAGTTTCTCAAAAAAAAAAAAAAAATAATATAAATAAATAAATAAATTTTATAAAAAAAAAAAAAAAAGTTTTATACAAAAGTTGTGGAACAATATCAACAGAATAAGACCAGTTTAAGACACAATTAAATTAGTTATTGCAAATAAAGCCGCCAGAAATCGCAATTTTTTCAACTGCTTATATCTTAAAGGTAAAAAAATATTTTTAGGATGAGTGAAGGGAGTCCTCTACTATGCTACAATTTATACATTTTTGTGGTACACTTTATGAAAAAACTATTGAACCTTTAGATATGAAATTAAACATAGTGGTTTCTAATAAAATCGAAAAAAAGTTTATACAAAAAATATTCAAAATAGAGGGGGTCATTCAGGAAAAATTGTTTCAGACTTCTAGGACCTACGGTTTTTTCGGAATAGAAAAAAAATTTTTTTTTCAAATGGAAACATGTTTTTTAAAAATTATTACTTCAAATTACCAATTATGCTAAAATTTTCATTATTTTATTTCATATTTTTGAGAAATTGCATTTTTAAGTTTTAATTTTCAAAACCCGTGGCCAAGTTTATTTAATCGAACGCAAAAAATACGGATAATTTGCTATTTACATTCAAAACACCCAAATAACTAGTGATGGTATGTTCGCATTAAGCTCTTACAATAAGACAAAATTTATTAATTAAATACATTAATTATCAAAATAATTTGTAGTTTTTCCTCAAATCAACAAAAACTGTTTAATATATTTATATGTATTTCTTTAATTAAGTAAGGAAAGATTAAATGTGAGGTGAATTTAAATTGAAAATTAATCATTCTATTAATAATGATTTTTGTTGTCAGAGGTTTCTTTCAAAAATAACTTCATTAATATATAAATGTTAAAACTGTTCGGACATATGATCGCGTTCCGTATAGGGGCTTTTACGTTAAATCAATTTTTAAAAAAAAAGTTAAAAATAACTTAAAAAAAAGAAGACAAACAAAAAATAGCGTTAAAAAAAATAAACAAGAAAAATAATAAAAAAATTAACTTAGAAAATAATAATTCAAATATTATCTACTAAAAAATAGAGGTTTTTTTTTAAAAATAGGTTTTTACCGGTTTATTTTAAATCTTATCAATCTAAAAATTATTCGAAACCTCTACTCTTCGGAAAAATAAAGAAAAATAAAGAATAATAAATGAAAAAATTCATGAAGATAGATCTGGTCAAGACACATCACATATATTTTTTTCGTCATGACGTGGGTCAATAGGTTTTGTTCTAAAAATATTTAAAATTTTTCAAGCCTCGGAAAACTTTAATTTTCCGCCAAAAAATTTTGAAAAAAGTACTTTATGCGCGCTTCGAAGACCTTCAATTTGGTGCCAGAAAATCTGAAATATCTTTTAATACGGCTGAGATATGTTAGAAAAACGAAAAATCTTCGTGATTCGATAAAACAGTTTCTGGAGCACCTAACTAAATAAAATTATGGGAAAGAGCACGTCTTTTTATTCTCAACAAACCTAGTTGGGTGAGATTCCAAAAAGTGAAAAGGCCGATTACCCCCCCCCCCTCTATTCGTCAAGGCCCTTTCCACTTATTCAAAAATTTTTGCGAAAATTTTTTACACCATTTAAAAGAGAAGAAAAAATTACATAAAAAAGGTCTTTAAACTATTATTCTATGTTAACTAGTTTCCGAGAAGAATTAATTTTTATAAAAGGAAATTCGCTATGTTATGCAGGATGCTACGACAGGGGTATTTTTTTTAAATTCCATCTTTTTATTTCATTTTATGAAAGTATAGACTTTTAAAAATGTGTCCTCAAAAAGAAAGTTATACAGTCTGTAGGTATCTGTATCAAGTATCATATTTCAAAACTTTAAATGCATTTTTCTTGAAATTTTTCAACCTCTTTAAAATACATAGAATAATTTTTCAAACCATTTGAGTTTTGTACGAAAAATGGGAAAATGAAATTCGATAATGCAGTTTCTAAGGAAACTGCATTATAGGAAAACTATCGCAATTTCATTTAGTGTTATAAACAAATGACTTTTTTTAAAAACACTGCGTTATAAGAGAGTGAAGTAAGTGAAATAAGTGAACAAGAAGCATCAGTGGCCAGTAACAAACACTAGTCAATTGTTAGTAATCAGTTAATTATTTTGATATATTATTAAATTTTATATTTTATTCTATTTAACCGATAACGTTTTTGGCAGTCTTGGTAATCATTATTAATTTTCACTGACTGATAAGAAATGGAACGCCTATTATAAAGAAAGTGGAAAACGTTGATAATTATGTGTAAATGTTTTAAGTGCTACTACATTTTCTTAAAGAAACTGTGGATCATATACCATGTGAGTTTTTTGACAGTTGCCATTTCTATTACAACCAAATTTTTATGATAGAAATGGTACTGGAAAAGGTTCTTTTCTTGGATGTAATGGAAATGTAACCAAGAAAAACACTATCGGTTGAAGTAGCCTCAAGTATATATGCATATTTTTACCGCCTAACTGATCAATTAAAAAAAAAATTAAAAAATTAAACTTGGGTAAAAAAAAATTTTTTTGCTCATTTATGTTGTTAATTAATGCATTAGATCAGTTTTATCGAAAAATTAATATATAGTCCCATTTAAAAATCTATAAGTTTGTATCATAGCTCGAAAACCATAAGAGCTATAACGCTCCTGCCTATAGCAATCGGTTGCCCCCGTTGATATCTACATACAACACTTATTTGAACAATTTTTCGATTAAATCAACAGCCATCATTCGATGGCTGTAATAAAAATGGCAACTCTCGAAAAACTCATACAGTATATAGTTATTTATATATATGGCATGTGTGGATTATTTATATGTGTATCACATATTTTTAAAAACCGGGAGCCGGTAGTATCAAATGTGCCGTCACAAAGACTTAAAAAAATGGTTTAAGAATTGATCGGCGCCACATGACGAGACAAACCTTGTTGCGGAGTATTTTTTAATTACTGAGTTTGAATTTCTTTTTACTGCTGTCACAGAAATTGAAAAGATTTATGGTAGTCTTTTTCCAGGAAAAAAAAATTGATATGGCAAACCCTTCCATGTCCATCAAACCTTCTGAAAGAGAGAAGACTTCCAAAAGATATTGCGGACACTTTCGGCACAAAAGTAACTGTCATACTTTAAACTCATAAAATAATAGCAAAAATATTTTAGAAACTAACTCCCAAAATACAATACTTTAAAAATTTGAGCGAAATGGGACTAACAGTAAATAAGATATTGACATTTAATGGGATTTCATGGTAGCGCCGTGAATACTATTACTCCAAATGCAATGAAATTTGTAGGGAACCATCTAGGAACCAGACAGCATAATTTCTGACAATTTCATAAAGAATAATTGAATAGTTCAGAAGTTATGCCCCTTCGTGCAATTTAGTATATTAATAGAATGACATGGTAGCGGCGTAGCTACAGTTATTCCGATTTCGAAAATTCATAGGGGACCATCTAGGAACCAAACTGCATAATTTCTGAAAATTTCATTAAAAACAATCGAATAGTTTGGAAGTTATGCCGCTTAGTGAAAACTGGCGACACACAGACGGACGCACGGACAGACGGACACCAAACCAAAATTGTTCAGGAAGCTGTAAAACGTAAAATGTGCGTAAAAAAATTTATTTTGGAGAGGAAAAATTTTTTGTTTTCCAAAAGTGATCATAATACTTTCGCTACTTTAGTAGTCTCGGAAGCAAAACAATTATTTTTCTAGACCGTTTTTTCACGGATTGGCTACTATCAGAAGAAAAAATTTAAAATAATCGACTCAAAAAGACTTTTTGATACTTCGGCTTCACTTTACTCAAAATTTTTCTAAAGGAGGCTATAATGTTTTTATATACCACCAATTACATGATGATTAACAATTTAAATGATAATTAATTCAATTGAAAAATACTTTTCAGCAAGCTTTGCTTCATCACATCGTAGTTATTTTGTTTGATAAATCTTGTTTAATCATCAATTTTTGTAAATCCCTAAGACGGCACATTTGATGTCACCGGCTCTCGGTCTACTCTATGTGTGTATGTATGTTCTTTAATAATTACACAGATACGTTTTCATACATGCTTGCACGGTACATACGGATGTATGTGAATAATGCTTGTATGTGTATGAATTTGTCAGCGAGGCATGAAGGTTGCTGTTGAGGTAATAGTGATGCCGGTGTCAGATAAAGACTTGCTCGTTGCACTCCTGTTGCATAGCAAGAACAACAAATACTCATACTAGAACTAATATACATAATAATATAATAGTAGTAAATGCATATATATGTATATGGAGGCATTGCAATATAATATACAATGCACTTGAATGCATCGCACCGCTGCGCTCAACGCTGTGCTCTGACTTGAAGTGGCCGTATATTATGTGGAGTGAATGCAAGCGCAACTCACTCACTCAAGGAGGCTCACCGCTGCATATCACCATCTTGATATATTCTTCACCATTTTCTTGTAAGCAAAACCTACACAATCACACAATATATCGCTGCATTACATTTTTTCTGTTTTACTATTCTATTACTAATATAGAGTAAAATGGATTATTCCCTGAATGTCAAAATAATACTTCATGGGATTTTTCGTAGGTACTTCCTGTCTTGTATCATGTACATACAATTAAAGGTAAAGTGATGAAAGTCTAAGTCAACACTGAAAGAGAAAATCTATCATTAAAGAAATATATAAAACATGATAATTGAATTAAATGTAAGGTACAGATAAGGTGACCAGATTTGTAAAGAGTCAAAACGGGACAGCCGACCTTACCGGGGGGTTTGATTGGAAGATACGGAGTACCCCGATGAGAAAAGGGGAGTACGGTGGTCCTCCTCCGGAAAATTTTTGAAAATTTAAGTCAATAATGGTGTTTTTAAAGTCATTTGTAGTGCTAATTTTTCTTTCTACCATAAAATTAATTTGGTAGCGGATAGGTCTTGAAACCGAAAAGCCGGACAGATCAGTCAGTTTAGCCAGACATTTGGGTAAAGAAGCCGGACACCCTTAATTTTTTAGTCTTAGCAGCAACACGACTATTTTTTTAAAAGTAAAACAAGGCTATTTTATCAATTACCATAAAATTATCTATGGTAGGTAAATAAAGAAACAGCAATAAAATTGAATGAATTAGTTTTCTTTATTATTAATTATTCAATATTCATTACAATATTAATTTCAATAATTGCATGGCAATAGTACTTAGCGGTAACTACTATTGTAATTTGCAATGAAAAACAAAATTGAAGAAGACACTAATAAACTAAATACACTTTAAATTAATACTGTAACATAAAGTAACTAATATTTTTCATTGACAGAAATCTGCATTAAAAGCTCATTATCTTTTAAAATTAAGTTGTAAAACTCTTTACAAGTCAAATTAAAATTAAATTGTACAACCAACATTTTGGCTATAATATCGACATTTAATTTGTTGCGTTTTTTTGAGTATTGTTGACCTATTAAAGAAAAAACTCTTTCAACATTTCAAGGAATTCTGAAAAGCAATCTGAATTATAAAAAAAAAAAAAAATTTTAAAAGAATTCATGAAACAAATCACGGGCGGAGCGGAAACCAACATATGATAGATGTAAAAAGAAATGGTTAAGTTTAAAAAGCCTAACAAAAGGCGGACAGGCCGGACACCGTCTAGCTTGGTCGGACACGCACCCAAAAAGCCTGACTGTGTCTGGCTTTATTCGGACGCCTGGCAACCCTAGTAGCGAATGATTCCACCACCAATATAGCAAGAGACCTTTGATAATGAAACGAAAATTTGGATAGAATAATTTGTGTTAGGAGTAAGGAGGAAAAACAAAAGGATATTATCAAGGAAATCATAGCCAAACCTCTTACACGAGTGGTAGGTAATATTTTATTCTGAATAATAAACAAGTTCATTTTATCATCAGAATATGAATAATATTTAGACATCTTCTGAGCCTAATGATAAGGTATTGTTGGAAATTACAACAATGTAACTAACTTTTTTTCAAATGTATTTTAAAGGATTACATGGTGTTTACGACGAAAGAACCCAAGTAAAGGATTTTAAAGGCAGTTAAAAATTATTTCAAATAATGAATAAAACTTTTCATATAAGTTTTCGTATAAGTTCAAATATTGCCAAAATGGGACAAATGGGCGTCCCGAGAAGTTTGGTCGGGACACCGGGACATGTCTCCGAAAAACGGGACTGTACCGTTGAAAACGGAACGTCTGGTCACCTTAGGTATAGATCACATACATTTAATTATTTATTACTAGCATTTGTACGCGGCTTCGCCTGCGTACTGCTAAAAATTATGACGTTAAATCAATGTGTATATAGTATAACTGCACTGTGTTACTGCTGAGAGCTTTTTTCTGGGAATTTATTACTTTTTCCTGGGAATTTTCTCACAGAAATAAAATATTTCCCTGTTATAAAAATAGCCTATAACATTTTGTGATCTCTAAGCTATCTTTATGCAAAGTTGAAAGTCGATTGGCTAAGCGATACTGAGGTATAGTTTGACAAAGTTTATAAATATAATTGATTTCTACAACTACATGAAAAAAGTTGTCCCGCGGATTATTTTTAAAAAACTGTTGACTTCTTGTTTTAGAACTTAAGACTATTCAAGTACGTTCATATTCAAGTACAAATTGGATTAAAAGATTCCACTTTCTAGTATCTTTCAAATTTCAGATCACCTCACCGCTAAAATAGGTTATTAAATATTAGACTAGAGTACAACACCAAAAAATCAAGAAAAAAATTTTTACTTGAAAAATAAATTTCTTAAGACTCTACCTAGTAATTACCTATATACATTTACCTATTTAAGAAATTTCGTAAACTGTAGCAGACTAAAGCTACGGCCAAATATACAGCTAAAAAATTTGGGGGGACAGGTCTACCCACACTGTCAACTTCCCACTGGATGCCCTTAAAGACTAAGGGACTACTGTATATAAATAATTCTTTTCTTTCATTTCAGGGGCTACTCCCCCGGAACCCGCGACAGGGGCTTTGCCCCTTGCACCCCACTGGAGGGCTTAGTCCCGTGTATCCCGTGAGGGCCTACATCCTCCTCAAACAAATGACATCATCATTTATTGTTAAGATATGAAAGAGGAAAAATCTTTCACAAAAAGTTTTTAATTTTGTTTTTTATTATAGAAAACAAAACACTAATCCGAATTTGCTGAAAACTTTATCCGGTCTTCATTTTTTAATTACACATCTAATGAAATTAATCCAGAAACGATATCATCATTTGTTCTCGAGATATGCGAGGCAAAAGGAAATTCACGAACGAACGAACTAACGAACGCACACACAGACATCATGCTAAAAACGATCAATTCGGATTCTAGTGACCTTGAAACGTGGAGATATGTCTAAATTAGCGATTCGTAAAATCGGACCCATTACAATATCTTCCAATGGGAAGTTAATGGGAAGTTAAAAATGTCTTCTTACATAAATATATAAGAGAGGTCCAAACTAAAGGACGAAAAAAGTAGCCATATTCTGAAGAAATTTTAGGCAGAAGAAGGTACACTATACAGCGTAAGAATTGCACAAAACATGAAAATTTAATTTTCATTGAAAAAACTGATCACCCTAAAGTACCTTTTCCAAAACAATGTACAGTGGCCATCCAATGGTATGTACTCCGATTTTACGTAGTGATGTCAGCGACTTAGTGGGGTTCTCCTCTCACAGATATGTTGTTGTTTGCCTGTGTTGGTGAAAATTTATGTACCAAACCAGAGTCAAGGCCGTAGGTAATATTGTCTGAGGGTCTCGTAGTCTTTAAAAATTTTAAAATTTCACTGCAGATATATATATGCACATATTCTGTATACGTAATATGCAAAATGCAAATGCAAAATGAGTAACGTAAAATTCTAGAAAATTCTAATTGTCAACTAGCAGAGATATAAAAATAAAAAAAACAGACTTCACCGTTTAATTGGTCATTAAAAATGAGATTAAACAGTGTAGTCTGACAAAATTCTAGAATGTTCTACTTGCTAACTAGCCAAGATATTGAAAAATGCATTGTACCATTTAATTGTCTATTGAAAAAGAGGTCAAATTACACATTTTGACAAATCTTCTAGAATATTCTATTCGTCAACTAGCAAAGATATTCAAAAATAGACGTCACCATTGAACTGGCTACCAAAAAAGAGGCTAAATAACACATTTTGAGAAATGATCTAGAATATTCTATTTGTCAACTAACAAAGATATTGGAAAATCTACTACACCACTTAATTGTCCAACCGAAATTAAACTAATGTAAACCAAATGTCCGATTTTGACAAACAATTTTGTCAAAATGTGTTGTTCCGTCTTTTATTCGATGACCAATTAAATGGTGCAATCGATTTTTCGATATCTTTGTTAGTTGACGAATAGAACATTCTACCATTTTTGTCAAAATGCGCTGCTTAATCTAATTTTTAGTGCCCAATTCAATAGTGAAGTTTGTTTTTTGGCATCTTTGCTAGTTCAGGAGTAGAATATTCTAGAATTTTTGTTAGCTTCCGCTATTTGGCGTCTTTTACGCTGATGAATGCGATAGTGAAGTTAATTTTTCGACAGTTTTCTAAAAGTCGTCACTCATATTCGTTAGTATAATATTCGATGTCTTTTGTCTACACAACCGAAATTTAGGTGTAAATTGTCTCTTAAGATAATATTGTTTTAAATAAATTCAGGTAAATAATATTTACCAACCCCCGAAACAAAAGTTTACCGACGCACCCTGAACTTCCGATTTTACGTACTTCCTCCTTAAATTTGCACCGACCACTACGTAAAATTGAATTTGTGGTGTACATGGTATTTTTAAAAGTACTAATTAACGAATTAATTTTAAATTTTAAACATGCATATTAAAAGAACAATTTCAGTATGACCAGCAATTTTAAATCTTTTGTTTAAAATTTATAAATAATAATAATGATCTATTCTTTGCGAGCAATAAAAAAATTAAAAAAAAAAAACTTTATTTTCTGTAACTATGATATTTCGAAAAATGAAACGGATGGCATTACTTTCGTCAGTAAGAAAGTAAGAAGCTACTGCAGAACCGTTTTATAAGGCGAAATCAGCCATCGAGAATCTCAAACCTCTCTGTACGGCTTGGTTATAAATAAGACATAATATGTATATATGTATACTTATATGCGGTTAAAATAAGGGCTTCATATTATTTGAGTAACTAGTAATAAAATTAATCCATAGAGATATTTACTCATAAGGAAGGAAACATATTCTGGGACTATATTACTGGGAACACTACGACGAACCATATTTAGCTTTCTCGATTACGAGAGATTTTTAATACAGATGTGGCACTATTAAGATAATGACTATATAGAGTTAATAATTGTAAACAAGTCGGTATTATGTCCAATGTTTGTTGTTCGATAATTCTAATGAAAATCTGATATTCGCGACCAATCTTACCTTACAGTATAACAGAAACAGTTGATATTTATAAATTATAAGAAATTCTTATAGGTTTCACCAAGCCTCCTTCTCACCGCGCGAACATAAGAGCAATGCACCACACAATAAATAATAATGCCATTAATATACATTATACCAACTATAGTTAGTTTGCCATCATTTCGAAAGTCATTCTTTTTGTCAAGAAAAAATTTTAAACTTCATGGGCGATATTATATAGAAAATACAGGTGTTGTATAAAACTGTTGAAGTTTCCTATTTTATTATTTCAAATGTTATCCTCACATTTGCAGACAATTTGTACACAATGTACATTTAAGGGGACAGTCTGGTTTAGCCACTTAAGGAGTTCTTATTTTTCAACCAAAAAAACCATAATTTTCAATATTTTTCTCAGTGATTTTATTAACTAGAGGTACAATTTTTGCCCCTGATATTAAACAAACATTCAAGATTGCAAAATTTTTTTTCTTTCCCTCAGATTACTTTTATTAATAAAGGGTGTCGAAGAGGAGGCCGCAAAGAAGAGGTACCAAAAGATAACACCGATAACTGTGGTCCCAGGATATTTGAAACAAAAAAATCAAACGGCAATTTATTAGGAATTGTGTTCAGTGTATAAACTGGAAGAAAGTCAAAATTCTAAAAATTATATGTTTGTCGTTTGATGCGCTTTTTTTTAAAAAAAAAAAAACATCCAGTTTTGGGGCATAAAAGTAGACTTATAGGAGAGGCGATAAATACTGAACAAGTGCATATTAAGCCACAATTTTGGTTTGCACACTGGACAATATATCAATAAATACAATGAACCAAGATTCAAAATGATAAGTTTTACTTTTTGAGATATTCGCATCAAAAAAGCCAGTTCACGAAAACCCCATGCACGCAAAAGAAACTTCCCTTTTTCTTATTTTGTTTACAAATTATAAATATGTAAATATCTCCGGAACAATTAGGAATTTTTTCCAGTTTTATTTTAAAGTTTTCCGTTAAAATTATGAAAAAAAATCGATTTTTTGAAAATAGAGTAAAAAGAATTTCCCCTTAAATAATTTGCTTTTTTTCTGCTGCTTTAATCGAAAGGAACATTATCAATTTTATTAATAATTCCCAACCACTCTCAAGTTATGTCTCATTGTCAGAGTACTTATTTCTGTATATTGAACAATATGAAATAGGGTGGGAGTGCTAAAAGTTGGCCACTTAAACAATTAATGACATGCAGAATTCTGAATTTTGAATTTACGCGTATTTTCATAATCTCATTAAGTACTTTTAAGTATCGCCTTTCTAACTAAATGGAGATTAAATTTCTAAAATAATAAACAATTAAAATATTTTAACTTTTATCTTTAAAAATGTATTTGCCTTAAGTCGGTCACCTGTGCTCTAAAGCCGGCCAAAAATGTTCCTAAGGTCGGGCATCTGAATTTTTCATAATATAAATGAATTACCCGATTGTAGTTTATTATGACGCTAAGAAAAACGTTTAAGTAAAACTATTCTAATATAATATACTATTAATTTAAATTTAAACCAAAACAGAATTATAAAAGAGCATTTTTAAATATTTTTTAACAAATATTAATAATTGATAATCATGATTACAAACTACATTTAGAAAATGTACTCTGAGATTTTCGATCAAATTACATTTTGTAATCGTAATTTGTAATCGTTTTGAATTACAAAATATATTATTTAATTACATAATTACGATTAATTTTGCTTAAGATACCTATAAATATGAATAAAACTGCAATCTAAATTAAAGCAATTTCGATAGTGAAACAGTTAGGTTAAAGAATAAGTTAAGGTAGGGTTGGCAAATAAATTGTTTATTTTGTTAATTTGAGGCCTAGCAGAGCCTAAATTAATCAATTATGATCAATTTACGATAAGTAATTCGATATCGATAATTTTCGATAACGAAAAGTAGGTTTTGACAGTCCCAATATGTTCAGAATACCCACAACTTGCTTCGCTTATCAAAAATTTCGTTATTTTTTCGCTACGACGCACTGTTTACGAGATATTTACGATCAGAAGTTCACGTTTACAAAAAGTAACGAAGTTCGAAATATAAAGAGATTTTGTAGGGAACTCGTGATACCTTTGAATTACAGAGAGTTTCGAATTATCGCAGGTTTGAATTAACGAGAGTCTACTGTATTGCAATAGGGTGGGTTGGTAAGCATTGTCACTAAAAGTTATGAAATAAAACTTTTTTTAAAAAACCGACTTCAAAAAAGTAATAAATAATTAATAGCACGTATTTTGAAGTGAGGCGTAAAAGCGTAGTATAAAGATGTAGATCCACGAGAATTCATTAATTTTGCAAGCACATCCCATCGCATCTTTTTATAGCACGCTTTTACGCCTGACTTCAAAATACGTGCTAATAATTATTTATTACTTTTTTGAAGTCGGTTTTTTAAAAAAAGTTTAATTAAATTATTAATCGAAACCGTTTACCTTTATCATTCGATTCATACCCGAAATATTTAATTTATAATTAATATTATAAATTATATAATGAAAAATTATATAATTTTAATTTTATTTAACATAAATTTTTAACACAATACAAAACATTATTTAGAAAAATAATAATGTAAACTAAAGAAGATTTTATTAGCCATAAAATTTAAAATTGATCCTCAAAAATTAGAATTCTGAGAAACCGTAAAGTTTTTAAACTTTATTTAAAACCCTATACTCAGTCTCGGCTCTATGTGCTCAGTTCCTTAAATTTAAAATACTAAATACCCCTGTCGCAGCATCCTGCATAACATAGCGAATTTCCGTTTATAAAAGTTAGTTTTTCTCGAAAACTAGTTGACATAGAACAATAGTTTAAAGACCTTTTTTATGTAATTTTTTCTCCTCTTTTAAACGGTGTAAAAAAATTTCACAAAAATTGTTTGTTAAGTCGAAATTTTGGCAAAAAACTAATTTTTTGCAAGAACAAACACCATGTTCCTGGCATCCGACGTGTCTGGTTAACGAACTCGTCCAACGGTTTGGGACTTCCAATATTTTCACCAAATTTCGTAAACCTAGGACATTCCGTTCGAGAGTTATCGTGCGGACATATATATATATATATATATATATATATATATATATATATATATATATATATATATATATATATATATATATATATATATATATATATATATAAATTTTAGCGAATATTATTTTCGGTTTCTAGGGACCTCAAAACAAATTTCTGTCATGGTCCCGGGCTCAGGTCGCGTTATGACAGTGGCTGTAATAGCTGAATTCCATTCTGGAAATTCGCTAAAAGAAAAATTGTGAATATATAAAACTACTGGAATATCAGTTGTAACATGTTACAACTGACACTATTGAATTTGTTACAATTGTTGCAGTACTGTTTCATTTTATAAAAAAATTAGTAAAATTTTAACTATGACTAGCCGTACCCGCCACGTCGTTCGCGCAAAGTATTGTTATAAACTCAATGAGAAGTATATATGTATTAAGTGTAATAATTATACAGAACTTGGAAAGAATAATAATTTTTGTGTAATGCATGCACATGCTCAAAATGGTTTTTCTATTTTTCCGTAGAAATGAGGAATTTTCCCGGAGTAGAAAGTATCTTAAATGTTGACCTAAGTAATAAGTTATCACCACACCAAATTTCATCAAATAGTTTTTGCGTAATATGTGCACATGCTCATAATGATTTTCCAATTTTCCCCTGAGAATGGAACATTTTCCCGGAGTAAAAGATATCTTAAATGTTGATCCAAATAATAAGCTATCACCATACGAAAATTTTATCAAAATTCGTCCAACAGTTTTTGCGTAATGCGTGCACATGCACAAAATGGTTTTTCTATTTTCCCGTGTGAATGAGGCATTTCCCCGAAGTAAAAACTGTCTTAAATGTTGCCCTAGGTAATAACCTATTACTTGGGTCAACATTTAAGACACTTTTTACTCCGGGAAAATTCCTCATTCCCACGGGAAAATAGAAAAACCATTTGGAGCAAGTGCATGCATTACACAAAAACTATTATTCTTAGCAAGTTCTGTATAATTATTACACTTACATACTTCTCATTGAGTTTATAACAATTCTTGGCGCGAACGACGTCGCGGGTACGGCTAGTTTGATAATATTATTTGTTTGCTTGTGTTTCCAGTAAAATCATTTTACTTCCAAGTGATGAGGTATTTTACTGTAAAAATTAAAAAATTGTCAACCAACTCAAAATTTACAATTAGCTTATATAAACACATTTGGTATTGCTGAGAGAAAACCGCCACATGGTATTAACTGAAAGTTTTGTCAGTAAAGCACAACTTCAAGAGCCACCTTTTGATACGCAATACTGCTCAACAGGATCGATAGATGTCTCGCAAATTTCAAAGTTACAATTGACCCACTGTTACTGCTGACACACCTCTCCCTTATATACATTAATGTACATGTGTGCGTTTCAAAAGAACCGTACAAGTTCGCGTTGTAACAAAATAAATGTTTGAATTATATATTTTATTGTTATTAACAATTCTGAAAGTGTAATACAATTACAATTTACTGCGTTAGAAACGATACGCATAAACATTTCATTTTTTTTTAAATATGCGTACATTCTTTGTAATCACCTCCCTCCACTATATAATAATTATTATATTAATTAATGTAGGTTTTGTACACACATGCGTACACGTACGAAATAACTTATATACCTACATCTTTACTTTTATGTGAGTAATGTCTGTTATTTACATTGATCATTAACGGACCTGCAATTTTGATATGAATTTAAAAATATCTTCGACTTCTACAGAAATCTACAGATAACCATTTTAAAAATGTTAGTAAGTCATATTTAAGACACTCATTTTTAGTAGTGTTTCCCAAACTTTTCTCATCGTAGAACACTCTTTAGCTTCTAAAATTTGTACGGAACACTAGTTCAAATACAGTTGGCAATTAAAAAAAAAGATTTTAGAAAAAAGTTTACGTTACTGCCCTAAAAGTATACTATGTTCTTCTTTCGCCATTTTGTAATAATTCCTTTCACGGAACAGTTTTGGAAACGCTGTTCTAGAAAACCGCAAACCGAGATCTCTGCTATAAATATCTGATTAATATAAAGATTTAAAATTTTGTTTTATAATGATACCGCATACCTACAATTAGAATCTCGAAAAGATAAAGTAGGTATGTTTATTGATGACAAAACAGAAGTGTGACAAGAAGGTAAATGAAAAAGAAAAAACAGAGGTGTGAAGAGAAGCTTGATCATATAATGTTAGCTTATTATACAAATATCTCCTTGACCAACCTCTGTTTTTGCATCAATAATTAATTACACGATTACAATTTTTTTCAAAATTCATGATTATAGATTGTTAGTATTTTTTAATCAACCTAATCTGAGTCCAGCAAAAGCTAAAAAGCATTACTTTGCTACTTAATTATATAGTGTATTAGTGAATAAGTGCGAAAGATTTTAACAGGTGATTGGTGAGGTTCTTTTATGTAAAAGAGTTCATATAAACCCAGATCCGAAAACGCTTAGTTTCCAAGATACAGAGTAGATGGGCTACTAGATAGCCCATACGAGTTTTGTGATAGGAACAGTAACTGGAAATTATTTTTTATCTTGAAACGGGCTACATGAGCGACAAAATACTAAGAGGTTATTTTTGTCAACATTTTATGGGACATTTCAAAAACCATTTTCAAATTGGAAAAAATCATTGGCGTATGTACCTTTCTTTCTTCAAAAATATGTCATAACATGGTCCTACGGACGCCACTGGTTTTGACTGGAAATATTCTGTCTACTTCAGTATTATATGGGTATTTACCCTGTCACAGAGTGTCCCAAATTTTGTGTTAATATCTGAAAACGTTTTTGAAATATTTAAGAAAATATTAAAAAAGACGAGAATTTGAACACCGTATATCTTGAAAACTAAGCGTTTTCGGACCTAGGTTTACATAAACTTTTTTACATAAAAGAACCTCAGCAATCACCTGTTAAATTTTTTCGCACTTATTCACTAACATCCTGTATATGTTTTGTAAATCTCAAAAGTCTAAATTTTAAGAATATACAAGGGCAAGGAGAATCGATTGCTTCAAATTTCTAAACTAGTAGGTAAGTTTTTTAACCATTATTCGATGTAGTTTTCTAAAAAAATTAAAAACAGATTTTCTTTACAAAGTTTATTAACAAAAAAAAGCCTCGTAATTCACAGGACAGACATGTCTCATTGTACTAATTGTACTACTACCTACATATTTTTTACTTTTTGTGAATCTAAATGTTTTTCTTAACAGAAATTATTTATATAGGTACTAGTATTTACCCGACTTTTTCAATTAAACAGGATGTCCACAACCCATCATAAAAAAAGATTCCTGACTTTTCCCTGACTTTACATGACTTTAGGTTCGATTTTCCCTGACCATTACTTTTTTGTTTCCCATTAATGGTTAGAAATATAAATGTCCAAACACACGTGTAAGACTGAAATTAAGGAATTGGGTAAAGCTAAATTAACTATCAAAAACAAATTGCAAAATTATTTAAGGTACTATTGATTAGCGAGTGAAGTTAAAAAAAAGACTTTAAATAATTTTTTTTAAGTGAAAAATTTGTTTTTAGGGAAATTTTTTTTCATATGGTAACTTAGGATCTATATTTTATAAAAAAAATTTTTCTTTTTAATTATAATTTTTTTCACTAGTACAGAGGGCGTTGAAGTTGACGTAAAAAAAGAACGACGTCACAAAAATGAAGGCTAGTGTTTGTTTTCACAATCAAATAAACAATTAAAAACGCCGTGAGCAGCGGGGCCCCATCACGGTAGTCGAATTTTCCCCTTCATCTTCGGTATTGAATGTCTACAAGCGAAATGTGATTGAAAGTCTACAACCGAATTGTCATTTTGTTGGTTTCAAAACTGGTGATGAGTGTTCGGCTGATCGAGACTTTAAAAAAAGGTTTTAAGTATTTAAGGGCTGTATCTCAGTAAATTTCAATTTTGTGCCGAAAACAGGTAGCAGAAAAAAAGCCAACACACTTCGTACGAGGATATTCCTGCCCATGTTTATCCGCTAATTGACTTTATGTTTTAGTTTTAAATATTAAAAAAGGACCTTCAATAGTAAACTGGAAGGCCTTTATAAAGATATTTTTTCTTTCCAAAAAAATCCAAAATTTCTATTTTATAAATACTAAAAATTCAAAATTCCTAATTTATAAATAAACAGTGACTTTAATAACATTTTTAAATTACTTAATATGTACGTATTTCATTTGTCATAAAAGTAAGTTCACTTTTTTTTAAATTTTTTAAAATTACTATTCGCCTACTTGTATTTAGAATAAACATAATGCTTTTAAAACACATTTAACAATAGCATTCAATTCCGATGTAAAAATGGGAGAAGTGGGGGGAAAAGTGATGTGGACTCCCTACAAGGTACTAGCTGGATACTAACTGAATACACGTACAAAATTTCAGCCCTCTAGGTTTCCTTATGGAGTCTCTAGACGTGTTAGAAAACAAGCAAAAAAATTAAGGAAATATTGGCGTAAAAATCGTGGGGGTAAGGGTTAAAAGTTGAAACCTCCAAAAAACAGTGTCTGGCTATTAGCTTAACCTGTACACCAAATTTCAGCCCTCTAGGTTTATTTGGGGAGATTTTGACCCGAACGAAACTGTTAAAAAACAAGAAAAATCATGTTCTTTTGGGTATAAAAATGGTGGGGGTAGGGGTTAAAAGTCGAGACCCCCAAAAGGCACCCCCTTGATACTAACTCAATCCGAATACAAAATTTCAGCCCTCTAGGTTTATTCGGGTGACCTGTGCGAGTGGTACAAACTTCGAAAACGTCGAAAATGCATGAAATTGTAGCTTAAAAATGAGGGGGGTGGGGGTAAAATATTAAAACCTCCAAAAAGCACAACCTAGGTACGAACTTTATCAACACACCAAATTTCAACCCTCTACGTTAATTCTGGGGGGTTGGGGGCCTGTTAGATCCAGCGAAAATCGTTTTCCCCCCCTCTACTCCCACCATATCATCCTAGGAAGCTGAATTTTGGATATGTTGTAGATAATTGACCGAAACATTATTTAAAACCGATTTGGAAAAGTTTTATTGCTTTTCCGCCCCCCACCACCCCCTTGAAGGTCGGGTCCGAAAAAAAATTTGCCCAAAATTTGACCCCACTTTGATAGTATTGTTGTGCATCGGAATAAGCCCCACTTACCAAATTTCATCTCTTAACTTCCATAGGGGGGCCCTACACATATTAAAAGGTTGCGGGAATATATATATATATATATATATATATATATATATATATATATATATATATATATATATATATATATCAGACATCTTTTTTTTTTACATAATCGTGTTCTACGGGTCCGAAAACGGATAGCGCCCCTGGTCTCGCCTCTCGCAGCTCTTATCGTATAGACTGTATAAGTCTAATTTTTCGGAGAAAATTCGACTAAAAATTAAAAATTAAAATACAATTTTATGTTACTTATTGAATTAATTCAAAGAAAATCAAAATATCCGTGAGTCTTTATTATAATTTACGTGATATATTTTCGTGAACATAATTGTAAACATAAACATTTTTCTTCATTTACAATCATTGGGAAATATATTATCACCTATTTTTCCTGACTTTCCAGAACATTTTGTGAAATCCCTGATTCTCCCTGACGCCTAAGAGCGTCCCTGACTTTGTACCCTTTGTTCGCTGACACCTACTGTTCAGACAAATCGAACACAATAGTGAAACAAGTTTACGTCACATATTATTTTCGTAGAAAAATTTACTTTCAGGCATTTTGGAAATTTCATTTTTGAACCAAAATAATTATATACCTACCTATGTTCTATGTGATAGGAAGTATGGCTTTAAAAATAAATCCTAGAAAATTTCCTGTTACGGAAGATTTTGCGACGGGGTATTTATTACTTCTTACTTAGTTTATTACCAATGACAAATACGTAATATAATATGTGAACTTTAAATTACATTTACATATTATAAGACGTCAGTGCGTTATGGTTTATGTACTGTTACAGCGCAGACTGGTTATGTGACGCGATGTGGAAGTTATTCAATGCTATCAATTACAAATAAAAAGACAAGTAAAAATAATAATTCACCATACGGCGCGACGCAGTGCGGCTCGACGATGCAATATATATGTAGACGATGTAGACATAAAAATAATATTCATATGAAATGAACCGCAGCAAATATAATATAAAATAATATAAAAACTACTTGCATGTATAAGGTATATGTATATCTATTAATTATCGTGTTTAATATACATTAGGTGCAATATTTCGTAATAAAAAAATTCAGTATTATACAAATATGCTTGTTACTACATAAATAATAGTCATATATTTAATTACTAATTCACAAAAATTTACTGAAACAGCAATGGGAGATACAATCTAACTGAAAACATTTTTAGTATGAAATTATTTGATTAAAAAAGTGAATACACTAATAGAAAATATTAAGTGAATTCTACGTATCGACAAAGGACAAAAAACTGTTCTCATTTCAAAATCAAAAACTTTTTTAATCAGTAATTAAGTATATTGTACATTTACAGTTTGTCTCACAATAACTATTAAGTAGATGAAGCACAGTATGTAAGTATTAAAGAAATGGTCAAGGCACTAGTTTTGTCACTAATTTTATTTGGTTGAAAAGAAATTACAAATGGTGAGTGCTTCTCAATTTGAACTTCTATCTCTCTACAGTTTCCAAACGACTAGACGAATTTTGATCAAATTTTGTTTAATATGAGGTTAAAATTGACTTCTGACTGATTCCTAAAAAGATTTTCTTACTAATTTTATTGTAAGTAATACAATACCGAGTACTCTAACGTCTCTAACTAGTACTTACTTTAAGTTTATATTATAGCAAATATAATAACAACTACTAACTAGAATATAGATATCTACTTAATAAATCTCTAACACTGACAGACTGACTGACAGATAACACACAGCCCAAACCGTTGGGTTCAGAAGGATGAAATTTTGCACAGGCGTTCCTTATATAATGCAAATGAGCACTAAGAAAGGATTTTTTAAAATTCATCCCCTAAGTGGGTTAAATAGGTGACGAAAATTTGTATGAAAATTGGTCATTTTTGAAGTTACAGATATATAAAAATGGCTATTAAAATACATAATTGAATAAATCTTTAACACTAACTAACAGACAACGCACAGCCGCACGGATTTAGAAGGATGGAATTTAGCACAGAAGATATGAAAATTGGCGTTTAGGCTTCTATTTATAAATAAAAGTCAGTTGTGTAAACGTTTCTGGAAATTTATTCCCTAAGGGGTAAAAACAAGAAATGAAAATTCGTATGGGATATTCGCCATTTTTGAAGTTAGAAACGTGGATTTAGGCTTTTGAAAAGCATTAAAAGTGAGCAGAAAGTGAGTACCTAATAAAAAGATGTTGTCGATGGGAAATCCCATCGGGTATACGGCTAGTATCATATAATATATAAAATCACATGATACCTTTATGGAATTTACATAAAAGATTTGGTCCTGTTATATTACTGAGGTGCAAACTTATATGTACATATACTACCTAGCAAGTCATATCAAAGTTTGTTATGTTGGAATGAAAACTGGAACAAAACCTATTCAAGATTTACGCAGGAAATCGTGTAAAAGACAGATGCAATGAAGGACCTTCTTGTATACTGACTGTGTCCTAATTTTACTGATTTGAAGAGAATTTGAAGAGAACCAACTTTATCAAAAAAAATTGCAACTATTACATTTTTTTTTTTTTTTAAAACTATTGCGTATTATATATTATACTTACACGTCACTCTGTGTTTATTACTGAATTATGTGCAGTGCATTTTACAATAAAATAATTATAATTATTTGAATTTTTGTTTGAAACTTTCGGCTTCAATTAATTTTTTGTTTATTGAAATCTGTTATACTTATAAGTTACCTATAACAAAAATTCCATATAGATGAATGAACTTTTTGAACGCACTTGAAATTACTCGTAGATAAATAAATAGAAACAGGTAAGTTCATTTGGCTGATGATATGTAGATGGCTATGCCTGGCCTGTCTACATGTGAACATGCATATCTTACATTATTATGATGTGTACATATTATGTTAATATTATCACGTCTCGTATTGTGTTATTTTAATAGACAACATAAATATATGAAATAATTGAAGATCGGTAACTTACTGATCAATTATTTTGATAATCACTCCTTTACATAGCTTTATATGTAATAAATAATAATTATTAAGTATAAGCGGCAACAAAAGTTTATAGTCATGTATAAAAAATAAACAATTTTTAGTTTTGTAACAATATACTGATAAAAAAATTTTAACATTTTTTTGAAAAACTTTAACAGTAAGTTTAACACATAGAAGGTTATAGACGATATTATGACATCAATCAAAATCTGACTAACAGCGACACAACTGTTTGTCAAAATTGAGTACCAGTTGGACGATTCATCATTATAGCTTACGTTATGACCGTCAACATGTTAAATGCAAAAAGCATTAAAGTTTTCTGAGAATAACTTTGCTAGATCGATGGAAAAAAAACAATCTTATTATGGGATACTTATGTATGGGGTTACATTTATCTGAATGCTTGAAAAATAGGCTTTTTTGAGTTTTTATTTCTCAAAATCACAAGAATAAGTAATAACCAGAATAGTAACAGAAAGAGAAGAAACGATAGTCAGGTAGATTTTGATGCTCGAGGTTTGGAAGAAATTGGAAGAATATGTCAGTACAAGCCGATCAGTTAAATTGTTTTTTCAGGGCAGTAGTGTATTTTAAAGTAGGATTTCGTTAGAAATTTAAATTGTAAATTTTTAAAATTATATTATATTAACATGGAGAATATATCCAAGTCACACGAGGTTTGTTTAGTGAAGAATTGTGAAGAATTGTAATAAATAAATGCTAGTTAACAATAATAAATAATCTAATATTTTGTATTATTTTTTGCATAATTTAAATCCTATACCGGCTCTGTAAGATAATAGGTAACATACCCGGAACCACTTAAAAACTTAAAACCTTTTTTTAAAGGCCCGATCAGTCGGACTCTCATCATCAGTTTTGATACCACCAAAATGACAAATCGCTTGTAGACTTTCAATCACATTTCGTTTGTAGACATTCAATACCGAGGATGAAGGGAAAAATTCGACTTCCGTGATGGAGTCCCACTGCTCATCACGGAGTTATTTTAATATATGTGTCCAATATTTTACAAACCGCTTATATAAAAAGCATCATTATATAACATTTGTAACACATTACATAATACATTAATTACTTAATATTTACACATCAATCAATTAAAAAATTACAGGAAAATTTTAAAGAATTTTTTATTTCTAGCTGCCTGACAATTATTATATAATAATAAAAAAAATGGATATTATGAATGCTTATCTTCTTTTATTTTAAAAATAAAACCTGACTGAAGAAAAAACTGTTCTGAAATAATATAATAAATATATAAAGGGTATAGCCGGATAAGTATATGTGAATCGGCCCAGGAAGCGAATTATTTTAACAACTATATTAACGGTATGGTGAGGTTGTAAGTAATTGATATCTACAATTTTGGCGTCCAAAACTAAGTACTTATGGAGATAACTAAAAAAATTTAAAAAATTACAAAAATTTTTCCTTGGTAACTACTCAACATAAAAAAATAATTCCAAGCTACATGAAGGCAAACCCTCTTAAGAATATTAAACATGTTTATTATCGCATCCGTCCTCATTACTAAGGATAATAATAAGGATAATATCCGATCCAATGTTATTTTTATAGGGTTCCAATTGGGCGATCACTTCAAAAAAAATTCAGTAACTGTACCTTAAGGAGGGGGTAAAGTTAATTCGTACAAAAAAGGCATGTTTTTGTTATTTTTCTGTGACGACACCGTTAAAATCTCTTCATTAAAACCAATGGTACATATTAAAGTATGACATTCGAAGAATATTGTATAAAATTTTCACGAAGAAATATTAAAAAATACAGTAATTGCAGCAATTATTCGGACGTGTCTCGGAAAAAAGTAGAATTGCGGTGTCCCTCATAACTTGATGCTGGATCATCCGAAATAAAAAAATGAAAGTTCATTCGTTAGATAATAGTTTTTACTCAGGCAACGCCGGGAGGGTTGTTCGAAATATCCATTTTTCACTTTTTTGGAACACTTAGAAGGGAAAAACACGATTTTTCGGCTAATTTGTTATTTTAAAATAAAAATTATTAACAAATTTGAAAAAACTCTACAGCGTTACCTCGTAAATTATGTACAGAAATAGTACTCAAAATTTCAAAAGGATCGGTACTGTAGTTTTCAAGTTATGAGGGGTACCGTCTTTGAAAACGTGAGTTGTGGGGAAAGCGTTTTAAAATTTAAAACACTTAAAAATTCTTGTATAAAACTGATATAGAATACTTACTGCTAAACTAAATTTTGTACTCTACACTGACAAAATATACAGTACAGGTATAAACACGTTTGTACCTGCATTGAAATTTCTATAATAGAACTGAGAGATATATATATAGAGAGCGAAACATCTGCCAGGTAACAACAAAAATACTTATAACTTCATCAATTTTGCTCCAATCAACTTGAAATTTTGAGACAATACTCTTGAGATATTATGCATTCAGTTAGAAAAATAAAAAAAGCAAAAAAATTATTTTAATACCTTACTCCACCCTTGATGCACTTAATTACTGCACCAAGTTCTTCAAAATTCAAGGGGTACAACATGATAAAAAAAAAAATTTTTCATTTCCAATCCGCTGAACCGCCCCTCTAGTGGGTCCGACCGTGGAATTATATACATCAATCGAAAGAACTTTAAAAATAAAGTATTGTGTCTAATAAAGTGCTTTTAGCGAATTTCCAGAATGGAAATTCAGCTATTACAGTAGGTCTCATGACGCGACTTGAGCCCGGCACTATGGCAAGAATTTGTTTTGAGGTCCCTACAACCCAAAAATAACATTCACTAAAATTTATATATATATATATATATATATATATATATATATATATATATATATATATATATATATATATATATATAATCAGCACGATAACTCTCGAACGAAATGTCCTAGGTTTACGAAATTTGGTGACAACGTTGGAAGTCCAAAAATCTTGGATGAGTTTTTCAGCCAGACACGTCGGATACCAGGAACATGGTTTTTGTTCTTGCAAAAAATTAGTTTTTTGCCAAAATTTCCACTTATTCAAAAATTTTTGTCAAATTTTTTTACATCATTTAAAAGAGGAGAAAAAATTACATAAAACAGGTCTTTTAACTATTATTCTATGTCAACTAGTTTCCGAGAAAAACTAATTTTTATAAACGAAAATTCGCTAAGTTATGCAGGATGCTGCGACAGGGGTATTTCCTATCTCCTATAGTTTCCGAGATAATCAAGAAAAATCGAAAGATGTACCTATGTATTAAGATATAGGCTATCTGCTCTTGATAGAAAGTCCCAATAGTAACTGTATTGTCGTTTATGTGACACTGCACAGGTACTTCATATGTATAACTTTCCTAGATCCAAACAAAACCATTGTAGAAATATAATAGAAAATTGTCAGAAAATGTGGTGTAGTAACCTTTTTTACCACGTAGAATATAATGCTCATTAGATTCTAATTTTCTACATGTTAAAAAATCCTATTACAGCACATTTTTTGACAATTTTCTATTATATTTCCACAACGGTTTTGTTTTGATCTAGGAAAGTTATACATATGAAGTACCTGTAGTGACGACAACACAATTACTATTAGGACTTTCTATCGGGGAAGATCCCCTATGTCTAAATATAAACTCTTTCGATTTCCTTAAATATCTCGAAAACTAAAGGAGATAAGAAAACACTTCGTAAGAGACAACACTTTATTTTTAAAGTGCTTTCGATTGATATATATACACCCACTGGAGGGGCTATTCAGCAGATTGAAAATGAAAAATATTTTTTTTAATCAAGTTGTGCCCCTTGAATTTTGATGAGACTTGGTGCAGTAATTAACTGCATTAAGTTACAGTTACTGAATTTTTTTTGAAGTGGTCGCCCAATTGGAACCCTATAAAAATAACATTGGATCGGGTATTATCCTTGCTATTATCCTTAATAACGAGGACTGATGCGATAATAAACATGTCTAATATTCTTAAGAGTGTTGGCCTTCATGTGAATTTGGAATTATTTTTCCAAGGAAACAATTTTTGTAATTTTTTAAATTTTTTTAGTTATCTCCATAAGTACTTAGTTTTGGACGCCAAAATTGTAGATATCAATTACTTGCAGCTTCACCATACCGTTAATATAATTGTTAAAATAATTCGCTTCCTGGGCCAATTCACCTATAGGTACTTATCCGGCTATACCCTTTAAATTAAATTGATACATTTTATATTTGTTTCTAATTTATTTTAAAATTATTTAGTGTCAATAAAAAAAAAAAAAAAAAAGCCATATCAACTCATGAAATTTAGATCTAGAAATTATCATTAAATTGAATCCATATCGTAAATAGATTGTCTACATTACATGACTACACAAACATGCTAATAAAATTAAATACATACAATAATAATTATTACTCATGGAATACTTAAGGGGTTACATAGGTTTTTCAGTAAAAAAAAAACGCTATATTTAGTCAGATTTTTTTTTTGCAATATAAGAAAATGTAGTTTATTCTAACTTTTGACATATTACTCGTACGTATTATTTCAAGATACTGTAAAAAAATTCTTACGAAAAAAAAAAGAAAATTAGGCAATTCGCAATTAGGTGTTGAAAATCGTTGATTTTCCGCAGTAGGCAGAGTAACGCGTGAAAGTCTTATCTGAAATCAAAAAATCAAATTTTCTTCTATTAGTAGATGCATATGGCTTGTACTTGAACGGAGGGTTACTGTTTCCGTTCATTACATCTCATTTTACAAGTAGAAAATCAACAAAAAATACGAAAATTTTTAACAAAAATCAAAATTTTGTGTTTGCAACGCTATGAAAAATTAAAATTTCAATTTTTTTTAAAACCCTTTGTTTAAGTAGGTTACAAGCCATAAGTGTCTACTAAAAGAAAAATTTTGTTTTTTGATTTCCGATACAGATTTTGCTGTCTACAGATTTCAGTTACTCTGTCTACGGCGAAAAATCAGCGATTTTCGACAACTAGCTGCCAATGGCCTAATTTTCATTTTTTTTCTATGTAAATTTTTTTACAGTTTCTCTAAATAATATATAATAATATGACAAAGTTCGCATTGGCAATAAATTATATTTTCTTATATGTATTGCAAAAAAATAAATAAATAAATAAAAGTGTTTTTTTTGCTGCCAAAAAACTCAAGTAACCCCTTAAGCATTCAGTTTAATGTTATGCTTTGTATAGACTTCACAATACAAAAAATACAATAATACGAAATATTAAGTCTAAATACGATAAAATTTGCTATTTCACAATAAGATAAGATAAAATTAGCAAAGGTCATAACATTGAGTATGTTTTAACTATTGTTTTATTACAAAATTTTTTGTGATAACATAATGATATGCTTTAATCCACTTATAAAAGAATAATAACGAATCTGTAGAAATTTTGAAAATGTCATTATTTTCGACGTCGATAATTTTCGATAACGAAAAGTAGGTTTTCACAGTCCCAATATGTTTGGAATACACACAATTTGCTTCGCTTAAGCCTTCAAGAATTTCATTTTTTTTCGCTACGACGGCGACGCACCTTTTACGAGATATTTACGATCAAAAGTTTACGTTTACGAAAAGTATCGAAAACTATTTTTTTCAAAAATATTCAAAATCAGAGGGACTGTTAGAGCTTAAATTAAACAATTACAACCAATTTATGCTAAGAAGTTCGCTATCGACAATTTTTGATAAGGAAAAGTAGGTTTTAACAGTCACAATATGTTTGGAATACTCACAACTTGCTTCGCTTAAGCCTTCAAAAATTTCGTCATTTTTGAACGACGATGCACCGTTTACGAAATATTTACGATCTAAGTTTTCAATAAATTTTTATGATAGACCGACTTCAGAGCTAACGAATGCTCAATTCCAGTCTATTTAATCAAAATAAATATGCATTACATACAAATGTGTATGTAAGTACATGTAATTCAAATTTCGTTGCCTTATTTTTTTGAAATTTTTTTATATTTTTTTATTTTCACATTTGTAATAGAAAATGCCTATCTTTGGTGATCTCGAACAACACGGTTTCAAAGAGCACGAAACCAATTAATCGTGTTCTTCGGAGGATTGCTGTACTTATTTTTGTTATTACTTAAGTACGAGTACAGTTTTAATAAATATAGAACACAATACATATTATCCGCAGTTATCAACAGGACAGATTTGTTTATACTGAATTCAAATTTTAAACACAAAAATTTCATATAAAAAATTCAAAAATGATAATTTTAACATTAAGTAGATACATTTTACACACTCACTTGGTATTAAACTGCATACCTACTACATATAGGTATAGAAGCAATACGGTACACGGTGATATTTTTAGGATTATGTTGCACGAATTTCCAAGGAGTTTCTACGGAAAGCAAGTGTTGCAAAATCAACGAAATAATATGCAACCCTATGTGAATGTACTTTTTTCCATCATTACGAAGATGTTTTTATAGCTGAACCTTTTTTATGCAGTGGATAGGGACCGCATAAAAAAAATCGCACTTAAAGAAAATGTAATCAAAAACTTCATAAATAGCTATAAAAAGTATAGTTCGGTCTAGACTGTAAAACAAAAACCTGTTTTATGTGGTAGATTGGGTCTGTATAAAAAAAAAAATTCATAGAAAATAAATAACTCAAAACGCTCAAAACTTCACAAGATCCTAGAAGTTGCTTTTCTAAACAAGATAAAGCATTAATTTACACATGAGAAAATTTTATTTCATTTTTATAAAATTATGAAAGTTGTAATAAGTAGGTATAACTTATATTCTTATGAAATGTACTGATTAAATGCTTAAAAACCACCAATAAGTAATTTTAGCAAAATAAATTATTATAATTAATGCTTACATTTTTTACTATCTATAGCTTTTGATTCACATTATGGACTTTAGTGGCCAGTTGTTTAAAAACCGCATAAAAAAAACTGCACAAAACAAGACCGCATAAAGAAAAGGTTCAGCTGTACTTGGAAACTAAAAGACCTGAAAATACAAAAAAGAACAACTATTTTTTTTTTCTAAATCGCAAAATTAAAAATTTTTTAATGTGGAAAATCATTACACTTCCAATTTTACGATATTATACTAAATTTTCTAAATAAATAAATAAATGCATATATCTACAATCATAAGCAGAGTCGAATTTAGCAAACAGCACTTGGGGCACGTACTGTGAGTACTCCACAGTGTCATTCAGTGTCACATCCACAGTTTGATGCTCTATCATAGAGGCCTCCACAACTGAAATTGCAGTGTTGATAACAGACGTCCCTCACATCATTATTTTTATACTTTATAAAAACTATACATTGTGTTATATTACAAACTGGCTGTGTGGAGAATGAGGAAATGGGAAGAGGCTAGAGGTTCATTTGGAAGGTATGCGTCTCTGCCGTGTCACACTAATCTCACGTATCTCAGAAATGATAGTTTTGAGAAAACTTGATTTGAATAAAATATCGTATTATCTTAATTCGCTCAAATATTATTAAATATCTAAGATAATTGATTTTTATTATGCGTTATTGATTCAATGTTGCAGTATTGATTTAATAACGTATAAATATACTATTTAAAAATATAAGAAATAAGGAATGTGATAAAATCAAAATAAAAATTTAAAAATACAATAGATTAATTATTATATTATTATTAACAAATTAATTAATTTTATATACCAGGGATTGAGTAAAATCCTTTAAACATTGTTACGCGAAATTGTTGTATCTAAAGATATATGACATTCGTGTGACACGGCAGGTCTGTAGTCGTCTTTATAGAGGCTCTATACCGATAGTTATTTAGAATATTCTAAGGGAAACTGCGAGAAACCTTTACAAGCGTAGCTGGCCACGGGATTCGAATCCTCGACCTACTAGTTCGAAGGGTCAGTATTGGGCAGTCAGTTCCCCAAAACTCAACTTGATTAATAATTTCTATATCTGGTAACTTTTTGTAAATTCGACCACCTTGCAGGGCCTCATTTCATATGAAAAGTGCCCGAGGGCCTCCATATAAAACATAAAAAGCCCCCGTTTTAATTAACCCCCACCCAAAACTCTAAAAAATTCAAAAGGAAATATTAAGTAGAGTTAAATAAGTTTTCAATTGACGTTCACTTGACTCAAATAAACGATGCCACTATAAATGAGACTTTTATTGTGACTATATGAAAAAAGCATAATAATCTATATTAAGATACAATAAAATTATGATGAAAAATAGACTTCTTTAGATAAAAATAACAAAAACTGAATTTGTTTTACGTAATTGCCAACCTTGACTCCTCTCTGTTGTATCAAATTATAAATTTTAAGTTTTACATATATTTTCAAACTGTATTCATATTAAACGAGCGCATGCGTTTGTTTTTGTCTTAAATAGGCACATTTGTAATATTAGAAACAAGGTCGTGATACGATGTACAGTTCAATGAAAAAAATTCAGTAATCTAATTGAAAACATTGCAAAAATTTTCCAGTATAAAGTTCATTGATTAAACTTCCAATGTATGTTCAAAATTTTAATAAATTTATTTAACTTGCTGCAAGTATTAGATTAAAAGATCACAACCATAGGCCAATTAAACATATTATATAATTATACATATAAGTAGCCTATAAACTGCGTTTATCAATATGTAAATAAATGAAGCGTCAAAATACGATCAACTACTACTCTATACTACTACTCTTACAATAAATATGGTTCTGTTTACTGAATAACAGACGGCACGTTATGTCCCTCATATCACACCCCGTTAGGTGCTTCAATGAAATAAGTTATAAACTAACTTTACGTGCAGTCCATTGATAATAGCGTTCATTGATCTATGATCACAATAAGTTTGTTTAGACGTGAACCAAAGGTAATAATTAAGTATAGGCAAATACCATTAGATGGACTGAATTCTGAAAGTTGGCCCATGCAGCCTACTCATTTCATTACGCAAAATTCGATTTTTATTCAAACATTTACCGCAAATACGAAATAAGGTCGTGTGCGTAATATCGACCGCTTAAGAAAATATCGACCAGTCTTGGGTACGCAGAAAGAAAAATATCGATTATAATGTATGTGCAGTACATTAAAATGGTCACAGACTAAATAATCTAAAATTATTGTTGACTTACGCAGTAAAGACGAGAGTGTCAGCACAAAAAATTAAATAAATTATTCTTTTTAGTGCTGGCACTCTCATCTTTACTGTGTAAGTCAACAATAACTTCAGATTATTTGGTCTGTGATTACATTAAAGGCTACTAAATATTCGATTTTTTTCTCCGTGTAAAATGAACTTATAGAGATTAGAGACTATCACTCAAAATCTTCTATAAGGTGACTTCGAAATTTTATATTCAATATTAACAACAATCATGTAAATTTTGATTAAAATCGAATTTATAGTCTTTTAGGAGAATAATGTTAATGAAGAATGCCAAAAAAATTCCCGACAAAAACTTAGTAAATAAATTAAGAATTTTTAAGTGGAGAAAAGCTATCTTTTAAGTTAGCTGTAGCTAACTTAAAAGATAACTTTCCTTCAATTAAATATTAATAGTACAATTATCCAATTTCCTTATTTATTCGCAACTGCAGAAACAAAGTAACACATTACGTAAGATAAAAAAAAAACAAAACTTGAGTCTCTCTTGTGAATCTGATCGTTAACTTTGCTGCATTATCCAAATGAAGTTTTTTTACAGTGTTCCATATCAGTGTGCCATTAACAATTGTTAAAAATATTACTTACTTGATTTTTGAATAAACTCAAATTTTATAAATATAAGTTTGTTGTTTCATCATAGACTGACCTGAAACAAAAGAAACAAAATCTGTTAATGATTCTGATGATAAATAATAATGATTCTGTAAGATAATTAAATTAAAAAAAAAAAAATTTTTTTAGTTCCCAGTTGTTGCCACTGATGAAATCATATCATTAAGAAAAAATGTAGGTACCTAATTTTGTAAACAATTTTTCGATTTCCCAGTTCACAATCCCGTAACTAATATTAGTTGACATGAATCTTATGTAAGCAACCATAGAAAATGGAACAAAGTGATTCCTGCATTACAACTTATTACCTCCATACAGCTAGCTGTCCACAAAAAAAAAAAAAAATAGCAAAATCTCAAAAAACTAACTAGTTGTATTTTAGGTGTAAATTTCAGATAAAAAATAGGTGTATTTTAGGTGTAAATTAGGTGTGCTAATAAAAAATTAGGTATTCTTACCGTTTTCGAGAAAACGTAAAAAACAGTAAGTGTAAAAAGCTCGAGAAAAATAATTTGTTTTTCTCCACAGTGCTCCCGTTATTTGTTAGGTTAATAAACATTATACCACATAGTTGTACAGAAAAAATATTGCGCATAAAGTTGAAAGCTTATATATTTACTACAATTTAATTACTACAAATTTGGGCACAGTGATAGTTTTTTTGGATCTTTACACTTTACCATAATTATGGATCTTAACTGAATTTTGGAGTAGCTGTAGTAAATCAAAAATATATACCTAAATGTATATCAAAATACATAATTATATAATTTTAGATGTTACTTATCGAAAATGTTCTTTAATTCATTGGATACGTGATTGTAGAAATGGTGGAAATGTTAAAGATCTAATAACAAAAAACTGTCGACAAATTTGTAAAAACTGAGTAAGCCAAACATTTCTTCTCACATATTTATTTACTTATTTATACACAGTGATAATTTTTTATTACACTGAGTACATAATCATCTGTGGTGATACACTGAAATTGTTCGACTTTCTTCCTCCCTTTTTCAGGTAAAAAATTGGGTACATAATATCCTATTAATTGTAGTTCTCATGGCTTATTTGTCTTCTGGTATCTGTAAATGTTTGTTGCCAGTGGATTATACCCCGAAATAAAAATTATTTTTACATAAAGGATAACTTTAAAGTTTGTAGCACGACATAATTTAATGTAAGCCATACCCGGTACGTCGATATTGAGAACACATTTACGTGTTTTTATGTACGACATTGTGTATTGCCAATCTAAAAATTTTTCCCATACCTTTTCGTCATTATTCGGGTATATTGTACTCAAACAGTTAAAACTGTCTTTATCAGTTAGAGTTGTCATTGAACGTGTTATTGGTTTACTTTTTTTAATTCCCCGGGGTTGTATTGCTATAGCTGAAAGTACCGATTGATTAATGTTGCAAACTTAATTAAAATTCACATAGTGTTTGAAAAATTATCAAACTGGACCGGCTGGCACTCGAACCCGGATCTCTTGGTTGCTAGCCAAGCGCTTTACCAATTAGGCCACCGAACCGCTTGTTCGAGTGCCACTCAAATCCGGTAATTAATCAAACACATCCTCTCTTTTAATGCAAGATGCAGTTATATTTTCAATTTTAAATGTTATCAAGTGCCTTGAAACATTATTAATGTATGTGTAAATACAAAAGTTCGTCATACATTAATAATGTTTCACAGGCACTCGATAACATTTGAAATTGAAAACCACAACACTTGTTTTGCAAAGCATACGGTCTGCTGTTTTATTAGAAAATACATATTTTTTAACAAAATTCAAGAATTGGGTCAAATGTTCCAAAGCAGAAATGACATTTCTTTTGTAATCTAGGAAATAAATTTAAGAAGAAGTCGCTTATCCCAATGGATACTCATGTCAGTTGTCTGGACATCAGTTGTAAGGTTGTGAAAATTCCATATTAGCGCCTGAACAATGTAAATAGTTGGATGAATTTCTGAATGGATACTCAGATATGTTTCAGCGATGGGGAAATCCAATAGATTTCGTTGCATACTTAATATTTGGGCGCGAGTTAAGCATACCAAATGATACTATTTACGATATGCATGCTGTAGTAATGCTAATTTTGTACCACGCATAACGCCGTATTTAAAACACTTGACAAATACATTAATTGGCTAAGGAAACTATTATGTTAAATATTTTTCTTTACAACTATATGGTATAATGTATATATAATCTAACAAATAATGGGAGCGCTGTGAAGGAAAAAAAATATTTTTATCGAGTTTTTTATACTTATTCGTTTAAAAAAATAGTTAAAACTTCAGTTGAATATTTACGATTTATAAGTATTTACATGGTAATCTAAATTTATAAAAAGTTATCACCTTCATAACATCATTATTATTAGTGCTGGTGGCGGCGCTGGGAACGTTGATAGAATTTTTGTAATTTTTCTATTCAGTTACATAACGAAATACATAATATTTAACAAACAGTGGAAGCGCGGTGCTTAACGTTATTAACGTTATACACAGCGCTTCCATGGTTTAAAATATTTTTTACAATTTTTCTTAAAATTTTCATTTTACAAAATTTTTTTCAGCATTGTCGAAAAATACCTAATTTGCACCTAATTCTCCACACTTTACCAATGGGACAGCTAGATTTACATAAACCTACCCATCCTTTTTGTTTCTCACGTTTTCTCGAAAACGATAAGAACACCTAATGTTTTATTAGCACACCTAATTTACACCTAAAAATAGACCTATTTTTTATCTAGTAGTTTTTTGTGATTTTGCAAATTTTTTTTGGGGGGACGGCGAGCTTTATGAAGGTTAACTTATTCATGGCTTAATAGTCACTAAACAGTCTTGTCAAAACCATTTTTTTATTCCTTCTACTCCCTTCAATTTTCAGAATTCCCTATTTTTAATTGAACCACGTAATTTATTGAAACCTTCATAAGCAAATTTGTTGGACGGAAATTTTGCATTAACTGTACTGTATATGTACACACGACACAAAGGTGCAAGAAGAATACACACACGATATCATTTCCTTAACTAATTATTATTTGGTTTAGTTCATTGTTGTTTCATAGAAATTCGATATCTATCGAATTGTTTCTATGTATTTATGTCGATACAACATGCATATAAAACTGAACCATTAGCTAATAATAAATAATAGTCATCTTTTTATTTTTTTGTTTAACCTGAGTACCAATGTCTATTGTCATGTGTCACGCAACGTACAGCGCAGCATTTCTACCATTGTCTTTTCTTCAATACCTAATACTTATTCATCGTTTTACTATGTAATGTAGGCAATAAGTATAGAACCATACCTCGTATTTTTTATAGTTCTTTGTTTCGCTCTTGTGTATCTTTTGTAAATATTCAATAAGTACATTCGTTATGTTATTACGTTTGTTATGAATAATGCGAGCCGCTTTACACATTCCAATTTTATAATATTAAAGATGTGCTCAAATGTGTCAAATGTCCCTGTTGGTACATCAGACGGACCAAAGAAGACTGCAGAGATATTTCCAATTTTCGCTATGACGGCATAAAACGCATCCAGAATCCTAGCTAAATATATTTCACCCGATACCACCTCCACCACAAGGAAATGCTTGGAGTGCAAAGATTGTAAAACTTTTAATATTGTATAAATTTAAAGCACGCAGGGGCTTGAATACTGTGACGACATGTAGTGCCCTAAATATAGATATACGTTTCAAAAGTATGCAAGTATGATTCAGATTTTATAGATATCAGGAGATGGTTCTTTGCAATATTTTCTATACTTCCAAAATTCATCAAATTTCAAGGTAATTTTCTTGACTGATCAAATTAAAATTTTTGTTTTACGGTTAAATCAATTCAAAAGGGTGGCGATTTACCGAATTTTTTAAATACACGTGACCCACCACTAAAAAAGTTTTTACACTACAACTTTTACCAAGATTCCATCACTCATAGTTCAAAATTTTTAATCCAATTAAATTGATTGTCACCGAGGTACCTAGACTTTTTATTTTAAATAGTCTCATCAAATTGATAATATCAAACAATCTGATAGCAAAAGTCACATATAAAGATGGGTTCACATATTTAATAAAAAATTATAACAGAATGAGAAGTTGCATGACTGTAATAATGGCAACATTTACAAGAAATCTAATTATTTGTAAATTTTATTTGTAAAGTAAATAAATCGGAAATATGTACATTTCAAAAGAAAAAAAAAATATTCAGGTATATTCTGGGCCGACGTGACCTTCATTTATAAAGCAATGCTATTTCCTTTTTTATAAGGCAGTGCTTTTTCCTTTTTTATAGAGCAGTACTTTTTATTTTTTTAATAAAGTATTTTCTAATATTTCTTATCTTTCTGCAACGGTTGAAGCCAAAACTTAGGTTTTTAATTAATTAACGGCATAACTCTACAATGCTTTCTCCATTTACTCAGTTTTCTAACACTTGCAGTTTAGGAGATTCAATGAGTATTATCTTCTACGAAATCCATACTTCAGCAACAGAAAAAATTGCCTTTTCAAATCTCATGGCCTAGCCAGATAATTAAAATAGTATTTGCCGTATTTGCTATAAAAATTAATTGGTACCAATACAATGTTAAAAAAACAATTGGATATGTCTTCTTTATATTACGTAATTTAATGAAATTCTAACATTAATGAAGTCTGCAATAATAAAATTTGGTTTTTGTGTTTTATTTCATTTTATTGCAGGCAAAATAAGCACTAACAGCATTAAAAGAAAGTTAATAAAATTCATACAGATGGTTACTAATTAGTAATTAGTAATTACAATCAACAATTATTAATTAAAGAGTAGAAGACGTCCATTTAAAACAAAATACTAAAACTATGAAAGTAAAATTATATATGTATGTATTTATAATAATTATTGTTCAAATAGGTATATAATATACCTAATACATGCTTTAAAAATAATTTTAATTAATGTAAACCACTACAGATATATTGTGTACATATTTACTTACAAATATGTAATTGTAATCTAATAAATAATAATAAAGCAGTCTCCACATTCTCGCCGAGTTTGGACGAAACGAGAATGTAGAGGGTCATTTCGTTGTGTTTCGCGGTTGGTGTTTTAATGCTATTCATATGCTTCGGCCAACCTCAGCGAGGAACTTCGACGAGGAACCTCGTCCTACTTCGGCGAGAAGGTGGAGACTGCTTAATAATAATATTAATTATGACAAAATTTATTGTTTTAAAAAGCATTTTTTAGAATTGTTAGATTATACTATGTGTAATACGAATATATGAACGTTCATTATTTACAACGTGCTACAAGAGCTGTTAGTTCTTATGGAAGTGAAACAATTTAGAAATTTACAAAATTCGACTAGATTCAGGAGGAGTTAAATATACCTACCGTTATTAGATACGTATAGATATATGAGAAAAGAAAGAATTACAAATTTTCGTTTTCACAGAAACGGCTTTGCTGTATTTTCTTTGCTCTGTAATAACTGCAGATCTTATAGCGTTGCTGACAAGTTATTTAAACCAGGAGTTGTTTCTAAAGTTTTGCACCGTTAGACCAGATTGTAAGTACCAAAATATTTGGCAAGCCGAAAAATAATAAAAGGAATTGATGGAATGGAAAAAAGATATTAATTATAAAGCGGCCGGCTCATACCCAATACCTATTACTACCAAAATAACTTGATAAGATAGACAAACTAAACTGATCAAGACAGTACATGTGCATAGTCTGCAAGCGCAAAACAGTATCTATTCATAGTATTTAAATTACTGTAAATATGTAATATTATGTATACGCAACCAGGGCCGGCTCTAGGGGGGCAGCGGAGGCATGTGCCCCCTGAAAGCTTTTAGAGGCGTTTCTTTCGTATCATTTACTTAGGAGCGCAAAAACCATTTTTTTTTCTCATCACTTATTTTTTGTAGAAAAAAATTTTAAAAATATCGGTGCGCCAAAATGTTTAATTTGGCGTTTTTTTCGGGGAGGGCGTCAACAGCAAAGTTTGCCCCTCCCGCTCGTAATGATTGTATAGGTCCGGCCCTATACATATAGGCTTTAGTATTTCAAGTAAACTCCGTATACTTCCAAACACTTTGGGAATCAAAAGAAAATAATTTTTTTCATAATTTTTAAGATCGCATGCTTTGGAAAGTCTTGATTTCTAGCACTAAAATTTAATAAAGAAATTGTAGATAAAAAATTTGTCAAGTGTGTGTTGGATCCAAATGACACAAGGGTTCCTCAATGCTTGGAACTTTTCATAAGTCTCGCTATAAAATGTAGAAAGAAGACCGTTTTGCATGGTTTATTATTTTCGTACTGGAGCACATTGTACACACCGTAAAGTTCTGCTACTGTGTAATATTTTTCTAACCTGCCGTGTTCGTTATGTTTATGTTACATTTTCACAACACTAAAAAAATTTTTCAAACCAATAAATGTCACAATGGATTGATTTATGTTTGATGAACGAAATATTAAGCAGCTTCCACATTCTCGCCGAGGTTGGACGAGTCGAGAATGTAGAGGGTCATTTCGTTGTGCTTCGCGGTTGGTATTTCAATGCTGTTCTTATGCCTCGGCCAACCTCGCGAGGAACTACTTCGTCCAACTTCGGCGAGAATGTGGAAGCTGCTTTATGTTTGTAGTTTGTTGAATTGAAAATCTAAAAATACCAGACTGACCAACTCATCGATTTGTTATTTTGTTTGATATAAACCGAATACAAATACTCGCTAGGAATTTTCATTTTTTGAATGTTTGTTTTTGAAAAACTGAAAAAAAATTATAGAATTTAATACAAAAAAATTTTTTTAACCCTTTTAAACAAACTACACGGTAAAATTTTTTTGTCTCAAAATGCCGGACTCTTTACTGCCAAGTGATAAGTATAATAGATAAGACTACAAAAAAAGAAAAAGAAAAAATCAAAGATCCCAACATTAATTCTTTTAAACAAACCATTTGGTAAAATTTTTTTGTCTCACAATGCCGACTTTTTACTGCCAAGTGATAAGTAGAATAAATAAGGCTACAAAAAAAGAAAAAGAAAAGAATCAAAATCCCAACATTAAAAGAGTGAACCCTAGGATTTTACAAAAAATACATTATACTAAACTATGTTGATAAAACTGAACATTATTTAGAATTATAACGTATTGTCACAGATGGCGGCACCTGTACCAGTGAATATATACATATGACAGCATTTTGAGCCGCCATATTGCAGGACGAGTTAACTCGTCTTAATCATTTAAAGAGTTAAAATAAATGAATTTCAACAAAAAATTTGTATCATTTCATTTAAAAATGAACTGTCACTTTTTATGTTGTAAATTATAGCCTCAAAAGAGAAGAAAAAACATGGCAACTTATATAATACATTAATACATAAATGACGTAGAATTATTTAATTTATTGACAGCGAAGATTTATTTTTATTAGATTCTTGTTTTGTTTTTTAACCTTTTCAGTTCATTTATTTCACGGATGCAGTATAAATTATAAAACTTGAAAGAACTTACCCTACAAATGCAATTCATTAGAAACAAAGAATGTAATATCAAAGAAATATACATACATATACATATAATTCGAAACACTGTTAATCACTGAATACTTGTAAGATAGTTAGCAAAGTTCTAATTAATTATCGTTTGAATGTCTACCTGTTCTATAAATTTTTCGGTGTGGAGAAACCAAACGTACTAAATCTACATCGGTTAATAGTGTTAAAAGTTGATGGCAGTATGTAACACACTGGTCCCTCACACAGAACAAATAGAACGAATACATCTATCTCTTTTCTGCAATCACTTATGTGCTTTTATGTGCATCTTAGGCTGCTTAGTCCTCATTCATTCGCCACCACTCAATGGTTGGGTATGTTTCAATTGTTGTTATATTGTTACTTCTCGTATTAACACGGTATATGTACGTGGTATACGTACATCATACGTTCCACCACCACGTACATATTATATGTATATGTATGTATGCAAGACACCAATATGTACACACATCATCCAACGGACTAACACACACAACTCCGCGTGCACATATATAACATAGTGGTGGGTTATTTTCTATCCTTTGTGGTTACGCTCGTTTCCCTAGTACAGACATAGCAATGTTCGTTCTCTTTGTTCTCTGGTCCCTCAATTTACGTGAATGTGTAGCAACCTTCGTACAGTACCTCACAAAACTGTAGATCAGGGGTGGCCAACCCAAATGATCTTGCGGGCGACTTTGGAAGCGCATCATAACTCCGCGGGCCGCATATAAAATTATGCGTTCCCACATATTATGTATTTGTTTTAATACATTGATTTTCACTACCTTGGTCATTATAAAATAAACACATTTTGTATAAGTGTGATCAATCTCGCGGGTCAAAAAAAATTCTAGGCGGGCCACATGCGGTCCGCGGGCCGCGGGTTGGCCACCCCTGGTTTAGATAAAAGTTTCTTTAAAAATTCTTTTTTAATTTTTTACGAGATCTTTTGTACAAAAGAAAATAGAAATAAGAGAAATAAATTCTTCAAAATCTGTACTACAAAATCATACTAGTTAAAATCACAGCAAATATTATAACTCTGCTTAAAAAAATTGAATTAAAACACGTATTATAGCACTCATAAAAGCCTTTAGACAGAACAGCAAACAAAAAAATTACAAGTTCGGAACATAGGATAATAACTATTTTTGATATTTCATTACACATATCCCTTTGCTTTAATTATTGTTTGTAAGCGATTGGGCATTGATGCCATTAACTTTGTTGTAAAATCCGGACTGATTTGGCTCTTTTAATCAATTTAAAGCTTTAATTAAATCCTGTTTATTAGAAATATTACCTACGTTTTCTTATTTGAACACTTAGATATTGGCCGTAGATGTTTCATTTTTTTAAAAAAAAGTTTTAGGAGAATGTTTCGAACACCTTAAGGAACATAATTATGAAGAAAACAAAAATCGATTTTTTTTGGCGAATCTTCCCTTAATGCAATATGTAATACATCGGTCCTTCAATTTACGCGAATATGTAGCAAGCTTCGTATAACTTAGGAAATTACAAATCGGCACAAAAAAATTTATTGACAGTACACAGAAATCAGACTCTATGAACTCAACGTGCTCAACGTCGTTAAATGTGGAAGAAACTAAAAGAAAATTAAAATATATACTACTGATTCATATATGTATATATACTTACTTATCTATTATACATAATATGTGATAGGTACTAATAAAATTATTGTTTGTAGGTATTAAATTTAATAGACATGCGATTTTAAAATGCGATTGACTGCTGTGCTGTGCCGTGCCGTGCTGTGCTGTGCTGCGCTGGGCTGGCTGTGTGTTGTGCGGTTGTGGTTGCGCTATTACAACTTGCTGGCTATTAGCAATTTATAATGTGTATATGTATGTATGTATGTATGTATGTACCTATAATATGTGAAATGTGTAATGCAATGTGGAATGATGTAACAAATAAATTGTTCACTTCTGAAGGTCAGACAAGTTATTTTGTTTATGTCTGTGCTAATGAAACACAAACACCAACCACATACTTCAGTGAATCAGTGAATTTTAACTTTAATTAATTGTCTATTAGCGCTCATTATTTACCCAGACAAAATTACATTTAATAAGCACTCAACCGTACAGATAGGTACCATACATATACATGCCAGTATGTCTGTAAACAATCTAGAGGTAAGTAAGTAAATAGTAATGGAGCCAGTACATGCATTTTTGTAAGTTCTTCACATTTTTAAATAAATAACAAACATTTTCCCCGTATGATTTTAAAAGTGCTACGGAATAGAAAATTCTAAAGCTTTGGTCTATTAGACCTCAACAAAATGGTGGAACAATCCATGTTCAAATTGAATAGATTAATGGAACATTAATGGGTCAACAGTAACCAAAAATTTGTAAAATCAGCGTAGGTACAGAGAAAGAGAGATAAAATAATACATTTAAATACAATTTTATCTCTTTTTTCAACTACCCGGCAAAACTTGTTTGTATAGGTGTCCGTTCTATAACACGGTTTCATTCTTACAAGGCAAGAAAAATTGTAAAAAAAAAACTTTATACAACACGATTTTCCATAACAAGAACTTTCTATAATTTATTTATTTCTATATTAGTACTAAAAAATTTAAGCAAAATTAAACAAAAAATTCAAAATTATAGGAGGCAAGTCTGTATAATATAGTGCATATAGTTAGTTGGTCTAATATTTCGTTTAAAAAGGACGAGAACTTTATTAAAAATTTGTAGTGGAAATATGCTCTAAAGTCTAAAGCATAGCTCTCGAATATTTTCCAAGCTCCTTTCATCGCAGAACACTTTTTAAGCTCTGAAACTTGTACAGAACATTTAGTTCTAGTGGTGGCCTATGGAAATGGCGAGGCAAAGGCGGTCCACCCCAGGCCTACACCAGATTTAGGATGTTCTGATAGAGGACCCGGAACAAATACCAATGCTTGGCATTGGTATTTGTACAAAAAAAAATGCCCCTGTCGCAGCATCCTGCATAACATAGCGAATTTCCATTTACAAAAGTACGTTTTGCTCGGAAACTAGTTGATATAGAGTAATAGTAAATAAAAAAACCTTCTTTATGTGATTTTGTCGCCTCATTTCACCAAATTTTTTTCCCGAAAAATGTCCAAAAAAAAAGTAAAAATATATGTGTGTGTGTGTGTCCGCACGATAACTCAAGAACGAAACATCTTATTTTTAAGAAATTTCGTGAAGTGGTAACTCCTCCTTGAGGTTGAGGACTTTTTTTTCTTATTTTCTCAAAAACTAGCTAACCTAGAATAATAATTCAAAAACCTTTTTTATGTGATTTTTTTCCGTCTTTGCAATGGTGCAAAAAAAAGTGGCAAAATCTTTTAAATTATAGCAAATTTTGGCAAAAAACTAATTTTTTGCAAGAACAAAAACCATGTTCCTGGGATCCGACGTGTCTCGCTGAAGAACTCATCCAAGATTTTTGGACTTCCAACGTTCTCACCAAATTTCGTAAACCTAGGACATTTCATTCGAGAGTTGTAATGGATGTAATAGCTGAATTTCCAGAATGGAAATTCGCTAAAAATCGCCAAGCTTTGAGCAGCGGTCTTCTTTTTTTTCCTTTGCTCATCAGCTCAATTTTTACCTAAAGTAGTAAATTTTGGGGCCCGAATTTTCCCGCCCCCGGTCTTTGAAGGTGTTATTGAGCTACTGCTTCCAATAGAAACATGCTATGTTATTCTCTTGCTACTTTTAATAGCGTCTTCCCCGGCGCCACTTGTTAAAAGTTTGCCACGGAACACAGCTTGGGAAATACTGTTCTAAAGCAGACAGTAATTGTCTTTTAAAGCAATTAGGACATATAGTCGGCTATTTTGATTAAAAAATGGAATTTTGGTATCTATAAAATATTTGAGTGCCACTAAAACATCAATATGTACCTCATTCCTGAATAAAAAATCTAATTTTTTATATTTCCTCATTAATGATTTTCCAGTTCTTGTTAATATAATCAATTTTAACTCTTGCAATTTCTGTCATTTAGGTAATTTTATTCAATTTCATAGGTTTCTAGTCTTTATTATTAAAAATCCATATTGATGGATATCTGCATTACCTATATCTCTCGGTACATTTTTAAAATAATAATCTTAAAACTTTTAATTCGAAACAAAATTTACAATATAAAATATAACCAAAGTAGATACACAATATTCGTTGCATTTTAAACGTTTTAAAATGAGAGACTTTCTTTCCACAATACAAGTGATTATTTTCCTTTCTTTAATATCTGCGTCTACAACAGAGATTTATAAAATTCCGCTTTTTTTAAAGGTTTATCGAGGTGTAAAAAATGCATTTAAAAAACTCCGATATCAGGTTTCTTTGCAAATTTCTGTTTCTTTTTGTCAATAATAATTCAATATGTGTTCATTCGCTAATCTCTCCGTACTATATTTATAATGTTGTGTGAGAAGAAACCAAATTGACATACATACAACTGACCGAACAACCAATCATTTGTGTCCTGCACATAGTGTCCTGTATTCTTTCAATAAAAGACGAAGACAATAATATCGGTTTGCATTTGAATAATAAAAAAAAAACTGCTACAAATTTACTACCCTCAAAAAAACATTTTCAATATTACTGAAGCATTAAATTCGTATAAAAAGTAAAAATATTACTGGTATGTACATGACCAGCCACGTATGTAACAGAAATGTAAGTGTGATTCTTCATTTCTTCATATTCCAGAAGAGTGTAACTGCGACACGATTCGTCGTTTAACTTTGTCAATTATTCACTGGAAATAAAATTAACATGTAGGGGAGACTGGAGTAAAGTGGCCACTGTAAAACAAAATGTTGTTAGTTTATTTATTTGAAAAGAAATACAAATTAGTAAGTATTTAGCATATAATTGCTTTAGTGTAGAACCAATAATCATCAATATATCAACGATATCTTGAAAGATATTTTTGCAATTTTTGTTTTTGGTAACATGTGTAAAGTGACCACTTTACCCGCCTATGTTGGGTAAAGTGACCAGGGAGACTCATTTTAACCCAAAAAGTAATCTTGAAGTAATAAACATGTTTATATACAAAATCAAACTATATTTGAATCATTAATTATTATCAGGTATCGGATTTCTTTCGGATCAGACAGTTTCGTCTTAAAGCAGTCTCCACATTCTCGCCGAAGTAGGACGAGGTTCCTCGTCGAAGTTCCTCGCTGAGGTTGGCCGAGGCATATGAATAGCATTAAAAACACCAACCGTGAGACACAACGAAATGACCCTCTACATTCTCGTTTCGTCCAACCTCGGCGAGAATGTGGAGACTCCTTTAGCATATGCAGGTATACATATTGCACTCAATGTGACTAAAAGTTCAAAATATTCATAAAAACAACGTACACAAGTTACATACACACACATACATATGTGTATCAAAATATTATTTATACGTATTTTATGTAAACATCCTTTTTTTTTCTTTTATTTATTACCTGCACAATTGAAAAGTGCCACTGTAATTTTAATTGACTATCAAAAGTATTTTTGTTTATATTATGTATGTGATTTATGTGACATGTCATTTTAATTAAATAAATTCATCTTTTTTTATTGTTTTCAATTTTGAGAGATAGAAGTATAGTTGCTTGTTAAAAATTTGTTTTTCAATAATAAATAATCTTAGTAAATACGTACGTCTTACCTATTATAGTGGACCGTCTAAATATTCAACAACTTTTCAATATATTTTACAAAAATTTTTTCCGATTTTTTGAATTTTCTTACTTTCGTCAAATAAAAAATGCTGTTAGTATTCTAAATGGTGAAAAATGTAATTTTTGACCAATTATATTCATTCAAATGTGCATAATTTAATGTAATTTAGTTGCAAAATTTTATTGAAATAAGTACGGTCCTGACCTGTCCGAAGAAACCCGGTACCTAATTATTATATATCAACGGACGGACGGACGGATATTGAAGCCTCATTACAAGGGTTCCTTTTTCACATTTTCTCTCGGAACTTTAAATAATTAAATCAGGCAATTCTTTTGTTTATAAAATATAAAGACCTAAATAAAAGTTCTGAATTTAATATCATATGGTAAAATATTCCAAGAATTCAATTTGAGTAGCGATCGGAGACACTGACCACTTTGCCCCATTATAAGCCTAGCCACTTTACCCCGTTAGACGCCATTTCGCCAAGCCACAACTACTTTAAAGAAAGAATTTTCTGCTTCATCGTATACTACCTATATCATTTTAAAGGTAATTAGATATTTTTTAGCTATCCCAATTAAAAAATTGTATTCGTAATTAATAAAAAAATAATGAGAATACAACTTAAAATTTACCTTACCTATATTATATCAACACTAGAAAATTAAGAAGTATTGTTATAATTCATACAATCTAACCACTGACGTTTTAATAGAATACTAATGGCTTCTCTACAAGCTAGTATTCAACTTCGCTACCAGATTGGAGTAGCTTCCGTTGAGTAAAGGCCAATGGCCATTTTACCCCAGCCTCCCCTAGATGTATTTAGATAGGTAATTTAATTGACTCAACAAATTAAATGCAGATAAACTTCGTAGCAAACAGTCATAAAGAAATAAATTAGCAAAAGAAGCTTTCCAGACAATGATATTCTTATCATTATCAGCTAGAATAACTTTGGTATCAAAAATATTGAGTACTTATTGCAAATGTTACATAACTTTGGAGGTATTGTAGGACAGTAGTGGTATTATTTTTACTGTATGTTTAATAGACTTAGCAACACATAAGTAGTTAATTCAATCCAATCACGGGAAAATATTCTAGTAAAATACTAGGGTGTACCACTTATTCATTTCTATAGCTACCTACTATACAACTAGCTAACACAAATATTTCAAATAAGATACAGATTTCTATGTTTCCAAGGTTTCTTCTTTAGTAATACCACCATGGAACTATCCAGCATCTCCCTCTTTCCAAATATGTATCTTTCTTTGGATATCTTTTAATAGCGCTTTAAAATTGTCTAGTTTTTGTTTTACTGTGAGTGTCTAGCAATAGTAGACACTTTGTCGATTTGAAAACTAAGAAAGTCGTATTAGATATTACATCACAATTTAATATTACTACAACTTGCGAAATGTAAGAATATGAGACTTGAGATGTGTACAAAATTTTAGAGTCTTTAGAAACTGTACTATACTATAATTTGGACTTATACATATAAACTATTGATGGACTTATCTCGTCCCTTTTTAACTGTCGTTAAATAATTAAAATGGCACATTTAGATATCCTGTTTTTCAATTAATTACTTTCTATTTGCGGTGGTTTTCTGCCATCGATATTCCGTTTGTTTGATAATTTTGGTTAATGTAGGTGCTATTTTTCCCGCCTCATGGAGATGTTAATAATATATCTTAGTGTATAGTTATCAGAGACCTCAACACCCTTGGATTTTATATGGTTTGCCCGTTTTTTATTAAAGATACAAAAGCAAACTGGAACTACAAAATTTTTCTAAAATTAGCTCTCTATTTGCCTTAGGAACTCGCTTCACCAAATTTAAAGATATATCTGTCCTGTCGCCTCTGCATTTCCGTAAAACAAAAATTTTTAAGAAAACTTTCTAACTTTTTTCTCTTTTCCTATCACAAAATAAATGAAGAGCTAAAAAAAAAAACGCGGTTTTCAATTCCAAATTTTGCCACCCGGTGCCAGTGCTCTGCGTGCTCATAGTGTAAATGCAGCACTGGCAATAACATAGCGAGATTGAGCAACAAGCAAGGTTTAAATGCCCTTTTATAAGTTCTTGAAATTAAACTTAAACATGCACTAATTCTAATACTACAAATTATTACTTAATAAATAATAATTTATACAATACGGACTAATAAGGTGCAATTTGTACGTAATTACCAAAAATTTGATGGGAGGCAAATTTTACAACTTTAAGCTGCTGTGCATCCAAATTTTACGCCCCAAACTAGATTTCGTCGCCGATTTAGATATATTTAAGTCCAAACAAAATTCATCCTCATTCTTAAATGTGGCAGCATTTAAAAGAAAAAAATTCGGTGTCTCCCCCATATATATTACCGGTCTGGTGAATGTCTGAATATGATAATACATATAGAGTATATAGACAATGGTGGTGGTCTTTAAATCACCAAGAACAAGTTACAGGCACGCATGAATATGTACACGACGTACATGTAAGTATATATAAATCTATAACAAGTTTTTGTAGCATGTAACAAAACAATGGCAAAAAACATGTAATATTTAAGTAAATTTAAAAAAATAACAATAATAAAGATTTGAGTAATTGCATTATTTTGTTCTTCATCGTTTTTTCACTGTCTCTACAACTGGCTGAGAGGTCACTGACTGCTCCGATTTTATGCTTGATAACGAAATCTGTTTTTATAAGATATGGCAGGCAATATGTTTATTGTATAAAGAAAAATTGATACATATTTATTTTATTTAGTATAATCGCAGTTAAATAGTGATAGCTAAGCAACGAAAATTTTCCGTTTTATGACGCTGCTGATACTGATTAAATCACAATCATTGTCAGACAACATAATAATAAGAATAATTAAACTACAACTCAGGCAGATATTTAGATTTTAAATCACTAATAATGACGTCACTCAAATCATTATATTTCTGTACTTTATTTAGGGTAAAGGCAGGTAAAAGTACGCAGGCGTGTAAGAGTACGCAGAATTTAAATAGGTTTTTATCTTGTCTATGAATACCGTGAATATCGAATATAATAGTTTATACCGATTAGCACGATACACGATATACTCACATCAAACAAATGTTATAAAAATTACCATCTTTTTAATAGAGTGTATTTTGTCTTTAGTTCATTCAAAAGGTAAGATAATTGCCTTTATAGATTCTAAAAACATTTTACTTTTATTTGAATTTCATCTATAAACTCAAAGATACAATTAATTTTTAATTGTTAACGTTTAACTGACAAAAACAGATTCTTATAAGAGTACGCACCCTAAAAGTTGATAAGAGTACGCACGTTTCTATTAAAATTTCTATTTATTTTTAAATGGGTTTTTGAAAGATGAGTTATCAACGAAAATTCAATAGGAAACTGATATTTACAGAAAGTATTTTGAAAAATATCCAAAAAAAAAATAAATAAATAAAATAAAAAATTGATAAACAAAAGAGCTATAACAAAAAATGGGGTTAGCGGAATGCACTCTTAGAAAAAGACAAGCTTAGAAATGTGTCATCCTCCCTTGGGAGATACAAAAGAACATTTTGAGAAATTATGGGGCGACAATTAGCGGAACATATCCGCGAATTAGATATTATCTTTTATAGAATAACGTTACAGCAAGGTTAAAATACACTGCATCTGGATATGCTGTATCAAATAATATATCACATAGGTTTAATGACAAGAAGAAAAATAGCAGGAAAAACATGGGTAGCAGATTTTTGTAAAAGAGAATTTAATTTTTCGCCGACCAGAAAAATATTCATTAGCGAGGATGGTGAGCTTCAGTCAGACACAAGTAAATAGGTTTTTTCACAATTAAGAAACACTTTATTCGAAGTATCACTTCGGTGCTTCTCAAATATATAATATGGATATGATAAGTGTTGCTCCGAACAAAATCCCTAAAATGAATAAAATTAAGGGAAGAGTATTTATTTTAAAAATTTATTTGTGAAAATTGTTAATGCGTACTCTTAAAATAACCTACCTATGCGTACTCTTAAAAGCAAATGCTTGAAAGAGTACGTTTTTGCAAGTTAGAGAAAAAACATTTTTTTCCTATTAAAATTTTAAAATTATGATTTTTTATCATTAGCAATAAGTTTAAAAGAATATTCTTTTTGTAACACAACTATTTTGTTTTTACTTAAATTAAAGATAAAGGCGCTATGTAAATACAAAAATTAAGTGCATACTCTTACCTGCCTTTACCCTATAGTTACCTAAAGGATAGGGTTTGGCGAGAAAATCACCAATAATTACTAACAAAAATTAGTTATTTATTTTGCGCGGTTTCGAAACATAGTTTCGCCCTCAGGCAAACTGTACCTATGCATATATAATAGGGTGCATTAGGAAATAACTGATCAGTTAAGCACACTGACTAGGAAAAAAAATTATAACATAACCAATACATCATTTAGACTGAAATATGCCATCCCTCAATTTAAATCATTTTTTCTTTTTGAAAAAAAAAAAATTAAAACCGAAAAATAGGACAATAAAATACCAATAATTTATCAGTCAGTACCAGTGATTAATCAAAAAAAAGTTTTTGAGATAGAAACATCTTAAACTATTTTATTTAATTTAAAAATTGTACTTTTATTTCAATGTAATACAGTCAAGTTCCCTATAACGCGGCTAATTCATACCGCGTTATATGGAAATCGCATTATAGCAGACTCAGAAAAATAAAAATTTATACGGCGTTGTTATATGGAATCCATTTCCGTGTCATATGAAGATTAAAAATTAATACAAATCAAGTAAATCGTATCGCGTTATATGGTATCTCTAATAATGAAATAACAAATTGTATCTTAATCAGACCTATATAATAAAAACTGTATTGTCAAAATATCAGTTTATGATTGATACGGTTTAAATTAATCAAATTTTATAACAGAAATGATAATGAATACTTATATGGAATTTTACAGTTTTAAAAAATATTGTTCGTTTCGATATCGAGACTCTTCAATATTTAAATAGTCCTAATATGCTTGGAATGCTCACAAATTCCTTCGCTTAAGCTTTTAAAAATTTCGTTATTTTTTCGCTACGACAAACGGTTTAGGGAATATTTACGATCAAAGTTTACAATAACGAAAAATATCATTTATAAATAAATATATTAAAAATAGGTACATTTTATGATAGACCGAATTCAGAAGCACTTTGAAAACTTAACACTTCGAATGTATACTACTATAGATGATTTTTTTAAGTCATTTGAGTTGTTGAAATTTTCTTTTACGAAAATCGCGTTCTATGGAGACTGTATTACATGAAATTCACGTTATCAGGATATCGTGTTATAGGAGATTTGACTGTACCTACTCATATTTTTGTTACTATTAAGGGGGGAGGGTCCTCCAGACAACAGATTTTTTAATATTTTTTTTTTTTGAGAAACTGGATACATTTATTGTATCAAATGAGGTTTCGTAGTATAGTACATGTTGTCATGTATCCACTCATAAATTTTTATCCAAAAAAAATTTAAAAATGACGGCGCTACAGCTGTTTAAAGTTGACTCTTTCGATTTGCGCTGTGGAATGCCCAGCCTCCTGTAATCAACTGACTTCAATCGGACAAAAAAATTTTATCAAAACAAGTCATTACGCTTTGCATATACTTATTTCTGATGAAAAAATTATTTTTTTCACACTTTAAACTTAAAAAAAAAATTTTACTTTTTTTTATAAACAAATTGTTATAAACAATGTTTATAGTAATAGTTTACGCAAAATTTTAGGTATGCGCAAAGGCCAATATCTTAAAGAATATCTGTACAAAATTTCAAGTTAATATCTTAATAATTTTTTAAATTATGTTCCACGGCGCGGAAAAAAACGTGTCTTGAGAAAAACGCGATTAAAAAGTTTTTGTTCTTGAAAAGTAGAGTTAAAAGCAGTTGATCGTTATCTAAGATAATCTTTCTATTGGGCTTAAAACGTTGGAAGTGTATTCTTTAAGATTCAAATGAACTTTTAAAGCAAAAAATGTAATGAAAAATTTGAAAGATTTGGAGGACCCTCCCCCCCTTATATCATTATACTAGACTTCTGAGGCTGATCAATCACTGATCACAAATAATTTTGCAGTAATTGGTCAATTTGATCAATTACTGCAAAATCACATATTCTTATTTTCAGTAATTGGTCACCCCGTATTAACTCAAAAACACTAAATTTATGTATATTAAATCTAATCACGAATTATGAAAGAGTACATTTTAAGCATAAAATTAGACGTGTATTTTATTACTCTACTTTAAAAACTAATGAGTACACTTCAAAAATAAATTTACCTGACAAATGCAGGAGGCTAGTAGTAACGACAAAAAATTGACAGAACACTATAACAAAAAAAACGCCGAGAGCAGCGGAGCCCCATCACGGAAGTCGAATTTTTCCTTTCATCTTCGGTACTGAGTGTCTACAAGCGAAATATAATTGAAAGTCCACAAGCGATTTGTAATTTTGGTGGTTTCAAAACTGATGATGAGTGTCCGGTTGATCGGGGCTTTAAAAAAAGGTTTTAAGTTTTTAAGGGCTGAATCTCAGTAAATTTCAATTTTGTGGCGACAGCAGTTAACAGGGAAAAAGCCAACACAATTCGTACGAGGGCATTTCTATCCATGCTTATCCGCCAATTGCCTTTGTGTTTTATTTTTAAATATTAAAAAAGGAACTTAAATAGTAAACTGGAAGGCTTTTATGAAGATATTTTTTCTTTCCAAAAAAATCCAAAATTTCTATTTTATAAATAATAAAAATCCAAAATTCCTAATTTATAAATAAACAGTGACTTTAATAACATTTTCAAATTACTTAATATGTATGTATTTCATTTGCTAAAAAATTCTATTCACTTTTTTTTAAATTTTTTAAAATTACTATTCGCCTACTTGTATTTAGAATAAAACTAATGCATTTAAAACACATTTAACAATAGCATTCAATTCCGATGTAAAAATGGAAGAAGTGGGGGGAAAAGTAATGTGGACGCCCTAAAAGGTACTAGCTGGATACCAACTGAATACACGTACAAAATTTCAGCCCTCTAGGTTTCCTTAGAGAGTCTCTAGACGTGTTAGAAAACAAGCAAAAAAATTAAGGAAATATTGGCGTAAAAATCGTCGGGGTAAGGGTTAAAATTTGAAATCTCCAAAAAGCAGTGGCTGGCTATTAACTTAACCTGTACACAAAATTTCAGCCCTCTAGGTTTATTTGGGGATATTTTGACCCGAACGAAACTTAAAAAACAAGAAAAATCATGTTCTTTTTGGTATAAAAATGGTGGGGGTAAGGGTTAAAAGTTGAGACCCCCAAAAGGCACCCCCTTGATACTAACTCAATCCCAATACAAAATTTCAGTCCTCTAGGTTTATTTGGGTGACCTGTGCGAGTGACACAAACTTCGAAAACGTCGAAAAAGCATGAAATTGTAGCTTAAAAATGAGGGGGGTGAGGGTAAGATATTAAAACCTTCAAAAAGCACAACCTAGGTATGAACTCTATCAACACACCAAATTTCAACCCTCTACGTTAATTCTGGGGGGTTGGGGGCGTGTTAGATCCAGCGAAAATCGTTTTTCTCCCTCTACTCCCTCCAAATCATCCTAGGAAGGTGAATTTTGGATATGTTGTAGATAATTGACCGAAACATTATTTCCAATCGGTTTGGAAAAGTTTTATTGCTTTTCCAAATTTGAGCTCCTAACTTGCATAGGGGGGCCCTACCCATATTAAAAGGTAGCGGGAAATATATATATATATATATATATATATATATATATATATATATATATATATATATATATATATATATATATATATATATATATATATCAGACATTTTTTTCTACAGAATCGTGTTCTACGGGTCCGAAAACATATGGCGCCCCTAGTCTTGCCTCTCGCCGTTCTTATCGTATAGGCTGTATAAGTCTAAATTTTCAAGGAGAAATTCGACTATAAATGAAATTACTGATATGCACTTACCGCAAGATCTGTTTATTAGTATTATAATCCTACTATAAATTCGGTTGAATAAAACAGGGGTGATTGAACTCCGTCACTCTCAGTCATCTTACCACTAAAATTTATCCAACGAAAGAAAAATTATTTTGGTTACGTATTAGAAAAGAGATAAAAGTAGTTGTCGCAATTTTTGTAAGAATTTAAAAAAAAACAATATATTAAAATTCTGAAGCGAAACAGAAACTTTAGTTTTTTCGAGAAGTTAATAATTTATTAAAATTCAACGACAATGATCACCCATAACCAAACAAATTCGGTCGCTACTCACCTGGTGCGACTCACATTGTGATAGCACAACTTTTATAATATCTATTATTAAAGAAATACACACATCTTTACACAACATATATGTCTGTATATACACATAATGGTATGTATGAAGTATGCATTCGCAAAAAAATTTGCGAATATCTAACATAAATAAAAAGAAGACTGGTTTTGGAAGTTTATATTTTATAAACGTTATGTAGAAAAAAATTTTTGTTTAACCAAAAACTGGTTTCTTGTGTTCAAGTGGCAAAGTACACATTCTTCATTACATGTATTATAAAAATATAATTTGTGCAAATTTTGTATTCTCTTCTCTTTTCTCAGATAATGATAATTTGCAAAATTATTTTTGTGGAACAATGTGTATGTGGAATACGTTATAGTGCTCCAGATGTTCGCAAAAAATTTTTAGAGATATTAAATTTCAGCTTAAAACACGACAAATTATTCGGCAATTTTTGATATTTGACCATTTCTTTTATATGTACTTATTACACCATATACTTCCTATGCAATGCAAGCACAGGTTTATTGTTTAATTTTGTAACAAAACTATTCGACGCAATAAAACCAAATTCTGAATGATATTCTAGTATAGAATGTTTTTAGTTTTTCTTAAAAAAATATATATTTATAAGCTTTTATAAGAATATACCGCACATTATTCCGTGTTATTTCCGACGATGTCATTTGCGATGATTTTCAGATAGAGGAATTTGACCCGTAGAGGAATAACTCAACTGACAACACTGTAAACCATTAGTCAACAATTAAAAAATTTACTAATTAAGATCAAAATTTGTCTGGTTACAGAATGAATTTGTCACAGACGCTAGCGTACATTACAATAAAGAGTAAGATAAATATGATAAATATGAATATGCCGAAATAATAAAGTTGTGTAAAACTGTCATGTTATAGATTCAACAGAGGAGACTTGTTTAAATCTATTTGGTAGTTCAAGATAATATGATTTGGATCCTTGTTCAATGTTCATACTATATCTCCAACTTTGGATTACCTATATTAGAAACATGCCAATCAGTCAAACTCGAACAACAACCAAAAATATTACACATCTGCAAAAAAGTCGAAAACTTGACATTTTAGAAGCACTAGAAATTAATAAATTGAACAAAGATCCAAATCATGTTATCTTGAACGATTAAATAGATTTAAAAAAATCTCCGTTCAAATTATAACATGACAGTTTTATACAACTTTATTATTTGTACAACCCTTCTAATCTTTTTTTGTTCTCATCTGATCGATTCAATTTGCACATATCCGAGGCCGGACCGTAAGTGCCGCACCAGACAGGCTAAAAAATGGCGCCCCTGTAGAAAAAAATATTTATTTTTTCCTTCCAAAAAACAAGTAACGAGTAAAAAAAATGTCTCATACCTAATTCTGGCGCCCCCAAGACCTACTCCACCTGCCCTCCCCAGATCCGGCCCTGCACGTATCTTCTGGAGCTGATGGTTTCTACTAGTGTTTAAATTTTTAATTTTAGCACGCCCTATCGGTTCATAGGCGGTGCTGATCCAATTGCAAACTTTATACATGCCACCACATCGTGTTACCATAATTATTAGGTCGTCCGGAGCAAAGTTGCGCGACAGTTAAATAAAAATAAATATATTAATTGTGTTTTATTTGTTTATTTAATACATGTACTACAGGACGATTCTCTGACAAGTGGTCAATACAAATGAAATTTTCGAAATGGAATAATTTAATTGGAATCTAGTTTTTGTTGTAAAAAAACATAAACCTTATCAAACAAGTAAAATTTTTGAAAAGTGACCCGTTGTAATTTGTCACCAATATCTAATTTGAAAACAAATTTCAGTATTGTTTTTTTAACACAGTGATACAATTAAACAAGCTCAAATCATATGAAAGGGTAAGTCTAGGCTTAAGGTACACATAGCAGTGCGACTTTTTACGCTGCATTGTTTTTTCCTAATAAAAAACAACTGTTTTCACAAGTGTGATCTCCTCTCCTGTGCGTCACGCATAATATGATTTTTTTAAGTTATCTTTGAAATTAACAAATGAATTTTCTTTGAACGTAGGTTGTAAAGGTAGAATAACAGTGCAAATGCAAAAATATGTTTACATTAAATTTACATAATCTTGGAATTTTTCAATTTTTAATTTAAAAAATATCCCGTGCGTCACGTGACATGCAGATTCGACCAAGAAAATGAATAAGTTTACACGTTGGGTGTGGTAATACATGGTTATCATAACATTTTAAATAGCATACATTACACATTTTATGTATGCAGTGCCGGATTTACACTAGGAGCACGCGCGGCACTAACCCCGGGCGGCAAAATTTGATAAAGATATTTAAATAAAGATATTTAAACTAGAATGTAAACTTAGTACAATTATTCAAAAAAAGTTCGTAAAAAAAAATACCCCTGTCGCAGCATCCTGCATAACATAGCGAGTTTCCGATTATAAAAATTAGTTTTTCTCGGTAACCAGTTTATACACAATGATGGTTTAAAATCTTTTTTATCTGATTTTTCTCCTCTTTCTAATGGTGTAAAAAAATGTTGCAAAAATTTTTGAAATTGGGAAAATTTTAGCAAAAAGAAATTTTTTTCACGAAAAATGCTCAAAAAAACATGCTTACGGCATCAGACGTGTCTGACTAACGAATTTCCAACATTTTCACCAAATTTCGTAAAAATAGGACATTTCATTCGAGAGTTATCGTGCGAAAACACACAAACATACACACACACACACACACATATATATATATATATATATATATATATATATATATATATATATATATATATATATGTGTGTGTGTGTGTGTGTTTTCGCACGATAACTCTCAAATGAAATGTCCTATTTTTACGAAATTTTTGCCATAGTCCCGGACTCAAGTCGCGTCATGACAGTGGCTGTAATAGCTGAATTCCATTCTGGAAATTCTCCAAAAATCTTGCCATAAATGTGATGCTCGGAACATGGTTTTTTGGGCATTTTTCATGAAAAAAATTAAATTTTGCAAAAATTTCCCCAAATTCAAAAATTTTTGTAGCATTTTTTTACACCATTGAAAAAATCACATAAAAACGGTTTTTGAACAATAATTATTCTGTCAACTAATTTCCGACAAAAACTAATTTTTGTAAACGGAAATTCGTTATGTTATGCAGGATGCTGCGACAGAGGTATTTTATATGCTACATATTACATTAAATCTATAATAATCACTGCTTGTACGGAACACTATTGGCGCAAGTACAACTTGCACTTGGCGACTTTTTTATTTCGTAGTTATGTACATGCCATAGATATATGAATAGTATTCATATATCAATGGTACATGCATAGGTCTTTGAGGAATATGTATATAGTATCTTACTACATACATATATGTATGTACATATTAACTCTATAAGTCGTTATTTGACTTCAGTAACGAAATATAGTATATGGATAATCCATATCAAATATCTCCTTATTGAAAAACCATGTTCCAGACGTCAGACACGTCTGGCTGAAGAACTCATCCAAGATTTTTGGACTTCCAACGTTCTCACCAAATTTCATAATCCTAGGAAATTTCGTTCAAGAGTTATCGTGCGGACACATATATATATATATATATATATATATATATATATATATATATATATATATATATATATATAAATACATATATATATATATATATATATATATATATATATATATATATATATATATATATAAATTTTAGTGAAGGTTATTTTCGGGTTCTAGGGACCTCAAAACAAATTTCTGCCATAGTCCCGGGCTCAGATCGCGTTATGACAGCGGCTGTAATAGCGTGTATCCATTCTGGAAACTCGCTAAAAATAGTGCATAAATTTTATTATTTTCTTTAAAAGATATGAAATATAATAATTAGAAGTAAAACAGTAACAGTCATATTTGATTTGAGAAGCTTATTAACACAATATTAGGCAAGGTTACTTTAGTGTCCCGTGCATCACGATGCAGTGTACTATAAAATGTCAAATAACTCATTAAAAAACAAAAGTTTTTCTAAACAAAAATAAACATTATGAGAGAATAATACAAAGAAAAATATTTATAAGCATCTATGCAATTGCCACTTTTAATGTAATACTGATGATTCTTTGCTATTTGTTGAAACAAATCTAGGTATCATTCTGTTTATATTTCCGGAAGAAATTGTAAAATATTTGACCGAATACAGTTATAATAATAATAGACACCATTACGAATTTTCATAATATATGTCAAAATAATTTTTCGTTTAGAACAATTATAACTGAACGTAACTAATTACGCACATTTTTTAAGAGTGAAAGGTGAACATTAATTAAAATTATGGAAATTTAAACTAATTTATATAACTGGTACCTTTATCATACTGGCAAATTGCTTAAAAGTAAAAAATAAATCATTTTTGTAATTATAAACAGGCGATTAAATTTTAAAGAAAAAATTTTTTCTTTGATCCGACAAAACAATCAAGTATAAAAGTTATTTAATTGAGTGGAAAAGTCAATCAAAACATACAGTCATCCTAAAAATAATCTATACTAAAATATAGGTTGTCTTAATTTTTAATTTGAAAACTATTAAAAATTAAAATCCGAAATGAATATATGTATATTGTATATATTTTCCGATTTCCGAAAATTTTATTTTTCTTTATAACTTCTCAAATAAGTATATTGTTGCCAAAAATATCAATACCTACAGTGGTTTCAATGAAAAGACTTTTTTGTTTAAAGTCAATTAAAATTAGTTATTACAGCCCATACTTACAAGTAAACGTCCCGAGGCCGGACCTATCGATTTTGATGAAACTTAGATATGTTGTAGAACACTAAAAAATAAGCGACACGTATTTTTCTTTATCGGCGAAAAAACGGTTTGAAGGGGTGAAATCGCCCTCCAAAAATTGGGGTAAAAATTTATTTTTTTAAATATCTCGAAAACGGTAAGAGATAGAGCAAAAGTTTAAATTGGCGATATTGCTCTTTTTTAAAGAGCTATCTATTGGTATGCAATTTGTTCAAATTGTGTCAACAAGGGTGGCTGGGGGTTAAAATTTAGGGGTTAATTTTGCAAAAAGGGGGTGAAAATTAAACAATATAAAAATTTTGTTTATAGATTTGAAATCTACGTCAAAAAATCTAATTGACCTGTTTTTGATCAATGTCCTAATATTAAGTCTAGGGGCAGTTAACTAGGGGGTGACTGTGTCGAATAGTCGTACTACTTGGGTAGTTTAAGAAGTTTTTCTTCATGGAAAATAGTTTAAGATATTTAGAATAACGTAGAAATGAAATTTTCGATTTCAAAATTCAGTTTGAGCAACATTGGAGAGGGGGTGAGTCACCCTCTTAAATTACATACTAGTTAACATACACTCATTTTTAATATTAACACACTGACAGTGGGTAATAATGTCACAATAAGTGGTTCTGAAGTTGGACTGTCGTTGAACTTTTTTAAGTAGTATTTTAACTAAAAGAAAGTTTTTTAAGGGGAGTTCTGAGGTAAGGGGATTACAAATATTTTAAATGTTAACCAAGGCAACATTGGCAAATAAATGAAAGAGGGATAATTATATATCTTTTATATTCAATAAAGAGATAAATTGTGAGAGATAATTATATATATTTTATATTCAATAAAAAGAGATAAATTGTAACTAAGAGGAATTTATGCTCTTTCTTTTAGTTAAAATTCTACTGTACTTCTATCACTCAAAATTGAAAACAATAAAAAAAGATGAATTTATTTAATATAAATGGCATGTATAAATCACATACATAATATAAACAAAATTACAGTGGCACTTTTGAATTGTGCAGGTAATAAATAAAAGAAAAAAAAGGATATTTACATAAAATACGTATAAATATTTTGATACACATATGTATGTGTGTGTATGTAACTTGTGTACGTTGTTTTTATGAAAATATTTTGAACTTTCAGTCACATTGAGTGCAATATGTATACCTGCATATGCTAAAGACGAAACTGTCTGATCCGAAAGAAATCCGATACCTGGTAATTACAATAATTACTTACACATCGATATCACTCACATTTTATAATAAAAATATTTGCTTTATAATTATCTTAGTAATTTTACTAAGTAATAAAAATTATTGATAACCCGCGGGACCTCGATGTGGCACACACTTTATAAAATTACTTCCCTTATATATTATTCTCGACAAATTAAAAAAAACGCCGTGAACAGAGGGGGCCCCACGGAAGTCGAATTTTTTCCTTCATCTTCGGTATTGAATGTCTATAAGCGAAATGTGATTGAAAGTCTACAAGCGATTTGTCATTTTGGTGGTTTCAAAACTGATGGTGAGTGTCCGGCTGATCGGGACTTTAAAAAAAGGTTTTAAGTTTTTAAGGGGTGAACCTCAGTAAATTTCAATTTTGTACCGATAGCAGTTAGCAGGAAAAAAACCAACACAATTCGTACTAGGGCATTCCTACCCATGCTTATCCGCAAATTATCTTTGTGTTTTATTTTTAAATATTAAAAAAGACCTTAACTAGTAAACTGAAAGGCCTTTATGAAGATATTTTTTCCTTCCAAAAAAGTCCAAAATTTCTATTTTATAAATAAAAATCCAAAATTCCTACTTTATAAGTAAACAGTGACTTTAACAACATTTTTTTTTTTATTGTTTAGATGCGCCACAACTAAGGTGATATGCATCATGAACATTTTTAAATTACTTAATATTTATGTATTGCATTTGTTATAAATGTAAGTTCATTTTTTTTAAATTTTTAAAATTACTATACGCTTACTTGTATTAGAATAAAAATAAAGCATTTAAAACACATTTAACAATACCATTGAATTCCGATATAAAAATGGGAGAAATGGGGGGAAACGTAATGTGGAATCCCTAAAAGGCACTAGCTGGATACTAACTCAATACACGTACAAAATTTCATACCTCTAATAGGTTCCCATAGAGAGTCTCTAGACGTGTTAGAAAAAAAGCACAAAAATTAAGGAAATATTGGCGTAAAAATCGTGGGGATAAGGGTTAAAAGTTGGGGAGATTTTGACCCGGACAAAACTGTTAAAAAACAAGAAAAATCACGTTCTTTTTGCTATAAAAATGGTGGGGGTAAGGGTTAAAAGTTGAGACCCCCAAAAGGTACCCCCTTGATACTAACTCAATCCGAATACAAAATTTCAGCCCTCTAGGTTTATTTGAGTGACCTGTGCGAGTGTAACAAACTTCGAAGACGTCGAAAAAGCATGAAATTGTAGCTTAAAAAAATGAGGGGGGTAGGGGTAAAATATTAAAACCTCCAAAAAGCACAACCAAGGTATGAACTCTATCAACACACCAAATTTCAACCCTCTACGTTAATTCTGGGGCTGTGAGCGTGTTAGATCCAGCCAAAATAATTATTTCCCCTCTACTCCCTCCAAATCATACTAGGAAGCTGAATTTTGGATATGTTGTAGATAATTGACCGAAACATTATTTCCAATCGGTTTGGAAAAGTTCTATTGTTTTGTTGCCCCCCACCACCCCCTTAAAAGTTAGGTCGGATCCAAAATTTACAAAAAAATTTGACGCCACCTTGACAGTATTGATATGCATCGGAAATGAGCCCCACTTACCAAATTTCAGCTCTTGCATTCCCTACGCATGTCAAAAGGTGGCGGGAATATATATACATATATATATATATATATATATATATATATATATATATATATATATATATATATATATATATATATATATATATATATATATATATATGAAAGAAACATTAAGAATTCATTAAAACTATATACTGAAGCATATTTTAAGGAGTTTCGGGACATTCTTAAAAATATTACCAGCAGTCTGATATTTTAAGCAGTGCACGATGAATTTGTAAAACGCTGACATCTTAAATTTTGCCTGTCTAAGATTTTCTTCTTACCAGCGCCGCCACCAGTCTGTGTAGCATTTAATTATGCTGGTCTGCATTCGAGCCACTCAAAAAAGTCAAGCAATAAGGTTTTAAATCCAAAATAAATTATTTAAATAGTAAAGATCGTTTGACGCATAATAGGGATTTTCCCATACAGTTCACGGCGAAGGGATTGACAAACAGTTTGGAAATCAGCAAAGAGGTCTCTGATAATAACCTAAACATCAGTTTTTTTTTATAGCCTTTTAGTATCATTTTTAGTTTTCGGTTATTTTCTGAAAGCCGTTTTATCTCTTGAGAAATTTTTTGTACGCATAAAAAGATCATCTTTTTACACCACTTAAATTACCCTATCAACATACGAAATATGAATTAAGTATGATATTCAGTTTGGAACAATTTTTTTCAATAGATCCTTAGAATAAAATCTGTTGCTATAATTGGGCTAGCATAAAAAAAAACTTTTTTCGAAAAGAACTTTATGTAAAACTACTTTCTACGATAATGTATTAAGAGGTAGGTGGTGGTGTATCTCATTGAAAATTTGAAAATAATGGAAACTTGTGAAATCCTATTTTCAAGAATTATTTTAACTTGTGCATTAGGTACTTTCTAACAACGTACAACTCTTAAAAAATGTTGCATGGGTACCTAATTATTAGGAAGAGCACAAAAAATTTTCCATACAGAAAAAGAAAATTCCTAACTTTCATTTTTTTGTGTACTCTACTCTATTAGCGAATTTCCAGAATGGAAATTCAGCTACTGTTTATGCAATCAAATAATACATTGTTTGCATAAACCACCCAGAACTGCCAGAGCAAAAAAATAAGTATTATTTTTGACGCACGAGAGGAGTATCAAATGTTCATTTCAATTTTTAAAAAAAATCTGTAACAGTATATCCATAGAAATTATCCGTACAAAATTCAACAAAGCATTGTTCAATTCTAATGATAAATTTAACTGGATGTGTTGTAAAAACATCATTACTTATAGCATAGGAACATTATGCGAAGAAGTCAATGGTCATAAAACATACAAACAAAATATAATTTTCTCCAAAAAAAAAAAAATCGTAGACTGAATAATGACATCAAATTAACAAAGAGACGTTTAGCGTCGCCTTACTGTATACATAAATAGATATGAATTACGCACATAGTGTGCAAATACAGACGTGTATCTAAACATTATATTTATATATATATATATATATATATATATATATATATATATATATATATATATATATATATATATATATATATATATATATAGTCTCTCTGTGTGTGTTGGTTGTTTATATGTAGGTATATGTACATATACGCGTAATATTAGTACGCAACGCGTCGCCGTATCGATCTGTCTGCGGATATAGCAATAGAGAAGACTACAGTCTACTGCCATTTCATCGTGTACAATAAGTTTGGTAGAATATCAACTATACAGTACCCGACTATTAATGCAAAGCACTTTCAGGGTATACACTCTTGATTCGTTGTAAGCAACATGAAAATTGAAGCAGAATCATATGCCTTACTCTTTTTACGTATATGCGAATTTTATTATCTAAAAAGAGTAAGATATATGATTCTATTTCAAGTTGCTTACAACGAGTCAAAAGTGTATATGTGAGAAACATTTAAATGTTTAAACCTTAAATATTTAGTTTTTTTTTTTTACTTTTAAAATCACGTATAAATTCAAAAGTACCTACCGAATAAAAGAATTTCATTATGTATTATAAGCGATAACTGAAAAATCAAGTTCTCACTATAGACTTTATAAGCATAGGTAATTGATATCATATAAGAGTTTAGCGATTTGTCGACAATTATTTATCATAGCGCATAATATCTGTTCAAAATTTTTTCTAGGAATTTAATTCTATTCATAAAGAACGGTCTGACTTCCGACTTGTTAAGAACTAGAATTTCATCATTTGTTTACTACTAGTGCGTTATAAGTTTATCTGACATTAACAGTTGCGATTTCTTTAAACTATTACTTTTTTAGTTTAAAAGGTATATTATTTACTCGCACATTATCAACTAATTTGTTTTGTAAAGTTACAGTCCCTTAACAATTGGTAACATATAAAAAAGCACTGCATTTTAAGTAGTCATTTAAGTTTCTGCTTCGGAGTTAATTTATGAGTGTAATAAACGGAACCGCCCAGCCAAGTAGCTGAGCCTCCTGATCTGATACTTTGGACTGGTATGGTTGTGAGTTTAAATGCCGCGATAGACTCATGAAGGTTTTTTTATAGTTTCCCTTCACGATTCCAGATGAGTATCGGCATAGTTACCTGAAAACGACTGCATATCTTCCAACTCCTAGCCTCTACTACTCCTCTCACGTCATAAGAAGCTATTATAATAAATATATGTAAATAAAGTATAAAATTAATGAGGTGGGTGGCGTTAGTTAAATATAACTAAATTAACTTTGTCCTAATTTTATTCAGATTCAAATTGTAAATTATGGCAGTGTTGTCTAATTCTGCGATCTATACATTAACAATTCGCATTGAGTAATCAGGAACTGTACATTTACATGGAATTACGTAGAAATATATATAGTGCATGCATACCACACAGTACATATTTATGTACCCAAGTATACCACAAAATTTATAAAGGTGATTATTATTTTATTTATTAACTAGAATTCAAAATGAACTTTTACCCTACATACATACTGTAATGGAACAAAGGAAATATTTCTCAGAATAAAAAATTCTTAATATATAATAATTTATAAAAATTTATCGTGCACATTATCACTAAATTTCAATATTATTATTATTATTATTATTATTATTATTATTTTGGTAAAAACATTTTCTTGTTTTGATCATATATGTAATATGTATACGGGCTGCGACTGACGCCACTATCTGCCACGGCAAGAGTGATAGCGCTCCTTTTATTTGGTACCGAATTCATAATGAGATAACATTTTGTAAAACGACGGCACTTTGATGAAATTTACCTCTATATATAAATTACAGGCGGTAAGATATAATAAAAATGGGCCATGTGCATAAACTACTACTAAAGTTAGGGTAGAATTTTAGCAGTGCTACTAGGCACTACTACAAACTTGGTGTGCATAAATCGCTATTAACCTTAATAAATCTTAGTAGCACTGAAATTTAGTAGTGAAATTTTAGTAGCGGGCACGGCTGCTATTAAATATAGAAAGTAGCGTGTTTTGAACTTCTCAAGTAACATAACCGTCCAATAAAAATTTATCTCAAGTAACATAACCGTCCAATAAAAATTTATTTAATAAATATTTTTCATTAAAATATCAGTAATATTTGTTTTTTACCTATGTACTTAAATTCGAAAATTGTAATAATTGTAATAATTTATTATTAGATGGACAGACGATTGAGAGATATTCGAGAAATGAACGATATTCGCAAGTTACATAACAGGAAAATTTACAACAATAGAATTAACTAGGGATATAACGATACCTAAATTTGCCGATACGATATCGGTGCCGATTATTGTAGTAAATAATCGGCGATACCAATACCAATATCAATGCCTTAATACACGGAGAGAAAAATCCTATAATTTTTGTAGAGAAAATTTCAGAAAAATTACTATGCTCCCCTATACTCCGTGCGCGATCGACGACCAAAATAAAAAATATGTGCTAGCATGGTAAAATTTAATGTGGTGCTAACACAACTTTTATCACACTCTTATGCATGTATATTATAGTTTAATTCTTGTTGTCGTACTCTTTCATTTGCGCATCTGACTCGCGACCTTATATTGGTTGCACTGTACCTGTAAAAACATGTATAGAAAAATGATTGCCAACAATATATTGTACTAATACATATACTAAAGATAGGTAAATAACAAAAAGATGAATTAAACGATGACATCATCCTAAGAGAGTGTAAAAGCAACTGACTACTAAGCTGCATCAAGGTGCTTGGTGGGAGCTGTCTGACAAAGTTTCTTCCACAGTCCACACCTATATGGTTCGCATGTAACCCATGTAACTCGCTGATTGAGGTACATTTCATTACAGCGATCCCAACAAAACCAACCTTCTTTCTGTTTTTTTTCTTTCTATTATTAGCATGTTAGCATGGAAATTTTTTTTAATAAACACAATTAAAAATTATTTTTTTGTCGGTAATGGAACTTTTTACTGTGCTGTTTTACAAATTTTACGGAGATAATATTACGAAAAGAACATTCCATCCTTTAAATTTTTTATGATTAATTATAATCTTTATATTTTTACCTTACAGAATTTAATATGTTCGTCTTTTACACGTCGATTGTAGTGCTGAGCACAGTAATTTTTATAGGAATTTTCTCTCCGTGTAGATAATCAAATTGTATGTACCTTGGGCGTTTGTATGTCTTTATATGCATAAAACTTACCTATATTTAACAGAGACTCGACCTTGTGGGAACTGTAAATAAAATGTCAGTAAGAAAGTTAATAAAGTAATTATCATTACAATGAGTAATAAACCGATACATAAAGTCAGTAATTAAAGTTCACTTTTGGCAGATTTTTGTAAAAAAAGCAAAATTTTTTCAAATTATTTGCAGATAATCTGTGACGCAAATCATTTAGTAAGAGTCTTGCGGTTGAAAACTTTTCAACTTTTCGAACTGTGTGATATCGGTTGTATTCTAATCGGCTTGCCGATTATATTGGTATCAAAACTGGAATCGTTACATCCCTAGAATTAACCGATTAAATAAATTAAACGAAGACAAAATTTTTTTATATCATTTATATTTATTGATTTTTGATCCATTCTAAAATATGTATAATTTTTTAAATCGTTTAAAAAGTAGTGTTCATAATATTTACTAAATTAGTTAAACTTGTTAAAGATTATCCATGTTATCCTACGAAATAAATACTAAATACGAAATAGATGCATTAAAAACCAAACAAAAAGAAATTCAAAATATAAAATTGGCATTTGTCATGAAAGTCAAAATATAAAATTGACATTTGTCATGAAATTCAAAATATAAAATTGACATTTATCATTAATATTGTTTAACATTTTTCAAAATTTAACCAATTCCCACACTCATACCGACCTGATTATTAAAAGAAAATTATAAATATAATAATAAAGGGTAAAAATAAAACTCTTTTTATTATTTTTGTATCTTCAAATAACATGTCGCCAAATTTAAATTGCTATCACCTAGTAACAACAAATAGTAAAAAAAAAAAATTTATGCACATTAAGCATTTAATAACACTACTATATTTTTTCTACATAATCGTGTTCTACGAGTCCGAAAACGGATAGCGCCCCTACTCTCGTCGTTCTTATCGTATAGGTTCTATAAGTCTAATTTTTTCAGTTGAATATATATATATATATATATATATATATATATATATATATATATATATATATATATATTTTCCCGCTACCTTTTAATATGTGTAGGGCCCTCCTATGGAAGTTAAGAGCTGAAATTTGATAAGTGGGGCCCATTCGGATGCACAACAATACTATCAAAGAGGGGTCAAATTTTGGGCAAATTTTGGATCCGACCCAAACTTTAAGGGGGTGGTGGGGGCGGTAAAACAATAAAACTTTTCGAAACCGGTTGGAAATAATGTTTCGATCAATTATCTACAACATATCCAAAATTCAGCTTCCTAGGATGATTTGGAGGGAATAGAAGGCGAAAAAATTATTTTGGCTGGATCTAACACGTCCACAGCCCTCCAAAATTAACGTAGAGGGTTAAAATGTGGTGTGTTGATAAAGTTCATACCATAAGTAATTTGAAAATGTTATTAAAGTCACTGTTTATTTATAAAGTAGGAATTTTGAATTTTTAGTATTTATAAAATAGAAATTTTGGATTTTTTTGGAAAGAAAAAATATCTTCATAAAGGCCTTGCAGTTTGCTATTTAAGGTCCTTTTTTAATATTTAAAAATAAAACACAAAGGCAATTGGCGAATAAGCATGGGTAGGAATGCCCTCGTACGAATTGTGTTGGCTTTTTTCCTGCTAACTACTATCGGCACAAAATTGAAATTTACTAAGATTCAGCCCTTAAAAACTTAAAACCTTTTTTTAAAGTCCCGATCAGCCGGACACTCATCATCAGTTTTGAAACCACCAAAATGACAAATCGCTTGTAGACTTTCAACCACATTTCGCTTGTAGACATTCAATACCGAAGATGAAGGGAAAAATTCGACTTCCGTGATGGGGCCCCGCTGCTCACATTTTTTTTTTTTAATTTAAAATCAAAAATGTTCAAACACACAATTTAAATTATATCGTAAAAGTTACAATTTATTTTGTGAAGTGTAATAATGCTAGTTTTATATGTAACCAAGGATAATACAATGCACTCTGGTATTTAGCATTAGCCAAACCTTTGAAAGAGATAATTAGCAACGGTTCTACCAGAACACAACAGACGTCGGGAACATTGCTTGGAGTGGTTATAAATATATAAAGAGTAACTATCCTATGATACCTGACATAAGAGGAAAACGTGACAAACTAACCAAAACATTATTAAATTGTTTTTGTACAACACGAATATCTATATCTAGTAGCCTTTTATTGAAGTTTATGGAACATTGTCATAATTAAATTTTATAACCATTACGGTGAGATCTAATCAGTGTAGGGTATTTTGTCCTTTGATTCGATTTTTAATTACCTATGTACGAAATTTTGTAATTTGAACTATTTATTGTTGCTTTTTGACCAGAACTAGCCATGTAAATAGCTTTATTACCTGACTCGCCGAGTTTAAAGTTATTACGATCTACCGAGTACCGATCTAAAAAGTAAACAACCAGAAAATAATTTTCAAGTCGCTGTCGCTATAAAATTGTCGTTTAAAAATTTCATTTTTATAAAATATTTTGCTTACGTTATATTTCAAATTATACGGTATTTAATAGGTACTTATTAGAAACTAGCAGACCTTTCAAAAATTACTTTGTCGCAAATGAAATTTTTTACAAATATCTATTGAATTTCAGGAAGACCATGATAAGTCATCCTTAGTATGAGTAAACTACACTTTACAAGCAAAGACTATATTTTACTATTTTTTTGCATAACAAATTACAAGAAACTAAAAAATAATGAACAAAACATAGACTCAAAATCTGTGTTGACCAGTGAATCAAAAAGTTCTTCGAATCGCATATTCATATGACATTTTTAGAAGTACGTAATTTGATATTAATTTTGAAGAGTGTCAATACTATAATATTTATGCAAAGTTTCAATCGACTGTTTTTAAGTTATTAATTATTTTGTGCAAAAAGTTTTTAAAACGCTCCTGCTCATCGATCAGAAGTTCACTTCAAGGGCAATCCACATTGCTGGCTTCGAAATATTTGACCACCAACCATATTCTCCGAACTTAACCCCCAGTGATTTTCACTTATTCCTGAAAATAAAGGAGCCGATCCGGGGGAGGAATTTGACGATGATGACGCGGTTATGGCTGCTGTAGAAGAGTTTTTTTGAAAGTCAGGAAGATGATTTTTTTGAAGAAGGAATAAGAAAGTTGGCAAAGCGGTATTCTAAATGTATACAAGTGAAAGGAGATTATGTAGAAAATTAAAATATTTTTGATTAAATTTTCTTATATTTTTATAGTGATTCCAAGAACTTTTTGATTTACCCTCGTATTTCATAGTTATGGATCCAATGAACCATCCCTATAATTTGACAGTGAGGACGCAAATAAAGCAAATTTCAAATTCATCACGGCTGGAATCGAGAACCATCGTATCACGCGTACCGAATATCCGTTATTCATCGAGTAACGCAACGCAGAACAATGACACCCATACAAACACACATTTAGCGTGTACGTATGTATGTGTGTGTGCATGTCTACGTATGAGTTTGTGTTTATTCACCCGTTTTCTGATAAAATAAACAAAATAACACACAGCGAGCGACACACACACGCAGCGACAAAGTCCGTCTACACACCTGCCAGGCTCTTGCCTATCGTCGTTTGGTCCTTCTGTCTGTCTATCTGTCCAAACGCGATCGTTACTGTGTGCCGTAGAAAACAGTGTTGCTATATGTATTTGTTTCTTGTTTTGACGGTTCAATTGTTCAAACACACACTCATATTATATACATAACATTATTACTGTTATTATTATGATTTATGAACATGCAAAATTGTGCCAATAATTTCAAATATGTAAGAATAGTTACTGTCGTTTGTAACTTTCGTAGAAATTTGAATTTTTTTGATTTATTCGGAATTTTGACCTTACTTCACCCAGCCAGTAATTTTCCATTATTTTTCCTTATTAAACTTTGTGCCTTTTTGGTATTATTATATACCTATATAGTATATTACAAAAGATTTTTTTTACAATTTTAAAGAGAAATTGTTCCCAGGAAGGTCTACATTTTTTTGTTTCGAGGAAAGACTGCAGAGAGAGAGAGAGAGAGAGAGAGAGAGAAAAGGGTGTTAAAAATGTAAACTTTTGCAAACGTTTGCAGTCTTTAATATCAAGTTTTCTATGATTTATTACATCCAAAGCTTATGAAAACCAGCATCGCGACTCTAAAGTTTGATTTAATTCTCACTCAATCGTAGCAGAAAAATCTAAATATTTTTAGATATGCCGTAATAAAGGACCCCTCCGAATAAGATAGGTGAATCTGCCTAAGGCCCAACCTGAGTCAGGAGTACCATGATAGCGTTCACTTTTGCACATGTATTTTATAGCTGCAATAATAGCTCAAGGTAGCTTTGCGTTTTCGAGTTGTACCAAAATGTTCAATTTTGGACTATTCCCGGTTTTCCACTTTCCTTCCCCCCAAGTGCATAAGTATTATATATATGCATATAGGGTTCTAAGAGCTCCATAAGACAGTGCATGCAGCTCTCCAAAACACGGTATTTAGAAGAAGATATTCGCAAAAATTTCTAAATGATCTATAAAAACACACAAAACGCGACCTTGGACCACGATGAGACATAGATTTTTGAAATCTACGCCTTTGAATTAGTAAATATATGTCTAGAAATATTTCGCAAAATTGGACCAAGTAAGGCTAATTTAAGGATTTAAATACAAAGGCCTCTAGTGACACTCGGTGTTGCAGCCGCCTTAGTGGGCTTGTTTAGCCGTAAAATATGGCGACGCCTTCCTCTCACCCTTAAAAAAAGCAAGCGCGTGCGATTAATGCTCATTACCAGTGTTTTCATCCATATGGAATAATCTTACAAAATATCATAAATCAAAAAACATGATCTCCGTCACAAAAAGGTAAACTGAAAAGTTAAAAGCAAGTTATCCTTGAATTTTTATCGCAGTTGGGGAACAGTTCCGTTAAGGACGCATGCTTCTCAAGGTTCCTTACCTCCAGTTTATCTTTATCCACACTTAATGAGCCATGCCATTGTCCAGGAGATAGGGCGAAGACCTAGTAAGCGTGTTTTAATTTTTGATGTTTTGCAAGACTTTTCCAGCAGGAAACACTGGTTATGAGATTTTATCACGCACAGCACACGTGCTTTTATTTAAAATGACAGGAAAGCTTTGTGATTTCCTACGGTTGGATAAACCCGTTAAAACGACTATAAAGCCGCGTGTCTAGAGCTCCTTGCATTTACAGAGCACTTGCCCTGGTACAACTCGAAAACACAAAGCTAGTTTGCCTCAACAGTGCCAGATATTTTTTGATATTTTTTTACTAATTCGAAGCTATATCAATTTTTATCCGATCTAACTGCATCATATTATATGAAAATACGAAAAATGTATCCAGCGGCAGAATTAGAATGAACCTTAATACATAATGGAAATCCGTAATTATTATCCCGCATAAACTTTCGTTCAGATAAAAGAACATTTCCATAATCTAACTTTCAATGTACATTTTAAATCAGAATCGAAACTGATAGGACAAAATTTTCTTTTCAGACCGTGTCATTCAACTGTAGAAAATTTTATTAGTTGCTTCGTTTAAGATTATATACGAACCAAATAATACTGAACGCTCGCTGTAAAATCTATAGTGAAATTGGAGCTGTTGGTTGGGTTATTCATGCATGATACTGATGTTTGCCTGGCTGGCTGGTTACTCGCTCGCTGGTTGTGGATTATATTTACATAATAAAGGCACGCACAACATACAACAATCTCTTTCTCTTACACATCATTGAGCATTTTGTTTTCAATTTTTAAAAACTCATCAACTAATATGATTTCTATAGATACATGTAAAAACAGAAAATACATATTTCCTTTTTTGTATTTTTCTACGCCATTGATACAAAACTGATTAAAAAAAATGCTTCGCACAAAATAAGAAAGGCACAGAAACAGATAAATATTTTTCAGGAAAATGTTAATGGCCCACAAACATAAATATAATAAAAAATTATGAAATTCCCATTAACTGTTCAATGGAGGGGGCAAAAATAATTAAAATATTCAAAATAAATCAATAGTTCAATGAAAGTGCCTAGGAATATTGGTGTTTTATGGAGTTCCTCCAGATATTCGGCTATACTTGACGCAAGATTAGACGTACCTAATATTCTATCTCTTTTTGATATTTTTATATCAGAGTAGTAATGTAGTAATTTAAAATTATACGTCTAATTTTTTCTCAGTATTATTGACGATGTCAATTTATTGCTCAACGTTGCTGCGATATAACACACATGATCATCATTAACGATGTCGGACCATTATCTAGTTGATTTAACCTATAATTACTTATTACTTGACTACTGTATCACGCTGATTTTAGGTATCCAGAAATATTCGTACATCGACTACGCCAACAATTTTAGTAAAGTAAATCTTTAGTATACATACTGACAACAAAATTAATCTATTTTAACTGATTAATTGGATAACCTTACCAAACAGAAAGCTTTCTCTCTTCACATGCAATATTTTAAAATTTAAAACATAAACTGTCTGCCAATGCAACAACAGAGGATAGCTAATATTCTGTTTGGAAATCTTACTAGGAAATTCTTTAATCTCTCTCTACATAAAAGTAGAGCAATGGTTGAAAACCCCATCTTATCTGATTTCTCTTTCCCTTTCGATTGATGTAAAGAAAATTTTGAAGAGTTATTGATTTCTAGAAAAAACTCGTTAAACAATTTAGGATTTCCAACGTTTCCACCAAATTTTGGAAACACTTCGTCAATTAATCAAAATACTTAAAACTCACTACTTAGGTACTGATACATATAATTTATTTATAAATTAAGCGTAAAAATTAAATTTTGATGTTAGGTTCATCATATACTACAATACACAACATAAAGCTACATCACTTTTAAAAATAAATATCTTAACACTAAAGTTAGTCCGGTCAATATGTGCAAGCAAATTATTGATCAATATATTCAGGTACAGGTGATGACATATTTAATAGATAATATTAGCCACTCTGGAAATTTAAAATTTCAATTTCTACTGCAAATTAAATGAGATAACGCTTACATTACTACTAAAGTTAAATAAAATCAACCCTACTTGCGGTTTGTATACATTTTGGGTAACTTTTGCAAATTGTTTGAATCGAATTTATCTTCCTGTTTATTCTGCGGATTAAGAAGTGAGGAATGAGGAAATGCAAACGATATAAAACTTTCATTCCTTTCACTGTAGTTTAAGTTCTTGTATTATTGATTGTACGTTAACTTATGGCAGTTTTAAAAGGGGACAAAAGAGTTCCAACTTTGAAGGGGAGTTTCAACTGTTAAAATCGTTATTTAGCAGCAACTGGCAGTATTTTTTATATTATTTCACTCTCTACATCCTGGCGAAGTTTAAAATTTTTTGATCTTTCGACTTTTTGCGGTTGCCTTGTTGGGTAAAGGTATGAGAAAATTTATCCACATTTGTTCGTACCTTGCACCATACTTATCTCCACTGTATATGAGAATGTATATAAAATATTTGTTGTGTACTTGCGTATACATATATTTTGTTATTTACAATTGTAGGTTAATGTAATGGTTCACTGAACAACAGATGATAAATAACATTATAATCATATTATAAATGCAAGGTCTCAATAAAACGAACATATATATAATATACGTGTACTCATACATTACATTACATTAAGTACGTATCATACACACATATCTATATGTAAGAATTCTGTTATTGATTTTCTGTATAATAGCAAAAAAAGGAATGAATTGAACTTTAATTAATAGACTGAAACAAACCAGTATGGTAAATAGAAATGTACACTGCACGATAAGAATGTACAAAAAGAATTTCCAGAGATATTTTCTAGTGATAATTTCATTTTTGCAATGATTTATGAATTATGTAATTATAACGGAAATTCTAGGAATACACCAGAGACTGAAATTTAGTGCAAAAATTCATCGTTCTATTGTTTACGTTGTAATTTTACAGTCTGTACGCTTATAAAACAAATACATAGTTATTTTAATCGGGCCCTACACGCTCAATGATACAGTGGGTCCAAATCACAGAGGACAGAGATACAATACGTATCTCTCCGCTACTGGAATAAGTGTAACCAGTAAGAGATAGAAAATATGTTATATACGTGCACGGTGTTTACTTTGTATTGGCGCGCTACACTGTGTATGTGTGCGTAATCGAAATAGAGGTGGCAGTCACGTGACCCTTCTTCGCATACATATGTGTGATACCAAAACGCTGCGTGTGGGAGTTCTACAGTGCTAACAACAATCAAATCCATTGTTGTTTGACTGACCTACACTGGGTGAATGCCAGTGAGGCACTGACTACCTACGAGCCTAAGGTACACAAAAATGCACACTGCAGATTTCATGATAGTGATAGTAGCTGTGTCTCCATTACTCTAAGGTCCAAATATTATAAGACCACTTAATCATTCAATATAATACATCTGAACTATGTATTAAAGATTTACCTAAGTATTTTATACATAGGTACATATATCAGAAATCATCGTCACTCATCACCAGTGTTGGGCAAGATATCGAATTTTATTATCTAGATAACAGATAATAGATAACATAATTTAAAATATCTAGATAAAGATAACAGATGATTTAACCATTAGATAGATAAAATTTTAAATAACAGATAAGATAATATTTACAGAAATAATACATTAGGTCAGTGTTTCTCAACCGCCGATCTGTGGACCGATCCCGAGCTGCGAAAGTACCTCACCGATCCCCAGAAAGATGTATAAATTACAATAAATTACAAAAATATTAAAGAAACGTTTTTGGCGATAAAAATCGCATGTTTTGGAATTTAGCTATTTTATTTACGACCCATGATAGCACACGTCTAGCACAGTAGAGTACAACATTTAAAAAATAAAAAAAAAAAACAGTGCTCAAAAAATGTCGATATTTATCTGAATTACATGATCGACCAAGTGGTCGGAAAACGAGACTTCATATTACACGATTAAATATTATTCCAACTAATGGCCGAAGAAGGTAGGTTCCTAGGTAGAAGAATTCCATTTAGAATACAAAAATTACTTCTAAACAATTCTCTAATGCTTAAAAAAATGTCGATACTTCTTTGAATTACATGGTAGACCAAGTGGTCGGAATACGACATTTCATATTACACAACTAAATGTTATTCCAACTAATGACGGCAGTGATTTCAGACAACACGAATTTTGTTTAAAATTAAATAATTGCTTTTAAATAATTTTGTAGTTCTTAAGAAAGTGTCAAAATTTATCTGAGTTATATGGTCGATCAAATGAGTACATCCAAGGAAATGGTGAATTTAACTTCAATTTTCTTTTTTTCTGGAAAAATAAAGATGTATTGTTATTATCTTATCTTTTTCCTTCGCTTAATAAAAAGATAATATAAGCCCCCCCCCCCACTCTGGGCTAAGATGTCCCCAAAATTTGGACGTCGTAGTGTATGTTAGAACTCGCTATAAAAAATTGGTCATCCCGTTTGTGCGGACTAATGTCCTCCCCCTGGTGATAATAGTTACCGGATATGAATAAAGTCCGACAACGGTTAATTACTTCCAAATTTAATTGACCTTGAAAATTGATCTCAAAGTCGACTTCAAGGGCACCATCAAGTGCATCATTTTGAACTCTACAACTTTGGTCCTAAGCACTTTTTTCAGAAAATGTATCATTTCAGAAATAATTAGCCATAACTGTTTCCACTGTCAGGGGTTGAGGCGTGTTTTCTACCCCTTAATAGCGTATTCCGCCGAAACGTATTTAATATTTTTCGATGCTTAATCAGTATGCTAAGTTTCATTCAAATCGGAGAGTGTCAGTTGGGTAGTGTTACTTGTGAGTAGAGACAATAATACTGAACTTAAGTCACACAATTTAACATGAATCAGTAACTACTTATACATATATTGAAAATAAAGCAGTCAGTACATTCTACAACAACTGAATCATTATGATGCATATGTTCAGTTAAATCAGGGACAATTGATTCCTAATGCGATAATTCGTTTATTTAGTAATAATGTAAATGAGTCTTTATTTCTTATTTCAAATTTGAATTCTCACTGAAAATTTGGAACTAGGTACATATATTTAAAATTAAAATGCATTCATACTTCTAGTATCAACGACTCGTTAAATACTTTAAATTTTTACCACCAAGATTTAAATTTCATATCCTAGAAGCTTTACTTTTAGACAACATTGCTTACTGTCGATTTTTCAACAGCATTAACAAGTTTTTTAGTACTACAAAAATATTTAATTTTTACATAAATTTCCTTAAAAAGTCCAATAAAGAAAGAAAATACCCCTGTCGCAGCATCCCGCATAACATAGCGAGTTTCCGATTATAAAAATTAGTTTTTCTCGGTAACCAGTTTATACACAGTGATGGTTTAAAATCTTTTTTATCTGATTTTTCTCCTCTTTCTAACGGTGTAAAAAAATGTTGCAAAAATTTTTGAAATTGGGAAAATTTTAGCAAACAGAAATTTTTTTTCACGAAAAATGCTCAAAAAAACATGCTTACGGCATCAGACGTGTCTGACTAATGAATTTCCAATATTTTCACCAAATTTCGTAAAAATAGAACATTTCATTCGAAAGTTATCGTGCGAAAACATATATATATATATATATATATATATATATATATATATATATATATATATATATATATATATATATATATATATATATATATATATATATATATATATATATATACATATATTAGTGAATATTATTTTCGGTTTCTAGGGACCTCAAAATAAATTTTTGCCATAGTCCCGGACTCAAGTCGCGTCATGACAGTGGCTGTAATAGCTGAATTTTTGTGACATTTTTTTACACCATTGAAAAAATCACATAAAAAAGGTTTTTGAACAATAATTATTCTGTCAACTAATTTCCGACAAAAACTAATTTTTGTAAACGGAAATTCATTATGTTATGCAGGATGCTGCGACAGAGGTATTTTATATGCTACATATTACATTAAATCTATAATAATCACTGCTTGTACGGAACACTATTGGCGCAAGTACAACTTGCACTTGGCGGCTTTTTTATTTCGTAATTATGTACATGCCATAGATATATGAATAGTATTCATATATCAATGGTACATGCATAGGTCTTTGAGGAATATGTATATAGTATCTTACTACATACATATTGGTATGTACATACTAACTCTATAAGTCGTCATTTGACTTCAGTAACGAAATATAGTATATGGATAATCCATATCAAATATCTCCTTATTGAAAAACCATGTTCCTGACGTCAGACACGTCTGGCTGAAGAACTCATCCAAGATTTTTGGACTTCCAACGTTCTCACCAAATTTCGTAATCCTAGGACATTTCGTTCGAGAGTTATCGTGCGGACACATATATATATATATATATATATATATATATATATATATATATATATATATATATATATATATATATATATAAATACATATATATATATATATATATATATATATATATATATATATATATATATATATAAATTTTAGTGAAGGTTATTTTCGGGTTCTAGGGACCTCAAAACAAATTTCTGCCATAGTCCCGGGCTCAGGTCGCGTTATGACAGCGGCTGTAATAGCGTGTATCCATTCTGGAAACTCTCTAAAATCGGAAATTAGTAATACCGATGACAATTATTTTTACAAATAAAGCTAACAGTAAAACTAACCATATTTTCACTAAAATTCATTAGGGTGGGGTCACTCAGAAGACTTTTAAAGTCATATGATATTAGATTGTCTTATATAAGTGATCAATAACTTAAGAGGCTATTCAAGGTATCAAAATGTTTACCACTTTTAACATTTAACCGATCACTGACGCTGTAAGACGTCAAGTGAAACTTGACTAACTACGACATTACCCTGTATCACATCAACAATACCTTATAAAGCTTATATGTATGTGTCGTCTAGTTTCAAAATCGCCCACATCACAAAAAATCACATTTTCAGCTAACATCAGTTTCATGTAGTGAAATACTTTTTCTATAGCCTCCTGCAGTTAGTTAGTTTCAAAAAAATTCACATCCAGTGTTAAATCAATCGCCAACATTGTAGTTAGTTGCAAAAGTAGCTATAATGCAGAGTTAATTTCAAAAACTGCCAGATCCCTGAATTTTTTATAAAGTTTCTAGATAAATGAGAGAAGTTATTACATGTAACTTACCATTGAAAATAACATTTTATTATAAAAATAAAATTTTGACTACTGTCTTATTTTACAATGTCCATTTTACTGGCACCTGACTTATTTTATTAGGTTAAGCTGTGTTAGATTAGGTTCAAAAGTAACTACATCCACTGATTAGATTCAAAATAACCCACATCCAAACTATTCATATTTTTTTTATTAAAAACCAAAAGCCATACAAAGTTCAAATTATAGAAATTAGCTCTACTGTTTTCAAGGGGTTTGCAAAAAAAAAATTAATCATTTTATTACAATGGCATAGAAGTTATAAGTTTTTCCTAATTTATGAAAAATTTACTTTTTGTGATGTGGGCGATTTTGAAACTAGACGACACATATGGTATAGTTTTTCAATATTTAAATGAGATGACTTTTCAAGTACGGCAATAATCAGCAGTATTGTTCACAGCATGTTACCTACTTATCTATATGAATGCAAAAAGAAACCGTCGCTTGTAAAACAGGTAACAAATTTAAATACAATTGGAGTGAACATAGGGTGGTATTTGTTATAAGCAATAAAATAATTTAACATCTTGAAAGTTTATGGTCACTAATAACACCCTCTCGAAAAGTCATCCCAAAAATTGTTGGAAAAGGTATACACCAATACTGTATGCAAACATAGTTCGCTCTCTGTCTAGTTACAATCGCTACTGGAACGGTATTATGCAACAGACTTGTAATCATTGTCGAACGTTCGCGTCTATTTGCCCAGACACAGCACATATACAGTTTTTTTATGTATTTGTGTATTAGCTGTCAAAAGAGTGTATCAGCTAATCACTTCGTCATAATCATTCAGAACCGCTAATGTGTTAACACAATCCAAATATAAAATTCGTTACAGGTACTTTTTACACTGATACACAAGGTAAGAGGGGCTGACCGTTAGAGTACAAAAGGTTAATTTATTAGACCCACATAAAGATAATTAGGTAATATAAAATTAAGTAATTTTTTGTGTTAATGATGAAAAAATACCCGAGCGGCATTCCGTACAAGCTATTGATATTAATATCTAACACTGTTACCACAGGTACGCTTAAACTACCGCTAAATCAATTAAGCAAAAAACAAAATTCTAAGATTAGGGTTGCAAAAATAAATATTCAATATCACTAAAGAAGCTAACGAAAACCAACTTTATTACATAAGTGCTGTTATTTTTAAACGAAGACGAAATGAAATTCGAGATTTGACTAAAAAAAAAACTCTTATTTTCCATTTCAAACTAACTCTTTATTTAGTAAATTTAACATTTACACATGCTCACATAACTCGAATATCCAGTAGGATATCGACATAAACAGTTATATCACGGCAACTGTATCTTCCACAACGCAAATTTCTATTAAAGTGTTACTAAGAATAGAAGAACATTTTCGCCAATATAATAGCAGCAGAGTGAGTCGAATGTTTCTGTCATTGTTCTGTCTCGGTTGGAAGATATGTGACAGAGTGAGTGAGAAATTTATTGATAAAATAAATGAATAAGGTATATGTACATAGAGGTGGCTCGGCAGATAGGATACCTATCTATATAGAGCTTACAATGAACCTAGAAGAGATGTGGTCAATGGCGTGCATGATTGAATTGTAAAAATATGTTACATCATCGTAGATATGTGTATAAGTGATTCGAAACTTTTGGACATTAATAATATTTGGATAACAAATGTCAAAAGCCAATGAGTTTCTCCCACTCTTAAGGCGTTACATCACTTGGAAAACTTTTTTATTACTGGCTTAAATGATGTACTAACATTTTTAGAATGATATTCAAAGGGATTTATGACTGTGGAAATATTTTAAAAATTGTTCTGAACCCAATTTCTGGAACGATTCGAGCGGTTGAAAACATTAAAAAAAAACGCATTGCAGTCTCTCAGCTTGATCGATAGCGTTTTTTCATTGCAGATCAGTTATATTTCCATAAATTACTCGCAGATGGTGTTAACAGCAGGTATAAAAACACAAAACGGTAAACACATTTTGAAATAGTACTTCTTTTTTTCTCGAAACCACGTTTCTCAAGAGAGTGGGCAAAATAAATCCAACAATTGTCTTCGGGATGATTTGCAATTTTACCTGTAGCTTTCAGATAGATTATTCAGGGTGGTATTGGTGCTATTTACGCATAAATCAATATTTTTTATAAATCGATAGTGTACCGCTTTAGTAAAGCTAATGTAAATAATGAAAACATTTTTACCTTATGACTGATCTTTAAAAATTGTTATGATGCTGACCATGAACAGTTTCAAAAAAAGGTGTCTACGTCAAGTCTGCGCCCGTACCATAATTTTGTTCTTTAAATTGGGAAAAAAATTTATGTACGTCAGACATGTCTAATATATTCTAAAAAGTTTATATTGATTGCATTATTCGTTACGAAGAAAAAATTCTTTAATAAAACCTTTTCCGACATATCAAAGTGATGTAACATCCTAAATGCCCTACACAAAATCTCATCAAAATAATATATGTATAATTACTAACTTTTGTTTCTTTTTCTGAGGATTCCGTATCTAAAAAGCAAAAAGAAAAATCTTATACTCACGATGAGATTTTGATGTTCGTCAATCTGTATGTCACAACTGCTTTCTCAAAAATTATTACTCATGCCGACTTGAGATTTGACATAGTCATAAATATCATTTATCCATAGATTTGCGAAATAAACGAATATAAAAATATTTTTATTTTACTTCAAATGGACCCCATTTTATTTCAAAATGGGGTCCAAAATACGGAATCAAAATACAAAAATCAGATAATAAGATCAAGTGTGAGATACCTTACAACATAGCCCTGATTATATACACTTCAAAACAAATTTTTGTAGGTAAATTCTTAGTTCCGCTAATTGTTAAGTGTTACATAGATATGTGTTACCAAATCATTTATTTTTACCAGGCATGTCTAAAGCCGGGTACACACGTGAGCACGAATGCACATGAGGCAAGCCGAGGACGTACACTTGCTCAAGTGTATACGTCTGTTCGGAGCGCGGCAATATGCCTCAGGTACATGCCGAGGCGAGGCAACGGCGAGCCAAATCGAGTCGGTACATCAAAGGAATTCGTGCCTCGGTTCTATTCTAGTGTGTACGTGGTGTACGTTGTCCATTAATATTTAAATTTTTTAAACGTTTGTGTAATTAATGTCAACATATTACGACTTGTACAGTCCCAGTCACTTGAATAGCCTCAGTCATTTTATCTAGTATTTTTTATTTAACTTTTACATTATTGGACTGTCATCAGTTATTTATGGTAACCCTCTTGATAAGTAAATATATGTAACAACATCTAAGGTGACGGACCACATTTAATAAAGATAACAAACAAATTCCTCTTTGTTGATTGATATAAGCCATTCACATGAATAGCCTCACATGTCTGTTTCAAAATCTATACGAAAAAATGAATATTTTTTGTTCCAATTTTGTATTCAATTGACTTGTAAAAAGTGTGTTTAAACAAAATCACCATTGTTGTGTTATTGTTATTAATATGGGACGACGTAAGATGTTAACTAAAGAAGAAATTGCGAAAATTGAATGTTATTTAGAACAAAATTTATCCAATCGTCAAATCGCAAAGAAAATTAATCGAAGTCCAAAAGTTATTAACAATTTCGTGAAAAATAAAGAAAATTATGGAAAAAACTACAAGGGTAGGACAAAATATGCAACAACGGCACGAGAACGTCGCTTAATTTTACGAGAGGCGTCTAATTCAAAGAAAACGGCGAGACAAATAGCTAATCAATTTAATATAAAAGCATCTCTATCAACCGTTCGGCGCATTATAAGAAGGGCACCACATTTAAAAAGGCTAAAATTGAAGAGAAGACCTGCGCTTAAAGAAGATCACATTTCTGCACGTCTTCTCTTTGCAAAAAATCATATGTCCTGGACAACAGAATGGCAGAAAGTTATTTTTACAGACGAAAAGAAGTTTAATCTGGATGGACCTGATGGCTTTTCGTACTATTTCCACGATTTAAGAAAAAACGAGCAAATTTTGTCACGTCGTCACTCGTCTGTTGGCGGTGTAATGGTTTGGGGAGCAATTTCTTATTATGGAGCTATAGATATAGTGGAATTAAAAGGGAAACAAAATTCCAAAAAGTACGTAGATCTATTAAAAATTGAAAAAAAGAAGATTTGTGAATCCGTAGGCGAACGGGAATGGATATATCAACACGATAATGCGTCCATTCACAATGCCCGGGGTGTCAAACAATGGTTCTCTGAAAATAATATTAACGTTTTGGAATGGCCGGCACTTTCTCCAGACTTAAATATTATAGAAAATGTTTGGGGATATTTAACGAGAGCTGTTTATGCTGAGGGACGTCAATTTACGGATGCTAAAAAATTATGGAATGGAATTAAAGAAGCTTGGGAAAAATTAGATTTAAATTATATCCGTTCATTATACGACTCAATGCCTAATAGAATTTTTGAAGTAATAAAAAACAATGGCAAGTGTACAAAATATTAAAAATAAAATACGTTGAATATCATTAAATTTGTGTTGTTTTTTCTTAAGTGAGGCTATTCATGTGGAAGGCTCTTCTCAGCCGTTATGTATATTTTGATTACCTTTATTATCATCCTATGTGATTCTGTTTAAACATTTATTTTTTGTAAATATACATTGAATGTATAATAAAACAGAGGTACTTATATGACTCAAAAATTACGTACTCTAGTTTATAGTAGGTGAGGCTATTCATGTGGCTGGGACTGTATTATATAAATACATAATATATTGATGTAAGCTATGTAGACAATAAAACCCATATTATATCGTAAAGTAACAGCTAAATACCCTAAAGTAACAGCTAATCTTTGTTCTACAGAAATTGCTTTTCTCAAATCTGTATCTTTCTTTTTAACTTTTTCGTAAATACATTGCGTCAGGAAAACAAAAACTTCAGGAGACATTCGAACAAAATTTTTAAAACAGCAATTTTCTTCATCATAAATTAAGTTATTTAGGATATTTGTAGACAAAGGTCTATTTATATATATAATTGAGTAGACCACCAACGCCTTTGTTTTCTTTTTTTTTAAATTAAATTAGACATTACTATGAAAACAGCGTTTGCCAAAACAATATTGTACTCATCTGCCATTTTTTAAAAGTGCTGAACAAATGAGCATTAATGGCTCGCTTATTTTATTCAGCCTCGTTCGTAGGAACTTTAAATAACGGAAATTGAATTCGAGGCATACTGTACGTCCTCGGCTTGCCTTATGTGCATTCGTGCTCACGTGTGTACCCGGCTTAACGCATGAGCCACGGGCCAAACCCGCCCCTCAACTTAATTTTATCCGGCCCTTATAATAATCCTTCTTCACAATGTTTTAACATTTTTAATATCGTTCTCTTGAAATAAAACTATGAGTTTCGTTTTACAGTGTCCCTCACGAAACCGAATTACAAGTCTGCCTATGATTTGATCTGACATTTGCTTTCTAATATACCTACTTATATTCTGTGTTAAAAACCGAACAAATTATAAATAATTATTGATTAATTTTTGTCCAACTATGTCTATTTTACGACACGTTTAGTGAATTTTTGATACGAAGGACCGATTATAATATACTTGTATTCATTGAGTGAATACTTCAGATTTTAAAAATAATCCAAGAGATTATAAGATCACAAATACTGTTAAAATGCACACTTTGCACATTTCAGACCCTTACGTCAATGTGGTGAGTAAACCATGTTATTTTTTGAAACCACTCATATTTTATAATCCCGTCAAGATTTTGTATCGTGAGTCGTGACCTCCGGTTCTCTGTTATTAAGTAGATAATTATATTTATGCTCTAGCAATGAGACAATTTTGCCATGAATCTCCTATAGGTTTTTAACTATAAATTCATTTGATACTAAGTTTGTGAGGAGCCTGTAAACGAAATGTGTCATCTATCTCCAACATGTAGGTACATATAATACCCGATATATACAGATATAGTTGTAATAATACAGTTTTAGTTGAATGTAAACGGGGTAAGAAGGGAAGTGAAACGCGAATGGAAACACATACATATTCATAAAACACAAGCACAAAAACATATACAAATATCAGCTCAACGTTGGAAATGGGGATGATGATAATGTTGTGCGGGTCGATATCGGCGCAGCAGACGTCGACTGGCGTCTGGTGCGACGTCGGGACACGTTTTCATGTGCGGGGAAAGGTGACAATGGTATGATGGTGGTGTTGTTGGCTAGACACCAGCCAACGAGCACCGGGCCTGACCTGGATTTATATATACCACACGACCAGGACGCGCAATGCTCTCAACTACATCTATATACATTCGCTGTGTTTCTAGAATTCTTTCATCTCATCATTCGAGAGCTAGTTCCACTATCGCTATCTCTCTCCTATGACCGTTTTGACATATATACCCGTGTGTTTCAATGGTTTTTTTCATGTTCCATTTCGACAAGAAAGAAATTTTTTTTAATGGGATAAAACACGAATTTTTCCTGATTTGTTCGAAAATTAAATTGTGAAGGTAGAACTGTTGTTTTAAATCAGCAATTGTATGTAGCGGTGCGGTGTGAGTATATATAGGGAATGGAATGAAACGAAAGAAATGAGACAACCGTATGAGTGTGACTGTGCCGTGTGCCCTAATTTTTAATAATAAATGCTTTCAAACATACAGGAGATCCCATTCTGGTATTATTATATTGATTTGACAACAAATACATTATACCACATTATACGTATATGTATATGCATGTACATGTAGTGTTGTTAGGTGACAAGCTATTTTTAGACCCAGTTTTTTTTCTTTTTCTTTCACTCTATGCAGTTAAAAAACTGTTTTTATTAAACTAAATATATATGTATATCAGAATTTGCATAGAGCTCACATATACAACGCATACTATATAATATATTAGGTCATCCGAAAAGTTCGTGCCGTTTTCGGAGCCGCTCGAATGAATTCATATTTCTTCAAGTAGCAACCGCAAACGAAACATGCAACATGTTAGTGTTAGGCCGATAGTGTTGCTTGTAATATGTATCATAAATCTTTAAACAGTGTTTAAATAATCATTTTTGTCAGTAATAATGATCAATCTTAGATATCAAGGAACATCATGTCATGTTATACGAGTTTAAAAAAGCTACTAATGCAGCTGACGCAACGAGAAATATTTGTAGTGTCTATAGTGACGATGCGCTTTCTGACAGAACTTGTAGAAAGTGGTTTGCTAGATTTCAAAAGGTTAATTGTTCTTTGAAAGATGAAGCTCCCTCCGGTTGACTTGTGTGTATTGATGATGAAACAAAGGCCAAGAAATAAAGCGAAACCGGAGGCAAACTATCAGGAATTAGCGGCAACTTTTGAGCATTCAAAATCCACAGTTCTCGGACATTTGAAGAAAATCGGGATGGCCATTTACATCAAAAACGGCACAAATTTTCCGGATGACCCAATAGTATACAGTATTTTTTGTTTTGAAGAAACAACTAACCATTAAATATACACTTAAGCACATTAAAAATAAAATATAAACAACATTTATTTCAATTTAATCTTGTGTAGATACAATTATCGACAAAAATATAATAATACTAATAGATAGGTATGTACTGAATTAAAATTAATTAGAAATTAAGCTGCTAACCCCTTTCTAAGAAGTAAAGGGCCCGAGGCCGGACCTATCGATTTCGATGAAACTTAGATATGTTGTAGAACAGTAAAAAATAAGCGACACGTATTTTTTTTATCGGCGGAAAAACGGTTTGGAGGGGTGAAACCGCCCTCCAAAAATTGGGGTAAAAATTTAATTTTTTAAATATCTCGAAAACGGTAAGAGATAGAGCTAAAGTTTAAATTAGCGATATTGATTTTTTTTTTAAAGAGCTATCTATTGATATTAAATTTATTCAAATTACATCAACAGGGGTGGTTGCGGGTTAAAATTTAGGGGTTAATTTTGCAAAAAGGGGGTAAAAATTAAATAATATAAAAATTTGGTTTACAGATTTGAAATCTACGTCAAAAAATCTAATTGACCTGTTTTTGCTCAATGTCCTAATATTAAGTCTAGGGGTAGTTAACTAGGGGGTGACTGTGTCGAATGGTCGTACTACTTGGGTAGTTTAAGAAGTTTTTCTTCATGGAAAATAGTTTAAGACATTTAGAATAACATAGAAATGAAATTTTCGATTTCAAAATTCAGTTTGAGCAACATTGGAGAGGGGGTGAGTCACCTTCTTAAATTACATACTAGTTTACATACACTCATTTTTAATATTTTTAATATTAACACACTGACAGTGCGTAATAATCTCACAATAAGTGGTTCTGAAGTTGGACTGTCGTATGTAAGATTTTTATAAGGTTTGTTTTTTAATGGATGTTATCGCTTTCGTTATCGAAAATTATCGATACCGAAAATAACGAAATTTCCAAAATGAATGGAAATCTAATAAAAACCTTACATACGATAGTCCAACTTCAGAACCACTTGTTGTGACATTATTACCCACTGTCAGTGTGCTAATATTAAAAATGAGTGTATGTTTAAGTATGTAATTTAAGAGGGTGACTCACCCCCTCTGCAATGTTGCTCAAAGTGAATTTTGAAATCGAAAATTTCATTTCGACGTTATTCTAAATGTCTTAAACTATTTTCCATGAAAAATAACTTCTTGAACTACCCAGGTAGTACGACTATTCGACAGTCACCCCCTAGTTAACTATCCCAGAAGTTAATATTAGGACATTGAGCAAAAATAGGTCAATTAGATTTTCTGACGTAGATTTCAAATCTGTAAACAGAATTTTTATATTGTTTAATTTTCATCCTTTTTTTTGCAAAATTAACCCCTAAATTTTAACCCCCAGCCACCCCTGTTGACACAATTGAACAAATTGCATACCAATAGATAGCTCTTTAAAAAAGAGCAATATCGGCAATTTAAACTTTTGCTCTATCTCTTACCGTTTTCGAGATATTTAAAAAATTAAATTTTTACCTCAATTTTTGAAGGGCGATTTCTTGCCTTCAAACCGTTTTTCCGCCGATAAAAAAAACACGTGTTGCTTATTTTTTAGTGTTCTACAACATATCTAAGTTTCATCAAAATCGATAGGTCCGGCCTCGGGCCCTTTACTTGTAAGATAAAATATAGATATTGTTTAGCCTTAGTAATTGCATATCTATAATTTTGTGGTGGAAATTGAATCTGACAATTTGAAGCAGTTAGTTAAAAACAATTCATGATTTTCAAATGTGTCTCTATTTCAAGTCTGAACATGCTACATTTGAATAAAAAGGAACTTTTTGCTTAATACATAATAATTTTTCTACGTAACACAAAGACTTGATTTTTGTCAATTAACTAAGACGTTTCATGGTTTACCTTTGTTCATTTTGTAAATTAAATTTAAATTTAAAATGAAAATTTAGACATTTCATATTACAACAATTATCGTTTACGGATCAATATTTTTCGCGTCTAGATTTATCAATTATTTCTACGTTCCGCTTTAATTTTTGGAACTCATTTTCAATAAAGAATTTACAAAAACACCGGTTTAAAATAATTACTGACCCGATTAACAACATCTTAATTAAAACAAAATGTGTTATCAACCTTTCTTTTATATAGGGTGGTATCGTGTAAGATGGCGCACTTAATATTTAGATGGCTACAAAAAAATAACGGAAAATGTTATAGAGGTAAATTGTATTTACTCTAGTACCTTAATGATTAGTTAACGCTGTGATAAAGGATTTTTATTATAAACTCAATACCGATCGAGTTATTAAAAAAATTCACAAAATGGGAAATGCGCAATCTTATACGACCGGTGGTGTAAGATAGCGCACTTATTAAAAAGCTTGGAATTTAGCACAAATCATATTTAAACAATCGGGCACCTACGTAACGCGCGAATTTCTTATGTTAGCACTTCTCCATATTTTTCGTTATTTTGAACTTTGATCGTAAATAACCCTGAATCGTAGCAAAAAAAATTATGAAATTTTTGAAGGTTTAAGTGGAGCAAGTTATGGGTATTCTAAGCGAGTAAAAAAGCTATGACAGTACGGCGGCACACTACGTTGTCAAAAGTATGGGAATACCCTGAACCAAGGTGACACTTTTGACGCCGTACTGTAGGTACTTAATACTACGGTAGTGTACTTAATGCTATGATACACTACCGTGTCAAAATTGTGGGTCCATTTTGGGTCAGGGTGTCCCCTTACTTTTGACGACGTAATGCGGCGCCGTACTGTCATAGCTCTTCTACTCAAACGTATTACGATTGTTACAACCTACTTTTCGTTATCGAAACTTACCGATACCGAATTACTTATATTTTTTTTAGAACTGGTTAATTTAGGTTCCGTTAGTCCGACTGACTGAGTCAGCAATAACACATTTAAAAAAAATTAATTTTCGTTATTTTTCGTAATCGTAAACTTTTGATCGTAAATATCTCGTGAACGATGCGCTGTAGCGAAGAAATAACAAAACTTTTGAAGGCTTAAGCGAAGCAAGTTGTGGATATTCCAAAGATTTTGCGACTATTAAAATGTAGTTTCCGTTATCGAGAATTATCGATATCGAATTACTTTTTCTAAACTGGTGATAACTGGTTAATTGTAGGCTCCACTCGGCCCACTGATTTTATTAACAATAGAATATTTAAAAATAATTACATTTAGTTATCGTTAGTTTTCGTAATCGTAAACTTTTAAACGATGTAGGAACTAGGGTTACACGAATTTACGTTGTACAAAAATTTGCTGTATAGAATTCCTTAGAAAAGTTAAAGAAAAACATAATAAAATAAACTGTCATGTAATAATGCGTGTGCCGTCTTAGACACCTTTGTACTGCGCCATCTTACACGCCTGCCTATCATTAACAAAATCATCCAGTGGGAACCATCCACGCGAACTGACACAAATTAAAGTGATCGGAGCTAGTTCGTGACTAACTTTACTAGCCACAGGAACATTTATAACTTTTAACTTGTTTCGACATAAACCGTAACATTCAAATTATAAAAATCAGAAAAATAATATCAAATCGTATACTCAAAATTTTAAACTTATCTAGAATATCGGGATTATGTCGTAAACCACTATTTTTTTGTGAATAATTACCCAAACACTTTAAAATATGATTAAAGTTAGTTAAACAATTCCTATTTCAAGAAAACAGAAGTGCACACTATTACCGACGGCGCCATCTTACACGACCCTACTCTACCTACCAAGAAAGTTGCGTGAAAAAATTCAATGGTGATAATTTTCGTTCAATCTGCACCTCATTCTTAATATTCATCAATTTTTCCAGATTTCTTTTTTCAGATTTCTTCCTTCTGATAATAAGGGCCGGGGACAGCAATATTCAGGAGTCTTTTTTTTACAAAAAGCAGAACAAAAATATATAGGGTTGGGCGGGGTAAAAAAAAGACACTGCTCGAGCGTGGTAAAAAAAAGACATACACTTATATTAAACTCAACAGTGTTAAATTCAAAAAATAAAAAATATTACAACAAAATACATTAGTATTTTAAGCTGTCTGGGCCAAAAAATTATTTTTTGGAACGGGCTTTATAACATAAAAAAATTTTCTCCCAAACCTCTGTTATTCATGAGAGAAAAACTTTCATTTCGCGACGATAAACTTTTTCAGTAAGTAAAAAATCTGATAAGATAGAGTGCTGTATTTTTTTCTTGTTATTCTACATGCTTTAGTAATGTAAAGTACAAAGTTTTATTTAAATGGTCCCACTGCTTGTAATTTTTTTTATATGTTAAAAAATAAAAGAAAAAAGTGGGGTAAAAAAAAAGACAAAAAAGGGGTTAACATTTAGAAAAATTAAAAATTATTGACAAGGATTTTCATTTTAAAACTAGGTAATGGCATGTTTATGTATATTTTATGGATTAAAAAATACTGATTCTTCAATAAAACAATTTTTTTGTTAGTGAGCAGATGGTTTTCATGAATATCAATTTCAGCTCATTCGGAAATTTCTATTTTTGACCCATGAAAATTTATTTATGTTTTTATAATGTATAACTATGCTTTACTGCACACATTTAGTATTTTTAACTCATTCATATACACTGTAAAAAATGAGTGTAAAATTATTATTATTATAGTCTTTATAAAGGGTTTTTGGTGATGTTCTATATTAAGGAAAAGATTTTGGAAAATAATCACCAGTTGTAATTTGAAAAATTATTTTTATTCAGAGCGACGTACGTTTCGGGGTTTTCTAAATCATCCCCCTCATCAGGCCTTATCAAAAAAATAAAATAAAATAAAATTAACAATGTAGGTTATTAAAGAAACAGCAAAAAGAAGAATGTTTTAAAAAATACTTACAAATAAAAATTTTTAAAAAATATATCCTTTAACACGTCAATTTTAAGATAAAACAAATAAGGTTAAAATTAAAATAGAATAAAATAAAATATTGAATTTTACAGAAGTTAAAACTGCACATAATTAGATAAAACAATTAATTAAATTGTTAATAAAAACATAATGAAAACGAAGTAAAAGTATAGTACTAATTTAAAAACAAACAAAATAAGGTAAAAACATCTTTCTACTAATGACAAAATCCAATGTAATTATGTATGTTTGTAATGAGAATTTAGTGTATTATATTTATTATATACATATTTGACATTTACTGCGTTGGATGATTTTTTAGAAACTTCTGCGCATTTTTACACATTGTTTGATAACATGTCAAATTTGACACATCAGTTTGATTATTACAATGTGTTTCTTGGGTGTTTATCCATAAGCCTTCCAAAATTAATCTTTTTCGGTAAACTTTTTCAAAATGTAGCACTTTGGTGTCATCAAAAACAAAACGGTGGTCGTTTTCATTTGAATGTTGTGCTAAGCCAGTTTTGAAATCGCCCCTTTTCAGATCCCATCGATGTTGTTTTAGCCGATGTTCCAGCATTTTCGAGGTCTGACCGATGTAAAAGGCTTCGCAGGAACCACACGGGACTGAGTAAATTAAATTATCTCTCTTTTCAACTGGTATAGTTGGTTTCAGGTTTGAATGGAAAAAGTTTTTAACAGTGAAAGGATAGTTGAACACCGGTCGTATGCCATTGGATTGGAGAAGCGCAGATATAGGAGCAATCCGTTGTCCTAAATATGGTAATGTTATAATATTGCCACTTTCTGTTTTCCTAATACTGTCTGGATAGGTTAAACTATTATAACTGCGGTGCACGATTGTTTTAACTAAATCGTTAATGATTGACGAAGGAAAATTATTTTTCAGTAAGATGTCTTTAGCAGTCTCTATTGTTTTAGGGCGGTGCTCGGGATGAGTTAAATTAACTGCCCTATTTATAATACTATAGGCAGTGTTACGTTTAACATGTAATGGGTGTCCGGAATACCAGTCCGGAAAACCATAAACATATCCCCGATTTAGAAAACCCCGAAACGTACGTCGCTCTGAATAAAAATAATTTTTCAAATTACAACTGGTGATTATTTTCCAAAATCTTTTCCTTATTATTATAGTCGCAATATTACTATTATGATAGTAGTAAAATTTACTAGTTAGTAGTAAATTTACGCCAAAAATATTTTTTTGTTATTTTTACATATTTGAGGTGTAATTTTACGTAACTGATATGTAATTACGAATATTTTACACAACCGGAGATGTATTCTGAGATATATCAGTGATTTTACTACTATAATTGTGTAATATTACACCTTTTGGATGTAATTTATTGGTATCACGTGATTGATTCTGCGCGATTGACGGCGTCACTTGAGTTGATTTGTTCATATGTTTACAGTTACTACTATAATTGTGTAATATTACATCTTTTGGATGCAATTTATTGATATCACGTGGTTGATTCTGCGCAATTGACGGCTTCACTTGAGTTGGCTTGTACATGTTTGGAGTTTATTTTATTATGCATTCGAGGTTAATTTTATACAATGTAGTTTCATAATGGTTCATACTGTTTTAAACAATTAAAATTTTTTTGTAAAAAAGTGTTTTGATGAGTTTACGAATTCAGTATTATAAAGAGAAATATTCGAAAATTATCCTTATTAGAAATTCAATATTGTATTTATTTAAACAGTATAAAATCAGGCAACGGACGTGCATTCAACATGACTGAACACTGGATCTACTTTGGTGTTATATTTGGTGAAAGATAAATAATTCAGTTTCAGTGTTATTTAAGGCAAAATTTACCTAGTGATGACAGTGCTTGTTAAAACTTATTGTGGACTATAAAATATAAATATTTAGTTGTAAAACTGAACAAAATAATGTTTAGCTTCTAAGATTTGTAACTTTGGTTGGGTGAACTCATTTTGTGATATATGTTATTGAATATTAAATATACGTTAATAAATAAAATTATTTTTACAAAAACGTGTTATTTTAATTAAATTATCCCTTTATGACTATTTACAAAAAGTGAGTATAGTTTAGGGATTACGTTGAAGTATATTTTGTAATTAAAATTATATTGTAAATACAATATTACTGAACTTTAGTCATGATGTTATTATCTATGTCTATAATACTCATTTTTACTAAATAGTTTCTTCTTCTATAATGCATTTTCAGGACTGATGAGACTTAAAAATAACTAAGAATAAAGTATTAAACAGGTAGGTACCTATTAGAAAGTACTCTAATTATTAAAATATTTTGTATTATTATATTATATTAACATTTATATTATATTATAGTAAGTACATTATATTATATTTTAATACATATAGGAGGTGTAAAGTATACACATTATGTGTGTAAAGTTTACATACTTGTTGTGTATTGTACATCTTAAATGTGTAATAATTACATCTTTAATTCGTATTGTACGCAACAAATATGTACAGTTTACATATATAAGATGTAATATTTTTTAGTGTACATCACAAAGATGTACATTACGTCGCCGATGTAATTTTACTACTATGAAAATAGGAAACCTATTTCCTACTATTATAGTAGTAATTTTTTGTTACAGTGTATAATTTTGATTTATTTTTTTACTTTACGTAAAAAGTGCCACCCCTACTTTATCCAAAAAAGCTAAAAAAAATTTCTGACGTAAAAAAGTAAATGACGAGCAAAGAAAAAAAAGAAATCCGCGCCAACTGTTAAATCTAATCTCAAAACAAGTGAAAAATTGATTTAAGTTTTATCTCTAAATAAAAAAAAATTATAAAAATCAATTTTTTCCAGTCTTGTGGTAAAATTCCCTGACTTTTCCAGAAAGTTTAGAATTCCCTGACATTTCCAAATTTTCCAGTAATGTAGCCACCACGCCAGCCTGTATAATACAAACATATATAACTGGACAACTGTTCAGTATACATATTTTGTTTTTAAATATTAACTGATTAATTGACTTGAGCGTTACTTTATGGTATTCCATTTTTTTTAATAAATAATAAATCATTTTACAAAAATACCACTTTAATTCAATTAATATTGACATACTTATTCCGATCCATATGATCATCATCAGACAAGTGAAAGATAAAGAAATAAAAAAACCGAAGAAAAAACGCTTTTATTTTTCTTTTTTGTAGCTGGGAATAACGCCTTAAATTAAAATAAAAGTATCGTCTATACTTAGTAAAAAAGACTTTATATTACATATCGAGATCGATAATCTTATTCGACGGCTTTGAAATCAGAGAGATCTGTATTACAACAGAAAATTCCTGTGTTTTTTTGATGGAGACCAAAAATATACCGTGTGAGTTTTTTGAGAGTTGCCATTTTCATTACAACCAAAGTATGACAGAAATGGTACTGGAAAAGGTTCTTTTCTTGGATGTACTGGAAATATAACCGACCAGAACACTATCGGTTGAAGTAGCCTCAAGTACATAATATACATATTTTTACCACCTAACTGATAAATTAAAGAAAAATTAAACAATTAAATTGGGTAAAAAAACTTATTTTACTGATTTATGTTGTTAATTAATGCATTAGATCAATTTTACCGAAAAATTAATATATAGTCTCATTTAAAAATCTATAAGTTTGTATCATAACTCGAAAACCATAAGAGCTATAAAGCTCCTGACTATAGAAATCGGTTGCCCCCCTTCGATATCTACAACTTTTATTTGAACAATTTTTCGATTAAATCAACGGTTTGCCTGTAATAAAAATGGCAACTCTCAAAAAACTCACATCAGTATTTTTGTTGACAGATTTAAGTATAAAAAATTTCCTCAAAGTTTTTCTATGTTTCTTTAGAAGAGACGAGTCTGTAGATTAGCTCACTTGGAAATAAAAATTGGACACCTTCAAAATTTGAAAAAGAAAGAATTAATCAACCGTAATAAAAACTGCTATCGCAACTTTATCATGTATGTAGGTACAACAAAACTGTACTTATTATTTTTTCGATTATTATTATTTATATGTACCACAGGTTTTGTATAAACTTCTACTTAATTTATTAAAATTACTCATTGATTGTTAAGAATCACTTGTATAACGTATAGTAAGATGTAATTATGTTAGAATGTATGAAATAAATACATACATATATCTGTGGATCAGAAACGGAAACTGATTCAATTATAAAAAGTAATGATTGATCTAATTGAAACTACATTTTTCTTAATTAACCATTCATTATTAACAACATTTAATTAACATTTAACATACAAATTATCTCGTTGATTATCATTTTGATCATTTTGTAACAAAAACAATTATACAATACCTAATGTCAAGATTTAAATCAAAGTCTTTCAGAACTGAAAATCCCTTATTTATAGAACATCTAGCATTTACACGCGGCTTCACCCGGGTGGTTTTTCAAACTATGACATCTATTTAAAATATATAAAGTGTACTTTCATCGCGTCGCTATTGAGAACTGTTACTTTTTTCTTGGGAACTTTTCCACACAAATAAGATGTTTTCTCTGGGTGGTTCCCTTTTATATCTTCTGTTAACAATATACAAAGTGTGAAATCAATTGTACGTTCCTTGATAGTCAGCTGTTGTAATTTAATATATTTTCCTTCGGGAATGAAATATTTTCTCGAGGTAAAAAGTAGCCTATAACCGTCGCAGTTCCGGCAGCTATGTCTTTGCAAAGTTTCAAGTTGATTGGTTAGCTGTTGAGGTGTGAAAACCCGTCAAACAAACAAACTCACTTTCACATTTATAATATTAGTTAGAATAATAAACATTACTGTATATGTATAAAAGTGTATTATCAAAATTTCTATAACTTAAGTTTGGAACATGTTCCCCTATAAGATTTTTTATTGGTAAAGAAATAAATTCAATATTCGTGTGACAAATTTACTGAAGGCGCTACTAAATTAGAATAAATATAGTAGAAACACTTAATAATACCAAATTTGTTCACTAAGAAAATAAAATTCTTAGAAAGATAAAAGCCGCATCTCAACGCATTCTTCATGGTTAAATTTTGTTTTACTACATCCAAATTATTAAAGAAAAAATTATTAAAAATGAAATTTCCCGGTAGTGACATGCTGTTGCAGCCATATACCGAGTTCTCTGCTTCGTCGTCACTATAAAGAATATTTATGAAATCAAAATTCATGAGGTTCATTACATTTACTTAATATAATTAAAGCGAACAAAAAAATATACCTAAATATAAACCATTTTTTAATACTTATTGTTCGAGGAAGTAGTGTCGCAATTTCGTAGGTGATATCGCCAAAACAACGTAGGTCCAATGCAGTAAACCACGCCCCACGCATATATCTGGGTTCTCTTCAAAATGTCAAACTGCTATCAGCATTGACTAGCACGAGTGCTTTTAGGGACGCTCGGTGGTGGTAAAATATGTGTAGCTGATTTGTCGTAATACGTCCCACGCACTACTAACTCCCTCAATTCCCAAGTTACCAGCAGTAATTAAAACATTTCATTTTCAAAATTAATAAAAAAATTTAAAAAATAAATCTCTTATGGGCGATCTTGAACTGCAAAAAACACGTTCAATGTACAATCTTCATGTGGTGATTATTTTTGATTTGAAAAATTGTATATTACCACTATAACCTTTAGTTAGTCAATTCAATAAAATGTATATCTAAAAATATTTAATGTTCAATCATTTCAAGTCTGTGAAGCATTTTTATGTAAAAAATGACCTTTCTAGTTATTTTTAAAAGTAACTCTGTTAAAAATTATAATTTATGTTAATTGAAACTAGCGTATTCGTTTTGTAAAAAAAAAAATTTTAAACATACTATTACCATATTTTTTTAGAAATAGCGTTTAATAAAAACAGAGTATACAGAAATTCCTAGGAGACCTTTATTTAAACAGAAAGTCACGAGAAATAAATATAATTCACTAGCACGAATTTAAACACAAAATATCCCTGTTGCAGCATCCTGGATAACACAGCAAATTTTCGTTTGCAAAAACTAGTTTTCGCAGAAACTAGTTTACATAAAACAATATTTCAAAAACTATTTTTATGTAACTTCTTCTCCAATGGTATAAAAAATGTCGCGAAAGCTTTTGAATTTACGAAAAATGCTCAAAAAGTTACCGAGGTATCGTGCTGGTAAATAAATAAATAGCATAGACGTTTCTCACTAACCCGAGTTTCTAGCTTACAGAGGTACGGCAGAGGTTTATCTCACTTATAGAGGTCTAGAAAAAATACAACCAATATGTATTGAAAAACATGCATGCATTGTATGGATACTACTTATTAGAATAATATACATACACATATTTGGACATAGATAAGCTTACAAAAAAGTGCATTTTGGCTATTTGAATAGAAAATAAGTTCATCAAATTACAAGAAAACAAGAACATAAGCACATTCAGACATTCTAATAAAATATGCATAAGTTCTTTGAAATTTAAGAGTGTCATAAACAATGAGTCATAAATAGCAAATGTTAAATACGTTTAACTGTCGCTTATAGAGGTACAGGCAATTAGCAGTCTCAATTATAGAGGTCCGTCCGCAAAAAACGACTCTCACTTATACAGGTTTTTGTTTCTCACTCATAGAGGTTTTAGAGTGGTAAAGTTACGGGACCTGGCAATTACTCTCACTTACAGAGCTTTCTCGCTTAGCCAGTTCTCTCTTATCTAGGTTTGTTCAAATAAGAGTTGTAGATACCGACGTGGGCAACCGATTGCTATAGTCAGGAGCTTTAGAGCTCTTATAGTTTTCGAGCTATAATACATATAATAGGTGGCTGTCGTAGCTATGGTAATGTGAATAAAGGATGATACCAATGGTCCTATGACCATAACGGTTATAGGAATAATTCCGAAAAACTAAATGTTGAAAAAATGAATTTATTTACCTCTCATTAAAATTGTTTAAACTATCTGAATACATCTTGTAATCAAAATATGTAATATTTTTTATTCAAATAATTTCAATTTTTTCAATTTTCAATTTCAAGTAAGTTCAATTTGTAATTCAAAGATAATATATACAAGGACTGTATTGCTATATTATCTATAGTCTAATCATGCTATATTATCTATAGTCAAATCAGAGGTTAAATGATGCCAATATCCCGTTGAAAAACATCTAATGTGCATCAAATTTCAAGAGAGCATCAGCATCGCATCATGTAGTATTAGACGCATCAGAAAGGTCATGATGCTGCATCGATGCGGTAAAGTTTACATTTTTGAAGTTACCCATAATTTTCGTGCAAGAGTTTGAGTACAAACCCACTTGAGATGAATATACAAATTGGGAAAAAAAGTTAAGCGCCAATTGTTTCTCTATATTTTCTACACAAAAAATATTTATTCTAAATTTAAGAGTTTCAAGTTAATTTACGAGTAATTTTTATAATAGAAATTATCAGAATGTGCAAAATACATTTTTAAAACTATTTGAATACAAAATGCAAATACTTTTTTAATTTTGTATTTCAAATGGGTAAGTCCATATCAAATCAACCAATAAAAACCTGATTTTAAACATCAATGTTCTCAAAATGCATGATATTTGGTGAATAGTTTCTTCACATCAGTGTGGCCAAATATACCAAGTTTTATATTTTTTGAATATTCGTATTTGAGTTATAACTATTTTTAAAATCCAAAAACTGCAATTTTTTGGAGCGCTTTGAAATATTTAAACACATGTAGCTCAAAAACTATTTGTCTTAGAAAGTTGTAACTGGCACCATTAATTTTAGAATTAAAAGGGCTTTAATTTGACATATAACATGATAATGCAGTTCAAATTTAACCCTTTCTCCACAATCCAAAAAACTAATTTTTATAAAAACTCCAAAATCGGAATTTTTAATTTTTTTGAAAAAAATATATACTTTTAATATATATTTTTAATTTTTTTGAAACAAAAAAAAACTACGTTTTCTCACTACTTTAAAAATATTTTTTTTTATCGGAACGCCATTTTCAATTTTTTCTCGGAGAACACTTGATTTGTTGTGGAACATCAATATTGCTTTGAATGTAAGTAACTCAATTTTTAAGTCATTATATACGTCACAACCTATGATTATCAGGACTCATTTCTAGGGTTGTCGAGGGAAAGACCGGGGCCCTGGGAATAAACTGCATTTTTTAAAAATTTCCTTCCAAAAAAATAATTGGTGAACCAGAAAAAAAAAGAAAACTCTCAACCTTTTTCCTGAGCCCTCTACTAACAGCTACTGGCGCCCTCCTCAAGCCCGGGCGCCAAGACTGCAACCCCGGCTACTCTACCCTCTTCTCGGACCTGCTCATTTCATAATATTATACTTCACCAAAATGGTGTAAAAATAGTCTCAACAGTGGCTGAATGATTTGGTATTAATGCGAACACTTTAGTGAGCATTTTCTAGAAATATGTGCTATTTAAATGGCATGTCTGTTAAAATTTAATTCAATTCGATCAGGATCAATTTTTTATTCCAATTCGTATTACGTACGAAGCCTTACAATATACGTAAATATTTTGAGGTTACGTAATTTGAAACATAATAAATGCGTTTTCGGAATTAACCTTATTATTGTTAATTTCCAATTCATGTAACAGCAATCACATCTTAATTATCCCCAACAGCAAAAATCAATAGCACTGGAACATGAAACAACATTTCCCAACGGCAATTTCCATTAAATGGTCTGTGAAATTAAAACTAACTAGAAAAGAATAGCTCCACCATCATTCCCGAAATGCCCATAGTCGAACAAAGAAAAACAAACAAAAATTTCGAAAATAAAAATAGATAAAAAAATGAAAATTGTTGACAAGAATGAAGCGAACGCTGGAATTCTGTTGTGTAGTAGACGACGTGATAATAAAATACCGGGAGAAAGACGCTATATGACGCGACATCGACTATTGATTTTACGCTCTGCGTCTTTCACAGTTGTCATCGCATCCCACGCCCCGTAGCCCGCACATAACACATACATACAATAGCACCATAGTCGTCATATGGTGCCAACCCTAGTTGTGCAAATCAACTAACTCTCCATCCATATCTATGAATGCTGTATATGTTCATTATCTTTGTTCTAGCTAGGCGGGGTGTGATACGGTGTGATACAACTGATGATGACCGACTCATCGGCTGTGCTGCGACCACCTTTAACGATAACCATACATCGAAATGGAAAGTTAATTAAGTTTTATGTTGTAAGTGTTACGAAATAATTGCGAAAATTTAACGTTTGTATTCTGATACTACTTACTACTCGGTACCTACGCCAAATGTACATTTTGTCTGTATAACGAGCCTCGCAATAAAGCTAAATACACATTAGAGAAAATTTATATAATGAATAGTAACTACCACAGCTTGTCACATATAGACTGCAATGCGGGAGATCTTGGTTCCAATTACCTACTTCTATCAAAATTAGTTAATAATCTTCTCCTAATAAAAAAATTATATGTATACTCGAATAGTTCCTTAGAATAAGGTGTAACAATTGTTCCCTCATCAAATTTTTTTGGTCTGTTTTCTCTATTTGATCATTGTTACCAAGTATACAAGATTAACGTTGGAATTTCTGCAGCAATTCCTTTAAAGCGATTAAAAAGCTTCTCGACTAAAAACTTAAAAAAATTAAAACAGTTAAACAAGTGGTCCGTAATACGGTACCTAAAATCATCAATTTGTACTTTGATGTTACTAAGTTATTAGTCCAATTTTCTCTGAAAAATTAGAGTTATACAGCCTATACGATAAGAACGGAACGAGAATAGGGGTGCTATCCGTTTTCCGACCAGTAGAACACGATTCAGAAGAAAAATAAAATGTCTTATATATTCCCGACTCCTTCTTGCATGTGTAGGGTCTCCTTATGAACGGAATGAACTGAAATTTGGTAAGTAGAACTGAAAAAATGGGGCAACAATACTATAAAAGTGAGGTCAAATTTTGGATCCGTCCCACCCTTTCAAGGGGTGGTGGCGGGCAACAAAACAATAAAACATTTCCAGACTGGTTGGAAATTATGTTTCGGCCAATTATCTACAACATGTCCAAAATTCAGTTTCCTTAGGAGGACTTAGACGGAGTAGAGGGGAAAAAAGTGTTTTGGCTGAATCCAACATGCCCACAGCCCCTCAGAATTAACGTAGAGGGCTGTAATTTGATATGCTGATAGAGTTCGTGCCTAGGGTCTGCTTTTTGGAGATTTTAATATTTTACCCCACCCCCACAATTTTTAAGCTACAATTTCATGCTTTTTCGACGTTTTCGAAGTTTGACCACTCGCACAGGTCATCCAAATAAACCTAGGGGGCTGCAATTTTGTATTCGGATTGAATTAGTATTAAGGATGTCTTTTTGGGGTTTCGACTTTTAACCCTTACCTCCACCATTTTTATACAAAAAAACATCGTTTTTCTTTGTTTTTAGTAGTTTTGTCAAGGTCAAAATCTCCTTAAATAAACCTAGAGGGTTGAAATTTTGTGTATAGGTTACGTTAATAGCCAGTCACTGCTTTTTGGAGGTTTCAACTTTTAACCCTTACCTTCCACGATCTTAATGCTAATATGTCCTTGATTTTTTTGCTTTTTTTCTAACACGCCTAGAGATTCTCTGAGTAAACTTAGAGGGCTGAAATTTTACATGTATGGAGTTAGTATCAAGTTAGTGCCTTTTAGAGACTCCACATTACTATTCACCCCACTATATATTTATACCATTTATATATATATATATATATATATATATATATATATATATATATATATATATATATATATATATATATATATATTTATTTATTTATTTATTTATTTATGTATCCGTGCGATAACTCTCGAACGAAAGGTTTAATGCTTATGAAATTTTGTGTGCGAATTCGATTTTCCAAATCGTTGGATGAGTTCGTTAGCTAGACACGTCGGATGCCCAGAAGTAGGTTTTTCGGGCGTTTTTTGTCAACAAAATGAGTTTTTTGCCAGAATTAATCAATTTTTCAAAATTTTTTTTACACCAAGCCAAGGTAAAAGGCAGTATGCGTAAAAAATGTTTTTACGCCACTGCTCTGAGTTATTCACATTTTGAGAAAAATTAGAAAATATATTGGAAAAATCATTTTTCATCACACTCGCACTCACAGTCTCTTTTTTTTCTATCTCATTTTTTTCGATGCTACATTCTAAAAAACAAGGCTTTGTAAGTGGCTTGTCATGATTTTTTGAATCCAATTTAACGATTCAGCTATATTTTATTTCTCTCAGTTAAATACGTTTTTAGATCTATTTATTCCATTTTTTTATAAGAATATTACCAAGAAAATTTGTTTTATCTGATATAGGTAGTCAGAATTTAGATTATGTTTACGTTTTACTAAAATTAATAAGAATTTGCTACAATCGGATAAAAATTACGTTAAACCTTATTGAAAGAAGAATATTTTTACGTAATTTTCTATCCAGCTGACAATACAGTTATGATTAGAATTGTATAAACAGAGCATTCTAGTATTAAATAATTTTACACATTCAATTTCTTTTTTTTAACAAAAAAAATTTTTTTTAAATTTTGACACATTCTTTTATGAAATTTCGATTAAGAAATATTAAAAAATTTTAAGGTGAATCATTTAAAAAGAGTTAAAAATAAATTAAAAGGAAACATTTATCTATTTTAACATATTTATAAAGAAAATTTTAGTTTACTTACAGTTTTTTGAAAAAATGTAATAAAATTTTTACATACAACAAAGATTGTATTTGAAAGGTGGGCAATCCACGAATTTTTTTTTTATTTCTTTAACTAATTATTAAATTTGGTTTTAGAAGAAAATCTTCGTCTAATTCGCTCCAAGCCGAAAGTATAGCCACTAATTAGGACATTCTACTATTAAAATGAATGGAAAAAATATTGACATTTATTTAATGAAAGCCACACATACACATTTTTAAAATATCCTTTTGAATTTTATAACTCAGTTATAAGTCATAACAAATAAAATCGGTGTAAAAAAATCTAATTGACGTGTTTTTTCTCAATTTTCTAATATTAAGTCCAAGGCTAGTTAACTAGGGAGTGATTGTGTCAACATTTTAATGTAAAATATGATAATTTTAACCCTCTTTAAAAGAACATTTCGATTTTAACAATAAAAAAATTTTAGAAAGTGTTTTCGTTTTTCCCGGATTACCAAAAAGGGACTGAAATGTTTTTAGATATTAATATATCGTCCCTCCAATACTACAGTGGGATATCTTCAAAAATGGCCATATTGAGTTATTGACACTGTCATATTCTATTTTTCGAGTACTTTAAAATGCTATATTGAAGAATGATGTCCGTTTGATATTAAGAAAGTTATACCAGAAAAACCAATGTTCAACGAAGTACTATTGTCCATATTTCTAAGTCGAACACTGAGATAATGACTATATCTTAATGTTCGATTGGAAAAAATGATATTACATATTTTTATTTGGCATTACGTTGAGATATTTACACGATGCTGTTGTGTAATTCAGTTCAGTTTTTTGAACTTGTAGAACATAAATGAAGAATATTTCATTAAAATTAGTAAATTAACAAATTTTATTTTAGTATTAGGCAATATTTTTAAGAAACCAGTTTATAACCAAACGGTAATTTAAAAATCATGCGAAAATGGTTTCTCTTGGTAAGAAAATATTTTTTTGAATTTTTATGAATCAATTTTTATGAAAATTTAATATCAACAACTAAATCTTAAGAATGAGTTGTAAGATGATAATAGTGATAGTGATTAATAATTTAGTATTAGTAACTATTTAATAATTTAAATTTTTGAATTAGAATCATTATTTTTTTGTTTATTTAAATTTCTGTATCGAAATTATTAATGTAAGTTAGCAGAACCTTGGGATATTTTCTTATAAATTAATATTTTTTGTAAATTTGAAAATGTCACATTGGGATATTTATAATAAAATTGATATAATTATTCAAAGGTTCGAATTTATGTTCCTAAAACTAGTAACGACAGTAGAAAATATAATATTTAAAATAGTATTATTTTGACAATATCTCTGTTGAATTGGATGAACGATATACAAAAAATATTTAGTTGTTAAATATACTTGGTAGACTTATATTTTTTATGGGTGTTTTTTTTTTAGTAAAATAACTTTTCATACGTATATCTGTGACTAAAGTTGCCTCCGTTTTTTAAGAAAATAAAGTATTTTTAAAATTTTGTACAAAAAAATAAAACACAATTAACGAAAAAAAAGTACGCATTCCCATATTTTTAAGATTTTGTAGTACCAGAAAATCCTTATAAATTCCTCATATCTGTCATTGCATTTACTAGCTTACTCCCACTTGACCACTTTTAAATAGTCGGTTCGGTTTAAAAAAAAACAAAAAAAAAAAACATCAATTTTTTTCTTGACAGGTTGAAAATTCTCTTTGGTATGACTAAACATTTCATCACAATTCAATCAACGATTTTATAAATATTGAAGGGGTATTTTTAAAATGGCTTTTTCATGGTAAGCGGCTACATAGCAATGGTTAAATATTTTACATTTGCCGACTTATACTCAACATGAAATATTTTGAATGTCGGATATTAATAGCGAAATTTTATTATTTAAAGAAGCAGTTAATATAGTTAAGTGAACGTTTGCGGAGGTGAAATGAACTATGGCTAACGAACGTGCGGCTAGTTACTTAAGTAAGTGCATGTATCTTTGAAAATATGTCTATATGCTTATACATACTTGTATTACGTTATGTTATTTATAACTAACTGTTGGTTCCTCCACTGACAATCTTCGTGTATATTTATGTATACTATATGTTATGTTACTGCCCACCGAAAAGTTTCAAAATTTATTGGCACTCAGTGAAAAATTATATTTTGTTCTTATATTTAGAATTAAACCAAAACAAAATAAAATAAAAATTTGAATCTGCTAACGTATACAGTTGCGCTCAAATGAATAGTACGCCTGTGAAACAACAACAAATTAAATAATTTCAAATAGTCAATTTCGATCCGATTAAATTTACGAACGATCCTTCTTCTGGCGGGTGGAGGGGGGTCTATGCACTGATTACCAATGGAATAATTTACAATAACTCCGTCTATTCATCAGGTATGCCTAATAGGCCTGCTTCTTACACAAACGATTACTGAATAAACTATTTCAGAATTTTTTTAAGATGTCACTGCCCAGGCTTAAGCACATTTGTAATAAATTCGTTCGCAATAATAACCCCTTCCACCAACAAAATCAAAACTTGAATTATATTTGTTCCAAGAGCAAAACTCTGTACAAAGAAGTTTGGTACAGATTAAGTTTATACAATTACATATAACGTAAAAGCCCCTATACCGGAACACTATTTTTAGGTGTGTAATTAAACTGGCTTATAAAAATTGACAAATAAAATAAAAATCCATTTTTGTTTCTTAATAAGCATGAAAGAAAGTTTTTTTAATCCAATGAATATATTTTTAAAAAAATACAACCCAAAGGTTTTTATTTATTAATGTTTTTCTTTTACAAAATGTCGACATCAATAACCAAACAAAGAAATATTAAACACACTAGGAGTTGGGAACCGATATACAAACAGACGTGTAATATGAGTAATATGACAGATAGAGTGACATCTAGACGTCAAAGTAGGAAATATAGAATGGTTTAAGTATCAGACGTAAATAAAGGATCAAAATACTGTATTCAACAAAAATTGTTTAATATATATATATATATGTATTTCTTTAATTAAGTAAGGAAACATTAAATGCGAGATGAATTTAAATTGAAAAATAATCATTCTATTAATAATAATTTTTGTTATCAGAGGTTTCTTTCATAAATAACTTCATTAATATATAAATATCAAAACTGTTCAGGCATATGATCGCGTTCTGGTATAGGGGCTTTTACGTTACAGGTAGTATTTATGGTTTCTAGCATATAATTAACTATAAGTATATTATGTGTAGAGAGAATACCTACAAATTAAATAAATAAATATATTTGATGATCTTAAAACATATAATTTGCATATACATAGTGTATTTTAGACAAATCTAGACATTTAAAATAAATTCACGGGTTCTCAACGCTTGTAAAATGTAATTACTAATATCAAATACTGGCTGAATATTTTTGAAATTACAAAATATTGCAAAGAAATTTTCTCCAGAAATGTCACAGGAAATATATTTCCAGAGAAACTTAGCTCGAATCACATTATATGTATATAGGGAATTTGATCATAAAATGGAATAAAGTTTCATTCTCATATAAATTACAAATAGTACATTGTATGGATGAATCAATTCGATACGAGAAATTTCGATCACAAAACATAATACATAGATTATTCGATATTCTTAGCTCATGACAAACTTTGAGTATTCGAAGTGGCATATTTAAGCTGGTTAGTATGTTGCTAGCTGTTACAAAATGATGGTAGAAGAGAAAGAGATTACTACTTGAAATCTCTATTTTTTGAGAGTCTTAGAGTTTAGACGATAATAAATTTTCATAGGCATTAACAATTTCAAAACGTCTTTTAGCAGAAGCCAGAGCTACTATGTTCTCATTAAGAAGTTCGGTTTGACAAATCCGTGCAAACAACTCCCTCACTTGCGGAAACCAGTTATATTTGACAATATTATAAGGAGAGGAACCTAAAGTTTTTAATTTATTAAAACATTTTTTAGTTAGATGGGTGTCTGGCATGGAATTGATTTTAACAATAAAGTTTATTATCCCTCGAAATACATTAGCTTCCAATTTTATCAAACCAAATTCTCTCCTCACCACATAATCAGCAGTCTTAGAATACAGTGAATAAACAGACTTGTAAAGCCTAACCGTCACTCTTTCTACGATATAAAAGTAACGTAATGCCCAAATTTCTGCGCCGTACAAAAGAACAGAAGTGACCATACTTTTAAAAAGTTTTGTTCTTGCATATGATTATTTACTTTTACCCAAGATACTCTTTATTTGGTTTATTGCTAAGTTTGACTTGCTTTTAATAAAGTTGGCTGCTTTGAGAAATATACCAGAAGATGAAAACAATACACCCAAGTACACATATTCATTAACTATTTCTAAACATTTTCCATTTACATTGTGACTAGCTAGCGCATGTAGTGACAATTTAGTCACTACATGCGCTAGCTGTTTTACTAAATATTAAAATTTTAGATTTATTAGAATTAATTTCTAGAACATTATTACGACAATATACCTACGTTTCTAGAAAAATTAATGATTTATTACGATGACCGATACTTATATTAAGTAAAACAAGGTCGTCAGCATAAAAAAGCGCATTTAGATCAAAGTTGCTCTCAATATTTACCCCAGGAACACCAATGTTAAAAACAGATGATTCAAAATCTGAAATAAAAAGCGTAAACAATAATGGATTTAGACAATCTTCTTGTAAATACTCCGTGATTAATTTTGATTTCCGTATCTAGCGGATTATTATCAATTATGTTAATATGCGCATTTTCGTACAGATTTTTAATTAGTGTAATTAATTTCAGACTGACACCTAGATTTTTTAGTTTTAACCATAATAATGAATGCGGCATAGAGTCAAACGCTTTCATAAGATATACATGTAAACGCAACAAACAGTTTTCCCCCTTTTTGTTTAAGTTGATTTTGGATTCCCAACAGTCTCAACATACATTCCCAACAATGTCCTTCAGTCAAAAAATATTTAACACGTTGACGGCCATAACCTACAATGATAAAACATCCAGTTGGAACATTATTTCAATAACCAACGAAATTTATATGAAATTGTTGACAAGGTAAAGCGTTATTTTGTAGTTATTCGTCAGGTTTTACTTGACGTCGTACGGTGTTAATGACCGTCAGTACGTTAAAATAATATATAGAGATTAAATGTAGTTTTAAATGTAAATAATTTTTGTTTTTACTCTCGTGTAAAACTGTTGTTTTGGGCCTGGCTAATATGAGTGCCTACTAACTCCATAACTTACAAAGTAACTGTTAGACTGTCCTTTCCGTTCATTAAAGATACATACCTACAAATTTCGTCTTTATAAAATTTTGTACCATATACAAACTTTCGAGAATTCAAATTCATCAAAATGATGTGTATATGGTCTCCCGATAAGCGCTGAGCAACGAGATATTGTTATCATCAACCAAGATTATGTCCAGGATGCAATAATTGCGTCTTATGTTATTTGTTGTCATATTTGCCCTACCCTAGGAGCAGCTTATTATGTACTATGTAGAGTACATATAGAGTATTACCTACACGTTGTGGTGGTGAGCGCTAGGAGGTGGTGCTTGATGGTGACCTAGTTTCATTCATTCAAGGGATGAGAGGTCAGGTCTCCGTGTACGTGACAAGCAATACCAACGAGCACACGAAAGCACAACGAAAGCTTCACATCAAGCTGGAACTAGGCAGTCAAACCAAGCAACCAACAAAACAGAACAAACCGAATTGCTTCCTCTCACGCCTCACCCGCCACCCTCGACCGTTCCTCTCACGCCGCGCCCCGTTGCCTGCTGTCGTAGTCCCGAATGTCGTAAATCGGTACCTACGTACACATAATACACACTTTCATTCTCTATATCAAGTTTCTAAGCGAAAGTTACGTAACGATTCTGTATAAAACGTCGTTACCCAAACGTACGTCAATTTTTCATATTGTTCAATAAATTATTGTTCTGAAATAAATGCTGAAAAATTTTTAAGAAAGTTATCAAATTATTTTGGAAACACTGTCAATATTTTATCAGTATCATACAGTTATGTATGGTTACATTTTTTTAAGAACTTTGAAATATAAAAATCTATTTTTATTACATGAATACACAAACATATTAAGCCTACCATTGTTTTACTAAAATAAAATTTATTAAATATTTATTTATTATATTAAAAATTTCAATATTTATTTCATATATAGAGTTTTCGCGTGTACCTACTATAAAATTTCTATTGAATTTATAACAGATAATATCAGGATATTATCTGTTGTAGCGAATAGCCAGTGCTGAATATATTAACTAAATTACCATTGCTTTAAAAACTTCTGCAAAACTTAAATCACTAGTTTTGTTAAGAGGGAAATACCTAGTTGTGAACTCGAAAAATTCGCTAGATGTTTCTACGTGGTATATTTTCTTCAAAATATTTCCTGAATATTTCGTATCAATATAATTAAAACTAGCGAAATTCTGAATTTAAATAAATTTTTCTCAAAAAAATATTTCCCTTAAAACTCACAACTGGTTAACAAGATATCTGAATATCTGACAGGGCAGATTGTTCTCAAAATTTACCTACAGGCTTATTCTTTATACCAAAAACGTATATTCTTGAACGAATAATTTTTAGTCGAATTTTTCCTTGAAAAAATTAGACTTATACAGTCTCTACGACAAGAACGGCGAGAGTAGGGGCGCTATCCGTTTTCGGACCCGTAGAACACGAATATGTAGAAAAAAAATGTCGATATATATATATATATATATATATATATATATATATATATATATATATATATATAATTTTCCCGCTACCTTTTAATATGCGTAGGGCCCCCCTATGGAAGTTAAAAGCTCAAATTTGGTAAATGGGGCTCATTCCGATGCACAACAATACTATCAAAGTGGGGTCAAATTGTGGGCAAATTTTGGATCCGACCCAACCTTTAAGGGGGTGGTGGGGGGCGGAAAAGCAATAAAAATTTTTTCCAAACCGGTTGGAAATAATGTTTCGGTCAATTATCTACAACATATCCAAAATTCAGTTTCCTAGGATGAGGGAGTAGGGGGGAAAAAACAATTTTCGCCGGATCTAACACGCCCCCAGCCCCCCAGAATTAACGTAGAGGGTTGAAATTTGGTGTGTTGATAGAGTTTATACCTAGGTTGTGCTTTTTGAAGGTTTTAATATTTTACCCCCACTCCCCTCATTTTTAAGCTACAATTTCATGCTTTTTTGACGCTTTCGAAGTTTGTACCACTCGCACAGCTCACCCAAATAAACCTAGAAGACTGAAATTTTGTATTCGGATTGAGTTACTATCAAGGCGATGCCTTTTGGGGATCTCGACTTTTAACCCCTACCCCCACCATTTTTATACCCAAAAGAACATGATTTTTCTTGTTTTTTAACAGTTTCGTTCGGGTCAAAATCTCCCCAAATAAACCTAGAGGGCTGAAATTTTGTGTACAGGTTAAGCTAATAGCCAGACACTGTTTTTTGGAGGTTTCAACTTTTAACCCTTACCCCCACGATTTTCACGTCAATATTTCCTTAATTTTTTTGCTTGTTTTCTAACACGTCTAGAGACTCTCTAAGGAAACCTAGAGGGCTGAAATTTTGTACGTGTATTCAGTTAGTATCCAGCTAGTACCTTTTAGGGAGTCCACATTACCTTTCCCCCCACTTATCCCATTTTTACATCGGAATTGAATGCTATTGTTAAATGTGTTTTAAATGCATTATTTCTATTTTAAATACAAGTAGGCGAATAGTAATTTTAAAAAATTGAAAGAAAAAGTGAATATAATTTTTTAACAAATGAAATACATACATATTAAGTAATTTAAAAATGTTATTAAAGTCACTGTTTATTTATAAATTTGGAATTTTGGATTTTTATTACATATTTATAAAATAGAAATTTTGGATTTTTTTGGAAAGAAAAAATATCTTCATAAAAGCCTTCCAGTTTACTATTTAAGTTCCTTTTTTAATATTTAAAAATAAAACACAAAGGCAATTGGCGGATAAGCATGGGTAGGAATGCCCTCGTACGAATTGTGTTGGCTTTTTCCTTGTTAACTGCTATCGGCACAAAATTGAGATTTACTGAGATTAAGCCCTTAAAAACTTAAAACCTTTTTTTAAAGCCCCGATCAACCGGACACTCATCATCAGTTTTGAAACCACCAAAATGACAAATCGCTTGTGGACTTTCAATTACATTTCGCTTGTAGACACTCAATATCGAAGATGAAAGGAAAAATTCGACTTCCGTGATGGGGCTCCGCTGCTCACGGCGTTTTTTCATGATGAAATAGAAATGGAAATAGATACCTATGTTAAAAAATCAAAAATTTTCAAAAATAAAAAAATATCTTAGTTTTAAAGAATTGTAATTTTTTGGTGTTTTAGAAAATTATAAGCACTTTTTTTTAAATTAAAATACATTTTAGTAATTGTAATTTTAGAAAAATTATTAATAGAATTAATGGTAAACCTATACGTGTCCTATCGATAAAGTGTTAATAAGAAATACATATTTAATGACCAATAATTTATATTATTTTAATAATAGGAGTAGAAATAATAACTTATAATAAGTTAACACACTGAAAAATGTTAATTTTATGGCCGGTTTTATACAATATTTACACACAAAGCATTTTATTGGTTACATTAACTCAACGAAAAGTAAATAAATAAAACTTTTATTAAACGTAACTGCTTGGTAAATTTCGTGATCAAATTAATTTTAGTTGGGAAAATAAAATAAAATTTTTCACTTATTTATTTTAAAAATTTTTCCTATCTGCGTGTATAAAAACACACGTACCTTTATGCATATAGTTTACTTAACTATACTATAAGTCTATAACACAGCTCATTGCAGTATTTATACATATTAGTAAAAAGTTAACTAACATTAGAAAATACATAACAAAGGTGCACAGCACAGCACACCGAGTACACATAAAATATTTGAAGGTTGTCTGCGTTTTATGTAATTATTATAAATTATAAACAATGGAAATAACAAAAACAAACACCGAAGCAAATGAATAAGTAAAAGTCATACGTCATATTGCCTCTACATTTTCATACACACACGTATTAGGCCAAGAGCTAGCGTGCATTTCATTCAAACAATTTGATAAGTAGGTACTTGTTGCAATAATGAATAAAGAAATTTTGTGAATGTCTGAAACATAATATTATGTTTCAGATATTCACAAAATATATTATAACATATATACACATATAAACATATATTATATGCCAACAATGAGGCTACATAATCCTGGTTCTAAGTTGTCAAAAACAGTTTTTTGCAAATATCTCAGAAAAAAATTTTCATAAAAGGATTACTATGGTAACTAAGGAGCAGAGTGGAAGAAGAGTGTTTGTTAGTTTATGCCTTTTTTCAAATAGATTGTTCTTTATAATCCTTACCAGTATTTAGTTACCGCAAAAAAAATTCTACAGCGTTTGAAAATAAATAAATGCTCTTAGAGTACGTTTAGATTATGATCACAGTGGCTGTGTGAACACGTAGTGTCCAAGTGTCTCTTGTGGCCAATAAGTTTTCAAACAGGTTCGACACTTTTCCATATACTCACAGAAAAGAAATCGATTCATGGTGATCGGGCACTAACTGTTTCGTTCTTAAAATTTTTTGCGTGTCAATAGCTCGGACACAAATTCCGTACATTTATGTACAGACACTATCCAAACACAAAAAATCTATTATAGTGGGAACAATAAAGAAATTCATGTCTAACATTTGTGTCGCAATTTATGTCGTAGTCTAAACCAGGCCTTATACTACGATAATAATTTGAAGCAATCGATCGTCCATATAAATAAATTTCTAATTAGTAGTTGATAATATCTTTAACAGCTATTTCTGGTACCATGATGTACAGTGTGATACAGAGTAACACGAAAGAAGAAACAAATTTATTTTTTAGCATAGTTACTTAGCTTCGGTCGACGTAAATAAATAATTATCACTATTATTGTTATTATGACTTCGTACATTTTACATTAATTTTCAATTCTAAATAAGCTATTCAAATTACATTTTCTTCAATTTTTAATTAATTAAGTATAGTACTTTACTCTTGAGCCATTTTGTCATTTTTAAGTTCACGGTCTATAATTATAATCAAATATATCCAAATTTCTATTCGCCTGTTTAAAGTTTAAGAGAAGAAATTCAAGACCAAACAAAGAAAAAATTGATCCATTTTTTTTTTTTTGAGGTTTGGCATTTTATTTAGGTACCTTATTAAAGTCGTACTTCATATTTTAGATGAAGTACAGTGGAGTTTCAATATAAATGAAAATGGTGGCTGCAGAATTCTTTTATTAGAGCGTGTCACCTTAAAAGTTTCCCTAAAAGATTCTGTGTTGGTAATATATTATGCAAAATGTTGATGAACAACCAAAAAAATTTCAAAAAAATAAAATAAGAGGTTTTAATAAAAAATTAAATTTTTATGAAATTTTTGTCTATTTGTACATTAAAAAAATTCTTTTCTTTGGATATTAACATAAAAGTTTGGTTCATATAAAAGGTAATAATATAGAGTACCTATATCTAGTAGTTTCAGGAAAATCGGGCGAGTAGTTTTTCAATGAGAGTTCTCGCCAATATTAAAACTGATATTTCGAGAAAAATGTGTTTACAATTGTGATATGTAATAATAAAAACGAAACTACTTCAGCCCACAATCGTATATTTATTTATATGTGTATTTATAACAATTATAACTCCTTTAAGTTCAAAAAAAGGCACGCCAGCTCTTGGCCTTTATATATATATATATATATATATATATATATATATATATATATATATATATATATATATATATATATATATATATATATGCAGAAAGTAATTATCTATGTATATTTTTATGTGGTTATTATATGAACAAAATACACAATATATTTTTAAATATAACTGTCCCACTGTAAATTGGTGTTAATAATTTAGCCAGCAACAAGTACCTATATGATAAATTACACCCATTTAGTAAATAACAGTGCACACAAGTACCGACTAAAATATAATATAAAACCGAGAAATGTGAGTGAAATTATCTTCTTGGGAAACATTTAGATATAAAAGAGTCCATAAAATTGTGTAAAACTGAGACCCAACCGGCCCGGCGTTGACCACTTCTCATAAAGTATGCTACAGTTTACGGAATAATTACAACAGTAGATTAATATCTATCTTTATGGACTGTCATAAATTTTAAAATACAGCACTAATTAACCCACAAGCTCATGACTGGGGTCCAGACGCACCCCACGTATTTTTTTATATATACATCGAATATAACTTTAAACATCATTAAATGATGCGCGATAAAATTTTGAACACATTTATATCAAAACTAAAACAATATGACAATTATGACGAAAATTACATGTCTAAGTTAGACACATATTTTATTTCTTTAAAAAACTGGAGGATAGTAAATCCTATAAAATGAGATTGTAAAAGTTGAAATCCGTAGTTTTTATTGGTACAGCTGTTTAGAGGATGTTCTTCTCTCTCTAGTGACGTCAAGAACAAATGTTTATTGTTGCAAGTTAATGTAGAAATTATTTATTTTGAAGATTGGTATAAAGGAATATATGACAATCGCCACCACTGACAATCGCCCCCAACTGAAAAAGTGCGACAATCGCCCCCAGCCCATAAATTTGTGTATACCTGGCTCTATTACTCATTATATTTGACTAAATGTTAATGACCACCAGTGACAATCGCCCCCACTATATTAGCTTGTTTATACCTGGCCGTCTGACTCACTGTGTTTATATCCAAGAGGTAGATGGAAAATAGTAAACTTAGATGATAATACTGTGTGTCGGTACGTAAGAAAAGCAAATATAAAGATTCCAATAAATTAACTTTTATCTAACTGACGTCATTTAAAAAGTTATACAGACATTTGTAAAAAGAAATGCGGCTTCCTGGACGCGATAGTTAAAGCTGGAACATTTTTGAACTTATAATAACATTTGTTCCACATTTGTAAGTAATTCCACATTTCGTTCCTTGTATGGATTAGTGATAATTCATATAAATGCTCAAATAAAAACATTATGAGATTTCTGTTTTAAAATATCTGATATATTTTTTAATATAATATTTTGTTTTTGTCAGTGTAAAACTAACTTGTAAAATTTTATTACTAATGTCCTCTCATTAAATAATATGTAGAGACAAGTTCCTCTCTACAACGACCTAAAATAATAAAACTGGGGGCGATTGTCAGTGGTGGTGACTGACAGGGTACCTTTTTTATAACCATCGAAAATATAAAACTGGGGGCGATTGTCTGGACACCCTTTTTACAACCATCGAAAATATAAAACTGGGGCGATGGTCAGTGGTAGCGATTGTCATTGGGGGCGATTGTCCGGACACCGTATAAAGTGTCTGGGTCTAGACGGTTTGTTTTACGGTACAACAATGTGTATAGTATATATACATATATTACACACAAAGATGAACATTGCCCTAACAAACCAGACTCGGTGTTGCAAATTTTTATCATTTAATAAAAGTCAAATAGGTACGTCAAAATGCCTCTATTTTCAAGTTCAAATATTCACGTTCGATATCCACGTGATTTAATTGTGATTTGAGACAAAATATTGAGTGTTATTACTTTATTAATGATTAAGTGATTATACAGTATACTATTTTTATTTGGCATATAATAATTTATCTATGTAGTTTAGTGCTGCTAGTGCTGATCTAGCTATACATGTGTACATAGAAAATACATATGTATACGTAATAAAAAGTATTTGTGGCCAGGAAATATGATTAAAAATTGTGTGAATTGCATAAATGCAGATAACTGCACTGCACTATATGTATTGTGTTTAAGGTCATTTCAATTTGATATAAAATTAAAAATAATTATACGCATTCAACAAAATACAATGACTCATAAAATCGTGAATTAGGAACGAAAATATAATTAATTATTTTTTCTAAAATGAGAATAAATTTAAATTATGTACTAAAAAACAGGTCAATTAACCCTTTTAAGTACAGGTATACCCTTTCGTACTATAAGAAACTATAACAATGTTCAATTCCGAATGAAATTTTGAACTGTTAAAATTTTAAAGAACACATGAAAATATTACAGGTAAATTGCAAAACTATTTCCGAACCATACGGATTAATGCAACGGACAAAGAATATCACACTTTCGAGAAAGTAATGTGTCAAATAATGATTGATTTAGATATAATCTATAGTACTTACTGCGTAAGTAAGCAATGTAAACAAAATAAAAATTATATCATTCTTTGAAATCTGCTTATTCATAAAATCACAATTATCATTAAAATGTTACTACAGATATTGGTCTTTCAAGAGAAAAATTTAATTTCGTCATAAAGAAACAATCTCCGGTGCAAACTTTATGAAAGACACTGTATAACATTATTTGCAAAATACTGAATATTGCTTCTAGTACGTGTGAATTATAGGGGAATTTGAAATTTGTATGCCAGTAAAAGTTTTACGAAAGCCATAGCTGTTTAAGGAATATCTGAAGAATCTTAAGGTGAATAAAAAACAATTAAAGATACGATGACATACCTACATATTTAATAGATAACCGATTTAGGTCCTGGAAAAATTTTGATTTGGGTTTTAGTACTCTTAGTAGCTAGATAACGTAACAAGAAAGGATAAACTCATTTTCACTTACAATTTGTAAAAATTAGAAAACAATTAAATCATACTCTTAAATAGTTACTACCTAAACTCTTCTGTAGAGTTAAAAATAAATTTTGGCTGTTAATTTATGTTAAAAATAGCAGGAAAAGTTATTTTGGCACTAGTCTGTATAAATAATATAAAAACCTTGTTTTTTCGATACATACATGAGTAAGTATATACGTTTTCGATTTCAGAATTCAAATCAAAATCGTATTCTGACAAAACAAATTAGGTAGATATATAACAAATATTCAAAATTTTAAAATATTTTCGGTTAAAGAGTAAAAATTTAGCTGATTCAAGTATGTTTAAACCATAATAGCGAATTAAAAGCTTCTACAACTCTACAGAATAAAATGTAATCACAAATTTAACAAAAATTTTGTGAAGCCCTTTTATATAGGTACTAGCTGTTACCCGCGGTTTCGCAAACGTGAATTTCGTAATTTAGTAAAGGTAATTACTTTTATGTAGTTTGCTAAAATATTTTGCCCCTATTTTCTTATCATAATCTGAAATGATCAATCCTCTTTATTATTAATTTCTCCCTATGGTTAGTTATCTAGGAGCAATTAAAAATTTTCAAAAACTAAATGGTCATTTCTTCAAGCATACTTATAACACAGATTAAGCAAACTTATAATATAGATTAAAAATCTAAATTAAGCCTATTAAGAAAGTGTAAACGAATTTGGTATAGATGTAAAAAAAGTATGTTGATTTAAAATACCCAAATATTATACATATATTTTTAAAATACCTAATATTTTGTAGACTTTATTCTAAATAAGTATCCTCCCTATTCCTATTGTAAAATATAAATCTCTACATCCCCTATAGGTCTGTTTGCATTTGAACATTTCCTAGAGTAACTGACTCATTGTTGGAGACGCTAGAATTGTAGGCGTTGAAAATGTAAAGTTTGACCTCTCCCCCAATTTTTTGCGTTTATTCCCTATTTTACTCTTTACAGGATTAATTTTCAAAAACTCTTGAAATATGTAGTCATTAACTTTATTTTTGACAACTATGCCCTCCAGTTTCATTCGTGTGAAGTTATTTTAACTGTGAGCAAAACTACGTTAAGCTAGTGCAAAAAACTGCAAATTCCTAGCCTATGCAGGATTTTGCAGTCAGCTTGTATGTCGCTGTAGACGCGAGTGCCCTGCTAACTTCATGTGAAGATGGCAGTGCACATGTTTGTTTAAAAAAAAAACAACTGCAAAATCGGCATACGACTAGTCGGAGAAGTGCAAAAAAACTGCAAATTCCTAGCCTATGCAGGATTTTGCAATCAGCTTGTATATGGCTGTAGACGCGAGTGCCCTGCTAACTTCATGTGAAGATGGCGGTTCACCTGTTTTTATTTTTTGTTGAAATAACTGCAAAATCGGGATTGGAACTGCAAAATAAATGCAAAAAAACTGCAAATTCCTGTGCTAGTTAGAAAGCAGTATTATATAAGTGGCGAGCCAACTTCACAGACGTCACTCTGACATCTTTCCATAGATTTCCATATTGATGGTATTAAAATTAATTCAATTTTAGATCCATTTCGGAAACCCAGAACCCTGCTGGACTTTTTAAAATTATGTTCAGTTCCTCCGTCATAAAACTTTACTACTATCCTTCTCTAAAGTGAAATTTTAGTAAAAAAGTTTTGAAGTTAACATTTAAATTTTTAAATATTATTTTGATCGTAATCTTTTGTTTTTCTTTCTTTTGTTTCCGTTTATTGTTAAAGAAGTATTTCTGATATATCAATTTTTGTCTTGAATATATAAACCACATAAAGAATATTATGATAATCTGTCCCGTGGTTTTTGTGTCAGCCGGGCCCACCGAAAACCTAAGTGCTCATTTTATTATATAAATTCTATGTAACTTCCAAAATATCAGTTTTAGTTATAAAAATATCTTATAGTAATAGATAGACTTTACATATTTCTACATAAGTAGTTATGATAAAAAATATAGGTGATTCATTTGAAAAAAAAAAAGATTTGCACAATAAACAAAGAATATTTAAGAAAATGCTTTATGTGACCACCCTGTACCAATTCAAAAAGCTGAAATGTCACTGTCACATAGAATATTAGTAACAATTTCCAGCGAATTCAAATTTTCTGTCAACAACACTTCAAATAACAAATTTGGTGTCAACTTCCGGTATAACCGGAAATGGCACCAAGTTAAAAATATTTCAATTAAAATCTTCATAATTGAAAACTTCTATAACCAAAAATTTTCAAAAATCGATTTTATTTTGAAGATCATAAACTTTTAATGAAGATTCTATTTGAATCATCCTGTACATAACTATTTGGGAGATCACATTAAAATGTGGGTAAGATTCATCGGAAGGTTAATATCTATATTCCCTGTAAATTTCAACTCAATAACTTTATCTAATAGTTTTTGAGTTAAATCGGTTCGTACAAACAGACAGACAGACAGACAAAATTTTTTTAAAATTATATTTGGTATATATGTCGAATTTGCTAACTGGAAAATACATTAATACCTAAAAATTCTAAAATCACAGACAGACCCTTCTATTTTATTTATAGGTATTGATTAAGTTACCTACAACTTTTAAATAAAACATCAATATTAAAAAGTTTGTAAACAAAAAAATAAATAAATAAAAAGTAAAACCCAAAGCGTAAAAACTCGAAAGCCAAATAAGATTTTTATTTTTAATACGAAAACAATAGAATATTACCCACCAAGGGATTAAAGTGTTAGGTTAAATTTCGCTTGCTTTGTAAATTCTACTTGTTGACTGGCATAAAAGTGGGAATAAAAATACTTTTACTCCCTTGGAACTCAAAGTGATACTTTACTCCCTATGAAGGACTAAATCATGTATCTTAGGCCTGCAATTGCAAAAAAATGTTTTTATAGTTCTTACAGAATATCAGAATATTTTCTAACGAATAATTTCATCTACTTAGGTTTTGTGAGCGTTTACGAATTTTCCCATATCATCACTAGTCTTTTAGAAGAATATACATATAACTAACAAATAATCAAAAACTTTACGTAATTATCCGATTTCGGTACCCGATTGTTTTACATATAATGGCTCAGATTGTTGTAGCTACATAAGTAGTTCAAGTATAGCAGAAATATGATTCAGCAATGCATATTTAAATTAGTAACCGACCGAAGATTCGGTTTCAGTTTTGGCCAGTTTCAGCTAAAAAATGTAGTTTCGGTTTTGGCCAAAAATCAGCCGAAACTTCGGCTACACCGAAACTCAGTCTTCGTTAATTTTCACGCTTCATTCGGGTGGATTCGTATCTCATACATACAATAGATTTCAGCATACCATTGAAATTTTAACATGTCTAAATAAGTTTCGGTTTCGTCCGAAACGGAGACCACCACCGAAGTTTCGGTTTCGGTTTCAAATCCTGTTTCGATCGGACATTAATTTAAATATATATGTATAATTTTTTAAGTCACTGTAATTATTCTGTAATTGAATAAATATAATAACCAGCTACTAAACAAAACAAAATTTAAAAAAATTACTAAAAACTAATTAAAAGTTTGCTATTTTTTTTTAAAATTTGCAATAATTATTATACATATAATCCATTATTTATGAATTATATCAGGTTCTAAGTACAAACAAGTGTAATGCGGCGGTTAGAACATCAAATACATAACTAAATTCATTCATTAAATTTTTTTGTCTTTATACTCTAACGTATATTTAAAATATGTAGGGTTGGGCCGGGTAAAAAAAAGACACTGCTCGAGCGTGGTAAAAAAAAGACATACTTATATTAAACTCAACAGTGTTAACTTCAAAAAATAAAAAATATTACAACAAAATACTTATTTTAAGCTGTCTGGGCCAAAAAATTATTTTTTGGAGAGGGCTTTATAACATAAAAAAATTTTCTCCCAAACTTCTGTTATTCGTGAGCGAAAAACTTTCATTCCGCGACGATAAACATTTTCAGTAAATAAAGAATCTGATAAAATAGAGTGCTGCATTTTTTTATTGTTATTCTACATGCTTTAGTAATGTAAAGTACAAAGATTTATTAAAGTGGTCCAACTGCTTGTAATTTTTTTCATATGTTAAAAAAAAGAAAAAAATGGGTAAAAAAAAGACAAAACAAGGGGTTAACATTAAGGAAAATTAAAAATTATTGACAAGGATTTTCATTTTAAAACTATATTATGGCATGTTTATGTATATTTTATGGATTAAAAAAATACTGGTTCTTCAATAAAACAATTTTTTTGTTAGTTTTTTGAGGGGACGGTTTTCATGGATATCAATTTCAGCTTATTCGCAAATTTGTATTTTTGACCCATGAAAATTTATTTGATTTTATAATGTATAACTATGCTTTACTGCACACATTTAGTATTTTTAACTCATTCATAGATTTTGATTAATTTTTTTACTTTATGTACAGTGGTGTAAAAAAAAAAAAAAAAAAAACAGCCACAAATTAGCATATTTGGTTTTTAAATGAGTTACAATAAATTTTTTATTACACGAAGAATTTTTTCAACCTTCTCCCAAATTGCGTGGACTAGCTTTATAGAAGGATGGACATAATGAAACCAATATCTTCTATTTCATAGCTTTTCTTTATTAAAATTGCCAAAATATTTTCGATATGTTTAATATCATCTTCAGTGGCAGAAATTATCTAAATTTCAGATTGTCATTCTTGGATAACAACCAACCATACCAACTGAAGATGATATTAAACATATCGAAAATATTTTGGCAATTTTAATAAAGAAAAGCTATGAAATAGAAGATATTGGTTTCATTATGTCCATCCTTCTATAAAGCTAGTCCACGCAATTTGGGAGAAGGTTGAAAAAATTCTTCGTGAAATTTATATATCCCAAAAAAATATTGTTGAAATTTTTTATTAGTTGTTGAATAAAAACTGTTTTAATATTTAAAGTCCAAAGAAATTTCCTATGAGTCAAGCTTTTGCATCAGTTACCTTTTTCTGACTTTTGTTACTGCCTAATCTTAGCTAAAGTCTTTGGAAAAATACATAAAATTTAAATATATCTATAAAAAATTTTGTACTAGAGATAGAGATGTGAAATAAAAAGTGTTGTACTGCTAATTACCCAAGCTGTCTATTTTTTACCCTTCCAATCATGTACTTGCAGTATCCCATTAGTTAGAGGTCTGTCTTTTATTTACCCTCCACTGTCTTTTTGGTACCCCATTTGGCGGGTAAAAAAAAGACAAGGTTTTTATTTTTTTATAGATTTATGTCATTAGCTTGAGTGAAAAAACAGGCAAAATCTTAAAATACAAACAATTTAACATCATACAGTATTTTTTTTTTGTCTAAAATTTCAAATATTTTCTACATGAAAAATGAAAAGATTTGATTTAGTCTTTTTTTATCCCGCCCTACCCTAATAAAAATAATTTGTATTTAATACGGCAACAAGGCCATCAGATAGATAATGTTTATTATTTGTATTTGATAGTGTTTAAATTAATTTTATTGCTTAATGAATACTGTACTATGAAACTAAGATACTGAAACACTGATACTGTTAATGAATTAATGATATTTTGATAGTGATTGTGGCGTCTAAAAGTTTTGTTTTGTTTCAATTTTGCTAAACGACAAAATAATATTTTTGAAGTGTTTTTAATTAATTTTTATTTCGTCTTGTATATTTTTTTCATTATTTAAAACAATCACTGCTATTGTTAATTTCATTTGACGTTATGTTCCTTTAGTTTTAATTAAATAACAAAAAAAAATCATCTAAAGACAGTGATTGAATGATTTTTCAACATGGAAACGACGCATTTGTGGTTAATTAACAGTTGTCACTACATATGTATATTTCAACAATCGCGAGTTGGTAGTTGATCGACAATAAAAATTTTTTAATTGGCTGCCTGTAATAAAGGAAAGCGAATATGGCAATTCAGATAGATTTTTCTTTGTCTAGTTGACCTAATTTCAAAAGTTGGATTTATGTACATTTAAAAAAATTAGAAAATAAAATACCTATAAAAACTATTATTTCAACTTTTCTTTTTTTAAAATAAATTTGTACAATAACACTAACTTTGTAAAGTAAAAACAAATCATGAATTTATAATTTTGCTTCCGAGACTACTAAAGTAGCGGAAACATTGTGATCACTTTTGGAAAATAAAATTTTTTTCCTTCCAAAATAGATTCTTTTACGCACATTTTACGTTTTAGAGCTTCCTAAACAATTTTGTTTTTGTGTCTGTCCGCCTGTATGTCGCCAGTTTGCACCAAGTGGGATAACATCTAAACTATTCCATTGTTTTTAATGAAATTTTCAGAAATTATGCAGTCTGGTTCCTAGATGGTCCCCTATGAATTTAATCGAAGTCGGAGTAACGGTTGCTACGCCGCTACCATGTCATTCCATTAATATACTAAATTGCACCAAGTGGCGTAACTTCTGAACTACTCAATTCTTTTTTGTGAAATTGTCAGAAATTATGCGGTCTGGTTCCTAGATCATCTCCTCCAAATTTCATTGCATTCGGAGTAATAGTACCCACGGCGCTACCATGAAATCCTATTAAATGTCAATATCTTATTTGCTGCTAACCCCGCTTCGCGCAAATTTTTAAAGTATTTTGGGGATTAGTTTATAAAATATTTTTGCTATTATTTTATAATTTACCCTTTAAGTATTTTGAGTTACAACAATTTTTATGAACTTTACGGTGAACATATACTTTTGAGGGTATATATATTTAGTAGAAAACTGTTTTAGTCTTTTACGAGTACGAGGAAGCTGTGTTCCACACCCCATTGGCAGCGTATTTTTATGTAATTTTAAATTCCTCATTACACTCCTATAAGAACTTGATGGTACATTTTTTAGTGTAAAACTGACTTGCAAACTTACTGCCAACTCATAACTGTTAAAATATACATATGTATACAAATTAGGCTTTTGAAGAAAAAATTTTTTTGTTATAAATGGAAAGATCATATAGTTATAAGTTTTATAAGAAAACTCTTTTTATTTTTTTTTAAACGTAATAATTAAGAAGTTATGTTAAATTAAAAATAAATTTTTAAACTTAGAACCGATAACGGGCCGATAGTTCCCGAGCGCTTATGTGACGTAATAAAGGTAATATGGCCTGAACATAGCTACATTAGTATCTTTTTATTTTCAAATAGATTTTAGGCCAAGAGCTACTGGCCGATTTGCGATGGTCAGTTCAACACACGTTAAATTGAGAAATTTCATAATTATTTTGACAAATATCAAAATATTGTGTATCCATAGTAATGTGATTTAAAAAGAAGAGAGATTGACTACGTTCAGCAGAACGCAACAGTTGCAAAACGGTTTATGATTTTCTGCTGAATGGTATTTTTTTTCCGTTGAGTTGCAACATGTTTACTCAGCGGTCGCCATGTTTTCCATCATATTTAAAGTGCGCTGCAAAGAAGCGGAATGTGTTGTCGGAAATAGTCAGCACTGATTGGTTGATTGCTTGTCAAACGTTAACTGTCATCGTCCTTGTATAAAAAACGTTTACCAGAATAAAAAAACTGTTGCAATTAATTACTAATCGCTTATTGAGCGCTGAAATCTGCTGAACGTAACCATTACGAATAAGAGATTACACTGTTATTATGAAAAGTTTCTCATTATTATTGTTCTGATTCATATTTATCTAAATAATTTAAAATAACAAAATTAATTTATTTACGTTTAATCTTCTTTAGTTTTACAAGAAGGTGTAATTTCGCCAGTGACGCTTAAATTTTTTAATTTTAATAGTATTTATCGACTATTTCAATATATTCACATCTAAACTTCCAGATGATACCATAATCTCATTTTAACAATACGCTTTTAGTCTATTGTTGTATAAAAGAGACCAATTATTTACATTTCGTTTTAACGAATTTCCAAATTCAGCACAATTTAATACAAATTTACCACAACTTTAAACGTTAAGGATGACTCAACCCGACCGAATGGGCTTGCCAGAACTGAATTTTTGTGTAGAGTAAGTAGTATCCAAGATTCTGTCCTCTCAATTTAACGCGTGTTGAAATGACTGTCGTTAATCGGCCAGCAGCTCTCCTACTATTATTGTTGCTATGAAATTATTGTTACTATGAAATTATTGTTGCTCTGAAGTTGTTGTTTCTATCCAAATTATTGCTTGTTATAAATTTCATTGTCGAAATATCGAAACTAAAGAAATATTGAGGTTGTTTCGTGATAGCAATACAAAAATAAATACGGAAAAAATGTCCCTCAAGATTTTGAACGTCGAAATCAATGAAACAACCACCAATAATTTTTCCTACTAAATTTTAATAATTTTGACACTTTTGACATATTACCTTTATGACGTCACAGACATCACGATCCTTTGTAGTGCTGTTTTTAACCAAATGATATTTTTAAAAATTTTTCAAGTTTTAATTAATCTATTATTTATTATACATCATTTTAAAAAAAATTTTCGTGTCGATTATCAATATTATTTATGATGTGGATTTGAAATAAAACAAAAAAAAATGATATTTATTTTTTATTCAAAAATCCAATTAAGGTATTACAATATAATTGTATTAATCTTGGATTTAGATCATTTGTATTTATAACTGGGCTGTCTTGGGTGAATAAGAAACAGTACTCTTTCTGAATTTTGTCATCTATGGGAGCTACGGGAAATATGTTTTAACGAAAAGTAGTACCTCTATCTTCGTCCTATATTTCACTCCTCAAAAGTTAATTCTGCTCTCTTATTAATTAACACCACTTCTATTTTTACAAATAATTAATAGACAAAATAGCTCTTCTTTCAATGATAAAATTTATTCTTATATATTACAATCTTATTATTATTTTTATTATCGGTAATATCATTATGTATCTGTATATCTAAATATTATACTGCGAATGACTTTAATTGTTAACGCAGTTAAATTAAATAAAAAAAAAAAAAAAAAAAAAATTTATTCAGTTTATGAACGGCGGTATAGGAAGAATCGAGTTCTAATTCTTAATTCTCAGCACTCTGGATGCCGCTAGTTTTATTTTTAGCCAACTAAAATTTTCTTTCGCTCATGAAATTACACATCTTGTAAGCTACAATATTGGGAAAGTTGCGTTTCAATTTTTAATTTACAATAATAGTGCACTAGAGTGGATATAAAAAACTGAAGCGTGGAGGAATTTAAAGTAAGAGAGTACTGTACTAATTGTAAGTAACTCATGCGCTGCGGTTTGTACTATAGGTAGAATTCATTTCAAATAACTTGACCCCTTTTTTATGTAAATTTAATAGTAACAATGGTTAACCCATTTGAAATGAACTCTACATTATTTATCATTACAATATTTATCATAAATAATTAAGATTATATATTAGCTTTTCTACGATTTTAATTAAATAGTAAAAGCTTCAATGTTTTTACCACTTTTCATTACCTTTTATTTCATTTTATTAGTATTATTTTCCCTGGAAAAATATATGCTGCAGTCTTAGTCTATTTTACCCATATTTATATTATACTCACAATCAGTATTCTTTTTAAATCGATGTTTCTCATTTCTGAAGCAATCAAAACATTGTTACTGTGATGAATTTGCTTATTAATATATCGTCCCTCCAATGCTACAGTGGGATATCTTCAAAAATGGCCATATTGAGTTATTGACACTGTCGTATTCCTTTTTTCGAGTACTGTAAAATGCTGTATTGAAGAATGTTGTCCGTTTGATATTTATAAAGTTATGCCAGGAAAACCAGTGTTCAACGAAGTACTATTGTCCATATTTCTAAGTCGAACACTGAGATATTCACCATATCTCAATGTTCGATTGGAGAAAATGATATTACATATTTTTATTTGGTATTACGTTGAGATATTTACACGATGTTGTTGTGTAATATAACAAAGTTTTTTGAACTTGTAGAACATAAATGAAGAATATTTCATTAAAATTGGTAAATTAACAAATTTTATTTTAGCATTAAGCAATATTTTTAAGAAACCAGTTTATAACGAAACGGTAATTTAAAAATCATGCGAAAATGGTTTCTCGTGGTAAGAAAATATTAAATTTAGCCCTAGTTTAGCCAAATCAGACTACCAAGCTTATACCTCAATTTTTATGAAATTTTAATAACAACAAGTAATCCTAAGAATGAGTTGTAAGATTATAATAGTAAATAATAGTGATTAATAATTTAGTATTAGTAACTAATAATTTATATTTTTAAATTAGAATTATTATTTTTTTGTTTATTTAAATTTCTGTATCGAAGTTGTTAAAATAAGTTAACAGAACCTTGAGATATTTTCTTATAAATTAATATTTTTTGTAAATTTTTAAAATGTAACACTGGGATATTTACAATAAAATTACAATAAAATTGGTATAATTATTCAAAGGTTCGAATTTATATTCCTAAAACTAGTAACGACAGTAGAAAATATAATTTTTGTCTTTATAAAAACGTTAAAATAGTTAAAAATTAATTTAAGTAGAAGTTGTTATAAATTGAAAAAACTCGAAAACTTTAATCCTGTTTTTCTCAATAGTGCTATTTTGATAATATCTCACTGTTGAATTGGAGGGACGATATAGTCCAGTCGCAATGTAACTGACACTGAATACAATTAAACTTACTCTAGTTCAGGGCCGAATTAACCCCGACTGCCGCCCCTAGGCACCGTGAAAAATGCCGCCCCTAACTTTTCCTTGAATAGGAGCAAATCTTAATTTTTCCTACTTTTTTTTCAAACTTTCCCTTAAAAAATAACTGACAAGCAAAAAAAAAAAAACGTCAAATTTTGCCGCTCTATTTTCAAAATCTTCCGCCCCTAAAAACTGACCACCCCTAGGCCATGGCTTAGGTTGGCCTATTGGCTAAGCTGGTCCTGTTCTAGTTACACAATATTGATGTAAGTTAAAAAGAAATCATTACTACATTACAAATCAATATTATTATGTACATCACGAGACCTAAATGAATCATCAATTTTATACGGCCTAAACAGTACAATAAATATAATATTGATTATTGAATTTATTGATCTTAATCTATACATTTTTTCCGTGTCTAGACAAATATTGAATTACTTTTGATATTTAAAAGGTGCTTATGTAAGTAAAAAGTCAAATATACATAAAAAATATACAACTGAAGTTTTTCCATACTTTGTGTAATATTTGATCATTTTAAAATTTGGTCATTTTGAATATTTTACTAGAATTTAAATTAGAAAACTGATTCTATTAAAAGGGTTACGGCGGAATGGTTAATTAGTTTATAAAATAATATTACTAATACTTTTATAATTGGAGGATAAAGTTTTGGAGAAAAATCACCAACAGTTACTGATATAAAATAAGTACCTATTTATTTGCGACGTTTCGAAAATATAGAATTTTCATCATCAGGCAATAATTTTCTTTAAAACTAAATACATGCCTAAATTATAAGAAAATCACAAAAATGGAAAATATATGTATATGCAAAATTTACTACTTACATGTGTTCTGATTGTCATTACACATAAAATAAAATTTGATAAAAAAAAAAAGCTATAATGTCATGAGTATAAAAATTGAAAGTTAAATTTTATTGTCAAAAATTTTAAAATTTATAAAATTTAAATATTAAAATTACGAAAAAAAATTTTGTTATATTCAATAAAATGTAGTACAACTACAATTAGTGTACAAACAGTAGAATTTTTATACTCATGACATTATAGTTTCTTTAATTTTTTAATTTTTATCAATTTTTATGTAAGTAGTAAATTTTGCGTATATATTATATATTTTCCATTTTTGTATAATTTTCTTATAATTTATGTATTTAGTTTTAAAAAAAATTAATAATTCTTGCCTGATGATGAAAATCTATATTTTTGAAACGTCGCAAATAAATACTTATTTTATATCAGTAACTGTTGGTGATTTTTCTCCAAGACTTTGTCCTTTAATTATTTAACTAAATAATACAATATAACAATATAATAATAACAGAACAATAATAATAAAGAAACATAAGAAACCTCGACAAGTTAATGATAACAAAAATATTGTCATAAATCACATGATTATATTCATTCATTATAATGAAAGCCTTTTTAAAAGATTAGATTAAATGTTTATGAAATTCACGTTAATGAAATCTGACTGTATCACATACATGTGCACTTATGTATGAACTAGACGTCGTGTTTTAAAATTCCAAAAATTTTTTCCTGTTTGAAAAATTAAAAAAATATCAAGTACTTAATAGCTAGGATGCTTAGTGGCAATTATCGGTATGTTATGATTTCGTCGTTGTTGATAGTAATATATGTATATTATTATGTAGTTTACTACTGTAGAAATAAAAAAAAAAAATAATAAAAAAACTAGAATTTTGAAAATAAATTTCGAAAATGTAAAAAAATGAGCTCCCTCAAATTATATCTTCGTGTTTGCCACCACTGATATATTGTATTATCATCATGGAATCATTTATTTTTTTATATGTACAGGCTGGTCCAGAATTATGTACCGTAATTGCTAGAGCTGATAGTATATTCAAAAATAATGATACCTTTTCATCTACATTTTGTTCCAAAACTCAATAATAAGGGAGATAAAGCACACGGGTAAAATGTAGAGGGGTGGAACGAAACTGACTTTTTTTTTTTAATTTTTTAGGCGGTTTTGATTGCTGGATTCATATTTTAGGGGCGCGTGTGAACATTAAGATAATTAAATTTATGGTCTCAATTATTCCATCACTTATGATTAGGGGATAATTTGGAAATATATACTTCTACTTTAAATTACTCGAAAATGGTATAATTTATCGAAACGTAACAAGTGTACCTTTTTTGCGTGAAATTATCTGAGGAATCATATTATCAAGGATTTTGTTTAAATAATTGCAAATCAGAAAAGACGTAATAACTCACACCTACCACCCAAAACCACCCTTTAGTCGTGAGTCGTGGAATAAGTGTTGACATAAATTTAATCCACCTAACGCAAAATAAGTACCCCTAAAATATCAATCCGTTATTCAAAAGCGTTTGGAAAATTTTTAAGAAATAATGGTTTTCGTTTCACCCCTTTACAGTTATTCAAAACGTTTGGAAAATTTTTAAGAAATAATGGTTTTCGTTTCACCCCTTTACAGAGTTGTATCTCTCTTATTATTGAATTTTGAAAAAAAAAGTACATGAAAAGGTACCATTATTTTTGAACGTACTATCAGCTTTATTAATTACGGTACATAATTCTGGACCACCTTGTATATCATAAAAAATCCCCAAAAAATTAAATTATTATACAACTCAGCGGGAAAAACTTCTGTCACCTGTATTTTCTTTCCTCTAAAGTCAAAATCATTTTATAAGAACAAGAGTTAGAGGCGATGATATTGTTTATGATATTTATTTTTTTACATTCTTGGAAAGCCCTCAATTGGTATCCCAGCAATAAGTCAATAGCATAAATTGTTTAAACTGTCTATTTGATTACTCAGATTTTTGTTACTATGTGTCAATTTTTGCTAAACGATGAATTTATTTAAATATTACTGCCAGAGCTCCCTAACTATAAATAAATAAAATAATTTTTTTTTATATCGTACTTGCAAAATATGTAGTATGGAAAATATGTACAAGCAATACAAGAGGCCTTTATGTACATACATATATGTATGTATTATTTGTCTTTACAAAAATAAAAATTACTCTTATCTAAAAAATATATTACACGGTGATAACTTGATAAGATAAATATTTGTAAAAAGATGTAATTAATTTTTATATAAATAGGAAATACATGTTATGTATATACATATATTACAATACATATTATATTACACAACAATGATTTTTGGTTTTTTAAAAATTCCAAAATAAATGATTACAATTTTAATGTTACGAAAGTATTATAGCTAGTTGACCCGTGAGAATATTTCGCACAATATCATATTAACGCAAATAAGATTTTTTTTATAAAAAGATTTTATTTAAAAAGAACATAAACTTTACCGTCACAAGTTAGTTACAGTATCACAGTACTCTTCCGATATGAAATGGATTACTATTAAACAGACTGTCAGTAGATGGCGCCTTCGAAATTCTTTAAACAATATAAACAACTCCAACCGACAGCTGTCGTGCATGTTAGATAAACATACTATCAACAGATGGCGCCGACTACATTATTTATGCAAATACAATTGTTAAAATATTTTTTTCAATGAAAACGTTAATTAAAAAAAATCTGTTTATTTTTCGTCATTAGCGGGGAACGTAATTTTTAAAATGATGTCTCAATCATTAATTTTGATGAAGTATTAAGGGGGACCACTAGTGTGACATTTTGAAAAAAAATGGATTTTTCGATAGTCTATACCTTTAAAAATAACATACTAAAATTTCAAGTGCATATCTCAAATAGTTTTTCAGTTACAGCCATCCGAAGAGCGGATTCCGATTTTCATTGCTAACTTTGAGGTATTGAGAAATGTATGAAGGTTGATAGTTCGGGAGTTTCTGGAGTTGCCAGTTACATGTTGTGGAGAAGCTAGACCTTGGCATATTTAAACGACTAATCTAGTTTTACTATGACCGTTATAGTGAGTATATCGTAAATAATTTTACTAAAAATTCTCAGTGATTAAAACTAAAAGGTAAAGTAAATAACTCGAATACAAATCATCCGATCGATTTGATTCTTATTGCAGCTTCTTTTATATATCGCGCGTTTTCTGTCTCAACCTTGTATCTGAAAAATCCCAATTTTTGGACACACAAGCAAAACGTATTTAAATCTTTATCTTCATCACTATGAATTTAAAATTTATGCTAATTACACCCATTGATGTTGGCTACCTATATATATAAATATATATATAGATAAGTATATGTATAAATACAGTATTTAATATAATTTTTGTGTGTCCTAAAACATGTAGTTTTTGATATACGAGGTTGAGACAGAAAACGCGCGATATATTTCTTCGTGCCATGAACCTCCAGTTTTTCGATCGAATAAAAAATGGAACTTTTGCAAAATCATCAAATTTTCGCGCAAAATTTGAAACTTTTTTAAAAACTCCGCCATTTTGTTAAATTTCAACTTTTTTTTCGATTGAGATTCACGGCACGGGCAATAACTTCTAGTTTAATAGGCTTTTTGGTTTTTCTGATTTCAGGTACTGTGAAGGTCGCTATCACTACAGCAGTGGGGGAACTTTTTTTGGAGCCTTGGGAGATCGCGAATAACTCACTGAATTTTTAATTTTTTGGTCCAACGAATATATCTTTAATATATTAAAACATTCCATACAGTAGTTTTCTTTAAAAAAATTCCCAAAAATCACCTTTTTTCAGAAGGTCATATTAGTGGTCCCTCTTAAGGGCGATTTGGCGTACCGACAAGCAAACACCTTTGAAAAACTATATACATACATATATATATATATATATATATATATATATATATATATATATATATATATATATATATAGACAGATAGATAGATAGATATAGGATAGATAGATTTAGTAATTTACTAAAACCTTAACAAAACTAATATCCACGATCAATATATTATTGTAATAACTATATTCCGCTTGTAGTTGTATACATATATTTAAAGACATGAGTGGATGAATGTGTTATGTAACATTTCTATAATTTTACAGTACAAGCGTTTCAAAGTTTTTATTTACATATAGGGTAAGAGCCTCCATACCGGAACGCGTTCAATACTCAAACAGTTTTGATATTTTATATACTAATGAAGTTATTTGTGAAAAAAAACCGATAAATATTAAAACTGTTCTAGTATTGAACGCGTTCCGGTATGGGGGCTTTTACGTTACTTCCCATGCAATAGCACATGTTCATTATTGAATTTCTACAAAATTATTGAACTTAATGAAACCAAATTTGAATATATGATACTTCAGCACAGAATATTTCAAAATTTGGAAAAAAATGATTTTTTGAAAAAATGTTACATAACACTTTCATTCACTCATGTCTTCATTTATACATAATAATTTATTTTTTAACAAAATAGGTTAAAAACGCAAAAAATTATTTAATTAATTAGATCGTTTAAATTTTGTCTACACCAGCAAATGTTACTATATTTGTTTTTATTACAACAAACACATTTGAAATAACGCTGAACAATATAAAAATTTTATAGAAAGAAAATATATATAATTTTCTTATTAATTAGCCATTTTAAAATTAAGTAAGTATTAATAATTGTTTAGTGTAGCAATAACCACACATCATTGATTTTACAATAGTGTAAACTAAATTGAGAACAGTACGTTTTAGTAATTGTATTGTACAAAATATATTCAATACATTCAAATATATTGCACTCTAAAACTGATAATTTTAAGTATGTAAATTAAAAAAAACCAAATAAAATAAAGACAGGTTGTGTTTTCATTTATCGTAATTGATACAGCACTCAAAGGCATTACTAAAATATAGGTATACTATTCATATTATATGTAAACCAAAAAAAAAGGAAGATCTGGAAGTATCAATGCTTTAATCCATTAACATTGTTCCTTCCAGTGTATGTTTACTCGCATGATAAGAAAATTTTTCACAATTCAAATGTTAAAGAAAATAAAATATCTAGTTTTATAAATTTATAACTTGGCACTCGAAAATATCGGAAACAAAACATTTGCTGAATTCAGAGAAGCATCTCCAAATTTGCCGAAAAAATTGACTCTTCTGTCCTTATCTATCTTAGCAGAATCTAAAAAAATATATTGAAATTCTGCACCAAGGTAGAAATTGTAGCATACTTTCTACCGACAATCGATATTTTTCAAAATGCTTATAATATATTGCACCATGACAATAATAGGGCCACATCATATATGGAATTGTATGCGTAGATGTGGCCCTATTATTGTCGAGATGCATTATGTATATAAATGAGTGGCCATTTTCATTTGAATTTTTTTCACTATCTATTATTCATAAATACTTATATTATATGTATATCAGTCTTTCATAGTTATTGACCCCAGTAATGTGATCTGAATAATTGATTGCAATAAGTGATGGTAAATTTAGCTGTGAGAAAAATTCTCATAACTAGAGTGCTGAAAAATAAAATTAGTCTGCTTATCTTCCAATCATAAAACTTCAATTGTTTTAATTGTGATGCATACAACTGTATTCAAAACTGAACAAGATCCGATGCAGTTTTTTTCTGTCGTATATGCATAAGTTCAATGTAACCGTAAAGATAGAAGAAATACTTAATTGCACATTCAGTAGTACTCAGATATACATATTATGTAGTAATAATAATATATGTGAGTTAGTGGTGCTAAATCATACTGAAGAAAATTACTAAATCAATCTTCATTTAAACTTATGAATACACAAGACGTCATGTCACAGATGTATGTATTTTTTGCAATTCGTCCGTTCGCTCGTCCTAGTCACATATACAATCAATCAATCATTCGAATAAGCGCAATGCAATGTAAATATAACCAATTTACGTGCAGGAAATTATTTGGATTAGCATCACAAGGAATTAAAGAAATTTAGAATTATACATTACACGTTACATATAGACTGAATTGATTAACTACTTAGTTCACTAAAACTAACAACTTTATTTAAAGTATTTCAGCGAGTTTCAATTGAACAGAAATCTGCAGACCTTTCAACTCGAAAATACATATGGATATATGAATATCAAAGCAGGGCTAACAAATTGTTTATTACAATAACCTTAAAAATATTACTTTTTTGGTAAAAAGGGATTCCTAGATTTGCTTTCGGCTAATAGTTTTCAATCTTGTTAAAACAGACCAAGTATTTACGCTTGGAAACAAATGAAGACATTTTTTAAACAAAATAATAGAATCATTCTTTGTCTATCCAGTACTAAAATTAAACTATTAAAGATGAAATACTTTTAGCGAATTTCCAGAATGGAATTCGGCTATTACAGCCACCGTCATGACGCGACTTGAACCCGAGACTATGGCAGAAATTTGTTTTGAGGTCCCTAGAAACCGAAAATAATATTCACTAAAATTTATATATATATATATATATATATATATATATATATATATATATATATATATATATATATATATATATATATATATATATATATACGATAACTCCGCACGATAACTCTCGAACGAAATGTCCTCGGTTTACGAAATTATGTTGGAAAACCCAACCCGTTGGACAAGTTCGTTAGCCAAACACGTCCGATACCCGGAACATGGTTTTTGTTCTTGAAAAAAATTAGTTTTTGTCAGAATTTCAATTTATTCAAAAGTTTTTCCGACATTTTTTTCGACCATTAGAAAGAGGAAGAAAAATTACATACAAAAGGTTTTTAAACAATCATTCTATGTAAACTGGTTTCCGAGAAAAACGATTTTTTATAAACGGAAATTCGCTATGTTATGCAGGATACTGCAACAGGGGTATTTTGTATCACGTAGGAAAGATTTGAGGGATTGACTATTCAGCTCCTCTGACACTTTTTATGCCTTACAAATGCAAATACAAATTCTGGGCTCCAACTTTCAGGAAAATAAGGTTAGGAGGAATTATCGTATTAAGCTGATCTGTGAGCTAGATTATACACAATAATTAAGAGGGTTCTATAATGATTATCAAGTAATGTATATGTATAATTATACGAACTAGCCCTGGTCCATTATTCTACCCATTGCACTGGGTGCGATAGTAACACTAAACCAACATATATTGTGGATATGAATCCACTCTCCCCCCCCCAAAAAAAAAGTAACGAGCAAAACAAACCAACTTAACAATAGTAATTTAATAATTTTCTCTAATTTACTTTGAAAACCTTTAGCTTACCTACCTAGAGAAGCTTTTAAAACACCCAGGAAAAATCAATTTAATTTGACCTATTCATTGCTGTCATAGCGGACACCTAGCCTATCCGCTTTTCCATTATACATTCTATACACCGTTACAAAAATAACGAATGTCATTTAATGACTTGAAAGTGATATATTGCTGGATGTTCTCTGTTAATTGTTTTTGATTGTTCTAGGAGATACTAGTATATGTATGTACTTACATTGTACATGTACACAGTCATAGAGATGATAATCTGCATGTGTACATGTACATAAATATGTATCATTTGGTCGAGTTAGTTATGAACCCACACATCACTGCAACATCATATTACCCATAATTCTTTGAATTCACAATTCATCTCCATCCCGTTTAACGTAAATTATTTATCACCATTAGTTCACTTAACTAACATAACTGTTAAGTAATGTTGCTGATGATGATTTTTTTTTGTTAAACATCATTAAAAACTTCCAGTCAACAAGAGGAAATTTCGTTTGAAACAATTTTCAATTTCACCTTTCCGTTTCCTAAACTTTTTCCTTCCTGTGAGTTATTCAAAATTGTGGTAAATATTTCGTTTCCAACAAAAATTAACGTTTCTTTACTGACAATGAAAATTTAAATACCGATTCAACATTACTATATTTGAATACTGATTCAAGATTAGTAAAAACAGTCGTTAAATATACTAATTGATTTAAATTGATTAGAACAGAGTATTTATATTGAGAGGGGACGGCTAACTTTCATGAATTCATTTACAGGGCCGACGAGAGGGTAGAACAGGTTGGGCAATTGTCCGAGGCTCTGGGTCTAAAAAGAGACATGGTCATGGACTGGGTCATTCATATACCATGAGCAGTTATATAAGCTACACTTCCAAACGCATGAAAATTTGAACGTTGAATCATTTTTACATGTAATACTAAATTCAATTGACTGCGTTAAAAGTAGATCTACTTGTACACATCAAATAGTACTAAGCACACTATCAGGCCCGACAAGAGGGTGGAGTAGCCGGGGTTGTAGGCACGGTGCCCGGGCTGCGAGAGAGAGCCCGTAGCGGTCGGTAGGGGCCCCGAAAAAAGTAAAAACATTTTTTATTTGCTCGTCACTTTTTTGTTTGGGGAGAAATTTTTAAGAGATGTGCTTTATTTCCGAGGCCCGCCATTTCTTCCCACCACCCTGCGGATGTTCTCAGCTTCTTCTCGGGTACGATTCTGATGATTTTACTAAAATCTTGCAATATACTATTTTCTGGTATAATAATGCGTCAAGGGGTCTCATGTCTAGACAAATTCGGAACAACACAACAGAAATGATCAACCAGTAGTAACTGTCAAAGCATCACTCGCTGACACATCTGTTCCATTCAACAAATTTCCATCGACCAAGGCTCGGTCACCTGATATTTTTTTAGTACGAGGATGATTTTTCTTTAATAATAATAAATAAGTATAATACATCTTCAACTTTCGCTTTTTTTACCTTTTTCCCGCCTATAATACATACTTACATATTTTACAAATAAAATATATTCTCTTAAAAAAAATATCACAAATATGCGCATAGTTGTAAGTATGTAGCTATAGCCGAATGTCTTAAATAAAAGTACTGAATTAAAAAAAAATTGCTTAATATAACAAATTCATTGTATACGCGTGTTTCTTGCCTCGCTACGTATGTATGAGTGTAAATTTCATTGTAAAATGCACTTTCAATGTGCACTCACGAAACAGAGACAAAATGATTCCATCAATATTACAATTGTATTATATTATCTCTATCGAACAATTCAAATTGCTCACCCGTAAGCACTGACCTGAAGTATGTGCATATACATTCACACCGCCATGTTACACGTTACCTATGTACATATGTACACGGACGGTGTGTAAATGTATTTGTGCTATTCGCATCTCCTCTTAAAAAACACAACATTCGTATGGACGTTGTAGATTGGCGTTTATCCAAGGCCAAATTGGATCGAATCCGCGGCGTTCACTATTATATTAACATTTTATTTATATGTACTTATTTTATACGTAATAATTTTTGTAAAATTATTTTAAAAATAATTATTCTTTTATTTTGCGTATACCTACATGTACGTGTACCGTACACTTATTCTTTTATATGTGTTGCTTTATGTAAATTGTACATTACATAAAAGAGGATTCATCTTCAAAAGAAATGGATGGAAAAAATCCAGGAAATTTTTTTTTATTTACTTGTTCCTTTTCAATACCGCAGAAAAAACTTTTATTAAATTCTCAATAATAATCAGATGCATGTGGATATGTTATCTGAAAAAAAAAAATTGATTTAACTGTAATTGAAAGAATATTCTAGAACAGTTTTTTATATTAAAATTTATTCAAAAGTATCCAAGGCCAATAAAACATTCCATGAGTTTTACGATTTAACAGGGGAAATATAAAGTTTAACTTAGAATTTCGGTATTGGATACTCACTATCCAGAATAGATAGTAGAATATGCTTTAGTTTGGATAGTATGGATACATTTGCTGTTACCATACGAAATCAATGTAGGCCAACAAGTGCTAAGCTTAAATACTGGATTGTCCGGAAAGTTCGTGCTGATTTTTGGTAAAAATTTAAAAGCAACTTTTTATATGTCGATATTTATTTGTTCCACACAACCTTTCATCTTTCATACCGCTAAACACGAATTGCATCCGGCGGTCAGTAAAATATTTCATCTCTCCAAGGTGCCATAAACAAAAAAACCCGAATTGCATCCCGCGGTCAAAAATCAAACACACGAATTGCATCCCGCGGTCAATATTTTAATGCTTTTAAAGGTGTAGTTGATTACAAATATATACATACATACAATTTATTCATTATTATTTTATATAAAATAATTTTCAAAAATAATTTTTTCCAAATTATTTATATTTTTTCAAGTTTTATCTCATCTATTTATTGTATTTTAATAAAAAAATCGCCAAGTGCGTATTCGATCTGCATTAAGTTAGGGTTCCGTAGTCAGTAGTTTCTGAATATTTTTTTTTTATTATTTTTAATTTTAAATACCATGGAGAAAATTTTACCGGTAAAACTATCAGTAGCTATTTTTTTACAACTTTCAGTTCAGGAAAATTTAGCACATTCAGGTGGTTTTTACTACGGTGCTCTAAAAGTCTAAAGACTCTAAAGTAACTAAACACACAAAAGGATAAAATTGAAAAAAAAAAAACACTTGAAAAAAATGATAATAATAACATAATTACACTTTTAATTAATTTGTCAATAATGCTACTTAGGTATTTTCAGACAATGATATTTAGTTTTTTTTTTAATATTAAACAAAAAATGTTTTTGTTCAACCATTTATGGAAATTGTCTAAATAAATAGCCCTGTCTTGATAATGTTAAACTACATGAAACTAAACGAAAATAGCAAATTAGAGTTCCAGATTCAAAGAAAAATAAAATTAAACTGTTTTCCTAGTAAAATTTTATCCAAGGTATTTAAAATTAAAATAAAAAATTTAAGAAACTACTGACCTCGGAATCCTAACTTAATGCAGATCGAATACGTACTTGGCGATTTGTTTTATTAAAATCCAATAAATAGGTGAGATAAAACTTGAATAAAACAAAAATACGAATGATTTGGAAAAAAATTATTTTTGAAAATTATTTTATATAAAACAATGAATAAGTTGTATGTATGTATGTATTTGCATTCAACTACACCTTCAAAAGCAATAAATCAATAAAATACTGACCGCGGGATGCAATTCGTGTGTTTCCCTTTTTACCTTTTTTTAGAACTTTTTCAACCGCGGGAGTCGACCTTTTTCAACCGCGGGATGCAATTCGTGATCAGCCTTTCATACAACTGGAATACTGCAGCATCCTTTTAGAAATATTCTGATCTGTTTGTTAAGAATTTAATTTCTTGCCACTAAAAGAATTTTGCTAAGATCTAATAAATAAAGATTTGTAGGTGCAATGTGGGGTGAATAGGGCGGGTAGAGTAGCACAGTCCAGTCAAGCTTCAACAATTTTTGTCGGGTAAGCAAAGAGGCAATCTTTAAAAGGATATAGAACTTAGGTAGTTGAAAATACCAAGTTATATTTACAGTTGCAATCCAGAAAGACAGCGAAGGAAAATTTAAGTGAACCAGAATTTTAATTTTCATTACGCTTCATTCCTTATAGTCGTAGTTTTTTAGACTTCTTTTTACGAATTTACATGTAAGTTAGTTCTTGAGTATTTCAAAAATAGTTGTTTTTTAATGTGGCGATTGTAAATAAAGTCAAATAATATGTAATTCAAAAAATATCTACAAAAAAGAAATATAATAATATATACCGTCATCTGGGGTGAAATTGATCATCGGGGGTGAGATTTACCCCGAGATAAACTGCATCCGAGGCCCTAAAACCATCCGAAAACAAAATTTGCTGCACAGTGTCAAACACGATCATACGTTTATCATAGGGTAGGGATGCATAGTTGTTGGAAATTTACAGTTTTTGGATCAAATTAAGGATAAATAAAATGTTTATCGGAATATTTTAAAAAGAACTAGCGTGCAAACACCAGAAAATTAAATTTATCGGAAAGCTTTCCAAGAACTAATTTGTCAACAGGACAATGACCCTAAACATTCGGCATTGTAGTGAAGCAGTATTTCTTGTATTACGTGCCTCATTTACTTCATACGCCTCCACAGTAACTAGATGTAAACCCTATCGAATATCTATGGCCAATATCAAAGTGTTCAAATAAGAAAACGTAATATTTCTAATTAACAGGATTTTATTTATTCAAGCATTAAATTGATGAATAGAGCCAAAATAGTCCAGATTTCACAATAAAGTTAATCGCATCAATGTCCAATCGCTTGCAAGCAATAATTAAAGTAAAGGGATGTGTAACGAAATATAAAAAATAGTTATTATCCTATGTTCCGAATTGTAATTTTTTTGTTTACTGTTCTGTCTAAAGACTTTTGTGAGTGCTATAATACATGTCTTACTTCAATTTTATTTTTTTAAACAGAGTTATAATATTTGCTGTGATTTTGATTAGTATAATTATGTACTTAGTACAGATTTTTAAGTTTCTTTAAAGTTTCTTAAAATTTTTAAGTTTCTTTAAAAAAACTTTTGTCTGATACTGTGAAATACTGTATATATACATATATATATATATATATATATATATATATATATATATATATATATATATATATATATATATATATATATATATATATATATATATATATATATATATATATATATATGTTATTAAACAAATCAATATATATGGGTAGTTCAACAAACGAGAGAATTTTGGACGACCCAACTCATTCTGTATATTAATATTTTAAAAAATACATTTTTTCTGGATGGAAACTGTAAACTATTACTGCGTCTAACTGGTCACTCAAAATAACCCGGTTTCGAAATATATTCTTTATAAAAAATTACACTTAAAATGTAAAATTCTCAGTCTCCTGGTATGTCTCCTCTCCAAAGTAAAACATAGCAGACTAAATAATTATTTTTTCTGAATGTATAAAAAAAATTTACACTACAGTAGTAATCTATATAATATTGGTACTTTTTCACTGTATAAATAGTTTTTGAATTTTTTTATATTTTCTTTAAGAAATATTCTATTGAATTTTGTCTCCCGAACTTTACATCATTCTCCTATCAAACGAAAACACTTAAAAAATATAAAAAATTTATATTCCGATTAAATCATCGTTTGTCATAGTAATTAACTGAAATATAATAAATAAAATAAAGTACATGTTTTACTTAATTTGAGGTTGTATCAATTAATTCTAAGTGAGATCGTACGCGGTCCAGTCAATTTCTCAGTATCCTGGTCAGCATTTTCGTAAAAAATACTGTGGATATAGAAATTTTTCAGTTGTATGAGTTGTAAATATGTTGTATTGGAATAGCGGACCTGTTTTGTTTTTTTTTATATAAAACGTTATTTAGCCGATTTTTAAAGAATACTGAAGAATTCTCAGTCTCCTGTCAGCTACGAAAAACGGGATTAAACTTAAATAATGTAAATATATTAGGTAAATGTCATAAGAATACTGTAATAAATGACTCCGTATATTTTTTAATACAAAATAAATTCCCATTTTTTTTTTTATGTATAATATATACCTACAATATAACTGATATAACTACTGACACATATACTACTAATATAATATATAATATGTATTAAACTGTCGTCAGTGACTTCGAATATTTTTTAATAAATAATAAATTCGCAATTTTTTTTTCATTTATTTAGTAATTTTTTTAAATTTTTTTTTTTAATACATATATAGGTACACTATATAACTACTAATATATATACTAATAATATAATATAGTATAATACATATTAAATAAATAATAAATTGTTTAATAATTAAAAATTTAATAATAAAAATAATAAAAATTGTTTAATAATAAAAATTAATAAATTGTTTAATAGTTTAATAAATTGTGCTTAATAATAAAAATGAATATAAGAAATTCTCTTGTGTTAATTTTAGTTTTTACTCATTTTTTCACTTTCCTGGATGTCTCTTTTTTATAATGGCCATAAAATTTTTAATTTTTAATTTTTTGACTGGCCACTTTGAAATAGTGTGGAAAATGTCATCAACTTGAAATAAAACTACTTGCCAAAACTTATGCATGAAAAAAATGTCGGGCCGGAATTAAGTCCATTTTCTTCTTTCGTTTATATAACTACCCATATATGTATATACCAAATTATGCAATATCAAGAATTTTATTTTGTGATTGTGTTCACTTTATTTTAAAAGTAAAATCACTCTTTTGAATTTGCTTACATTGGTGATTAACTTGTTAAATATAACCCGTAATTTGAACCGTAAAGAATCAAAATGTTAAAAATTAATAAGATGTCCGTGCTAACATTTGCTAAATTATTTAAAAAATGGGAATGTTGTACTTTTAAATTTATTTATGCTCCAAAATACATTTTTCGTAACTTTTCCAAACTTCTTGTGACCTGTTATAAATACTTTATTGAACTGTTTATCATTTTACATTATCAGGGATCCATTCAATTACAGGAAAACAGCAAATCAGATATTTTTTGGGAGTAAAAAAACATCAAAGCAACATATTATATCTATTTACAGGTGACTTAGACTTAAATTAAGGTTTAATAACCTAAACCTGACATTTCAAAATAAACTCATTCAAACTCTCTTCCTTAGTCAACACTAACAACTTCTACCCGTGGTAAGCAAATTTAGGGTGGAAAAAATTTGCAAACATATTATTTCTTCTCATTCGGCTTAAATATAGGTATCACGTAGGCTTAGTTTTCAAAAAGTTTGTGCTGATAGTTCGCTTTCTAACAACTATTTACTATTCTAGCAATATCCCAGTAACGGGGTTTCGAATTTTGACTTAATTCTGAGCTCTTAAGTAGTTACAGAAACTAATCAACTTTATACGTATATAATTTAATGTGGACAATTTAACTCATGTGTATCAGGTCACATAAGAATATTGTAGTTTTTTCACTTTTACCATGAAAAAAAGTTATAACAAATTTTTACAGCGAGAAAAATGGTACAAAATATTTCATTGGTTATTTTATTGTAAGTAGGAAAAGACGATAAAAATGAAATAAAAATTCGTGTTGGTAAATTTAACTTATTTCAGAAGCATAGTAACAATGTATTAAATAATAATATGGAATTTATACTAATTATTTTTATTCGTTAAATTGTCTTACCGTATTACACTTGAGTTTTATATTTCTTCTGAAAAAATTTGTGTTTTCTGCAACTCAAATTTCTCGCCTAAAAGCAATTTAACTCGAAGAACTGTCAACCCAAAAACGCTTCAGTTTCGTTGTGGCGTTTTTGTTAGTTGATAGTTCTTCTCGTTAAATTGCTAGGTAACAAATTTTCGTTAGACAAACTCAAATTTATTCGAAAAAATACAAACCTCTCGTGTAATAATATGTGATTGATTATGATGAATTTAAAATATTCTGGTGAAATAATTTTGGTAGTTATAAGAGAGGTCTTAATCAGATATGCTCGGTAAATTTAACTGATTTCAGAACCATAGTTCATAAAAGCAATTTAACTCGAAGAACTGTCAACCCAAAAACGCTTCAGTTTCGTTGTGGCGTTTTTGTTAGTTGATAGTTCTTCTCGTTAAATTGCTAGGTAACAAATTTTCGTAAGACAAACTCAAATTTATTCGAAAAAATACAAACCTCTCGTGTAATAGTAAGTGACTGATTATGATGAATTTAAAATATTCTGGTGAAATAATTTTGGTAGTTATAAGAGAAGTCTTAATCAGATATGCTCAAATAAGGGGCCTTAATTATTTTTCTTTAATGCAATAACAACAACAAATAAACAAATTAAATCGCAAAATAAAAAGTTGTCCATCACAAAAAACTTTATCATTATTTTCTTATCTACCTACATAAATATTAAATTTGCCACTTATAAAATAATTTTTAGAATTTCAATTATTTCTAACGTAGACATATCAGTCTATGCTTATCTATTAAAATCGTCCTTGAGTACTTTTATTATAATTTGCGATTAAATTGTGTAACGGGAAACATGACACTTGTACTTGAATTGAATTGTGCAAATGTACAAATTGTGCTGACATTTTTGAAATAGGAAACTTATACTGTGGTATTTCATTTTTGACTTGCACACTAAAAATATTATTAGAATTTATTCAACGTATATATTATTATATTATTTAAATGTTGCCAAAGGTTTAATAATATTAATTACTTTTGTGTTATAATTCTTAACTCTTTCAAAAACATAAGTTTTTCTGCTGTTGTTATTTTGGTTGACACATCATTTTAAAAAGAGGTATCTGTGTTCATATGTACTTTGCACTATAGATGCGCCAAAATCGTGAATTCACACGTGACTGATGGTGTCATGTATGACCCATCGTGGTTGACATACATAATTTTCTGTCATGAGTAACTGCGTGATTTAGGAACAGTTGAGGATCATAAACTAAGATTCTTTTGTTGGAAATTATATTTATTTTTCTAAAGTTTTCCTGATTATTAACTAAAGTTTTCAGTCAGTTTACCTACATTTTCTGTGAAGACAAACGTTTAAAAAATTAAAAATATGATAAATCGAATTTCTAAAATAATGTAGGGTTGGGCGGGGTAAAAAAAAGACAAAATCCAATCTTTTCATTTTTCATGTAGAAAATATTTGAATTTTTAGACAAAAAAAATACTGTATGATGTTAAATTGTTTGTCTTTTAAGATTTTGCCTGTTTTTTCACTCAAGCTAATGGCATAAATCGATAAAAAAAATAAAAACCTTATTTTTTTACCCGCCAAGTGGGGTAAAAAAAGGACAGTTGAGGGTAAATAAAAGACAGACCTCTAACTAATAGGATACTGCAAGTACATGATTGGAAGGGTAAAAAATAGACAGCTTGGTTAATTAGCAGTACAACACTTTTTATTTCACAACTCTCTCTACACTACAAAATAATTTATAGATATATTTAAATTTTACGTATTTTACTAAAAACTTTAGCTAAGATTAAGCAGTAAGAAAAGTCAGAAAAAGTTAACTGATGCAAAAGCTTGACTCAGGAAATTTCTTTGGACCTTAAATATTAAAATAATTTTTATTTCACAAACGTACAACACAAAATCTATTGTAGCTCATTAAAAAACCAAATATGTTAATTTGAGGCTGTCTTTTTTTTACACCACTTTACATAAAGTACAAAAATAAATCAAAATTATACATGAATGAGTTAAAAATACTAAATGTGTGCAGTAAAGCATACTTAGTTATACATTATAAAAACATAAATAAATTTTCATGGGTCAAAAATACAAATTTTCGAATGAGCTGAAATTGATATCCATGAAAACCATCTGCTCACTAACAAAAAAATTGTTTTATTGGAGAATCAGTATTTTTTTTAATCCATAAAATATACATAATCATGCCATTATTTAATTTTAAAATGAAAATCCTTGTCAATAATTTTTAATTTTTTCTAAATGTTAACCCCTTTTTTGTCTTTTTTTTACCCCACTTTTTTCTTTTTCTTTAACATATAAAAAAAATTACAAGCAGTCGGACCATTTAAATAAAACTTTGTACTTTACATTACTAAAGCATGTAGAATAACAAGAAAAACATACAGCACTCTATCTTAAATCAGATTTTTTACTTACTGAAAAAGTTTATCGTCGCGGAACGAAAGTTTTTCTCTCATGGATAACAGAAGTTTGGGAGAAAATTTTTTTATGTTATAAAGCCCGTTCCAAAAATAATTTTTTGGCCCAGAGAGCTTATAATACTAATGTATTTTGTTGTAATATTTTTTATTTTTTGAATTTAACACTGTTGAGTTTAATATAAGTATGTCTTTTTTTACCCCGCTCGAGCAGTGTCTTTTTTTACCCCACCCAACCCTATTTCATTCGTTAGCGTGCGAAAAAGTGAGAAAAAATTTATATTATTCTTTATGATCATCAGTACAGAACTAAGGTCGCGATGGTACGTGTCATGAGTAAAAATTCATACACAAACTTCTACTTTGCACTCATTATGGTAGAAACGCAGGGAGGAATTATCTATCAGATTATTTCATTTACAAAATCAATAACCTGTGAACTTTTTCATAATCCTAAGAATTCTAAACTGGCACATGACATGGTGTGGTACATTCAACTCGCTACTGAAATACAAAGAGTTAAGCTAGATATATTAATTCATAGTGTATAATTAACATTATTTCTAATAAAACTGCATAAAACAATAATTTTTAGGAATTGAGTTTCGCAAAAAATTATCCAAATAATCATTTCCAAATAATAACAAAAATATTTCCAAACTATATTATACTATTCTGCCGTGCTTAGGCAAAAAGCAGTAAATTCATTTACATGCTATCAAGTTATTCAGAGGAGTTTGTACATATTAATCATAAAATTAATCATTAACTAAAAATGTTATTTCAACAGAATATTAATTTTTCAAATCGAATACATACTTTTCCTAAATATGAAAACAATAAAACATACTGTAATTTTTTAACACAAAAAGAAGTAGCTTTTGAACTATACTAATTCAAAATAAAAGCAGTATAAAAAGTTTGTAAAATATAAAACTTTGTCAATCGAAAGAACCACTAAAATATTTGTGGGAATTTTTCAGCGTCATCATCAAAAATTTTTTTTAATTTTAAAAATTTTAAACGGTATAACAATAGAAATGATGAAAATGCGGTATATCTACCGTAAAAACCATAGATCTGGCATCATTACATTCTATATTATTACAACGTTATACCAAAAATGTATTCTTTTCTGCAAAAGACGCCGAAAAAATTAGAAACTATTTGATGCTGAACGTAAGTATAAGTAAAGGATAACTTCAAAAATGTAAACTTTACAGCATCGATACAGCATCATAACTTTTCTGATGCGTCTAATACTACATGATGCGTTGCTCATGCTTTCTTGAAATTTGATGCACATTAGATGTTTTTGAACGGGATACTGGCATAATTTAGCCACTGATTTGGCTACAGATACAACAGATAATGTAGCATGATAGATTATAGATAATATTATAGCAATACAGTCCTTGTATAGGTATATTATCTTTGAATTTCAACTTGAACTGACTTGAAATTGAAAATATTGAAATTATTTGAATAAAAAATATTACATACCTATTTTGAGTGCAAGATGTATTCAAATAGTTTAAACAATATTAATCAAAGGTAAATACATTCATCTTTTTCAACAATTTGTCTTTCGGAATTATTCCTGTTGGCATTAATACCTACATAGTATGGCAAGTAGTTATAATTCTACATTATACACATGACATGTATCTTGGACACGCATCACCAAATTTCTTGATGCCTTGTTTTGACGCATCAAATGCAAAAATGAACTTTTGATTTTTCGTTGTGATGCGTCTGATGCATTTTTGAACTTTTGACTCTGCCTCATGCAAGCAGTGATGCATTTTTTTAAGTTAGCCAAAATCAGCAGCAGATTTAAGCTTAGACCTACCATGCTCATCATTACATAGAGTCGAGAGGAACTAGCCCTACACCTAATGAGTTAAATTTGACCCTAGACAAAGTGTAATAAAAAAAGCCAAAACAGAAAAATGAAGAACACAGTTAAGTAGTTATTTAATAAAAATTAAACATTTATACATTTTTAATGAGACGAACCTCTTTAAATTTACAATTATTATTTATATGTATACATATTTGTGATAACATATGATAACTTTAATTGCATATTTTTAGCAAAGATTCGTCAGACAGTTTAGAAAATTTAGTTCGTCTTACTATTCAAAAATCATTAAAAAAAATTTTTTTTATATACATATAGGGTGAACGCATCAGTAATTGACCATGCATTAGTGGTTGACCAGTTTCAAATTTACGTGCGTTTATTAAGCAGTCTATTAAAGTGGTGCCATCATTTGTCGTATTTTACTATTATAACGTTGTTTCACTGTCGACCAATCATGTTACCGATGAAAGAGATAGAAATATACAAGCCCTTTTCTGAAAATGATTGACAAGATTGACAAAGAGACGCCATTTTTCGTTGTTGTAATAAGGAAACCTTCACGTGTTATGTTATTTGAATCTAATTACATCTGTGTTTTTCCTTTGTTTTATGTGAAATAAAATGTTTTCGATTGTTTTTGAATATATGTAGATTATATTTATGCTAAAATTTTTAAGGTATCTGTTACTACGCCTTTAATATTTAAAGTGGTCAATTACAGAAACATGAAATTGCAATTATTTCAGTAGTTGACCAATTTGGTCAACCACTGAAAAATCATATTTTTGTTACTTTTTTACGAAAACTGTTATTATTAAGAAAGCATTTTAAGTGTGTGTAATTATTTTTTTCTAACTTTTCTGTAACCAGTAATTGACCACACTGGTTAATTACTGATTCATAATGATATTTACAGTTCTAGTGTTTGACCACTTAAAATTTCTCATTTCAGATTTATAAAATGTCACCGAAAATAAAGCAAAAACAGTTTTTCAAATACAGTGAAGATAGCTTGACTGTAGCTTTGCAGGAAATTGATAAGGGGGCCAAAATACGGGAGACTAGTAGAAAGTACGGGATCCCTCATTCCACTTTGATAAATAAAATTAAAATGCGAACTCCTCTCATCAGAAAAATGGGACCCCCAACAATTCTTACATCAGATGAAGAAAACTTACTTTCTCGATGGATTACTGCAATGGCAAAGAAAGGCTTTCCAATAAACAAACAAAACTTAATTCAGACGGTTCATGACATTATTTCGACAGATAATCGAAAAACAGTTTTTAAAGATAACTTACCAGGAAGGACATGGTTTGAAAGTTTCTTGAAAAGACATCCAAATATTAGTCAAAGACATGCTGAGAATATCGACCTAGCTCGAAGCCGAGTAACAGAGACGGCTATAAGAAAATGGCACTCCGATTTGTACGAATATTTAGAATCCGAAGATGCTTTAGATATACTAGATGATCCTAACAGAATTATAAATTGTGATGAAGCTGGCTTCCAAACCAACCCTTCAAGTGGTATAGTGTTAGGTCCTAAGGGTATGAAAAATTTATATGGAATTTCCGAAAATTCAAAAGAAAGCATAACTGTTTTGGGAACGTTTGCAGCATCAGGTCAAATGCTACCACCGGCTGTTGTTTATCCTTATGAAAGAATACCTAGAGAAGTAGCAGCACACATAAACAAAGAATGGTCTGTAGGAAAATCGAAAAATGGGTGGATGACTTGCAAGGTGTTTTACGGCTATGTTGGAAACACACTGCTGCCTACTTTACGCAAAAATGGAACTAAGTTTCCGGTACTATTGTTAGTGGATGGTCATCGGTCTCACATCAGCGGTGAAGTTTCCAAATTGTGTTTAGACAATGGTATAATATTGTATGCGTTGTATCCTAACTCTACACATATTCTACAACCAGCCGATATGTCCGTTTTTAGGCCCTTGAAAAATAATTGGAAATCAGTGGTCCAGCAGTATAAGCTCAAAACAGGTACAAAAGTAATCACTCGCGCATTATTTGCTCCATTGCTGGAAGAAGCATTCAAAGCAGTTACACCGTTAACAATATGCAACGGATTTCGTAAATGTGGTCTTTACCCTTTCAATGCTGACGCCATTGACTATAGTCGATGCATCAATGACAAAACTAGGCATGAATTTATGGACAAACCTGCTACAATGGGCCCAGAACACCTTCTATATATTGAGTCGTTAATGCGAAAAGGAAGAGCGCAGGAATTTCGGAAAGTAAACAAGAGTGATGATTGGCAAGGAGACGAATCTGCTAAAGAATTATTTTATGTATGGCGGAAACTGAAAAACCAAATAACGCCAGAATCATCAGAGAACTTCAGAGTTACTTCAGTCAACTCTCTGTCTAATGTAGTCAACAGCATGGATTGTGAGTTGTCAGAATGTCAAAAGTTAGGTACAACCGGTAAAGAACTGCATTTGGATAAAGAAAATTTTCCTTCTGACCCTGGAAACAAGCTTATTGGTTCTCTCAGCCCTTTGGTTATCGAAATTAATGATAGTAGAGATGTATTTTCTACCGACCAGGAATTTAACATAACTGAGGAACAGCAAGTGCAATCTCAAGAAAGTCTTAATCCTAATAAAGAAGACAACAAACTGATAACTATGCAATTGGAAACAGCTGCTATCCTCGAAACACCTGAAATGCAAAACCACCATATAAACACTCCAACAAAAAATCAAAACATGCATAGTATTACTCCGCCCAAGGACTCCCCAGGTTCAATAAGTTCAGCTTTTGCTGAAGTTGTAGTGTGGCCCACAGAATCGCCAATCAAACACAGCCAAGCCAAGAAGAAACGTCAACTTCCAGATGCAATATCTTCTCAGGAGTGGTTGAAATACTGGGATGGTAGAGATAAAGAAAAAAAAGAAAAGGAAAGGAAGAAGCAAGCAAGGGCTGAAAAACGGAAAATGAATCAAATGAAAATACAAGAAATAAAAAAGCAACAAAACGTAATGAAAAAACGCAAATCTATTATATATTCTGACTCCAACGATTCCGATGATAATGAGGTACTTTCGAAGATAGCAAAAAGAAAAAGAAATTGCAAAACAAAAAACGATTTTGAGATGGGGAAGTACGTTATTGTGAAATATGAAGGCGAGTATTTTCCAGGAGTAATTGAAAAAATTGGAGACGGTTATAAAGAAGTTAGTGTTATGATACTCTCCAGTTCAAACTTATTTAAATGGCCAGATAAAAGAGATACTATGTGGTACAAAAACGAGGATATAATTGAAGGTATAGAGCCTCCAGTTATGATCAATCCTAGAGGATTTTATAAAGTTGAAGAGATGAAAAAATATTTGCCAAACCTGTAAATGTCAGGTATTGTTAATTTTTAATCGAAATCAAAGATGTATGTTTCTTCGAATATCATTAATTTAGAAATAATTTACATAGATATTATAAGTAATGTACCTCCTGTATCTATGTTTAATTTAAAGAGTAATAATTTATTTTTTTAATAATAAAACATAGTTTCCTATGAATTGTAGTTTTTGTTCATCTGGTCAATTACTAAATCATAAGTGGTCATTCATTAAAACCTTCTGGTCAACCACTGACTCATAATAGCTTTTTCAACTTTTATAATTTTTATAAATTATATTTTAATACTCAATAAAAAAATATTATTATTATTAAAATATTCAGGTTATAGGGAGTGTTAGAAAAAATAACCGAAGTTTAATATTAAATAATTTGGTTATAAATCTACTTTCAATGAAGAAAAGCGCCTTAATTGGTCAACTACTGAAGCGTTCACCCTAGGTACCTATAATTTTAACATTTTCATAAGCAGATCTTTCCAACAATGTTTAATGCTGTTTAATAGAGTTAAATTTGAATTTACGCTTGCTAATTGAAGTGTATCTATGAGAAATTTTATGATGAATTTAGAATTATTCAGAGTTTTGGTAAATTGGTATTGACTAGATATTTGACTAGAGCAGAACCAAAATTCATCTGTCATTTTACTTGAGATAATATACTAAATCCAATTCCATCTTTACCCAAGAGCCACACTGTGCATGATTCCAGCGTTGTCAACCTGAAAGGATCCGGACTCGTGCTCATAAAAAGGATTTCACTCGTGCCCATAAAAGTGGTACGTATATTATATTAAAAGCGACCCCTGAGGGGCCACACAAAGAATATTATCCATAGAGTTTCTCTAATTTAATTATTTGTGTCAAAAAAGTTTATTTTAAATATTATTTAAAACACATAAAATTTGCGTTTTAAATAGTATTTAATTTAATTATAATTTTTGGAGATTTATGCAAAAAATCACGCATTTGTATCCATAAATGCATACCATAAAACATAAAACGGAGTTGTGCTAATAAACTTATCAGTTATGCATAGCTACATTTTTTGGTGGTTTTATGTTCTTCTATAGATTTCTGCATTCCAAGAAAAGCTTCCACACTAATTGTTAATGTGGCCAGAAATACTTACTTAGCTTAAGAGAGCCCTGACTAGATCTCCCAAATACGAGTCGACTCAAGTTCAATACTGTTTTCTTTATAATCACAAAATTATGTAATATAGAATTAATTTTTAAGTAAGAAATAACTCGAGAATTTGCTTTTATGAATTTGACAAGTTTTAAAAGTATCTGCACAAGGAGTACTTATATGAGAAAATTGCAAATATGAGCAAAGATAAATATCATCAACTGGGAATTGAAGATATAGAGAAATATTAAATGCTGTTTTGAGACGTAAAAACACTTTACCCTGTCTAATGCTAAATTGAATTTGAACTTTGATATTTTAATAAGAAAATGTATGTCTGTCTATTTTACGCTTGACGTACACAAGCCACCACCAGCTCAGTTCAGAAATCGATAAAAATATGTCAACTTTCCCCTATTGTACATACTTATTATTTAAGATACTCTACATAATACTGTGTACATACAATACGTACCTAGGTATAATACATGTACTTATATATAGGTAAGTATTTTTTTTTAAACAGTAAAATAGGTATATGTATACAAAATACTGATAAAAACGAAATTGAAATACTACCTAATACTAAGTTTATTAAAGGTAGACAGACTATTATACTCGTATGTAGATGGATAGGTACCTACATAAATATAAATATAAATGAAAACAAAGATTGAGATAATCGATTTGTATATATATGTAGATAGAGAAACAAACGAACCTGTTTTCGTTTATGATTGGTGTTATTTGTAGTGCTGGCAGGCGGGAACGGAGCAGTACCATCGTATTGTTCTTTAAGCATATCCAAATATTGTTCCATCTTTTCCCGATCTAATTGGTCTTTGCATACATGTAAGTATGTCCGCCAATTAGTGGAATCAAAACCCCAATGGCACGTACGATTCTCCAAATCCCTGTGAACGTGACATACGAACTGTTGCGGTGAAAACATGCCCTGACAACCATCTAAACACTCAATACAGCGTGCATTTTTACTTGTATACAATTCGGGTATGCACAGACCACGGCACTTGCCAAAACATTCATGATACACTTGAAACGAGAGGGCATCTTTGCGTATTTCGCGTGGCGATGCCAATACCACATTTGTGGATTGCAGCAGAGCACTGCACAGTCTCTCCGCATCCGTCTTTGTTATGAGGCCGCACGTTGACACGGTGCTCGGTATGATGCCGTTTGTTTTCAACTCATTCAACTGTTCCGGTGTGCACCGCGAACAAAATATCTGCAATTGATCACATTCCTGATTGATTTGTTGCAAACTAAAGTCCCGCAAAACACTATTCAACACTTGTGGCAAACACAGTCTCTTTTCGCCGCCAACAACAAAACACGATATTGATTCCCCTTCGAGAATTGTCTCTGTGCGCTCACTACGGCCAGTGTCAGGTGCTGCCAAGACTGGAAATCGTAATGCTGTCGGTGCAACCAACGGCTCGTTGCTGGTACATTCCTCTTTGATTTCTGGACTAATCTCACGATTTGGCTGCACCAACAGCAGACCAGGTCCTTGTAAACTTTTTGTTGCACAATGTTGGTAATTTTTTAATACACTCTTTAAATGCGGAGTAACCATCTCCATCATGGTCTTGTTACACCATTAACACTTCACAGCAAACATTCTGTCACATCAAAATTACGACCACGACACGACACCAGGTAATTTTGTGCAAAAAAAGAAAACACTCTGCCGCAACACACTTCATCAACCCCCCTCGTACGTTCCGAAAGTAGTCTACAACTCGAACGCGATTACATCCGTGTAGTTCTCGATCATGCATACAACTAAAATGTCTGCCGGCGCGACCGCGACTGTCTAGTCTCTGCCTCTACCATGTTACCACCACCGTACACTCCCCTGTATCCATCTATCTCACTCACTCGAGCATCACACAACTCTATGTAGATATAAAAAAAACACAATACATATACATATATGTACCTACGTACATACATAACACAAGCTATGTACGTATATGTATACAATATACAATATGTATATATACATAATCATTTGAATTTATTCCTATCTTCTCTTCATTTAAAAATATTCTACAACAACCAGATCTTCAAATATCACAAATTTACATTTAATTAAAAACAATTACCTACGTATTTTAAAACGCACTCAAACAAAATTAAAATATTATTTAAGAAATCAGTCAACAATTGATTTAGATTAAATTATAAAAACACAATAATGGAAATACAGTGCACATAATTTCAATTTCAATAGAACACAACTGACTGTGAGAGTGAGACAACACAACACTAGAACTTGCTGTGCTGTGTACATACATACATACATACATACACAAACTTAAACATAGCTTACATTAACATTATATGTACATGGTGTACACGTATATGTGGACATGTACAATATTCGTATACATATATACATGTATTGGTTTGGTAAACACATACAACGGAGCAATGATGGCTTCGCTTGGCTACTACACAGTCTAGCCCAGTGCAAGCGTCTGTCCCCGTCAGCCTCGCAACGTCGCAACTCGCAACATACACATCACATCAGTGTCTGTTCTGTTCGGTAGTATATGTCAGGTCATGTGACCGGCCTTCCCGTCAAAATAGCCTGCCAGCCATGATAATGCACTGTAAGAGACAGCACGAGTACAAATATTAAATAATAAACAATGATACAGAATATAATTTGCAAAACATCTAACATATATGCATATACATATAAAATAAATACATATGTATATATTGTAATACATAATATATGTATGTACATATATATGCATATTGTATGTGTATGCGATTCCAAGTAAGTGGAGACCCAAACTGAACACGTGCTAATATGTGTATGTATGTGCTTAAATATTGCTTGGAGGAGATTGGACATTTTAATAATAGGAATAGCCAAAAAATTATTACAAATACAACTTATTGCTTTTCTTTACTGCATTACTTATTATTTAAAGTACTTCTACATGTGAGTAGTGAGTACATACTTGAGTGTACAAAATATACGTATACATAATGTTAAGTTTAATTGTAACAACAGTGCTATGAACTAGTGTGTGTTTTTCATATTTACATATGTAGTTTCATTTTTTTAAAAACAAATTTACATATGAGTTACACGCACGTCGGATCGGGTATGAATACTGCATAGATACATACCCATATCTATAATTATTATTATTATCGCCAACCATGATGCTTAAATGCGATAATGATTTTTTTTCAAAATTATTACCTTCAAAACGTTAATCTGTATCTTTAATTTTAGTAACATATTCTATCTACAAAAGTTGCAGTCGTTCACAAAATTATTTCAATAGCACATTCAAAAGGTAATAAAATCGTATATTTCCGGTAAAAGTGAATTTTTTTTTGGAAATTGTAGCTACAGAAAATATGTATGTCAAAAAAGTGTTTCCTCTTTAGAAGAATTTTATCCTGGCTTTATGTTAGCATACCTTTTTATATTGATCTCAAAAATAATACCGTAAAACGTCCTTGACTCGGTCACGCATGTCGCGATTGGTAAAAATATTTGTTATTAAGACACCAGATAACCCAACCTTTCACAATTGGTCTCATTTTCATCGTTTATAAACTCTCTAAGCAGCTGTAAATATCTTTAAACTCTAATTGGTTTCTCTAAAATATACCAGATTGACCAATATAACCTAAAAACAGCGACGAAATATTGTTGTCTGGTTAAGGCATACATAATCGGATATTCAACAATAAATAGAAAGGAGACGGTTTTACTCGATTCTAAACTTAATCGGCATCGATATTTCGATAGGTGTATAATCGTATCCTTAGCAAAAAAAGAAAATATTTTGTGTAAATGAATTTATTCTATTGTTGACTCAGTCACTCTCATTGTAAGTGAGAAATCTTCCCGCCTCTTCGTCAGTCCTGTATTGACAGTGTCGCTGAAATAACCTATCACGTTTTTTGCACCATTCTTCATATTAATAATTTATATTAAAACTTTTAAATTATATAATTCAATTCTTCGTTAGTTCTTACTCTATGCTAACCAGTAAAATATCTTCCATGTTGACTCGATTACTTTTATTCCTTTCTATTATTTTTATTTACACAAGTTAATAGTTAAAGGTTCAGGGATACAATAAATGAAACATACTTTATCAGACAGAAACGTATTTATTGATCTATTCAACAGCAGGAAGGAGTTATACCTAAAAATATTAAAAAAGTGACTGAAGTAAGACCGTTTTACGGCATATGAAGAGAGTAAAGGGTAGCTTTAAATTAGGGATGTTATGGATATCCGTAACCGTAACCGAAACTACCGGATATCCGAAATAATTACACATCCGAAACCGAAACCGTATCCGAAAATAAAAGTTTCGGATTTGTTTCGGATAATAACAGACAACTGCCATTAGAAAACTGAGGTTAAATCGAAGCAAATTTTTGCTACATATATTTCCCTTGATAGATTTCTGTTGATTTGTGTTTGGCGTTCACTTTTTGGGGTCAAATTCTTCCCTTTTTCTAAAAAAAAAAATGTTCACTGGAAGCAATTATCCGTAACCGTAACCGTATCCGAAACATTATCCGATATTATTACATATCCGTAACCGAAACCGAAACCGAAACCGAAAAAAATGTTTTTAAATATCCGTATCCGTATCCGAAATTTCATATACGTAACATCTCTAAATGACGACAATTTCGAATAATTGTAATCAGAAAGCTCAAATGTAGTTTTATTAAAAAAATATACTGTTATGGGGTTTATGGGGCAACATTGACCCACATACCTGTCATTTGTCGTCTGGAGTCTTTCACATGACGTGACCGAGTTTTAACTTTTCCTTGTTTTCGACGATGAAATGTAAATATTTTGTTTCAAGTTTTTAAGGATTTATAGAACACATTTTGACGTAGTAATGAGTTTTATTTTGATTATTAGATTAAATATTTTATAGTTTTTATAATAAAGTGAAAATTTTTAGTAACTGAAAATTATATCCTACACCATTTTCAGTAGAGAAAAGACTGTTCTTTTTCAAAGTATCGCTGGGGCAGTTATAAAAAAAAATAACTGGGGCACCTTTGAACATCTTCAAAACACAACGTCTAAAAGGTTAATAAGTAAATTTTTAAGTTTAATTATTTATTCATTTATTTATTTATTTATTTTTAGTCGAATTTTCTCCGAAAAATTAGACTTATACAGTCTATACGATAAGAGCTGCGAGAGGCGAGAGTAGGGGCGCTATCTGTTTTCGGACCCGTAGAACACGAATATGTAGGAAAAAAAATGTCTGATATATATATATATATATATATATATATATATATATATATATATATATATATATATATTCCCGCCACCTTTTAATTTGTGTAGGGCCCCCCTATGGAAGTTAAGAGATGAAATTTGGTAAATGGGACTCATTTTCGAGGCACCTCATACTATCAAAGTGGGGTCAAATTTTGGGCAAATTTTTTTTTTGACCCTACTTTTAAGGGGGTGGTGGGGGGTAACAAAACAATAAAACTTTTCCAAACCGGTTTTAAATAATGTTTCGATCAATTATCTACAACATATCCAAAATTCAGCTTCCTAGAGTGATTTGGAGGGAGTAGGGAGGGGGAAAACGATTTTCGCTGGATCTAACACGCCCCCAGCCCCCCAGAATTAACGTAGAGAATTGAAATTTGGTGTGTTGATAGAGTTCATACCTAGGTTATGCTTTTTGGAGGTTTTAATATTTTACCCCCACCCCCCTCATTTTTAAGCTACAATTTCATGCTTTTTTGACGTTTTCGAAGTTTGTACCACTCGCACAGGTCACCCAAATAAACCTAGAGGGCTGAAATTTTGTATTGGGATTGAGTTAGTATCAAGGGGGTGCCTTTTGGGGGTCTCAACTTTTAACCCTTACCCTCACCATTTTTATACCAAAAAGAACATCATTTTTCTTGTTTTTTAACAGTTTCGTTCGGGTCAAAATCTCCCCAAATAAACCTAGAGGGCTGAAATTTTGTGTACAAGTTAAGTTAATAGCCAGCCACTGCTTTTTGGAGGTTTCAACTTTTAACCCTTACCCCCACGATTTTTACGCCAATATTTCCTTGATTTTTTTGCTTTTTTTCTAACACATCTAGAAGCTTTCTAAGAAAACATACAGAGCTGAAATTTTGTACGTGTATTGAGTTAGTATCCAGCTAGTGCCTTTTAGGGATTAAACATTATTTCTCCCCCCACTTCTCCCATTTTTACATCGGAATTCAGTGGTATTGTAAATATGTTTTAAATGAATTACTTTTATTCTAACACACAGTAGGCGAATAGTAATTTTAAAAAATAAAAAAAAAATGAATTTACTTTTTTAACAAAAGCTACATATAGGTAGTTGCATACATACATATTATATTACATATATAGGTAATTCTATATGTATACATACATATAGGCTGACGAGCACCAAATCAGAGAAATTTACTACTTTAGTTTTGTAAACTACTTTAGTTAGAACTAAAGAAGTATTTTACTATTTTAGTATTTTACTACATTAGTTTTGCTTGGAGAGTTCATTCACAGAATACTTCTTTAGTTTCAACTACTTTAGTTTTCTGCAAATACTCTTTTAGTTATTAGAAATGTGTGATGTAACATAAAAATTTTTTCAGAAAAAGATGGAAATAATGATTTGGGTGGCATCCACTATAAACAAAAAATCTTTAGAGAAAAAATTTTTGGTTTCTTAGTTTCTTTTTTTTCTGAAAATTTTGAAAATTAATAAAAAAATTTTATCTCTTTCATTTTTTCTATATGGTGCGCACCCCCCCCCCCCATTCTCAAATAAAAAGCTTGATTTCTTACACGCCTGTTTTTTCTAACTTGAGCAGTTCGTACTATAGACTCAAACGTATTATCTTCATTAAAAACACCATTCATATTGCCAAAATACAGTCAACACCGATTACTCGGTGCAGTAATGGGAGAACAAGGACGGACAAATCAAAATCATGGTTAATTCAAAATTAAACTGAAAAAAAATTTAGTCATAAAAAAGTTAATTAAAAAAATCAAAAAACCAGACTGCGTAAAAATCAGACTAAACGGTGGAAACAAGATGAAATAGAGAAAAAGAAAAATGAATAAGTAATAATTGTACCAAGTTAAATAAAAATATCTGATGCCTCTGACTGCTTTACTTTTTAATCAGTTTTCTTTTTCTCTGCTTGAATTGTGTTTAAAAATTATTTAGAAGAAAAAATATATAGATACGCATGCAGCGCGTGGGTTTTCACATTCAGCCTGGTTAATTTGCCCCCAAATAATTGGAAACTGACTGTAATATTTAATATCATTTTATTATCATATTACCACATGTAATTAAAAAACCCCAAAAAATGTTCAATTACGAAAATAAACCGAAAAGAAGACACAAAAATGCACGTCACCAATGTTTTTTAAAGATACTCTTTTACATACTCCTGCTAGTGGGTAGGAGTATATTTTGGCTTTGTTTACTCTCTTACTTACTACTTTAGTATTATACTCCAGAGTGGTGCACACCAGCGATTGTTTACTCTCAAGAGAATATTTTAAATACTTCTTTAGTAAAATACTCCACAACTGAAAATACTACATTAGTATAGAAAGTAATTGAAATCGTCAATTTTTCACTCTTTTAGTAAAATACTAAGTTAGTTACAAAATCTCCTGGTTGGTGCTCGTCAGCCATTAAGTAGGAATTTTGGATTTTTATTATTTATAAAATAATTTTTTATTTTTTATTTTTTATTTTTTTTATTTTTTATTTATTTATTTTTTTTTTTTTTTTTTTTTGAAAGAAAAAATATCTTTATAAAGGCCTTCCAGTTTACTATTTAAGGTCCTTTTTTAATATTTAAAACTGGAACATAAAGGCAATTAGCGGATAAACATGGGCAGGAATGTCCTCGTACGAATTGTGTTGGTTTTTTTTTTCTGCTACCTGTTTTCGGCACAAAATTGAAATTTACTGAGATACAGCCCTTAAATACTTAAAACCTTTTTTTAATGCCTCGATCAGCCGAACACTCATCACCAGTTTTGAAACCAACAAAATGACAATTCGGTTGTAGACTTTCAATCACATTTCGCTTGTAGACATTCAATACCGAAGATGAAGGGGAAAATTCGACTACCGTGATGGGGCCCCGCTGCTTACGGCGTTTTTTTAATATTTGACTTAAAATTTTTGTATTTGTTTATGCCAGTGTCTAATATTAATATTGCATTTGATGCTTGAATTATTTGTAACTTTGTTTTAAAAGTATACTCTCCTAGTAAAAGTAATTTTTTTCCCAAAAACACAGTTCGACAAGCCAAAGAAAAAAGCTTCACTTTCCTCGTCTTCTTCCCCTTTCGCCCATATTTTTCCCTGTTGCATCCTTTTTTGCCGTGTGCTCTAACTCTATTGCTCCACTTGCTCCGTTAGAGTTACGCCGCTGCGTACGATTAGTGTGAAAAAAACAAGCTTTTTTGCTTCAGTTTTCAACTCCATACCTACCTAAATATACCCAAGAATAATTCGTTTCCAATATGGCCAACTCCGTTTATTTGTATTGTCTAAGTTGATCTAACAAAACAAACGTACGAATGCTTAAAAATACACTTACTTTTTCCTGTGTCACTGATAAGAAGGCAAGGATAACGTTTATGAAAATTTCGTAACATTCACTACGTTTTACGCTTTTTAAACGTTTCAAAAATTACGGATTTGATAAATTATTTTTTTACAGTGTAACCAAAGCGTACATTCTTATCAATCGATATACTTTATGTATTGGGTCTGTTTAAATAATTTTTTAACTGACTGTCTAAAATTTATACATGTATGTTTTACGATTCCATTAAAATAAAATAATAAATCAAATGTTTTCGTTTCAACCTATTCTTCTTCAATTTGGTTTATTGCCGAAATAAAAAAAGTATGTTTCTTCACCAGCTATGTATTTTATAATGTTTGCGTAACTGTTGATAAAAAAATACATTTAATTCTTTTGAGTAATAAAAAATTATAAATTTTAACAGCGCAGCGTAAAAAAGTGAAATGTAATTAAAATAAAATCTCAAGATTATGTACCCATAGGAGACATTCAATTATTTCTTGAGAATTTAAATTTGTTTTTCCATCTAACAAATATTTTTAAATAGAGAAATTTTACCTTTTCATGTCCCAAAAAACATTTAAAGACTGATGTTCCAAAAGCACCTAACTCTAAAATTAGGCTCGCCTACATTGTACTACCTTTCAATTGGTCGTTAGGCACAGTATTTTTAACCCTAGAATCATACGTTGTTCTACGAGTCAAGTTAATCATACATCGGCGTCGTTTTGACGAATGGACTTTTTACGGGGAGTCTTAGAGTTTATTTGCAAAAAACATTTTTTTTACATAACAATACTACAAAAGCGAACAAAATACTTAAAAAAATTGGATTTGGAAAAATTTCTTAATGTAAATATTTATTAATTTTTTTAATCTTTTTATCAAAGCATATTTTCATTATAAAAATTAAAAAATATATAAATACATCAATTGTAATAATTAATTTATGAACTATTATGAATCAGTGGACACGTGTGACTTTACAGAATGTGAAATTTCTCAGTCATAAATATTCCTATAGATATGTAGTTATTTCCCCATTAGGCACATTTGTAAATTTTCTAAAATTTGTTAGTAATTTTTCGAATAAGATCTCCAAAAATAATAAAAATTAAAATATTTTCCACAAAATAAATTGTTAATCTTTTATTAAGTCATTCGAAGCGCATTCTTTAGTTTTCGATTCAATATATTCAAACTTCAGTATTATGTTGTCTCTATAAGTCAAACAGCTGTAATCATCTTTCACATTATCATAATCATTGAATAAATTAATTATAACATCCATATCTTTAATAAATTTTAGAAAAATTAGGAAAACTTTTATATGTGGAGTACAAAATCTTTAAAAAAAAATATAGGTTATTATTCACATTGTCGTCCTTTTGACGCACACTATTTCAGTATGAAAAAAACGACAATAGCTATAAACAAAATTTATATGTCTTATGTGTTAAAATAACAAATAAATTAGATAACAGAAGTTTCACAGCGAGCAGGTACCGACAAGTCACAGTATTGGAGCAGGTAGAGAAGTTCGTTCGTCGTTTTGACGAGTACGTATGATTCTAGGGTTAAAAGAAAACAAATCACATATTCTTGTTTACATAGATACCTTGTAAATTTTAACAGCCACGTACACTTATAAACAAAAATCTTTATACATAATATTTACAAATTGTAATGGTGGCGGAAGTGCTGGTAAGTCATGTTATCATAAGTGTTAAGTACCAGAAAGAAGTTTAATCAATAAAATTTTCAAACTCAGTGGGGTAAGGTAAAAACCTCAGGCATATTTATGTGGGTAAACTAATGTTATTCTTTGAGTAACAAATTTAGCGCTCAGTACAACAGTTGCACAAAATCTGATGTGTAACCCCGGGTACACACTGAGACGGACATTGTTAGCTAACACAGTTCGTTAACATTGTTCACTAACATGTTCGTTTGATTTCTGTTGTACTAACATTTTTAAATAACATTTTTGTTAAAAAAATGTTATTTAGCGTGTTATTATGTTTCCCATTGACGAGCGGTAAACTTCAAAGAGTTTAAATGTTAGCTAACATTTTTTAATGAAACAAAATATTTGTTTTGTATTTAAAGAAGTTTATTTTTTATTTCTATGTATTTGTATAATTTTTTGTTTGCTATAATTTTTATTAAGAGTTTTTATTTTTTTATTTTTTGGTGATTTGCGGTTTAATGAATATTTAAAAATCTGTTTTAGACATTCTGTAGAAGTTTCTGAATTTACTTGTATCTTGAATTTGCAAATTATTCTGTAATTCTAAAGCTATACAACATTATTGCAAAACACTTTTTATCCACCATTGATGTTTTTTTTCCTTCTTTATTTTGATATCCAAAATAGAGATATCGCTGAGAAATTTTATATCTTGTTCCCACCTACTCCCGAAGTTGATTTGCCATTCCCCACGCACTCAATCCTGAGAAAAAAGTCAAATCTCGATAAATCTCAGTTCCACCCGATTTATCAGTTTTAACCCAATTCCCAAAGGAACTCGGTTCTTGCTTCGAGTCCCGAAACAAAGTTACATTATCTTTAGTGCCAGTCCCACTCCCGTAAAAATTATATGTTCCCGTTCGTTTCTAAAAAATTCAATCTTTACTCGTTGGGTTTCCCGCCCGATAGATATGTCCAATCCAAAATCACACTTACAATACCATAACGTCATCATCACTACTTGATATTTTTTTTATATCAGTAATGAATAAAAACATGTAACAACAATAAAATAATAAATGTTCTAAAAAAATTGAAATTTCAGTGTGTACATTCATGTTAGCTAACTTTGTTAGTTAACAAATGTTCAGAAACATTGTTCGCTAACAAAAGTTAGCTAACATTCGTGTTAGCTAAACAATGTTTATCTCAGTGTGTACCCGGCATAATATTATGGATCGTTTGTAGGAAATATGATAATATGAAAAAGTTGCAAAGCTGGACCGATTTTGATAAAATTTTATATACACATTCTTTATACACTGAATTAACACATGGGCTAAATTTTATCCCGATTTCAAGTTCCTGAGGGATTCAAAAGCAATTATTCAAACACGTCCCAAAAATTAAACTCAATTCGATGAAATTTGGTACACAGGCACTATTTATCCTGAGTAAACATATATATATATATATATATATATATATATATATATATATATTATAATGGTTGTAAAAAAAGAAGAAGTTCTTTTAGTTGGATGTTGAATTAAAATTTAAAGTTTATTGCCATGTAGAAATTTGCTGTTACAGAGTTACATTTTGTTTATATAATTTACATAGTTTACATGGTTGTAATATTGATAGCCCTTGTGAATCGACTAGCTCAGATAAGTCAACTTAAATATGCATGAGACTCGATGGTAGAGTTCAGGGGATACGCCTTGTCTTTAAGTTTAGTGCAAGCGACACGAAACAAAAAAAATAAAATGAATTGAATTATTGGCAATGTTAACTTAAATAAAATAAAAACTCCTGGCAAACGCGGTGATAAGCTAGTAATTTGCCATTTCAAGAACCATATTGGCTGCGGCAGGTTGGTGCAGGCACGAACACGCCACGGATCGAAACACAGATTGGCGCGTCCATTTCCGACATCCGCAGCAGAAAAGGAAAAATCCGTACTACATTGCCGAAATCCACTTAACAAAATGAAGGAAATCCAAAGAAAGACATTACGTAAGAAAGAACGAAGGAAAGAAAGAAACCCAAAAAATAAGAAAACAAAAATTATCCGAGCAAGTCGTTCATACTTTTACATAAAAAGTAATAAATAAATACTGATAATATACAATAAAATAATTGGCATGGTTTTCACACGAAACACACGGTATATTTCTTCAACTGTGAACAAATGCATTAAAGATACGGAAAAATTTCAAACAACGGAATACGACTAATTAAAATTAAATACTTTCATAAAAATAATAATTCAATACTTTCAATGTATGAAGACCAAGTCAACTTCACAGATCTGCGACAAATGAAAAATACCCCTGTCGCAGCATCTGCATAACATAGCGAATTTCCAAATCTTGGGCACTGGCGGATCTCATCTAAGACCTGTACCTATTTAAAATAGTTTAGCTTTCTAAGAGTAAAAGAATTTTTAAAATCGGCTGGGTAATTAGTTTTGGTATTTTTGGGGACCCAAGAACCCGAACGAATTTTGTGCAGCATAGTTGTATCCATCTAAAATAATTTAGTTCTCTAGCAGTGAGAAATTTTTTAGCATCGGTTCGATAGCTTATTACTAGCGTTTTCGGATCTGCAAGATCCCGGTGGACCTCATTAAAAAATCAACTCGACCGTATATTCTAGGCGGACTTTATGTAATATATATATATATATATATATATATATATATATATATATATATATATATATATATATATATATATATATATATATATTCAAAACCCGTTGTGTAGCATTCTACGCCGCATTTGCATCCGCAGGACAGTTGCGGATCTCAGATAACACAACCTGTACCTATCTAAAATAGTTTACCTCGGTAATAGTAAAAAAGTTTCAAAATCGGTCAGTTATTTTATTTTTGACACTTTTAGGTCCTACTGACACTGTCAGACCTTTCATAACGTAATCTATATGTATCTAAAATAGCTTAGCTCCCCAACAGTGAAAAAATTTTCAAAATCGGTCGGTTAGTTTATTTTTGACACTTTTGGATCCGATGGACCCTGGCAGACTTTACATAACGTAATCTATATTTATCTAAAATAGTTTAGCTCTGTAACAGTGAAAAAATTTTCAAAATCGGTCGGTTAGTTTATTTTTACCACTTTTGGGTCCCATGGACCCTGGCGGACCCTAAATAACGTAATGTATGTCTATCTAAAATAGCTTAGTTCCCCAACAGTGAAAAAATTTTCAAAATCGGTCGGTTAGTTTATTTTTGACACTTTTGGATCCCATGGACCCTGGCAGACCTTACATAACGTAATCTATATTTATCTAAAATAGTTTAGCTCTGTAACAGTGAAAAAATTTTCAAAATCGGTCGGTTAGTTTATTTTTGACACTTTTGGATCCCATGGACCCTGGCAGACCTTACATAACGTAATCTATATTTATCTAAAATAGTTTAGCTCTGTAACAGTGAAAAAATTTTCAAAATCGGTCAGTTAGTTTATTTTTGACACTTTTGGGTTCTATGGACCTTGGTGGACCTTACATAACGTAATTTATATTTATCTAAAATAGTTTAGCTCTGTAACAGTGAAAAAATTTTCAAAATCGGTCAGTTAGTTTATTTTTGACACTTCTGGATCCTATGGACCCTGGCAGACCTTACATAACGGAATCTATATTTATCTAAAACAGTTTAGCTCTGTAACAGTGAAAAAATTTTCAAAATCGATCAGGCAGTTTATTTTTGACACTTTTGGGTCCTATGGACCCAGGCGGACCTTACATAACGTAATCGATATTTATCTAAAATAGTTTAGCTCTGTAACAGTGAAAAAAATTTTCAAAATCGGTCAGTTAGTTTATTTTTGACACTTTTGGGTCCTGTGGACCCTGGCGGACCTTACATAATGTATTCTAAATCTATCTAAAATAGTTTAGCTCTGTAACAGTGAAGAAATTTTTAAAATTGGTCGTTTAGTTTATTTTTTACAATTATGGGATCAGTAAATCCTGGCGAAACTCATACAAGTCTAGTACTCTAACAGTAAGAAAAGGGTTCTAAGGATCTCATATAACTCATGGCAGTCCGTAAGCTTCTTGCGGACATCATTTAATTAATTAATTCAAATACTTTAACTTACTAACTGTGAAAAAATTTTTAAAATCGATTGGTTAATTAATTTCTGGCCTTTTTAGGTCCCGAAAACCTTGACCTCACATAAAATACCTTAAATCCATTTGAAATGGTTTAATTTTTTAACATTATTAATTATTAGTGAAAAAATTTTCAAAATCGATTCAAAATATTTTTCCGTGCATACATATGTACATTGTACATATTTTGTTTTGTTTCATATATTTAATAATATTATATCATAACATAATCTTCAATTTCTTATTTACTTAAAAATTCAATAAAAAAAAAAAAAATTCTTCATTACATTAGCTTAGAAAATCTGTTTAATTTACATTTTTAGTCGAATTTTCTCCGAAAAATTAAACTTATACAGTCTATACGATAAGAGCTGAGAGAGGCGAGAGTAGGGGCGCTATCCGTTTTCGGACCCGTAGAACACGAATATGTAGAAAAAAAAATGTCTGATATATATATATATATATATATATATATATATATATATATATATATATATATATATATATATATATATATATATATATATATATTCCCGCCACCTTTTAATTTGTGTAGGGCCCCCCTATGGAAGTTAAGAGATGAAATTTGGTAAATGGGGCTCATTTTCGAGGCACCTCATATTATCAAAGTGGGGTCAAATTTTGGGCAAATTTTTTTTCTGACCCGACCTTTAAGGGGGTGGTGGGGGGCGGAAAAGCAATAAAACTTTTCCAAACCGGTTTTAAATAATGTTTCGGTCAATTATCTACAACATATCCAAAATTCAGCTTCCTAGGATGATATGGTGGGAGTAGAGGGCGGAAAAACGATTTTCGCTGGATCTAACAGGCCCCCAGCCCCCCAGAATTAACGTAGAGGGTTGAAATTCGGTGTGCTGATAAAGTTCGTACCTAGGTTGTGCTTTTTGGAGGTTTTAATATTTTACCCCCACCCCCCTCATTTTTAAGCTACAATTTCATGCATTTTCGACGTTGTCGAAGATTGTACCACTCGCACAGGTCACCCGAATAAACCTAGAGGGCTGAAATTTTGTATTCGGATTGAGTTAGTATGAAGGGGGTGCCTTTTGGGGGTCTCGACTTTTAACCCCTACCCCCACCATTTTTATACCCAAAAGAACATGATATTTCTTGTTTTTTAACAGTTTCGTTCGGGTAAAAATCTCCCCAAATAAACCTAGAGGGCTGAAATTTGGTGTACAGGTTAAGCTAATAGCCAGACACTGTTTTTTGGAGGTTTCAACTTTTAACCCTTACCCCCATGATTTTTACGCCAATATTTCCTTAATTTTTTTGCTTGTTTTCTAACACGTCTAGAGACTCCATAAGGAAACCTAGAGGGCTGAAATTTGGTACGTGTATTCAGTTAGTATCCAGCTAGTACCTTGTAGGGAGTCCGCATCACTTTTCCCCCCACTTCTCCCATTTTTACATCGGAATTGAATGCTATTGTTAAATGTGTTTTAAAAGCATTATGTTTATTCTAAATACAAGTAGGCGAATAGTAATTTTAAAAAATTTAAAAAAAAGTGAACTTACTTTTATGACAAATGAAATACATACATATTAAGAAGTAATTTAAAAATGTTATTAAAGTCACTGTTGATTTATAAATTAGGAATTTTGGATTTTTAGTATTTATAAAATAGAAATTTTGGATTTTTTTGGAAAGAAAAAATATCTTTATAAAGGCCTTCCAGTTTACTATTGAAGGTCCTTTTTTAATATTTAAAACTAAAACATAAAGGCAATTAGCGGATAAACATGGGCAGGAATGTCCTCGTACGAATTGTGTTGGCTTTTTTTCTGCTACCTGTTTTCGGCACAAAATTGAAATTTACTGAGATACAGCCCTTAAATACTTAAAACCTTTTTTTAAAGCCTCGATCAGCCGAACACTCATCACCAGTTTTGAAACCAACAAAATGACAATTCGGTTGTAGACTTTCAATCACATTTCGCTTGTAGACATTCAATACCGAAGATGAAGGGGAAAATTCGACTACCGTGATGGGGCCCCGCTGCTCACGGCATTTTTTTAACATGAGATAGAACTATGCTAATTATAATGCAATAAATGAGAAACAAAACTCTATACATGTATGTGTGTTATAACACATGTATGTGAATATACTTCACTTGTTCTCACAAAATTCTCTAATAAAAAAGTGAAATATTTTTATACTTCATAAAGAACTGAGATAGAAATATAAATTACTTATTACAATGACAAAGAGAGCAAAATAAGGCAATAGTTAAAATTACGATTTTCTCGAAAACTACTTAACATAGAAAGAAAATTATAAGAACAATTTCTTCATAATTTTTTTTTTCCTTTTCAACGATGTAAAAATCGAACTGTCTTATGATAGGATCGAATGATAAAAAATGGCCAGAAAACCTACTTCTGGGCATCCGACGTGTCTGGCTAACGAACTTAGCCAAGCCAATTCAGAATCCAGTCCGCACACAAAATTTCATAAGCGTTAGACGTTTCGTTCGAGAGTTATCGTGGGAACACTATATATATATATATATATATATATATATATATATATATATATATATATAATTTTAGTGAATATCATTTTCGTATTCTAGGGACCCTCAAAACAGATTTCTGCCATAGTCCCGAACTCAGATTGCGTCATGAGACCTACTGTAATAGCTGAATTTCGAGTTTTCGAAATTCGCTAATAGCATTAAATTGTGTTCTTCAAAAAAAAAAAAAAAAAAAAAAAAAAAAAAAAAAAAAAAAAAAAAAAAAAAAACAAAGAAACAAAGAAACGTTACGTAAATATGGACAAACCAATAAAATACAAATAAATAGATTTTAATCAAAGAACTCACCAAAGGGCGACGTTGAACCAAATATAAAATAGGTTTAAACAGCCATTATAATTTTAATAATTCATTATAAAAAAAAAAACTTAGTGACAAAACATTATTACAAAAAAAAGAATATTTAAGTAAAGCATTTGCAAATTTAATACAAATTACATCATTAGGCTTTTGTACTCAAGCAACGAAAATAAAAAGTGCTCTTTCTTTGATCTGTTACACTGTATCAGAGCTTCAAGAACAAAGAACCCAATCAGGCGCATGTGCGACTTGCAGTGACTCGCCGAACAGACAGAACAAACGACACGGTACACTCACATGCACTCTAGGTAATAGGGCAGCAGAAAGGCTAATCATAAATATACATTCAATAAAGTACCAATTTCTGAATAATAATAAGAAAAATTAATTTTTACATATATATATATATATATATATATATATATATATATATATATATATATATATATATATATATATATATATATATATATATATATATATACGATAATCTTATCCCGATTAAAGATTCCTGTGGGATGACAGAACCGAATTCGATGAAATATAATATAGAGACAGTATTTACTATGGGCACATGTATCAAGAATTTTAATAACACATAGGATAGTTTTATCCCGATTAAAGGTTCCCGGGGGATACAAAAGAAATTATTTAATCACGTCCAAATAATTAAACTGAATTCGATTAAATTTGGTACATAGACACGATTAATCCCGAGTTAACGCGTAGCCTAATTTTATCCTGATTGAAGGTTCCTGTGGGATGACTGAATCGAATTTGATGAAATTTAATATACAGTTACTATTTACTATGAACATATATATACTTAGTAATAATTTTAATGACACATAGGATAGTTTTATTCCCGTTGAAGGTTCCCGGGAAGAAGAAGGAGGGGATACAAAACAAAGAGAGGTGATCGAATTCAATGCGGGGGAAGCCGCGGGTCAGAGCTAGTATCTACATAATATATTGTGATGATCCAAAAAAGTTTGAAATATATTGTGCAGAATATTGTAACGTCTGTAGACTGTAAATGTTAATTCCACTTTATTTGTTTACAAATCCGGATCTATTTGTTGTTTTGTCGTGTCGTCCTATAATGTCTATTGTTTAAATCAGTTTGAATTATTAATTTGTTAAAAGAATAACACAGGCCTACGATGGTTTCCCCCTTTAAGATTTGACAACTGACTGATAGATTTTAGGGCGCTGATTACGAAAAAAATATTCAAAAAATTCCAGCACGTCAGAATTTTTAGATATTAGGTATTAAAATTTTTGACTAAAATTATCTAGGTCGACCAAGTCAAGAATAGATTATACATTTTTATTTATTTGCTATCTAATAAAAAGTCATTACATAGTTGTAATTGGCTTTTAGGAACACATTCTCATCAATGGTTTCATTAAATGAAACCTAATTAACTAAGTGACATATCTTTATTTTGGGGAAAAAAGGTGAATTTTAAGGTCATCCGCTAATGAGCTCATTATTGAGGGTAATTTATTTTTTTCTATACAGTTTTAATTGATAACTAAACCTCGCAAAACGGTGCTAACGGGGCCGTACTTATAAAAACTAACGACATAAATAAACATGCATAATCTATTCTTGACTTAGTCGACCTAGGTAATTTTAGTAAAAAATTTTAATCCCTAATATCTAAAAATTCTGACGTGCTGGAATTTTTTGAATATTTTTTTCGTAATCAGCGCACCAAAATACTACAACAATTAAATTATTGTACAATTCTTATACATTTATAATTTATTGTACAATTTTTTTTATTTTTTTTTTTTTTTTTGCACGTTGTGGAATTGTTTGGAAGAAATTTTAATAAGCTACACTAGTAGTTTATTAATAATTAATAATTAAGAAGTTATAAACACGACTGTTTTGATAAAATATACACAAAAGGTCAAAAAAAAAGTTATCGTTGAATTTTTGGTCACAATCGAGGGGCCTACAAAAACATATTCTCTAAACAGAACTGTCATTCGACTCCCATAAAAATTCAGCAGCAACTTGTTTTTAAATTTTTAGTACCGTTTTTTGCAGTAGTCATATCTACCAAGAGTAACATACAGAATCTGTCAACACCACACGTAAGTATTTAAATCAGTTCAAGCATTTAAAAGTTATGGTGAAATAAACAAACTTACATATCTGTATGCATACATATGTACAGGGACGATAAAAATGCTACACTCCTTTATTCAGATAATGGTGTAAAAAAATATAAAATATAAACTCGGCAGAAGTTTATGTTTAAAAAAAAATTTTATTTCACAAAATACAAATTTTTACAAGAATACAATTTTTTACAATATAATTTGAAATAAAATAATTTACTTTATCACCGCGCGGTGATCGAGTCAATTATCCGGCAAAGTAGTTGACTTCGGTAAAGTGTGTGTTGAACGACTGTTGTTTGGCCCATTTGTATCGTGACTTATATACGGTTGAATTTCCTGTTACTTTCTGGAATGACATTGGTCGTGTGTCCTGCGGATATACTTAATGAATATAGGTCAGAAGTTGGACTTTCCTTTCACTTGAAATTATACTTGTTGTTTGTCACGTATGCTAATGTTGAATTTAGTGTAATATGAAGATATTGTTAAATGGCTATATTGTAGTTCATAACTCTTCCCTCCCTAAGATGGAAGTTCAATTTTGAAGGGGAATTGAACGACTGACGACCTGTCGATTGGTGGTGCCGTAGGTGCCAACATGTATTGGACTGATTCTTGTGTTGTTTTTGCTCTCTTGCATCTTCTGCATGTAACGTAACTCGTACCGATTACTATTAAGATTCCAATGGTGATGACTGTGACGGTCATGTGGGTGTAATGTTGATATTTGATAAATTGAATGGTATCCGTATTTTCTAGATGTTTCAGCTGTAACAGATCTAAGTTTATATCTTTAGAAATGTCAGTAATATTAACAGTGTTATATAATATTTGTTCCAAAACTATGTTGTTGATGGTATTGTCTAGAGTCCCATAAGTTATTTGGTTGATCGTTACATGACATTGGTCTACGATGATATGTAGTTTTCCAATGAAGTTGGTAATGTTCTTTCCGCAGTTGTTCGTGATGTCGATTGAATGATTAGTTATGACGATTATGTGGTTGTCTTCTATTTCTTCTATGAATTCTTCTCCTATTGTGCGATGTAGCGTACATTGTGCTGGTTTATTTTCCAATATCTTTATTTCGCATCGGTTAGCTTCCTTTGGTGTTAATATTACAGGTGGGCAGATAAAATCCTGTTCTATCTTATTGCAAGTCTTTTCTAGGAATTGGTAATGGGTTTTGTTATGCAGGATTATATTGGTTTTTGGTTTTATAATTTGATGGTTTTCAGGGATGGGTCTTATTTTGATAGTATTAAAAATATTATTCCTGAACTGTGGAATCATTACAGCGAATATGATATTGGTTCCGTTGTAGTAGGCTTTTAAGTTGAGTAGTTCATACAAGTGTTCATCACTAATAATGTTGATACTACTTTTCAAATTTTCATAAACTAACTTTAATTCATTCTTTGTAAGGATATGCCTAGATATCACATTTAACTTAGCTAGTTCTATTGATAATATAATGTCGTTAACGTGCTGGTTTAAGTATTGAAGTTGTGATTGTAAAGAAAAATAGTATTGTGACTGAAACAGTTGTTGTTCTATTTGGGGATATGTTTTCATAGCATTGGCTAAAATTTTAAGTTTAGCTTGTTCAGTATTTATAAAATCCGTGATGTTATTAAATCGCTCGATCATCTGTGTGTTTAATCTGTGTTGTTGGTCTATTCTGTCCTTTAGTAACAAACTATTATCTTTGAGGGTTTCTATTTGTTTGTTGATTTCTATCGCGTCGTTGTTGTCCATATTGCCAGATATTGCTTTTATTACGGTCCCTAATGCGTTTATCAAACCTCTTTTACTTCTAATTGTCCTCGGTTCTAAGTTTTCTAAGTTTCGCTCTATTTTGTTGTATAAATCCTTTAGATTTTTCGTATTGTAAAATAATGTTGCGTTAAGACTAGTATTATAAATGTTATCTCTTAAGTACCCTAATGTGTCTCTAATGTTAGTTATGTTAATTATATGTATTAGATTATTATAATGGGAAACTACTCTAGTTGTACCTAAATTAAGTGCGATAAGTCCTTTTGTGTGCGATATGTCGTGGTATTCTATTCTTTGCGCGTTCGTCATTGTTAAGAACCTGTAACAACATTACTTTCTTTTAGGTTTTATTTTGGCTTTGTGATATTTGTAATTCTTTGTTTTAAAGGTTAATTTATTGTCGTCAGTTACTTTTTTTGCATTGTACGGAGGTAATAATTTCGTGTTACGTTGTATATTTTTAACATAAACTGTGTCTCCTATGTTTAGTTGTGGTGGATCGTTTCGTTTATTGTTGTTTTTGGCTAACGTTTGTTTTTGTTTTTCACTTTGTGCGTTTATAATTTCTTTAATTATTTTAATTTCATCCTGCTGCGTCTTTGTGTATTCTGTTATGGCATCTCTATTTGGGTGTAAAATTGTAGTGTCCCGTATTCCCTTAATTGTTTCAAAAGGTGTTAGTTCCGTACTAGAGTGGATAGAATTATTGTAGGTAATCATAGTTAAATCTAACAGTTCACTGAGAGGTAGCTTTTTCTTTTCTTTTAGAATACGTAATATTTCTAATATGGTGTTATGTAATCTTTCAACGGGGGAGTTACCTGTAGAGTTACGGGCTGCTGTTATATGGTGTTCGATTCCATATAATTTAAGAAATTCCCTAACGTCAATGTTGGAAAATTCTAAACCGTTGTCGTGAATTATTTTTTTGGGTATTCCATTCCTAGCCATGTAATTTCTAAGGGTTTTTAATACCTCGTTTGAGTTCCTAAATGGGATAACTGCACATTCCGCATACCTACTAAATTTGTCTAAGATAGTTAAAACGTTTGTTTTTTCTATATACAGTATGTCTAAATGTATTATTTCGAAAGGTCGTGTAGCTTGTTCGGTCTGTTCTTGTTTTAATCTTAAGGGGTGGCGTTCATATTTAAATTTTAAACATGTGTCGCACGTATTTATATAGGTTGTGATTTTAGATTTCATATTGTCGAAGTAATAGTTCCTTTTCAAGTGTTTCAACGTTTCTTCTATTCCTCGATGTACTGATAGTTCGTGGTATTCCTTGATTAGCTTTCCCTGTTCGTCGGTGTCCTGTATGTCGGTTAATATCTTCATACATCTAATAATTTTATATTTCGAAAAATACTCATCATATACCTTACTGATTACTTTCATGGTGTCGTCGTCGGTTAAAATGGCGTTGAGTTTGTTTGGTGAAAAGTATTCCTTAATTATATTGATGCACTGTTGTTCTGTAGGTGTTTCTACTACTTCTATGGTGATCCTCTTACGAGTTTTAAAGTAATATTCCGTAGATGTTTTCTCTCTTAGTCCTGTACTTATAACAATTTGATTGGAGAATTCGTTTAATGATTGTTCAGAGATCCTGATTCCTTCATTTAAGTTATCCACATTAGAATGGGCTGTCTCTACTTCTTGTGATGTAGTTAATGTATTTAGCTCTGTCGTTATTCTGCTGAGTGCATCCGCGTTTGCATTCACCTTCCCAGGCTTGTAATCTATATCGAAGTTGTAATCCAGTAGTTTTATTTTCCATCGGACTAATTTTGAATTAGGCTCCTTCAGTGAAAAAACCCATTTTAATGGTTTATGATCCGTTAGTATGTTGAATTTCTGTCCAAACAAATATGGTCTGAACTGTTTGCATGCCCATACGATCGCCAATAACTCCTTTTCAATGGTACTATAGTTTTGTTCGGCCTTATTCAGTGTCCTTGAAGCATAGCATATGGGTTTATCCTGTCCCACGGGTCCTTGTGACAATACTGCTCCAATAGCATAGTTGGATGCGTCTGTTGTGAGTATGAACGGTTTTTCAAAGTCGGGATATTGTAGGATCGGATCACCTGTTAGTAAAGTTTTACAATACTCAAAACATTTTATGTATTCAGGGTCCTTAATATTAATCTTCACGTCTTTTCGTAGACACTTCGTCATTGGTCTTGTGATTTTAGCAAAATCTTTGATGAATTTTCTGTAGTATCCAAGTAATCCTAAGAATGATTTGATTTCGGTGGTTGTTTTTGGTACTGGAAATTGTTTAATAGCTTCTATCTTCTTTGGGTTCGGTTTTATGCCTGCTGTTGTTACGACGTGTCCTAAAAATTCTATTTCTTTATGCAAGAATTCACATTTGTCTAGTTGGGTTTTAAAATTATGTTGTCTTAACTTTTCAAATACCTTTCGTAGCATCTCTACATGTTCAGTTAATGAAGCGGAAAATATGATAATATCATCCATGTATACCAATACGTTTTTTCCTATGTATTCTCTCAACATATTGTCCATGACACGTTGGAAGGTTGCCGGGGCGTTCTTGAGTCCGAACGTCATACGCGTGAATTCGTAATGCCCATTGTCAACTGTAAATGCTGTTTTAGGTATATCCTTTGGATCCATTTCTATTTGATGATACCCTGATGCGAGGTCCAATGTTGTAAAGTAATAACATTTTCCTAATTTGTCCAGTATATCGCTAATGTTCGGTAATGGATATTTATCGTCGATGGTCTTCTCATTGAGTTTACGATAGTCGATCACTAATCTCCATTTTTTCTTGCCCGAAGCGTCTGCCTTCTTCGCTACTATCCATATTGGTGATGACCATGGGGAGTTCGACGGTCGAATAATATTCTTTTCCAACATTTCATTAATCTGCTTGGCTATCTCTTCTTTGTGAATGTGAGGATATCTGTAACTCCTGGTGTAAATTGGTAGATCATCCTTTGTGTTGATTGAGTGTTTCACGTCTGAAGTAAAGGTCATTGGTTGGTCCGATGTGTAGAATATGTCTCGGTAGTCGACACATACGTTGATCAGTGCATCCTGCTCTTCTTTGTTCAAGTGTTTCATGCGTATATTTTCCGTTACGAATTTGTAGTTTTCTGAGTAGTCTGTATCCATTGGTGTATTTGTATTCACATTGTTTAATTCCACGTAGTTATTTAACGATTCACTATTTATGGGTTGTGCAAGTATGACGTGTTGTTTTTCGTTAGAATTATTGGTAATGAATACGTTTGTTTTGTAATCATGTGCAATGTATATTCCACTAACAGTTTGTACTTGGGGATTTAATTTAATAGTAGGAATCAATATATCTCCGTTTTTTACTAAAGTGGGTACTTCAATCATGCGCTGTTCCTGTGACTCTAATGTGAAAACTATCGGTGTAATGCATGGTTTGTAATATAGTCGGTTAATAACTAGCCCGAATTGTATTGTATGATTATTGTAATTTATTTTTGTTTTCAGTTGTCTCAATGTTTGGTTCCCTATGATGCCATCAAAATAATAATGAAATTTGAATACGAGAAATTCTAATGGCTCTGTGTTATCTAATTCGTTTAAGTATGAGATGCGTATTTTATTATTAATTTTGTGTGTTTTGAGTGCCGTTTTTACTTCTACGTCTGTCGGGATTAAAGTTAGATTTTCAACATGCTTTGGGTCTATAAAATTATTGTCAGCTCCTGTATCTATTAAGAATTTTAGTCTCTGTGGTCCGTTTTTTATTATTATGTATGGTAACGTCCCGTTCTTGGTCTGTTGTAAATTTAATTCTACGTATCCGGCAGATTCGAGGCTGTAGGTAGAAAATCCTCATCCTCTACGTAGTTTACATTGTTTAAATCAGTTTGGTCAAGTTCCACTGGTTTAGGTTCTTCATTAAATTGGTACTCTAATGGATTTGTTGACTCTATTTCTGTTTCTATTGGTTCGTAATAAAATTCTTGATTATTTTCAGTATTGAACAATTCTTTTGAAATTACCCTCGGTGGTCCCGTTTGTCTAAATAGAGGGTTATTATTACTGATTCGTCTAGTATTACCTGACGTTGTATCCATAGGTTCGGGGGTAAACCTATTAGATTGTGTTTGTTGTTGCGGACGGACTGGACTTTGCTGTATTGGATGGTAATTATGTTGAGGTCGATTTTGATTAAAATTATTGCAAGGTCTCTGGTTTTGGGGTAAATATTGTAAACGAGGATGGTTTCCAAATATGTTTTGAACAGGTTGTATATTCGTATTAAAATGTTGTCGTGGTGTATATGGAATGTGTGGTTGTGTTGGTGTGTGTACATGACGAATTATTTGTTTTGGTGGTGTATTATTTGCTTTTGGTTGCGACCTAACGTTTCCGTATTGCGTCTGTTTGTAATAAACGTTTAACTCTCTCTGCACACATTGCCATGCTTCTCCAAGTGTCTTAGGCTGGAAAGCACGAACAATGTTTCCTATATTCCTATTAAGTCCTGTTAGAAAACAATCTAGTGCTGCTTGATTGTAATGTTCAATTTTAATTTTCTTAACAGTTTCGTCGGTATTCATTAAAGATATGTTATTTATAAGTTGAGCTAAAACTTCGTTAATTCTACCAAAGAATAATTCAACTGATTGATTTCCTTGTGTTAGCGAGTATAAATCACGAGTTAAACTATATTCATCTCTCTTATCTGCATAATGCCCTATTAAAATTTCTTTGATGCTATCCCAATTTCTCACTCTACCATACTGATTTAGTACGTCATTTGCTGGACCTATTATTTTTTTTCTAATTTCGTTACTATAAAGGTTTTTTAAATTATCGTCAACTAAGCTAAATAATAGACCAACAGCCATATCAACGCTATCGATAAAATTAAACAAATTACTTCTATTGCCGTCATAAGGAATAATTGTTTTAATAATATCAGGGATTTGAAAGTTTTTTAATAAAGTTTCTACTGCGTTAGCTGATTGATCGATAGATACTAGTCTAGGTTGTGCCATATTTTCTAATTTTTCACTTAAATTGTTTGATTCAATATTATTAATAATTTCAATATTATTAGCGAAGTCACAACTACTTGATGTACTTGAATCTGAATTAAACGATAAACCGTCGTTTTTCTTCAGGAATTTAATACTTTTAGCAGTGGGGTAAGGTTTAGGCATCGGAAATCATGCAATAATATAGGAAAGTAAAGACTTACAACAATAGAACTGATGATTTCCACATATCCAGTTGAACCAGCGTACGTGCAGTTCTAGACTTTGACTGAGCGAAGTCGACCTTCTTCACGATAAACCGTCGTGAATTGATGTATCGCCACTACTTCTCGATAAGCCGTCGAGAATGTCGTTGTCCGGGAATATGTTGCTCCAAACCACTGTTGGTGTTCCAGTCGAGTTGTATATTTTATTTGTTTGGTTTGTAGGTTCGGCTCCAAAGTCTTAAAAGACACTCGTAGTTTAACTGTCGCGTTAACTTTACGATGAGCGCTTAGATAGTGGAGGTTTACGAAATTTTCCTGCACTATCCTACCGGCTGCGCCAAATATAAACTCGGCAGAAGTTTATGTTTAAAAAAAAATTTTATTTCACAAAATACAAATTTTTACAAGAATACAATTTTTTACAATATAATTTGAAATAAAATAATTTACTTTATCACCGCGCGGTGATCGAGTCAATTATCCGGCAAAGTAGTTGACTTCGGTAAAGTGTGTGTTGAACGACTGTTGTTTGGCCCATTTGTATCGTGACTTATATACGGTTGAATTTCCTGTTACTTTCTGGAATGACATTGGTCGTGTGTCCTGCGGATATACTTAATGAATATAGGTCAGAAGTTGGACTTTCCTTTCACTTGAAATTATACTTGTTGTTTGTCACGTATGCTAATGTTGAATTTAGTGTAATATGAAGATATTGTTAAATGGCTATATTGTAGTTCATAACTCTTCCCTCCCTAAGATGGAAGTTCAATTTTGAAGGGGAATTGAACGACTGACGACCTGTCGATTGGTGGTGCCGTAGGTGCCAACATGTATTGGACTGATTCTTGTGTTGTTTTTGCTCTCTTGCATCTTCTGCATGTAACGTAACTCGTACCGATTACTATTAAGATTCCAATGGTGATGACTGTGACGGTCATGTGGGTGTAATGTTGATATTTGATAAATTGAATGGTATCCGTATTTTCTAGATGTTTCAGCTGTAACAGATCTAAGTTTATATCTTTAGAAATGTCAGTAATATTAACAGTGTTATATAATATTTGTTCCAAAACTATGTTGTTGATGGTATTGTCTAGAGTCCCATAAGTTATTTGGTTGATCGTTACATGACATTGGTCTACGATGATATGTAGTTTTCCAATGAAGTTGGTAATGTTCTTTCCGCAGTTGTTCGTGATGTCGATTGAATGATTAGTTATGACGATTATGTGGTTGTCTTCTATTTCTTCTATGAATTCTTCTCCTATTGTGCGATGTAGCGTACATTGTGCTGGTTTATTTTCCAATATCTTTATTTCGCATCGGTTAGCTTCCTTTGGTGTTAATATTACAGGTGGGCAGATAAAATCCTGTTCTATCTTATTGCAAGTCTTTTCTAGGAATTGGTAATGGGTTTTGTTATGCAGGATTATATTGGTTTTTGGTTTTATAATTTGATGGTTTTCAGGGATGGGTCTTATTTTGATAGTATTAAAAATATTATTCCTGAACTGTGGAATCATTACAGCGAATATGATATTGGTTCCGTTGTAGTAGGCTTTTAAGTTGAGTAGTTCATACAAGTGTTCATCACTAATAATGTTGATACTACTTTTCAAATTTTCATAAACTAACTTTAATTCATTCTTTGTAAGGATATGCCTAGATATCACATTTAACTTAGCTAGTTCTATTGATAATATAATGTCGTTAACGTGCTGGTTTAAGTATTGAAGTTGTGATTGTAAAGAAAAATAGTATTGTGACTGAAACAGTTGTTGTTCTATTTGGGGATATGTTTTCATAGCATTGGCTAAAATTTTAAGTTTAGCTTGTTCAGTATTTATAAAATCCGTGATGTTATTAAATCGCTCGATCATCTGTGTGTTTAATCTGTGTTGTTGGTCTATTCTGTCCTTTAGTAACAAACTATTATCTTTGAGGGTTTCTATTTGTTTGTTGATTTCTATCGCGTCGTTGTTGTCCATATTGCCAGATATTGCTTTTATTACGGTCCCTAATGCGTTTATCAAACCTCTTTTACTTCTAATTGTCCTCGGTTCTAAGTTTTCTAAGTTTCGCTCTATTTTGTTGTATAAATCCTTTAGATTTTTCGTATTGTAAAATAATGTTGCGTTAAGACTAGTATTATAAATGTTATCTCTTAAGTACCCTAATGTGTCTCTAATGTTAGTTATGTTAATTATATGTATTAGATTATTATAATGGGAAACTACTCTAGTTGTACCTAAATTAAGTGCGATAAGTCCTTTTGTGTGCGATATGTCGTGGTATTCTATTCTTTGCGCGTTCGTCATTGTTAAGAACCTGTAACAACATTACTTTCTTTTAGGTTTTATTTTGGCTTTGTGATATTTGTAATTCTTTGTTTTAAAGGTTAATTTATTGTCGTCAGTTACTTTTTTTGCATTGTACGGAGGTAATAATTTCGTGTTACGTTGTATATTTTTAACATAAACTGTGTCTCCTATGTTTAGTTGTGGTGGATCGTTTCGTTTATTGTTGTTTTTGGCTAACGTTTGTTTTTGTTTTTCACTTTGTGCGTTTATAATTTCTTTAATTATTTTAATTTCATCCTGCTGCGTCTTTGTGTATTCTGTTATGGCATCTCTATTTGGGTGTAAAATTGTAGTGTCCCGTATTCCCTTAATTGTTTCAAAAGGTGTTAGTTCCGTACTAGAGTGGATAGAATTATTGTAGGTAATCATAGTTAAATCTAACAGTTCACTGAGAGGTAGCTTTTTCTTTTCTTTTAGAATACGTAATATTTCTAATATGGTGTTATGTAATCTTTCAACGGGGGAGTTACCTGTAGAGTTACGGGCTGCTGTTATATGGTGTTCGATTCCATATAATTTAAGAAATTCCCTAACGTCAATGTTGGAAAATTCTAAACCGTTGTCGTGAATTATTTTTTTGGGTATTCCATTCCTAGCCATGTAATTTCTAAGGGTTTTTAATACCTCGTTTGAGTTCCTAAATGGGATAACTGCACATTCCGCATACCTACTAAATTTGTCTAAGATAGTTAAAACGTTTGTTTTTTCTATATACAGTATGTCTAAATGTATTATTTCGAAAGGTCGTGTAGCTTGTTCGGTCTGTTCTTGTTTTAATCTTAAGGGGTGGCGTTCATATTTAAATTTTAAACATGTGTCGCACGTATTTATATAGGTTGTGATTTTAGATTTCATATTGTCGAAGTAATAGTTCCTTTTCAAGTGTTTCAACGTTTCTTCTATTCCTCGATGTACTGATAGTTCGTGGTATTCCTTGATTAGCTTTCCCTGTTCGTCGGTGTCCTGTATGTCGGTTAATATCTTCATACATCTAATAATTTTATATTTCGAAAAATACTCATCATATACCTTACTGATTACTTTCATGGTGTCGTCGTCGGTTAAAATGGCGTTGAGTTTGTTTGGTGAAAAGTATTCCTTAATTATATTGATGCACTGTTGTTCTGTAGGTGTTTCTACTACTTCTATGGTGATCCTCTTACGAGTTTTAAAGTAATATTCCGTAGATGTTTTCTCTCTTAGTCCTGTACTTATAACAATTTGATTGGAGAATTCGTTTAATGATTGTTCAGAGATCCTGATTCCTTCATTTAAGTTATCCACATTAGAATGGGCTGTCTCTACTTCTTGTGATGTAGTTAATGTATTTAGCTCTGTCGTTATTCTGCTGAGTGCATCCGCGTTTGCATTCACCTTCCCAGGCTTGTAATCTATATCGAAGTTGTAATCCAGTAGTTTTATTTTCCATCGGACTAATTTTGAATTAGGCTCCTTCAGTGAAAAAACCCATTTTAATGGTTTATGATCCGTTAGTATGTTGAATTTCTGTCCAAACAAATATGGTCTGAACTGTTTGCATGCCCATACGATCGCCAATAACTCCTTTTCAATGGTACTATAGTTTTGTTCGGCCTTATTCAGTGTCCTTGAAGCATAGCATATGGGTTTATCCTGTCCCACGGGTCCTTGTGACAATACTGCTCCAATAGCATAGTTGGATGCGTCTGTTGTGAGTATGAACGGTTTTTCAAAGTCGGGATATTGTAGGATCGGATCACCTGTTAGTAAAGTTTTACAATACTCAAAACATTTTATGTATTCAGGGTCCTTAATATTAATCTTCACGTCTTTTCGTAGACACTTCGTCATTGGTCTTGTGATTTTAGCAAAATCTTTGATGAATTTTCTGTAGTATCCAAGTAATCCTAAGAATGATTTGATTTCGGTGGTTGTTTTTGGTACTGGAAATTGTTTAATAGCTTCTATCTTCTTTGGGTTCGGTTTTATGCCTGCTGTTGTTACGACGTGTCCTAAAAATTCTATTTCTTTATGCAAGAATTCACATTTGTCTAGTTGGGTTTTAAAATTATGTTGTCTTAACTTTTCAAATACCTTTCGTAGCATCTCTACATGTTCAGTTAATGAAGCGGAAAATATGATAATATCATCCATGTATACCAATACGTTTTTTCCTATGTATTCTCTCAACATATTGTCCATGACACGTTGGAAGGTTGCCGGGGCGTTCTTGAGTCCGAACGTCATACGCGTGAATTCGTAATGCCCATTGTCAACTGTAAATGCTGTTTTAGGTATATCCTTTGGATCCATTTCTATTTGATGATACCCTGATGCGAGGTCCAATGTTGTAAAGTAATAACATTTTCCTAATTTGTCCAGTATATCGCTAATGTTCGGTAATGGATATTTATCGTCACTTTAGTGTTCACTTCCTCGCAATACACGCATAGGTCATCCTGGATTTTCCCAATTCTTTTTGTATAAGTTTTGAAACATCTAAGTAGTAGAAATATAAGAGTTTGGAGCCCTCCTTCCCTCCTGCCGACTTTTTGAGTAACCTCGGCAGGAGGTAAAACTACCGGGGCGGTTCTAGAAGCCTCCGGCGGTGGGTGGAGTGATGTGAACGAAAATTTTGTACAACCTAATGGACCCTAAACGAACTTAACCAAAACCTAACCTAACCTAACCTAACCTAACCGAACCTAACAAATTTTTTTTTAACCTAACCGAACCTAACAAAATTTTTTTTAACCTAAGAATTCTAATTCTAATTCTAATGATCTAAAACTGCTGTGCAGGAAAGGGTTAATTAATTGAATTCAGCATAATTCCGGAAAATAAAATAAAATTTCATACTCCAAATTAAAGTTTTCATCCATTTTTGAAAACGACGACAACTATTTTACTTTCCACCCTGTATACGTATTTATGTATTCTTAAAGTATTAAATTGCATAAAGGAATGTTACGTTTTTTTGCATTAGACATAATTTTCAATTCGTTTGCTTAGAAATAATATTTGTCTTTAACCGATAATTTTTTAGGTGTTTTTACAAAATTAAACTGCGAATAGTTTAAAAACATTTCACTGTCTATAAAAAGCAAATTTTTATTTAGCACTTTATTTTTTTCTCTATCATCAATAAATTAACAAACAAAAAATACTTATTCAATACCTACCTATATTTCTATAACTATTGTTTATGGTAAAAATATTGGGGGAATATATAAACATAATAATTCAAAATTTCAAAATTTTACTTTGCACAACACCAATTTTCATAAGTCCTGTGCTTAATTTCGTCCCTCTAAACTCAACAGTTGAGGTTGTCCGTTGTCTATCAGTCAAAGTTAATGATTTATTAAATATTTATTTTAATAACCATAGTAATATATTTTTAATATCACTAACTTCAAAAATAACGAATTTACATACAAATTTTCATTCCCTATTAAACCCACTTAGGGGACGAATTTTCAAAAATCCTTTCTTAGTGCTCACCTACGTCACATAGGGAACTCCTATGCAATATTCTTTTAAACCCAACGGTTTGGGCTGTGCGTTGTTTGTCAGTCAGTCAGTCAGTGTTAGAAATTTATTAAGTAGATATATTACCTAAATTACCAAATATTGGTAAATAATGTTCTTATTTACCCCTGAACTGCATGATTGCTTTTATTTAGGAGTAGAAGGGTTAACGCAACATTAATTTTTTTTTATTTCTATAAAAATGTTTATAAAAAATATGATAGTTTTATCGACGGCCGAATATTTTATGTTAAATGAATAGGTTCACGCGTATATAACAACAATACTATTCTTGAAAATAGATTTTCTAATATTGGTAGAATTTTCAATTGCTGAAAAAATATAAATTTCCTACTTTTACAATCAAATTTTTATTTGGTAATAAATTTGATGTATAAAAATTCTAGCAGGTGCATTCTTGTAGCATATTTGTATGTAAATATGCAATTTATACATATGAGATGTACTCGCATATGCGATAAGGCGAAATATGCATTTATCAGCGAATTCTTCATATGTTTTATAACTTTGTGTGTCGTTAAAATACATATAAATTACATATAGGTAGTTAAGAAATTATTTTTTATTTTCTTTTTTATTAAATATAGATTGATCAAATATTTTAGGTTAAATGGGTAAATTCTTATATTTTACCACACGATATCGCGTGATTAGCGATATAGTAAAGTAATCATAGGTATTTAAAATAAACATTACATAAGTAAGTAGCGGGTTTTTTTAGCTGAGTAGTATGTATTCTGGTATTAAATATCCTCATCGAAAGATAAAAAAAAATATACAGAGTGATGCATTTTTGTAAAATTTATGAGTATATATGGTGCACCATAATTGTAAATGGAATTTTTTATATATACATCAAGTTTAAGGCATAATATTAAAAATTAGTTTGACTTATTTTTTAGGGATGGGTGTAAATCAAAAGATCAGTTTTTTTCTTTAAATTTTTTTTATTAAGTTAAGTTTTTACAAAAATAGGTACACAATGATCACTTTTTTAACTTGTAAAATTTATAAGTATATTAAAAATTTGTGCATATGCAAGAAAGTGCTCTGTGAGGAATCAAAGATCACCAATTGAATCGATTGGCCGACTTGTGTATTAAAATAGTGAAAAATTATCCAACAAACACCATTGAAACTATAGAGGTGGTTTGTAGACTTTTCAAGCGCAATTATAGACGAAATGTCGGAAATATTGAGATAACGGAATATTTCTGTTGTATGGAATTTACGGATCATTACATCAATCTTCTTCAATGTTCTAACGCAGAATTAAGAGAACTAAGTAAAGCGAAGCGTCGAGAGGAAATTATTAAACAAATTATCGACAACTCTGAAATGCTATGTGATGAATACGAACGATTTTACGACGAACTAATTGATTTCCACAATACATGGATTCCATTGTTGACAATAATTAATTCTTAACACAACAATTGAAAATTTACAAATTTCAAGAAGATCCAACGTTTTGAATTGCGATTTCAAGAAGATCCAATGTTTTTTTGAATTGCAATTTATAAGTTAGTCCAATGGGTCCATTATTCATAATACCCAGTTTTGGATTGCTTTGCAACCATGCCAGCATCTGCTCGTTCAAATTGTCAAATCTCGCCGGCAATGATATGCATCCAATTTCTAATTCCAATATGGTCTTCATTTTTCATGAATCGAATTTTGACGGCAACTGACTTGCTCCCATTATTTTATATACTTTTCCAATCTCCATATCAGAAAGTTTAATCCATCGTTTAACAGCGCCAAGATGATTCAATTCGTCCATAAAATTTCCCGCCATTTTTTGAATTAAGTCTCTGTTTCCAGATGAAGCACCAGCAGTAATGGATTCCATTGTTGGCAATAATTAATTGTTAACAAAACAATTGAAAAAAATTGTTTTACAACAATAAGATTTAATGTTTTCACTAAAGTTTCGAACAAAATTGTAAATGGAGAAATTCTGTCGCGCCCTTTTTATAGCAGAAAAATAGTATGATGACGTCAGCTATCACACGTTATGTGGCCATACAGGTTAAAATCTGCTGCTTCATTTTCGCATATTAGACAGAAATCTTCGCTATTTGATATCAGTGTACATTCTAATGACGTCAGCTGGCAATTTATACAAGTTTAAACCTGTTTTCAGATAAAAATATGATAAAATTATGGAAGCAACACCATCTTTTCGTGAAATTTTGAATCAAGGTACAGAGTTCGAGGTATTTCCGCCTAGCAACGCCATCTTTTCATGGAATTTTGAATCTAGGTACAGAGTCCCCGGAGGTTCAGACTAGCAGCGCCATCTTTTAACTATCAAAAAGGATTTTCAGCACCATCTGTTGACAATTTCTCAAACTTACGCATAGGGATCGTTAGTATTCAGACGAGCAGTGACATCTAGTAGTGAATTTACAGGGCTCGAAGGTGGCTGCGCCATCTGTTATGGAATTTTTGAATTCTTAGGTTAAAAAAATTTTGTTAGGTTAGGTTAGGTTAGGTTAGGTTTGGCTAAGTTCACTTAGGGTCCATTAGGTTAGACAAAATTATCGTTCACATCACTCCACCCACCGCCGGAGGCTTCTAGAACCGCTCCGGTAGTTTTACCTCCTGCCGAGGTCACTCAAAAAGTCGGGAGGAGGGTAGGAGGGCTCCAAAATCTTATATTTCTACTACTCATCTATACCCCGTAAACATGAATAATAATCTAGTTTATAGCTATATATACAGGTGAACCATTTTAATCGACGCACCCGAATATCTCCGTTTGTAAGCCAAATACAAAAAAAATTGTTCAGACAAAAGTTGTTCAGGACATTGGGGGTCATCTGAATGTACTAATAACTTGAACCTTGTGATCATTTTTTTTAAATAGGTACCCCTGTTTTTGCCACCGAATTTGGAAAGAGTGTAAAATTTTACGGCCGAATTCATAGTTTACAATTTGTTGGAGTTACCTATAAAAAATCAAATCAAGGTTAAATGTTGAAAATTCGCCAAACAAATATAATTTGTTGTCTAAAAATTTAACGAGAGTAACTGTCAACTAACTAGCTCGGATATTTTTGGGTTAACAGTTTTTCGAAGTCTGCTTTTAGGGAACAAATTTAAGCTGTAGCAAACAAAAATTTGTTCAGAAAAATATTAAAACGAATGTAATATATGGTAAGACAATTTAACAAATAAAATAAGTTAGTAATATTTCATATTACCTATTTAATATAATTTTTATTTCTTATAAAAATCTACTTCCAAATCGCACTAAAAGTGAAAAAACTATAATGTTATTATGGGTCTTAATACACACAAGTTAAATTTTCATTTGAAAAAACCGATAAAAATTCGATAATTTTAAAACAAAAGTCATAATTCGACAAGGAAAAGAAATCTGTTTTACGGGGGACATTTAATAAAACCTGCATGTACTGAAAATAAAATTGTGCTGGAGTCAAAAAATTAACGCATATAATTAAAACCGCGTAAGATAAACACGCGTAAACCGAGAGCTTACTGTATACTACAACTGCCACTTACCCACACAGATTACAGGTAGATAGATATGTATGTATGTACATTATAATAAGTAAGACTTTCTCAATATATTTATTGTATTGAAACCTTGTTTCTGTACTTTAAATGACTGTTGCAGATAAACGCATTATAATAATAATAACAAAATGAAAAAACCTTTCATTTCATAGTTACCAAGTTCAATTAACTACAAATGAACTGACCTCAACTGAACTAAATTTAATTGAGAGTAATATATACAACCACTTACAGTGTGGAGAGCGCAGCCATAGCTATTATAGAAAAATTATACATATGTACATGGATGTATCATACCCTAACGTAAAAACACATTAAACATCTATTAAAAATAAATGAAATTACTCCGCTGAATTAAAAGTGTTTCAATCAACAGTTAAATACGCAATATTTATCTATCCATTGAAATTCTATAGTTACTTAAAGTAGCATTCTAATCTAACTTATTGTACATGATCGCATAGCCGTAACTAGATAGACTTGACGCCAAATGGGAACGACTCACCCCAGAGTACTCGCTAGCTCTCACCAGAAATAAAATAATTCTAATTTGTAGGTATGTCATGCATCCGTCATGAAATGTAAAAAAAAGCTCTGAGCAGCAGAACTTAATCACTCAAATCGAATTTTCCCCCCCATCTTCGTTATTTTTAAGATATCTAAATGTAATTGAAATTTATGTTTTTATTGTCTAAATATTAAAATTCCTATTTTGTAAATAAAAGTTGACACTATTAATAACATTCTTTTTTTAAAATTATTTGTTTATTACATTTATTGTTGTTTACCTTGTTATTTAAATTTAATAATTTTATATTATTTTATTATTCAAATCGATTCATACATGCGAATTGTCTGTTTATATATAAATATCAGGGTAACCGAATCCGGCTCGGTGGAAATTTCATCTGTCTGGAATTTGCTAAGAACAGCAGAAGTGCCAATTGATGGTAATTGGGCAGTTACCGGTTGTTCATTTCTTTACAGGATATAATTGTATTTCGTACTACCGTCAGTTGGGGCGAATCCGGACAATTTTTTCAGTTTTTTGTTAATAAATTGTTTAGAGTTAATCGAAAAAATTATAAAGAAATAATTTAAATGCTTTAGTAATCACGACCATATAGGATAGTAACAAAAATATCAAAATTGATACTACAACATTTTTTAATCGAATTTTTCTCTGACAATTTAACTCATGTGTATTAAGTTCCATAAGAAATTTGTAGTTTTTTCACTTTTACGGTGAAAGAAGTTAGGTACTATTTTTACAGCGAAAAAAATGGTACTTAACTTTCTATTGGTAAGTAAAGATGAATAAAATGACACGAGAATTTTTATTGGCACACAGTGACATCATTACGTTATATACCGCCATTACATATTTCATAACTATAGTAACAAAATCAACAAAATGTACGTGTAAATCACAGACCAATGAACACTATTACATCTACTGATTATACTACTAGACAAAGCGTAAAGCCAGTTTCTAGGTATTTTTCTTGAAGCAGGTAACAAGGGTGAGACGGGTGAAAGAGTCTGGAACCATTACCATAGGTGAATTTGCCCAAGAAATGAAATTCAACGATATGTATGCGATTGTGTAGCTTAGTGAAAGAGTAAACCATACGTATGGATTTTTCTCAATATCTTTACATTTCGCGGAGTTATAATACCAAATACCAAAAAATATTGGTCTTATTCAAACTTTTTTTTCTCGTAAACTATTATAGATAAAACGATGAAACAAAATCCATATTGTTTGGTATGTCCAGTACTTTATTATATATTTTTTTCATTTAAAATGGACATTAAATACCCTTTATAAAATATGAAAAAAAAATTCATTAAATTTTTTTAGCTACTTGTACAAGAGTGACCACTTTCTTATTACTACCAAAAGAAAGCTCGCAAGCACTTCCATCATCTCCCTGAATTTTATTTTTGTCAAAAGGGTGGAACATATTGAAAAAAAATAAGAACATATATATTTGGTGATGTTCATGGTATGTGTATGTGCAGGTACAGGTCAACAAATCTGACTTTACCTCTTCAAGGTCATTAAAAATGCATTCTTAAAGAAGTGAGATAGTACTTAATATAAAGAAAAAATGACCTTGAAGCGGCAAAGTCAGATTTGTTGAACTGTACCTACTTGTTTTTGAATTATGTTTTTAAGAAATATTTTGAATGAATAAATGAATCATTGAATGTTTTTTTTTTTTTTTTATTACATGAGAATCTGATGCCTGCTCTACACCTCGATCGAAGTTCCTCGACGAAGTAATCGCTAAAGTTGGCTGAAGTCGAAATATCGTTATAACACCAGCCAGGAAGAACCATGAAATAACCTTTTACACTCTCGTACTCGGTCCACTTTGCGAGAATTGAGAGTAAGCATAAGGAATCTAATATGTTTTATCTTCAAAATGTAGACTTTTTTCATATCGGAGTTCTAAGAAACAATTAGTTACGAAAAAAGAACTAACTTCTCTCATTGTTTTTAACGTATTACTCAGTTCTACAATTATTTCGCAAGTAAATCCAACTAACATTTTTACTTACCCGTTAGGTAAACTAGAACTGTTTACTTGATCAATTAGTGATGTATTTAACTTCATCAGTGAATTTAAAATTGTAGACTTGAGAAGTATGTTAAAAGCAATGAAAAAAATTAGTTCTTGATTCGTGGCTGATTATTTTTTAAAACTCCTATGTGGAATGAGTCTACATTTTGAACATAAAACATATTAGATTCCTTATGCCTACTCTCAATTCCCGCAAAGTGGACCGAGTACGAGAGTGTAGAAGGTCATTTCATGGTTCTTCGTGGCTGGTGTTATAACGGTATTCCGACTTCAGCCAACTTTAGCGATTACTTCGTCGAGGAACTTCGATCGAGAGTGTAGAGCAGGCATCAGATTCTCATGTAATAAAAAAAAAAACATTCAATGATTCATTTATTCATTCAAAATATTTCTTAAAAACATAATTCAAAAACAAGTAGGTACAGTTCAACAAATCTGACTTTGCCGCTTCAAGGTCATTTTTTCTTTATATTAATTACTATCTCACTTCTTTAAGAATGCATTTTTAATGACCTTGAAGAGGTAAAGTCAGATTTGTTGACCTGTACCTGCACATACACATACCATGAACATCACCAAATATATATGTTTTTATTTTTTTTCAGTATGTTCCACCCTTTTGACAAAAATAAAATTCAGGGAGGTGAGAGAAGTGCTTGCGAGCTTTCTTTTGGTAGTAATAAGAAAGTGGTCACTCTTGTACAAGTAGCTAAAAAAATCTAATGAATTTTTTTTTCATATTTTATAAAGGGTATTTAATGTCCATTTTAAATGAAAAAAATATATAATAAAGTACTGGACATAGCAAACAATATGGATTTTGTTTCATCGTTTTATCTATAATAGTTTACGAGAAAAAAAAGTTTGAATAAGATCACTATTTTTTAGTATTTGGTATTATAACTCCGCAAAATGTAAAGATATTGAGGAAAAATCCATACGTATGGTTTACTCTTTCACTAAGCTACACAATCGCATACATATCGTTGAATTTCATTTCTTGGGCAAATTCACCTATGGTAATGGTTCCAGACTCTTTAATGAAATAATGTGAATTTTTGAGCAAATGCGACTATAATTATTGCAGGACATAATTTGTATACGTACGTATTTTGAAAATAAAGCGAATACCACTTTTCTTCTTTCAAAATTTTGCAGTTTCTTCTCCAAAAAGTAAAATTTTATTATCAATATTATATTTTGACAATAATTATTTGAAAGTGTAACTATGGATACGAATCAATTACTATATAACAGAATACTATTGAGGTCGGAATTTAGTCGTAACTGATTGCTTCAATTATACATTTTTATTATATATGTCTCTATAATATAAAATATAATATGTTCACTAGTCTGTGGTGTAAATACATTGAATATTGTACTATATTATGTATACTTAAAAAAAAAAGAAAATCAGTTTAGTCAACAATTAAAAATGAGTCGATTTGGAAATTTTTCTGAATCTGAAATCAAAGAAAATGTCGCTAATTGTGTACCGAAAAATACAATAAATACACAGTTGTCAATTTGGAGGCAATTTAAGGCATTTTGTGTTGCAAGAAACTACAAATTGGAAAAGGATACTTCTATTGCAACTACTGGGCATTTAATATGAAAAAGATAAACGGAGAAGATTAGAAGGAAAGTGTAGTAAAAACTATATGGAATATTACAGCAAAATTAATACAAGAAAAATATTTTAATGAATAAAATTGCATTTAATCCATTTGAAGATATACAGTTTAGAAAAGCACGCGATGTTCGAAATGCAAAACGTAAAATTTTACAAATACAGCCAGAAAAAAAATATAGTTCCACCGCTTTAACAAAATTAGAGGTATTTGCAATGGCCAAATTATATAATGAGGACGAACCAAGTGGACTTTTGAAAAAATTTTATCATCTTGCTGCGTTTGAACTAGCTTGGCGTGGAGGAGAAGCCGCGAACTGCAAAATATGTTATTTTCGACCAGAAATTAAAAATAATGGAGAACTTACTGGACGAATGGAATAAAATCCGGTATTCAATAAACCGCTCAAGGCGGAGATAAAAAATTAAGTGATAGTAAATGGCTAACTGCTAACATTGACGAAAAAGATCTTTGTTCTGTAAGATTACTTACAAAAATTATTGAAAAACGAGGAAACCATATTATATGTTAAAGACTCTTCTTAACACCAAATCCTTTTTGGAAAAAAAACAAATTCTAAAGGATGGTAAAAAAATTCTCCAATAGGTTTAAATGAAATTCGAAATTGGACAAACACGTCTGCTTTAAAAATTGGATTAGATGTTTAACGAATCAAAATTACAAACCATTCCAATAAAGCAGCAACTGTTAGTGAATTGCCAAATACCCCTGTCACAGCATCCTGCATAACATAGCGAATTTCCCTTTATAAAAATTCGTTTTTCTCGGAAACCAGTTGACATAGGATAATGGTTTAAAAACCTTTTTTCTGTAATTTTTCTTCTTCTTTCTAGTGGTGTAAAAAAATGTCGGAAAATCTTTGGAATAAGTGGAAATTTTGGCAAAAACTAATTTTTCTCAAGAACAAAGAGCACGTTCTGGGCATCCGACGTTTCTGGCTAACGAACTTGTCCAACGGTTTGCAGTTATCGCGCGGACACATATATACATATATATATATATATATATATATATATATATATATATATATATATAAATAAATAAATATATATATATATATAAAATATATATATATATATTTATATATATATATATATATATATAAATTAGGGACCTCAAAACAAATTTATGCCATAGTCCCGGGCTCAAGTCGCGTCATATGACAGTAGCTGTAATAGCTGAATTCCCTTCTGGAAATTCGCTAAAAGTGGAGTTGGTGAATAGGAACTTATAAAAATAACAGGGCATTCTAATCCCAGTTCTACAAAACCATATCTCCAACTAAATGAAGCTAACATAATTTTAAGCTTATTCATTCTATTCGTGGTGAACATATTCAACAAAATAGCTCAACTAGCGCAGAAAGCACAAAAAATATTACACCTAATAAAATTAATTATAATAACTGTATATTTAACAGTTGTTTATTCCAATAAAACTGTTTGATCTTTTTCGTTAAATTGTCTTACTGTATTGCACTCCAGCGTTGTATTTTTTTCCGAATAAATTTTTGTTCATCTAACTCAAATCTGTTGCCTGAAAGCAATTTAACTCGAAAAACTATCAATCCAAAAACGCTCCAGCTGCGTTCTCGCGTTTTTGTCAATTGATCGTTTTTCTCGTTAAATTGCTAGGCAACAGATTTTCGTTAGGTAAAAAAAAATTTATTCGAAAAAATACAAACCTCTCGTGAAATAAGTGAAAAAATTTGACATATACGGTCTATACAATAAGAACGGGACGAGGCGAGAGTAGGGGCGCTATACGTTTCCGTCTGATATATATATATATATATATATATATATATATATATATATATATATATATATATATATATATAATTTCCGCCATATTTGTGTGTATGGTAATTATTAAAAAAATACCCTAAATGCGGTATTATTTAAAAATCTGTTATATAACAACACTATTTTATATAATAAGAACTTAATTTAAGATTATTTTTGAAATTTATTATATTCTTCAACTAAATTTTTAATGTAATATACGAATCACTGAAATATAGGAATGAGTTCGGTTATTTATTTTTAGTGTTTTCAGCTAGCAACTAACTTCACTACAGTGCCACCAACATACAGTAAACAAATTACCAAGCGCCCTAAAAAAATTTGATCACGTGGGTATCGATATATAATGAAAGCCCCGTGGTATATATATATATATATATATATATATATATATATATATATATATATATATATATATATATATATATATCCGGCTACCTTTCGACATGTGTAAGGCCCCCTGTGAACGGAAGGAGCTGAAATTCGGTAAGTAGAGCTCATTTCCGATGCACAACAATACTATCAAAGTGGGGTCAAATTTTGGGCAAATTTTGGATCCGACCCAACCATTAAGTGGGTGGTGGGAGGCAACAAAACAATGAAACTTTTCCAAACCAGTTGAAAATAATGTTCCGGTCAATTATCTACAACACATCCAAAATTTAGCTTCCTAGGGTGATTTGGAGGGAGTAGAGGGGGAAAAAGTGTTTTGGCTGGATCTAACACGCCCACAGCCCGCCAGAATTAACTTAGAGGGTTCAAATTTGGTATGTTGATAGAGTTCGTATCTAGGATCTGCTTTTTGGAGGTTTTAATATTTTACCCCCACCTCCACCATTTTTAAGCTACAATTTTATGCTTTTACGACGTTTTCGAAATTTGTACCACTCGCACAGGTCACCCAAATAAGCCTAGAGGGCTGAAATTTTGTACTGGGATTGAATTAGTATGAAGGGGGTGCCTTTTGGCAGTCTCAACTTTGAACGCTTACCCCCACCAATTTTATACCAAAAAGAACATGATTTTTCTTGTTTTTAGCAGTTTTGTCGGGTCAAAATCTCCCCAAATAAACCTAAAGGGCTGAAATTTTGTGTATAGGTTAAGTTAATAGCCAGCCACTGCTTTTTGGAAATTTCACCTTTACCCCCACGATTTTTACGCCAATATTTCCTTGGTTATTTTGCTTTTTTTCTAACACGTCTAGAGACTATCTGAGTAAACCTAAAGGGCTGAAATTTTGTTTCTGTATTCAGTTAATTTCGATGGTGTGCCCTTTAGGGATTCCACACTACCTTGCCCCCCACTTCTCCCATTTTTACATCGGAATTCAATACCGTTGTTATATGTGCTTAAATGTGATTTATTAACTTCTCATAGGAAGTTATTGTAATGGGTCCGATTTTACGAATCGCTAATTTTGACATATCTCGACGTTTCAATGTCACTAGAATCCGAATCTATCGTTTTCAGCGTGATGTCTGTGCGTGCGTTCGTTAGTTCGCTCGTTCGTTCGTGAATTTTTTTTCGTCTCGCATATCTCGAGAACAAATGATGATATCAACTCCATTAGATGCGTAATCAAAAACTGAAGACCGGATAAAGTTTTCAACAAATTCGGATTAGCGGTTTGTTTTCTGTGGTAAAAAAACAGAATTAACTTTATTAAGATAACATAGATTATATGGATTTTTTACCATAACATTATTATATAATGGCCTAATAACCTTCCTTGATGTTAAAAACGCCAGTATATTATTATAAAATTTAAATACCCCTGTCGCAGCATCTGCATAACATAGCGAATTTCCAATCATAAAAGTTACTTTTTTTCGAAAACCCGCTTACCTAGAATAATGGTTCAAAATGTATTTTCTGTGATTTTCTTGGTTCTTTACCACAATGTAAAAAAAATTGGAAAAACTTTTAAATTTTGGCAAATTGTTTGCAAAAAACTCATTTTTTTGAGGTTTTTGGAATTGGACGTGTCTGACTGGAGAACTCATACAAAATTTTTGGACTTCCAACGTTTTATTGTTTTATTATATTTGCATCCCAAACTAGTATCTATCCTATAAATATAACAAGTTTCATCCAAAATGAATTTTTCGGATATATAGGCACTTAAATTTTCGAAATTTCTAAATTAATTTAAAATAGAGTTAGTCTCCAGAAATTTCGTATTATGGTAAATTTAATTTAATAAATGACAAGTATATAAGTATAGTAATTATAAAGCATTCGCATAGAACAATAGTTTTAAGTATGCATGCACATAAGCAAAATAATTTTTGAATTTTCCTGAAGGAAGGAAATATTTTCCCGTAATAAAAAGTATCCTAAATGTTGACGCAGGTAATAAGTTATCACTACACCAGATTTCATAAAAATCCGTTCAATAGTTTTCGCGTAATATGTGCACATGCTCAAAAAGTTTTTTTACTTTCCTGTGGGAATGAGCCACTTTCCCGAAATAAAAAGTATCTGAGATGCTGACTCAGGTAATAAGTTATCATCACACCAAATTGCATCAAAATCCGTTCAATAGTTTTTGCGTACTGTATGCACATGCTCAACATGGTTTTTCCATTTTCCCGTGGGAATGAGACATTTTCTCGAAGTAGAAAGTATCTTAGATGTTGATCCGGGTAATAAGTTGTCGGCACACCAAATTTCATTAAAATCCATCCAGTAGTTTTTGTGTGATGCGTGAACAGACGAACAGACAGACAGACAGACAGACAGACAAAAATTTAAAAAATCGCTGTTTTGATATCTACATCGATAACTATTTACAGTATCTGCACAATTTTTAAAAAATATTCCCTATACAGAAACGGTCTCGTTACATTTGTATTATATGTATAGATTACCTATTAATGGCTCTTTATTTAAAATATTAATTTTTTTTTAAAATAAATCGCCCCCTGTTCTAGGAAATATATATTTTTTAAATTTTTATAAAATTTCTTATGAAAGTGAGCTTCTTAGACAATTTTATTTTGTATTAATGTATTTTATTTTGTATTAATGTGAAACATGAACATTTAAATGTTGGCAATTTCTGTATTCTGGCGCTATCTATCTAGCGCGTTAGTTAACTACTTTATTTAAAAGTTCGAATAAAATTCCAGTCATTTTAATTTTTAATTGTTCAGGAACTTTAGTACCTTCAGTATCATAAAAGCAAGCAAAATAATATTACAATTTATTTATGTAGATACATATATGATGGAAAGTTAAGAAAAGAAAATGTTTTTTTGGAAGTGCGTGTTTAAGGTAAAATCGAAAAAACTTGGAAAATTTAATTAGTAATTAATTTTTTTAAAATATTTTTAGGTTTGGTTGTAAATGAATCTACTGTTGATCTTTTAATATGATACTGAACTATTCATTATTTAAAATGAAAAATTGTGTACTTATTAGATGATGAAAATAAAAAATTAGTAGTTTGAAAAACCGAAACAAATCGACCGACGTCTTGAAAAAGTCTGTCGGGACACCGGAGCAACGGAGCTAGAACCGTGACAAATCCGGGAAAACCAAGACGTATGGACACTCTACACGGATTGTGAATGTTATAAACTTTAAGTTTTGATTTTTAAGCACATTATGAGTGAAATTGAAAATTAACAACGTGTGAAATTTGACATTTTAGTTAAAGTGCATATAAAATATAATACCTACATGTTTTTATAAAAATGCAAATATAAATAAATGTTTTCTGTTTTTTTTTTTTTTTTTTTTTTTTTATTTTAATTGTTATTAATTATTTGGCTTTTTTAATAATTTAGAATTTTTCTGTCAAATGAATAAATTCTGAAAATATGAATTTATGACATAATTTCAGTAAAAGTGAAAATGAAATTTTTCACCCACACTTTTGTAGTGTCAATGTACATCACTGGATCCCAATTTTCAAATGGATAGATAATTTCAGTAGCGTAGAAACTAATTATTAAAAAATTGCAAACCAAATGTGTTTATATGATAATACGTACTTATAAAATTTATATACGTGTTCTTCCGAAAATCGTAAATACCTAATTAACTTTCTCTCGATGAAGTTGGATTGACAAACATTTACATTAGGGATGTTATGGATATTCGTAACCCTAACTAAAACTACCGATATCCGAAATAATTAAATATCCGAAAATGAAAGTTTATAAGTCTAGTAAGTACTTAACACATTAATATTTTTTCTATATATCAATATCTAAAAATATTTCAGTCCCTTTTTGACAATCTTGCCAGAACTTAAACACTTTTTTAAATATTTTTATTGTTAAAATCGAAACGTTATTTTGAAGCCGGTTAAAATTAATATATTTTACATTAAAATGTGTGGTCAATACAATCACTCGCTAGTTAATTATCGCTAGATTTGATGCTAGAAAATTGAGAAAAAACAGGTCATATAGATTTTTTTTTATTTAGATTTTATTTGTAATGATTGAATTACAAAATTCAAAAGGATGTTAAAAAATGTGTGTATTCACTATGAGCTTTTGCCTGTAGTAAATCCAGCTGCTCAAAATCGGTTCCAATATATCAGTTGGTCAGGACGGCATTTGTACATAATTTTAATATTTTCTTTAAGAAATAGTATTTTTTTTTTAAATACTTGTTTGATTTTTTCAAGGCGAGTACTTTTTACGATGTGTGTTTACCAAATTCTACAAAATAATTAAAAAAAAAAACATTGTAACCCTACTATTTTGAAATTTTCAAAAAAATATCATGAAAATTACCTCATATATGCTTTTTCTGAGTTAATTATTGAAAAATATTCTATTTTCCGAGATTTTTAAGGTAAAACGAGCAGATGTATGGTTTTTGTTAAACAAATTTCAGATCTTTAATACATTTTTGCCTTAAAAAAATAAATATTTAATATTTTCAAAAATGTATGATACAACTTGTCAAAATTTAAAATTATTTGTTTTGTTGTCAAAAGAAAAAAAAAACTGAATGTGCAAATTTATTTACCACTAAAATGATGGGTTTATACATATAATTATAACGTAGTATTGTCATTTGGATAGAAAATTACGTAAAAATATTATTCTTTGAATATGATTTAACGTAATTTTTATGCGATTGTAGCAAGCTCTTATTAATTTTAGGAAGGTGTAAACATCATCTAAATTCTGATCATATCACATAAATACTTGGGCCGTGATTTTTTATCTAAAAAAAAATGGAATAGAGATACATTATAAAAACATTTAACTGACAAAGAAAAAGAATATAGCCGAATCGTTAAATTGGATTAAAAAAATCATGACATGCTACTTAAAAAGCGGATTTTTTCGAATTTAGCTCGTAAAAAATGAGACAGAAAAAAAAAGAATGCGAGTGCGAGTGAAATGGAGAACGACATATTTCCTAGTTTTTCTCGAAAAGTAAGCAATTTAGAGCAACGGTATAAAAACATTTTTTATGAATTTTACCTTTTACTAGGGCTTGGTGTAAAAAAAAAATTTGAAAAATTGCTTAATTCTGGCAAAAAACTCATTTTGTTGACAAAAAACGCCCGGAAAACCTACTTCTGGGCATCCGACGTGTCTGGCTAACGAACTCATCCAACGATTTGGAAAATCGAATTCGCACACAAAATTTCATAAGCATTAAACGTTTCGTTCGAGAGTTATCGCGCGGATACATATATATATATATATATATATATATATATATATATATATATATATATATATATATATATATATATATATATATATATATATATAATTTTAGTGAATATCATTTTCGTATTCTAGGGACCTTAAAACATATTTCTGATATGGTCTCGGGCTTAGGTCGCACCATGACACCTGGCGTAAAAGCTGAATTTCCAGTTTTGGAAATTCGCTAAAAAAAAACCGAAATAAGAAACTGTTTTTGAAATATATTTTGTCTCGCATATCTTGAGAACAAATGATGTTATCATTTGTTTGATAAGGGTGGAGTCCCCACCCTTAGGTACAGAAGGCAAAGCCCCCGGTATGGTGCAAGGGGCAAAGCCTCTATCGGGGGCCCAGGGCAGAAGTTACCCGAAATGGAAAAAGAATTATTTATGTACAGTAGTCTCTAGTCTTTAAGGACACCCAATGGGAAGTTGACAGTGTGGGTAGACCTGTCCCCCAAATTTTTTTCATAATAATACAGTTGGCATATATGTATTTAAAGAAACAAATGAATTAAATACTATCATTTATCACAAATGTAATACATATATGTAAGTAATTTAAAAAATGTTATTGATGTCATTTTTATTTTATTTATAAAATAGAAATTTTGGATTTTTTTGGAATGAAAAATTATCTTCATAATAATAAAGGCCTTCCAATTCACTATATAAGGTCCTTTTTTAATATTTAACAATAAAACACAATGGTAGTTGGCGGATAAGCATGGATAGGAATGCCCTCGTTCGAATTCTGTTGGCTTTTTTCCTGCTAACTGCTATCGGCATAAAATTGAAATTTACTGACATTCAGCCCTTAAAAACTTAAAACCTTTTTTAAAGCCATGATCAGCCGGACACTCATCATTAGTTTTTAAATCACCAAAATGACAAATAGCTTATAGACTTTCAATCACATTTAGATATCTTGAAGCTACCGAAGATGAAGGGAAAAATTCGACTTCCGTGATGGTGTCCCGCTGCTCACGGCGTTTTTTTTCTTTTGGTTATATAGTGTCCGGATTTGCGCCGATATGTGGGATGAATCCGGACAGTGCTTTTTTTGCAATATAAATCATATTCGATCATACATGTGGGTGAAATCGGACATAAAAAGAAAATACCCCTGTCGTAGCATTTGCATAACATAGCGAATTTCGAAATATTTGGCACTGGCGGATCTCATCTAAGACCTGTATTTTAAACTATTTTTAAAAACCGTTGTGTAGTTTTCTATGCCGCATTTGCATCCGCAGGACAGTTGTGGATCTCAGATAACATACTGTACTCATCTAAAATAGTTTACCTCTGCAATAGTGAAAAATTTTCAAAATCGGTCAGTTATTTTATTTTTGACACTTCTGGGTCCCATGGACTTTGACGGACCTTACATAACGTAATCTATAACTATCTAAAATAGTTTAGCTCTCTAACAGAGAAAAAATTTTCAAAATCGGTCTGTTAGTTTATTCTTGGCGCTTAAAAGATCCCAGGACTCTGACCGACCTCATACAACATATAAGCTAAATCCATCTAAAATAAATAAAGCCGTTTCCAAGCAAAAAGGATATACATATATACAAAGATTGCTCGCTTAATAGTACCTATAACATAGAATTAGCAAAAATTTTGTAAATTTTTTTGAATAGCACGCAGCCAATATTACTTAATGGATTGGTGAAGTGTCTATCATTAATGGATCATCCCAGAGATGGTACAGCGGAGCTTAAATTTTGAAATTCGTTTTCGTTTTAGAATTACGGGTTTTCAAAGTTCAAATTTTTTTAGAGAAATTAAACCTAATGTAAAATTTTTTATTCATTTCTATAACGAATAAACAACTAATATCAGATAATTGTATTATTATTTAAATGGAAACAAGATACGATTTTGTACAGAATTTCGGAATATCTACACGGAGGGAAAAATCATATAATTTTTGTAGATAAAATTTCAGAAAAATTACCATTCTCTCTTATAATGCGTGCGCGATCGACGACCAAAGTAAAAAATATATTATAGCATGGTAAAATTTAATGTGCTAACACTAATAAGATCGTGAGTTCGGTACCGGCCGGGGGAGATACATCATCATCAGAACTACCATACCGCACCAATCATCTATAAGCATATCAACACCAAAAAGCAATAGTACAACATATATATACCAAACGATGCATATCACCTTAGTTGTGGCGCATCTAAACAATAGAAAAAAAAATGTGCTGATACAACTTCTATCACACTCTTATGCATATATGTTATAGTTTAATTTTTGTTGTCGTACTCTTTCATTTGTGCATCTGACCCGCAACCTTATGTTGCTTGGGCTGTACCTGTAAAAACTTTGAAGATGCCCGATCTTTTCCGACGTTCGATTCTTTATGATGCATACAAAAATGATTGGCAACAATATATTCTAATACTGAAGATAGTGAAGTAACAAAATTGACAAATTTTCCCTCAGATGTTAGTGGGTTTCCGAAAAAAGATGAAAATGTTATTAAAATTCTCCACCAGAACCTCGGTTCCCCAAGAAAGGATGAAAATTGAAGTATTCCTAAAACTATTATTACGAGTATCTACAGAAAGGTCTCAAAGCTAAGCGTGAAAATTGGCTGTTCTATTGAAATATGAATATGATTACCTTAGAGTAAAAATATCTATATCGGGTGGGAAAATAGTAGATTAAGTCCGAACCCGGAGAGCGTCATCTGGATTACTTGAAGAACGGGTTGACTTTTTGAAAACGGGTGGATATAAAGAATTTTTTTTTACAGAATTAGAAATTAACGTAAGTAGCATTGAGACAATGTAACTTTATTTCGGTTCTCGGAGTAAAAACCGAAAACACGACTAAAATTGATAAATCGGACGGATGTGTAATTCAGAGGAATTTGACAGTTTTTCTCAGGATTGGGAGCGGATGGGACACAGATATACTAGACTGATAACTAGCTATCTCATACGGCCTAACCCAGTGTCGCCAAAAAAAAGATGGAAAATCCCAACCACAGAGGACAGAGACCCCGCAACTATCTCTTTTCTGAAATCACGAGTGTGTACTTCTGTGCTCATTAGGCTTCTTAGTTGTCAGTTTGTCAGTAGCAGTCGATGATTGAAGATCAACAACACGATAATGGACTTGATTGTTGTTGGTATTGTTACATCGGTTACATCCCCTAGTACATGCGTGTGGTGTCTGACCCACGTGACCGCCCCTATTATGTGCGTTACTCACACAAATACACAAAATCGCACTAATACAATGTAAACCCAGTGTGTGTATACAACATATTGTCTATCTCTTACATGTTACACTGGTTCCAATAGTGTAGGCATAGATATGTTGTCTCTATTACTCTATGATCCCAACCAATATGTTATATACATATTCAGAGTTTGTGCTTTTGTGTGTAGTGTAGTGGATATTAGTATGTGCGATTGTTCCTATGTACCTGCTGCGGGCACATACATATGTACTGTAGAACTGCAGTATGTATGTATCTAGTAACAATGACCTAACCACGGCCTAAAAATCAGTAACCACAACTTAACAATGCATGTTTGCTCTTGCAGAGCTGATGCACGACTAATCACCTTGAGCTGTGACAAACCAAAAAATAACTCCAAGAGAGCTACACAATTTTGAATTTATGGCAATAACCTGTTGATGTTGACGCGCAAAAGAAGCTACTTTGAATATCTTTGAATTTCTATATTTTTTTTTTTTTTTTTGGTTTTTTTCCCTTTATTTGTCTCTTTCTTTATGTTTTATTATAAATTGTATTATTATTTTTTTTCTAAAAAAAAATTTTATTTTGGTTTTCTTCTAATGTTCTGTAGGGTGGGAATTTAAAAATAATTTTTAGAATGACTGAGAATGGGATCAAAAATTTACTTTTGACGACATTTCTACTTAAGAGTCTGTTGGCGAACGAAATCAATCATTACAAATATTTCGTACCGAATTTTGGAGTATCTGATCTAAAATTAATTGGAGTTATAATTCTGATAACTTTACAGAGATGAAACCGCAGATCACAGGTATACAATATATAAATGTATTATATATTATACTAGCTGTGGCCCATGGTTTCACCCACGTAAAATTATCTTAATCATTGGTCAAATGATTAGATCAATTTTAAATTAGATATTCGGAAATTCTGTACATTAATTATTTATAATGCCTGGCTCCGCTCGTCAAACGACTCTTAAGTAACAATCTTCATATTTTAATAGCATGGCTAATTTCCGCACCTTTATGTACCTAAATACCTGTATCAATAGCTAGTTTTAGGAGTATTTCCATTTTGGCCTTGCTTGGGGCACCAAGACAGTAGGGGACAATTTTAATATCACAATTAATTTGGGGCTTATTTGGTGGCCTTGATGGACAATTCTGACCCCCAGGTTCATTCAAATTTGATATTCTAAAATCCTGAGCATAATTCTCGCCTAATAACCCTAAATTAACCATATTCATATTTCCATAGCATATTTAATTTTCATAAAATATTGTCAAAATCCAACCGTTTAATCTTAATCCTATTAGATAGTGCTGGGGGTTAATTTTGAATTCACTTTGCATTTAAATTAAATATTCTAAATGTCTTTATAAAATCAGTTTCTTCTAGTGTTCCGCTCCGTTCGTCCAATGATCTTAAAATAGATATATATGCATGTTTATAGTGTACAGTGAAAACTCGATATTTCGTCACTCTGTAACTCATCATATTCTATAACAATTCGTCGCTCCTAAAAAAATGTACGTAGTGTAGTTGTTTGTCTAATTAACTTTTGAAATTTAAATAGAAAAAAATTAAAATGTGTCGTACCTAGTTGTAAAAAACAAAGAAATACTCAAAATAAAGGGATATCTTTCTTTAAATAAGTAAAAATATTTAGTTAATTTTTCTCTTTATTTTTCATTTTCAGACATATTTCATAATTCGTCTATTTCTGTAATTCATCGCCCCTTCGGTCTTGAGCATGATGAATTGTCGAGTTTCTACTGTAGGTATTTAATTTTCATGCCTTGAGACTTTCTGTGGACACCCATATTGATAACTTTAGAAGCATTTGAATTTCGAAACTTTTTTGAAGTTTGAGTGTTTTGGAGAACGTTTCTGAACCTGCATTAATCATCCAGCCATTAATTTATTGCGTTTTATATTACTCCAGAATCCTAGGCAATAATTTTAATCTCACTTAATTTTTTCAAAATATCAATATTGTTTAAGTAAAATTTAGTTAAGCTTCGCCGTCTTTTTTAGACCATTTTTGGGTCCTCAGCGCCCTAGGGGGTCATTTCAACTTCACATTCGTTTATTTCATGACCTCAGTAATGTTTTAGAAAAAGGTCAAGATCCATCCATTCTAGAAAGCTTTCATTTTTTAGGATTTCAATACTATTTCAGCAAAATCTGGTAGAGATTCGTCCAGCCGTTTACTTTAGAATAGTCTATATTAGAATATAGGCTATCACGTATCCACCAGTGAACCAATTTTTGAAAGTTGCTCTGCTCGTCAAACGACTCCAGCGTAGCCGTATTCTTATGTCAGAAATATAGGTACCTAATTTCAACAACTTGTGACTTTTCTGTAGACAATCATACTTATTTAGATTTTTAGGAGTGGAGTACTTTTGGTCATTAATTTTTGTGTAATTTTTGTTGCTTCAGACTCCTTTTAAACTGACGTTTATTTATTCCGAGATTTTAAAAGGGTTTGTGTAACATTTAGTCAAAATTCATCAAAACCATTATTTGAATTTTTTGAAAATAGTATTTTGTACAGTAAATAAGTAATTTAATAGTAGACATAGGTAAAAATATTTTAGGTGGTATTTATAGAAATATTTATTAATACTTAAAAATTACAAAAATTATTTTTTTCCAAACACTTAGCAACAATTTAAAAATTGTATAAAATTGTACTATGCCTACTTGCATATTAAGTATTATATTATGAAAATAATTTAGTTATTTCAAATCCTATGTGAGTAATGTGGAATCTCTAAAAGGCACACTTTGAATGCTAACTCGACACATATACCAAATTTCAGCCCTCTAAGTTTATTTAGAGTCTCTAGGTGTGTCAGAACCACTAAAAAGTACGAAAAGCCATCTTTAGCGTAAAAATGATGGGATTAATATTATAGATAATTCGCTTAGATACTATATTCAACTGGTTTGGAAAAGTATCATCATTTTAATCCTAAACTACAGTCAAAAAGTAACAAGACTGCGCATTCCGGATAGGAAGGGACTTTTTTTGAAAATTCAGAAGTATTTGTTATGTATCGTAAAACTAAACTTCCGGAACTATGCATATTGTAGATCGATAATGATTAATCGGTGGTTTCCGTAACCGTGAGTCTAATAAAAATGCTCATTTTTATAATTTTTTGTAATTTTTTATAGATACCTACAATTTATTGACGAAAAGTAAATATTAAAACTTTCGGGAGAAAAATAACTTTTCGGAAGTAAAAATACATCTTAGCCTTTTTATAGAGTATTTCTTGTTGTTAGTAAATAATTTCACCTACTCAATACACCATTTCACTGTAGTTAAAAAATCGGGTTTTGTCCGAGTCTGATATTTCTCGCCATTTATCTGTTATGCCATTTGCTATTACTTATTGGCCTTACAAGGAAATGCACCCAGAGCAGAGTGAAATTCGCGATTTTAATGAAACTTCGCTGGTGTGTAGAATAGACAAAAATAAGGGACCTGTGTTTTTTTTATTGGCCATTTTCCACGTTTACGGCGTGAAAGCAGCTCCTAAAGTTGGGAGTTCAAATCGTATTTCTTAAGATATCTCGAAAACTATAAGAGATAGAGGAAAACTTTAAACTGACGAAATGTTACTCTTTGAAAGACCTAATCACCTGTATAGGTTAAACATACCTGGTTTAACTTTTTTTTGTATGTTTTGTAGGTGTCAATCCCATTTCCCAAATCGCAAAACTTATTACAAAGCACCTGAAAAGTAAACCAAAGCGATTACTGCTTCTTGTGGAGCATTCATTAACACAGGCACACCAGAAATCTGTAATTTTCGGAACAATAGGTACAAAAAATATGGAATATGAGTAACCAAATATACACATGGCTAAATTACCAATTAAGTAAGTACTGAAAAATACATGAATTATTTTCGGAAAGTAAAAATTTACATTTTCATGATAAAAGAACATGATTTTTCTTGTTTTTTAGCAGTTTCGTTCTGGTCAAAATCTCCCCAAATAAACCTAGAGGGCTGAAATTTTGTGTACAGGTTAAGCTAATAGCCAGACACTGTTTTTTGGGAGTTTCAACTTTTTACCCTTACCCCCACGATTTTTACGCCAATATTTCCTTAATTTTTTTGCTTGTTTTCTAACACGTCTAGAGACTCTCTAAGGAAACCTAGAGGGCTGAAATTTTGTACGTGTATTCAGTTAGTATCCAGCTAGTACCTTTTAGGGAGTTCACATTACTTTTCCCCCCACTTCTCCCATTTTTACATCAGAGTTGAATGCTATTGTTAAATGTGTTTTAAATGCATTATTTTTATTCTAAATACAAGTAGGCGAATAGTAATTTTATAAAATTTAAAAAACGCCGTGAGCAGCGGAGCCCCACCACGGAAGTCGAATTTTTCCTTTCATGTTCGGTATTGAGTGTCTACAAGCGAAATATAATTGAAAGTCCACAAGCGATTTGTAATTTTGGTGGTTTCAAAACTGATGATGAGTGTCCGGTTGATCGGGGCTTTAAAAAAAGGTTTTAAGTTTTTAAGGGCTGAATCTCAGTAAATTTCAATTTTGTGCCGATAGCAGTTAACAGGGAAAAAGCCAACACAATTCGTACGAGGGCATTTCTATCCATGCTTATCCGCCAATTGCCTTTGTGATTTATTTTTAAATGTTAAAAAAGGAACTTAAATAGTAAACTGGAAGGCTTTTCGAAGATATTTTTTCTTTCCAAAAAAATCCAAAATTTCTATTTTATAAATAATAAAAATCCAAAATTCCTAATTTATAAATAAACAGTGACTTTAATAACATTTTCAAACTACTTAATATGTATGTATTTCATTTGTTAAAAAATTGTATTCACTTTTTTTAAATTTTTTAAAATTACTACTCGCCTACTTGTATTTAGAATAAAAGTAATGCATTTAAAACACATTTAACAACAGCATTCAGTTCTGATATCAAAATGGGAGAAGTGGGGGGAAAAGTAATGTGGACTCCCTAAAAGGTACTAGCTGGATACTAACTGAATACACGTACAAAATTTCAGCCCTCTAGGTTTCCTTAGAGAGTCTCTAGACGTGTTAGAAAACAAGCAAAAAAATTAAGGAAATATTGGCGTAAAAATCGTGGGGGTAAGGGTAAAAAGTTGAAACTCCCAAAAAACAGTGTCTGGCTATTAGCTTAACCTGTACACAAAATTTCAGCCCTCTAGGTTTATTTGGGGAGTTTTTAACCAGAACGAAACTGTTAAAAAACAAGAAAAATCATGTTCTTTTGGGTATAAAAATGGTGGGGGTAGGGATTAAAAGTCGAGACCCCCAAAAGGCACCCCCTTGATACTAACTCAATCTGAATACAAAATTTTAGCCCTATAGGTTTATTTGGGTGACCTGTGCGAGTGGTACAAACTTCGAAAACGTCGAAAATGCATGAAATTGTAGCTTAAAAATGAGGGGGGTGGGGGTAAAATATTAAAACCTCCAAAAAGCACAACCTAGGTACGAACTTTATCAACACACCAAATTTCAAGCCTCTACGTTAATTCTGGGGGGCTGGGGGCCTGTTAGATCCAGCGAAAATCGTTTTTCCCCCCTCTACTCCCACCAAATCATCCTAGGAAGGTGAATTTCGGATATGTTGTAGATAATTGACCGAAACATTATCTAAAAACGGTTTGGAAAAGTTTTATTGCTTTTCCGACCCCCACCACCCCCTTAAAGGTCGGGTCAGAAAAAAAATTTGCCCAAAATTTGACCCCACTTTGATAGTATGAGGTGCCTCGAAAATGAGCCCCATTTACCAAATTTCATCTGTTAACTTCCATAGGGGGGCCCTACACAAATTAAAGAGGGCGGGAATATATATATATATATATATATATATATATATATATATATATATATATATATATATATATATATACGGGTCCGAAAACGGATAGCGCCCCTACTCTCGCCTCTCACCGTTCTTGTCGTATAGACTGTATAAGTCTAATTTTTTCAAGGAAAAATTCGACTAAAAATTTTTTACCTTAAAATGTCAATAAAAACATATTAAAAATTCAAAACTGTTCATATGTTCTCTTTAAAAAAAAAAAAAAAAGCGCCTAAAAATAAGCATGAAAAACAGCGACCAGACTACTACCTTAATGTTGCTACCACGAGACCAAGATACTCTTCAACTGAAAAATTCATTGATATATGCATATGAACTTAAGGAAAGGTTCCCAGCTATCTGCCTCCGATTTCAATGCCGCTGAAATATGTTATTCTACGTCGAAATCTAAAGCACGCGTATTTTTTTTATCGGCGGAAAAACGGTTTGAAGGGGTGAAATCGCTCTTCAAAAATTGGGGTAAAAATTTAATTTTTCAAATATCTCGAAAACAGTAAGAGATAGAGGAAAAGTTTAAATTGTTGATATTGTTCTTTTTTAAAGAGCTATCTATTAATATGCAATTTGTTCAAATTACATCAACAGGGGTGGTTGCGGGTTAAAATTTGGTGGTTAATTTTACAAAAAGGGAGTGAAAAATAAACAATATAAAAATTTTGTTTACAGATTTGAAATCTACGTCAAAAAATCTAATTGACCTGTTTTTGCTCAATGTTCTAATATTAAGTCTAGGGGTAGTTAACTAGGGGGTGTCAATAGTCGTACTACTTGGGTAGTTCAAGAAGTTCTTCTTCACGAAAAATAGTTTAAGACAATTAGAATAACGTAGAAATGAAATTTTCGAATTCAAAATTCAGTTTGAGCAACACTAGAGAGGGGGTGAGTCACCCTCTTAAATTAAATACTAGTTTACATACACTAATTTTTGCTATTAGCATACTGACAGTGGTTAATAATGTCATAATAAGTGGTTCTGAAGTTGGACTATCGTACGTAAGGGTTTTATTAGGTTTGGTTTTTAATGGATATTATCGTTCTCGTTATCGAAAATTATCGATACCGAAAATAACCATATTTTCAAAATGAATGGAAACCTAATAAAAACCTTACATACGATAGTCCGACTTCAGAACCACTTATTGTGACATTGTTACCTACTGTCAGTGTGTTAATAGCAAAAATTGGTGTATGTAAACTAGTATGTAATTTAAGAGGGTGACTCACCGCCTCTCCAATGTTGCTGAAACTGAATTTTGAATTCCAGAATTTCATTTCTACGTTATTCTAATTGTCTTAAGCTATTTTTCGTGAAGAAGAACTTCTTGAACTACCCAAGTAGTACGACTATTTGACACAGACACCCCCTAGTTAACTACCCCTAGACTTAATATTAGGACATTGAACAAAAACAGGTCAATTAGATTTTTTGACTTAGATTTCAAATCTGTAAACAAAATTTTTATATTGTTTATTTTTCACTCCCTTTTTGGAAAATTAACCCCCAAATTTTAACCCGCAACCACCCCTGTTGATGTAATTTGAACAAATTGCATATTAATAGATAGCTCTTTAAAAAAGAACAATATCAACAATTTAAACTTTTCCTCTATCTCTTACTGTTTTCGAGATATTTGAAAAATTAAATTTTTACCCCAATTTTTGAAGGGCAATTTCATCCCTTCAAACCGTTTTTCTGCCGATAAAAAAAATACGTGTCCCTTAGATTTCGACGTAGAATAAATAACATATTTCAGCGGCATTGAAATCGGAGGCGGACACCTGGCAACGTTTCCTTGTTAGTACATAGTTTCTAAGGTAACGTATCTAACTAAGAGTAACAACTTACAGAAGTAATTATTTATGAAGAAAGCTGATAGTTCATTGTCCACTTGAAAGTACTTTCAATAACTTTAACACTTTGGAAGACTGTCTGTTAGTAGTCTCTCCAACAGTGCTCTCAAAATCTTATATAATGGTCGACAGTTGATGTTAAATTTTGATTAAGAGAGGTTAATAAAATTTTTACTTCCTATATTCGTTAAATAGAGTTGTAGGGCAGAAAAATTTGCTAAAAAAAGAAACAATTGTTCCAAAAATTTTTCTGAGGATTTCTCAAATTATCCAATTTATGTTGGATTTCTTATGCAATACCTACATATTTTGTTTTTATGAGCAGTTTTTGTAATTTTTAGATTTTGATTTTTTTTAAATGTATTTTATTAAATTTGTAGCTTTTTTTTACTTCACTTCTTCGTATCCATTTTAAATTAATTTCACTAATTCTGATATTTCAATTTTAAATGTTCAATTTAACAGATTTTTATTAAAGGATTTATAAAGATATCTGTCTACATAATAATAATTTATTATGACAAATTATCGCAAGTAAAAACAACATACAAAATTAATGTAAATATAGCTGAGAGTGCTATCAGAATATGAACGTGTTTCGAATTTCGAGAGTAACTGTTGCAGAAATGAGTTTATGCTTGTCCACTTGAGAGAATTAGAAACTTGTCTACACTTCGAGCCAGTGGCGTAGCAAGCAGGTGGCAGGGATGGCCCCCGCTAGGGGCGTCGAGGTAGGGGGGCGCCGCTGCGATGGTCTCGCTTTATCGAGACGATTATCGCACGATGCGGCGCCGTACGGCACCGCAAGTATGTGTGCATCACACAGTTTAACTCAATGTACTTTATAACCGCTGCGGCGCCGCATCGTGCATGTAGCGTGCAGAAACCGTATGTGTGCATCACATTTTGCGGTGCCCAGAAGCCCAGGTGGCTGTAGTTTGCGCAAAAGATGAGAGGAGACGTTTGATGTGATTGTGGGTAGGGGCGGATTTTTTAAGTTACTGCCCCCCCCCCCTCTTGTTATCAAAGAGGGGGCGCTATTTCCAAGTTTGATCAGGGGCGCCACTTTCAAATCTGGCCAAGGGAGCCAGTCACCTCAGCTATGCCACTGCTTCGAGCGCCGAGGATTTTTTTTACATAAACTGTCGGATAGTACTATCAGTTATGTGTTCACTTTTAATTACGACTCTCGAGACCAGCTCTTGATCGTTTTTCTCTCAGATGACACCTAGTCTACGATATAGGTAATATTTCAAAAAGAATCCCATTGTAATTTTTTGTAGAGTTTAAATAGGACAAAAACTAGCGCATTTTAGCGAATTTCCAAAACTGGAAATTCAGCTTTTACGCCAGGTGTCATGGTGCGACCTAAGCCCGGGACCATATCAGAAATATGTTTTGAGGTCCCTAGAATACGAAAATGATATTCACTAAAATTTATATATATATATATATATATATATATATATATATATATATATATATATATATATATATATATATATATATATATATATATATGTATCCGCGCGATAACTCTCGAACGAAACGTTTAATGCTTATGAAATTTTGTGTGCGAATTCGATTTTCCAAATCGTTGGATGAGTTCGTTAGCCAGACACGTCGGATGCCCAGAAGTAGGTTTTCCGGGCGTTTTTTGTCAACAAAATGAGTTTTTGCCAGAATTAAGCAATTTTTCAAATTTTTTTTACACCAAGCCCTAGTAAAAGGTAAAATGCATAAAAAATGTTTTTATACCGTTGCTCTAAATTACTTACTTTTCGAGAAAAACTAGGAAATATGTCGTTCTCCATTTCACTCGCACTCGCATTCTTTTTTTTTCTGTCTCATTTTTTACGAGCTAAATTCGAAAAAAACCGCTTTTTAAGTAGCGTGTCATGATTTTTTTAATCCAATTTAACGATTCGGCTATATTCTTTTTCTTTGTCAGTTAAATGTTTTTATAATGTATCTCTATTCCATTTTTTTTTAGATAAAAAATCACGGCGCAGTTTGTTATGTGATATGATCAGAATTTAGATGATGTTTACACCTTCCTAAAATTAATAAGAGCTTGCTACAATCGCATAAAAATTACGTTAAATCATATTCAAACAATAATATTTTTACGTAATTTTCTATCCAAATGACAATACTACGTTATAATTATATGTATAAACCCATCATTTTAGTGGTAAATAAATTTGCACATTCAGTTTTTTTTTTTCTTTTAACAACAAAACAAATAATTTTAAATTTTGACAAGTTCTATCATACATTTTTGAAAATATTAAATATTTATTTTTTTAAGGCAAAAATGTATTAAAGATCTGAAATTTGTTTAACAAAAACCATACATCTGCTCGTTTTACCTTAAAAATCTCGGAAAATAGAATATTTTTCAACAATTAACTCAGAAAAAGCATATATGAGGTAATTTTCATGATATTTTTTTGAAAATTTCAAAATAGTAGGGTTACAATGTTTTTTTTTTTTAATTATTTTGTAGAATTTGGTAAACACACATCGTAAAAAGTACTCGCCTTGAAAAAATCAAACAAGTATTTAAAAAAAAAATACTATTTCTTAAAGAAAATATTAAAATTATGTACAAATGCCGTCCTGACCAACTGATATATTGGAACCGATTTTGAGCAGCTGGATTTACTACAGGCAAAAGCTCATAGTGAATACACACATTTTTTAACATCCTTTTGAATTTTGTAATTCAATCATTACAAATAAAATCTAAATAAAAAAAAATCTATATGACCTGTTTTTTCTCAATTTTCTAGCATCAAATCTAGTGATAATTAACTAGCGGGTGATTGTTTGAAATTATCTATCCATTTGAAAATTGGGATCCAGTGATGTTGTACATTGGCACTACAAAAGTGTGGGTGAAAAATTTCATTTTCACTTTTACTGAAATTATGTCATAAATTCATATTTTCAGAATTTATTCATTTGACAGAAAAATTCTAAATTATTAAAAAAGCCAAATAATTAATAATAATTAAAATAAAAAAAAAAAAAAAAAAAAAAAAAAAAAAAAAAAAAAAAAAACAGAAAACATTTATTTATATTTGTATTTTTATAAAAACATGTAGGTATTATATTTTATATGCACTTTAACTAAAATGTCAAATTTCACACGTTGTTAATTTTCAATTTCACTCAAAATATGTTTAAAAATCAAAACTTAAAGTTTATAACATTCACAATCCGTGTAGAGTGTCCATACGTCTTGGTTTTCCCGGATTTGTCACGGTTCTAGCTCCGTTGCTCCGGTGTCCCGACAGACTTTTTCAAGACGTCGGTCGATTTGTTTCGGTTTTTCAAACTACTAATTTTTTATTTTCATCATCTAATAAGTACACAATTTTTCATTTTAAATAATGAATAGTTCAGTATCATATTAAAAGATCAACAGTAGATTTATTTACAACCAAACCTAAAAATATTTAAAAAAAATTAATTACTAATTAAATTTTCCAAGTTTTTTCGATTTTACCTTAAACACGAACTTCCAAAAAAACATTTTCTTTTCTTAACTTTCCATCATATATGTATCTACATAAATAAATTGTAATATTATTTTGCTTGCTTTTATGATACTGAAGGTACTGAAGTTCCTGAACAATTAAAAATTAAAATGACTGGAATTTTATTCGAACTTTTAAATAAAGTAGTTAACTAACGCGCTAGATAGATAGCGCCACAATACAGAAATTGCCAACATTTAAATGTTCATGTTTTAATACATTAATACAAAATAAAATACATTAATACAAAATAAAATTGTCTAAGAAGCTCACTTTCATAAGAAATTTTATAAAAATTTAAAAAATATATATTTCCTAGAACAGGGGGCTTTATTTTAAAAAAAAAATTAATATTTTAAATAAAGAGCCATTAATAGGTAATCTATACATATAATACAAATGTAACGAGACCGTTTCTGTATAGGGAATAGTTTTTAAAAATTGTGCAGATACTGTAAATAGTTATCGATGTAGATATCAAAACAGCGATTTTTTAAATTTTTGTCTGTCTGTCTGTTCGCCTGTTCACGCATCACACAAAAACTACTGGATGGATTTTAATGAAATTTGGTGTGCTGACAACTTATTACCCGGATCAACATCTAAGATACTTTCTACTTCGAGAAAATGTCTCATTCCCACGGGAAAATGGAAAAACCATGTTGAGCATGTGCATACAGTACGCAAAAACTATTGAACGGATTTTGATGCAATTTGGTGTGGTGATAACTTATTACCTGAGTCAGCATCTCAGATACTTTTTATTTCGGGAAAGTGGCTCATTCCCACAGGAAAGTAAAAAAACTTTTTGAGCATGTGCACATATTACGCGAAAACTATTGAACGAATTTTTATGAAATCTGGTGTAGTGATAACTTATTACCTGCGTCAACATTTAGGATACTTTTTATTACGGGAAAATATTTCCTTCCTTCAGGAAAATACAAAAATTATTTTGCTTATGTGCATGTATACTTAAAACTATTGTTCTATGCGAATGCTTTATAATTACTATACTTATATACTTGTCATTTATTAAATTAAATTTACCATAATACAAAATTTCTGGAGACTAACTCTATTTTAAATTAATTTAGAAATTTCGAAAATTTAAGTGCCTATATTTCCGAGAAATTCATTTTGGGATGAAACTTGTTATATTTATAGGATAGATACTAGTTTGGGATGCAAATATAATAAAACAATAAAACGTTGGAAGTCCAAAAATTCTGTATGAGTTCTCCAGTCAGACACGTCCGATTCCAAAAACCTCAAAAAAATGAGTTTTTTGCAAACAATTTGCCAAAATTTAAAAGTTTTTCCAATTTTTTTTACATTGTGGTAAAGAACCAAGAAAATCACAGAAAATACATTTTGAACCATTATTCTAGGTAAGCGGGTTTTCGAGAAAAAGTAACTTTTATGAATGGAAATTCGCTATGTTATGCAGATGCTGCGACAGGGGTATTTATAAAACATCATGAATTGAAAGCTAGATTTATCAGCTTTAATTTTCAATTTAGTTAAAAGTGTTTAAAGAGTAACATTGAATGTTACTGTAATGGTGGCAATGTTGGGTAAAAATTTTTTTAATTAGTACCAGTGGATCTTTACTGTCAATTGTTGGTTGGATCTTTAAGTCAACATATTTTTCTCACCCTGATCCAGTCGAATGTTCTTAGGTAAGAGAATGTGTATAAAAATAACAAAATAGGCATAGACTTTAAAAAGACTTCGGAAATATTAATATACAAAAATTTTACTCTTTCTCATTTGTTTAAATAATTTTGGTTTGGACAATATTTAATGCAACCACCTCACAACCTAAACTTTTAAAATTAGTATTTACTACCTGTTAGACCATAAACGGTGGTAACAAATTTTAGTTTTCATTTTTTTCAATTACGTTTCGAAAAGTATTGGAAATCATGAAAGCCTTGAAAAAAATTAGCTGGAAAATTTTTTCGATTTTCAGTATGTATGTGTTTTGAGATTACTTTCGTATTTATGCCATGTATATGATAAATATGTGAAACAGAAAATGATAGACATAATTCGTGCTCTGCCAATTGAAAATATAAAAGCCATCATAATAAAACCCTTGCAAAAGGTATGTTACACATGGTATAAGCGTGAATTCTAAATAAATATTATTTTTGTAAAAGAAAATTTCCATATGAAAGTCACATGAGCGGCGCTTATAGTTTTCTCAACACTTTCACATCTTTTTATACTTTTGGAGGTATAAGTGTGAAAATCTATCACCATCGCTTTGTCTAAAACAAGCTTACACAAAAAATTCCAGTCTTAAAATAATTTTCTTTATTCATGTGCCCGTGTCATCTAAATTAACTTCTAAATACGAGCAATAAACGTTCAAAAATTTTCCGAAATCAAACCTTATAATATTAGACATGGTTCAGTTTATAATTATAATTATAATTATAGCGGTGCTAAGATTCTCGCAGCAGAGGCAAATTCAAAATTTTAATCATACGGCGGGCGTTGATAAAAAATAAATTTACCTATAACGACCAAAAAAATCAAAAAAGTTCGTCAAATGTTTGTTAAACACGCATTAACACAGAATTTCGAGTCAGTTGCATAAATTTTTCACAATTCTTGGGATAAAATGTTTTTTGTTTTCATTTAATGTTAAAATTAGCGTCCAATTTATTAATTATACCCATGATAATCTGAAACTTTCACTTTCTATATGAGTTAACAGAATTCAATAACTGTTTTAAAAAAGCGACACTGTAATTAATAGTGTAAGGTTCGATACTAATTATTTAAAAGTGGTCAAGCGGTCAAGTTATTTAAATGCGATGACAGACATGACGAATTTATAAGTATTTAGTTGTTTTACATTTCACGACTTCTTTTCTCGATGGTGATTCACAAAAAAAAGAATACCCAAGCAGGTTAACAAACTGAATGTGTTTTATGGAAGTTTTGAACTTAAAATAAACACAACTGACCAAAATCAAGTATATCCATAACTTCCGAGGTATTTGTGAGACGTTTTAGAAAAAGGAGGAATGTAATAATTTTGAACGACCAAATTGATTTTCTTCCAAATTATATGCAATAAGGTAAGAGCACCAGTAGCCGTCATGTTAAGACATGAACAGAATTTCATATTAAATTTTTTCTTTAATAATAATTATACGAAATAACCAACAGTAAAGTCAAAACGGAAGAGAATTTTATGATCTTTCGGAAATATTTTAATTTATTTGAATATTTTTATAAATAATATGTTAACCCCTCAATAAAAAAATAACGATGTTCCAGTATCCGTCATAGGAGAAACCTAGTATCCATCATTCTTTAGAATATGCTTAATCTTAAACAACTGAGCTATATAATTAAAATACTTAAGGATAAAGCTTTATTAAAAAAATTCTGTTATTTCCTTTGTACAATTCCTGCAGATATTGCTTAGATTGGCACTGAACTGATTCTTTTAGAATTCACTTTAACTTTAGTGCACCCATCGGTGATGCTATATCTTCTGAAACATTATCCATAATATCCATAAATGTTGTTTTTGTACATTCTTTTTCATTGGAATTAATAATATTGTGTACTGATTTTTGTCATTTCTATACAATTACATCATTATTAGTCGGGCTCAAAAAGATACTGATCCATCATAATTCCATCAGACGCTCTGTATCTTTCAAAATTTCTATAAATTCTTTTTTCTCAAAATATTCCTCAATTTCCTTATGCCAGTTTTTAATATTTTACGCTACCGAAGCCCTTGATTATCTTAAATTTTGAGATAATCGCTTAAATAACTCCGGATGTTTATTGCAAAAAGACAAGAACCATTTTCGTCCAGGTCGACCATGAGTAAATGGATTTTCTCAAGTTTTAGATTAGTAGTTGGCTAGTGTCTAGCAGTTAAGGATCACAGTTTCATTTAAGTGTATCATTCACTTTACTATGTTCTCATCTTCTTTGTTGGTTAAAATAATTGTGGAGGCACTTTTTGCATAATATGGACTACTTTCCTTTTAATTGATCCGACAATGTGGTCTGACAATTATCTATGATATACGAAATTGTTTGACTACAATAGAAATCGGCATTTTCTTAACGAATAGCATATCAAAAGCATTTATTTAATCTTCATTACTTTATTTTATATAGAAATTTACCTACAAAAAAGATGATACCAAAAACCGTTACTATAGGGTACCAGTATCCAACCTTAATTTATAAAGACTACTAAAATTTAATTGTTACGGAAAATAATGACGGGTATTGGACAGTAGCTTTATCAAATTGTTGTGAATGTAATCCAGATTTTAAAATTTTAGTGTAAAAAACAGGAGAACATTGTATCCTTTTTTAAAATACAATTTGTTATCTCAATAACCGTCACTATGACGGTTACTGGACAATGCCTGTATTTTATGTACCAGTAGCCCCCATCAAACATAATAAATTTCTGTTAGGTTTTCTGGTCTAAAAACTATTTTTTAACAAAATTTAATTCATAATAAACCTCAAAAAACAAAAAAATATAACTAATTATTCGTTAAACCAAAATTACAGTAAAATTAAATTAGTGCTTACCTTATCTAAAACTTAAGAGTTTTAGTGAATATATGCAAATTTTACAAACACTAACTTTCAAATGATTTTAAATTTATTATATCTAATGCTAATCGAATGCTATCATAAATGGCATAAATGGAATAAGAGTTGGGCATACTTTCCAGAACGTGTAGCAGGAAACACAAAAAATATATGCTTGCTTAATACGATATCTTAGTATTTATCATTTTACTGAAATTTGACGGCAATTGCGTCAATGACGGCTACTGGTGCTCTTACCTTACCCTTTAAGATATTTTCTTAATAATTATAAACACAAAGTTGTTAGCTAACAGTACATGCAACTTATTTTTATTTTAATTATAATTCATTTTGTTTAATTTTGTAATATTATATTTCACCTATTATTCAGATTTCCCGACTACTGTTATTGGTAACCAACAAACTTCTCTGAATCCTATTTGCATAGTTTGTTATTTTATTTCCTGTACATCTGCATATTGGGTTTTTCCCCATTTCTTAATTGATTTCCATTTCTCAGGTGTCTTGATTTACAGCTGTGTGAAGTTGGCACCCACTTTTGCAAATTTTTCGATTTAAGCTTGCACATTCGTTTGCCCACGATTGTCCACCAAAAATTTTCGTTTGTCCACTTTTGGTTTTGAAATGGCGGCCCAAAAACATTTTTTGCACATTTTTCTCACTGGCATCTCCAAATTGAAACAATGGCTTCTGAACCACCTAAATCGTTTGTCCATCGTTTATCCACCATTGTCCACCAAAAATTTCAGATTGTCCACTTTTGGTTTCAAAATGGCGGCCCAAAAACTTTTTTTGCAATTTTTTTTGCACTGGCACCCACAAACTTAGAAAAATAAGTTATTGAACCACCTAAATCGTTTGTCCATCGTTTGTCCAACATTCTCCACCAAAAATTTTCGAAAAATTTGCAAAAGTGGGTGCAAAACTTCACACAGCTTTGATTTACATACATTTTTAATTAAGGTAGTAGTCTGGTAACTCGCACTGTTTTTCATGCCTATTTTTAGGAGCATTTTTTTGAGGAAGAAAAAATGAAAAGTTTTAAATTTTTTTTTACATCTTAAAGTAACAAAAAAATTTTTTTTGAATAAATTAAATTTTGATTTATTTTATTATTATTATCACTTGAATTTGAGGCCTCAAGAAAAAGCACATGGGTGATTTTGACTCTTGGGGACATCTGAAATAAAAATTTCTTAATTAGTCAATCTATAGATATGTCATTTTGGTCGGAACTAGAATTATGAAATTTTATCGAAAAACAACAAAATGGCGGACTTCGAAAAAAAAGTTATTTTGAAAACGTTATACACAGTGCTTCCACTGTTTGTTGGCTATTATATGTCTTGTTATGTAACTGAATAGAAAAATGCCAAAAATTTTCTTAAGGTTCCCAGCATTTGTTTTTCTTCACAGCGCTCCCGCTGTTGGCTAAATTATATACACATTATACTATGTAGTCGCAGAGAAAAAAAAACGCCGTGAGCAGCGGAGCCCCATCACGGAAGTCGAATTTTTCCTTTCATCTTCGGTATTGAGTGTCTACAAGCGAAATGTAATTGAAAGTCCACAAGCGATTTGTCATTTTGGTGGTTTCAAATCTGATGATGAGTGTCCGGTTGATCGGGGCTTTAAAAAAAGGTTTTAAGTTTTTAAGGGCTGAATCTCAGTAAATTTCAATTTTGTGGCGATAGCAGTTAACAGGGAAAAAGCCAACACAATTCGTAGGAGGGCATTCCTACCCATGCTTATCCGCCAATTGCCTTTATGTTTTATTTTTAAATACTAAAAAAGGAACTTAAATGGTAAACTGGAAGGCTTTTATGAAGATATTTTTTCTTTCCAAAAAAATCCAAAATTTCTATTTTATAAATAATAAAAATCCAAAATTCCTAATTTATAAATAAACAGTGACTTTAATGACATTTTTAAATTACTTAATATGTATGTATTTCATTTGTTAAAAAATTATATTCACTTTTTTTAAAATTTTTTAAAATTACTATTCGCCTACTTGTATTTAAAATAGAAATAATGCATTTAAAACACATTTAACAATAGCATTCAATTCCGATGTAAAAATGGGAGAAGTGGGGGGAAAAGTAATGTGGACTCCCTAAAAGGTACTAGCTGGATACTAACTGAATACACGTACAAAATTTCAGCCCTCTAGGTTTCCTTAGAGAGTCTCTAGACGTGTTAGAAAACAAGCAAAAAAATTAAGGAAATATTGGCGCAAAAATCGTGGGGGTAAGGGTTAAAAGTTGAAACCTCCAAAAAACAGTGTCTGGCTATTAGCTTAACCTGTACACAAAATTTCAGCCCTCTAGGTTTATTTGGGGAGATTTTGACCCGAACGAAACTGTTAAAAAACAAGAAAAATCATGTTCTTTTTGGTATAAAAATGGTGGGGGTAGGGGTTAAAAGTCGAGACCCCAAAAAGGCACCCCCTTGATAACAACTCAATCCGAATACAAAATTTCAGCCCTCTAGGTTTATTTGGGTGACCTGTGCGAGTGGTACAAACTTCGAAAACGTCGAAAATGCAGTATATTGTAGCTTAAAAATGAGGGGGGTGGGGGTAAAATATTAAAACCTCCAGAAAGCACAACCTAGGTACGAACTTTATCAACACACCAAATTTCAACCCTCTACGTTAATTCTGGGGGGCTGGAGGCGTGTTAGATCCAGCGAAAATCGTTTTTTCCCCCCTCTACTCCCACCAAATCATCCTAGGAAGCTGAATTTTGGATATGTTGTAGATAATTGACCGAAACAATATAACAGGTTTGGAAAAGTTTTATTGCTTTTCCGCCCCCACCACCCCCTTAAAGGTTGGGTCGGATCCAAAATTTGACCCCACTTTGATAGTGTTGCTGTGCATCGGAATGAGCCCCATTTACCAAATTTGAGCTCTTAACTTCCATAGGGGGGCCCTACACATATTGAAAAGTAACGGGAAAATATATATATATATATATATATATATATATATATATATATATATATATATATATATATATATTTATAGATATATATATATATATAAGTATATATATATGTATATATATATATGTATATATATATATATGTATATATATATATATATATATATATATATATATATATATATATATATATATATATATATATATATATATATATATATATCGGACATATATATCAGACTTTTTTTTCTACATATTCGTATTCTACAGGTCCGAAAACGAATAGCGCCCCTACTCTCGCCTCTCGCCGTTCTTGTCGTATAGACTGTATAAGTCTAATTTTTTCAAGGAAAAATTCGACTAAAAAGTAACATCTTATAACGTTTCTAAGGGGGCCTGTACACGATCAGTAATACTGTCAGTATTTTGAGATACTGACATTATTACTGATCATGTATTAACAATACTGAAGTATTCGTATATAGAATTTATATTATAAAAATATTGATTCATTATTTCTGTCAGTAAATACTGACAGCATTACTGATCGTGTACAGGCCGCCTAAGGGTCCACAATGTCGAAAGCTTGTATATTTGCTACAATTTAATTACTATTGGGCACAGCACTAATTTTTTGGGTTTTTTCACTTTACCATGTAGATACAAAGCTCAAACTAACCCGTGAAGCGGCCGGGCGTACTTAGACACCGGTACGCCGACTGCTAGATCGGGGGTTCGAATCTCACGGCCGGTTATGCTCGTGAACGCTATCTGCAGTTGTCCTTCATAAATCCAGATGAATATCGGCATAGTTCCTTAAGAAGACGGCTGCAGACGCATACCTACCAAATCCTAGCCTTCACACCACTTCCCTTGTCCTCGACCCACATCATAATGAATTGTAATATGTAATAGAATAAAAATGGAACTAGAAAAACAATGATGTGGGTGACATATGTTATAGACTGTTGTCTGAAAAAGGGACGTGAAGCCCATTATTATTATTATTTTTTTTTTTTTTTTTTTAAATTGGAACACTGCTGCCCGTGGATGGCGCGGTCAGCAGTGTCCGGCGGCATCGCCAACGATGGGCATGCGCCGCCATACACACAAGAAATTAAAACACACATAAAGACAGAGACACATAAATGCAATAGACAAAGGACAAACATACACATGATAAAATTCACCGATGAGCCCTGCCATCCCAGGGCTTCATAAAGAGCGGAGAGTCCTTGGTGGCGGTACACTAAGTACTAGCCAAAACGTCCGGTCACCAAGGACTGAAAAACCAACGATGAAACTCCCCCCGAGGTGTAAAAGGCTTCGGAGTGGAGGAAACCGACTAGAAAAAAAGATAAAACACAAATAAATATCACAGGTAAGTATCACGGTATCACAGATAAAACTTGTTGCATCACTGGGAAGCCACAGGCCAACCAGTGAAGCAAGAAGGAGTTAAAAGAAAATACCGCTGTAGCCCCGTAACAACAGGCCTACAGCGGCAAAATAAAATATCACAGATAAGGAAAGACTAAAAAAAATTCAACAATATCGAAGAATAACAATAAAATAACAACAAAATATCACAGACTGAAAAATCACAGTAAATATATCACAGCCTACCCACTGTACCCTCGGGGGCCTAGAACCGCCCCGTGGTACAGTGGGGATTGCAACAACACCGTTGGAGGCCGCATGGACCTCCAGTGGCAGAAAAACACAGAAAAAGACAAAAAACAATAACAAAAGAATTCCACGATTTGTGTCGTCCCATTTATTTATTTATTAACCAACCAGGGCCCCGTTAGCCTGCCAGCCAGCTAGCAGTTACCGCCGAGCACGACGAGGACGTCGGGTTGGATTTATGCCCGGCATTATTATTATTATTATTATTATTATTATTATTATTATTATTATTATTATTATTATTATTATTATTTTTTCTTTTTTTTTTTATTTTTATTTATTTTTTTTTTTTTACTTAAAATTGGGGTACTGCTGCCGGTGGATGGCGCGGTCAGCAGCACCCGGCGGCATCGCCTACAAAGGGCATGCGCCGCCAAAACGGGAAAATGATAAAAACGACACATATAGACAGGAGCACATAAATGCATTAGACAACGGACAAACATACACATGATAAAATTCACCGATGAGCCCTGCCATCCCAGGGCTTCATAACGAGCGGACAGTCCTTGGTGGCGGTACGCTAAGTACTAGCCAGAACGTCTGGTCACCAAGGACTGAAAACCAACGATGAAACTCCGAGGTGTAAGGGGCCTCGGAGTGGAGAATACTGAGTAAAATATCACAAGATAAGAACATCACAATAACATCACAAAGAAAAAATAAGAAGAAAATCTTATTACGTCATTGGGGAGCCACAGGCCGACCAGCGCCGCAATAAGTAGTTAAAAACAATACCGCTGAAGGGCTGCAACAGCAAGCCCACAGCGGCACAACAAAATATTACAGATAAGAATAAAAAAAAAGTGACGTACCACCTCGGTTGGAAAAGGCCCTCAGTGGTACATCATTAAAACAAAACAGATTAAAAACAATCTTATTAAAAAATAAAAACAACAATATCACAGATTTTAAAAAATTTCTTGCTCTGTGGCACGATTCCGCTCCCCATAGTCTCAACAATTCCGAAATGGCTTCGTCAACACCTAGGAACTCACATGTGTAGGGACAGTGACATCTGATTACTGAGCAGCAGGTACTGTTCTGTCAGACAGCTGATTACTGGGTACATGTGCCGTTCTGTCAGATGTCGGGGTCAACCCACACGGGAGACCGGTATGATGACTAAGCCACGTTCGTCCGAGTCGAGGCTACAGAGAACGGGACAGCGCCACAGAGTATCACAGAAAGTCAATCTGACCTATGTTCGTATTACTTCGACGGGGCGGAAGCCGCCACATCGACGCCCGCGAACGCATCCGTACGAGGGACGACGACGTCTCCTTACTGAGCGAGCTAGCTCAAGCCGTTCGGGCAGACGTCGACTCATACGTGTGGCCAATGAGAACGAGTGCGTCGGGAGCCGCATTCCTACCCATCGAAACAACAGGATCAAGGCCAGGGAAATATCACAGACCGAGACAATACCACCGCAGGCATGAAAACCCCAAGTGGCACAACAAGTATCGCAGATATAAAAGTATCACAGATTAGTTAAACAAAATCACAGATGTAACATCACACATTTCAACTCGTCTGAACGGTCTCGTCGGACTCCGAAGATCACGCCCATGGGAATAGACAGCACTGACGACGCATTGAATTCCGGTCAAGGTACCAATTAAACCAAATCAAACTGACGTAGGCATAACACTCACTCGGGGGATACAACATCGTCCCCTCCACACGATCATTCTTGTCGAAACACAGTACCAGAGCCTCGTCAGCCTGCTAGCCGAAGCTAACAGTTGCCCGCCGGTTACGAACGGGGACGTGAAGGTTGGATTTTAGCCCAGCATTATTTTTTTTTTTACTTAAAATTGGGGTACTGCAGCCGGTGGATGGCACGGTCAGCAGCACCCGGCGGCATCGCCTACAAAGGGCATGCGCCGCCAAAACGGGAAAATGATAAAAACGACACATATAGACAGGAACACATAAATGCATTAGATAACGGACAAACATACACATGATAAAATTCACCGATGAGCCCTGCCATCCCAGGCCTTCATAACGAACGGACAGTCCTCGGTGGCGGTACGCTAAGTACTAGCCAGAACGTCCTGTCACCAAGGACTGAAAACCAACGATGAAACTCCGAGGTGTAAAGGGCCTCAGTGTGGAGAAATCTGAGTAAAAATATCACAATAAAACAACATCACAATAATATCACAAAAAAAAAGAAAATAAGAGGAAAATCTTATTACGTCACTGGGAAGCCACAGGCCGACCAGTGCCGCAATAAGTACTTAAAAACAAAACCGCTGAGGGGCCACAACGGCAAGCCCACAGCGGCACAATAAAATATCACAGATAAGAATAGAAAGAAATGATGTACCACCTCGGGTGGAAAAGGCCCTCGGTGGTACATCGTTAAAACAAAACAGATTAAAACAATCTTATTAAAAAATAAAAACAACAATATAACAGATTTAAAAAAAAAATTCTTGCTCTGTGGCACGATTTCGCTCCCCATAGTCTCAACAATTCCGAAATGGTTTCGTCAACACCTAGGAACTCACACGTGTAGGGACAGTGACATCTGATTACTGAGCAACATGTACTGTTCTGTCAGATAACTGATTACTGGGTATATGTGCCGTTCTGTCAGATGTCGGGGTCAACCCACACGGGAGACCGGTACGAAGACTAGGACACGTTCGTCCGAGTCGAGGCTACAGAGAACGGGACAGTGCCACAGAGTATCACAGAACGACAATTTGACCTATGTTCGTATTACTTCGACGGGGCAGAAGCCGCCACATCGACGCCCATGAACGCATCCGTACGAGGGACGACGACGTCTCCTTACTGAGCGAGCTCGCTCAAGCCGTTCGGGCAGACATCGACTCGTACGTGTGGCCGATGAGAATGAGTGCGTCGGGAGCCGCCTTCCTACCCATCGAAACAACAAGAACAAGGCCAGGGAAACATCACAGAACGAGCAAACATTAAAAAATACCACCTCAGGCATGAGAACCCAAGTTGGCATAACAACTATCACAGGTATCAGATCACAATTTTTACATAAATCACAGACGCAATATCACCTTTTCGACACATCCGAACGGTATCATCGGACTCCGAAGATCACGCCTACTGGAGTATGCAGCACTGGCGACGCGTTGAATTCCGGTGAAGGTACAAGTAATGAAACTCAGGCTGACGCAGGCATAACACTCACTCGGGGGATACGACATCGTCCCCTCCACACGATCATCCTTGTCGAAACACAGTACCAGAGCCTCGTCAGCCTGCTAGCCGAAGCTAACAGTTGCCCGCCGGGCACGAACGGGGACGTGAAGATTGGATTTTAGCCCATCTATTATATTATTATTATTATTATAAACTTTTACGCCAACCTGGTGCTCATTACTCAGTAGGACAGTACTGGGTAACATTCACCTATACTGGCATTATGCAAGGTATTAGGCTCTGTGGAAGGGTAATGTGCCAAACTAATCCGTAAACGTACCGTAATACATTCACGGACGGGCTTGTCACATCACTCCTTATATTGTTGTTGTTGTTGCTTGAAACGAGGTGTTATGCGTCTATTTTGGTGTACACTGGGTCGTACGACGAGACTTTCGTGGGAGCGTAGATGTTGGCTCAATGACAGACGGCTGTGATAGAATGGTTCGTTTTCGTGTCCTCAGAGGATTGGTAGGATTAGGGACAGAGGGAAGGGAAAGGACTGTTTGTCCTTTTGTTTGACTGTTGGTATTATTATTATTATTATTATTATCGTGAAAAATTAACGAAAAACGCGACTACACTTCAAAAACCCCCAGGCGGAGGGAAAAGTGTCCATGCAGCGTACCAGGTCAGGTACTTCTAGGTCAGGTACGTAATGTCCGTCATACAGCATCCCCTTCCTGGTCTTCCCTACCTAATAAATCCCCGAACCTCGCTGCAAAACCATGGCAGTGGGAGATTCGAGGGCAGGTCCAATGGATGTTCGAGGACCCGCTCTAAACGGGGCATGGGCGTTCAAAGGTGTTCATGAACTCCCGGAGAAAGTCGTCTCGTGCGACCGGAGCGTGCGGAGCGTCCCGATAATAACTGCTTTTTGCATTGACGCCGCTAACATGTTGGCATGAGATCTACAAGCCGGAATGATATTAAGATTGCGCACAAAGGAGTTATGCATACCCCCCAGACATCCGATTATAAGTACGACCAAGCGGATAGTATAGCCCGGGTACAGTTGTCGCAGTTCATGTATTAGATCTTGATATTTAATCCTTTTTTGCTCCTCCTTTTCGACTATGTTAGTTTCCGCCGGAGCAGAGAACTCGATAACATACATAGTCTGAGATGTTAAATCTTGGAGCACAACATCAGGCTTATTGGCGTTCAATTGCCTGGTAGTTGCAACCGGCATATTCCAAAAGATCTTGCATTTTTGGTTGGCAACAAAGGATTCTACTTCCGCAGGATCGTAGGGCAAGATTATTATTATTATTATTATTATTATTATTGTTATTATTATTAATTTTTTTGTGAGTATCACCAACTAAGGGCATGCGCCGCCAAACATGAGAAATATAAACATACATAAAACAGACCGGAACACAAACGGACAAACATACACAAATAAAAATCCAACGATGAACCCTGCCATCTCAGGGCTTAAAGAGAGCGGACAGTCCTTGGTGACGGTACGATAAGTACTAGACAGAGCATCCGGTCACCAAGGCCTGAGGACCATCGCTGCGACTCCCTCCGAGGTGTAAAGGGCCTCGGAGTGGAGGGACCTGACTAGGAACACAGAAACGACTAGAAAAAATATCACTAAAGGTATCACAGATAAAACTTATTGTGTCACTGGGAGGCCACAGGCCAACCAGTGAAGCAATAAGGAGTTAAAACAATACCTCTGTAGAGCCATAACAACAGGCCTACAGCGGCATAACAAAATATCGCAGAGAAAGAACAACAAATGATCTACCATCTCGGTACATCGTTAAAAAACAATAACAAAAACAAACAACAAGTATTAATAACAAACAGTATCACTAAGGGTGTAAAAAGCTCTTAGTGGCATAACGAAAGACTGAAAGTACCCTGCCAGACCAGCTGGAACAGGGTATTGTTAATAAATAAGACAAATACAAAATCGCGAAAACACATAAAATAAAATCACTGGAAAATAAAATTTACTATTGGGGGAGAATCAAGAGATGTCTTTGATAAAATTGGGAGATGAAATGCCCCTAAAGTCTTTGAAGAAGATGCGAATTTCGGAGAAATTCAAGCATCTTTCTTTCAGAGACAGCATCATAAACTAAAGCTTCGGCTACATTATTCGGGAGCTGCAACCTTCGACGCAATGGCTCAATGGTTACATATTCCTCAACTATATGCCTCACGGTCAGTGCCGTCCCGTAGACGGCACACCTTGGCTGATCCTCACCGTATGGCCCAAGCATAAACGCGTCAGGGCCAGACTCTCTCGCCGGCTCAGATTTAAAGGTACCGGAATTCTTCGGACCTCAGGTTTCACCTGTCTGAGCTTGGCCGTGAGGTTGTCCCACTCTCGTTGCCATTTATGTTCGATCGCCGATCTAATGCACACTCTCAGATCCTCTGCGCGTATGGCAATGTTCTGTGACTCTCCGACTTCGGCTGCATGACGTGCTGCCTGGTCAGCGAGTTCATTGCCAGGTAATCCAGAAGAAGGCCGGAGCATGTAGAGGTACGTTACGATGTTTTGCACCAGGGGATCGGTTGTATAAGAGTGGCAGATCGCTTGCAACGCGCCCAATGAGTCAGGGTTAATGAGGAATGCGAAAAATCGCAAATAATGCTGCAGTATACACAATGGCCTGGGGAGGAAGTGACCAAGCGTGAGGGTCGTCACGAATGATGGTGGCACCATGCGTAGCTGTTTTGGAACCATCTGTGTATATGCAGAGACAGTCAAGTTCGCTAATGATCTCATAAAAGCGGGATCGATCTTCGAATGAACTGGTCTCCTCCTTGTTGAGACCAGTCAGATCGAAACGACACCTTACGTTAGGGATCAGTCAAGGGGGTACTTCCATAGGACGTTTGGGAAACACCCTGGCGAACTGTAAGTTGAGACTCTCTCATAACTCCTGTGTTCGAACGGCGACTGGTCGACTTATGGTGGGACGTCGACCATAGGCCCTTGTAAATGGTATCTGAATAGAGTCGGGTGATTAATATGCGTAGGTGTTGCATATACCCCTGCTGTAAAATTGAGCAAGAGACGCTCACGTCTCAATCGCAGCGGAGGCAGACCCGACTCTACGCAGAGGCTCATAGAAGGGCTCGTTCGAAATACAACGTACGGGCATACGACTGGCCCTCGTAGCCAGTCGTATGCCTGCATGGTGAACAGGATCTAGGAGAAGAAGCGTAGACGCCCGAGGGGTGCAGTAAACAATGCGGCCATAATCAGTCCTAGTCAGAACTAGCGATTGATACAGGGGAAGAAACGACTCCCGGCCCGCACGCGTGTCCTTAAACATTGTTTCACTATTATTTGTAATTATTTAATAATTCACAGAGTTAAATCTTAAAAAAAACTAAAAGTGAAAACTAATTTTTCTATTCAAAATTGCTGGAATTTAGCGTTTCTCGAGAAAAATAAGACACTCTCGTTTCGCCAAAATTCGCTAAAATAATATTGATTTATCCCAATCATGTAATTCGAAAAGATATTGCGAAATCACTTAAGCATGTTGATTGTCCTGCGACAACTCGCAGCTAAGGCTTGGAGGCGTGGGCGCCACGTAAGTTGTTTATCAAATATGAGTCCTAGAAACCTGACGCTATCCACGCACTGAAGATTGGATCCCTTTAAAGTAAGAACAGGATCCGGATGTGCGCTGCGCTTTCTGCAGAAGTGAACCACCGATGTTTTGTGTGGAGAAAAACGAAAGAAAAACGAAAACCAAGAGCTTCTGCAGAAGTCACCACTTCGTTGATGCTTTGTTGCAGCCGTTGTTGGATATCCTCAATGGAATCGGCTGCATAGAAGATTCTGAGGTCATCAACGTACAAGCAACGACGAATTGGGGATAATGCTGCAATATGACTGACTGCAATGGATAACAAGGTGACATTAATGGTGGAGCCATGAGGAACATCATTCTCCTGGGAGTGGGCCTCAGGGAGCGGGACGTGTCACCTACCCGGACACGACACGTACGGTCAGCCAGAAAACTCTTAACGAACTGTGGGAGGTTACCTTTCAAACCCCAGTCGTGCAGCTTCTTGAGAATGCCATACCTCCAGGTCATATCATAAGCTTTCTCCAAATCGAAAAACACAGGCACAAGGTTTCCTCGTTGTCGGCGGCACCCACATTGACGTTTGTGGGATTCCAGCCACCAGACGAGGCGGTTGTTCACCATTTTTTCCAATACCTTGCTGAAACCACAAGTCTAGGATATTCGACGGTAGCTAGATAGTTGCGATGAATCTTTACCCTCTTTTAGCAGCGGAATGATGGTAGCTTCTCGCCACTGCGGAGGGTAAACGCCTTACCAAAAAATTTCGTTGTAAAGATCCAGTAACCTACACTTACCAGGTTAAGGCAGGTTTCGGATCATGGTGTAGAGAATCTCATCAGGTCCAAGGGAAGTATCCCCAGATCTCCGAAGCACCTCCAGTAATTCTTGAATGGTAAACGGATGGTTATACTGGAGAAGTTCATCAGAGAAAAAATCTAGATCATTTTGCTCATGTTGGATCTTGATCTGCAGGAAGTCTGGGTCATAATTTTGGGAGCCACTGACGCGCTCAAAGTGCTTAGCTAAGCAATTAGCTATTTCTGCGCGTTCAGTAATGTTCCGTCCGTTGACGATGAGAAGGGAGGGCATTAGTGAACGGGAAGATTTCCCTGTAATGGCCCTCACTCTTCTCCATACCTCCGAAGTTGTAGTGGAGGTATTAATGGCCGAAACATATTGCTCCCATGGTAGCCTCTTTTGTTCTTTAATTGTGCGTTTACAGCGTGCTTGTGCACGCTTGTAGGCTATGATATTTTCCTGCGTGGGGCGACATCTGAGTTCGGGGTACGCCCGCTTTTGCTCGGCAACTGCTACACTCACGACTTCATTCCACCATGGTAAGCGAAGTTTAGGTAGAATGTTGGATGACAGAGGTACACTCTTATGTGCTGCTTCAATGACACTGGAGGAAATTTGCTCCACATCATCTTCTACGTCTCCAGTCAGCTCGAGTGTACGGAATGAATCGCCGTACATGTCCCAGTCAGCTTGACGGAGACGCCATCTCGGCGAAGACGATTGTGGAGTCATCGGCGTGGTATTGCTTAAAATAATAGGTATATGGTCGCTACCGTGTGAGTCTGACGCCAGCGTCCACACATAACGGTGCGCCATAACTGGTGAGCCAAGTGATAAGTCGATAGCCGACAACTCACCGGTTCTTGCATTAATAAAAGTACTTTGATCGGTATTCAACAAGACCGTTTCAGACTCATCAAGAAAACGTTCGATAAGTCTTCCACGGGCGTCTCTTGTGCTACAGCCCCACATGGGACTGTGAACATTGAAATCTCCTAGTAACAAATGAGCAATTCCATGTATAAACCGATCACCCAAAAATGGCATGTTCGCCAAATTTAATTTCCCTTCGTATATAATAAGTTTAAGATGTGCTGAGCTATGGACTCAAATATTATTGAATTATCTTTTATTTTATCGGAGTTCTAATTATTCAAAGTTGCGTTCAAGGTCACAAAATGGGGATTTCCCAAAATATTTTAGCAATTTTTTCAGAGTCTAAGAATAATTAAAAAATGATTACATGTACCATTGAATGTACTTTACATATACTTTCAATCAGACCGATTTCCATACCAATATATGCACATATTTTGAAGTAATCGCAAGTTTTATTTTTTTCTTTAATCGCTTCTACTGAAAATACCTTATCCTCGATTTTCGAGTACCGCGTTGTAGAGGGGACTGAGTACTTTCATTTAAAACATAAAATCGAAAATCTAAACTGAGGTAATATTATATTATAATTAATACTTTATTTTATAATTTAGTTAAAAAATCACGTATTTTTTAAAACTAACATAAGTTCTGTAAAAACCGTAAAACTCAATAAAAGAAAGAGAATCGAGTACCAAGTTGTAGAGGGGACTGAGTACTTTCATTCGAAAAAAGAAAATCGAAAATCAAAGGTGAGGCAATATTGTAATTAATCCTCTATATTATCAATTAGTTAAAAAATTAACGTATTTTTTAAAACTAAGCCCCGTAAAATTCGTAAAACTCAAAAAAAACAAAACAAGAAAATTAAGTACCACATTGTAGAGGGGACTGAGTATTTTCATCTATAAAACAGAAAATCGAAAACCAAAGGTGAGGCAATATTATGATTAATCCTTTATATTATCATTTAGTTAAAAAATTCACGTATTTTTTAAAACTAAGCCCCGTAAAATCCGTAAAACTCAAAAACACCAAGAAAATCGAGTACCACGTTGTAGCGGGGACTAGTACTTTCATTTAAAAAAAAGAAAATCGAAAGTCAAAAGTAAGGTAATATTACAGTTAATACTATATTTTATCATTTAGTTAAAAAAAAAACTTATTTCTTAAAACTAAGCCCCGTAAAATCCTTAAAACTCGAAAAAACCAAGAAAATCGTGTACCATATTATAGAGGGGACTGAGTACTTTCATTTAAAAAGAGAAAATCGAAAATCGAAGATAAGGTATTTTCAGTAGAAGCGATTAAAGAAAAAAATTAAATTTCAATATATGTGTATGTATTGGAACGGAAATCGGTTTGATTGAAAGTGTATGTAAAGTACATTCAATGGCACATGTAATCATTTTTTAATTATTCTTAGACTCTGAAAAAATTTATAAAATATTTTGGAGAATCCCTATTTTGTGACCTTGAACGCAACTTTGACTAATTATAACTCCGACAAAATAAAAGATAATTCAATAATATTCGAGTCCATATCTCAGCACATCTTAAACTTATTATATACGAAGGAAAATTAAATTTGGCGAACATGCCATTTTTGGGTGATCGGTTTATACATGGAATTGCTCAAATATGGACGTGATAACTGTAATGTAAGCTCGGTCAAATCTTCGACGTTCCAGTCGAAATCTGATAGGTAGACCGAGCATATTGTGAATTGGGGCGGTTTCGTAAAACGAACTGCAATAGCTTGTAAGGGGGTGTTTAAAGGGTGGTGCCGGAAAGGGACGCCATCTTTGATGATGATGGAAACACCCTCCCCCCCTCGCTCTGATGTCTGGCTGTATGTCGTGTCGGCGGACTGTATGGCTGTATGGTGTTTAATGTTAAATTGTTCCGCCGGCTTCAGATGTGTTTCTTGTAGACACACGCACATAGGTGTGTGCTCAGCCAGAAGCATCTGCTATTCACAGTAATGGTGCTTAACACCATTACAATTCCAGTACAGTTCCAGTACGATAGCCATTCTTGTTACTATTTGGGTTGCTCCCTAAGAAGTGTGGCTACTTCCTAGATTCACCTTTAGGCCATCCTTTTTTCCTTTTTACCACTTTCACAACGGCATCAGAATTATCGGACTCTGTAGCCGAGGTGTTGATATAAGCGTCGGACTTCGGGCGCTTTGTACCCGTATGTACCGACGCGGTCTTACTTTCTGAGTCGCTCATCAGTGTTTGGATAGAGCGACTCGGGAGAGGGATGACCGAACGTTCGAGTGTGCCTGGTCGGGATGACCGCTGTGCTAGCAGGGCCGTCTTTGGTGGAAGCGGAATGAATTCCGCCTCCGAGGTGGATTTGGAGGGTCCCTTTTTGGGGGACCTTGGTTTTGCCACCTCCTTCTCGCCCTCACTGTGGCGCTTTCTTGGTGGTGTCTTCCTTGGTGATGTCTTCTTTTTAGGAGAAGACGTCACAATACGTACGACGGGTCCCTGAGGGGTGGTGGTAATCACCCTCTTGGCCTTAGGGACCTTGGCTGACACAGCAGCGGCTGTACTGGGTGTAGGTACAGATACACCCACAAAGCGCATGAGACACTCTTGCATTTTCTGCATATTCACCTGCATTTGTCTCATAGCTTCCTTTATTTCTCTAATTTATCTTGTTTTCTCAGCCGCTGTAGGGGCGGGGGCCGCAACAGCGCGTGCATAACAATCAAGAGCTGAGCGACGAGGCGTATTGCTTAGAACCTTCCATATTGCCTCTGGATAGGTTAACTTCTCCAGGGCTCTCAACTCTTGAATCGCGGATTCTTGTTTAAAAATGGGGCAATTCTTCGACTTACCCGAGTGATTACCCCCACAGTTAATGCATTTAATTGGTTCGTCACATGGTCGTCCTTCATGTAACGGCCTTCCACACATAAAAATCTGTTGCTCTATGTTACATCTTTGTGAGACGTGGCCGTACCTTTGGCATCTGTAACACCTCATTGGTGCTGGGATGTACGGACGCACATCCACTTTATTGAAAAGACCAAGAATCACTTCTTTAGGTAGAGTGACCCTGTCAAATGTTAGAAGAATTAAGGGGGACTCAGGATGTTTATTCCCCCTGTTTTACTTTAGCCTTTTCGGTTCTATTACCCCCTGTGGAGACATCTCCGATACTATCTCTTCTAGGGTACAGTACGCTAAAAACGGATACATAATGACGCCCCTGAAACAGTTTAATACACCGTGAGGCGTCACGTCTACCGCGTACTGTCCTAATATTTTTAGATTTTGTATTTTTTCTGATTGTGCCGGCAACCCATTGCCCGCTAGTTTAGCATCTTTAACCTGCCCAATTCCATCTTTCACTAACTTTTGTCTCGATTTTACGTTACCACAGGCACCCTATACAAGCGGAGTTTAAAACTGAAAAGTAGTAAGTGTAACTTCAATCTTATCTTACAGTTCTTTCTAATGATACCCCACACGGTATGGTACGATAAAAGAAATTTTCATCTCCAATTTCCAGTACGGGATAGAACCATAAAAAATTTCTTTCCATTTATATTAGTTGAGATTCACATTTGCAGTATGCACATGCAAAATTTTATTCTTGTGACAAACCGACATGACGAATTTATATGGGTCCCGAGATATTTTCTTCGGAACCCTAAAAATTGAGACCATATGCAATGCGTCGTTACGATGACAGTTTGCGGTAGTGTTACTAAAAGGTATAGGTTACGACATAGGTATTTCAAATAAAGGTATAGGTTACGACAGATAAATTTGTTATTAAATTTTTTAATACTTATGAATAATATGTATAAATTCAATAGTTATTTTTGTTGTAATTAGTGAAACAATTTATATCGTCCATTTGATTGCGCTTTGACGTTACTGCATTATCTATCTGAATGTATTTGAAATTTGCCATTGCATTTCTGCTTCACAAGTTTAGTTATTCATCAACTATTTTATAATGATTATAATATTACAGTTCTGTATATTTCCCTAAAACATCAAGGCGTATACCACGTATATGCAAAATATTAAAAATATTTTTTGCAAATCGTTATTAATTTGGTTCAATGTTTTATTAAAATACGTAAATACTTATTTAAATTAGGCTTGTATATGGAAGATATATTAAATTGAATACTGTTGTGCCATCTGTTGTTGAAAGCAAGTACTACAATAATATATTGTATAGGTTGTTAGCGTTGCTTCAAGGAGATTTTTGTTTGTTTCTTATAAGTGAAACTTTTAAAATTTGAATAAAAAGAAATTTTTTTTCAAGTAAGAGTAATTTTTATTTATTATTTCTTTAAATTGCATTTCATCGAATAAATCCTTTTTTCTATAGGTTACTTACTCTTTCTAGTTTTAAACAAATTTTTAGAGAGTGCACTACTGTCGCCATTATATTTATTCAGTAATCGGAAAACACAAATACAGAATAATAAAAAGCAAAAAAAATTTTGGGAGAACATCAAACAAGAAAAGTTAGAGAACATCTAACTTTTAATTAAAATTCCACGGAGAATGAGGAAGCATTAGTATATTTGACTTCAAAAACGAGGAGTTCTCAATTCAACCCGTATGTTTTTTTTTTATGTGTGTAGACCGAATTCTCCCACATTTCTGGGCCAATTCTCCCTATTCTTGCGTTGAGCAATTTTTTAACCATCTTCAATAATATGAATAATTATACCAATTTTAAAATTCGTATAATATGCAAAATATTTCTCTTAAAAGCTTTTGTAACATATTTTCTATTTTATGTAGACCCAATTATCTTAAAAATAATTTTCTGTCAGTACTTACATAGTTTAAAAAATTCTTTGATAAATAATTTGAAAAATTTGTTGATTTTCATTGATTATTTATTTTCCTGTAGTAATTATTACTTTAAACACTATTTATGTTCCAAATTGACACCAAAGTAATGTCATTAACTCGACAATTCCCAGAGTTATTTGGAGACGACAGATATTTTTAATTTTTTTCAGCTATAAGATAATTAAATATTTACATTCTGCTACTACCATCAAAAGGCCAATAAGTGATTTTATGTTTCTCTTTTGTGACAACATTATAATATAAGTCAAACAAATTCATACAGTTTACAATTAAAAATGTCTGTCACCTACAGGTGACACTGGGAATTCCCGAGTTAAGTGCACAAAATTATGATTTTTGGACACTGGTATTTTGGAAACTATTCCATCTAAACGTATGAAATTTGGAATTTTTCATGTTTTTGATAACTTTCCTGGATTCAGAGTTCAGTCCTGTGACGTAATAAGTCCCGGAAATAGAGGGGATCGAAAAGGGCTTAAAATGGTTCGTGTAAATATGGCATAATTCGCATGCAGTGGGATTGTTTGGTGAGAATTGGGCTTGGCGCACTTCGTATACTTATCAAAAATGGTGTATTAATCAGTGCTTCATTGACAACAATATATAAATATAATGGTCGTAATAAATATGCCGTAAAATAGTCAATTTACCCGATTTTTTTCGGAAGGATAGAGTGGGGAAATCGTAATGAATTTTTTTTACGATTAATACCACTATTTAACAATACAAAATTTTTTTTTTTATACATTGATTTATTTTTTATAATTATTATAATTTTTTGAAAAAAGTCTATAAAAAAGGACGGTTATTGGTGCCCACGATTGCGGCCGCAATTTTCATTTGGAAACAAAAAATCAAATAGATTATCAATCTGTAGGTAAGCCTCTATGTACCTATGGAAACTTTATTATTATTATTTTTATTTTTTTTGAAACCTTCCTATTTTTCCACACGGAAAACTATAAAAAATTTTGTACTTTTTATTCAAACCGCCGCCATTTTTTTAAGTTTCAAAAAAAATGCATAGGTATATAGCGGCTTACCTACAGATTGATACTCTATTTGATTTGTTGTTTCCAAACGAAAACTGCGGCCGCAATCGTGGGCACCAATATCCGCCCTTTTCTAAAGACACTTTTTTCAAAAAAATATAATAATTATAAAAAATAAATAAAAATGAATAAAGAAAATATTTTTGTATTATTAAATAGTGGTATTAATCGTAAAAAAAATCATCCCCATTCTCCCATCGTATTCATCCGAAAAAAATCGCCAAAACTAACTATTTTTCGGCAGATTACACTGTGATGGTACATTTATTAGTTGTTTTATTAGCGGCTTTGCCTACTTCGAATAATAAAGGGTCTGGAACCATTACCATAGGTGAATTTGCCCGAGAAATGAAATTCAACGATATGTATGCGATTGTGTAGCTTACAATTAGTGCAAGAGTAAACCATACGTATGGATTTTTCCTCAATATCTTTACATTTTGCGGAGTTATAATACCAAATACTAAAAAATAGTGATCTTATTCAAACTTTTTTTCCCATAAACTATTACAGATAAAACGATGAAACAAAATCCATATTGTTTGCTATGTCTAGTACTTTATTATATATTTTTTTCATTTAAAATGGACATTAAATACCCTTTATAAAATATGAAAAAAAAATTCATTAGATTTTTTTAGCTACTTGTACAAGAGTGACCACTTTCTTATTACTACCAAAAGAAAGCTCGCACCTCCCTTCTCTCACCTCCCTGAATTTTATTTTTGTCAAAAGGGTGTAACATACTGAAAAAAAATAAAAACATATATATTTGGTGATGTTCATGGTATGTGTATGTGCAGGTACAGGTCAACAAATCTGACTTTACCTCTTCAAGGTCATTAAAAATGCATTCTTAAAGAAGTGAGATGGTACTTAATATAAAGAAAAAATGACCTTGAAGCGGCAAAATCAGATTTGTTGAACTGTACCTACTTGTTTTTGAATTATGTTTTTAAGAAATATTTTGAATGAATAAATGAATCATTGAATGTTTTTTTTTTTTGTTTTTTTTTTTGTTTTTGTTTTTTTTTTTTTTTTATTACATGAGAATCTGATGCCTGCTCTACACTCTCGATCGAAGTTCCTCGACGAAGTAATCGCTAAAGTTGGCTGAAGTCGAAATACCATTATAACACCAGCCACGAAGAACCATGAAATGACCTTCTACACTCTCGTACTCGGTCCACTTTGCGAGAATTGAGAGTAGGCATAAGGAATCTAATATGTTTTATGTTCAAAATGTAGACTCATTCCACATAGGAGTTTTAAAAAATAATCAGCTACGAATCAAGAACTAATTTTTTTCATTGCTTTTAACATACTTCTCAAGTCTACAATTTTAAATACACTGATGAAGTTAAATACATCACTAATTGATCAAGTAAACAGTTTTAGTTTACCTAACGGGTAAGTAAAAATGTTAGTTGAATTTACTTGCGAAATAATTGTAGAACTGAGTAATACGTTAAAAACAATGAGAGAAGTTAGTTCTTTTTTCGTAACTAGTTGTTTTTTAGAACTCCGATATGAAAAAAGTCTACATTTTGAAGATAAAACATATTAGATTCCTTATGCTTACTCTCAATTCTTGTAAAGTGGACCGAGTACGAGAGTGTAAAAGGTCATTTCATGGTTCTTCCTGGCTGGTGTGCTAACGGTATTCCGACTTCAGCCAACTTTAGCAAGGAACTTCGTCGAGGAACTTCGATCGAGAGTGTAGAGCAGGCATCAGATTCTCATGTAATAAAACAAAAACATTCAATGATTCATTTATTTATTCAAAATATTTCTTAAAAACATAATTCAAAAACAAGTAGGTACAGTTCAACAAATCTGACTTTGCCGCTTCAAGGTCTTTTTTTCTTTATATTAAGTACTATCTCACTTCTTTAAGAATGCATTTTTAATAACCTTGAAGAGGTAAAGTCAGATTTGTTGACCTGTACCCGCACATACACATACCATGAACATCACCAAATATATATGTTCTTATTTTTTTTCAATATGTTCCACCCTTTTGACAAAAATAAAATTCAGGTAGATGAGGGAAGTGCTTGCGAGCTTTCTTTTGGTAGTAATAAGAAAGTGGTCACTCTTGTACAAGTAGCTAAAAAAATTTAATGAATTTTTTTTTTCATATTTTATAAAGGGTATTTAATGTCCATTTTAAATGAAAAAAATATATAATAAAGTACTGGACATAGCAAACAATATGGATTTTGTTTCATCGTTTTATCTATAATAGTTTACGAGAAAAAAAAGTTTGAATAAGACCACTATTTTTTGGTATTTGGTATTATAACTCCGCGAAATGTAAAGATATTGAGAAAAATCCATACGTATGGTTTACTCTTTCACTAAGCTACACAATCGCATACATATCGTTGAATTTCATTTCTTGGGCAAATTCACCTGTGGTAATGGTTCCAGACTCTTTAATCAAAAATATTTTAAAACCAAATTAAAAATTGTAATGAGGTGGCCTGATAAGCATTGTCATTAGAAGGTATGTAATAAAACTTTATATAGGGCAAATAAAAATTATTTAAGGCAATAAGTATCAAAGAAGACTTCTTTACGGGAACCTTTTTGTGAAAACAAAAAAAGCAAACTAAACCGTGTTTTAAGGCATTACGTCACCTTGTGAAAAATATATATATATTTTTTTTAATGGCTTAAATGATGTGTTAATATTTCTAAAATCATACTCAAAAGGAATTATAATTGAAGACAAATTTTAAAAATTGTTGGAATTCGATTTCTAAAGTGACTGAAAACGTCGCGTAACATTTTGGAATCTCTCAGCTTGGTCACAATTCTTTTTCATTAGGGGCCATCGATAAATTTCGTACGTAAACAAGGGGGCGGGGAGTAGTGACCTAGCGTGATGGAGCGTGACGACGGAGAGGGTGGGGGTCCAAGCAAATGGGATGTCACGTTTGAAAAATTTATCTTATTGTTTGCTAACAAAAAAAAAAAATTATAGTCGGCGAATAAAAAAACTCAAATTACAGTTGGTGAACAAAAAAAAACCATTTCATTATAATATGTCTAATCGACTCCTTAAGGAAGGGGGTCTAGGTCTGTGTGTCATAATATTAGATGGGAATTCGACAAAATGTGATACAGCGTGAGGACAGGGCGAGTACGGGTTAAAAATGGTCAAATTTTGCGTGACGTAGTTTATGGATGGCCCCTTGATTTTATTACCTTATTTCGTTACTTTTGCTATAATTTCATAAATATAGCTCAAAAATGATAGTTATCGATACACAAAATTAACTATGGGACCAATTGATGAAGTCAGTAGGGTACAACCGTAAAATTTTTAGAATAATGACGTCACAATGGTTCAATCGCCAAAATGGGAAGTATTATATCCAAATCATGACATATCCAAATTAGAAGTTATCGAGATCAGGGATCAGTTGCCAAAATTCGAACAATTAATTACTTCATTTCCATACCCCCAAAATTTGGCTCAGGACATTTGCCAAAATTTGAATAATTAATTATTTTATTTGCATAAAAAATTTTCCATGTTCAAGTATTCACATACTTATATACATATTAAGTAGTTACTTTTAGAGAGTTCTAGATCCACCATCCCACCATCCGACTTTTTTGAGCGACCTCGGGAGACGGCAGCTCGATCGGGGCGGTTCTAGAAACCTCTGGCGGTGGGTGGAGTAATGTGAACGAAAATTTTTCTAGCCTAAGTGAACCTAAGGAAATTTTGCCTAACCTAACGGAACCCAACGGAACTTGATCTAACCTAACAAAATTTTTTCTAACCGAACCGAACCTAAGAATTCAAAATTTCCCTAATAGATGGCGCAGCCTCCTTCGAGCCCTGTAAATTCACTACTAGATGGCGCTCGTAGTCTAGATAATAGCGATCCCTGTGTGTAAGTTTGATAAATTGTCAACAGATGGCACCGAAAATCGTTTTTGATGGTTAAAAGATGGCGTTGCTAGTCTGAACCACTGCGAACTCTGTACCTTGATTCATAATTTTATCATATTTTTATCTGAAAAGAGGTTTAAACTCGTATAAATTGTCAGCCGACGTCATTAGAAGGTATACTTATATTAATAACGGAGATTTCTGTCTAATATGCAAAAATGAATTTTATCATAAGATTGTATATTTTTATCTGAAGACAGGTTTAAACTTGTATAAATTGTCAGCTGACGTTATTAAAAGGTATACTTATATTAATAACGGAGATTTCTGCCTAATATGCAAAAATGAATTTTATCGTATGATTGTATATTTTTATCTGAAAACAGCTTTATACAGGTTTTCCTCTAAATAAAAACACATTTCTTTATTTTAATAAATTTATTTTAAAAAGAAATATTTTACAATAAATATTTAAATGTTATTACAATAATATTTGTATATGGATATAACATTTTCCATGGCGCAAGTTGCTCCAGAATGATGGCCGCATCGAGGGCTAGTGTATGTTGATGTTATGATTCCCAACTTGGGACAAATTGTTATTTCTTCAAAGTTCATGATGGGCGCTGATGACAGTAGTCGTTTCAAATACCGCACTTTTTCTTCTCCTTTCGTATAAATGATTCGAGTTCCGTGTGGATTGTTTATTAAAATGTATTGTAGTTCCTCGTATTCAATATGTCCATCAATCCAGGAGAACCCATGATGATTTTTCCGCAACCAACGCGCTGTGCGCTGATATTTTTCACTTAATCCGCAAAACGGTATTGGTGATTTGAATACATAGTGTTGTAGTATATAATCTTCACCATAATTTTCTTCGGAAGAATCGAATGTCAACACAGCCAATTCCTTTATGTAGAATTTCCCATTTGTTGCATTTGGAATTCCTTGGAAATCAACAATTGCTGCGTCGGTCTTCATTGTGCGTTGTCTAGAGCGAAACTGTTTGATTTATAATCGGATTGCGGTGTTTTTATACATATTTTGTAACAATATTCGTCAACGGATTATATTGAACCACACGATCATGTAGTAGACGACAGAATGCTGATGTATTCTGTGGTACCTCCTTCAAGGTTTTAAATTCAATTCGAATATCCACTGGTCCACTTTTCAGTGATTCGTTTTCATGAGAACAATCGATGAATATGATTGGAGCGATATTCTTGAATTGTGTTTTGCTTAAAAGCGGTTCATTCTTCTTACAATCATAATATGCTTGTTGAAATTTCGAGTACATGTGATATGCTACTGCATATTTATCATTACTGAAATCCAAATTCAAATCCATGTACGGGTATTTCGCAGAATTTAAATAAACTTTAACGTCTGAAAGTTCACAGTGATCGAAAATACTGGAATCTTTATCTTTTTTATTTCGTCGATCCGTTTGTAGAGCGAATATAATGTAACGCGGTTTTTCCAACTGAGTCGATGTTTTCACCGTCCAAATGTTTTGTCTGGCCGTCGGAATCGTTGGTTGTATATGCATATCCCATGATCGAAAAGTAATTGTAATATCTCGACTATTTTCCACATATTTCAACAACTTCAGTTTCTGTTCATCTGCAACTGTAACGTGTCGAACCATCCATTGAATTTTATGGATATGGAAGGTGATATCATCTGTTGGTGATATAACTGCATCATGATCTGTCCGAGCCCGAGTCAGAATTAGTTGATGTTTTGCATTGATGGTAACTTTCATGTAATGGTTAAGAAATCCAAACATCCGCGCCAATGGTAGACAGAAATTGAAGTAGCCTTTTTCCGTTACTTTAATTGTTTCACCCGGACACCATCCGGCGTTGTAGAGTAGTTTGCTTTCATTTTCGTTTAATGCCAAATAATTGATTAATGTTGTTGTCGGTCCAACGTACTTGCATTGATCGATTTCCACGTCGTTCAGTTCATATCGTATTTCTTCAAACAGGTACGCCAATGAATTGTTGGATAATTCAGCTGTAGTCGATACTGTTTTATCACTCTTCAGCAATTGTCCTTCCACATACAGACAACTTTCGTGCGGTAGCAAGATTAGATCTTGATTTTGACAACAGATTCGAATTTCGTCGCTGTTTCCAAACGCATTTAGAACCGGCGAATAGCAGTGATACTCGATGTTTGAAATGCTCTCATCGAAATCGATTCCAGTATTGATGCTTAAAATGCTGCTCATTTTTTCCTCTTCAGCTTGAAACCCAGTTTTCGTAGAAATTGTTTGTTCTCTCTTGTTAATGGCGGTCGTTGTTGCTTCTTCCTCACCGATCCATTCACCTTGGTGGCAAGTTGTAGACTGATCGGTCGCACCACATTTTCGTCTTTAAATACCAACATATTTACGCCGGCTTCAAATGCAACTTTATTGTTATCGTTTCGCCTTGAAAATTCACTAAATTACCGTCTTGATTCACAATTCGTAAAACTAGAAACGTTATCCGTCTCACGGTCACCGGCATATAAATAACTGTATTCGGTGATTCGCTTATTTTATACCCAGGTTCAACTTGGATCGAAAACGAATAAATATTATGTGCTGGAACGTTATTCAGGTGGCTGTCGCTGTAATGTTAGTTTTAATTTGTATCAGATTCACTTTCATGATATTCGTTGGTTTATCTGAATAGTGGTAATGTTCAGCCGCAAGTTTTCGCTTATTGAATCCCAGTAGTGAACCAATTGTTCATTCTTGATCGAAATGAATTGTTTCCGTACATTTTATTTCACTTTTTAGCGTATTGTTATTTGCACGAAGTATAAGTTGCAGGCTATCACCCGGTTTTCTCTTCTCTAGTATCCTATCTTCTATTTGAAACTCCAAATCTTCCAGATCATAATTGCCGACAGGTATCTCGATGAATTTCACTTCATCATCACCGTAATGAAATAAATTATTTGTTTCGTCGATATTCGGCACTGCGTTGTATGTTTCAAAATTGACTAACCCGCACACATAATCACCCGGTAAATCGATGGGTGGAAAATATTCAACCATTAATATAGATGAACACCACTTAACGTTAATGTTAGCGACATGGTGTCTAACATACGAATGAGAGAAAATTCTATATCACAGGTATATTTAAAGTATAGATGAGAAATGAAACAAAATTATTCAATTAAAACAATATTTATTGAAAATAATTTGTATTGCATAAAAATTCTAGACATAAATGTCCACAGTTATATTGTTCATTGCACAACTTCAGCAGGTGGTGGTAAATTCCCATAAGTACCGAAATATTCGACGTTCTTGCTATCTCTACGCTACCCAATGGCTTCCTGGTCCCGATGAATTATCCAAATTTACGACTCCACACTCCTTTCGCCTTGGATGTTTCGGTATATCATCTCTCATGAACACGTCACGAAAATTTTTTGATTTCGGAAGCGGTTTCGGAAGCAGTCTTACTTTCGACTTCATCGCGTTCGTTACAGCCCAAGCAGCAGCTCTCTCGCCAAGATTTGCGTCCAACGATTTAACTCGCTCCCACGCTTTATCAACTAGAATTAAATCAGCTTTATGTCGATCTTGAATATCTTTAAACTGTCAATAGGCGATGTCGTGTTCTTTGCATGCGACGTCCAATTTGTTGATGTCCGGATCACCTCGTAGCAATCGCTCGCGCAGTTTAGTTCCAGGTCCACAATACTGATATATGAAGTTCAAATGGTAATTTGTTAATTACTCCGTTTACTATACCACAACCAGATCTTTTCACACCGCTTGTCTTCTCACGACTAACCGCTAGTTGTTTCCACATCGACGTTTAAAACTGAATAGGAGAGCATATGCTGTACTATTTATATATGTTATAAATATGCTGCAAATTTACTCAACTTTATTAGTATGAGAAATAGTCTTATTTGACCAACATCAACGATGTCTTCTTCATTCGTTAAATAGCAGGAGACGCTACCAGTCAAAAATTTCGAGTTTTTGTCGGACAAGGACAGCACTGATTTCAAGAAAAATGGTCCACTGCTACCGAGGAGTATTAGAGTGATCATCTGTGGTCCAAGTGGATGCGGCAAAACGTCACTTCTTCTATCACTTATCCAGGATCCTAATGGTGTGGCATTTGAAAACATATACATCTATTCCAAATCATTACACCAACCGAAATATCAATATCTGAAACGAATCATTAAAAGCGTTAAAGATTTGGGTTATTTTACATACTCTAATAACGATGATGTCATACCACCGAAAGAAGCACGACCAAATTCGCTGGTAAAATTCGACGATGTATCTGCGCGGGAGAAAAAAACCATAATAGAAGAATATTTTAGCCACTCTCGACACTACAATGATGATTGTTTTTACTTGACGCAAACATATACAGCAGCACCCAAACATCATGTATGGGATAATGCGATTCTTGCTGTAGTCTTCAAACAGGATGGTCTTAACCTCAGACATATCTATGATGATCAAATTAACTCCGACATGTCGTTCAATCAATTCAAAGAATTATGCAGAGAGTGTTGGCGTGATAACTATGGATTTTTAACTATTTGCAAAGAAGATGATATACGCAATGGAAGATATCGAAACAAGTTTGACCGCTTCTGGAAAGGATCAACATCCGGAAAATGATATAACCAGTTCTGAACCAACCTGCTGACTGCTCCTATGCTGGTTCTAAGCTGGTCTTAAGCTGGTCCTAAGCTGCTCCTAAACTGGTCCTAAGCTGGTCCTGAACTGGTCCTAAGCTGGTCCTGAACTGGTCCTAAGCTGGTCCTATACTGCGTCAAAGAGTTTTGAACTGATTTCGATAACCGGCCTAAACAGTTCTGAACCGGTCTAAGCAGTTTCGAACTGGTCCACCTAAATACGACCAAATAAATACAGCAGTCACATGCGATAGAGCTTCAGTTCTTGAGAAATCGTTCTAGGAAGCAGTCATCGAGATGGATAATTGGCGATTAAAAAGAACATTATAAAAGCGGCAAGCAATATACGTAAAAAATTTAATGCTTTACGATCTGGAAAACTGGAGTCAAATATGTTGCTTCAAAGTACATTGGAACCAGTCACTACTTCGTTTAAAGAAATAGCTACAAAGTTAAATGGTGACAAGAAGAAACATCCTATTAAAGTGGAAACAAAAGAAGAAGAGGCGCAAGTATCGAATGCGTCCACACCTAAATTTAAAAAGAAAAAATTGGAAATACAAACGGCAAACTCCTGTACTTTACCAACAAAGGAAAAATATATTTCAATAGAAGACATTCCAGAAGGTGTTTTTGAAGCATATCCAGAAGAAGAAGAACAAAATATATTTGAAACACCAAAATTCTCCGGATCAGCGCAAAGTGTTGCTCGAAAATTGATGCGAACACCTGAAGATTTGCCAAAAGAGTTTGGACCAGTAGCAAGAAAATACTTACAACTATACCTTCAACCCAACAGCGGAATTGATGTGGTATACGGACCGTACAAAAAAGATGATGAATGGATGATTGGAAATCAATCGTTTCAAATAGCTGGTGATGATATAATAATTGGTGATATTATGTATGAAGGAACACCTGGATTATATGAACTGATTTTCATGAACGCACAAAAAATTGGTTTATATCATACTAAAGATTTAAATGCGTATAAGCAGATTTTAAAGCAAACAAATGCACACAGACGAAATTACAGTCCAAACCAGCAAATAAAAGGTAGCTCGAGTTATAAATACATAAACATTATTAGTCAGTTGTTCCCAGTCAGTTCCGCTAAAAAACATATGCCAAGAAAAATATATGATACAAGAAGTCGCGTCAGCGGTGCTCCAAAATTTGCTAGCGTCGGCGGTACTCCAATATCGGGACATGGTTTGATGCAGTTTAATAATTTGAAAAAAGGCTTCATATATTGGGACAATGCGAATGAACTGGTCAGTCGACTACGGTTACTAATGGCGTCACAACAAGCTGGACACAGCGGTTACAATAACGAAATAATATCCATCATTGAAGAACTGAAAGAAGCAGATATCATCGAGCGAAAATGGACAAATTCGGTCGTGTGCGTAACAGAAACATAACTATTGACAAATTCGGCCGGGTGCATGATAAAAGTATTAAGAAGCAGATTCTTAAAGACATTGGTTTGAAGATGACGCAATCGGGGAACTATGATTTTGGAAAGAGACAACTAACCAATATAAATGCAGCTTTTTACACAGAATAAAATATGGATGAATCGAGAAACCGAAATATGATGTTGGTGATGTAGTTCGCATTAGCAAGCATAAATCTCAATGCGATAAAAGATATCTACCATCATGGACGACGGAACTTTTTAAAATCAATAAGGTACGATTAACCGATCCGGTTACGTATCTGTTAGAAGATTATCATGGTAATCCGACTAAAGGTGGATTTTACCAGGAAGAATTACAAAAAGTTAAATATCCAGACGTATATTTAGTGGAAAAGGTGTTGAAAAAAAAGAAAGATAAAGTATACGTGAAGTGGCTCGGCTTCCCAAGTAGCGCCAATAGCTGGATTGATAGCAAAGACTTGGTATGATATCCCCACCACTATAGGGCATCGAATACGCATGATGGTGATGGGCCGGAGCAGTTGCAGTATCCTCCACCAACATGGAGCAGTATATAATTATGATGATGACGTTTAGATGAAGCAGTTTCAATTTTTTGGCGAAGCAATATCGAGTGAAAACACAACAATGAGCGGAAGTCTTCAACACCATATAATAGTGGAGGAATCCATGGCTAGAACTCGATTGTTAAATAATATGGTGGATAAAGCCATTCAGTTATCTGATTTGGAGATGATCGATCGATAGCATCAAGAGATCGTGATATTTTTTATCCTGAAAAAATAACATCAGCTATTGAATCGGGTTCGTCTGTGGAAACTTTTGATCTTCTCTTCACACTTACTTTTGACGAATCTGATATTGGAAAAGACCGCCTAGATGGATTCGACACGCTGACATACTTTCTTACGTTGTGGATGCGAAAAACGATAACATATGCTCATCCGGAACTGCTGGATCGTACATATATTGAAACATGTGGAAGAACATGGTATTCCTCGATTGTACTTCAATCCAAAGAGCGTAGAAGAAGACAGTGAATTGTTGAAGTGGATCTTGCAGAACGTTGAAAAAGGCACAACCAATCAATCAGCACTCTTGGGCTGGGAAAGTGGTCCAGATACAGGGACGTGGCCGTCGACGAACTTACAAGACTACTTATATATATACAAAATTTTAATTACGAATTATAATATTTAAATTTTTCATGTATTTTTTTTTTCATGATGTATTTTCTGTTTCTATTTTTTTTTTTATTTTTTTCATCATGAATTTTTTAAATTTTTTATTTTTTTTTAAATTTTTAAATTTTTTGTATTTTTTCGATTTTTTAAATTTTTGAAATTACAATATTTTGACATTATGTATTTTATTTTTAATAGAATAAAATTTTGAATTAATAATGGCCATTATTATTATTTTTTTCCTTATAAACTAATTACTTAATAAGTATAACTTATAAAACTAAAACCATGGTTTTAAGAATATTTACAAAATTAACAAAGAAATATATACAAAATTAACAAAGAAATATATACAAAATTAACAAAAAATATATACAAAATTAACAGAAATAAAAATCGTCTATTTTATAATGCCCCTACGGGAGAGTTTTAAGTTTATTGTTGGGTGCTATGAACCGTTCATCATCGTCATTTGATAGTGCGGGCTTATTCACTATGTGTGTGTATAACCGATGTTTTAGGCTGCGGAAGACACTCATTTGTTTATACAACACAGCACTTGAGTCTTTGCTCATTACACAGTTTATGTAGTCTTTAACGTCTATTTCATTTTTCACCACATCTTTCTTCACACCTTTGAGTTTTTTAATTGGGGGCTCATCACTATCTTTGACTACACAGTAGGATTTAGCTTTAACACCGACAAATTGCTTAATTATTGCCTCAGAACACTTATCTTTAAATTTACTGAGCACTTTTTTGTTTAATTGAGGCAGTCCATTGACGTTATTTGCGACATAGTCATTTGTGTCAAAGTACTCACTAATTTGCGGCTTAATATCGATCTAAAAATCGTCCGTTTCTATTTGATATATAAACGAATCAGTGTCCATGTATAATAAATCCACTTTGTCATTATATTTTTTTTTATTTAAAATTTTATCGATGCATCGACATCTAAACAATAATATTTTTGTGTATATCTATAAAGTAAATAAATAGTTAATTAGGTGTTATAACCAGTAGTGTTTTTCTTGAATTAATAGGTGAGTATTTTACATTGTTGTTTGTTTACTATTTTTATTTTTTGCTTTTTTTTTTGTTTTATTTTTTATAATTTATTAAATAAATTTATTTTTTGAAGGTATTTAATCAGATTGTTTTGATCTTGTTCTGGATTTAAGCAGCTGGATAGATTGTTGGCAATCCCGAGCTCTCTTCTTAATTGCTGGTGGGTAGGGCATTCTACCATTATATGCTGGACAGACAGTGTTGTGTTACATATTATACATTGTGGCGGAGGTTCTTTTGTTAACAGGTGTGAATGTGTTAATTGTGTATGACCCAGCCTTAATCTTGTTAATTTGGTGTCAATTTCTCTGTCGTAAGATTGGTAGAATATCCACGGTTTAGTCGACTGTTTCACTATCTTTAATTTTTGGTTGGAGTCGTTCCACTTTTGTTGCCAAAGGTCTTCAAATTTACGTTTTATTTCATTAATTATGTCTTTGCATGGTAGTTGTATATTAATTGGTGGACTCATATTTTCAATCATACTTTTCGCTGCTAGATCCGCGTGCTCATTACCTGGTATACCAACATGTGATGGTACCCAGAGAAAGGTAATTTGCTTTCCTCGTGTTTGCAATTTGTCGTATAGGTGTAACAGTTTAGTTATTAATTGGTTAGTGGGTGAAGGTTTATTTATGGATGTGATTGAGCTCAGGGATTCTGTTATTATAAGGTATTTGTTGTGTGGCTTTTGTTCTGTTTTTTAGTGCTTGTTGTACGGCGGTGAATTCGGCAGTGTATATGGAGCTAATGTCTGGCAGTTTATGTTGCGTTATCTTGTCGTTCTGAACAATGGCATAGGCTACTTGTCGATCTTTCTTGCTTGCGTCTGTGTAGATTTTTTCATATTCTTTGTATTCATCTAGTATATCCCTAAACAATGCTCGAAATGTTATAGGGTTTGTTTCGTTTTTTTTTTATGGATCATTAATCTCGAATCTACATTGATTTCAAATATTTTCCATGGGGGGAAACTAGTTGGATTTTGTTTTAGAACGGATGGAAATTTGAATGAGATGTCCTGTAATATGTTATGCAATCCAATATGGAAAGGCTTCTTGTAGTTAGGGTGTTATTGATAAATTTCTAGGTGTTTCTGGGAGTTCACAATTTTAAAACAAGGATGTTTGGGGAGGGTTTTAACTTTTAGGACGTATTTTGTTGTTAGATATTTAAATCTAAAATTTAAGGGTGGTGTAGATGCTTCTACTTGAAGACTTTCTAAAGGCGTTGTGCGGAAAGCTCCTAATATAATTCTCAGTGCTGCATTTTGAATTGTTTCTAGTTTACTAATTATGTGTTTTTGTTCCGCAGCGTATATAATTGCACTTTTGTAGATGATTGTTTCATTATGTAGCAACAATGGTGGTGGTGTATAGTTTTTCCTTAGTTTAGTAAAGTGTACTGCGTGTGTTTTTGTTAATGAAAATTCGTAGCCAGTGTTTTTAGTCCAGTTTTCTAGACTATGCAAAGTGTTTTGTAAACATCTTTCGACTAAGTTTATATCTTTATTTCTGTAATATATGACTAAGTCGTCAGCAAAAGCATTATTTGAACAGGTTCGATAACGGCCTTATAGATACAGTTTAAGGCAATAAGAAATAGTGTGGAGCTAAGAGGAGATCCTTGTGGAATTCCGGTTTCCATTATTTGTTCTTGTGAGTATGTGTTATTTACTCTTACTTGAAAAGATCTGTCACTTAAGAAGTTACGAATTAAACTCAACATATTTCCGCCTATTTTCCATTCTATTAGTTGTTTTAGTATTAGATATCTCCAAGTTCTATTATATGCGTTTTTTATATCAATAAATACTGCTATTAAATGTTCCTTATTTAAAAATGCTTCTTGTATTTCTGTTTCGAATTTAATTAATAGATCAGTGGTGCTTCGCTGTTTTCTAAATCCACATTGGTTTTTCATTAATAATTCATCAGCTTCTAGTTTCCACATTAGTCTTTTGTTTACAATTTTTTCTAATATTTTGCACATACAGTCAGTTAATGATATTGGTCTGTAGCTTTGAGGATCTGTTGGGTCTTTTTCTGGTTTTAGGATTGGCACTATTGTTGATTTTTTCCAGTTTGTAGGGAATACATTTTGGGTCCAAATATGATTGTATATATTGAGTAAAGTTTTTTGGGAGTTTTTAGATAGATTTTGAATAAAAGGGTATGGAATATTGTCTGGGCCTGAAGCGCTATTCTTATTTGTTTTTGTTGCCGTTGCGTATTCGTGTTGGGTGATCGGTGAGTTTAAGGGCTCTTGATTATGTAGTTGATTTTGTTTAATTAATTCATTTATTTGTATTTCTTGTTGCAACTTGTTTAGTAGGAATTCATGATTGTACTGTTCATTACCCGTCATTTTTACTAATGTTTGAAATGAATGTTATCCAAGAACTTTTTTTGCTTTCTTTTATAGTTCTTTTTGATTGTGCTCTTAGTTTTTTATAGGTAATATAGTCCTCCTCTGTTCTTGTTTTCTTATATCTATTAAAGGCTTGATGACTAAGTTTTAGTGCTGTCTGACACTTTTCATTCCACCATGGTACAGGGGTTCTTTTTCTAACAACATTTGTTGTAGGAATTGTTGCATTTGCGGCTTCTATTATTTTTTTGAGTATATTTCCACTGCTGCATTTATTGATTCGTAGTTAAGCGGATTTATTGGTTCTTTTGTCTCCGTGTATTTTGTAAAATCGACCCAATTGGCGTTTTTAATTTTCCACTTTAAGATTGGGTTATTATTAATGTTGGTTTTTGATTTATTTATTTTGATGATAATGGGGAAGTGATCACTATCGTACAGATTTTCTAATGTTTGCCAGTGGATATGCGGTGCTATGGTAGGTGAAGCGAGTGTTAAATCTATGTTGGTGAATGTTTTGTGCGTTCTATTGTAATGAGTAGGTGTGTCTGTATTGACTACGATTGCATTTTTTTGTAATAAGAAATTTTCTATTATTTTTCCACGATTGTCGGTTCGGTTTGAGCCCCAAATACAATTATGACTGTTGAAGTCTCCTACAATCAAATATGGTTTTGGTAACTGGTTTTCAATGTTTTCCAAGTGTTGCTGTTCGAGGTGTTCATTTGGTGGTATATATACGTTGCAGATACATTTGTAAAATTCTTTTTTGTGTTTTTTCATTTGGATTGCCTGTATTTTCTGTGTTGTTAATCTCTTCTGTGTTGCTGTTTGTTTCTGAGTTGTGGGTTGATGATTCTTGAGCTGGTCTCTTGGATCTTTTCGCTTCTTGTCTTGGCTCGGTGATTGACGTGTTTGGGATATTATTAGATGGTTGTGTTTTACAAGTATTTTCGTGTTCTGGTGTTATGGATAAATTTGTTGTCGCTGAATATGTTCTGGTTTCATTGTTTGATTTGATCGTATGTAGATTAGTTTTTTGTATGGTTGAACTGGTTTCTCCTTGATTTTCTTCAGTTTGTTCTTGGTTGGGTATATCTTCTACTTCTTGTGGTTTTTCTTGACTATTTGTTTCCTTTTCTTGACTATTTGTTTTGTTTTCTTGATTTTGTGGTTTTTTGTTACAGGAAGGGGATGAATGACCTGGAGTGTTACATTTTAGGCAAATTGAGTCGTCTAATTTGAGAAAAATGCAATAATTGTCTCCCTCATAGCTAACAAGTATTGATTCCGGGATATTTGATTGTTCTGAGTGTGACAGATATATTTGTCGTGTAAAGCTACAAATGTGTTGAGGTCTGGGTATTTCCTAGTTCTTTTATTTTGTTAATAATTATTTCGTGTGGTATTGTGGGGCTTATGTTGGATAATATTAGTTTTTTTGCTGGTGTTATGTATCGTCTAGCTCTTAATGTATATTCATTAATTGTTATTGTTTGATGATGGAACATGAATTCATCTACGATTTCTTTTGATTTTAAAAATATACATAGTCTTTTATTTGAAATTGGGCTAGCAAATATAATGTTTTCTGCGCCTATTTTCGCGCTAATTGCTTTTATATAATTAATTAAAGGGATACTATCTATGTTATCAAATAGAATTCCTTGGTTTAAATGGGGCTTCTTTGGCTGTTGGATTAGTGTTGGATTGATCCTACGGGTGACTGAGGAAAAGTTGTCATTTTGTTGTGCATTTGTGTTTGTGTCAGGTGTTGATTCAGTGTTGTGTAAGCTGGTTTGTATTTCTATATTTGTATGAAAGGTATTAAGTGTGGTAGTGTTTGTTGCTAATGTTGTTGTTGATTTGACATTATTTATAATTGTTGCATAATTTTGTTTATTACTAATGTTTGTTTTCGTTTCAGCTAAGTCTTTTGTTTGAGTATTCATTGTGGAGATGGTGCTTGTTTGGTTTGAGTTTTGGGATGGAATTTGTGTGTTAGGGTTATAATTCATAGTTTTAGAAATCTGTACTATAGTTATCAAATATTGAACTAGATGGATCTAACCACCCACACAAGTGGGTGGTTTCTATAATATAGTTTGTAAATTGAGGTTATATTCTTTTGTGATATTAATTTGTATACAAAGTATTTAATAAATAGATAACTTACGATTTTAGGTAAGTTTTCACTAAATATTATCACTATACTATTAATTCACTTTTATTTCACAATTTATTCAATATATTATCAACTACAATATCGCATTTTTCAGGAACGGTAATAGCATGACTGTTAGGATCAATGGATCGTCGACGACTTCATTAAATTTCGGTTTTACATAACCGTAGTGGAAATCGTACATCAAAGTTTTGGATAACTCGAGCACGCTAAATCCTACGTAAATTGGCTTGTCGTATTTCACTTTTAAAAAGTCCATTTGTATGGCGACTAGATTTTCATGAATGATGGAGCAACTGTGGAAATTTGGTTTGCTTATTAAATTATTAGCATCCAACTTTTTACGAATGTTCTCCCACTGTGTGATTAACCGCACATCAACACGCTTGTCGACATTTTCCATCGTTTTCCCGAAAACACTATTATTTTTTAATTTGAAATAATCTTTTTCAAAACTATTTGTGGCTTTAGAACGAAGCTCGGTATTTAAATCGATGTATTTCTTCGGCCACGGGGATTGACTAAACTGGAGCGCACGATGTATTTTCTTTAACTTTAGTCCGTATTTTAAGCACTGTTTTAAATTCCGATAATGGATCACATATTTCTTCTTGTCATAAACATTGGCGGGTAATTTGCTGTTTTTGGATGGATATATGGCGGCTTCATCTGCTCCGGACAGAATGGTAGATCTTGATGATAGTCGTGCAGTGTTTTCGGGTACTCGAGGTCGGCTTCCAAAATGTATCCAACATCGGCGTCACCCGGAACCATTGGTATGTCGATGTTATCCAGTTCGTGTTCTGGGACCCACCGGAAACGTCTAATCGGCAAATGCTGCGACATGGCCCATCCGTACAAGTTGTTCGCATCCAGATATTCGATGTAGGTCGACGGCTTCGTGGAGTCGTAGTCCGATATGTACTTATTGTTTGCTTCGCTAAAACGACCGCAACATTGAGTCAATCCACCACGCATACCCTTTTTAATTAAATGGATCATGTCGATATCCGTTAGTAGTTCTAGTTCTACTTTCGTATATTTCAACAAGGCGTCCCAGCTCAAGCCTGGTGCGGTGTAGTACTGGCATGGATCCAATTTGTATGTATTTAGGCACAGGTTTCGGAAATTTTCGAAAACATCTGCCAATAATGACACGTCCGTTTTCAGATATAATTCCGAATACTCGCCCAAAATTTGGATGTTGAATTCATTCCATACTCGCTGTGCACGTCGGTATTCTTCATCGCTGATACTTGATAATTTCAAGCTGCTGTGGAATGGCGCTTTTGGTGGCAGAGCGCGTTCATTCAGTCGTTCAACAATGTTGACGTATTCGTACGGGAAAATTACTTTTTGTTTGATTAAATTGAAAAGGCGGTCTTCAGGAAATGCTCGGCGAACTGCTCCGGCTTTAAATTTTCAGCAAATTTATCCCAACTGCTCGCCATAAATCGGAACGAATCGATAAAACGCAACTGGATTTTTTTAATTTTGAATTTGTTATCAGATTATTCATCTTCTTCGTCACCATCGTCATCGTCATCCAGATCTTCCACTTCTTGATTGGTGTCGACTGGTAGATATTTTGTGAAAGAAATGTAGGGTTCTTTGTTGGTCGGGATGACATCGATTTGTTCCTTGGAAACTCCAAATTCACAGACGATAAAGTGCGCATCATATCCAGATAAATTATGGAAAACTATCGGGATGAATTTCGGTAGTCTGTAAAGCCGATTACACTGGTTATGTGCGGCACCTCGAAATTCACCCGTTAGATGGTCGTGATCCCGTACACGATCATTGCCCAATTTATTGCCGCATATGGAACATTCTTCGACTAATCCAAATTCTAAATAATCCAGCGCTGTTAATGGCATCATCGGAATCTCCTTTTGTAAAATTTTATGTAGTCGTTGGGCATCTTCTTCTAATTTTTTTCATAAAGATTTTCGCACAGTTCGGCCCGCGGTATGTTTCGAATTTGTTTAATGATTCATCATACGAGCACTTGATGTAATATGCGAAGCTGAATGGTTCGTGGATATGTGTGGTGTTCGTAAACGATCCACCGGGATTCGGTGCGAATGTGTCGCATGGTTTTAATATGTATTCGAAGTCTGCGTAGATCGTAAACGGGACGCGCATCTGCTTGGCATAATTTTGAAATTTCAGAATGCTGTCTTCGCCGGGACTTGGTATTATAGTGCGGACTTTGTTGCAGTCTTCTTTAGCATGTTAGATAAGCCGCTCTTCCGTTCGAAAGAATTGTAGGCATTCATTGCATAACCATTTAGCACCATTGTGCCTTGAAAGTTGACGTCCAAAGAGTCGACTCAGATCCTTTATCCAGTAATAGTGACTGGTTTCGCCATTTTTAATGCCAGCAGGTTAACATGAGTGTTCCTTTTGTTTTTCGCATAGTGCAGCGGTCCAACAATACTCTTTTCTTCTAGCCCATAAACATTGATGCTGATGTTGTTTAAAGATTCTAATAATCTTATATCATTGATCTTCATTGGGAACTCAATATCGTCGAAATTTAAAATTGTCGAATAATGGGGATATGATGCAACTCGATTTGTGTTTTGTTCAACTGGATGTAAAGCTGATGTTATCGCTCATGCGAAGCAAGCCTGGTCTTCATTTTGAATATTAACGACTGCCTTTTTTTCTTGATCCATGCTGGAAGCTTGATATATGATGAAGCCCGAAGAGGATTGTATTTATTTACATTGACTTCTAAATAGCACACTTCCAAAAGCGACCAGCCACTGTTTCTCTCTTGGAATTCTTCGGTCTTACGCACTACAGTCGACACCATTCTTTGGTAAATTTCCTCCATATTGGTGGGTTCGCAAACAGTAACATTTCTGGTGTTGGACGACTTCAAATCCAGTAGTAAATTATCGTCCTTGTCGAATTTCCCATATAATCCAAATAATTCGAAATTAGTTTTAAATGACGTATGCTTCGCCAGTTCCATATGCAGCAGCTGAAGCACATTTTCCTTAATTTCTTGTAAAAATTCTTCAATGGACTGGAAGTACTCGGAACTCTTCACCCGGTAGCTGATTATTCTGGTTTTGAACGCGCTGTTGATAGTTTCCATATTAACGTTTCCAGTACCGCAGCATAATTTATTTTTTTGGGCTGCGCTTCGTAAATGCCCGTTGAATGAAGAAAATGGTATATTCACGTCGCATACTTCGCAACGTCTTGTTCCCCGATCCTCCTTTGATTTTTTAGATGGACCGCCATTTTGTTCACCGGCTACGCGCTTTCTCGAAATAGGACCGCTGCTAGTTGAGGGCTGTTCATGATCAGGTTCGACGCCGATTGAGGGTTGGCCATGTTCATTAGCCTTATGCCGCTCCAGATCACTTCCAACATATTTGCCGCAGTAATCACACAATGACGCCGTTGGATGGAATTTTTTCAGATGGTGATGTAAACTATTCATTCTCGTAAACATGACCCCACACCGACCGCATTTAAAAGATGAGCCATTGTCACCATGTTTCGTCTTCAAATGTCTTGCCAAAGCATTCCGACGGCTGAATCCTGATGTGCATATTTCACACTTGAACAATGCCATTTTATCCTAAATTCACAAAAATATTGTTTAGTTTCGCGAAATATTTATAATTTTGCTTCTAAAATTAAATTTTATTATTATGAACGTTGATTCGATCGAAAATATTTTATTTACGGAAATTTTCTGACACATTCTGCACATTCTAAAATGAAGAAATGAAATTTTTTTCGACATTAAACAAAATTAAAAATGTGAAATTATATTTCCTGGAATTTCAAAAACAAAATTAAATTTAAAAAATATTGGCTGGTAAAAAATAACATGAAATTTTTCTGTTTTAATATTTCTAAAATAACTGTAATTAGTTGTTGCATACAAAAATTAGTAAAAAAATTTTCAAAATAAAAATTAATATTAAATGTTTCTTACTCACCAATAGTGATAAAACAGAAAACAAACAAAAAACACAGAAGAAACAAAAATATCTCAAAAATTTCTTCTTTCACTAAATTAAATAAAACTAACTAAATTAACTAAATATTGAAAAAATGTAATAAAATTTTAGGAAATTAAACTTTGAAATAAAAAACTGACTTAATAATAAAAAAATTCACAAAAAGCAATATGATAGCACGAAACACGTTGTATTCACGAAGCTGTAATATGTAATAACTTTTAAAAGCACTTATCGCGCGTATTTATAGTTTTTAATTGATGATGTCGTACAGATGTGCAGAGAGAACAGGCTCGAACATGTTATGATAGCATAATATGATGCAATAATTTTTATAATTCAATTTGGTCAAGTTTTCAGTTGTTTTAAATAATAGGTTTTATTACTTTAAACAAATTTAGTTAACACTGTGATCGACATTGATGTAATACTATTGTTGAAAATGAATTGTTGAGAAAAATTTTTATTCAAAATAACATGGTCAGTTACCTTAAAAATCAAGATAGGTTGTACTGCATAAGCATACACAATGCATAAGGCATTGCATTCCAAAGCGACGACGATTTCATATGTAAAATGTGCGGAATGTGATGTGTAAGCTATTTTACTATGCGAAAGGTTAATCTTTTGCATTCTAAAAAATCTTTTATAAATATTATTATAACTTACTAATTTATATTTGCATGGCGACATACCAAAATTATTATGAAAATTTAAATTTTAAAAAGAAAAATTATATTTTCAAATATTCATAAAATTCTTTTAAAACGTAAGTAAAAATGTATTCATAATAAATGTAATCACATGAAATTATATGAAACTGGAAATTAATTTTTTTATTATATCGACTGAATAAATGTAATAATAGTACAAATTTTATGAAAAGGTGTCGAACATGTTTAAAACTAGATGAAAATATGCCTTCAGAAAATAATACAGACAGTTTTAATATATATTATGCAAATCCACAGAGGCGTAGGTGATTTAATTTTTCAAAATTTATCAGGATTTTCTGCTTTGTAATCAATTTTGATCATTAATTTCAACTTTTTGGATATTTTTGTTAAAACTGTCAAAATCAAAACTAGTGTCGTCCATTTTGATAAGTGATGACACATTGCATAGCTTGTATAGCATACATGGCATACGTATCTATGCAACGTATGTTTGCTATGTAGGTATAATAGATATAATATAACCGATATAAATTAAAGAGTGGTGGCTCTCGATAACTACCTATTCCCAGGAATTTTTTACCCCTACAGCCCCGTAAGCGGAATGTTATCGAGAGTCTACTGTACTCGATTAACTTAAAATAGAAAAATAACTTAAAATTATGTACTTTTAAGATGAAATTCACTTTGTAATGTTTGAATGTATATATTGTATATTGTATATACATTCATGCAAAATATACATGGGATGTAACTTCATATATACGATAACGTGAAATATGCATTTGTCAGCGAATTCCTCATATGTTTTATAATTTTATGTCGTTAAAAATACATTTAATTAGATATACCTAGTTAAGAGATTATTTTTTATAAAATATAAATTAGAGTTAGGGAATTATTATGAAAAAATTTTACTTTTCCATTTTGGGAAATATTTACCACTAATTATTGATTTAGAGACGGGGATTGAATAAAAAAATCGATTTTTAAATTTTTTTATTGAACATTAAAAATGTTCATATATTAATCTTGTATAATCATACTAGAATATAAATTAATGTTTTAAAGATGGGTATGAATTCAAAAAATCGAATTTTTGTTTTATAATTTTTATTTAATATATGTAAAAATTGATACAATATTGAAATTTTTAAAATACATAGTGCAATTAAATAATACATTTTAAAAAGAATAAATTACAAAATTCGCCATTCAGCACCCCCAACGATTTTGAGAAAGTCCAGCGTTTTTGAATTCCAGTTTATAAGTCAGTCCAATGGGTCCAATATTCATAATACCCAGTTTTGGATTGCTCTGCAGCCATGCCAGCATCTGTTCATTTAAATTGTCGAACCTCGCCGGTAACGAAATGTATCCAATTTCTAACTCCAATATTGTCTTCATTTTCGATGAGTTGAATTTTGATGGTAGTTGACTTGCTCCCATTTTTCGATATATATTTTTAAAATTTCCATATCAGAAAGTTTAATCCATTGTTTAACAGCGCCAAGATGGTTCAATTCGCCCATAAAATTTCCCGCCATTTTTTGAATTAAGTCTCTGTTTCCAGATGAAGCATCAGCAGTAATGGATTCCATTGTTGACAATAATTAGTTTTTAACACAACAATTGAATTTTATGATAAGATTTAAAAACAATAAGATTTTATGTTTTTCACAAAGTTTCGAACAAAATTGTAATTGAAAAGTTATGCTATTGTCTTTTATAGCAGAAAAGAAAACGATGACGTCAGTTATCACACTTTATGTAGTCATGCAGGTTAAAACCTGTTGCTTCATTTTTGCATGTTAGACAGAAATCTCCGCTATTAATATTATTATATCTTTTAATGACGTCAGCTGACAATTTATATAAGTTTAAACCTGTTTTCAGATAAAAATATACAATCTTATGATAAAATTCATTTTTGCATATTAGACAGAAATCTTCGCTATTTGATATCAGTATACCTTTTAATGACGTCAGCTGACAATTTATACAAGTTTAAACCTGTTTTCAGATAAAAATATATAATCTTATGATAAAATTCATTTTTGCATATTAGACAGAAGTCTCCTTTATTAATATAAGTATACCTTCCAATGACGTCAGCTGAGAAGTTTAAACCTGTTTTCAGATAAATATATGATAAAATTATGAATCAAGATACAGAGTTCGCAGTGGTTCAGACTAGCAACACCATCTTTTAACTATCAAAAAGAATTTTCGGTGCCATCTGTTGACAATTTATCAAACTTACACACAGAGATCGCAATTATCCAGACTACGAGCGTCATCTAATAGTGAATTTACAGGGCTCGTAGGTGGTTGCGCCATCTATTAGGGAAATTTTGAATTCTTAGGTTCGGTTAGGTTAGAAACAATTTTGTTAGGTTAGATCAAGTTCCGTTGGGTTCCGTTAGGTTTTGCAAAATTTCCTTAGGTTCACTTAGGTTAGAAAAAATTTTCGTTCACATTACTCCACTCACCGCCGGAGGTTTCTACAACCGCCCCAATCGAGCTGCCTCCTCCCGAGGTCGCTCAAAAACGTCGGATGGTGGGATGGTGGATCTAGTACTCTCCAAAAGTAACTACTATATTATTCTTCAACAACATTTTAACTTTCTTGGCAAACACAAATACAGACATTAAACACAGAGACCTGCATTTTTCGAGATTCACTAAAAATAGCAAGAACACACCAACTCACAAAAAAGGTGATACTCATCATATTAAAAATCGGAGCTATCCTTTGAGTAGTAGCAATATGGGCATTTGGAGCCCTACTCCCCTCCTCCCGATTTTTTGGCCGACCTCGGGTATTTTTGCTGTAATTTGGTGTATTATTGGTGTATCGTCGACAATGAAAAAATTGCGAGAAAAGGGTTATACTTACGGCCCTATAGGAGGCTTGAAAATAAACTCTTAACATTTTATAAGTTGTAAACTAAACCAATAGTGTAACTTTTCCAACAGCTGTATACCAAAGTTAATTATTTAATAAAATTATTTTAAAATTATGTGAGTGCTATTATTTCTTACATACCACAGTCCTTAACTTTAGTAATTCGTTAAAAAAGATCATCGAAATGATTGTTCTTACAATGAACTATCCAATGTATATTTTCAGAGCTATTAAAATAGGTAATGTTTTTACTTGCTCCTGAATATATGCAATTAAACTGCATTGTCCTGTTGACATCCTAGCACAATAGAACATATGTGTAAACTATGTAATTCTTACCAATAAGTATTTACCCATATTATTAATGATTTGTTAATTTGAAGTATCGTTTGAACAGTAATGATATAAAACTGTCCAACAGGAAAGGGTTAATTAATTGAATGCAGCTTAACTGCGAAAAAAAAAATAAAATTTCATACTCCAAATTAAAGTTTTCATCCGCTCTTGAAAACGACGACAATTATTTTACTTTCCACCCTGTATACGTATTTATTCTTATGGTATAAAATTACATAAAGGAATGCCACGTTTTTTTTTTTTGCATTAGACATAATTTTCAATTCGTTTGCTTAGAAAAATATTTGTCTGCAACTGATAATTTTTAGGTGTTTTTTGTAAGAAGAATAGTTTTTGATTTTGGTTTGCATTAACTTTCAAAATTTTATGTGTGCTAGTGGAAATTTAATTATTTTCTTTTTTTAGGATTGATAAAATTTTAATATGGCTCTTCTAATTTCCAAGTGCACTGACAAAAAAATCCATCTAGTTCAAACATAGAATAAAATTTATAATAATATACAATACATATTGAAATGTAACAATATGCGAAAACGTTTATTCAGCGTTGATAACAGATTTCGTATTTAAGATAAATTTGAATGTTATTACAGCTGTTTACAAAACTGTTTAGGTATGTGTAACAAGCTGTTTAGGTATATGTATATTCAACTAATTTTTAAATAAATTTAACAAAAACAGATACATTGTTTAGATAAATATAAAATAATAAAAGGAAATTTTCTTAAAGTATAGGGAACATTGTACAATTAATTAAGACTAAGAAATATCTATAACGAGAAATTAATGTTTCAAAACTTCTTTAAGATAATCAAATTAATTTTTCAAAAACTACTTTAAGATCATTACATATTAAGTTTTTTAAGAATAAGATTTTTAAAATTTATTCATATCGTAAAAAATATGAATTTTAACGACGTAGAGACTTTTACTTTTAACAGAGTACTGTATAGATCGTATATTTCACAAATTTATCGAAGTATGTATGCCTTTATTAAAATTCTGGCATGTATTTTTATCGACTTTTTATTAAAAATGTTTTAAACTGCTTGAGTGCTTTTATTTAGAAGTAGAAAGATTAACGCAACATTAATTTTTTTATTTCTATAGAAGTGTTTCTTAAAAAAAATTTTTTCTAGAAAACCAGAATTTTCATTTTCATATCAATTTGATTGCTCAGTTTATAAAAATATGCTAGTTTTATCGATGACCAAACATCATACGTTAAATGATAAGGTTCTTATATTATCACACGATATCGCGTGATTGATTATATAGTAAAGTAGTCATATCATGCGATACCATGTGATCGATAACGAAAGTTTTAAAACAATCGATTTTTTTTTTTTACATTTTGTACAATATAAATGTATGTAATTTAAATTTTTTTAACAGTCATTAACGTCATAAGACGCCGAATAAAATCTTACTAAATCATATATCATATCCAACAAGCAAATAATGTGTTTTAAAACAGAACGCCAATATTACCTTTACAAAATTTTTTATTAAAAAAAAAATACACACTTAGATATTTATAACGTAAGTATGTAACGATGTTTAGCTGATTAATATGTATTCTGATATTAAATAACATTAAAAAATGTACATATAGATTAAAAAAATGTACAGAGTGATACATTTTTGTAAAATTTACGAGTATATATGGTGTACCATAATTGTAAATGGAATTTTTATATATACATGAGGTTTAAGGTATAATATTAAAAATTAGTTTAAATCTTTTAATGACGTCAGTAAACATACATACGACTTATTTAAGCAAGCTCGCACCTATAAAACCAGTTTTATCTTAAAGAAAACATTAGTTACTGAATTCTAAGCCCAACAGTTTGACTCTATACATCGCGCAATGGCGACCGACGCAGCAATTGTTGACTTCCAAGGATTTCCAAATTCAAAAAATGGAAAATTCTACATAAAGGAATTGGCTGTGTTGAAATTCGATTCTTCCGAAGAAAATTATGATGAAGATTATATACTACAACACTATGTATTCAAATCACCAATCCCGTTTTGCGGATTAAGTGAAAAAGATCAGCGTACAGCTCGCTGGTTGCGGAAAAATCATCATGGGTTCTCCTGGATGGATGGACATATTGAATACGAGGAACTAAAATACATTTTAATAAACAATCCGCATGGAATTCGAATCATCTATACGAAAGGTGAAGAAAAAGTACGGTATTTGAAACGACTACTACCATCAGCGCCCATCATGAACTTTAAAGAAATAACAATTTGCCACAAGTTGGGAATCATAACATCAACATACACTAGTCCTCGATGCGGCCGTCATTCCGGAGCAACTTGCGCAATGGAAAATGTTATATCCATATAATAATATTATAAATGTAATAACATTTAAATATTTTTATTGTAAAATATTTCTTTTAAATAAATTTATTAAAAATAAAAAAATGTGTTTTTATTTAGAGGAAAACCTGTATAAACCTGTTTTCAGATAAAAATATTATAAAATTATGAATATATAGAGCTCCCGGTGGTTCAGACTAGCAACGCCATCTTTTACCTATCGAAAAAGGTTTTCGATGCCATCTATTGACAATTTTTCAAACTTACACACAGGGATCACTATTATCCAGACTAGCAGCGACATCTTATAGTGAATTTACAGAGCTCGAAGGTGGTTGCGCCATCTGTTGACAATTTTTCAAACTAACGCACAGGGATCGCTAGTATCCAGACTACGCGAGCCATCTAGTAGTGAATTTACGAGGCTCGAAGGTGGCTGTGCCATCAATTAGGGAATTTTTGAATTCTTAGGTTCGGTTAGGTTAGAAAAAATTTTGTTGGGTTTTGTTAGGTTAGATCAAGTTCCGTTAGGTTCACTTAGGTTGGACAAAATTTCACTAGATGTCGTTAGGTTGGAGACCAAATTTTGCTCCACCCACCGCCGGAGGCTTCTAGAACCGCCCCGGTAGTTTTGCCTCCTCCCGAGGTCGGCCAAAAAATAGGGAGGAGGGGAGAAGGGCTCCAAATGCCCATACTACTTTGTACTTTCTTAAGTGTTTGAAAAAATAAGTTGCAGTAGATTGGATTCATTTCTAGAACGAAGTAAAGTATAAACCCTGGTACAGCACAGTTTTAGAAACAAGAAACAAACCAGGACGGTTATATTTGAGATCTAGTTGTAAGAAGTAGATAGGTAATACCAAGTTGATATTAACACTTTTATTCATGTAATTTCTTTTGGGTACTTAAAGAATATAGGTAAAATTAATTTCAATTTTAAACCAGTATCCCAACAAAAGCTTTAAATATGCCGAAATATATATTTAGGTAATTATAAATAATTCTGCTTATATTGGATTTGTAAAATTTCAATTCGTTTCCGTAGATACTGCTCCCGAAACATTCGGTTAATGGTCTAAAATTGAAATTAATTTATGTAATATTTTTCATCGACTTAAGGGGGTCTAGACGGTCAAATTTTAGGTGTTTTTCCAGGCGTAATAAATAAAAAACCTTAAACATTTTTATTATCGGTTCTTTCTGTCAGTTTTTTTATTAACATTTTAAAAGTACAAAAAAATTAAAAAGTCAAAATTGAAAAAAGTACAAGTCGGCAAAGTAGGGAGTCAAAAAAAGCTGTCCTCGCGTTGACATGATTCCGACCCCCTCGGTGATCTGAAACATAAAATTTTAGTGAATTCTTAAAGAGTAAGGATGTTACGTTATATTCGTTTGACGGGAGTGATTTGAAAAAAATCTATTTGGAAAAATGGCGTCTATGTAAAAATAAAAGCTTTTTTTTTCATCGTTTCTTCAATTTAAAGAATTTTTTAAAAATGGTAAAAAAAATTTTCAAAAAACCCCTCGTTAAACGAATTTTGAATATATTAAGAAGCTCTGTACAAAATTCAAAGCAGTTGGTTTACTAAAACTTGAAATATCATGTCAACCGTTAACCAAAAAACATATTTTGGAGAAAAACGAGTATAAAATTTGAAGTCTCTTTTCGGAGAGTTATTAATAATTAGACTTTTTTAATCAGCGATCCCTGCCTGGTACAATGTTCCTTCCTCTAAACTTTAAAAAAATATGCAAAAAATCGATTTTTTTAAATTTCTAGATCAGAATACCACTTTAAGCGCGCTTTAAGTAGTGTAGTTTTCTCGGTGAAAATTAGACTAAAAAGAAAACTAAAATCCCTGACGCACCAGCCTGTATAACGCAGCGAATTACAAATTTATGGCAATAAAATCAAAACACATACTATAAAACTTGAAAAATACTAGCTCTCTATAGTCTATAACTCGTTAAAATACAGCCTTTGAAGATGATCGACATTAACATTTAGTTTATTTTATGAAACTTTTACTAGATTTACTTTAATAGCCAAGGTTCTACGTAGATTTGGGTACTGATTACTAATAGTTGCTACATAATTTTGTGTACTTATTGCTAGCAATAAATGTACTTTATATTTGGATTGGATTAACAAAAAATATTTGCTAATGTTAACGATTCACTGCTTTTAAACCTATTTAATTGAAAGTAAGAAGGGGTGTCTGATTTATATTAACGATAAGACGTTTGTGTTTCATATAAATACGACTGAGACCGTTTGTTAAAGCACAGCCAGTTTGAACAGTCCTAGTAAGAACATCACTAGGAAGTTTAACATTTTTAGAAAAATCAGCATGAAGATCTTTCTAAGTACAAAATATCTACTTAATAAATTTCTAACACTGACTGACTGACAGACAACGCACAGCCTAAACCGTTGGGTTTAGAAGAATGAAATTTTGCACAGGAGTTTCCTATGTAACGTAGGTGCCCACTAAGAAAGGATTTCTGAAAATTCGCCCCCTAAGTGGGTTAAATAAGGAATGAAAATTTTTATGGAAATTCGACATTTTTGAAGTTAGCTATATATAAAAATATGTTACTATGACTATTCAAATAAAAAATATTTTATACGCTGATTGACAGACAACGCACAGCCTAAACTGTTGGGTTTAGAAGGACGAAATTTAGCACAGAAGATATGTATGAAGATTGATCTTTAGGCTTCTATTTATAAATAAAAGTCAGTTGTGTAAACGTTTCTGGAAATTTATTCCCTAAGGGGTTAAAACAGGAAATGAAAGTTCATCATTTTTGAAGTTAGAAACGTGGATATTGATTTAGGCTTTTGAAGAACATTAAAAGTGAGCAGAAAGTGAGTACCTAATAAAAAGATGTTGTCGATGGGAAATCCCATCGGGTATACGGCTAGTGTATATATAAATCAATATTAATTGTGCACAGACATAAAAAATATCTTTGATATCTGCTACTTTACAGGTTGCCTTATCGTGTCTTTTGGCTGTTGTCTTAGCTAGGTAAACTATCTACTTAATAAATTTCTAACACTGACTGACTGACAGACAACGCACAGCCTAAACCGTTGGGTTTAGAAGAATGAAATTTTGCACAGGAGTTTCCTATGTAACGTAGGTGCCCACTAAGAAAGGATTTCTGAAAATTCGCCCCCTAAGTGGGTTAAATAAGGAATGAAAATTTTTATGGAAATTCGACATTTTTGAAGTTAGCTATATATAAAAATATGTTACTATGACTATTCAAATAAAAAATATTTTATACGCTGATTGACAGACAACGCACAGCCTAAACTGTTGGGTTTAGAAGGACGAAATTTAGCACAGAAGATATGTATGAAGATTGATCTTTAGGCTTCTATTTATAAATAAAAGTCAGTTGTGTAAACGTTTCTGGAAATTTATTCCCTAAGGGGTTAAAACAGGAAATGAAAGTTCATCATTTTTGAAGTTAGAAACGTGGATATTGATTTAGGCTTTTGAAGAACATTAAAAGTGAGCAGAAAGTGAGTACCTAATAAAAAGATGTTGTCGATGGGAAATCCCATCGGGTATACGGCTAGTGTATATATAAATCAATATTAATTGTGCACAGACATAAAAAATATCTTTGATATCTGCTACTTTACAGGTTGCCTTATCGTGTCTTTTGGCTGTTGTCTTAGCTAGGTAAACTATCCTCACCATAGCTATCATTATGGCGGACACTATTTCGCACCAGCACCACTTGATCACAAAGGTCGCGCTATCGATACACCTGACGTAGCTGCATTGAAAGCAAAACATTTTGAAGCCCATGCTGAAGCTCAGGCACAAGTTTATGAACATGGTGGTTATGGTAATGGAGGATATGAATTAGGAGGTTATGGAGGTCATCAGGGTGATTATCATGGACCAATCCATACTCCCGTCATCGGACCACACGGTGTACCATTAGACACCACAGAAGTAACAGCCGCCAGACAACACCGTTTACAAGCACTAACTGAGGCTGCAGCTAAATCACATGGTTATGGTAATGCAGGATATGGATTAGGAGATTATGCAGGTCATCATGGTAGGTATTATGGACCAATCCATATTCCCATCATCGGACCGCACGGTGTGCCATTAGACACCCCAGAAGTAGCAGAAGCCAGACAACACCATTTACAAGCACTTACTGAGTCGGCAACTAAATCACATGGTTATGACTATGGCCATGGATGGTAACTTCATGCTTTCTAATTTGTAGTTAATACTTTTTTGTACTTTTGTACTTGGACACTTTAATAAAATAGTCTTTATATAATTTTTTTTTTAATATTAATATTTATTATCATGCCTTAAAGTTGTACTAGCTGTTGCCGTCAACCAGGGGCAGTTTAATATAATTTCGAAAGTTTTTGGAATTATATTTTTCATTATGTTCTGAAGCGAGGTTTTTGTGTATAATCAAAATATTGGATCTTTTTGTTACAATAATAAAATTTTCAAAATATATGTTATAAAATTTAAAATAACTAATGAGGTCGTATCTCCGTATTTTAAAAATTTGTCTAATGCAGATCATCGGCAGGATATAAATCCTAACTAACTAGCTACTAACTAACTACCATTAAATACCTTCTTACCAATATTACCCGTGAAGGAATACGTGGAATGAAATTTCCATCCCTACTTTTCAATACGAAAAGGTACCTAAAAAAGTAAGAGAAAATTTTTCCCACTTTTTAACTGAGATCTTCGCTATGTCTAAATATGTGAAAACTATAACGATAACATCCGATAAAGAGAGGTACAAACGGATCACTATCGAATGCTGTTTTCAAAATTGGAATATTTGAAAAGATAATCAAGTTTACAGCTCCAATACTCTCCGTAACCAGAAGTGCGGGACCGAATCAAATGCCTTTTTATAATCAATAAACGCTGTGTACAGGTTACGTTTTCTCCCTTTCGCTTGTTCCAGTACTACGGAGTCAATCAGAAGCTGCTCTTTGCAGCCTTGTGACCTCTTTCGACATCCCTTTTGTTCTTCTGTCAGTATGGTGTTAATCTGACAATGCTCTTGATCTTTTCTGCCAGACAGGACGTCAAAATCTTATACACTGTAGGCAAGCAGGTGATAGGCCTATAATTCGCAGGATTTTTTGTATCACTGTTTTTAGATTTCATGTATGTGATACCCTGCGTTAGGAACTTCGGTGTCAGGTTTGGTGTTCTTATAAATAGTGTAAAGTGTTCAGCGAGATACTTGTGTGTTGATGTAAAGTGTTTGAGCCAGTAGTTTTGTATGTTGTCGATGCCAGGTGCTTTCCAGTTATGCGATCTCTGTAAAGCTCTGGAGACGTCCTCTGTAGTAATGTCCGTATAGGGCATCTCCGGAAGATGTTCGTTATTCCTGCACTCTGTATCGATCCAGCTGGCTTTATCATTATGGTCAATGGTGTTGGATCATATATTCGCCCAGAAACTATGGAGTGCGTTCTTCTCCGGTAGACCATTACTGTCAGTTACCGTGTTCGTTAGAGACTGATAAAACCGTCTCTCGTTTCTGCTGAACGCTTGGTTTTGTCGTCTGCGTTCAGTACTGGTCTTATATCTTCGTAAGCGCTTCGCTAGTGCTGTTAATTTTTGGTGAAGCGTATCTCTGATCTCTGTGAGTGTTTTATTGGGTTCCTCGTATTGTGTGTGTACTGTGTGTTTGCGTAATATGTCGTGTATGTGTTTGTTGAGCCGTTTGGACCTCGTACCCTGTTGGTATTGGGTGATCCTGCCGAGGTTGCATCGGATGTTGCTGATGCGTTTATTTAATCGTGTTTCCCAGGCAGGAGTTTTGTGTTCCTTCGAGTTGTGCGCTACAGGTGGTGTTACATCGGACCCGTTACAACGTATAGCTGCAACGGCTCCACAATAGATAGCTGTGTGTAACTCGATAAAATTGTCACAGGTTTCTACATGTTTAGGCAGTATTATATTATTTAATATCTCAACGATCTCAGCCAATCTACGTGAGGTGTGTTGTTTAGGCAACAAGTACCTATGTGTGGGGTCCGTCCCTTCAAATTCAGTAAGCGCTGTGTTAAATTCCAGTTCGATCTTTTGCAGTAGGGTGTCATTTACTGCTGTCTCATGGTGGTCAGGCTCATTCTCGACAAGTTGTTGAGTGTCGTTTTGTGTGGGGCTCTCCATTTCTGGTGGGCCGTCGTCCTGACTTTCTTCATTTTGAGTAAATTGATGTGCGACTTGTGTTTTAATCGTGTTTATGAAGGAGGAAGGGATAAGGTTATTGGTAAAAATGACACGTTTTTGGTCTGCCAGTCTCTGTTCAGTTACGCGACTAAGGTGAGGGTAGGTGCGCGCGAACTTTTGATGTAATTTCGTACGGTAACCAGTTTTGTCCGTTTCAAGTCTAGTAACTTGGAAGTATGTGCGTACGATGAATTTATTCAGTTCATCTGTCCATTGCATACGCACACGCTTCTTACCAGCTTTAGTGGTCCCCAAAGAATGCTCCGAGGAAATACTTAAAGTCGGCTGAGCCAAAGGTGTTGGGGGCTCTGTAAGTAGGGCAGTAGTATTTTGGCTGAAGGTGTTATTACAGCTGACAGGTGGCTGTCTAGAACCCAGCCTGTCGTCACCGCGATCTAAACTGTCACATTCAGTGGTGACCCTGATGCGCCCGGTCGCTCCACCGGCAGCGGCATTTTTCCAAGGCTTCTTTTTTGTAGGCTCCATCCTAATGGGTTGTCCTTTTAGTCGCCTTTTACGACAAGCAGGACTTACTGTGGGGAAATTCTGCAAAGTGAAGCCCCCACCCACAGGGCGTTTATTATTATTATTATTATTATTATTATTATTATTATTATTATTATTATTATTATTATTATTATTATTATTATTATTATTGTTCGCAGTTGTGCTATGACTCTTGCCACTGAAATACACAAATTCATATTTAAATAAGGTTGAACACTTTCCACTGGAGTTAAGTCCTTATAAATATAACAGTAAGTAGAATTTTGTATGCGTTCCCAATCTTCTTGTTTTAGTTGATCGGCTAATTTATCTAAAATCTGGTTAAAGTTTTGGTTTAATAGATAAGCATCTTGAGCTGCCCAAATATTCCCAAACCCTTGATCAATCAGAATATTTTGCAATTGTTTAGCCCAGTTGTACCTTGCTGGAGTGTCTGCAGCCAGTTGAACTAATCTATTGTAACAAACTTTTGGTAGTTGATTTTGTCCATTTTTAATTCATTCTTCTTTTTCTCTATTTCATCTTGTTTCCACCGTTTTAGTTTACTTTAAATGCAGTCGGCAGACCCGAATATGCCAAAAATAAGCTACCGAACCGATTCTAAAAATTTTCTCACTGCTAGAGAACTAAATTATTTTAGATGGATACAACTATGCTGCACAAAATCCGTTCGGGTTCTTGGGTCCCAAAAATACCAAAACTAATTACCCAGCCGATTTTAAAAATTCTTTTACTCTTAGAAAGCTAAACTATTTTAAATAGGTACAGGTCTTAGATGAGATCTGCCAATGCCCAATTTTTGGAAATTCGCTATGTTATGCAGATGCTGCGACAGGGGTATTTTATTTTAAAATGGAATACCAACGCTTAAATCTATCAAATAGAGTAAAATTTAGTCGAGAAATTAATCCAATTACTTTTAAATCAGATAGTCTAGGCTTCTGTACCTACGTATTAATTAACACTATGAGGCCCGAGCACTTTCATAGTAAACTTCTCCGGAAGCCGGCAATATTTAAAAAAAAAAAACTTTATAGAAACAAATACATAAAATGAAATGATTCAAACACTGAGTAGATTCAGCACAATTCAACATGTATGTGTAAAACTGTAAACATACGTACGTAATACGTACATATACACTGACATTCAAATCAATTATATTTTTTATGTATTTTTTGTTTATCTTAAATCTTTTTATACATAGAAACCAAAAGAGTAGTGTGTGTTGGTATGTATTTGTGTGAGTAGGAACACATCCGTGTGATGAATGATGATAAACATCGCACACATAATGCGTAACCAACTAATCAATTAGTCATTGATCGCGGTCGGCCTCTGGGGATGTTTGGTTTGGTTTCGCATGCCGAAGCCATGGGACTAAAAGTGTTAATTAATAATTTACGTAATACGAAATGAAACAAATCGAAACGAAATTCTAATGTAATCATCATATTCAAATTTTAATAGCATTATATGTAATTTCCACACCTTAAGACTTTTCCGCTTTGTGTAGATGCCCATATTGATAGTTGTAGGAGCACTTCAATTTTGTGCTCTTCCTGGTACTCAAGGGAACACAATTTTAAATTTAGATTCATTTTTCTCGACGTTTTAAAAGCATTTGAGTAAAATTTATTACGGATTCAGAACTTAGCCTCCTAGTTAGATAGCTTCTTTGGAACCTCACAGCCTTGAGAGACAACTTTTTCCCGATCGCGATAGAATTTGTACAAAATCTAGCGAAGACTCATCAAGCTAATTATTTTTGGCATTTTCTGGATCTGCAGGTCCGTAGAAGATAATTTTAACCTAACCCTCAATTGTCCCAGAAGTCTAATAGCATTTAAGAAAAATATAGTAAATATCAGCTCAGCCGTATATTTTGGATGGACCTAACATAATATAGCCTATTTCCATTTAAAATAGTTTAACTTTCTGATAGCGAAAATATTTTCAAAACTGGTTGTGTGGTTAATTTTTGGCGCTCTCAATACTTATATCTTTCGAGGTCGTGGCAAAAACTGTCCTGGATTTAGAGGAAAATGTTTCTCCATTTTTAATATATAACATTTTTGTATAATACGTATCTTACTTTTGTCAATAGCATCTTCGACAATTTCTATATAATTAATAGGTAAGCAATTTTTTAGGTTAGGTAAGCATTAATGAGGTTCGGTTAGGTTACACAAAATTTCCATAGGTTCGGTTAGGTTAGACCAAATTTCCTTAGGTTCGGTTAGGTTAGACTAAATTTTCCTTCACATTATTCTACCCACCGCCGGAGGTTACTAGAACCGCCCTGATTGAGCTACCTCCTGCCGAGGTCGCCCAAAAAGTCGGTAGGGGGGAAGGAGGTTTCAAAACCCCCATAAAATAACTACCCGAATGCTACCATGGCACTCCCGACCCAGGTTGGGCCTTAGGCAAATTCACCTATCTTATCCGCTGGGGACTTTAATTGACCTTGAAAATTAACCTTAAGGTCGACTTCAAGGTCACCATCAAGTGCATCATTTTGAACTCTCCAACTTTGGTCCTAAGCACTTTTTTTCAGAAAATGCATCATTTCAGACATAATTAACCATAATTGTTTTCACTGTCAGGGGTTGAGGGGTGTAAACAGCGTATTCAGCCAAAACAAAAAAACACGTATTTAATATTTTTCCTTATTTATCCTTATCTCAACATTTAAATAAAAAATTCGTCAAGTGCGTGTTTTTGACACGCACTAAGTAATGTCATCTCAGTGAAAGTGTTAATTTATGATTTTTTGGCTTGTTTTTTAAGTAGAGTGAGAATACAGTCCTCTTGCGTTTATTCAATATATGCATGTACAACTCTATAATTATTATATTATATGGTTCCCCACTATAATCACGCAACGAGATTAATATGTCATCCTTCGGTGACATAAAAAATACGTATCAAGTACAAACTGTAAATCAAGGACTTTCCTAGGATCAAAATGAGGAAAACTAGTTGAAACTCTTTCGCTGTTTTTTCTTAAAATTATTAATAATGGGACAGCTTCTAAAAATTGTTATCTTTGTCTAATAACTTATTTTAATACACACAGAGTCATCTTTACATATTTGTGATAATTACATACTTACCGACAAGCCCACATAATTCACAGAAAAAATTATATACATATAGAATCCTATCAAAAATAGGGCCATATTGCACATCATTGTACTTTCTCCCCAACCGTAAGATGGCTCTCAGTGTCCGTTTTTTCGCTCATTTTATACCTATTCGTTTCGTCATAGTTCGTCCGTTTCCGCCATTTCAACAAAACAAAGGAGGACGTATAAGGCTGTATACACAATCAATAAAATAAGATTTAAGATTTAAGAAATAAGATTTAAGATTTAAGGAGTACGCCATCTAGTGACGTTGAATGAAACTGTTAACTTAACTGCTCATAAGTAAATGTATTTTGGTATTTTTGTACATCAGAATTCATGAAAAAGTAACGTTCGTGATGACTATTTTGTCACTAAGTGAAAAAAATCACGAATTTTGACGTAAAAAAATACCTACATATTTATATCTATGACCAGTTATGTTAAAGTTCCATTCAACATCACTAGATGGCATACTCCTTAAATCTTATTTCTTAAATCTTAAATCTTATTTCATTGATTGTGTATACAGCCTAAAACACGTGAAACACGTTTTAGCGTTTTACACACAGATCAAATACACTAAAGATAACTATCTCTGTACAACGGTGCTAAACCACTATTTACATGCCATCTCTCGGTCCGGATGAAATCAAAATTTTAGGAGCGCGCGTTTGAAATACCACTACACTCAAATTTCATCTTACATTTTTACTCTTATACGCATATTTGTGATTGATATTTGATTTAGTTACATTGAAAAAAAAAATTATTTTTAGAAAAGTACTGCAAACGAGGTATCTGAAAATACAATCTAATAAAAAAAAAACGATGATATAATAAATACGTTATCTTTGTAATTTTGTGTTTCTAATAAAAAAATCGTAGTTAATATTTTTTAAACCTTTATTTATTTCTAATTTTTATTATATACATAATTAACTTAAATAAAAACAAGTCAAGTGCAAGTTGTACTTGCGCTAACAGTGTTCCGTACAATCAGTTGTTTCTAGGAATTTTTTATAACGAGATATGAAGGTGGATAAAATATTTTTCCTAATAAATGAATTTTATTCCTAAAGTATAACCTATTTTTTGATTTCAGAACGATCGTGTTCGTATGTGTCACATCGTGAACGTATGTGTCCGGACTGTTATATTTTACGAAGTTTTAGTTATGACCACTGATTGTGAGGAACATTACTTAGTGCGTGTCAAACACGCACTTGACAAATTTTTAAAGCTGCCACCTACAGTTTTTTGAAAATTTGACAATTTATTATTGAAATAATAAAGAATGTCCTGTCGAATTTTGAAGTCGATCTTGTTCTTAGTTAGCGAGTAAAAAATTTTGGAAGTTACACTTTCACATAGGTTAACACACATTTATATAAAAAGCTGTATCTTGACAGTCAGAAATGTTCGTTTTACAAAAAATATGCATAGCAATTATCACAGGTTTATGAATACCTGCACCAAGTTTCAAAACAGTCTTGTTCTTTGTTTCTGAGATAAAAATCTTTATATAAGTAATATTAATATTAAAGTTATTGAAAATTGTAATCAGCCGCAGTAAATATGGCAATATTGCTCTATGACAAAGAAGCGATGATGGCGCGCACAATTTGAACATAGTATTACACTTTTATAAAATATACACTTTATAAAATATATACTTATATGTTTATACACTTTTATAAAATTATTAATTATAATATTTTTCTTTTAAGTTAAGATTATTGTTATTCGTTAAAAATTTAAGATATGTATAACACATTTTCTTTATTTCATTTTCTAACACATTTAGTACATATTTCTTTATTTTGAGTGACACGAATTTTGTTATTAATTTTGCTTTATAATATCGTATGTAATTGACTTTTTTGCTATTTTTTTCATAATGTCCGAACTTTTAAAAACTTTTAAAATTCACTGTCATTATTATTTTGTATTTTTTTTTCATAATGACCGAACTTTTAAAAACTTTTAAATTCACTGTCATTATTATTTTGTAATTTTGATTTTTTTGGAGCATCGTTGTTGAGAAACTAAACTATTTAAATTTCACTAACGACAAAATTTCATTAACAAACAGTAATAAATTATTTAAACTTTTTGGTTAGGTTAACATTCAATTCAACATCAACATTCAAAAACCATAGAACACTAGACGCAAGGGGTCAAACTAGAATGTCTACCAAATTGTGCCCGCTGTAATCAATGAGTGACGTAATACAGCACCCTTACAATCACAACACATGATGTATGGACACGAATATACGAATGTGTTAGTAATATATTTTGATGATTATATATGACGGGCCGGAGGGAAAAAGGGAGCAAGTCACATTTTTTTGAAAAATGAGTTATTGATTGATTGTTGTAGTTCTTCAAGAGTATTATCACGTGTTATAACAATTTATTGGAAAAACGGGTCAAGTCACCTAAAAAAACCCGTTCGCAACTAGAGGCAAAGAGGGAAAAAGAAATTAACAAAATTTTTTAAGAATGTGTAATGAATTTTTTTTTTATTTTAAACGAAAAGCGTTTTTGAATGTGAAGTTCTCATTATGATTAAATATTATAGAGACAACATATTGTTGCATGCCTGGGAAAAAATCGAGAAGAACTGAATCAATTCAGAAACTTTCTTTCCTATTAAAAAGCGAGACAATTTTAACTGGGTATAAGGTATGTTCTATGAAGTACGCTAGGGTCCTGTTGCCCTAAAAACACCAAAAATAAACTATCCAACCGATATTTAAAATCTTTTCACCGTTAGAAAATCAAACGGTTCTAGACGGCTGCCGGCTATGTTGTATGAGATTTGTCAATGTTTTGCAGAGTCAATGTTTTATAAAAGCGCCAAGAATAAACCACACACACAGTTTAAAAATATTTTCGCTATCAGAAAATTAAACTATTTTAAATGGAAATCGGCTATATTATGTTAGGTCCACCCAAAATATACGGCTGAGCTGATATTTACTATATTTTTCTTAAATGCTATTAGTTCTGGGACAATTGAGGGTTAGGTTAAAATTATCTTCCACGGACCTGCAGACCCAGAAAACGCCAAAAATAATTAGCTTGATGAATCTTCGCTAGATTTTGTACAAATTCTATCGCGATCGGGAAAAAGTTGTCTCTCACGGCTGTGAGGTTCCAAAGAAGCTATCTAACTAGGAGGCTAAGTTCTCAATCGGTAATAAATTTTATTCAAATGCTTTTAAAACATCGAGAAAAATGAATCTAAATTTAAAATTGTGTTCCCTTGAGTACCAGGAAGAGCCAAAAATTGAAGTGCTCCTACAACTATCAATATGGGTATCTACACAAAGCGGAAAAGCCTTAAGGTGTGGAAATTACATATAATGCTATTAAAATATGAATATGATGATTACATTAGAATTTCGTTTCGATTTGTTTCATTTCGTATTACGTAAATTATTAATTAATTAATACGTAGGTACAGAAGCCTAGACTACCTGATTTAAAAGTAACTGGCTTAATTTCTCGACCAAATTTTACTCTGTTTGGTAGATTTAAACGTTGGAATTCCGTTTTAAAATTACAAAAACAATTTATTACTCATTTCTTATTATTTCATGTCGATCCGTATTCCATATCACTATAGTTTTCATTTTGCTAGACTTATAAATATAAAATTTTACAGATTACACAGAGAAGTAAAAAATCTCAATCTATAACCAGGAAAACTTTTCCGTTTTATTCTTTCGTATTGATTTTATCCCACCTTTTATACTGCATATGTAAAAATAATAAACTAAAATAAATTATGTAGGTAGTGTTTCTGTTAAACAAAAATCTAAAATACGGAGTTAAACCCGACATTATTTTTAGTTATTTTTAGTATGATGATAAATATTTTGAAAACTTTATTTTCGTACTGAAAATTTTTTGAAATTCGCTATGTTATGTAAGATTCTGCGACAGACGTATTTATAAATATTGTACATACAACTGATTAGTGATTACATGCTATCATCAATGTATAGTATAAGTATTTTAAAATTGATGTACATATTAAAATTCTAGTTATAAAAATTTAATTGAAAGTAAAAAGGGGTATCTGATTTATATTAACGATAAGACGTTTGTGTTTCATATAAATACGACTGAGATCGCGTGTTGAAGCACAGCCAGTTTGAACAGTCGGACCACACGGTGTACCATTAGACACCACAGAATTAGCAGCCGCCAGACAACACCATTTACAAGCACTAACTTCTTAATGATTAACTATCAAAAACGATTTTCGGCGCCATCTATTGACAATTTTTCAAACTTAAGCACAGGGATCGCTAGTATCCAGGCTAGCTGCGCTATCTATTGACAATTTTTCAAACTTACATACTGGGATCGCCAGTATCAAAACTACGAGCCCCATCTAGTAGTGAAACTTGGAATTTACAGAGCTCAAAGGTGGTTGCACCATCTATTAGGAAAATTTTGAGTTTTTAGGTTAAGCTACGTTCGCTTAGGTCCCGTTAGGTTAGACCAAATTTCCTTAGGTTCCGTTAGGTTAGACTAAATTTCCTTAGGTTCGGTTAGGTTAGAAAAAATTTCCTTAGGTTCGGTTAGGTTAGACAAAACTTCCTTAGGTTCGTTTAGGTTACACAAAAGGGTATAGCTTCATAAGCTTAGGGAAATGGTCGATGTCTGTAATAATATATGTAGTGGCATTGGTACCCCAAGTGATTACCAAATACAGGGTCATGGACCCTAAACCTTGACTTGTCCTGGACATACTAACCAAAATATGTTTTAGTGCTTCTTTTTTCCCTAAATCTTAAAGGTTCAAAATAATTGCATAAATAATATTTTTTATTTTTTAGTATCATTTGGTAAACTTACACCTTTCAAAAAATACAGAATATGGCTTATCTGTACCAAAATTCATCAAAACCGAAGATGCGCTTTTTGAGTAATAATTAATTTATTGATAATTTTTGTAAATATTTATGTACAGTAATCGAACACTATAATGATAATATTGCACTTTGAGAACAAAACTGTTGCAACTGCAACAGTTTTTGAGATTTTTATACCGTTGGATTCAGCTGCATTTAACCTATCGATTAGTGAAATTTTCATCCTAATATTCTAGAAAATAAAAAATTTATAGTGCATAAACTTTTTTTACATTTTAACAACCTAAGAATAAATATTTTAGAAAATTTTGTTGCATATACACTTGTAACAAAGCGAAAACAAAAAATTAACTTTTTATTTCGATTGAAAAAGGTATATGTATATGAGTTCTCTTATTAAGTGCATAAACAGGTACCTACATGTTAGTTAGAGTGGATTGTAGGTACGTACAGAACCACAAGCGTTTTGGTATTCCTTCTTTTGTTATCATTTTACAATATAAGTGAATAATGATGTTCACAGTTTAGTCATATTTAATGTTTATTGAGTTTAGACGAATCCTTTCGTAGCATTATTATTATTACAATATAATTATAATTTATTTTAATTTGAAAATATGGACGCTGATAAAGAAAAAATTAATCTAACAGCTCTTTTTGAATTTAAATAATTCAATTTAAACAATTTAAACCATATAATTTAAACAATTTTATCCATTTAAATAATGTTTTTGTCTTCTGCTTTAACTGTTACTGTTAATTCGGATATATATTTTAATTTAGACGAAACTTTCCCAAATAATACTAATGGAAGTTTACCATCACCTGTTTCGCAAGGAAAGGAACGGACTACACTACATAGATTCGTAAAAGATTTTAAAACAGTACCGTAAAACCGTCTAGACCCGGACAGGGGGTCTAGACCCGGACACTTTGTACCAATATTTAAAGTAAATAATTTCTACATTAACCTGCAACAATAAACATTTGTTCTTGACGCCATTAGACAGAGAAAAATATCCTCTAAACAGCTGTACCAATAAAAACTACGGATTTCAACTTTTACTATCTGATTTTACAGGATTACTATCCTACAGTTTTTCAAAGAAATAAAATGTGTGTCTAACTTAGACACCTAATTTTCGTCATAATTGTCATATTGTTTTTGTTTGGATATGTATGTGTCCAGAATTTTATCGCGCATCATTTAATGATGTTTGAAGTTATATTCGATTTATATATAAAAAAATACATGCTGTATGTGTATATCCCTTTAGACCCGGACACATCAGTTTATTACACTAGGGCTGCGATTCGCACCGACTGTAACTCCCACTATCCGTACGTTAATATTCCCCCCAGAATTACGCGGTTTATGCCTCCTTCTGGTGTCATATCATATGTTTACTTCATAGAGAGGCATACTATGTATTGACCCCTCCCCCTTCCCACAAAATATTTTGAAGTCTTTGACAGGTTCAAAGACATCAGACGATATAAAACACTGTCCTAAACCCGAAAGGGAGAGTTTAGTTTGCATGTTATTACATTATTTAAGTAAGTGTTCGGGTTAAGACCGATTTAGGGTGTAGACCCAGACACTTACTAATTATTTTTTATTTTTTTTTTATTTTTACTTATAATTAAACAAATGGGTCAGGGATATAACAAATAATATACACTCTTTGTAATGGTAATACTTTTATTGGTGATATCTATGAAGGAAATTTGTATAAATATAAAATTAACCAAAAAATATAGAAAAGTGTCTGGGTCTAGACGGTTTTACGGTATTCTACCAAATATATATACCGCGAAATTATATTTTCGCTTTAAAGTTCATAAAAAATTGTTGTAATTTAAAATACTTAAAGGCTAAATTATAAAATAATAGCAAAAATATTTTAGAAACTAACCCCCAAATACTTTAAAAATTTGAGGGAAGTGGAACTAGCAGCAGTAAATAAGATATTGACATTTAATGGGATTTCATGTTAGCGCTGTGAATACTATTACTTCGGAACCTTAGAATTTGACTGGGCGAATGGGACGGCGTCCAGATACGCATGATGCTGGAGTTTGGATTTTTCGGTCTTTCAAAAGTATTGTTTGGCTGCTGGGCTCGAAGACCACTTCGTGATTGTACGGCTGGACTTGATTCCTCCGGTTCTCCCCGAATAGGCAATTGTAGAAATTGAATGTGTTGCCTCCCGATTTAGTGCATGGGCATAGGCATTTGAATAATTTTGATAGTAACGTCGCTATTACTTTGAATATTCCATATTTACAGAAGTAGTAATGTAGTAGTATAGCTATGATTCCAGTACCAATATAACATAACCAATTGTAGATAACGTTTTCATACTTGATTATAACTGGTTTGTTTAACTGGCTTTGAAGATTTTCGCCCATCTTTTCCAATTGATGATGAGTGTATTTAACTTCGTTGAGGTCCAGATTTGTTAACTTTATGGGCTTTAAGTACTGTGGTTTGAGGGCCTCTTCTTCATGTAAATATTTCCGTATGTAGACGGATATATATTTCCGTATTCATATATATATATATATATATATATATATATATATATATATATATATATATATATATATATATATATATATCCGTATGTGACGGATAGGTTTTTGATTGACATTTTAGGTTGTAGAACCACGTTATGTGTCATGAAGCGTCAGTTGTTTGGAATTTTCAGAAATCCTATTCTATGTAAACTTTTTTCTTCATCTGGATATTGTGTACAGAGTACGGTTCCCTTTGTCGGTTTTGATAAGATGAACAACCATTGATTTTGGGATATTTGTTTCCAGACTTCGGACTGTGCGTATATGGTAGTTTTCTTGCATGACCTGGGAATGAATGCTTCTTGAAGATCGAACATTTCCCACTCACAAATGTTGTCGGTTCTTCTTTGTAGTGCTTCGATATTTTTACAGATGTACACATCGTTGACTAGTGTACATGGATCGAGCTGTTTTAAAGTAGCGAATGGTGACTTTCCTCTGCTGGATGTTATGTAGGAAAATCTGTGGTAATATAGGATACTTGTGAAGAATTTTGTAATGGTGCTGGAAGTGGAAATGCTTGATATAAACTGTATTCAGTAATTTGCGCTATTGGAACTTTTAATAAAAATACTAAAATGTTATCAGTCATAAAAGCTTTAAGTTCCATTAATTTTGTAATAATTTTCAATAGTCACTGTGTTAACTTTAATTGGTAATTCAAGAGAAAAGATTTGACCTAATTCATTCATAAGATTTGTAGGAGTAATTATATTGTAGTCAATTATCCCATGTCTTATTAGTGTTAGTGTAATACTAAAAGATTGTAATTGTTTTAAATTTAAGTCATTTATTTATTTGATTAACAATAAATGGTCTAAAAGCTCGATTTCAAATGAATTGAGATTAATTATGCTAGAAGAATTACATATGTATTGATTAAAAGTTTTAATATTAATATTTAATTCTTGTTCCGCGTCTTGAATAGTATTTAATGTTTTATTTAATGTATTCATTGTTTCTGATAGAATTTTTATTTGATCTTTCGTTAATAGATGTTTTGTTTTCCTATCATTAATAATATAATTTATTGAATTTGTATAGAAAGTTGCGTCGTCGGAGTCAGGTGTACCTATATGCCACTTTAATATTTTAGAACCTACATTTAAAAGTCCTCTTCGTCTACGTACATGACGAGCCTGAATAGTTTTGATTAATGCTTTAATTTCTTCCATTTGCTGTACTAATAATTTTTGTTGTAATTTACATGTCCCGGCGTTGGAGTAATTACTTGGTATCATTTTGCAAAATATATCTGATTTGTGATAGTATTCTTGAGGTATTGAATGAGAATGTAGCTAAATACAGCATTTCATCCTAGTCGTTAATTTCGGTGTTGATATTCGATCTCAAATAATTTTCAGTGTACGAATGTGTTCTTTCTAGTGAACCATTTGTTTGAGGATGGTATGGTGATGTCGTCTTCTGCTTGATGTTGAATAACTTATTCACTTCCTTGATGACGGAGCTGGTAAAACAGGATCTTGACCCGTCAAAATGGACTTCGGAAAACCAAATGTGCTTGCATATTTCAGGAAATAGATTGCTGTTGTTTCCTCTTTTCTATCCTGAAGTGGATAGATAAATTTGAAGGTGCTTTGTCAAATTATCCTGGATCGTAAGGATGAACTTATTTTGGTTTCTTGTTACCGGAAGTGGCCCAATAAAATCCATTGAAATTTCGTCATTGAAATTCATTAATGTTGTGGTGATTACCATTGGTGCTTTTCCAATACGAGTTGTTTTTGTTTTTTGACATATGGAACAATTCTTGATGTATTTTTCGACGTGTTTTCATATCTTTCCAAAAGTACTTTTGTCGAAGTTCGCTGTATGTGCGGTCAATACCTGGGTGACCTCTTAATGGTGAATCATGGTATTCGCGTAGTAATTGTTGTTTTTCAGCTTCTGTTCTGACGATGATAGTTTCCACTGTTTTTTCATTATTTGTTTCTTGATTATTTATTTCTTCGTTAATTATTTCTTCATTGGTGATTTCTTCATTAACAATTTCTTCATCACTTGTTTCTTCATCTACTGATATCGATTCGTTATTCATACCTGAAGTGCTTGGTATTGGTTCCACAATTTCTTCTTGATTGTTAGTTTCGCTGTCCATACTTTTTGTTGAATTTCGTTTAATTCTTTTTCTAATATTTCTTGTATTTCTTCTTCTAATAAATCTTCTTCTATTGTATTACTGCTTACACCTAATTTTTTTCTAATGCTTCTTGGATTTCCTCTTCAGTTAATAGTGGAGAAAAACCAATATTATTTATATCGATTACTTCGATGTCGTCGTTGAAATGATACGATAGTAAATTATTTATGTATTTTTCACTTATTGTTTTATCGATATGTTTTAAATTAATAATTGTATTATTTTCGGATGTTAAAGATATTTCTTCTAACGCTTGATGTAATATTTTAAGATTTAGTTTATCTTTTATTTTATGTTTTAATATTAATAAAATTATACTTTGATTGTTTTTATCTTTGCGTATTATTTGACCTATATTAGCATTCGTAATATCATTTTTATTAAAATTATTTAAAATAAATGTTCTTAATTCTTCTTTTATTTGAAGATCTTTTGTAATTGGTATTATTAGTTTAGGGTTACATGTTTTATTAAATCTTTGGAAATTTTCAAATGATTTTTCTTTGTTTAACATAGCTACTAATATTGGACGACTTAAATTATCCGCTGTGTAGTTGGTTTTGCCTGGAGTGTATTGAATTTTATATTGATAATTAAGTAACTTTTATCTCCAGCGTACCAATCTACTCGTCGGATCCTTTACGGAATTTAGCCATACCAAAGGACGGTAATCAGTTTTTATTAAAAATTCACGACCGTATAAGAAATGGTGAGAATTTTTAATTGTTTTAATAATTGCAAGGCATTTACGTTCAATTACAGAGTAGTTCCTCTCAGCCTGATTTAATGTACTGGAGTAATATGCAATTGGCATATCAATCCCGTTGTATTCCTGTGTAAGGACGCCTCCCACACAATCGTTCGATGCGTCCGTGGTAATTGAAAACATTTTGTTTTCATCAGGATATTTTAAAATTGCTGTTGATGTAATTTTATTTTTTAAAGTTTCGAATGCTTGTTTACAATTATTATCGAAATTAAATTTTCGATTTTTCTTTAATAATTTAGTTAATGGTTTGGCTATTTGTCCATAATTTTTAATAAATTTTCTATAGTATCCTGTGATACCTAAAAAGCATTGCAATTGTTTAATGTTTTTTGGTTCGTTTAATTTTAATATTTTATCAATTTTTTCGGACTGCGGTTTAATCCGTTCTAAAGAAATAATATGGTCGAGACATTTTAATTCTTGTTTAAGGAACTCGCATTTATTCATATTAAATTTTAAATTGTTTTCTTTTAATATACTAAATATTTCAGAGAGATATTGTATGTGTTCATCTAATTTTTTACCTAATACAATTACATCATCCAGGTAACACATGCATTTATTTTCTAAAATTTGTTTATGGAATATTTCATTCATAAGGTTTTGAAAAGTAGCAGGATTGTTTATTAATCCGAATGGCATTTTTAGGAATTCGAAATGGCCGTTTCCTACAGTGAAACCTGTCTTGGGAATGTCTTCTTCTTTTACAGGAATTTGGTGGAAACCACTTGCCAAATCAAGTGCACTAAAATATTTGTTTCCGCCTAAGTTTGTTAAAATATCGTCCTATACTTTTGAATACCTGAAGAATCTAATTTTTTATCGACTATCCAGACGGGTGAATTATAAGGACTTTTACTTTTACGAATAATACCTTTTTTTAATAATTCATCTACTTGTTGTTGTGCTTCGTCCCTTAATTTTTTTGGAAGAGGGTAAATTTTGTTTTTAATTGGTACATTGTCAACTAATTTAATTTCATGCTCGATTTTTGTGTACAAGCTGGTGGGTCGTCATCTAATTTTACAATAGTATGAAACTGTAAAATAGTATTTTCTAATTTTTGTTTTTTAATTTCTGTAAGTCCGTCTGTCCTTAAAATTTTAATAATTTCTTGTTTTCGTACAGGATCAATATTAATTTGAAAAACATTAGTTATTGGACCGAGAGAAATTAAATTAATTTTATAATCAATAACTGCGTTATATTTTGCCAAAAAATCAGAACCAACTATTCTATGAAATGGGACCTTATCGCTATCTATTAAATGAAAATAATGATCAAAGTTAAAATTATTTTTAGTCAAACAGATTGAAACAAGTTCGTAAGGTTGTATTACGCCGTCTGTTATACCGCTAATATTTGGTTTAATATTTGTATCTATTTCAGTATTATAATTTGGATTCATGTTATCTAATTTTATCAGACTGACACTTGCACCAGTATCCATCAAGAAAATAAGTTCGTTAGTTTTTGAATGTGGAAAATTAAAAATTAATTTTTTATCAATTAGGCCATTTGGAATTTTTGTGAAGCCGACTCTACTTGTTTGCTCATTGTTGCGGCTTCTGTCAACCCGAGCGTTTTTAAGTTTAAATTATCATTTGCATGTGCTACTTTTGGATCAGGGTTATCTAATCTTTCGTTATATTGTTTTTTTCTACATTCTTTAATAGTATGACCCTTAAAATTGCAATATGTGCATTGTTTAATTACTGATCGATTATTATCTGATCGATTTGGAGGATTGTTATACGATGGGTAATTTGATTTACTCCTACAATCTTTTGTATTATGATTTGATCATTTACATATTTTACAATATTTACGAGGTTGAGAATTATTAACGTTAAGATTTTTAAACTGATTTTGAACGTTTAAAAATGCTTCCTCGTCACTTGCTATACATAAAGCTTCATTCATAGAGGAATAAGTGTTATGGCGTAAAATATTTGATATTTCGGGTTTACAATGGTGTGTAAACCGTCGTAATGCCATTTCTTCGATGAGTGCTAGCTTTCCTAATAATAGTGACTCGGAAATATTGTTTTCTTTTACTTTTTGAATAATTTTTGAATTTAAACTTTCGATTCTTAATTAAAATTATTTTATTCCTACACGTTTCTAATTGTTCTAGCAAATATGTAAGACTCTGTTATTTGATAAATTTGTTTTAATTTTATTTTTAAGTCACAAAATAATAACATATTTATAGCATTTAATTTATTTTTAAAGTCTGAAGAGACTTTTGAAAATATAAGTGCCGTTAGCGCTCTTTGTTGTGAATCAGTTGCTAGGTTGAGGGCATTTTCGGCGTTTTGTATGGAATTATGTAATTCGGAAGGGTTTCCGTTGAATGGGGTTACCATTTGCGCAAGGAATGAAATAGGAATGTGTTCCATTCGAACATCGTTATCTTCGGAGACTTCTGGAGGTTGTGATCGGGATGGATTTTGTGAAGCAGGATTCATGATTGGAAAAATAACTTAAAAGTAGAGAGAAAAATCAACAATCTACCTACCTTTGTACAAGCTCGGCTATTTGGTTGCAGCGTCTTGACCTGTCTCTGTAGTTGGGTTTTTCTATTGTTTTTCCAGTTTTTGTACACCGTCGTGACCTGGTTCGATTCCAAGCTGGTAGTGCACAATGTTTGGTTGCTCATTATTTTCCTCTTGACCTGGGCTGGTTCCACAAGCTGGTAGTGCACAATAAACTCACAGTCTGTATTCACAATGTCCCGTTTTTCACTTATTGTCCTTTTTGTCGACCGAAGGATAACTATCCTAGCAGGATCCAGGATCGCTAGATTTGTCGTGACCGAAACTTTAATAAAACTTATTAAGACCGTACGGCACCGGAGATCCCGTTTGGAATATTGAGGATCGTCACTTTGTTTTAATGAAAACGAAAGAAACGGAGCTTTGGCTTGAATTAAAGTCTTTGTTGATTGGTTTGTTCACTTTATTTAAATTTTATTTACTATTATTAAGTTTTATTTACTTGAATAATTTTACTTGTTTATTTTTACTAACTTATGAAGCGTTGATTGTCTTATTTAAGTTGTTTGATATGGTTTGGTAAGAATTGAGAAAACGAAGTTCAAATTATGTTTATTTTATTAAAGTAAAATTATTACAACAATTAAAATAATAATATAAAAAGATCTGAACGACGAAAGACAAAATTGATTAAAATGGCCAAAACTGAAAATAATGAAATTACATTCAATTTATATGAAATTTTTATGTTTAGTTTGCAAAATTTGCTTAACAAAGATAGAAATTATTTTTATGTTGAAATACAATGTATAAAATAGAAAATGTATTTTATTTAAATATGTCTAGGGAACATCCGGTAGCTGGCTCGTGGATTATGCTGTCTTCTGCATTTTCACATTTAGTGGATACCATTTTGTCGCATTCTAGGGAGCTCAAAACAAATTTTTTATACTGCAGAAGTAAAGTCTCACCATAAGAGTGGCTGTAATAACTGAATTTTCCTTCTAGAAATCACTTAAAAATAACTAGTTCTAATGCAATTTGGCTGACGCAAAAAATAAAAAGGGACAATGTAATTTAAAATTTGTATCTTAAAATTCGCTTAAAAACAAATTTGTCTGACCTACAAGCAACAACCGGCGGATTAAAACTATTCGCGCTATAAAGTATGTAGCTTATGCTGTAACCAGTTACACTCATTTGTGTATGCCTGTTTTAGTCGCGCGAGTGATTTCACGCGAATATCAGTTCCATTACCATTTTATTCATCAAATTAAGCTGATTTATGGATAAAGTAATTCATATTATATGATTTAATTATCCTTTTACTGTGGTTATGAGGTCTGTTCAATTTATTAATAAAAACTTTTGTTTAATTTTTTTATGTTTACCGGTCAAGGTGATTAATGAAATTTTTCGCACCTTTGTTGTCTCCGAAAAACTACTTACCTTTTGTCCACTGTAAAAGTAGTATAGCTGAGACTTAATGCCCATGCGTTAAATTTTCCTTATAAAATATAATATGGCCATGAGTCAAGTTTCAGTTTTCACACCCTCCTCAGGTGAATGGCTCGTGATAAATGGCTCGTGATCATATTATATATTATGTTTTTGGTGAAGAGTGACGAGGCAAATGTTCTAATAATTTTAAAATGTAATAACTTTTTATCTTACAAAAAGAGGAAAGAAACCAGTAAAGGGAAATAAATCAATAATAATAAACATAGAACTGAAGGATGCGGTTAAAATTTGGATATTGATTCAAGCCACTTTAAGAAATATTATGATATAAATTTTTCATTGCGTTTCAGCAATATGCAAACTTATTCCTAGTACATACTACTACTAAAATTATCGCCAACTTTCTATTTTTACCCCTTTTAGAATTCCGTAAAAAAAAAAAAAATAAAAACGGAACAATGGTGTCCTTCAATGTCCGTTCGGCCGTCCGTAGGTCACAGTCATTTTTCTCAGTATACATTACTACCATTGAATTGAAATTTGGTACACTGATAGAAGTCGTTTGTCTACATCTATTCCAGGTGAAATAATTTTAGAAATCTTTTTATTTTTATTCGAAAGAGGGTTAAAAGTTGGGGGAGGTGAAATTTAAAAGTGCAATACCAAGGTCAGGTAGGATATCGTTTGAAAGGGCTTTGCTTACACATTTCAAAATCACCTTTTTTTAACTATAAATCGCTTTGGTTTATGAGTTATAGCTAAAAATGTGTGAAAAAATACTGTCCCCCTACCGTATCTCCGAAGTCTCCGAATCGAAAAATTTGAAAAAATTCACACAAATAGGAGATTCCATATACATTACAGGAAAACCGGAAAGAAGTTAGCGCCGAAAGTTGAAAAATCTTTTTGTTTTTTATATGGTTAAATTGCTCCCAAATTGCTCCTTTGAAATCAGTAATTGCTCCACCTGAAACTTAATTATTTAATTAGTTATTTATAAAGAAAAAAATTTTTTTTCCGTTATTTAAGTTATCAAAATCTCCCAAAATAATACTTTTTTATATAATTTCTTTACGTCAATAAATTGCTCCCAGTTTGCTCTATTTAATTTAAAAGCTAAATCTTAATTTTTTTGAATAATTATTAAAATATTTTGTTTTTTTATAATGTTATTTAACTTGTCAAAACTCAATTATCCTTAAATATATGCAAACGACTTAAAGGTATAATGGATTGCCTATACGTTTTAATAATACATAACCTAATTCATAATATTTTTTATTTTAATATATTTTAATTATTATTCAGAGAAATTAATAACTAACTTTTAAATTAGATGGAGCAAATTGGGAGCAACTTTTTGATATAAAGTAATTGTATAAAAATGCATTATTTGACAAGATTTTGATAATAGAAATAGTCAAACAAAAAAGTTTTTTTGTTTGTAAATAACTAATTAAGTAATTAAGTTCCAGGTGGAGCAATTACTGATTCCAAAGGAGCAATTTGGGAGCAATTTAGCCATATAAAAAACAGAAAGATTTTCCAACTTTCGGCGCCAACTTCTTTCCGGTTACAGGAAAAATAAAACGAACTTCCAAATGTCGATAGTTTTTGGAGAAAATGGAAAAATTTTAAGTGTAGTTCCAAAAACCGTATATTTTCGACTGTGCTGAAATTTTGTTTTCATAATCTTTTTGGCTTAAGCAGTTACCCCCTAAACAAATTTTTGACGACACGGACCGGAAGTTGGATATCTCTGGGTCCAAAGTAGGAAAAATTTGTATAAGGCATACAGACAGATATATTATCGGATACCTACGATTGAACTAAAACTTCATTTAGATACTCTTTTTGGCCTAAGAAACTACTTTTTAAACTAACTTTTGGGAACGCGGACCGGAAGTGTATTTTTTAACGCTTTGAATACAGAGGACGCAAAGGTTTCCGTTACCATGGTAATAGAAACTAAAGGCAAATTCCTATAGAATTTTATGAGAAATACAAAAATATCCGGAGTATCCGGAAGTCTGTACCAGATGCTGAATATATTAATCATTGCGAGAAGTCTGCAAAAATATTTCGGTGATTGCACCGTAGCTACAATTTAAAAAAAAATATTGAAAAATTAAAAAAAAAAATTTAAGGGAAGGGGTATAATTATTTTTAAGCTGATAATTTTTTTTGAGACATACTGTAGAAATATCTGAAATAACTACGAATATAACCTTAAGCATAAAATCATACGTTGGTCTACGAGAAACGTTAATCATACATCGGCGTCATTTTGACGAATGGACTTTTTACGGAGAGTTTTAGAGTTTATTTGCAAAAAACATTTTTTTTACATAATAATACCACAAAGGCGAACAAAATATTTACAAAAATTGGATTTGGAAAAATTTTTTAATATAAATATTTATTAATTTTTTTTATTTTTTTATCAAAGCATATTTTCATTATAAAAATTAAAAAATAGATAAATACATCAATTGTATCATAAGATATGTCTTTCAAATAATTAATTTATGAACTATTATGAGTCGGTGGACATGTGTGAGTAGCAGGTTTTGGCCGGTTCTAGAACCTCCTCCCTCCTCCCGATTTTTAACGACTGTTAGAGGAGATAGGTAAGCTATGTCGTCTAGGTGGCGTTGCTGGTCTGAACCTCTGTGAACTCTGTACCTTGATTCAAAATTCCATGAAAAGATGGCGTTGCTGGTCTGAACCATCGCGAATTCTGTACCTTGATTCGAAATTCCATGAAAAGATGGTGTTGCTAGTCGGAACCGCCGCGAATTCTGTACCTAGATTCAATATTCCATGAAAAGATGGCGTTGCTAGTCTGAACCACTGCGAACTGTGTATCATGATTCATAATTTTATCATATTTTTATCTGAAAATAGGTTTATACAGGTTTTCCTCTAAATAAAAACACTTTTTTTTTAATTTTTAATTGTATTTTTTTTTATTAAAAAAAAACACATTTTTTTATTTTTAATTTTTTTAATTTTTTTAATTTTTCTTATTTTAATAAATTTATTTAAAAGAAATATTTTACAATAAGAATGTTTAAATGTTATTACAATAATATTTGTATATGGATATGACATTTTCCATGGCGCATGTTGCTCCGGAATGCTGGCCGCATCGAGGGCTAGTGTATGTTGATGTTATGATTCTCAACTTGGGGCAAATTGTTATTTCTTCAAAGTTCATTATGGGCGCTGATGGTAGTAGTCGTTTCAAATAGCGCACTTTTTCTTCTCCCTTCGCATAGATGATGCGAGTTCCGTGTAGATTGTTTATTAAAATGTATTGTAGTTCCTCGTATTCAATATGTCCATCCATCCAGGCGAACCCATGATGGTTTTTGCGTAACCAGCGAGCTGTGCGTTGATCTTTTTCATTTAATCCGCAAAACGGTATTGGTGATTTGAAAATATAGTGTTGTAGTATATAATCTTCACCACAATTTTCTTCGGAAGAATCGAATTTCAACAGAGCTAATTCCTTTATCTAGAATTTCCCATTTGTTGAATTTGGAAATCCTTGGAAGTCAACAATTGCTGCGTCGGTCTTCATTGTGCGTTGTCTAGAGCGAAACTGGCTGATTTATAGTCGGATTGCGATGCTTTTATACATTTTTTGTAACAATATTCGTCAATGGATTATATTGAACCACACGGTCATGCAGTAGAAGACAGAATGCTGATGTATTCTCCGGCACCTCCTTCAACGTTTTAAATTCAATTCGAATATCCGCCGGTCAACTTTTCAATGATTCGTTATCGTGTTATTTTATCGTGTAAAATCAATTAGTTTGTCGACCCCGAGTTGGTGTAGTGGTTAGCAACTCCGCTCTTATCTGGTAGATTGTGAGTTCGAAACCAACCGGGGGAGATTCGTCATCTACATTACTACGCCGCTCATTAGTTTATCGTAGAATTGTTGGTATTTCAGAGTTTTCAACGAGTTGTTTAATAATTTCCTCTCGACGCTTCGCTTTACTTAGTTCTCTTAATTCTGCGTTAGAACATTGAAGAAGATTGATGTAATGATCCGTAAATTACATACAACAGAAATATTCCGATATTTCAATATTTCCAATATTTCGTCTATAATTGAACTTGAAAAGTCTACGAACCACCTCTATAAATTCAATGGTGTTTGTTGAATAATTTTTTACTATTTTAATACACAAGTCGACCAATTGGTGATCTTTGATTCCTCACAGAGCACTTTCTTGCATATGCACAAATTTTTAATATAATTATAAATTTTACAAGTTAAAAAAGTGATCATTGCGTACCTATTTTTGTTTAAAACTATACTTAATAAAAAAAAAATTTTAAGAAAAAAACCGATCTTTTGATTTACACCGATCCCCTAAAAAGAAATCAAACTAATTTTTGATATTATACCTTAAACTTGATGTATATATAAAAATTCCATTTACAATTATGGTACACCATATATACTCGTAAATTTTACAAAAATGTATCACTCTGTACATTTTTTTTAAATCTGTGTGCATATTCTTTGATGTTATTTAATCAGCTAAATCTTTAATCAACTAAATCAGCTAAAATTGTTACATACTTACGTTATAAATATCTAAGTGTGTATTTTTCTTTTAAATATATAACTTATAAATAGTCATGGATACTTTATTATAACTGTAATCACGCGATATCATGTTATAAAATACATAAGAATTTACTCATTTAATGTAAAAATATTTGGTCATCAACAATTAAATAAAAACGAATTTTTTTAAAATATATATAGTAATATAATATTTCGCATATATACAGTACTCTGTTAAAAGTATGGGTTTCTACACCGTTAAAAAACATATATTTTACAATATCAATATATTGTAAAAAATCATATTTCTTAATATTTTTTAAAACTGAATATGTAATATCAAGAATTTAAAACAGTTTTGAAACATTAATTTCTCCTCATAATATTTTTCTAGTCTTAAATTAATAGCACAATGTTCCATATATTTTAAGAAAATTTTCCTTTTAATATTTTATAACTTATCTAAAAAATTTATAGCTATTTTTATCAAAAAATTTATTACTTGCTATTGTTAAAAAATTAGTTAAATATATCTATAGGTATTAAGTGACCCCTAGTTTTTGTGAAAGACGGTAGTAATAGCAATTCATCTTAAATACGAAATTATTTTATCAATGCTAAATAAGCGTTTTTTTTCTCATATTATCATACTCCAATATATTGTATATTATTATAATTTATAAAAATGTGTTTTATTTATTAAAAAATTTAGCAAAATTTTAAATAATATCGCGTCAAAATAATATTCAGAAGTCAATAAAAGACAATAGCAGTAAATTTATTAAGATAACTATAAATAAATATTAATCTAATGTTGAAATATTTATTAACAAATAGTACTGCTTAGTAGAAAATTAGGTACCTATTGTTTTGTTTTCAAATTTACCTTTTTGCAATTAAAGAAAATTTTAGTAACTATCGATACCTATATAAAACGATACCCATAAAAGACAAGCATGCTCTGATCTCAACAATTTTTTCCCATGTTAAATTCGTATGTTCTTACTTCGCTGAAACTTATTATGTTTATATATTCCCCCAATATTTTCTACCATAAACAATAGTTATAGTAAGCTAGGTAGGTATTGAATAAGTATTTTTTGTTTGTTAATTTATTGATGATAGAGAAAAAAAAATTTATGTTTTTATAGACAGTGAAATACTTTTAAACTATTTTTTGCAGTTTAATTTTGTAAAAACACCTAAAAATTATCAGTCACAGACAAATATTTCTAAGCAAACGAATTGAAAATGTAATTTTATATCATAAGAATAAATGCGTATATATAGGGTGGACAGTAAATAACTCTCATAATTTTTAAAGAGCGGATGAAAACTTTAATTTGGATTACGAAATTTTATTTTTTTTTTCCGGAGTTAAGCTGCATTCAATTAATTAACCCTTTCCTGCACAGCAGTTTTACATCATTATTGTTCAACGATACTTTATTTTTTTTCGCTCAAATTTAAACACGTTTTGTGAATATTTGAAAATATAATTTTATTTTTAAAAGTTATAATAATATCTACAAGAAAGACTTTTTGGAATGCAAACGATTAACCTTGAAAATAGCTTACTCAGCACACTCCGCACATTTTTTACATATGGAATCGTCGCCGCTTTGAAATGCAACATGTTTGAGCAAGTAAATGTATACATTGTGTATGCTAATGCAGTAAAATTATTGCATCATATTGTGCAATCAAGCTTGTTGTAACTTGCTAACATCTGTATGATGTAATAAATGAAAAAAGGATATAAATACGCGTGATAAAACTTTTTTAAAACCATTACGTCTTCTGATTTCATAAAGTACAGTGTGCTTCGTGTCATCATATCGTATTTTGCGAATTTTTAAAGTTAGCTTTTTATTTCAAAGTTTAATTTCATAAATTTTATTACATTTTTTTTTTTAATATTGGTGAGTAAGAAACATTTAATAATAATTTCTATTTTGAAATTATTATTACTAATTTTTGTATGCAACAACTTAAAACTAAAACAATATTTTTTGTGAATTTAGGAAAAATAGCCTTATTCAACTGCGAAATGTGCCCAGCAGGATTCAACCGTCGAGACAACTTAGCGCGGCATATGAAGACGAAACATGGCGACAATGGCTCATCTTTTAAATGCGGTCGGTGTGGGGTCATGTTTACGAGAATGGATAGTTTACATCATCATGTGAAGAAATTCCATTCAACAGCTGTATTGTGCGATTACTGCGGCGAATATGTTGAAGGTGATCTGGAGCGGCATATGGCTAATAAACATGGACAACCCGCAACCAGCGTCGAACCTAATCATGAGCGGCCCTCAACCAGCGGCGGTCATGTTTCGAAAAAGCGCGCAGCCGGTGAACAACATGGCAGCCCATCTAAAAAACCAAAGGCGGATCGGGGTACCAGACGTTGCGAAGTATGCGTTGCGGATATACCGATTTCAACATTTAATGGACATTTACGTAGTGCGGCCCACAAAAATAAATTATGTCGCGGTACCGGAAACGTAAATGTGGAAACGATTAACAGCGCGTTCAAAACCAGAATAATCAGCTACCGGGTGAAGAGTTCCGAGTACTTCCAGTCCATTGAAGAATTTTTACAAGAAATTAAAGAAAATGTACTACAGCTGCTGCATATGGAACTGGCGAAGCATACGTCATTTAAAACAAATTTCGAGTTATTCGGTCTGTATGCAAAATTCGACAAGGACGATAATTTACTGCTGGATTTGAAGTCGTTCAACACCAGAAATGTTCCTGTTTGCGAATCCACCAACATGGAGGAAATTTATCAAAACATGGCGTCGACTGTAGTGCGCAAGAGCGAAGAATTCCAGGAACGAGACAGCGGCTGGTCGCTTTTGGAAGTCCGACATTTGGAAGTCAACATAAATAAATATAATCCACTTCGGGTTTTTTATAAAACCTCATAATCCTTCTCATAGTACTAGTGCCATCGGTCATACTCGTATATTCCCAATAAGTTAACCGTTGCTATTTACACCAAATGACACCAAAATGCACCAAAGGTGCACCAAATGACACCAAACTGCACCAAATGACACCAAAATGCACCAAAATGGCACCAAACTGCACCAAAATGACACCAAATGCACCAAATGACACCAAAATGCAACAAAATGACACCAAATGACACCAAACTGCACCAAAATGACACGAAACTGCCCCAAATGGCACCAAAATGCACCAAAGGTGCGCCAAATGACACCAAAATGCACCAAAATGACACCAAACTGCACCAAATGACACCAAAATGATACCAAACTGCACCAAATGACACCAAAATGCACCAAAATAACACCAAAATGATACCAAACTGCACCAAATGACACCAAAATGCACCAAAATGACACCAAACTGCACCAAAATGACACCAAATGACACCAAACTGCACCAAATGACACCAAAATGATACCAAACTGCACCAAATGACACCAAAATGCACCAAAATGACACCAAATGACACCAAACTGCACCAAATGACACCAAAATGCACCAAAGGTGCGCCAAATGACACCAAAATGCACCAAAATGACACCAAAATGACTCCAAACTGCACCAAATGACACCAAACTGCACCAAAAGACACCAAAATGCACCAAATGACACCAAACTGCACCAAATGACACCAAAATGCACCGAAATGACACCAAACTGCACCAAAATGACACCAAATGCACCAAAGGTACACCAAATGACACCAAAATGCACCAAAATGACACCAAATGACACCAAACTGCACCAAATGACACCAAAATGCACCAAAGGTGCGCCAAACGACACCAAAATGCACCAAAATGACACCAAAATGCACCAAAATGACGCCAAACTACACCAAATGACACCAAACTGCACCAAAAGACACCAAAATGATACCAAACTGCACCAAATGACACCAAAATGCACCAAAATAACACCAAAATGATACCAAACTGCACCAAATGACACCAAATTGACACCAAACTGCACCAAACTGCACATCAAATTACACCGAAAACAAATTCTAAAATGCACCAGTTTCTGTGCTGCTTTACTGTTGGCGTTACTTTACGTCAATTCTGCTCTGGTTGTATTATATAAGATCATGTCGATATAAAAACTAATCAGTGTTATGTTATAAATCGAACTATTCACATCTATCAAAATGTTTAATTGTATACGTTGTGACAAGACATTTTCGCGGAGAAGTTCTCTTTTACGTCATATGAAAAGAAGAGTGCATGCTCAGGAACATCAAACAAACAATAATGACCAGATCGCAAATAATCAGTTTGAATATACCACGGTAAATAATGGGACACAAGTGAACAGCGCGGAGAACAGGAGACAAAGTGAATCGTCAAAATCTAATGATGAAAATGATGATAATGAAACCGAATATAGTTTTGAAGCAAGAAATGAAGAAAAGGAAGATAAAGCACCAGTATTTCAAAATCAACACGAAAATGATACAGATCTATCTAAAAGAAACTTGAATACTTTTGATGAAAGTATGATGGCTGCAGCAGAAGCAATCAGAAGTAAATTCCACGCTTTAAAAAACTCGCATAATATTCTACAATCGGTAAATGTCGAAGATAATCGATCTGATGAACAAAAGCATTTACCATCGCCTGATAACTACAAAGAAACAAGTTTTACTCCAAAGATAGCTGGTCTCTTACAAACTGCTCTAGACATATTAATGGTCAAAGAGCTTCAGAACGCATGCGCAAAGGATGAAGAACAAGAAGATAAAAATTCGGAAGAAAAGGAACAACCTTCAACATCTAATTCAATAAATGGAGAAGCTAAACGTTTCAAATATGATGATGAAAATGCTAATCTTCATAATGGCCATTCGAAACCTGTTGATGAAGAAGAATATTTTGATGACCCGAACCATTTAGTTGATGAACTAAGAAGTTTAGCGACTCAGACGCAAATTGGAGAAGAAATGGTTAATACTGTGTGCAATTTAATGGAAAGGAGTCATATTATAAATCCCAGCTTCGCGGATTATATCGAAGACGAGAAAAAACGAAGTCATTTTAATAATTTAAAGGAAAGTGACATTGGAAAGCGGATTATCTCAATAACCAGGGAATTGGAAAAGCATGATATTATTGAACCAGTGTTAAAATATGTATCCAATGATGATGAAAAAACATCTGCTAGCGATAGCGAAGATACTGCGAGCGAAGGAGAAGCTGATGATGACGAGAATACAGTCGCCAACGATAGTGATGAAAAAATTTCGGGTGAAGGGTTATACTTAAGGCCCTATAGGAGATATTAAAATAAGCTATCAGCATTTAATAAGTTGTTAAAAAAAAATCTTTGTAACTTTTCCAATAGCTATATGTTAATTATTTTAAAATTATGTGAGTGTTGTTATTTCTTACATACCACAGTCCTTAATTCTAGTAATTCGTTAAAAAAGATCACCGAAATGATTGTTCTTACAACGAACTATGTAATGTGTATTTTTTAAGCTATTAAAATAGGTAATGTTTTTGCTTGCTCCTGAATATAGGCAATTAAATCGCATTGTCCTATTAACATTCTGATGCGATAGAACATATGTGTAAACTATGTAATTCTTGCCAATAAGTATTCAGCCATATTATTAATGATTTGCTAATTTGAAGTATCGTTTGAACAGTAATGATCTAAAACTGCTGTGCAGGAAAGGGTTAATTAATTGAATGCAGCTTAACTCCGGAAAAAAAAAATAAAATTTCGTAATCCAAAATTAAAGTTTTCATCCGCTCTTTAAAAATTATGAGAGTTATTTACTGTCCACCCTATATATACGCATTTATTCTTATGATATAAAATTACATTTTCAATTCGTTTGCTTAGAAATATTTGTCTGTGACTGATAATTTTTAGGTGTTTTTACAAAATTAAACTGCAAAAAATAGTTTAAAAGTATTTCACTGTCTATAAAAACATAAATTTTTTTTTCTCTATCATCAATAAATTAACAAACAAAAAATACTTATTCAATACCTACCTAGCTTGCTATAACTATTGTTTATGGTAGAAAATATTGGGGGAATATATAAACATAATAAGTTTCAGCGAAGTAAGAACATACGAATTTAACATGGGAAAAAATTGTTGAGATCAGAGCATGCTTGTTTTTTATGGGTATCGTTTTATATAGGTATCGATAGTTACTAAAATTTTCTTTAATTGCAAAAAGGTAAATTTGAAAACAAAACAATAGGTGCCTAATTTTCTACTAAGCAGTACTATTTGTTAATAAATATTTCAACATTAGATTAATATTTATTTATAGTTATCTTAATAAATTTACTGCTATTGTCTTTTATTGACTTCTGAATATTATTTTGACGCGATATTATTTAAAATTTTGCTAAATTTTTTAATAAATAAAACACATTTTTATAAATTATAATAATATACAATATATTGGAGTATGATAATATGAGAAAAAAAAAACGCTTATTTAGCATTGATAAAATAATTTCGTATTTAAGATGAATTGCTATTAGCACCGTCTTTTACAAAAACTAGGGGTCACTTAATACCTATAGATATATTTAACTAATTTTTTAACAATAGCAAGTAATAAATTTTTTGATAAAAATAGCTATAAATTTTTTAGATAAGTTATAAAATATTAAAAGAAAAATTTTCTTAAAATATATGGAACATTGTGCTATTAATTTAAGACAAAAAAAATATTATGAGGAGAAATTAATGTTTCAAAACTGTTTTAAATTCTTGATATTACATATTCAGTTTCAAAAATATTAAGAAATATGATTTTTTACAATATATTGATATTGTAAAATATATGTTTTTTAACGGTGTAGAAACCCGTACTTTTAACAGAGTACTGTATATATGCGAAATATTATATTACTATATACATATATTTTTAAAAAATTCGTTTTTATTTAATTGTTGATAATCAAATATTTTTACATTAAATGAGTAAATTCTTATGTATTTTATAACATGATATCGCGTGATTACAGCTATAGTAAAGTAATCATGAGTATTTCTAAGTTATATATTATTTAAAAGAAAAATACACACTTAGATATTTATAACGTAAGTATGTAACAATTTTAGCTGATTTAGTTGATTAAAGATTTAGCTGATTAAATAACATCAAAGAATATGCACACAGATTTAAAAAATGTACAGAGTGATACATTTTTGTAAAATTTACGAGTATCTATGGTGTACCATAATTGTAAATGGAATTTTTATATATACATCAAGTTTAAGATATAATATCAAAAATTAGTTTGATTTCTCTTTAGGGGATCGGTGTAAATCAAAAGATCGGTTTTTTTTCTTAAAATTTTTTTTTATTAAGTATAGTTTTAAACAAAAATAGGTACGCAATGATCACTTTTTTAACTTGTAAAATTTATAATTATATTAAAAATTTGTGCATATGCAAGAAAGTGCTCTGTGAGGAATCAAAGATCACCAATTGAATTTGTAATTTTTATTAAATATATGTAAAAATTGGTACAATATTGAAATTTTTAAAATACATAGTACAATTAAATAATACATTTTGAAGAGAATAAATTACAAAATTCGCCATTCAGCACCCCCAACGATTTCAAGAAGATCCAACGTTTTGAATTGCAATTTATGAGTTAGTCCAATGGGTCCATTATTCATAATACCAAGTTTTGGATTGCTTTGCAACGATGCCAGCATCTGCTCGTTCAAATTGTCAAATCTCGCTGGTAACGAAATGTATCCAATTTCCAATTCCAATATTGTCTTCATTTTCGATGAATCGAATTTCGATGGTAGTTGACTGACTCCCATTATTTTATATACTTTTCCAATTTCCATATCAGAAAGTTTAATCCATCGTTTAACAGCGCCAAGATGATTCAATTCGTCCACAAAATTTCCAGCCATTTTTTGAATTAAGTCTCTGTTTCCAGATGAAGCACCAGCAGTAATGGATTCCATTGTTGGCAACAATTAACTCTTAACACACAACAATTGAAAATTCACAACAATAAGGTTTAATGTTTTTTTCACTAAAGTTTCGAACAAAATTGTAACTGATGAAATTCTGTCGCGTCCTTTTTATAGCAGAAAAAATAGTATGGTGACGTCAGCTGTCACACTTTATGTAGCCATACAGGTTAAAACCTGCTGCTTCATTTTCGCATATTAGACAGAAATCTTCGCTATTTGATATCAGTTTACCTTTAGTGACGTCAGCTGGCAATTTATACAAGTTTAAACCTGTTTTCAGATAAAAATATACAATCATATGATAAAATTCATTTTTGCATATTAGAGAGAAATCTTCGCTGTTTGATATCAGTTTACCTTTAGTGACGTCAGCTGACAGTTTAAGCCTGTTTTCAGATAAAAATATTATAAAATTATGAAAGCAAGGCCATCTTTTAATGGCTAGTTTAACTATCAAAAAAAGGTTTTCGATGCAATCTATTGACAATTTTTCAAACTTACACACAGGAATCCAGACTAGCAACGCCATCTAGTAGCGAATTCACAGGCTCGAAGGTGGCTGCGCCATCTGTTAGGGAATTTTTCAGTTCTTAGGTTAGAAAAAATTTTTGTTAGGTTAAGCTAAGTTCGCTTAGGTTTCGTTAGGTTAGGTCAAGTTCCATTGGGTTATGTTAGGTTAGAAAAAGATTTCACTAGATATCGTTAGGTTGGAGACCAAATTTTTGCTCCACCCACCGCCGGAGGCTTCTAGAACCGCCTCGGTAGTTTTGCCTCCATCCGAGGTCGCTCAAAAAGTCGGATGGAGGGATGGAGGGCTTCGTTCTCTTATATTTCTACTACTTGTGTGACTACAGAATGTGAAATTTCTCGGTCACAAGTATTCCCGTAGATATGTAGTTATTTCCTGATTAGGCACATTTGTAAATTTTCTAAAATTTTTTAGTAATTTTTCGAATAAGATCTCAAAAAATAATAAAATTAAATTATTTTCCACAAAATAAATTGTTAATCTTTTATTAGGTCACTTGAAACGCATTCTTTGGTTTTCGATTCAATATATTAAAACTTCAGTATTATGTCATCTCTATAAGTCAAACAGCTGTAATCACCTTTCATATTATCATTATCATTGAATAAATTAATCATAACATCCATATCTTTAATAAATTTTAGAAAAATTAGGAAAACTTTTATATGTAAAGTACAAACTCTTTAAAAAAAGACATCGGTTAATCATACATCGTCGTTCTTTTGACGCACACTATTTCAATACAAACAAAACGACACCAATTATAAACAAAATTTATACATTTGCTGTGTTATAATAACTTAGATAACAGAAGTTTCACATCAAGCAGGCAACGACAAGTTGTAGTATTGGAGCAGGTAGAGAAGTTCGTTCGTCATTTTGACGAGTACGTATGATTCTATGAAAATTTTTTTCGGACATTTAATTTTTTTAAGTAAGAAGCCTGCAAAAAAGTTTTGGTGATTGTACAAGTTGAAAAAAAAATTGAAAAATTAAACAATTTTGGTGGGGTGGTATAATTTTTTTTAAGCTGGTAATTTTATATATGATAGATTTTCAGATTTGGAAGAGGAAAATGACATTCACTATATATATATATATATATATATATATATATATATATATATATATATATATATATATATATATATATATATATATGACTATAATAACTATAATATATATAACTTCATTAATATATAAAATATTAAGATTGTTCGGGTATTGAACCCCATTTAGTGAATGTCATTTTCCTCTCCCAACTCTGGAAATCTATCATTGTTCCGGGTTCAAGTTTTATCACGACAGTGGCTGTGATAGTTGAATTTTCCGTTCAAAAATTCGGTAAAAAGTTTTTTAAAATATGCTAGCACTAGTACAAAATGGATTAGAAATGAAAATTACATAGTTACATATTATAATAATAACAACAGATAAATTTCAATAATAAATTACGTACCTGGATGGTAGAAAAAAGAGAGAAAAAATGTCAAGAAAAACAAACGTTTGATATGTTTATGTCAGTGATTGACATTAGTTTCTACGATCATACGTCCGATAAGTATTCTATATAAACTGTTAATTTGTTTACTATCGTAAAAGCGTACATACATATGTGATACAATACACTCAAACATTAAAATAAGGAAAAGTATGTAGAGAAAACTTCAAATATGTAGGTATTCTATTTTGAAATGAAAAACTAAAAATAAAGACATTAAGGTTTTCTATTTTCTTGTAGGATTACACTAGACTGCTCAATTATTCCGAGATGAATGTATTTCTGAAAATTTATAAGCACCCCGACCAGATTTAGTCTATTGTATAGCCTCATATATTATTCAGAGATGGAGACAATTCTAAGGAGTGGCAGAGAAAGTAACGCCAATTAGATCCCTTGTATTACTTTTGGTAACACAGGGTAGATGACGTCTTGAAAAATCAATGGGGAGGAGGAGGAAGTTGTTGAGTTGTCACTAAAAGCTGTGAAAAAAAGCTTGAACTGGTTTTGCTGTGTGTGATACCACTTTAATCCCCGACTAGGCAATATTTTAAAAATTCAAACGGCTGTCACTCAAAGGTCTGCGATAAACAGGACTGCTGTGCCAAAAAGTAAAATAAAATAAATAAATACATCTAAATAGAAAAAACAGGATTATTTTGACTCTGACAAAAATGGGTGGCGTGTTATTTCCGATAGAGTGCTAAAATGGTGTAACTTCCAACAATTTGATGTCTTCCTAATCTTTTAGTCCTGTTCCCACCCAGTTCCGAAATTGATTTGCCATTCCCGCCTACTTCCAATCCTCAGAAAAATTGTCAAATCTCACCCAATCCCACACTCCCGCCCGATTTTAATTTAAGCCTGTTCCGATGGGACCCGGTTTTTACTCCAGATTTTGTTGGAACTTACATTATTTTTAGTGTCACTCCCGTCCAAACCCAATCCCAAAATAAATTTTGTTTCCGCCTGTTCCCACTGTCATCTGTTTACAAAAAAATCAGCTCGTTCCCGTCGGAACTCGGGGGGTTCCAGTTTTTTCCTGCCCAATTAACATCTCCACTTACAAGTATTTTTCATATACATTTTATCTTTCATTTATTTCTTTCATTTATTTCCTTTGTCTGAGAATCGTCGCAAACAACATCCGTCGGAAAGTATACGGAACCCAAAGATGAAATAGAAAGTCAAAAACAAGTTATCGCTGCGTCTCTATTACAGTCATAAATCTTACAAATACACATTTCCTAATCAGAAGTGTTTCACGATTCGGTAAAGATTCAGTGATAACTTGTTTTTGACTTTTTAGTTTACTTTTTGTCATGGTAACTCTGTTTTAGCGAATTTCCAAGACTGGAAATTCAGCTTTTACAGCAGGTGTCATGATGCGACCTAAGCCCGGGATCATAACAGAAATATGTTTTGAGGTCCCTAGAATACTAAAATGATATTCACTTAAATTTGTATATATATATATATATATATATATATATATATATATATATATATATATATATATATATATATATGTATCCGCGCGATAACTCTCGAACGAAACGTTTAATGCACACGTCGGATGCCCAGAAGTAGGTTTTCCGGGCATTTTTTGTCAACAAAATGAGTCTTTTGCCAGAATTAAACAATTATTCAAAATTTTTTTACACCAATCGGAAGAAAAAGCCAAATTACGTAAAAAATGTTTTTAAACCGTTACTCTAAATTACTTTCTTTTCGAGAAAAACTAGGAAATATGTCGTTCTCCATTTCACTCGCACCCGCATTCTTTTTTTTTTCTGTCTCATTTTTTGCGAACTAAATTCGAAAAAAACCGCTTTCTAAGTAGCGTGTTATGATTTTTTTAATCCAATTTAACGATTTGGCTATATTCTATTTCTCTGTCAGTTAAATGTTTTTATAATGTATTTCTGTTCCATTTTTTTTGAGAAAAAAACTCACGACGATTTCTGTTATGTGATATGATCAGAATTTAGATTATATTTACACCTTCCTAAAATTAATAAGAGTTTGCTTCAATCGTATAAAAATTACGTTAAATCATTTTCAAACAATAATATTTTTACGTAATTTTCTATCCAGTTGACAATACAGTCATGATTAGAATTGTATAAACAGAGTATTCTAGTATTAAATAATTTTGGACATTCAATTTTTTTTTTAACAAAAAAAAAAAAAAATTTTTTTAAATTTTGACACATTTTTTTATGAAATTTCGATGAAGAAATATTAAAAAATTTTAAGGTGAATCATTTAAAAAGAGTTACAAATAAATTAAAAGGAAACATTTATCTATTTTAACATATTTGTAAAGAAAATTTTACAGTTTACTTACAGTTTTTTGAAAAAATGCAATAACATTTTTACATACAACAAAGATTATGTTTGAAAGGTAGGAAATCCACAATTTTTTTTTTATTTCTTTAATTAATTATTAAATTTGGTTTTAGAAGAAAATCTTCGTCTAATTCGCTCCAAGCCGAAAGTATAGCCACTAATAAGGACATTCCACTATTAAAATGAATGGAAAATATATTGAAATTTATTTAATGAAAGCCATTCATACACATTTTTAAAATACCCTTTTGAATTATATAACAAATAAAATCTGTATAAAAAAATCTAATTGACGTGTTTTTTCTCAATTTTCGAATATTAAAATTAGTTTTTCTTGGAAACTAGTTGACATAGAATAATAGTTTAAAGACCTCTTTTATGTGATTTTTTCTCTTCTTTCCAATGGTGTAAACCAAAATTTTTCCAAAAAACTCGTTTTTTGAGCTTCCAGACGTCGGACGTGTCTGAAAAATATTAGCGGATAAAAAACCATTATTTTTGTTCCAGATTATTTTAGTTTATATCTTTAGGATAAATTTAAAAAAAAATTACTACGGTTACTGCTATGCCTTTGGTCAATAATCAATTTTAAAGATTTTTTGTTTATCGTTTAAAAAATGTCTCAAAATTTAAGTCTAACAAAGCATTACATAGAAACATGAAGTGATAATTAACCAAATTTATTTTTCCTGTAATCTCCTGACTTTTCTGAACATTTTGATGAAAAGATTATTGCTTTATGTAAAATATTACAAAAGTTATGGATTTTTTAATATAATAACGTCACCGAAAGTGATACCAGAGAAACATCATTTTAACCCTATTTTGCTAAATTTCAAAAATTCATAACTTGAAAACTATTAGAGATAATTTTTTTAAATTTTGTACAGATGGTTAGGATGGTTAAATAAACAAATAAAACAATTTTCAGCTAAATCTGAGGTCATGGGTGACATGACCTGGATGAAGTGGCGTGTAATGACCCCTTGGTCATTTAACATATAAACTGCTAACTGCAGAAAGGTAACAAGTCCATAAAATAAAATTTTACAGGAGATGAAAAAAACGTTTTACTTGGAACCCTTCTTACAAACTAATAAAATTTTATTTTTTAAATATTGCTAGTGATTAGCTGATTAATCTTTTGTAAGAGATTTAATTTTTTTATGCGTAGCTATTTAAAAAAAAATGTTTTGTTTGTGGACTTGTTTCCTTTCTGCAGTAAACAAAATTTATATTTAATAAAAAACGCTTTTTATGAAATAAACAATTTATTTCTTATACAAAAATAGTATTTACATGATAAAATATAATATTTAACTAAAATAACCTATCTCGTAAAAAGAAATTAAAACAAAAAGGGCCATAAAACTTCTTAAAACGGTATTGCAGCTACGGTTACCGGCCAGGACGTTAAAATGTTACTGGCTAGGACGTTAAAGCCTATTTTGTCAGCAGGAATGTAGATCAGAGTCAATTTTGGAATTTGAGATAATAATAACAAAGTCACTTAAAAATATTTAAAGCATAAATTCAACAATACTCGATTAAAGCTCACCAATGTGTATGCGTAGTGCAAGCAACATTATTAAATTATTATATCGGGATATATAACTATATTAACTATATAAAAAAATTAATAAAAATAATTAATTAATCAAATTAAGTAAATAAATACTTGTCTTAAGAAAAGTCGATTGAATGTGTGTAATGTTTATTTTTTTCTTCTTATTATTATTATTAGACATCTGTTGATAGTGTCAGAAATAAATCCTATTACTATTCTACACTGACTTCTCTTTAACCGGACGACAATACACAAACGTCGTCCCCTTAGATAATTCATATATAGAATGTTTCTTTACACAATTTATTTTTATATAATAGTTAAAATAGTTTTGTTAAAACAACTTTCTAAAGAATATTTTCTAGCTACATAATATTTAAATCTAATTGTAAGCTTGGAAATTATACATTCATATGTGTATTAATAATTTTTATTATTGTTATTATTATATACTTATGTTAACTTCCAAAATAATCTCCTGTATATGTTAAATTTGTAAGATTTGGTTACATAAGATAGTGTTTGCTTAAAAAATATTCGTGTATATAAACACAAATACATAGAAACCGTCCCCTTATTAAAAGTCCGCATAGACAATAAACGCTGTATCGCTATTAACTCCTAGAGTAACTATTAACTATTCAGTATGATAAGAAAGAAAAAATATTCTTATAAATTTATTTAAAATTGAATTGTTTACTGCAGAAAGGGAACAAGTCCTAGACTTGTAGCTTAAAACGCATTTTCAAAACATTGTGACTTGTTACCTGTCTGCAGTTAGCAGTTCATATACACTACCGTCCAAAAGTTTGGAACCATTAAGAAAAGTCAGTAATACCATCAGTGAGTAGAATTTAATCTATTTGATGTAAAAAAGATATGAATTTTAATTGGACATGTTAATCATATTTAATTATACCAATATTGCTACAAAAAAATAAATTTATGACTTAAATATTAGATTCTGAGTAGTAGCTTTTGGAGAGAACGAAGCCCACCTCCCGAATTTTTGAGCTACCTCGGGAAGTGGTAGCTCGATCGGGGCGGTTCTAGAAACCTCCGGCGGTGGGTGGAGTAATGCTTTGGTCTCAAACCTAACCGAACCTAAGGAAATTTTGTTTAATCTAACGACGCCTAACGGAACTTGATCTAACCTAACTGAACCTAAGGTAATTTGGTCTAACCTAACGGAACCTAAGCGAGCTTAGCTTAACCATAGAACTCAAACTTTTTCCTTAATAGAAATTAGTTTTTCTCGGAAACTAGTTGACATAGAATAATAGTTTAAAAACCTTTTTTGTGTGATTTTTTCCTCCTCGTTCCAATAGTGTAAAAATTTTTGAATAAGGAGAAATTTTGGAAAAAAGTTAATTTTTTTCATGAAAATTTCCAAAAATAACATGTTTTGGGCATCGGACGTGCCTGGTTAACGAACTTGTCCAGCGGTTTAGGACTTTTAGGAATTTCTGCTATAGTCTTGCAACATTTTATACCAAAGTTATAATGGGCTCAAGTTACCCTAATTTTAAGCTTATTTTACTGATTTATCAAAACCTTAATTTAAAAAATTAACGGAATGGTTGGCAGATGAACATATCAGAATTTAGTTTAGTAATGAACAAAGTAATAAAATTATACACTTACCTTCCTTTGTAGACTACCACAATTACTTTTACAGTCAAAAGTTAGCAACGTAACAAAACATCAATTTCAACTTCAAAAAAATACATGCTAAATTTTAATAAAAACATATATACTTCGATAAATTTGTAAAATGTACAGTAATATTAATGTACGATCTATACAGTTATAACAGTAGTAGGCGTCAGCCGAGAACTTTAGGCATTCGAATTTTCACTAATGTAGTGCTGATTACCGTCTCGAAATTTGCTAAGCTTTGATACTTATCATGGGTTCAAACCCCAGTTAATGTGTTTGGTGATGCCAACTAGCGGCCGTAAGGTGAACTATCTAAGGCCGCCTTCATTTCTCCGACATATTGATTTCTTACACCAATGCTTCATTTTGTGATTCCCCGAACAAAGTGGTTTTTAACACAAGACTTGATACCAGAACGACCAACGAACAATGGTGAGCCTGATATACGATGCTTCGTGCATCACGTACTCACTAACTGACCTTAGATTGGTTCAGACGTTATTTTTATGTGAGTCACCATTTTCTTTGTTAAAAGATTTAAATAATATTTTAATTAATTTTTGTAAAATATTTTTATAAACATTTGAAATATAAAAGTGCTTAAAAAATATAGTAAAAATATTAAACATTAAAATGAAATAAACTGTTATTATTTAAACTACCAATTTAACCATCTACTGACTAATTATACTATTTTATTTTTATCAACAAGAAAACTGTCGACACAAGCCACCACGCGTAATGCAGGTCTTCGGAGGACAATTCCTCACAAGTAACCCACGAATACAGGGACAAATATAATTAATGGTATCCAACAATTAAAATAATATCCAATATATCGAAGCTTTGTGGTGCAAAATCAAGTTTTAAATATATTCAAGCAGCGCCCAACAATTACTCAAAGAGACCATTACACATCATTACACTAGAAGACCGCATCCATTAAAGATGACATCCGAAGGCGGGGAAGTGTTTGTGTCAACTAATATAAAACTTTGAGTGACTTTTATTGTGAAAAAAGGAAAACTTTACGTTACTATTGTTGAACTTTGAATTTTTCGTGGAACTGGTGTGGTAAACAATTGCCGTCAACAATGGTTCTACATGTAACTGACGCAGCACAACATTATATCGACCCCATGGAAGTTTTGGCTCCCGAGATACCACCTTCGGTTCCCGAAGAAGCTGTTGTGTCTAGCGCCAGTCAGTATAATACAGCGAATTCTGGCATTGGATCATCGGTCCCGGATAAATCAACTGGTACGTCTGGCGATTCAGAAGGTAACGCTGATATGACTACGGATATAGTAAGTTTATTACTTTCTTTTCAACGAGTTATGTTAGCTAAATTTGATGAACAAAATAATAAGTTTGATAATAGCAATAATGAATTCATATCTGAAATAAAAGCTTTAAGATCCGATGTTAAGGAAATGATTGTCTCAGGATCAAAGTCTATTGCAAAACTTGACAAATTTGATGCTAATATTAACTTTAAACTTGATGAATCTGATTTGGAATTGGGAAAGTTAAGACTAAAAAATTGTGGTACTAAAAATAAGAATTTTGATTCAATTGATTCAGGGGCAGAAGATATTAATTTGAAATTTGATAATAATTTACAAAATTCTTGTAATGAATCTTCCGTTATAGATGAATTTATAAATAGCTCTGAAACCTTGAATAGTTCATTGACCCCGGACAATTTTAACCCTTTGACTACAACCGGGCACTGTATAGAAAATCTTGGCGAGTAATATAATAAGTCTGATAATAATAATTCATCGTTCAATGCCGTTAGTTGTCCGTCCGTTAATACGTCGGACGAATTAACATGTAAATTTTGTTCAAATATCAATACTACCCCCCCCCCCCCCCTATTTGTGCATAATAGTAACGATATGTTGTCATCATTGAATATTGAAGCTACCTTAAATTTAACATCTTGCAGTAAATCCGTTAATGTTGCAACAATACTTACAGTAGAATCACCTTATATAACCGATATCGATAGCAAACATTTATACAACATGGTGATTCATAATTTAGTTAACGCCATCGAGAAACTTATCGAGCCTAATTTAACACTTACACTTGACGGTAACGATGACACCTTATCGGGTTGTGTCCAGTCTGTTATTGATCCTTCAGAAAACGACAAATTTGAACTTAACGATTTTCAATTGAATCGGTGAGATCGAAAAGGATAACATTCCAATTTTTACTGTTTCAAAGTAAAGGTAGAAAACTAATTATTACTCACTTATTGTAGTTAAAAATAACTTAATCAATGCATTTACTGGTCAAATGAATCTAGCACTGCAAATTACTAATTAATTGTATAAGGCTAAAAAAAGAAGGTAAGCTTCCAAAAAGCTTTTTGTTTTTAATACCCAAAAACAAGCCAAACGGAATGTTATCCTTTTAGATCTCACCGATTCAATTCTATTACCGCATTAGTCACTACGTGTCGCGTAAGGCACGTAAGACCGAATCAAATCGCAATCCAAAGGGTCCACCTTCGGACGTAAAAAGGATTTTCCCTTTTCGTCCGCACAGTTCTCAATTAACGTAGAAAATTTTCTAAACATTGACCCTATACCCGATTATGTCGAAATTTTCCCGGTCTTTATGAAACCTATTTTGATTTTATTTCGTTTACGAACACTAATTTTTACCAACATTGACTTATTTTCACGGTTTCGACTTTAAAATTATTACCAATTTTGACTTAGTTTGTAAGTTGTACCATATCACCATCCGTCGTAGATGGGTTAAATATTGCTAACAATTTTTTATGTAATTAAATTGCTCACACAAGGCACCTATTGTTTTTCTATCATAGCCAGGACCGTTATTATTTACCCGGTCATTTGTAAAAATAAATTCAAACGAGTTGCTAATTAGAGCGTTTTTTTCTTTCAATTTTCATTATTTATTATTTATTGTGTATTTTTTGTGAATTTCGGTTTGAAGCACTCGCTAGAGGCTCGCGAATTTTTAGGAATTCACCATTTAAATGAATAAACTGCTTATCTAATGCGTTTATAATTTCCAATTACAGCCTGGAGCATCATTAGCCCGGTAATTATAATATTTAAATAAGTTGCTCATTGGGGCCTTTATTATAGTTGTTATTTTTATAAATTTCGATTGTGGCGATATTGTTAGCCCGCCAATTTAAGAATTTTATTTTGTATAAAAATGAATTAATTGCTCGTTTACAGCACTTTTTGTTTTTCCCAAAATGATAACTGGTGTAACTCTAGCCCTGCTTTTTACAATTAGGAATGAATTGCCTTTTAGAGCATTTATAAATTCTATCATTTTTTTTAAAGTTACGGTTATCGCAATATTACACGCCAGCCAGTTTTAAAGTTTACAATTTAAATATTACTATATTTACAATTTTTTGGCGCGAAGCGTTAATGCTCGACCCTTAATTATAAAAAATTGATACGTAATATACAAAAGCCTTAACATAACGGTTCAGTTAATGATCTTATGTATTTAAAATTCGATACTCTACTATGAATAACTATATTTATCGAAATTATTATCAAATTCTTTGTCCTTCATTATTGAAGTTGACAATTTTTTTTTACTAATGACTAATTTTTTACAAAATTTTTTTATCATTGAAAGTGGAATTTTTCTAAAAAATTGACTTATTCGACACTCCCACTACTGTAAATTTGAGAATACATTTTGCTGGTTTGTCGAAACTTTTCTAACCAGTTGAGTTAAAATTTTTATTTACAAGAATGTTTAACGAATTATTTTATAAAAATATTACGTATATGCGTGTTTTCTACATATGTGTATGTTGTTCAAAATATTTTGATGGTTCACATAGCATGATAGTTAGAGAACGGAAAACACGTATAGTAGAGCTTCAGTTAACATCAGTTTTGTTAAGTGGCGTCACTTTTTTCTCACTAAAGTTAAGATGATTTTATAGAAATAGAAAGAAACAATATTATTACATTATAAATTTTTTAGAGAAAAATATTATAAATTCTATAGAAGCTATATGTGTAGTAAGAAAACTAATTACATATAGTATGATTTATAGAAATTGGTTTGGATGTCATACGAGTATCCAAATTTAAACTTTTCTCTGCTGAATTTCAGAATTTCGTAACTTCATAAATATTACTAATTATGTTTATGTTTATTTAAAGTGAAAAATCGAATAATATAAAAATACCCCTGTCGCAGCATCTGCATAACATAGCGAATTTCCAAATTTTGGGGACTGGCGGATCTCATCTAAGAACTGTACCTATTTAAAATAGTTTAGCTTTCTAAGAGTAAAAGATTTTTTAAAATCGGCTGGGTAATTAGTTTTGATATTTTTGGGACCCAATAACCCGAACGGACTTTGTGCAGCATAGTTGTATCCATCTAAAATAATTTAGTTCTCTAACAGTGAAAAAATTTTCAAAATCGGTCGGTTAGTTTATTTTTTACAATAATGGAAACAGTAAACCCTGGCGGAAATCATACAACATAACCTTTATTCATCTAAAATAATTTTAGTAAAAAGTATATCCTAACAGTAAAAAACGGGTCCTAGAGATCTCATATAACTTATGGTAGTCCGTAAGGTTCTTGTGGACATCATTTAATTACTTAATGAATTCAAATACTTTAACTTACTAACGGTGAAAAAATTTTCAAAATTTTCGACATTCGCTAAAAAAATCATTGAAAAATATTTGATATGTTTCGATCAATTAATGGTCAACATCAGCAAATAAAAGTTACTCAAATCGAAGAAAAGAATGAGTTATTTGTCCGTAGAAATTAAAATACAAATTCTGAAAACGAGCAAAGAAATATTGAAAAAACTAGATCGGCAAAACATTCTGACAAATAACACTATCCAACCAATACTCGCCAATTTGAATGAAACTTAACATACTTATTAAACAGCGAAAAATATTAAATACGTGTTTTTTTTTTATTTCGGCTAAATACGCTTTTTAGGGGTAGAAAACACCATTCAACCTCTGTAGATGAAAACAGTTATAGCTAAATATTTTTGAAACGACATATTTTCTGAAAAAAGAGCTGAGTACCAAATTTGTAGAATTTAAAGCGATGCACTTGATAGTGACCCTGAAATCGATTTTCAAGGTCAGTTGAAAATGATTAGCCATTGCCGAACTTTGACCATATCCTGTACCTATAAGCAGTAATTTCATGTATTGACTCAATCTATCTTCAAAATTGATTTGTTGCGTTATTTTTCTAAAATAAAAAAAATAAAAACCTGACGAAATGGAAAAATAGGCGCAAATTTATAGAAAAAATTAGAAGAAAACATTTTTGTAAGTAATTTTAGAAGTAAAGTTAAGAAAAGATTTAATATCACTCCAATTGTGAGTTAAACATTAACTTTATGTTATATTAGAAATTTTCAAAATTTTTTAAAATTTTTATTGCTACTCTATAGTTATCATATTAGGAATTCAATTGAACATATGATTAACTATTATTCTTCCGATTGCGATTGAGCAAGTATTTTTCAAAATTACTTCTTGATCACTTATTTTCTATCTTGCATGTGAAATTCGTTCGAATATACTTTGAACCATTTAGGGATGAAAAGTAAACTACTCCTTTTGAAAAATATTAAATGATTTTCAAATGACTTTGGAAATTGACCTCATAGTCAACTTCAAAGTCATCATCAAGTGCATCACTTTGAACTCTATAACTTTGGTCCTAAGCACTTTTTTCAGAAAATATATCGTACCATAATCCACTTCTATGTTGATTCCTGGTCTCTTTTCCTGCGTTTCTAATATTTATGTCAATAAAAAATATGCTACCGTAGACAAGGATGAATAGGTACGCATTCAGACTTCACACCGTATTTTTTTGTATTTATTTTATGAGTACCTAATCTTTAATATATTAAAAATTTACGCGAAGATGGTCACTTTATCAGCAGTATCCAAAAAAATTTAAAAATATCGGTGGTTTTTGAAAAATTAACAAAAATCGTATAATTTCTTCTCTATGAAAAATTGGGGTCAAAAGAGACGAGAAAAGAGTAAATGGGGACAACCCGTAGGGTCGACCAAAATTGAAATTCTAATATAAAATAATTTCGAACTTTTTGTATTTATACATTCAAAAAAGAAATAATAGGTACTTGATGATTTTCTGTAAAAATAAACGTAGAATCTAAAATAAAGTTTATATACTCCTGTCGTTTACCCCTAAGTTTATATTCCTCCTATTCTTATTTTAGTTCAAAAAATAATTTTTCAAAAGACTAAGACATAATAATTAATAACAGTGAGATTTTCAGACTTTTGTCTCATACAGACGTTACCTAGAATTTTTTTTATCTACAAAAACATCAGTCTACAGAATTTAATTTATTAGTTAGGAAAATAATTCAAATATGTCTCACTAACAATAAATGTCTTAAATGAGTTTAAAAAATCAAAACGATACTGTTTATTAAATTGCGTAAAAGCTAGTAAATGCAATAACAGATATGATGAATTTATAAGGATTTTCTTGTACTACAAAATCTTAAAAATATGGAAACGCGTACTTTTTTTTCGTTAATTGTGTTTTATTCTTTTGCACAAAATTTTAAAAATACTTTATTTTCTTAAGAAAGGGAGGCAACTTTAGTCACAGATATACCTATGAACAGTTTTTGGTAATCCGGGAAAAACGAAAACACTTTTTAAAATTTTTTTATTGTTAAAATCGAAATGTTCTTTTAAAGAGGGTTAAAATTACCATATTTTATATTAAAATTTTGACACAATCACTCCCTAATTAACGAGCCTTACTTAATATTAGCAAATTGAGAAAAAACACGTCAATTAGATTTTTTTACACAGATTTTATTTGTTATATAATTCAAAAGGATATTTTAAAAATGTGTATGAATGGCTTTCATTAAATAAATTTCAATATATTTTCCATTTATTTTAACAGTGGAATGTCCTTATTAGTGGCTATACTTTCGGCTTGGAGCCAATTAGACGAAGATTTTCTTCTAAAACCAAATTTAATAATTAATTAAAGAAATAAAAAAAAATTTGTGGATTTCCTACCGTTCAAATATAATCTTTATTGTATGTAAAAATGTTATTACATTTTTTCAAAAAACTGTAAGTAAACTGTAAAATTTTCTTTACAAATATGTTAAAATAGAGAAATGTTTCCTTTTTAATTTATTTTTAACTCTTTTTAAATGATTCACTTTAAAATTTTTTAATATTTCTTAATCGAAATTTCATAAAAGAATGTGTCAAAATTTAAAAAAATCTTTCTTTGTTAAAAAAAAAATTGAATGTGCAAAATTATTTAATATTAGAATGCTCTGATTATACAATTCTAATCATAACTGTATTGTCAATTGGATAGAAAATTATGTAAAAATATTATTGTTTGAATATGATTTAACGTAATTTTTATACGATTGAAGCAAACTCTTATTAATTTTAGGAAGGTGTAAATATAATCTAAATTCTGATCATATCACATAACAGATATCGTCGGGATTTTCTTTTTCAAAAAAAATGGAACAGAGATACATTATAAAAACATTTAACTGACAGAGAAATAGAATATAGCCGAATCGTTAAATTGGATTAAAAAAATCATGACACGCTACTTATAAAGCGGTTTTTTTCGAATTTAGCTCGCAAAAAATGAGACAGAAAAAAAAAGAATGCGAGTGCGAGTGAAATGGAGAACGACATATTTCCTAGTTTTTCTCGAAAAGTCAATAATTTAGAGCAACGGTATAAAAACATTTTTTATGCATTTTACCTTTTACTATCGCTTGGTGTAAAAAAAAATTTGAAAAATTGCTTAATTCTGGCAAAAAACTCATTTTGTTGACAAAAAACGCGCGGAAAACCTACTTCTGGGCATCCGACGTGTCTGGCTAACGAACTCATCCAACGATTTGGAAAATCGAATTCGCACACAAAATTTCATAAGCATTAAACGTTTCGTTCGAGAGTTATCGCGCGGATACATATATATATATATATATATATATAAATATATATATATATATATAAATATATATATATATATATATATATATATATATATATATATATATATATATATATATATATATATAGTGAATATCATTTTCGTATTCTAGGGACCTCAAAACATATTTCTGATATGGTCCCGGGCTTAGGTCGCACCATGACACCTGGCGTAAAAGCTGAATTTCCAGTTTTGGAAATTCGCTAAAACAAGGCGAAATAATATTAGTTACATATTTTTTATGACAACTAAGATTGGTTATGAGCTGAACTATAAAATCATAAATTATAAAATCTTAAAACATAAAAACGTAAACAAATCAGTGGTGTTTTTTAATAAAAATATTTCTCTATCCAAAAGAATTTTATAATATTGAATTCTAAAATTCTAGAATTTTGAATTTTTTTTTTCATATATATACAAAGCGATTGATTTGATTGAAGGCTACCGTCAGTGGGGCGAAGCTGGACGATCTTTTCAGTAATTATGAATTGTTTAGAGTTTACCTAAAAAATTCTAAAAAAATAATTTATTTAAATGTTTTAATATCACGAGTATATAGGGCAGTAATAAAAATATCAAAATTGGTACTGCAACATTTTTTTTTTTTTGTTTTGATTATATAGTATCCGGATTTGCTCCTATGTATGGGGCGAATCTGGACAGTGCTTTATTTGCAATATAAATCACATTCAGTCATGCATATGGGTGAAATCGGACATAAAAAGATAAAGATAACTGAATTTCCAATCTAGAAATTCGCTAAGATAAATATCTGCATCAGCGAATGACCTTTGATGAGTGGAATAAAACATTTTGGATTTAAATTAATTTTATTTCGATTTGTCTTTGAGTCTATCATGCAAGGTCGATTTGGAATATGGAAATATTCAGCAGCTTGTCTGAGGGATTTTCTTTTATTTTTAATATCGGAAAGCAAGGACGCATTAACTACATATCTACAGGAGGTCCAACAAAAATTTAAGGAATCAAATTTTTTAATAACGCAGTTCTCCGATAACAATGGAAAATGTTGTAATAAAAAGTCGTCTCCGAAAATTTGATTTTCAAATAAAAAATATTAGTAAACCACTAAAAATTTTACTTTTTAATATAAATATAATAAAATAAATTGAAGGAAAATTTCTAGGTAATTTTAGGGGGTCCCAACCTCTTGGACCGCCCCGATTGTTACGCCCGATTGTTACCGAAAAGAACCGATTTTATGTTATCTAGACTACAGTTCATTAGTTTATACCCACTTTCTTTTTATATTGACACACCATGGTGTATGAATTCGCCTAACCTATAGACAATTTTTTGTTAATTAATTTATAACAAAAAATTAAGCACAATACAACTTTCATTTTTGGTACATATATTGTCAACAAAACGCCAAACATTTTGTTGCCAGTCCCTACCTTATACCAACTGAAGAAATTAGAACTATACAGCCTATACGATAAGAACGGGAAGAGGCGAAAGTGGGGGCGCTATCTGTTTTCGGACCCGTAGATTCTGAAGAAAAAAATGTCTGATATATATATATATATATATATATATATATATATATATATATATATATATATATATATATATATATATATGTTGACAATATATGTACCAAAAATGAAAGTTGCATTGTGCTTAATTTTTTGTTATAAATTAATTAACAAAAAATTGTCTATAGGTGAGGCGAATTCATACACCTCAGGGAAGAGCTCCAATTTAGGAAGTGGGGCTCATTCCGATGCGCAGCAATACTATCAAAGTGGTGCCAAATTTTGGGCAAAGTTTTGGATCCGATCCAACTTTTAAGGAGGTGGTGGAAAGCAACAAAACAATAGAACTTTTCCAAACCGGTTGGAAATAATGTTTCGGTCAATCATCTACAACATATTCAAAATTCAGCTTCCTTAGATGATTTGGACGGTGGAGAGGGGGAAAAAATTATTTTGGCTGGATCAAACACGCCCTTGCACCACTTGCACAGGTTTGTACCACTTGCACAGGTTACCCAAATAAACCTAGAGGGCTGAAATTTTGTACTCGGATTGAGTTAGTATCAAGGGGGTGCTTTTTTTGGGTCTCAACTTTTAACCCTTACTCCCACCATTTTTATATCAAAAATAACATGATTTTTCTTGTTTCTTAACAGTTTCGTTCGGATCAAAATCTCCCCAAATAAACCTAGAGGGCTGAAAAAAGAGGCCGATCAGCCGGACACTCATCATCAGTTTTGAAACCACCAAAATAAATGACAAATCGCTTGTAGACTTTCAGTCACATTTCGCTTGTAGACATTTCGCTTGTAAAAATTAAGCAATGTATTAATATTTTTCAGTTATTGTATTTGTATACCACTTGTTTTTTTTTTTTAATTTCCGCGCACTTATGTTGCAGCAATGTAAGAGTATTGTTGAAAAAGCGTTGTAAAAACGTAAAATGATGTTGATAAATTATATTTCAAAAATGGTTTGGTAAATAATTTTTATTTGTTATTAAATATGATTTGTAACTTTATATTTTATAACATATTAAATTTTTATCAAATTCCTTTGACACGTTTTCATTTCATTAAAAAAAAAATAGAGTTTTCCCATAAGGGCTCGTGTTAAAATTACAAAACTTTGAAACCGTTTCTCTCAAAATTGGGATGGTCAATATTTTTTTCGGTAAGGGCTCGTATTATTGGTATTGAATTAGATAAATGTCTAGAGACGTTTCGTTAGAATCCTTTGAAAAAATCGACCAACTATCTTAAAATAATAGAGAAGAAAATAAAAATTTTTTAATCCTATTACAGTCGTTTACAAAAACTAGAGGTCATTTAATACCTATAGGTAGTGATGGGATAATCGAATACTGTGAATATGAATACCCACCTGTATTTGAATATGTATTCGAATACAGTATTCGATTCTTCAAAGTATTCGATTCTCCCATCACTACCCATATGTATATTTAACTAATTTTTAATAATTAAACTAACAAGTAAAAAATTTAACAAAAACAGATACATTGTTTACGTAAATATAAAATATGGGAAAGAAATTTTTTAAATATATGGAACATTGTGCTATTAATTTAAGACTAAAGGAATATCTATGACGAGAAATTAATGTTTCAAAGCTGTTTTAAATTATTGATATTGCATATTAAGTTGTAAAAATATTAACCCTTTGCGCTTATAAGACATGTACAGCATGGCAAGGTGGTTTGTCCATTAACTCTACCATATTAGAGGTGTTTTGTCTGTTGGATCATAAGACATGTACCACATGACACACTGAATGTTAAACTGTAATGACTGCTCATACTTCACATTACATGAATCTTTTATTTAATAACTGCAAACACATTCATTTATTAGAAAAATTGTAAATAAAATAATACAAAATCACGTTGAATTATCTTTTTAAAATTAAAAACTAATAAAACAGCATTGAGGACGTATTTAGCGCATTTAGTATTAAACTTTGCGGAAACAAGGTTAGAACGTTAAAAAAATCCGTCAAAAAAAGAACGTCGGTCGTTGTCATGTGCTACATGTCTTACCAGCCTATTTACAACTCATTTTTTTTTTTTTTTGCTTGAGTGCAAAGAGTTAAGAAATATGATTTTTTAAAAATATATTTATATTGTAGAATATGATTTTTAACGGTGTAGAAACCTTTACTTTTAACAGAGTACTGTATAGTTGAAGTTTCAAATTTATCTTTTGATATGTACCTAAATAAAAAGAGTGCTATAGAGTGGCTTAAGCTATAGCGTGCACTTTAATTTTAAATTACATTTTTATAACACTGCTAGCAAAAATCTGTATATGAATAAGAAACTAACTCTTTTTCCACTAATAGTCGTTTATTTAAATTACACAAGGTTAATAATAGCAAATATACATACACAAAACTATGTGAAGTTTATATCGAATTATAATATTCGAGTAATGTTTGTACTTTAAATAAAGCAAGTTATAACATAATTTTTATTTTTACATATTAAACGGAAATTTTACGTTCGTAGTATTATTAGCAATATATCTTTTAATGACGTCAGTAAACATACATATACACGATTTATTTAAGCAAGCTCACATCTATAAAAACCAGTTTCATTTTCAAGGAAACATTAGTTACTGAATTCTAAGCCGAACAGTTTGACTCTAGACATCAAACAATGACGACTGACGCGGCAATTTTTGATTTCCAAGGATTTTCAAATGCAACAATTGGAAAATTCTACATAAAGAAATTTTCTGTGTTGAAATTCGATTCTTCCGTAGAAAATTATGGTGAAGATTATATACTACAACACTATGTATTCAAATCACCATTACTGTTTTGCGGATTAAGTGAAAAAGATCAGCGCACAGCTCGTTGGTTGCGAAAAAATCATCATTGGTTCTCCCGAATGGATGGGGATATTGAATACGAGGAACTACAATACATTTTAGTAAACAATCTACACGAAACTACATCTTTACGAAAGGTGAAGAAAAAGTGCGGTATTTGAAACAACTACTGCCATCAGCACCGATCATGAACTTTGAAGAAGTAACAATTTGTCCCAAGTTGGGAATCATAACATCAACATACACTAGTCCTCGATGCGGACATTATTCCGGAGCAACTTGCGCCATGGAAAATGTTATAAATAATACAAATATTATTGTAATAACATTTAAATATTTATTGTAAAATATTTCTTTTAAATAAATTTATTAAAATAAAAAAATGTGTTTTATTTAGAGGAAAACCTGTATAAATCTGTTTCCAGATAAAAATATACAATCCAATGATAAAATTGTGAATCAAGGTACAGAGCTCGCGGTGGTTCAGACTAGCAACGCCATCTTTTTAATGGTTAGTTTAACTATCAAAAAGGATTTTCGACGCCATTAATTGACAATTTTTCAAACTTACGCACAGGGATTGCTAGTATCCAGACTACGAGCGCCATCTAGTAGTGAAAACTCTTGAAGTTGACTGCGCCATCTATTAGGGCAATTTTCAGTTCTTAGGTTAAGCTAAGTTCGCTTATGTCCCGTTAGGTTAGACCAAATTTCCTTAGGGTCTGTTAGGTTTGAGACCAAAACATTACTCCACTCACCGCCGTAGTTTCTAGAACCGCCTCGATCGACCACCACTTCCCGAAGTTGCTCAAAAAATCGGGAGGTGGGGAGGTGGGCTACGTTCTCTCCAAAAACTACTACTATTTTGGGTTCATCAAAGTAACCACCTCTTTGCTTGATGACTTGTTCACAAATTCCGGGCATGCGTTTAGAAGTTTATAAAAATATTTTTTCTCCAATTTTTTCATTCAACTTTTAAGAATGTCCAGAGTTGTACTGTACTAGATGGAGAACGAAGAAGAGTTGCCTGTTGTGTCATTAACGAGACTTCCTTAATACATAGTTTTCGTGTACTGAGGTATAAAAAATATGTCAATTATGTATACATGTGTAAGTGTTTGTACGTCGTACGGTACACACACATACATATATTTATGCAAACACATGTATATAGGTATAATCAAATCAAAATGAGTTTTTATGTTAATAAGTTTCAGATGCAAAGTGATTACTGAATAGAAATGTTGAACAAAAGAATAAATTGATATTGCAAATCTGATTTTGAAAATCTCAGAATATTTATTTTCAAAAATATATTTTTGTTACAAAAATGAAATTATTGTTAATAATAATAATAATGATGCTGATATTACAATTTTTAAAATTAGCTAATTGTAAAATAGTTATAAATATTAACAAAACGGAATTTCAAATTCAACAGGAGATAGCTGGTTGTATTTTTCAACTGGCTGTGCATGAGTTTAGTAGAGGACAATTTTTGGGCATCACCTCAAGTTTTAATATGTCGTCAACCGCAGCCGTTGTTGAAGAAATTGTCACCGTAAAATTGCACAAAATCAATCGCTGGTTAATACAAGTAAGTGTGGATAAATATACATCGGGGCCTCAATTTATGCGGACTTTTTTTAACGCGAGTATTCGTTTTATGCGGCAGATTTAACTTAATTTACGCGGATTTTTTTTACGTGAGTAATCATTTCACACGGAAATTGACCCCAAATTACGCGGAATTTTTTATATCCGAATTTGATTTTCGCGATCTCATTTTACGCGGTCACATTAGTGTACAGTCAAGTGAAGTATTCTTATAACGCGAATTCCATATAATACGGTGTGAAATTGCGACAGGTCTCCTATAACGTGGTCTCGATAGAGCGCGGTCTTCATACAAGAAAATTTCAACAACTCAAATGACTTAAAAATTTTATTCATAGCAATGTGTTAAATTTTCGAAGTGCTTCTGAATTCGGTGTATCATCAAGTGTACCTGTTTTTATTATGTTTGTTTATAATAATACTTTACGTTATTGAAAATTTTGATCATAAATATCTCTTAAACCGTGTGTCGTAGCGAAAAATTAACAAAATTTTTGAAGGCCTAAGCGACGCAAGTTGTAGGTATTCCAAACATATTGCGACTATTAAAAATTACTTTTCGTTATCGAAAATTTTCGACATCACGTTATTTCTCATAAATTGATTATAATGGCTTAATTTATGCTCCATTAATCCTACTGATCTGCTCAACAATTGAATATTTTTAAAGAAATTACTTTTCGTAATCGTAAACTTTTGTCGTAAATATCTCGTAAACGGTGCATCGTAGTTAAAAAAAAAAACGAAATTTTTGAAGGTTTAAGCGAAACAAGCTGTGGGTATTCCGAACGTACTGAGTCTATCAAAATCTACTTTACGTTAGCGAAAATTATCGATATCGAAAATAATGATATTTTTAAAATTTAAATATGTAAATTTCTACACATTCAATATCATTTGTATTATAAAATTCTATAAAATTTTTAGTAGCCTTTATTAACAGTATTTTTCCTTTTATAATGACAGATTCAGTTTACGTGATTTTTTGTCGCGTAAATTTATTCCACGTGGAACGGATATTTACGTAAATTGAGGGACCGGTGTAATCGATTTTTTTAAATTTCTACAGCCCTGCCACTCTATGTATTTACGTACTCTTTTTTGTATGAACAGAATTAAAACTAAATTTTTGGTTAAGATAGTCAAAATATTTTTAAAAAATTACTTATTATTATTGAAGATTTGTCAAGAGAAAAAGCGGAGGTCATTTCAAGGAAATCGCATCTATTTAATTCTCTAATTTTAACAAAGGTTTTATAGTTATAAAAAGATTTTTTTTCTCATTTAAATTACTAAATGGTTCATTATTATTATTAGATTTAAATTAGTACCAAACTGGTTCATGCCTTTGTAAAATTAGTTTTGTTATCCGATCTTTGCTATCCTTGTCATCAAGTGTGTGGGATTTAGGTATATATACTTTCTATAGTACGTAATAACAAAAGGATACATCGCGGTTTTATGTCCATGACATCAACAGCTGTGCACTTAGTGTCTGATAGATAGCAAACGCCCTTTTAGCTGCTTTTCAGAGTTTCATTGGTCGACGAAATTCACAATCCAAAATATTTAGCGACAATGGCACTAATTTTCATGGGGCTGTGAACGAAATAAATCGTTTATATGCATTAACTTCAAGTGAGAATCTTAAAAATCAATATCATTTGAGTTTTCATATACAAAACAGTTCTCTTGACAATTCATACATACTGTCTAACAGCCTTCACTGGGGTAGACTCTGGGAAGCCGTATATTTATGTTGCTTTGTTAGATCGAGAACACGCTTAATTCATAATCGTTGTATCCATATTATCAAATGATTTTAATGATTTTCTTCTATGAGGCCAGCTCATCTTATTACAGGTAATTATTCAAGACCACAACTAGTTAGATTTAGTAGATTGTATTCTTTTGGTTTATAAACAGATTACATAAATGAAACAACATTTTTGGAGTAAGTGCTCGAAAGATTACTTAAATTGAAAAGTCGTCCAAAATGGCAAAATCCAACAGAAATTTTAATGTGTAATAACTTGGTACGAGATGATCATTTACCACCAAATGTGTGGGTACTTTGTCGAGTTGTTGAAACATATCCTGGAATAGGGATGTTATGGATATCCGTAATCGTAACCGAAACTACCGGGTATCCGAAATAATTACATATCCGAAACCGAAACCGTATCCGAAAATAAAAGTTTCAGATTTGTTTCGGCTAATAACAGACAACTGCCGTTAGAAAACTGAAGTTAAATCGAAGCACGTTTTTGTCCCATGTATTTATCCTGATAGATTTCCATTGATTTGTGTTTGGCGTTCACTTTTTCGGGTAAAATTTTCCCCTTTCTTCTAAAAAAATTTTCACTGAAAACAATAAATTATCCGTAACCGAAACCGAAACCGAAAAAAATGTTTTTGAATATCCGTATCCCAAATTTCATATCCATAACATCCCTATCCTGGAACGAATGGTCGTGTCCGTGTTGTTTTAATGAAGACTGCAACAAGCTCGTAGAAGAGACTAATCTAAGTTATCCTGATTCTCAACAGCAACTTATTAACTAAAATTTATATTTTAGATTGAAGGAAACCAATTCCTTCAACATTGGGGAGAATGTTTGGATTTCAATGAAAATTACTAATTAGCAATTATATTTGTTGCGGGCTGCTGGATGCACAGTAGATTATTTCATATTTTAAATAAAAACAATCAGATTTTTTGTACTAGTAAGCTAAAAGACAATTTGTATTTTATTTTAGCCGCAGTTGCTATTTACACATTAAAAAAAAGCAGAAATATTTTTGTAATTTTAGAATATTCGTAATCACAGACCAAAGAACATATTATACAGGATGTCCAAAACTCCGGGAACATAGAGCTACCACGTATTCTAGAGGTTAAAAAATGACGATTGGACCCAACCTACCTATGTACCAAAATGCACCGTTTACGCGTGAGAGGAGTTCAAAGTTTACTTTAAAAAATCAAATTTTTGTACGTTATTTCGAAATGCGTGAACCAATTTTAATGAAATTTTGTACCTACGCATTTCCGAAAATGCCACTACCTTTTGTAACCAATGAAAACCAAGCAAAATTGGAGAAGGGTTAAAACTACCCCAATCCCCTACCCTCAAGGATGATGATAGGGCTTTGAGATTTTTTAAGAGGTAGATTTGTTAATTACCTTCATTTTTTAGCTGTTGTAAAACTTCGTATTTCGCATAGTTTCGGAGGAAAAAATTTTTATTCAAATACTACTAAGCAATATTGTTAGGAGTTAGTTTAGTTTTATTACAGAATTTAATGAGCCGTGGACACTAAGACAAAAGTTTTTCTTGCAATTTCTTCCAAACAACTTTTTTAGAAAACTTATTCCGTAATTTTCGTCGAAATATGTTTATCATACATAACGATGCACCACCACATTTGCGGCACGTGCCGTAAGAGAATATCTAATTCAACAATTTGCTAGTCGACAATTGATAGTACCCATTCAGTGGCTACCGCAGACTTTAAATTTAAATCTTTATGACTTCTTCATCTGGGGAACTTTAAAAATAAAAGTGTACATTTAAAAAAAAAAAATAATAATAAATTCTGAACAACTGTAGAACAAAATTCAAAATACGACACGCACTACGAAAAGACGATGATATTTTAGGAAGGATGAAGGTGAAGACCACATTGAACACTTATTGTAAAAATTTTTATTTTTGTGTCCATGGCCAACAAAATTCTGCAACCAAACTAAACTAGCTCCTAAGAATATCGGTTATTAGTGCTTGAATAAAAAATTTTTCCTCCGAGACTATGCGAAATACGAAGTTACAAGAACCAAAAAATGAACAAAATTAATAAATCTTCTGCTTAAAAAAAATCTTAAAGCCATACCATCATTCTTAAAAAAATTCTGAACAAATTTATCTAAAGGTAGGGGTAGTTTTAACCCTTCTCCAATTTTGTTTGGGTTCCTTTGGTTACTGAGAGTAGTGGCATTCTCGGAAATGTGCAGGTACAAAATTTCATTAAAATTGGTTTGCGCATTTCGGAACAACGTACAAAAATTTGATTTTTTAAGTAAAGTTGGAACTCCTCTCACGCGTAAACGGTGCATTTTGGTACATAAGTAAGTTGGGTCCAATCGTCGTCTTTTGACCTCTAGAATACGTGGTAGCTTTATGTCCCCGGAGTTTTGGGACATCCTGTATATTATATTTTAAAAACTTACTGTATCAATGTATAAATAAAGCACCCAGATACGGCCAGGATACGACCTAATATTATATTGTAATATAGCAATCAATCCAATGTAATAACCGGTGGTATCCCCGTAGTAACGATTTCAAATAATTATTATCAAAATATAATATTGCTAATAAAATTTTTTTGAGAAGAAACTGCAATATTTTGTAAGAGAAAAAGTGGTATTCGTTTTATTTTCGAAATGCGTATACGTATTCAAATTATGTCCTGCAATAATTATAGTCCTATTTGCTGAAAAATGGACAATACATTATAATTCTTAAATCTTACACTTCTCACCCCGTTACTTGTCCCAAGGAAATTGCCTATAAGCTGGCCTTACGCTTCGTCTAGTTGTATAATATAATAGTGTTTATTGGTCTATGAATGAAATAAGTGAAATTATTTAAAGTTGGTCATTAATAAATGAAACAAAATTAGACATACAATTTTATATTACTATAGTTACGCTAATATAAAAATAACAAAAAGGAAAATGACAGACAATGTTGGAACTTGTAATTTTGATTAATTTGTTGCATTTGTTGACACCAGACTAAGTTTAGTTAATTTCATCTACACACAATTCTTGGTGAATAAATAATTAACATAAAAGGAAGTAAAGTGATCGTAACCAGTAATTTTTTCAATTGAACCAGCCCAAAGTCTCTGTACCACAACGGGGTTGTTGGTAGACCACAGCCAAATCTCCATTCTCGAATAACAGTTCATCTACAAATACTTTTGTCTTCTATGGAAATTTTTCCAAAACGTAGACTCGATGAGCAAGAAAAGCCCTTGTCCTTCCTATTCAAAATTACTATTTTAATAAAGTTAAATATTCAAAACAGATAATGTAACCGGGTACTTCAAAAACCAAGGCCCTACACATTTGTCTCATTTGTCTATGCGATGATCTAGTCCTACCTGTACCGGTCAATATTTCTGTAAAAAATATATTGTAGTTGACTGTAAATTAATTTCGGATACTGGTACATTATAGTCACGGTTTTTTATTTGATAAATGCTACTGATGTAGTTAAGAAAAGAATACCGATTTCTACCATAGCCAAGCTATTCGATATATTGTGAACTACATTATCGCGTAAATTAAACGGAAATTACTCGATTTTATGAGAAAAGGTCCCTTCGCAGTTTTTCGCAACAAAGAGGAAGAGAACTTAATAAAGTAGACCATACATTTGGGTAAAACATTTGGTTTCCTTCTTGATATAGATTAATTGTTAGAAATTGTGAACTATTAATTTAAAATTTTAAGCAAGAGAACCTTCATTATAGTAACATTGTATATTAATTGTGAGGTGCAGAAATGTGTATATATATTTTCCCTAATTGGATTCGAACTCAGCATTTGGACCGGACGGAGTCAGTTAGCTGCTAATTATTATGCCAGTTCGAGATCATGAATATTTTAATTAGATAGTATACTTGTTTTAAATTGACCCTTTCCTTAAGCGTGACGGATATTGGATGCCTTCTCCGGCGGATACAGAAGCATCGTTAATTTTTGATTGACGGGCACTGACACACAATAACTTTCTTTTAATTTTCGTTCCATTAACTTATAATAATATAGGAGAAAATGTTCCAGAAAGATCATAAAGTTATTTTTCGTTTTAGCTTTACTGTTTGCTATTTCACGTAATTAAAAAAGCTATTTAATTTATAGTACTGTTTATGTCTTAACCTGACGGCAACTGGTGTTTTTACCTTATATTACTGACGAAAATTAAAATCATGAGGAAAAACTGAAGTAGTAAAATTGTCGTCAGGTACATTGTTAAATACTCTTTATAATGATTAATGACGGCCATTGCATAAATTTAAAAAAAAAAAATAAATAAACTGTTCTCTAAGAAATAATATTTTATATAAAATAATTATAAACAAACAAATTAATACCTGTTTCGTTCCTAAATTTCCTAATTTTTCATTAGATTTTTATACTGAAGTAAAAATAAGTTTAAAAATATAGGAATTAATTTTCAAGTGAAATAAATTACGGATCATTTTAATGACATGCTTATACAACGTATACAACAGTATTTGTTTCTGGGGATTTAACTATTTCAGACATGCAATGTAAAAATAAAAATCTTAAATTATGGTAGTGACTAAACAATAAAATAATGACAAAATATGATTTCTATCGTCGGATAAGCAGTCTACCTAAATAATGCCGAAAATCGGAAGTGCCCGACAGACTTTTGAATTTTTGTTAAATTCTATTTTTAATGAATTTTTAAAAATGCCCAAAACAAAGTAAGGGAAACTTACCTTACATAACACCTCGGTGAAATGAAATTTATATATTTTATAACAAATTATATGAGGAATCGGTCTGTCCGGTATATTTTATTAAGGGGATTCACTACTGAAAAAATTAAAATTTTGAAATACACTATTGGGATCTGTCGAATGACGGGAGGACATCTGGTGTTGAAAAATCAGACTATTCTTAAAGTGCATTTGCTAAAATTCCATTTATGAGCTGAATTTTGTAGATCTGAAAATACATAAAATTGATTTGATTTTTCCATTCATTTACATTTTTCCAGTTATTTTATCACGTTTGCTATTTAAATTTGACGTTTGTATACTCTAAATCAAGGGTCGGCAACCCGCAGCCCGTTGCAAGCTTTTATGCGGCCCGTCAAGCAATATAATTTTTTGAACAATTTGCTCTGCCTATGCAGAGTTGAGCATACTTTATATTTTTCTTGTTCTCCAATGTTTTATAACATGTAAATAAAACTGTTACTAAAAATTTGCCCTCATGTTGATTTTTAATAATATTTATATTAATTTGTGTTCAAAAAGAAAATGCCCCTGTCGCAGCATCCTGCATAATATAGCGAATTTCCGTTTACAAAAATTAGTTCTTCTTGGAAACTACTTGACATAGAATTATTGTTCAAAAATCCTTTTTACTCTTTCCAACGCTGTAAGAAAATATGGCAAAAACTTGAGGAAATTTGGGCAAAAAACTTACTTTTTCCACAAAAATTTTTTAGGCAAAAATGCCTAAAAATCCGTTCCGAGCACCGGACGTATCTGACTTTTTGGACCTCCAATATTTCTAAAAAATTCGCTAAAAAAAAAACCTACTTAAGTCACATACTACATTGTAAAATATCTGACTATGCGGCACGCTAAAACTTATCTTTTTAAAAAATGGCCCGCCATTAATTAATGAATCCTTTACGACTGAGAATTTAAGTTTATTATTATTATTATTTATTATTATTTAGTTTATTATTATTTACATATGGGGCATTCTTTCTGAACGGGGCACTCCATGCTGTCCAAAATTGGTGTTACTTAAAATAGGTCTACAATAACTCGAATTAAAGATTATGAACCCTACTTTTCAAACATGAGTGGCAAAATTGACCTTACACAATAGTGCCTTCAATATGACGGCTGGAAAGTATAAACGCATTCTTTTTGCGGACAATAAACGTTCTGTAACGTTTTAAAAACTTTTTTATAACACTTTTTTAGTTAAGAATATAAAGTTTTGCTTAACGTTTTGAGGACAATTTAAAAATATATACAGGCTAATCCATTTAACCTGGAATTTTGTATATATCGAAAAATAAGCTTGTAGGAAAACCTTGCCTGACAAAAAAATAATATTTCTCTAGAGAGCATCTTTCTGTCCTAAAATATATGGGCTTGTAATTTTAAATAAAAGTAAGTTTATTTATATGCAAGTATCTATATAAACTTACGTAAGTATATAAAATTATAAGTACATAAAATTACAGCACCACCTGTTACGATTAGAAAAAAATGTTTCCTATAAAAGGTAGGTATTTTGTCCTGTAGACTCCGAACCTGCAATAAAAAATGGGGGTTTCAATTTTAGATTTCAAAATTGCCCCCCGCTGCCCCTCACAAGGGGCAGGAGGGCTTATTTTACGACAGAAAGATGCCCTCTAGAGAAATATTATTTTTTTGTCAGGCAAAGTTTTCCTACAAGCATATTTTTCGAGATATACAAGCTTATTTTTCGAGACATACAAGCTTATTTTTCGAGAGATACAGGTTAAATGGATCACCTTGTTTATACTTTTAAATTGTCCTAAAAACGTTAAGCAAAACTGTATATTTTTAACTAAAAAAGTTCTATGAAAAACTTTTTAAAACGTTAGAGAACGTTTATTGTCCGCAAAAAGAATGCGTTTATACTTTCCAGCCGTCATATTGAAGGCACTATTGTGTAAGGTCAATTTTGCCACTCATGTTTGAAAAGTAGGGTTCATAATCTTTAATTCGAGTTACTGTAGACCTATTTTAAGTAACACCAATTTTGGATAGCATGGAGTCTCCCGTTCAGAAAGAATGTCCCATATGAATAATTTAGATATACTTATTAGATGTAATAAGGTGATAGAAATATAATATCAATTGCATATTATATTCGTTGTTATTTTTAACCATGTTCCACGAAATGCAAACTTTTGTATTTATAATATGCAATATTTACTTGGTTGGTGTATCTCCAATGGTTTATATAAAAAACCACCCTTAAATAATAAATATAGTGTTTTACACTTCTGAAAATAAATCAGAAAATACAAAAAATACCAAACATAGAGCTGATTGATATCTATTTTTTGGCGTTCGATTCATTCAAATATCTATCATAGTTTCTGAGAAAAAAGAAAATATCGTTAGGGGTTGTTACCCCCATATCTCCCTTATAAGTGAGAGCAGAGATTTAAAATCACGGGTATTAGTACTTTCGGCAAACAAGCAATATTTAAAAGGTTAAACTATGTTCAATAACGTTAGTGCAATTTTCATATGGTAAGTCTGCTAGACCCTTTAAGTAAAAAAATAGTCTTTTAAAGCAAGCTTTTATTTAAAAATGAACTAAAACGTATAAAATAAATTTTGAGTGAAATTTGAAGCAATGTGCAACATAATTTATAAAATCTTGAGGCGTTATTATTAATTATACTAGCTGTGGCATGTGGTTTCACCCAAGTAAAATTGTCTTAATTATTGGTCAAATGATTAGATAAATTTTAAATTAGATATTCGGAAATTTTGTACATGAATTATCTATAATGCCTGGCTCCGCTCGTCAAACGACTCTAAAATAGCAATCTTCATATTTCAATAGCATGGCTAATTTCCGCACCTTTGTGTACCTAAATACCCGTATCAATAGGTAGTTTTAGGAGTATTTCCATTTTAGGCCTTGCTTGGGGCACCAAGACAGTAGGGGATAATTTTAATATCACAATTAATTTGGGGCTTATTTGATGGCCTTGACGGATAATTCTGACCCCCAGGTTCATTCAAATTTGATATTCTAAAATTCTGAGCATAATTCTCGCCTAATAACCCTAAATTAACTATATTTATATTTCCATAGCATATTTAATTTCCATAAAATATTGTCAAAACCCATCCGTTTAATCTTAATCCTATTAGATAGTGCTGGGGGTTAATTTTGAAGTCAATTTGCATTTAAATTAAATATTCTAAATTTCTTTATAAAATCAGTTTCTTCTAGTGTTCCGCTCCGTTCGTCCAACGATCTTAAAATAGATATATATGCATATTTATAGTGTACAGTGGAAACTCGATATTTCGTCACTCTGTAACTCATCATATTCTATAACAATTCGTCGCTCCTAAAAAATGTACGTAGTGTAGTTGTTTTTCTAATTAACTTTTGAAATTTAAATAGAAAAAAATTTAAGTCTGTCGTACTCAGTTGTAAAAACTCCATTAAACAAAGAAATACTCAAACTAAAGGGATATCTTTCTTTAAATAAGTAAAAATATTTAATTAATTTTTCTCTTTTCGGACATATTTCATAATTCGTCTATTTCTGTAAAACATCGCCCCTCCGGTCTTGAGCATGATGAATTGTCGAGTTTCTACTGTATTTAATTTTCATGCCTTGAGACTTTCCGTAGACATCCATACTGAAAACTTGAATTTCGAAACTTTTTTGAAGTTGAGTGTTTTGGAGAACATTTCTGAACCTGCCATTGTCCTAATTGTCCAGCCATTAATTTATTGCGTTTTATATTACTCCAGAGTCCTAGGCAATAATTTTAATCTCACTTAATTTTTTCAAAATATCAATATTGTTTAAGTAAAATTCAATCAAGATTCGCCGTCTTTTTAGACCATTTTTGGGTCCTCGGTAACCTAAGCGGTCATTTCAGCTTCACATTCGTTTATTTCATAACCTTGAGTAATGTTTTAGCAAAACTTGGTCAAGATCCATCCATCTAGAGAGCTTTCATTTTTTAGGATCTCAATACTATTTCAGCAAAATCTGGGAGAGATTCGTCCAGCCGTTTACTTTAGAATAGTCTATATTAGAATATAGGCTATCACGTATCCACCAGTGAACTAATTTTTGAAAGTTGCTCTGCTCGTCAAACGACTCCAGCGTAGCCGTATTCTTATTTCAGAAATATATAGGTACCTAATTTTAACAACTTGTGACTTTTCTGTAGACAACCGTACTTATTTAGATTTTTAGGAGTGGAGTACTTTTGGTCATTTAGACACAGACTCCTGGGGATCAATTTTAAACTGACGTTTATTTATTCCGAGATTTTAAAAGGGTTTGTGTAACATTTAGTCAAAATTCATCAAAACCATTTATTTGAATTTTTTGAAAATAGTATTTTGTACAGTAAATAAGTAATTCCATAGTAGACATAGGTAAAAATATTTTAGGTGGTATCTATAAAAATATTTATTGATACCTAAAAATTACACAAAATTATTTTTTCCAAATGCTAAGAAACAATTTAAAAATTGTATAATTTTTTGATAAATTGGCCACAGATTGCTCTATTACAGTAATAAAAATTATATTTTACGGTTTTTCGTAAATTTCGACGGTTAAACAGAAAATTTTGCAAAACCCTTTCTTAGCGAGCGCCTACGACCCAATAGGCACCTACATGCCAAATTTAAAGTTTGTAGGTATTGTAGTTTTGGAGATTTTGTGATAGGTGAGTGAGAGTGTATGAGTGGTATTTCTCTTATATATATATATATATATATATATATATATATATATATATATATATATATATATATATATATATATATATATATAGATTCGTGTCAGATGTGAATAGCTACTTTACTCCTTATTAAATACCTACCAAACTTACAAGGAAATGCACCCAGAGTGAAATTCGGGATTTTGATGAAACTTCGCTGGTGTGTAGAATAAGCAAAAATAAGGGACCCATATTTTTTTTATCGGCCATCTTCCACGTTTAGGGGATGAAACCAGCCTCTAAAGTTGGAGGTTAAAATCGTATTTCTTAAGATATCTCGAAGACTATAAGAGATAGAGGAAAACTTTGAATCGACGAAATATTACTCTTTGAAAAACCTATTCACCTGTATAGGTTAAACCAGGGCCAGGTTAATAAGAGGGGCTGGGGGGTGAAAATGGGGGTAAATTTTCTTGTACAGCCTGAATGGTTCAATGTATCAAATTTTTTCCATCATAAGTAGAAAGAGCACCAAAAATTAGGGGGTACGTGTTTTTGCGGTTTTTTGAAATATGTGTGGAATCCAAGCTATAAAAGGAAGAAAAAAATAGGATAGATTAAATTGCATTATTATTGATTGCAAATACGTTTTATATTTTTTTAATTTTTATGTTGATTTTCATCATGAAAATGTAAATTTTTACTTTCTAATAATGATTTATATATTTTTCAGTACTAACTTAATTGGTAATTTAGCCATCTGTACATTTGGTTATTCATATTCGATATTTTTTATACCTATTTCTGCGAAAGTTAAAGTTCTCTGGTGTGCTTGTGTTAATGAATGCTCGACAAGAAGCAATAATCTCTTTCGCCCACTGTTCAGGTGCTTCGTAATAAATTTTGCGATTTGGGAAATGGGGCTGACACCTATAAAACATACAAAAAGAATAATAAAAATAGTTCGAACGTTGAGAAAAAAATAAACTGCGTTTTTTTGGTGAAAAACGAATTTGTAAGGAGATAATGGCAATTGTTTAACGGAAGATTATTGCTTTTTGTTGAATATTCATTAACACTTGCAGACTAGAGAAATTTGATGGAAATAGTTATAAAAAATGTCGAATATGAGTAGCTAAATATACACATGGCTAAATTATCATTTAAGTAAGTACTGAAAAATATATGAATCATTATCGGAAAGTAAAAATTTACATTTTCATGATGAAATAAACAAAAAGATAAAAAACCGCCGTGAGCAGCGGAGCCCCATCACGGAATTTTTCCTTTCATCTTCGGTATTGAGTGTCTACAAACGAACTGTAATTGAAAATCCACAAGCGATTTGTCATTTTGGTGGTTTCGAAACTGATGATGAGTGTCCGGTTGATCGGGGCTTTAAAAAAAGGTTTTAAGTTTTTAAGGGCTGAATCTCAGTAAATTTCAGTTTTGTGCCGATAGCAGTTAACAGGGAAAAAGCCAACACAATTCGTACGAGGGCATTTCTACCCATGCTTATCCGCCAGTTGCCTTTGTGTTTTATTTTTAAATATTAAAAAAGGAACTTAAATAGTAAACTGGAAGGCTTTTATGAAGATATTTTTTCTTTCCAAAAAAATCCAAAATTTCTATTTTATAAATAATAAAAATCCAAAATTCCCAATTTATAAATAAACAGTGACTTTAATAACATTTTTAAATTACTTAATATGTATGTATTTCATTTGTTAAAAAATTATATTCATTTTTTTTTTAATTTTTTAAAATTTTTATTCGCCTACTTGTATTTAGAATAAAAATAATGCATTTAAAACACATTTAACAATAGCATTTAATTCCGATGTAAAAATGGGAGAAGTGGGGGGGGGGAAGTAATGTGGACTCCCTAAAAGGTACTAGCTGGATACTAACTGAATACACGTACAAAATTTCGGCCCTCTAGGTTTCCTTAGAGAGTCTCTAGATGTGTTAGAAAACAAGCAAAAAAATTAAGGAAATATTGGCGTAAAAATCGTGGGGGTAAGGGTTAAAAGTTGAAACTTTCAAAAAGAAGTGTCTGGCTATTAGCTTAACCTGTACACAAAATTTCAGCCCTCTAGGTTTATTCGGGGAGATTTTGACCCGAACGAAACTGTTAAAAAACAAGAAAAATCATGTTCTTTTGGGTATAAAAATGGTGAGGGTAGGGGTTAAAAGTCCAGACCCCCAAAAGGCCCCCCTTGATACTAACTCAATCCGAATACAAAATTTCAGCCCTCTAGGTTTATTTGGGTGACCTGAGCGAGTGGTACAAACTTCGAAAACGTCGAAAATGCATGAAATTGTAGCTTAAAAATGAGGAGGGTGGGAGTAAAATATTAAAACCTCCAAAAAGCATAACCTAGGTACGAACTTTATCAACACACCAAATTTCAACCCTCTACGTTAATTTTGGGGGGCTGGGAGCGTGTTAGATCCAGCGAAAACCGTTTTTTTCCCCCTCTACGCCCACCAAATCATCCTAGGAAGCTGAATTTTGGATATGTTATAGATAATTGACCGAAACATTATTTCCAACCGGTTTGGAAAAGTTCTATTGCTTTTCCGCCCCCCCCCCCACCACTCCCTTAGAGGTTGGGTCGGATCCAAAATTTGACCCCACTTTGATAGTATTGTTGTGCATCGGAATGAGCCCCATTTACCAAATTTGAGCTCTTAACTTCCATAGGGGGGCCCTACACATATTAAAAGGTACCGGGAAAATATATATATATATATATATATATATATATATATATATATATATATATATATATATATATATATCAGACATTTTTTCTACATATTCGTGTTCTACGGGTCCGAAAACGGATAGCGCCCCTACTCTCGCCTCTCGCCGTTCTTGCCGTATAGACTGTATAAGTCTAATTTTTTCAAGGAAAAATTCGACTAAAAATATAGAAGGTATTTGCAATCAATAATAATGCAATATAATCAACCCAATTTTTTTCTTCCTTATATGGCTTGGACACCATACATATTTCGAAAAAACGCAAAAACACGTGTCCCCTATATTTTGGTGCTCTTTCTATTTATGATGACAAAAATTTGATACATTGGACCATTCAGACTGTACAAGAAAATTTACCCCCTTCTTCACCCCTTCAGCCCCTCTTATTACCCAGGCCGTGATTTGACCTATACAGGTGATTAGGTCTTTCAAAGAGTAATATTTTGTCGATTTAAAGTTTTCCTCTATCTCTTATAGTTTTCGAGATATCTTAAGAAATATGTTTTTAACCCCCAGCTCTAGCGGCTGATTTCACCCCCTAAACGTGGAAGATGGCCGATAAAAAAAAATGCGGGTCCCTTATTTTTGCCTATTCTACACACCAGCGAAGTTTCATCAAAATCCCGAATTTCACTCTGGGTGCATCTCCTTGTTAGTTAAACGCCTCAAGCTTTTATAAATTATGTTGCACATTGCTTAAAACTTCACTCAAAAATTATTTTATACATTTTAGTTCATTTCTAAATAAAAGCTTGCTTTAAAAAACTTTTTTTTTGCTTAAATTTATTTAACACTTTTTAGTCTGATCACAATTAATTAAAAACAATAATTAAAGAAGTAATTTTTTTACCTATGTTTTGTTAATCGGTTATTTTATCCTAATCAAACATATAACTATGGAAACTTAAAAACTGCAGTGTAAAATCAATGAACAATATTTGACAGTTCGAAATAGCAAAAAATTGCACAAGACTAAAAATTAACAATTCTAGTTTTGAGGGAATTTAGGACAAAACTAGCTATACAATATCATCAAAGTTATACACATTTCTCATCAAATTTGAAACCTCTAGCTCAATTAGAAGCTGTCTAAATTTTGATTGCAAGATTTGATCTAAACCAACATACTAACATAGCAAGTTAAATAAAAGCTTTTAATAAAAATTAAACCCAATTGTTTCGACAAATTGCGGATGATATTTCAAAGCGATATTATAAAAAAGCCATCCATCGTATTTGACTGATCTTTGTCTTATTTTAAAGATAATTTGCGTTATTCATAGACGATTTAAGATAAATCTAAGATCAATCTTAGCTAAGATAAAACTTAACTTATTCATAGACGACTTTAGGTCGGTTTTAACGCTAAGTTCAATCTTATCTCTTACTTAAATTTAAAATAAGCAAATGGTCGACTTAAGTCCATCTTAAATATATTTTTACATGGAATTTTTTGACATTTGAACATTTTATCAAATTTGAAAGAACTTTTTCGAATAAAAATATAAAATATACGTAATTAAATATCTATATTAAGTATTGACGTAATAAATATTTTAAATGTAAGTAAATTAAAAGAAAAATTGAATCAAATTAACTTAGTTTTATAAGTAATTCAACCTCTAAATATTTTCAGGTGCAAAAAAGTTTTCATGTATGACGAAAATATCGATTTGCAGCATGTATTTGACGAAAAACTTACAATTTTATAGATAACTAATTAAAAGATATGTGCAAAAACAGAAAAACTAAGGAATTATTACGTACTTCTGTGTGCTTCTGTGATAGAATATTTTGACTTTCTACTTACATTTTTTGTGTAACAGACGTATTTTTTTTAATGTAAATTATAAACAAAACGGTAGTTTAACATAATATTTTACCATACTTTAGTTAATCTTAATTTATTATTACATTTTTTTTAGTTGTTTTTCATACTGAAATGTTAAAAATTATCGGAAGCACACTGGAATTATTTAATGTTTTAGGCCTTTAAGTACCGCAGTTTATGTTTAAAATTATAAAAATCTAAATCATTGACAAAGTTTATATCTATTTTATACTTCTTTTGTAACAATTTTTAATAAATCAACAAATATTTTAGTATATAATTTATATTTTATTGTAACTTTATAAGTCACTCAGATTACATAAAACTGATGATATAAAAAACAGAACAAATATAATACAATTATGTCTGTTTACACACATTACATGTTTTAAAGACAATTCACATTTTTAAAAAAAATAATATTAAAATAATCACATGATACCACCTATTTTATGAAATTTTAAATTTAATAGCGACCACGTCTTTACGTTCTGCATTTTAAACAAACAAACTATACTTAGGTACTATACTACGTACTGACATATTCTAAAACAGTTTAAAATAATATTTACAACAAAGAAATTTAAATTTCCAATAAACAAATTTTTCCGTTAATATTGTTATTTATTATAAATTAAATTAAAATACATAACTATGTATACTTTTGTATTATTTTATTAATTACGGCAAAAATATTAAAAATTTTAATTATTTACTGATAGAATTTTCATTAATTTAAATATTTCGCGCTACTACTATTCAAATATTTTTCGTTTCTCTGATTGCTTTCAATTGGTGAATAATTGTAAAGCTTGTATACACCTCACAATGTATCATTATAACTAACTTCAAGCTTGTTTCTACTAGGACAATTTTAAAATCTGTCTATGAATTGTAATGTTAAGTTAAATCTTAGTGTTAACTTTGCTAAGTTCAATCTAAGAATTATCTTAAATTCTCTCTATGAATAGCGCTCAATGATCTTATCTTCATATTAAGTAGATTTATTTATAAATTCTTACAATATGTAAACGGAAATCTTACATATATGTGAAATTCTGTTGCTAAGTAGTCCATCTGCCTAAAGACCTAATTCTGCTTAAATATTTAGTCAAGGATCTATAAAATAATTGGTAAAAATTTGAGTGCTCTACTAATCAAAATTGGAACTTTCGGAAAACAGCGTTTGAACGAAAGCGTATGTCAGTTGTGAGCGTTAAATAACGCTAGAAATATGGACAACATTGATATGAATTAAAGTGGCTACACGTGGCGAAAATTATCACTCACAAGAGCATCACGGAGGTGTACCCCTCCGATTTTGTTTATTCTTTGATATGTTGTAGAACATCGAAAAATAAAAGACACGTATTTTTTTTAGCGGCTGTAAAACGGTTTGAGGGAGTGAATTTAACCTTCAAAAATTGGGGTAAAATTTTAATTTATTAAATATCTCGAAAACGGTAAGAAATAGAGCAAAAGTTTAAATTAGCGATATTGCTCTTTTTTAAAGAGCTATCTATTGATATGAAACTTGCTTAAATTACATCAACAGGGGTCGTTGGGGATTAAATTTTAGGGGTTAACTTTACGAAAAGAGGGTAAAAAATACAATATATTAAAATTTTGTTTACAGATTTCAAATCTACGTGAAAAAATCTAATTGACCTGTTTTTTCTCAATTTTATAATATTAAGTTTAGGGGTGAGTAACTAGAGGGTGACTGTGTTGATATAATCATACTATTTGAGTAATTTAGGAACTACTCCATGGAAAATAGCTTAAGACAATTATAACAACGTAAAAATGATATTCTCGAATTCAAAATTCAGTTTGATGAACACTGGAGGGGGGGGGTGAGTCACCCTCTTAAATTACATTACGTTTTTATACACTCATTTATATTATTAACATACTTGCAGAAGATAATAACGTCAAAATAAGTGTTTCGAAAGTTCCACTATCGTATGTATTATCCATCTTCAAATATATCGTTATTTTCGATATCGATAATTTTCGATAACAAAATCTATATTTTGATAGTCGTAATACGTTTGAAACGCCCTTAACTTGCTACCCTTAAGTACTATATATACACTAATACTAAAAATAATTGTATGTAATTTAAGAGGGTGACTCACTCTCCGCCCCCCCCTCCAATGTTGATCAAACTGAATTTTGAATTCGAGAATATCATTTTTACGTTGTTACGATTGTCTTAAGCTATTTTACATGAAAAAGTTCCTGAATTGCTCAAATAGTATGATTATGTCAACACAGTCACCCTCTAGTTACTTACCCCTAAACTAAATATTATGTAATTGAGCAAAAACAGGTCAATTAGATTTTTTCACGTAGATTTGAAATCTGTAAACAAAATTTTAATATATTGTATTTTTTACCCTCTTTCCGTAAAGTTATCCCCTAAATTTTAACCCCTAACCACCCTCCGTTGACGTAATTTAAACAAGTTTCATATCAATAGATAGCTCTTTAAAAAAGTGCAATATCGCCAATTTAAACTTTTGCTCTATCTCTTGCCGTTTTCGAGATATTTAACAAATTAAATTTTTACCCCAATTTTTGAAGGGTGATTTCACCCCTTCAAACCGTTTTACAGCCGCTAAAAAAAAATAGGTTTCTCTTATTTTTCGATTTTCTACAACATATCAAAAAATTAACAAAATCGGGGGGGGGGGGGGTACACCCCCGTGATGCTCCTTGTCAGTCTCGAAAGACACACGTGTTTTAAGGTCATAACGCCAGAAGATGAATTTGGCCGGTCCAGGCCTATGCGGCGATAAAAAACACGTGTGGCATATCTTGCTGGCTACACGAGCGACAAATAACGCTAGTGACGCCAAACGCCATATCATACCGCATATCTATTGAGAAATACAGACTGATCATTCAATTTCATTTTGAATTTATAATATTATAAATTCAAATATTATAAATTTATATAAATGTGTCATCATAAATAGAAAGAGCACCAAAATATAGGGGACACGTGTTTTTGCGTTTTTTCGAAATATGTATGGTGTCCAAGCCATATAAGGAAGAAAAAAATTGGGTTGATTATATTGCATTATTATTGATTGCAAATACCTTCTATATTTTTAGTCGAATTTTTCCTTGAAAGAATTAGACTTATACAGTCTATACGGCAAGAACGGCGAGAGGCGAGAGTAGGGGCGCTATCCGTTTTCGGACCCGTAGAATACGAATATGTAGAATAAATGTCTGATATATATATATATATATATATATATATATATATATATATATATATTTTCCCGGTACCTTTTAATATGTGTAGGGCCCCCCTATGGAAGTTAAGAGCTCAAATATGGTAAATGGGGCTCATTCCGATGCACAACAATACTATCAAAGTGGGGTCAAATTTTGGATCCGACCCAACCTCTAAGGGAGTGGTGGGGGGCGGAAAAGCAATAGAACTTTTCCAAACCGGTTGGAAATAATGTTTTGGTCAATTATCTATAACATATCCAAAATTCAGCTTCCTAGGATGATTTGGTGGGCGTAGAGGAGGAAAAAACGGTTTTCGCTGGATCTAACACGCTTCCAGCCCCCCAAAATTAACGTAGAGGGTTGAAATTTGGTGTGTTGATAAAGTTCGTACCTAGGTTATGCTTTTTGGAGGTTTTAATATTTTACTCCCACCCTCCTCATTTTTAAGCTACAATTTCATGCATTTTCGACGTTTTCGAAGTTTGTACCACTCGCTCAGGTCACCCAAATAAACCTAGAGGGCTGAAATTTTGTATTCGGATTGAGTTAGAATCAAGGGGGGGCCTTTTGGGGGTCTGGACTTTTAACCCCTACCCTCACCATTTTTATACCCAAAAGAACATGATTTTTCTTGTTTTTTAACAGTTTCGTTTGGGTCAAAATCTCCCCGAATAAACCTAGAGGGCTGAAATTTTGTGTATAGGTTAAGCTAATAGCCAGACACTTCTTTTTGAAAGTTTCAACTTTTAACCCTTACCCCCACGATTTTTACGCCAATATTTCCTTAATTTTTTTGCTTGTTTTCTAACACGTCTAGAGACTCTCTAAGGAAACCTAGAGGGCCGAAATTTTGTACGTGTATTCAGTTAGTATCCAGCTAGTACCTTTTAGGAAGTCCACATTACTTCCCCCCCCCACTTCTCCCATTTTTACATGGGAATTAAATGCTATTGTTAAATGTGTTTTAAATGCATTATTTTTATTCTAAATACAAGTAGGCGAATAAAAATTGTAAAAAATTTAAAAAAAAATGAATATAATTTTTTAACAAATGAAATACATACATATTAAGTAATTTAAAAATGTTATTAAAGTCACTGTTTATTTATAAATTGGGAATTTTGGATTTTTATTATTTATAAAATAGAAATTTTGGATTTTTTTGGAAAGAAAAAATATGTTCATAAAAGCCTTCCAGTTTACTATTTAAGTTCCTTTTTTAATATTTAAAAATAAAACACAAAGGCAACTGGCGGATAAGCATGGGTAGAAATGCCCTCGTACGAATTGTGTTGGCTTTTTCCCTGTTAACTGCTATCGGCACAAAACTGAAATTTACTGAGATTCAGCCCTTAAAAACTTAAAACCTTTTTTTAAAGCCCCGATCAACCGGACACTCATCATCAGTTTTGAAACCACCAAAATGACAAATCGCTTGTGGACTTTCAATTACAGTTCGTTTGTAGACACTCAATACCGAAGATGAAAGGAAAAATTCCGTGATGGGGCTCCGCTGCTCACGGCGGTTTTTTATCTTTGTGTTTATTTCATCATGAAAATGTAAATTTTTACTTTCCGATAATGATTCATATATTTTTCAGTACTTACTTAAATGATAATTTAGCCATGTGTATATTTAGCTACTCATATTCGACATTTTTTATAACTATTTCCATCAAATTTCTCTAGTCTGCAAGTGTTAATGAATATTCAACAAAAAGCAATAATCTTCCGTTAAACAATTGCCATTATCTCCTTACAAATTCGTTTTTCACCAAAAAAACGCAGTTTATTTTTTTCTCAACGTTCGAACTATTTTTATTATTCTTTTTGTATGTTTTATAGGTGTCAGCCCCATTTCCCAAATCGCAAAATTTATTACGAAGCACCTGAACAGTGGGCGAAAGAGATTATTGCTTCTTGTCGAGCATTCATTAACACAAGCACACCAGAGAACTTTAACTTTCGCAGAAATAGGTATAAAAAATATCGAATATGAATAACCAAATGTACAGATGGCTAAATTACCAATTAAGTTAGTACTGAAAAATATATAAATCATTATTAGAAAGTAAAAATTTACATTTTCATGATGAAAATCAACATAAAAATTAAAAAAATATAAAACGTATTTGCAATCAATAATAATGCAATTTAATCTATCCTATTTTTTTCTTCCTTTTATAGCTTGGATTCCACACATATTTCAAAAAATCGCAAAAACACGTATCCCCTAATTTTTGGTGCTCTTTCTACTTATGATGGAAAAAATTTGATACATTGAACCATTCAGGTTGTACAAGAAAATTTACCCCCATTTTCACCCCCCAGCCCCTCTTATTAACCTGGCCCTGGTTTAACCTATACAGGTGAATAGGTTTTTCAAAGAGTAATATTTCGTCGATTCAAAGTTTTCCTCTATCTCTTATAGTTTTCGAGATATCTTAAGAAATACGATTTTAACCTCCAACTTTAGAGGCTGGTTTCATCCTCTAAACGTGGAAGATGGCCGATAAAAAAAATATGGGTCCCTTATTTTTGCTTATTCTACACACTTTCATATCAATAGATAGCTCTTTAAAAAAGTGCAATATCGCCAATTTAAACTTTTGCTCTATCTCTTACCGTTTTCGAGATATTTAACAAATTAAATTTTTACCCCAATTTTTGAAGGGTGATTTCACCCCTTCAAACCGTTTTACAGCCGCTAAAAAAAAATAGGTTTCTCTAATTTTTCGATGTTCTACAACATATCAAAAAATTAACAAAATCGGGGGGGGGGGGGTCCGTGATGCTCCTTGTCAGTCTCGAAAGACACACGCGTTTTTAAGGTCATAACGCCAGAAGATGAATTTGGCCGGTCCAGGCCTATGCGGCGATAAAAAACACGTGTGGCATATCTTGCTGGCTACACGAGCGACAAATAACGCTAGTGACGCCAAACGCCATATCATACCGCATATCTATTGAGAAATACAGACTGATCATTCAATTTCATTTTGAATTTATAATATTATAAATATTGAAATGAAATTTATCGACAGTGAACTATTAATTCTTGAAATTCAAAAGCATTAACGGCGTTATTTATCGCTCGTATATTTATCCGCGGATCAGCGTTAAAAAACGTCACGTTAATTTTCGCTAAAGAAAATAAGCGCTGAAAAACGCCCTTGTAGCCAGGGATTAACATTAAAAAACGTCGTGTTAATTTCCGCTCAAAAACAGGCGTTAAAAAAAGCTCGTGTAGCCTTAGCCTTAAGTTGAGCGGCCACTAGGTCGGAAACGCGGCGCGGCGCACTTCCGCTCTTGGAGATAAATACATCTGAATAAATGCAGGTTCGTCCACTAGTTCGACAGAGCGGCACGGTACCGCCCTGAAGAACTTATTGATGTGAGAACCGCGCCGCGCCGCGTTTCCGAATTAGTGGACGTTCCGCTAAGAATAAGAGTCAATTAAAGATAAAATATTTTTAATAAAAGCTTTATTGTTTTTTTAAATAAACTTTATTATTTTTAGTAAAATCTGTTTCATTATAACATTTGTTTGAATTTTCACGTTACAAAAACCATTTTTGTCTTTTAACTCGGCGTATGTACACTATATCTTCAAGAACACGGTGTGTACACTGGGTCTTTCAGGGAACGGTCGTGTTTTCAAAGTTTTCTAGCCTTCCAAAAAATGTAAAAAAATTCTGAGTTACTTTTTGGAGTGTCTACTACGTGGCCCAGCAGTTTCCAGAGTCAAAAGTTTAAAACTGTTATTAATAAAAATCGGCCAGTAGTCCAAAAAGCATTAAAATTAAAATTTTGTAAAGAAATTCCTAACTCTACAATGAAGGAATATTAAAACAAATGATTTTAGGCTTTTATAGCTTATACTATGAGCTTTCAAATGAATATAATTTTTTTGGCATTGACTCCAAAAAGTTGAATTATTCAAGCACCTGAAAATGGGGAATATTTACAGGCAAGTCATAATAAACGGAACAGTAATAAACAAAATATACAAGGTATACGTATATATGCATATGATACATATAAGAGTACAAATGTACAAATAAAAACTAAATTAAAAATACCCCTGTCGCAGCATCCTGCATAACATAGCGAATTTCCATTTACAAAAGTACTTTTTCTCGAAAACTAGTTGATATAGAGTAATTGTAAATAAAAAAAAACCTTCTTTATGTGATTTTTCCGCCTCATTCCGCCAAATTTTTTTCACGAAAAATGTCCAAAACACCGTAAACGTTTTCACGAAATTTCTTAAAAATAATATGTTTCGTTCTTGAGTTATCGTGCGGACACTTAGTAAACATATACTCGTATATAAATGTGCGGACACTTAGTAAACATATATATAAATGTGTATAAACATATATATAAATGTGATATATATTTATATAAAATAGGTATCATTTCTGCAGTAAGGGATTTTTTCTAAGTGTCGCTCTAGACACCGGAAAAATTACCGCCCCTGCCTTTCCCTAAAAAATGTCTTAATAACTTTTCTCTTTTTTCCTGAACGATTATAATTTTAAGAGCGAAATTGTGAGTTATTATTGCCCTTTTTCTTACCAAAAAATTAATGACGAGCAAATAAGAAAAAACCCTCAAATTTGCTGCCCCTAAAATCTGCCGCTCTAAGCTCCAGGTTACTCGTCCTGCTGGTAAATTCACCACTGCAGTATTGGGTTCTAGAAACCTCAAAACAAACTTCTAGCATAGAACCGGGCTTGACACTATGATGCGGCAAATTATTAAGTCGCACCGTGACAGTGGTTGCGACAGCTGAATTTTCGATTCGAAAATTTGCTAATAAAAAAGATGCAAGAAAGTGCAAGATTTTTTAGCAATACCAAGACCAAGACCAAGACTGCATTTTGCAAGACCAAGACCAACACTGCATTTTGCAAGACCAAGACCAAGACCAAGACTCAACCCGCTCCAGCAAGACCAAGACCAAGATTCTTAATGCAAGAACAAGACCAATACCAAGATTTGGTAGTCTTGTTCTTGGTCTTGCATTTGCTCATCACTACCTTTCTAACAGTACAAGTATTTTCAAAACCCGTTGTGTAGCATTCTACGCCGCATTTGCATCAGCAAGACAGTTGTGGATCTGAGATAACACAACCTGTACCTATCTAAAATAGTTTACCTCGGTAATAGTGAAAAAAATTTTCAATTTAATCGGTCTGTTATTTTATTTTTGACACTTTTAAGTCCCACTGACGCTGTCGGACCTTTCATAACGTAATCTATATCTATTTAATTAAAACAGTTTAGCTCTCTAACAGTGAAAAAATTTTCAAAATCGGTCGGTTAGTTTATTTTTACCACATACTGGCGGACCCTACATAACGCAATCTATATCTATCTAAAATAGGTGCATGTCGCTGGCCCGGCCATGTCGGACATTCGATATCAAAACTATACCACGATTTAGTACCTAATTTGTACTAATTAGTACCCCCAGTTTCAGAATTTGTACTCATAAGGTGGCGGAGATATTAAGGGGGTCCCAAATCCGGGCCAGCGACATGCCAGCCCGGCCATGTCGGAAATTTGATATAAAAACTATACCACGATTTAGTACCTATTTTGTACTAATTTGTACTCCACTTTCAGAATTTGTACTCATAAGATGGCGGAGATATTAAGGGGGTCCCAAATCCGGGCCAGCCCGGCCATGACGAAATTTTGATATAAAAAGTATACCACGATTTAGTACCTAATTTGTACTCCAGTTTTAGAATTTGTACTCTTAAGATGGCAGGGATATTAAGGGGGCCCCAAAACCAGGCCAGTACAATGCTAGCCCGGCCCCGTCAGAAATTTGATACAAAAACTATACTACGATTTAGTACTTATTTTGTACTATGTTGCACTCCAGTTTCAGAATTTGCACCCCTAAGATGGTGGAGATATTAAGGCGGTCCCGAAACCAGTCCAGTACAATGCCAGCCCGGCCCTGTGGGAAGTTTGGTATAAACACTATACCACGATTTAGTACCTATTTTGTACTATATTGTACTCGATTTTCAGAATTTGTACCTCTAAGATAACAGAGATATTAAGGGGGTCCCAAAACCAGGCCAGTACAATGCCAGCCCGGCCCTGTCAGAAATTTGATACAAAAACTATACAAAGATTTAGTACCTACTTTGTACTATGTTGTACTCCAGTTTCAGAATTTGCACCCCTAAGATGGCACAGATATTAAGGAGATCCCAAAACCAGTCCAGTACACTGCCAGCCCGGCCCTGTCGGAAGTTTGATATAAAAACTATACCACGATTTAGTACCTATTTTGTACTATATTACGCTCCATTTTCAGAATTTGTACCCCTAAGATGGCAGAGATATTAAAGGGGTCCCAAAACCAGTCCAGTACAATGCCAGTCCGGCCCTGTCGGTAATTTGATAAAGAAACTATACCAGGATTTAGTACCTATTTTATACTATATTGTACTCCATTTTCAAAATTTGTACCCTTAAGATGGTAGAGATATTAAGGGGGTCCCAAAACCAGGCCAGTACAATGCCAGCCCGGCCCTGTCGGAAATTTGATACAAAAACTATAGTACGATTTAGTACCTACTTTGTACTATGTTGTACTCCAGTTTTAGAATTTGTACCCCTAAGATGGCAGATATATTAAGGGGGTCTCAAAACCAGTCCAGTTCAGTGCCAGCCCGGCCCTGTCGGAAGTTTGATATAAAAACTATACCACGATTTAGTACCTATTTTGTACTATATTACGCTCCATTTTCAGAATTTGTACCCCTAAGATGGTAGAGATATTGAGGGTGTCTCAAAACCAGTCCAGTACACTGCCAGTCAGGCCCTGTCGGAAATTTGCTACAAAAACTATACCAGGATTTAGTACCTATTTTGTACTATATTGTACTCCATTTTCAAAATTTGCACCCTTAAGATGGCAGAGATATTAAGGGGAGTCCAGCTTCAGCATTTGTACCTGTAAGATGGCAGGGATATTAAGGGTTACGTACACCGAGACAGTGTCATGCCAGTCAGTTTTGGAAATTTGCTAAAATTGAAGACAATAAATGGATCGGTCAAGAAACGGGGAAACCCAGAAGAAAGGTAAATAAACACACGTGTACCGGAAGCGAGAGGAAAATCACGATCTTTGATGTTGAACGAGTTTCAGGTAAGCAAATACGGGGCGGGGAGGCCAGATAATAAATATTACGAAATATTTTTTTTTATTTCTAAATTTTTGTTGATAAATGTGTATATTTTTTCTTGGCACTTAATTTAAAATTAATTGTTGTGTCGGGGCCGGACAGGGCCGGACTGGCACTGTACTGGACTGGTTTTGAGACCCTCTTAATATCTCTGATATCTTAGGGGTACAAATACTGAAACTCGGAAATTTGATATACAAACTATACCACGATTTATTACCAATTTTGTACTATATTTTACTCGAGTTTCAAATTTCCGACAGGGCCGGACTGGTATTGTACTGGACTGGTTTTGGGAACCCCTTAATATCTCTACCATCTTAGGGGTACAAATTCTGAAAATGGGGCATAATATACTACAAAATAGGTACTAAATCGTGGTATAGTTTTTATATCAAACTTCCGACAGGGCCGGGCTGGCACTGTACTGGACTGGTTTTGAGACCCTCTTAATATCTCTGCCATCTTAGGGGTACAAATTCTAAAACTGGAGTACAACATAGTACAAAGTAGGTACTAAGTCGTACTATAGTTTTTGTATAAAATTTCCGACAGGGCCGGGCTGGCATTGTACTGGCCTGGTTTTGGGACCCCCTTAATATCTCTGCCATCTTAAGGGCACAAGTTTTGAAAATGGAGTAAAATATAGTACAAAAGAGGTACTAAATCCTGGTATAGTTTTTTTATCAAATCACCGACAGGGCCGGACTGGCATTGTACTGGACTGGTTTTGGGACCCCCTTAATATCTCTGCCATCTTGGGGGTACAAATTCTGAAAATGGAACGTAATATAGTACAAAATAGGTACTAAATCGTGGTATAGTGTTTATATCAAATTTCCCACAGGGCCGGGCTTGCATTGTACTGGACTGGTTTCGGGACCACCTTAATATCTCCACCATCTTAGGAGTACAAATTCTGAAACTGGAGTGCAACATAGTACAAAATAGGTACTAAATCGTAGTATAGTTTTTGTATCAAATTTCCGACAGGGCCGGGCTAGCATTGTACTGGCCTGGTTTTGGCACCCCCTTAATATCCCTGCCATCTTAAGGGTACAAATTCTGAAACTGAAGTACAAATTAGTACAAATTAGGTACTAAATCGTGGTATACTTTTTATATCAAAATTTCGTCATGGCCGGGCTGGCCCGGATTTGGGACCCCCTTAATATCTCCGCCATCTTATGAGTACAAATTCTGAAAGTGGAGTACAAATTAGTACAAAATAGGTACTAAATCTTGGTATAGTTCTTATATCAAATTTCCGACATGGCCGGGCTGGCATGTCGCTGGCCCGGATTTGGGACCCCCCTAATATCTCCGCCACCTTATGAGTACAAATTCTGAAACTGGGGGTACAAATTAGTACAAATTAGGTACTAAATCGTGGTATAGTTTTTGTATGGAATTTCCGACATGGCCGGGCCAGCGACATGCACCTATCTAAAATAGCTTAGCTCCCTAACAGTGAAAAAATTTTCAAAATCGGTCGGTTAGTTTATTTTTGACACTTTTGGATCTATGGACCCTGGCAGACCTTACATTACGTAATCTATATTTACCTAAATAGTTTAGCTCTGTAACAGTGAAAAAATCTTCAAAATAGGTCACTTAGTTTACTTTTGACACTTTTGGGTCCTATGGACCCTGTGCGGACCTTACATAATGTAATCTATATCTATCTGAAATAGTTTAGCTCTGTAGCAGTGAAAAAATTTTCAAAATTTGTCGTTTAGCTTATTTTTTACAATTATGGGATCAGTAAACCCTGGTGGAACTCATACAACTCTAGTACTCTAACAGTAAGAAAAGGGTGCTAGGGATCTCATATAACTTATGACAGTCCGTAAGGTTCTTGCGGACATCATTTAATTACTTAATTCAAATACTTTAACTTACTAACTGTGAAAAAATTTTTAAAATCCATTGGGTAATTAATTTTTGGCCTTTTTAGGTCCCCAAAACCTTAACGGATTTCACATAAGATACCTTAAATCCATTTAAAATTGTTTAGCTTTCTAACATTAATAATTATTAGTGAAAAAATTTTCAAAATCGATTCATTTAAAATTTTTTTCCGTGCATACATAATATTATGTTGTTTTGCTTTATATTTAAAAATATTTTATCATAACATAAATTTCAATTTCCTGTTTTTTTAAAATTCAATAAAAAAAAATATCTTCATTACATAAACTTTAAAAATCTGCTTAATTTTCATTTTTCAACTTGAGACAGATCTATGCTAATTATAACGCAATAAATGAGAAACAAAACTTCGTTTATTATAAATACATATATGTGTATAGATATCAACTGTTTCCATAAAAACGCCTAACAAAAAAAGATTTTTGTATATATTATAATGAATTGAGACACAAATATAAATTACTTATTAGACTGACAAAGAGAGAAAATTAATACAAATGTGAAAAATTACGATTTTCTCGAAAAATACTTAACATAATAGAAGGAAAACTATAAAAACATTTCCTTCATAATTTTTTTTGGCTTTTCAACGATGTAAGAATTGAACTGTCTAATGATCGGACCGAATGATAAAAAAATGATTCAAAATGGCCAGAAAACCTCCTTCTGGGCATCCGATATGTCTGGCTAAAGAACTTAGCCAAGCCAGATCCAAATTAAGTATAAATACAAAATTTCATAAGCATTAAAAGTTACGTTCGAAAGTTATCGTGGCGACATATATACATATATATATATATATATATATATATATATATATATATATATATATATATATATATATATATATTGTAGCGAAAAAGAATTTTAATTAAAATATAAAAAATTTGATGATAATTAAAGGCATTGATTGTTATCAATGGTTATTACGTGATTTCTTTTGATTAACTGGTACACATACATATTTGTATTTGAATGGTTCTCCAGGTTGTGGGTATGTATCTTTGGGGTTGAATGGTTTTTTGGAGGGTGCATGAGCGTTTAGGTAAAAGAATTCGCAGAAGTCGCTCTAGGTGTCCTTGAGCTTTAGAGTGGAGCAGTGGAAGGTTTTCTGTGGATCTTTCCCCTCAACCAAAATGCACCTCCAATCGCTACTTAAAAGAAAATTGAAAATTGGAAATAAATAAAATCCTTTTCTCGACCACAATTTACAATTTATTTACAATGTTGGTTTAGTGGCAGAACCACTATTAGTGATAACATTCGAATTTTACAAAATCGCTCGAAAATATAATTAAAACAATCATTTCGGTTTTACAAAAGAGTTGCGAGAACGGATGATTGCAAACTCTAAACCAAATAATTAAACCAGGCAAAATCCGAGTGTGCAACCCTTCGTTCGCTTTGGATAACCTTAAAACCTACGAGAAAAATAACATGTTATAACAAATCAAAATTTCGTAATGATTTTAATATGATTAAATTAAAGCGAAATAGCAAATAAATCTATCTTACAAATATATAATTTGATTAATTATTATTTATATTTTTCTTTTTATTTATTTATTTATTCATTTATTTATTTATTCCCTTTTTTGTTTTTAATACTACAATTGGCAAGTAACGTAAATTATAATAAAGATAAATTGATAAAATTGCGTTACAGAGTAATCATTGTAATCTAAGCACTTCGATGCGATTAAACTAAAGGACACTTGAAGATAAAATATTTGTACTTAACTACTCTTAACCAAAAAACATTAATTGTAATAAATAAAGATTTCGCAATTAAATGCTATTTAAAATATGACTAAATTGTATTTTAAAATAAATTTAACGTTATAAATTTGTAATTTTGGTTTTCTATTTTATCGAAAATTATACCTAAAACTATTCTGAAATCCCTTAAACACGTGCCTTAAAAAATCCTTATATCACAATAATCGAAACAAAATATAATTTGGCATAACGTGCTTCCTTAAACTACCATATTTCGCCACGCCCAAAAAAATCATTATTATTATTTATAATATCTCAATAACAAAGGAAATTTATTATATAATAGCCTAAGCTGAATTTATCAAGAAATATGGAAATTTTCGTATTTGGTGAAAATCATTCAACACAGACAAAATGGATAATTCTTAAAACTAAAGAAAATACGATAACTTAAATACTACTTGAAATTTTGACCGCTGGCAAATCTTTATTTTATTTCCCCCCAATGCAGGTCAGCTGCACCGGCGATGGAATTATTTGCACAGTACGGCACACAAATACCACAAAAATTTCTTAAACTACATTTAAACTACCATTATATCATTTTTACTTAAAATAATTGATTTAAATTAACTAAAGTGTGTGTGTGTTGAATAATTTTCACTGTATTACACCATTTAAATTAAAATTAGGATACTCATCTTGTATTGTAGCCCGGAATAAAATCCATTTTTTTTTTTTTTTTTTTATAATTTATTGAACAATTACTTGGTGATCCTCTCGGATCGCCAGTCGGCGTAAGAGAGAATAATAATTTTTGTCCCCATCTTATGCAAAAAACTTGTTTTTTTTTTTTTTTAAATTGTTTTTTTTTTTATGTTACATAATTATAAGATTTATTTTTAAGTTTTAAATAAAATATTATAATTTAATTTAGCAAAGAGATAAACCGTATCAGAAAACTTTCGGTGCATCTAGATAGACGTCACCTAAATGTCAATTTTATTCCAAATATTTGTGAAAATTCATTGATTTTTACATTTGATTTTTCTTTTTTTGATTTTGATAGAGAAATATATAGGTACTTTAAGATTTTACCTCTAGTGACGAAATCGCCGTTCAATAACACATAACTACGTTACTATATATATATATATATATATATATATATATATATATATATATATATATATATATATATATATATATATATATAAATTTTAGTGAATATCATTTTCGTAGTCTAGGGACCTCAAAACATATTTCTGTTATGATCCCGGGCTTAGGTCGCGTCATCACACCTGCTGTAAAAGCTGAATTTCGAGTTTTCGAAATTCGCTAAAAAGTCTACACATGGCCATAGCCAAACGGAATACTCTGTATAGGTACAAATGAGTTATGTGACATATCGTGGGCCGGCCTGTCACTGTGTAAAACTACTTTCCTGGCAAGTGGCCTAACCTCGTCTTTTCAAGTGGTTTATGGCAGAAGACGTACCGAGCGGCTTCAAACCTGTACATTGGGAGTATTCGAACAGAAGTTTGGGAGCCCTACCGGTAGCGATTTCTGGCAGATCCCTTGGTAGATTGCCGAAATAAGGTAGCCCGAAGTGCACCCTCGAGAATGCCCGCTGTTTTTAGATATCAACATCTAAGAACATTTCAGTCCCTTTTTGAAATCCTGCCAGAACTTAAACACTTTTTTATTTTTTATAATTCTGTGTAACAAGAAATATTTATTTAAAATTTTTGAGTTTATAATAAATATATAAATTACTACATAAATGAACTAATTTATTTATAATTTTTTAATTTTAAAATCAATTTTAACAATTAAAATCTTTAAAAATCAATTTTAAATAGATAAATTAAAAATATTATTGAAATAGATAAATTAAAAATACTAAATTTCTTTCTTCTCCATAGAACGTTTTAATTTAATAATTCAAATTTACCGTTTCACATTTTCGAATATTAATTTGAATCTTGTTCATCACGAAGTAGTTTTGTTGCGTCTTTATAGGTGTCAGCGGTGTCAGCACTATTAAATATTAAAACTGGGATGAAAACAATGCAAAAATATAACAAAAATAGTGTACCCACAGAATATAACAGAAGGAATGCTACTATCTCTATACTACTGAAACCAGTGTAACCACAAATGATAGAAAATATCCCACGAATATATTATATATGTTCACTCGGTTTAGCGTGTGTTAGTGTGATGTATGTTGTGTGTATGAGTGAGGTAAACCATCTTGCATACGTATATACATAATACTATACACGTATGTATGTGGTACGTATACCGTATTAATTCGACGGTTACAATGCTGGCGTTCCAGACGAAAATTTTGTTAGCCTAACGTTAGCTAATAAAGCTTTCACCGTTACAAACTAGAGGGCACGCATTCAAAAAATTAATATACATTATATATTAAACAACAATTTCTAACATGGTAACTGATTATTTTTATTCCATAATTTTTAAATGTGGCTGTACTTCAGAAATTAAGTATTTATACCGTGAAAAACCGTGAAAAAATATTTAACGTGCATTAATTTTTGAATCAGAGCCCTCTGTTTTGTAACGGTGAAAGCTCCGTTAGCTAACGTTAGGTTAACAAAATTTTCGTCTGGAACGCCAGCAATATGACTATACAATGACAACAATTGAACTACACTCATCGACTGCTACCGAATGAATGATTACTAAGTAGTCTAACATGCCTAGAAATGCACACTGGTGATTACAGAAAAGAGTTGCGTTCCTTCTTATATATTCTGTGAGTGTACCCTTTCTGTTATGCATATGTATAGCGGTTTTTTTAAATAAATTGTAGCTTATAATTTAATTTTTTGTATTTCCCTCATTGTGCGACAGTTAAACGCATCTTAAACGTATACAAAAATATTTACTTGATACAGCTTCTAATTTAAAAAACCAGGAGCGCTCGCGTAAACTTTGCGTCACCAATATAATTATTACGATTCGGACTTATTCTCTGATTATAGCGGTTAGTTTTCTTTTAAATTCAAATTTCATTGTTATTTGTTTGTGACTACAGTAGATATATAATGCTTTTTGATTTTGCAAGCTGTCAATGTTTTATTTATTTATTTTTTATTTTTATTATTAATTTATTTTATAATTTAAAAAATAGTAACACCGTCACACCGTTAAACTGCTGAGCAAGCAGTATCAACAAATAAAAGCCGCCGCCGATTCAAACGAAAACGGATTCAAATTTCATAATTCAACGCGCTGCAATAACTACGGATGTACGATTGAAATTTAATATCATTATCATTTTTTTGTATTTTGAAAATTTAATCAAAATTAATAAACTTATAAAAAAATAAAAAGTAACATATTTTTATTTTAATTAAATAATACCATTGTAACTATTTTAACGTTTAGTGAATAAAATATCTAATTTCGAATAAGAAACAAATCTTATTATTTCTTAAACACTACATCGTCTATAAGTTAGCAGCGAAATCCTCCAACATCAACAGGATCAAGGAATTTGTTTCCCATCGCGCCAACCAGAAGCATCATCCTAGTTCGGCACGATTATCAACTGTCGGAGCCCAATATAAAGGCTGCCCTGGTGACAGCAAGCCCTGCCAATTCTAAACCATTAATGTTCGGTGGACGTACGTCAAATTAGCAACCGTCTAATCCAAGTAGTCACGACATTAAAAAATGGTGCCAGCGGTGTAATTTTGGACATTGGTTATTTAGTACTACGAGTGAAGAGCAAAAGTTCCCTTCAGTAGTTGGTGTAGTCAGTGGGCACGAGAAGAAAAAAGGACATCGACTATTTAGTGCTACGGATGAAGAGCCTGGTTTCCTTCAGTAGACGGTGTAGTCGTGAACTTTAAAAAAAAGCACAAGGACAAAGGACAGTGACTATTTAGTGCTGCGGGTGAAGAGCATAGTGCCCTTCAGTAGACAGTGTAGTCAGTGAACTTTAAAACAGTGACTATTTAGTGTCACGGGTGAAGTACCTACAGTGATATCTTCAGTGGTCGGCGTAGTCATTGGAGAACGTGCTTGGAGTGCCGTATAAAATTGGAAGAATCCATATCTACCCCTTTTGGAAGCCGTTCCGCTCACAACAAAACTGTAAGTAGGCTACCATTTATTCGACTTCTATCCTATATGCAAAATATTTTCCCCAAAAAACTAGTTCATCAGCTAGCCTTTAACATTTCAATAATGCCAAACGAAAATAATTCAGTTAATATGGAAGGTGCAAATGGTGATAATCAAATTATCGCTAATGATAACGAAAATTTACCCGTCATAACAGACGATGATACAGATGGAGGCGATTCCATCACAAGTAGCGAAATTCAAAATATACCATTAAATTTCTTATCACAAATGATCACTCCGTTCAATGGAGATGTGAAAGAATTAAACAATTTCTTACAAAACGCAAATAACGCAATAGGTTTAGCAAGTCGAGCTCAAAAAATTCCGTTAGAAATGTTTATATTTTCAAAAATTTCATCGGAAGTCAAAGCTAAAATAAATATGCGAGACATTAGGACGTATGCAGAATTAAGAGAAAAATTAATAGCAATTTATTCCCCAGTTGAAAGTTACGACTATTTAATGGAACAGTTAGAAACCATAAAACAAAAGAAAGTGTTAGAGAATTTTATGTTAGGTTAGATAAAATAATGAGTAAATGTTTAATGGCAACAGAAAAGGAGGCCGAGTCTCACACACTTGAAAGTGAGAAACGCGTCATCCAGCGAATTGCATTAAGACGTTTTACTCACCACACTATCCCAGAACTTTCACAAATATTACGTCATAGATCATTTACAAACCTTAATGCCGCGTATTCTTTAGCTTGCGAAGAGGAAGTATATCTTATAAATGAAGGTCGTATAAAACGGCATAATGATAGGCAAAATCAAAATCAAAATAAATTTTGTAAAAAATGCCGTACAAAAACACATAATACAAAAGAATGTAGGAAAAATCATAATCCCTCTTCATCAAATAATTTTAATAATAATAATTTTAATAACCACTCTAATAATTCAAATAATAGAATTAAAATTTGTAACTATTGTAAATTTAGAAGACATGAAGAATTTGAATGTCGCAAAAAGAAATTTAATCAAAATATAAACCCTAGTCCACGAATAGGGCACACAAAATCGCAACCTACCACAAGTAGCTCTTTAAACTCCAATCAATCCCTGGTGGAGACGGTCTCACCAGCGGATTCAAGCGAATTAACGACTGCCAACCCTCAATCTTACTTAATGGAATAAGCGACAAAAAATTAACATTTTCAAATCCACAGTCAGTAAACGGACAATTTAAGTTATTAATCGATACAGGCGCCGCGACGTCGGTCCTAAAAATTAATAATTTAATTTATAACGATAACGAAATTGATACTAAACAAAAAATAAATTTATCAGGTCTTAATAATAGCATAATAGAAACATTAGGTAAAATTCAAATTAAACTTTGTAAACCACATGAAGATTTCATTTTTAATTTTCATTTAATCGATAAGGATTTCAATATTCCTTACGATGGTATTTTGGGCCACGATTTCTTAACCCAATATCAAGCCGAAATTTCGTATAAGGATAATAAAATTACATTTCACAAATCAATAAAAATACCACCTAAAACATTATCCCAAATACCTATTCACTTCCTAACAAAAAACGTAAACAATACAATAATAGACGGCCTTGTCAATGACGACTATATCATACCAGGAAATATTCTTATCACAAAAGATACGAAATATTATCCCATCATAAATAAAACAAACCAGACGATAGAAATTAAACCATTGGAATTAAAAACTGAATCAGCTGTTTTAATGAATTTAATAAAAAACAACAACACACTAGAGCGACTAAAAGAATTAAATAAAAATTTACGTCTACAACATTGCAACAAGGAAGAAAAGGAATCAATCACGGAAATTTGCGAAAACTTCAACGACATATTTTTCTTAGAAGGAGATATTCTTACAACAACACCAGCAATCAAACACGAAATCAATGTGACCAACCCAACACCAATTTCATAAAAAAACTACAGATATCCTAAAGTACATGAAGAAGAAGTACAACGCCAAATGAAAAGTATGCTAGAACAAGGAATTATCCGGCCGAGCAACAGTCCATGGTCCTCACCATTATGGTTCGTACCGAAAAAACGTGATGCCTCAGGTCAACAGAAGTGGAGAGTAGTAACGGATTATAGGAAATTGAACGAAGTCGCGATTCCTGACAATTTTCCTCTGCCAAACATTGAAGAAATCCTCGATCAACTCGGAGAAGCAGTTTACTTTACAACACTCGATTTGGCCAGCGGATTTTATCAAATAGAGATGCGTGAGGAAGATAAAGCCAAAACAGCCTTTCGTACGCCTCAATGACTCTTCGAAATGAATCGAATGAATTTTGGACTCAGGAACGCTCCCGCCACATTCCAACGGCTTATAAATAATGTTTTAACACAAAATTTAGGTCACGATTGTTTTGTCTATCTAGACGATATTGTAATCTTTGGTAGTAATTTAAAAGAACATAACATTAAGTTGCAAAATGTGTTTGAATCATTAAGAAGAAACAATTTGAAGCTTCAGCCAGATAAATGTGATTTTTTGAAGAAAGAAGTGGCTTACCTTGGACACGTAATTAGCGACAAAAGTGTGCAGCCATCCTTTGATAAGATTCAAGCCATCGTAGAGCGAAAAGAACCACGCAATGTCAAAGAAATCAAATCATTCTTAGGTCTTACAGGATACTACCGCAAATTCATTCCTGAATATTCTAGAATCGCCAAACCCCTTACCCAACTCTTGAAAAAAGATGTTCCCTTTATCTTCAACGAAAAGTGCAAAGAATCCTTTCAAAAATTAAAAAATATACTTACCTCAAAACCGCTCTTACAATATCCTGACTTCCAGAAGCCTTTCATACTTACCTGCGACGCATCAAGTGAAGCAATCGGTTCAGTATTATCTCAAGGAGAAATTGGAAAGGATTTACCGATAGCATACTACTCTGCAACACTTAACGAAGCAGAAACAAATTATTCGACCACGGAACGTGAGCTTCTATCTATCGTCAAAAGCTGTAAACATTTTCGTTCTTATCTGTATGGGAAGAAATTCAAAATCGTCACAGACCACAAGCCACTACAATGGCTCATGAACTGCAAGGATCCGTCCAGTCGTCTTGTAAGATGGAGACTAAAATTAATGGAGTATGATTACGAAATAATCTACAAACCGGGAAAGAAAAACTCCAATGCAGATGGTTTAAGCCGCCCAGTGCTAAACATCAAAGAAAAATCCTTTGAAAATTTTAAACAATTTCACCAGCAAAATCTAGACACGGTTCAGTTCAACAAAGTAAACAAGCCGTTTGAAGAATTTAAAACATTAATAATCCCTTACTCCACTGACCTATCCTTAAATAATGAATATTCATTTTACATTAATACACACTGCGATTTATCAAACATAAAAACTAATAAAATCAGTGAAATAGCTAAATTAAATACTTCATCAGATCAAATAATATACCTAATGTTTGTAAAAGAAAAAGCACGCGATGAAATATCATATGACAATCTTTTTAAATCATTATCTAACTTATTTTTATTACTTAATATAAATCGAGAAAAGGAAATTAATATTATAAACATACCACAGCAATGTAATAAAATAAAACAAAACACATTTGAATCAATGATACAATATTTAAATACAAATAATATAAAAATTAATTTAATAACCGGTGATTTAATTCATCCAAATAAAGAACAAAGAAAAATAATTTTAAGGGAATATCACGACGATGTTCTGTCGGGTCACCCCGGTTCAAATAAAACTTTCCAGGAAATCAAACGAAAGTATTTCTGGAAAGGAATGAAGCAGAACATAGAAACATATGTCAAAGCTTGCCAAACTTGTCAACGAATAAAACGCGTTCATAATAAAAGCCCAATGGTTATCACTAGTACTGCTAACGATTTTGGGGATGCTGTCGCAATGGACATTATGGGTCCCTACCTATTAACAGCTAATAATAATCGCTACGTAATGACCATTCAAGACGAATTAACACGTTTCGTTCAGGCTTACCCAATAAGTGAAATTAGCGCTGAAACATGTGCTATTCACATGTTAAAATATTGCACTATCTTCGGTTTCCCTAACACGGTACTAACTGACAGAGGATCAAATTTCCTAAGTAAATTATTCAAGGAGATTAATAAAATCCTCCAAATCAAACATAAAGTTACCTCACCTTACCACCCTCAAAGTAATGGTAGTTTGGAGCGATCACATGCTAGTATCAAAACATTCATTAAATCTTATGTAGATAATAACCCCGTTAATTGGGATGAATTCGTGTATTTAGCTTGCCACAGTTATAATACACACGAAAACAGGTCCACGAAAGAAAGACCTTACACTTTAGTATTTGGTAGAGAACCAAAAATTCTCCACATATTAGAAAAACCAAAGCAGTTACCCACTTATCAAAATTTAACACAAGATATTATTGAAAAGACCAAAATAATTAGACAAACAGCAAAACAAAATCTTAATAAATCTAAAGAAGAAAATAAAAAATATTACGACAAAAATGCTAAGGAAATCAAAATACAAGCAGGTGATAAAGTTTGGCTATTAGACTCAGTTAATTTAAGTCATTATAATAAAAAGTTACATCCCACTTATAAAGGACCTTATTCTGTGATTCAGGTTCATGAAAATTGCACAGCTGCAATTAAATTAACAAATACTAAATTTAGGACATATCATCTAAATCAGCTGAAACTCTTTGTTTCAGATAATGAATACCACGATGACACTAGTAATAGCAGTAACTATCATCGCTTCGAATATTATCCTCCCGATCCTGGCGAACACAGCCACAATCAAAATTAATCCTATACAAAATTCCTCAGGAATATTTTATAATTTTATAGGACACGCAAAAATTTCAAATCAAAATATAAATTTAATTCATTTTTATAATCTTAGTAATATTAATTACATGTTAAACATCGCACAACGCAGTTATGCAGAATCACAAACGTATTGTAATCTGATAAACGTAACAGATGTCACAACATGTGAACTAACGCTTTCGCTAATTCATCAACAAATCGTAGATTTAAAAACGCCGTGAGCAGCGGGGCCCCATCACGGTAGTCGAATTTTCCCCTTCATCTTCGGTATTGAATGTCTACAAGCGAAATGTGATTGAAAGTCTACAACCGAATTGTCATTTTGTTGGTTTCAAAACTGGTCATGAGTGTTCGGCTGATCGAGGCTTTAAAAAAAGGTTTTAAGTATTTAAGGGCTGTATCTCAGTAAATTTCAATTTTGTGCCGAAAACAGGTAGCAGAAAAAAAGCCAACACAATTCGTACGAGGACATTCCTGCCCATGTTTATCCGCTAATTGCCTTTATGTTTTAGTTTTAAAAATTAAAAAAGGACCTTAAATAGTAAACTGGAAGGCCTTTATAAAGATATTTATTCTTTCCAAAAAAATCCAAAATTTCTATTTTATAAATACTAAAAATCCAAAATTCCTAATTTATAAATAAACAGTGACTTTAATAACATTTTTAAATTACTTAATATGTATGTGTTTCATTTGTCATAAAAGTAAGTTCATTTTTTTTTTAAATTTTTTAAAATTACTATTCGCCTACTTGTATTTAGAATAAACATAATGCTTTTAAAACACATTTAACAATAGCATTCAATTCCGATGTAAAAATGGGAGAAGTGGGGGGAAAAGTGATGCGAACTCCCTACAAGGTACTAGCTGGATACTAACTGAATACACGTACAAAATTTCAGCCCTCTAGGTTTCCTTATGGAGTCTCTAGACGTGTTAGAAAACAAGCAAAAAAATTAAGGAAATATTGGCGTAAAAATCGTGGGGGTAAGGGTTAAAAGGTGAAACCTCCAAAAAACAGTGTCTAGCTATTAGCTTAACCTGTACACCAAATTTCAGCCCTCTAGGTTTATTTGGGGAGATTTTGACCCGAACGAAACTGTTAAAAAACAAGAAAAATCATGTTCTTTTGGGTATAAAAATGGTGGGGGTAGGGGTTAAAAGTCGAGACCCCCAAAAGGCACCCCCTTGATACTAACTCAATCCGAATACAAAATTTCAGCCCTCTAGGTTTATTCGGGTGACCTGTGCGAGTGGTACAAACTTCGAAAACGTCGAAAATGCATGAAATTGTAGCTTAAAAATGAGGGGGGTGGGGGTAAAATATTAAAACCTCCAAAAAGCACAACCTAGGTACGAACTTTATCAACACACCAAATTTCAACCCTCTACGTTAATTCTGGGGTGCTGGGGGCCTGTTAGATCCAGCGAAAATCGTTTTTCCCCCTTCTACTCCCACCATATCATCCTAGGAAGCTGAATTTTGGATATGTTGTAGATAATTGAGCGAAACATTATTTAAAACCGGTTTGGAAAAGTTTTATTGCTTTTCCGCCCCCCACCACCCCCTTAAAGGTCGGGTCAGAAAAAAAATTTGCCCAAAATTTGACCCCACTTTGATAGTATGAGGTGCCTCGAAAATGAGCCCCATTTACCAAATTTCATCTCTTAACTTCCATAGGGGGGCCCTACACAAATTAAAAGGTGGCGGGAAAATATATATATATATATATATATATATATATATATATATATATATATATATATATATATATATATATATATATATATATATATATATATATATATCAGACATTTTTTTTTCTACATATTCGTGTTCTACGGGTCCGAAAACGGATAGCGCCCCTACTCTCGCCTCTCGCAGCTCTTATCGTATAGACTGTATAAGTCTAATTTTTCGGAGAAAATTCGACTAAAAATGCAATACAATGACATTGAAAGTCAGCATTCACATTTTTATAAAAAACAAAAACGTGGATTACTAGACGCAGTCAGCTATCCAATAAAATTTTTATTTGGTATACCGGATGCCCAGGACGCGAAATTTTATAAAAATTCTATCACTGATTTAATAAATCATCAAAGGGAAACGCACGTGTTAATGCAATCGCAAATTAGAGCAATTACTGACACGATTAAACATATGAATAATACTATTACAAATTTAAATGAAGTAGAGGAACAATTAAACTCCAGCATAAGGATTTTTAACACTTTCATGGCAGATTCTTCTAAAGTATTAAATGCTAATAGATTGCAAATTTCAGTATTAAATCATTTATTATTAATTAAACAAATTAATGATGTAATTCAAAAGGAATTAAATAGATATTCTAATTCATTATCTTTAGCAAGGCACGGCATGATTGATTATCAAATCCTTCCACCCCAAACATTATTAACAGAGTTACAAAACTCAATAAAATTTCAATTACCACTAGAGCCAACATGGAAAAATTTAGAATCATATTATAAAATGCTTACACTAAAGGCTATGTTAACAGCTAATGAACTGGTTATAATTATCAAAATTCCTATTACTACAATTGATACCTATAACATTTTTAAACTTTATGGGATTATTTTTACTGGGAACTTAACAGTTCCCAGTAAAAATAATCCAGAAATATTATCCTTCATTAAACCAAATTATGACTTCCTAATAATATCCAGAAGTCGATCACGGTATGCTCTACTAAAAACAATGGAGAGTTGTAAAGAATATAAACCGAACGAATATGTATGTACGAAGATTCCGATATCCTACCAACAAACCAAGGACAACTGTGAAACAGCCCTATATGAAGTTACAACGAAAACAATTCCAAAAAACTGTAATATAAACAGTATACGCCACGACCGAAATTTGGAAGAATATCAACAACAATCGATGGTTATTCGTCACCTCCCACGATGTACGTTGCACCGTGTTATGTAAAAATAAAGAAGATTCCACAACATCCCTAAATGGTGTAGGTATCCTTCAACTCGACGAAGAATGCAAGGCCTATACGGACACAATCATATTAGAAACGCAAACGCTTCTATCGAATATTTCATTTTACGATTACATCCCAAACATCAACATTCAAGAAGATGACTGCTGTATCAAAACGAAAATTAACCAAACAGTCCTTACAAACCTTAAATTAAATCCTATCAAATTATCCCACATGGATCTTAATGAACTTAAATACGCCCAACATCGATTAAATCAATTCGACAAACAACTCCAGCAAGAATTAAATAAACCCTTTTTCATCCAATACGAATCAACTATCCTTCAATACACAAAAGGTATCCTTTTAACCCTCAGCGTATTATCATTCCTTTATGGTATTTACCGTTTTAAAATCCTACAATTACTATGGAATGGAATCAAATGTATCGTCAATCCAAGAAGAGGAAATCAAGGAGGAACAACATTCATTAACTGTTGTTTTGGAAACAGGAACAATCCCAGGAATCAATTTCAACCATCAGCTCCATACAACGAGACTGTCATTCGTCAACCCGAAGTATCATCAGATGAAGATTCTGGTCAAATAGTAATATTTAATTCAATAACTCAGTCCACACCTGAACAATCAGCTGCGTACCAGGTTACCGCGAGGAAAACACAAAGCCAACATACAAAGCCGCAGGTCAATACATGGAACAAAGTTTTCACCAAATCAAATATAGCCGAAAACTTTTCAATAAGGGCGATGGGGTGTCGAGATTCAATAATCGGATGATCACTGACGTCACACCGTCAAACTGCTGAGCAAGCAGTATCAACAAATAAAAGCCGCCGCCGATTCAAACGAAAACGGATTCAAATTTCATAATTCAACGCGTTGCAATAACTACGGATGTACGATTGAAATTTAATATCATTATCATTTTTTTGTATTTTGAAAATTTAATCAAAATTAATAAACTTATAAAAAAAATAAAAAGTAACATATTTTTATTTTAATTAAATAATACCATTGTAACTATTTTAACGTTTAGTGAATAAAATATCTAATTTCGAATAAGAAACAAATCTTATTATTTCTTAAACACTACACCGTCTATAAGTTAGCAGCGAAATCCTCCAACATCAACAGGATCAAGGAATTTGTTTCCCATCGCGCCAACCAGAAGCATCATCCTAGTTCGGCACGATTATCAACTGTCGGAGCCCAGTATAAAGGCTGCCCTGGTGACAGCAAACCCTGCCAATTCTAAACCATTAATGTTCGGTGGACTTACGTCAAATTAGCAACCGTCTAATCCAAGTAGTCACGACAGTATCAAAGTGTTATGGTGGTAGAGAGAGCTAGCGACTCATTTATAATAAATAATTCAGGTTTGCTTGATTTGTTGAAGCTTGCTGATGTTGTTTTGGCTAACAAAGGATTTCCTACTCTATTCGCATAGATGTAGAAAGGAAAAATGCGGTATCTGTAATGCCACCATTTTTACATGGTGATCAATTTACTGCTGAAGAAGTCGATGAAACTTACAAAATCGCATATATCAGAATTCACATAGAAAGAGTTATTCAACGAGTAAAAGATTTTATGATTTTTCAGAAAATGCCTGTGTGTTTAATACCTTATGTTGATCAAATTGTGTATGTTGTCTGTATTTTAGTAAATTTAAAAGAGTCTATTATAAGAGAAAAAAATAGAAGTTAAGAATTGTACAACATTTAATTGAATAAATAATTTTTTACACAATTTTCTGTCTTTCATTTAGTTTTATTTTATTAAAAAAATGTAACATTTCAATTTTATAATAACAGAAATAATATTATGTTTTTATAATTCATTAAGTATAAATATAATAGGTATCAAAGAACATAAAATTTTAAATATAAACGGAAGCTAAATTCAAACTTCGATACTATTCATCAAAGAGTTGTTTTAATTTTAGCAAATAATACTGAAAATAAACTGTCTCTAAACGCGTAATAAACTTAGCGACACAGTTTTCATCTCTAATTATTGTCAATAGTTTACTTTCGGTTAGCGAATATATATGAAGATCACAAATTGCAATATTAGCCCCTTTAGCGGCTCATGTAAAACTAACCAAATAAAATGATCTTTGAAAATACTTAATTTAATTGCACAATTATATGGCCAACCCATTCGATATTTTTTGCTTTAATAATGCTTTTACGACAGCAGATGACAGCATCTTACAGTTACCAACACGAGGCGAGTTCAAATCGGCAGAGTCATTCAAATTGTATAATTCATATGACGAGCTGTGCTCGGGATAGTCGCTAAAGAGGTTAGTTATATACATTAATAAAATTGAAATTGTGTAAATTATTAGAATCCAACTGCAGGTAAAATGAATAATGAAAAAATTTTTTAGCGATAGCCTGTATATAAATTATTAAGAAAGAACTAAAAGAAAAGAAAATTGTTCTACATGTTTCAGTCATTTAAATGACCATCTTCAGGAAAAATCAATAATTCAGTTGTGAAACAACTGAGAAAAAATAATATCAAAAGGACATAACCTCCAAATGTCAAATGGATGTCAAAAATGACAGACGAAATTAAAAGAAGTTAAAAATCAAAGAATCAAAAAATTAACGGACCCCATACGAAATAGGGAAAGTCAAAATCATGATAAAATATAAGAAGACGAGATGCGACCAAATACTTACCGTATCAGGAAACATCAAGAATGTAAATTCCAACGAAGTCGTAGAAAAAACCGGTATAGTCACAAAGAAATTATGTAACATCACAAAAAATTACGAAAATCATTAAAATTAGAAAATAATATAAAAGTAAAACCCAGTAATTATTACACTTAAAACACTCAATATTAAGTTGAACATATTTTAGTAGAAAAATTAAATTGTTGAGGTTAGATAAGAAATTGAAAAATGATTATTAATTAATTATTAAAACAATAGTTAAGTAGGAAAACTATTGTTATCCTACTTAACAATTTTCTTTTCTTTTAGTTCTTTCTTAATAATTTATATGCAGGCTGTCGCTAAAAAATTTTTTCATTATTGAAATTGTGTATAAATACTACTAGATTTTCTCAATTGTAATCCCTTTTCATCAAATTTTAAATATTTTAAATTAGGCTTGCAGGTAACTGTAGCTATTATTTTTCTGTCTACATAAATATGGACATTTTATTTCAATGATGTATTTTTCAAGTATATTATCACCATTAATAACTTATTCCATCATATTATACATTTGAAAAATTTTGCATAGAACCATTAAACTGATCCAATCCAAAGAAAACGAGTTTTTTTAGGTTAACCTAAAACCAAATACATATTAATTTATAAATTGTAAGAAAGAAAATAAAATTATTATTAATTTAATACATAATTAATTGCAATTACCTTCTTTGCAAACTTTAATTTTACTTATTTATTGAAAAATTTAATCTTTTAAATTTTTTTTAGAATAATTGAATTTTTTGTTATTTAATATGTTAAAATACATAATGTTTCCTCCACACAATAATAAAAAGTATAAATTCGAGACCCGAACATAATAATAATAAAGAAATTTAAACGAATGAGATATTTTCAGCAAATTTTCGTCATATTTAACAATATCTACATAAAATGAATTAAATTTAAAAAAAACGAACCAAAGTTTATGTTATTTTTATTTAGATTAGATTAGAATATTTTTTACGCTTTACGCTTTGCGTCTAACAATATATATGATATATATTGTGGAAAAGGCAACATAATAAATTTCAAATTGTCATCACATAAAAACACAAAACTGGGAGCTTTTTTAAAAAAATAACATGAGATAGAAACACGTATGGATCCTGGGTGAGGGAGTGGAACAAATGTATATCGTCGATTGCCTTGCTTAAAAAATTTTTTTCATTACATATCACTCAAAAAGCTCCCTTTTTGAAAATGTACCATTTTAAAAATGGAAATGTAGATAGTTTGTCCATATAATAAAAAAAGACAAATATCCCTTTGGAAATTTTTTAATCTATTTCTAACAAATTTCTTAATTTTTCTCTGGAATTAATTTACGTAAAGTAAAAATTCAAAAACATGTCCTATATAATTTTTTGAATGGTATAAAAAAAAATTAAAAAGTTGTTTAATTCTGATAGAAAACTTAGTTTTTTGACAAAAAACGCTCGAAAAACCTACTTCTGGGCATCCGATGTGTCTGGCTAAAGAACTTAGCCAAGCCAGATCAAAATTGAGTCTCCATACGAAATTTCATAAGCATTAAACGTTTCGTTCGAAAGTTATCCTGGCGACATATATATATATATATATATATATATATATATATATATATATATATATATATATATATATATATATATATATATATATATATATATGTATATATATAAATTTTAGTGAATATCATTTTCGTATTCTAGAGACCTCAAAACATATTTCTGTTATGGTCTCCGCCGGAGGTTGCGTCATCACACCTGCTGTAATAGCTGAATTTCCAGTTTTGGAAATTCGTTAAAATACTTTCTCTATTTTTTTTTTTTGAAAAAATTTTTACAGACCATGTAAATTTAACTAATATACATTTCGTTAAGAATAAATTGGTATTAATCATAGCAATTTAAAAAAATAACTCATTTTCCCATTTCCCGTGGCATGCTCCAAAGGCAGTTGTTGAACGGAAAATTATTGCTTCTTGTTGAACATTCATTAATACTTGCAGACCAGAGAACTTTGATAGAAATAGGTATAAAAGATATCGAATACTATTGAGCGTGTAAACAAATTTAACTACTTGGGCATAACTTTTTCGTCCTCGGGCCTTTTTTCGGAAACGAAAAAAGAAATGTTAAATAAATCAAAAAAAGCAATCGGCTGTACTCTGCAAACTTTAGCTAAAACAAAAGCCGACTCATGGGAATGCAGGAAAATGCTTTGTGACACGATAATAAAAGCAACCTTGCCATATTGCGCGGAAGTTTGGTCGGTCATTAAGATATTATTCCGAATTAGAAACATCGCATCTTACTTATTATAAAAGTATTTTACGCCTGCCAAGATGCACCGCTAATTATTATTTGATACGAAAAGAACTTGGAATTCCACCTGTAGAAATTGAAATCTTTAAAAGAGCTACCTCATGGTGCATAAATATACTAAAAATGCCAAACAACAGATTGCCTAAGATTTGTTACGCCCGTCTAGCAGAACTTTCGGCTACGCCAAATAGCCCATTACAGTATAATTGGTTTTCGCAATTAAAATATTTATATGAAAAGGCTAACTTAAACAATATATGGGACTCACAAGATGCAAATACCATCAAGAGTAATATGAACAGCTCCCTAGATATTTATAGGCAGATGCTTTACCGCCAAGATATTAGGAAAATACAAGAATCATCTTATAATTTAATTTATAAAAATGTATTTGTTGATTATGGAAAGTACAAAATTGAAGAATATTTAAATCTTAGTACGCGTTTAGAAACATTAAGAGTTGCATCATAAATTAGACTATCTGGCAGTAAATGCTTAATTATATCATTCAATAACATAAAATATAGAATAAATACTACGAATTTATGTCAGATTTGCAAACTAAACGAAAATGAGGACTTACCCCATATATTGCTTAAATGTAGACCTTACGAACAATTTAGATTAAAATATTTGCGTTACCAAACTATTGAGTCTATATTAAGTGTATCCTCACTTCAAGAATTAAAAAACTTATATTATTTTATTACTAATGCATTAAAGCTCAGAGCATTTATGCTAAATGAGTAACTAATTAAATATTGCCAAATAGTTTTTATTTTTCCTTTACTAGCTGCTTTTGCCATTGAGTATATATGTAACTATTGCTTATAATGACTACCAAAAATACTCAATTTTAAAAGAAGCTTGTATAAGGTGCGTTTACATAGCACTTTTCTCCTATTACATACAGTAATAATTTACTTATTTATGTATCCTCTCAAAGTAAACAAAAGAGATGCAAAGATTATTTATTATAATGACAAACTAAAAAGACATTCCTTTTTTTTTTCTTTTCTCGCTGTTCTTTGAGAGTGTATTGATATTTATACTTACTTTATATTTAGCCATGCAGAATATGATCCTTTTTGTTTAAACTCATAAAATCTTTATTTTTGTATTTTCTTTTTGCATTATATTATAATTAAGCCAACCATTGTATGAATTAAGTTTCAAACAATAAAGAACTACATACATACATATCGAATACTAGTAACCAAATATACAAATGGCTAAATTACCAATTAAGTAAGTACTGAAAAATACAGGATCATTATCGGAAAATAAAAATTTACATTTTCATGATGAAAATAAACATAAAAATAAAATAATATAGAAGGTATTTGCAATCAATAATAATGCAATATAATCTACCCTATTTTTTTCTTCCTTATATGGCTTCGATACCACACATATTTCGAAAAAACGCAAAAACACGAATCTCCTATGAAAATTTACCCCCCATTTTCATTCCTCCAGCCCCTCTTATGAATCCGGCACTGATTTAACCTATACTGGTGAATAGGTCTTTCAAATAGTAACATTTCGCCAATTTAAAGTTCTCCCCTATCTTTTATAGGTTTCGAGATATTTTAAGAAATACGATTTGAACCTCCAACTTTAGGGGCTGGTTTCACCACTTAAACGTGGAAGATGGCCGATAAAAAAATATACGGGTCCTTTATTTTTGCCTATTCTGCACACCAGGGAAGTTTCATCATAATCCCGAATTTCACTCTGGGTACATCTCCTTGTAAGTGTGCCCTTGTATTTAAATCCTTAAATTAGCCCTTACTTGGCCCAATTTTGCGAAATATTTTTAGGCATATATTTATTAATTCAAAGGCGTCTATTTCAAAAATCTATGTCCATTTTGGTCCAAGGTCACGTTTTGCGTGTTTTTATAAATCATTTAGAAATTTTTGCAAATATCTTCTTCTAAACACCGTGTTTTGGAGAGCTGCATGTACTGTCTTATGGAGCTCTTAGAACCCTATATATATATATATATATATATATATATATATATATATATATATATATATATATATATATATATATATATATATATATAATACTTATGCACTAGGAGGGAGGGGAAATGGAAAATCGAGAAAAGTCAAAAATTGAACATTTTAGTACAACTTGAAAACGCAATGCTATCTTAAACTGATTGATATTGCAGCTATGGAATACATGTGCAAGGGCGAACGCTATCATGTATGACTGGTGGTGAACTAATTTTGTACCTTTAAACCCGATACCAAACATTGTTTTCTAAGGATTCTGGATAAAAATTCAGAATTTCCGAATATCCTATATTTAAAAGTAAGGTGAAGAGGAAATTGGCTACCTCAGCAGTCAGCTGAATAGGCCACAAATTAAACAGTTGGATCGATCTTACCAACATTTTTTTGAAAATTATTAGATATGCTATTGAAGTAGGAATATGGCTATTTTAAAAAAGTCGTTGAATAAGGGGAGAAAAACGCTATAAAGAACTGATTCTGTGCAAAATTTCAGAATATCAAATTTAAATAAACATGTGGTCAAAATGGTTCGTCAGTGCCACCAAATAGGATCTAAATTAAAAAGTTTGCGAATTCTTGATAAAATTTTTTTTAAATACTATTGATTTTCTGAAAAAAATGAAGGTGAGGTTTGGTATCCCAAGAAGAAATTTAAATAGAAATATTTGTGAGTAGTTCTAAAACTATCAGTACGAATATCTACTTACAGTTTTTTCCGGTGCGGAAATTAGCTATGCCATGGAACTATGAAGACTTTTATTATATGTGTATTAGGGATGTTATGGTTATGAAATTTTGGATACGGATTCGAATACGGATATTTAAAAACTTTTTTTTCGGTTTCGCTTACGGATGTATAATAATATCGGACAATGTTTCGGATACGGTTACGGTAACTGATAATTGCTTTTAGTGAACATTTTTTTTTAGGAAAACGGGGAAAATTTTACCGAACGCCAAACACAAATCAACAAGAATCTATCAAAAGAAGCACATGTAGCAAAATTTTCTTCGATTTAATTCAATTTTCCAATGGCAGTTATCTGTTATTATCCGAAACAAATCCGAAACATTTATTTTTGGATACGGTTTCGGTTACGGATAATTAATTATTTAGGATATCCGGTAGTTTCAGTTACGGTTACAGATATCCATAACATCCCTAATATATATATATATATATATATATATATATATATATATATATATATATATATATATATATATACTAGGAATGTTATGGATATCCGTAACCGTAACCGAAACTACCGGATATCCGAAATAATTATATATCCGAAACCGTATCCGAAAATAAAAGTTTCGGATTTGTTTCGGATAATAATAGGCAACTACCGTTGGAAAACTGAGTTCAAATCGAAGCAAATTTTTGCTGCATATATTTCTCTTGATAGATTTCCGTTTATTCGTTTTTGACGCTCACTTTTTGGGTTAAAACTTTCCTCTTTTTTCTTAAAAAATATGTTCACTGAAAGCAATTATCCTTAACCGTAACCGTATCCGAAACATTATCCGATATTTTTACATATCCGTAACCGAAACCGAAACCGAAAAAAATATTTTTAAATATCCGTATCCGTAACCGTATCCGAAATTTCATATCCGTAACATCCCTAATATATACCAAGTAATTTTACAATAACAAAAATATACATATGAGATACTTACAGTGTTACCTAAGTGATGACGTAGTTACGGATCCTAAGTGATGACATAGTGTTACCTAAGTGATGACAAGTTTCGATACCCTATTTCAAATACAATTAATCATGAGTCATCGTTAAAAAATTAAATAATTCTTATATTTGAAACAAATCCATCTTCTATTCTTTTCTAAAAACAAACTGCAAATTTAAAATTTGCGTAAATACAATAATGAAAGAGATAAAGCCAAGAAAACGGAAATTATTTAAATTCATAAGTGATGAAACATGGTCAAATTTAAGTGAAATGGACCATACCTGGAGGAGATCCCTTATATCTGATTATACCCTTTTTTCGATTTTCTCTGATTATCTCGAAAACTATAGAAGATAGGGAAAAACACTTTATTAGAAACAGCGCCTTATTTTTAAAGAGCTTTCGATTAACATGCTTAATTCCAGCGTCGGACCAACTGAGTCCCAACCGGCTGTTCGATAGGTTGGGGGGTGACAAATAATTTTTTTTACTATGTTGCATCCCTTGAATTTAAATAACACTTGGTATGGTAATAAAGTAGACTAAAGCCCAGGTACTGTATCTTTTTTGAGATGGTAACTTAATGGGAACCCTTTGAAAATAACATTTAACCGGATTTTATCCTTGTTATTCTCCTTAATAACGAGGGCTGGAATGTTAATAAATATGTCTAATATTCTAGAAAGTGTCTGCCTTCATGTGAATTTGGAATTATTTTTTTATGTTAATTAGTTACCGAGAAAAAAAATTTTGAATAAAGCAGTCATTTTTTATTATTTTTTTAGTTATCTCCGTAACTACTCGGTTTTAGCCGGGAAGGTGGTAGATATCAATTACTTACAGCTTTACCATACAGTTAGTACAGTTATTAATATAAGTTGGTATTGGGGGCAGTTTCACCATGAAAGTGCGACTAGACCCTTTGGTGTGGTGATGACTTACTACCTGGGTCAACATCTAGCATACTTTTTATTGCGAGAAAATGTCTTATTCCCATAGGAAGATACAAAAATCATTTTGAGCGTGTGTAGGCATTACGCAAAAACTATTGAAGGGATTTTGATGAAATTTGGTGTAGTAGTAACTTGTTACCTGTGTCAACATTTAGGATACTTTTTATTATGGGAAAATGCTTCCTTCTCTCGGGAAAATATAAAAATCATTTGAGTTTGCGCATGCATTACGGAAAACTATTGTTCTATGCAAATTCTTTATAATTATTATACTTATATACTTCTCATTTATTTTATCTGCTAACGACGTCGCGGGTACAACTAGTATAAAATAAACAGTACATCTGTTTTCAAATTGGAACATTAACATATCAAAACTGGGATGAAGTGCCATTTTATTGGCAACGTCAAGTTTTTTTTTTTTTTCGAAACTATTGCCATAACATGAAATTTAAAAAAAAATAGACCTCGAATTAAGAGAAATTAAATATTTAAACATACTCTCTTTAAGTCTTATAATTAAAATTTTCTCTAATAAATTCATTAACAATTATGTAATATTATTTCAGGTTGTAACCAATGATGAAGATAAACCAGTTTATAATCGCAAAATGGGGATAACTGAAAACATTCCTCAGCATCGAGATTTTTCATCGAAACGAAAAAACAGTCATTATGTGGTAATTGTTGACACGTGGAATCGCTTCAAATTGAAAATGGAAGACATTTTTCGTTCACTCTCATTTAATCCAAGTGCCCATTTTATAGTCTTTATTCAACAAATAACCGATGGACAAAATGGACAAAAAGTTTTGGAATATTTATGGAAGAATCAATGTATCAACGCCATCATTTTAATCCCAATGTTCCCTCACTCAAGTTCATTAAATATATATGCACTAAATGTTTATAATCCGGCGAAAATTTGTGGTACAAACAATACAAGTGAAACTTTGGGTACATGTGTCAATGAAACTCTATTTCCAAATTCTACATTCTTCTTTTCGGATCGTGTGCCGAAAGACTCGCATGGGTGTACAATTCAAGCAATAGCAATGACGTGGCCACCGTTTGTGATTGATATCAATGCGGAAACGGATGCAGGTTTGGAAATTAATGTAGTGAAAACAATTGCCGAGAGTTTCAATTTAACTGTTAATTTCACACAGAGTGATATATCGTGGGGTGATCGACTGTTGAATGGAACATGGGTGGGTTTATTTTCGAAAATTCAAAAAAAGGAAGCGTCAATAGGTGTGGGAAATATATTTTCAGATCAAAAAATTTACGAAGACTTTTATATTTCGACGCCATATTTCCAAGCTTGTGTCGGTTGGTTTGTACCAATTGCCAAGCAAATGCCACGATGGCGTAGTATATTGCTAATTTTTCAATTTTCACTCTGGATGTCATTGATTGTGACAATGTTGGCCATGGCAATTTCTTGGTATTGTTTAGCGTGGCACGGAGAAAAGGATATCCAGTTGCGAAGTATTGGATTATGTATTTTGAATGGTATGTGTGTGGTTTTTGGAATCGACAGCCCAACAAGACCTGTTGCATTATTGATACGTGCCTTTTTTTTAATGGGTAGCATTTTTGGGTTACACATAAGTACACTGTACCAAGCGAGTTTAATACGAATTTTATCGACACCACCGAAAGAACATCAGATAATGAATGTCGAGGAACTCGTGGATTCCTCGCTAGAGTTTGGTGGAATTCCATCATTTCGAGTGTTTTACAATGATTCGAATGATCCCACTTCTGAATATATTTATAACAATTACAAAAGTGACGAAGAAAATGCAACACTCTACCATTATTTATATAAAGTAACCAGTACTAGAAAGTTTGCAACATTAGCCAATAAGTTCTACTTCGATTTCTATGTATCGCGGGGAGATAAGTCGGTCTGTGATGAAACTGCTTGCCCGGCGATTTATGGTTTCAAACAGGACGTGCTGTGTTACGCAACAAGTATGGTAGCTGAAAAAGGTTTTCCATACATTTTTCGTATTAATAGTGTGTTAACAACGTTCCTAGAGAGTGGTATATTGAACAAATGGAACGATGATACAATTACGATTATGAAACGTACGGAAGCACGGCGAACTAAAGATCATAGTTTATTTGTACTTTCATTTCAACATTTAGAAGGAGCTTTTGGCTTACTATTTTTAGGAATTAGTCTTGCTATAATAGTGTTGCTGATTGAAAATTTTACATTTTCTCAATACCCAACCAATCAAATAAATTCCAGTAATTGGTCTAATAAATTATGGAAACGCTTTTGTAAAATGAAACGCGATTTCTAATGTTTTACATTAAGAAAGTATGACGGAGATCAGCTCCTTGGATAAACACTTTTATGTTTGTAAATGATGACTTATTTTGATAAATCATTGCATATCTTAATCCTAGCTCAAGCTATAATCAAGTTGCAATAAAAATTTTAAATGACATTAATATAATTCACTTATAATATTTTATATCATCAAAAGTTGTTACTGAAACTTCGGTGATTACTGCTAAAAATAAAATATATATGAAATAAGTTGGGAGCTAATTTTTTTTTATCTGAAAGACGATTTGACGGTATTAAGGTAAGAGCACCAGTAGCCGTCATTGATCCAATAGCCGTCAAGTTTCAGTAAATAATATAAATATTGAGATATTGAGCAAGCATATATTTTTTGTGTTTCCTGTTACACGTTCTGGAAAGTATGCCCAACCGTTATTCCATTTATGATAGCATTCAGTTAGCATTAGATATAATGACGACTCATTTGAAAGTTAGTGTTTGTAAAATTTGAATATATTCACTAAAACTCTTAAGTTTTAGCTAAGGAAAGCACTAATTTAATTTTACTGTAATTTTGGTTTAACCAATAATTGGTTATATTTTTTTGTTTTTTGAGGTTTATTATGAATTAAATTTTGTTAAAAAATAGTTTTTAGACCAGAAAACCTAACAAAAATTTATTATTTTTGATGGGGGCTACTGGTTCATAAAATACAGGCATTTTCCATTAACCGTCATAGTGACGATTATTGGAGTAACAAATTGTATTTTAAAAAAGGATACATATTCTCTTATGTTTTTTACCCTAAAATTTTAAAATCTGTATTACATTCACAACAATATGATAAAGCTACTAACCAGCACCCGTCATTATTTTCTGTAACAATTACATTTTAGTAGTCCTTGTAAATTAATGTCGGATACTGGTACCCTATAGTAACGGTTTTTGGTACCGTCTTTTTTGTAGGTAAATTTCAATATAAAATAGAGTAATGAAGATTAGCCCTTTTAAACAAACCATATTGAAAAAGTTTTTTGTCTCAATATGCCGGACTTTTTACTGCCAGTGATAAGTACAAATTTGTACAATAAAAATAAGGTTACAAAAAAAGAAAAAGAAAAAAAAATCAAAGATCCCAACATCAAAAAAGTAAACCCTAGGAATTTACAAAATATAAATTATACTAAACTATGTTGATAAAATTGAACATTATTTAGAATTATACCGTATTTCGGAAAATCTCTCATAGATGGCGGCACCTGTACCAGTGAATATATACATATCACAGTATTTTGCGCCACCACATTGCAGGACGAGTTAACTCGTCTTAATCATTTAAAGCGTTAAATAAATAGCCTTAGTAAATTAAAAATCACAAAGTGATTGAAAAAATTATCCGGATCGGCCGGGAATCGAACCCAGGCTCTTCTGGTAACTAGCCAGACGTGCTATATCCTCTACACCAACGATCCCATGCTCGGTAAGCGGCCGAGCCGGACACCCATTCAATCACCTATGTGTATTAGTACTCTCTCTGATTCGAGAAACAGTTACAATTTTAATTTCAAAAATTATCGAGTGCCTGTGAGACACTACTACGTATGACAAACTTTTGTTTGCATTTCCGGCCGATCCGGATAATTTTTTCAATCACTTTGTGATTTTTAATTTACATGTGGTTTTTGGTCATACTATACCAAAGAAATCGATTGCTTAAAGTTTCAGTTTAGCTGAACGATTAGTGAACATATCAATACTGCGTGTGTTGAAATGCAAACAAAAGTTTGTCATACGTAGTAGTGTCTCACAGACACTCGATAATTTTTGAAATTAAAATAGCCTTAGGTATATGCTATTCGTTAAAAAAAATTCCGATTTCTATCGTAGTCAAACAATTTCGTATATCACAGATAATTATCAGATCACATTGTTAAATAAATTAAAAGGAAAGTAGCCCACATTATGCAAAAGTGCCTCCACAAATATTTTAACCAAAAAAGAAGATGAGAACGTGGATGATACATTTGAATGAAACTGTGATCCTTAACTGTTAGACAGTAGCCAACAACTAATCCAAAACTTGAGAAAATCCATTTACTTATGGTCGACCGGGACGAAAATGGTTCTTGTCTTCTTGCAATAGACATCCCGAGTTATCTAAGCGATTATCTCAAAATTTAAGAAATTTAAGCGCTCCGGTAGCGTAAAATATCAAAAACTGGCTTAAGGAAATTAAAGAATATTTTAAGAAAGAAGAATTTATAGAAATTTTGAAAGATACAGAGCGTCTGATGGAATTATGTTTGCTCAGTATCTTTTTGAGCCCGACTAGTAACCATGTAATTGTACAGAAAGGACAAAAATCAGTACATAATGTTTTTAATTCCAATGAAAAAGAATGTACAAAAACAGCATTTGTGGATATTATGAATAATGCTTCAGAAAAATTAGCATCACGGATCGTTGTACTAAAGTTAAAGAGAATTGTAAAAGAATTAGTTCAGTGCCAATCTAAACAATGTATCTGCAGGAATTGTAGAAAGGAAATAACAGAATCAATTTTTTTTTAATAAAGCTTTATCCTTAAGTATTTTAATTATATAGCTCAGTTGTTTAAGATTAATCATATTCTAAAGAATGACGGATATTGGGTCTCTCCTCTGACGGATACTGGAACATCGTTAACTTTTTATTGACGGATATTGGTACACCACACTTTTTCCTTTATTTTATTTTTACCCGTGAAGAAATGATTGGATCTAATTTGATCCATTTGGAGCTAATTGGATCCAATATTTGATCCAATTTTATCCAATTTGATCTAATATGATCCAAACAGATCTAACTTTTTATCTCGCTTAGCCAATTGGATCTGATGTTTTATTTTTTTTAATTGGTCAGTTCCAATTGTATCCAAGTAGATCCAATTATTGCTCAAAGTTGATCCAATTAGATCCAGTTAGATCTGGCATTTTATTTTTCTTTATTTTTCAGATCCAATTAGATCTGATATTTAATTTTTTTGTTATTTGGCAGATCCGATTGGATCTGATAATTTAATTTTGATTAGATTAAACAGGTCCAGTTGAATTTGATTTTTAATTTTATTTGTCAAGTTCAGTTGTATCTGTTATTTTATTTCTTAATGAATGATCATCAAATCTAATTTTAGGTTTATGAATTAAAATAGGACTTCAAGTTAAATAACCTACTTAATAAGAACTTTCAAAAATAAAATAAGAATTCATGAATAAAAGAAGGCTTTTTACCGATATAACATAATATTTTATTGCAAACCTAAAATTTTATTTTTATATAGGTATATTTCGATAGAAAAAAAATTTAAAGGGGTGAAATTGTCTTTCAAAAATTAGAGCGAAATTTCAAATTGTCAACCCTGACGGAAAAAATCTATGAAAAAAATTATGACAAATTATGAAAAACTATGAAAAACATATCCAAATTTGGACACTTTTATGATCATAATTCGTTATCATATTTTTTTAGAAGAATTCATCGTTTGTCAGAATTTATCGTTACAGAGATTTTAATAGATTTTCAGATATTCAGATGTAGTTAATAGATATTTATATTTTTTCATAGTTATTCGTAATTCATAATCATAATATTTTAGAATAGTGCATAATTTTTCATTAAAGCCGTGGTCATATTTTATGATTTTCTGAGTTTCATAGAGTTTCATAATTTTTTATGGAATTTATCATAGTTTCTTATAAATTTTTTTTCGCCGGGGAAATATTTCGAAAATTTTAAAACATAGACTATACAGATCAAAAGTTTAAATTAGCGATGTTGCTCTTTTTTAAAGAGCTGTCAGGGGAGCTATCAGGGATGATTAGGGGTTAATTCTACGAAAAGGGAATAAAAAAAGAAATAGGGGTAAGTGCGCACCCGGGGCAAGTGCCTTCGCGTCAAATACAATTTCCAACTAACTATAAAGTGATTTAAAATCAATTTTAAAATATCCGCTAACACTCAAGAGAAACAGGTCAACCTTAATTTGGCACTTCTATCAATTATATAGAGTAGTAACGGCTATGTCTTTCAACAATGTTTTTTTATGGTTTAACAACGAGTTGCTGAGTACATTTTCAATCAATTTTTAATAGAGTCTATTATAATATTTTTATATTTTTTATTTAATATTTTTAGTTGTTATTAAGGTAAATTTTAATTAATTGAGAAGATTTTTCTTTTATACTGTTATTTTAGAAACACTAAAGGGAGCGCACTTATCCCACCATGATTCCCTACGGGCCAAGTGCGTCTTTTGGATTGGGGTAAGTGCGCTCTTAATGTATTATATGATGTAGCGCTAAAGGGAGCGCACTTACCCCACTGTGTTATATGATGTAAATTCTGCTTGTTTTTGCCCATAATTATTTATTTTAGGTAGAAATGGTACGAAATTACATAAGAAAAACTGCCAGAAGCACACAGTATTCAGCAGCAGCCTTGGAAACTGCATTAGCTGATATTAGTATACCTCTCAATTATAATATAATATAATATGTATAATAAAAGGTAATTTATCATCTATTATATAAAAGAGAAATACCACTCATTCACTCACTCATCTATATAGAAATCTCCAAAACTACAATAGCTACAAACTTGAAATTTGGCATGTAGGTCCCTATTGGGTCGTAGGCGCTCGCTAAGAACGGGTTTTGCAAAATTTTTTGTCTAACCGTCGAAATTTACGAAAAACCGTAAGATATTAATTTTTTATTACTGTAATACAGCAGTCTGTGGCCAATTTATCAAAAAATCGTAAAAATTTTAGATAGTTGCTAAGTAATTGTAATTTGAGATTTTTGTATATAAGTATTAATAAATATTCTTAGAGATACTATCAGTAATATTTTTACCTGTGACTACTATGAAATTACTTATTTACTGTGCAAAATACTATTTGTTTCCAATATGGTTTTATTGGGATATTGTAATAATCTGAAATTTTGTAACCAAATATTTTACTAATTTATCATAGAAGATGAAGGATTAAAAATAATAATTCAACATTCTTCCGTAGAATAAATTGTTTCTTTATTTTCTCTATAAAAGATACCGAAAAATTTTTGGAAAAAAGAGAAAATAAAGAAACAGTTTATTCTACGGAAGAATGTAGAATTATTATTTTTAAACCTTCATCTCATATGATAAATTAGTAAAATATTTGGGAATCTTAGGTTAAAAAATTTCAAACTATTTGTATCCTTTAAAGAAAATAGACAACTGGACTGTCCAGTTATCATCAATTGGCATGTGTGTCTGCTCTTCTCAGCAAATTCCATAAAGATGAAATTTCCATCGGGCCGGGCTCGGTCATCCTGATATTAAAAATGAAATATGGACTTTACTTATCTGTCTTCAGTAGTTTCGAGAAAACGGTAGCAGGTATCAAAAAAATGATATAACAAAACTATAGGTAAAATTGGTATAAGAATCCAAAAAAAAGACGATCAAAGTTGAAGTTATCCTGTAGGACCTGAGAACCCCCAAGAAAGCCTAAAGTAAGCAACTGGACGTATCGTTACCAAATTTTTGGCTCTCCAAAGAAACCCAAAATAAATGGCTGAACGAATCTTGACAAAATTTCTCTCAAATAGTACTGAATTTCTGAAAAACGACATGAGGATAAAACCCCCCCGTGAGCTTTGCGGACCCAAAAAACCCTCCAAATAAACGACCAAACGGATCTTATCCAAATTTTTCTCAAATATTACAGAGATTCCGAAATAAATTAATGTGAATTCTGAAATATTCTCCAGACCCTGGGATCTCAAAATGTCTCACAAATTACAGTTCTCTTGAAATTGTCACTATGCATATCTAACTACCTACGATAAGATCTCAAGGTATGGAAATTAGACATGTTATTGAAATATGAATATAGCCAATTCAGAATATTTGATTTGAAATTAAGGTGAAGTTGGAATGAATCATCCAGCGCTATCGAATTAAACAACTCTATACTCTAATTAAACCACTTGACTCATTTTGATAAAATTTTATGAAAATTAGACGTACTATAAAAATATGAATATGACTTGAAAATATGAATAATATTTTTGTGTCGTCGAGCGAGCGAAGCGAAGCACATAAGGAACTGATTTTGTACAAAATTTCAAAATATCAAATTTAAATGGACGTGTGGTCACATTGTCCGTCAGTTACATGAAACAGAGAGCGAATTAAAAAACTGAAGAAATTTGACAATTTTTACTCAAGTACTGTTGAGATCTCTATGAAAGATGAAACTGACGTTAAAATGATTTCCTGGGGCCTTGGTGCCTTGAAAGGCCTAAAATAGAAGCAATTCTAAGACTGTTGGTATAGTAACTATACTAAGTTCTTACGGTGCGGAAATTAGTCATGCTAATAAAATACGAAGATAGTCATTTTAGAGTCATTGGGCGAGCAGGGTCAAGTGCTATAAATAATTGATTTTGCACAGAATTTTGGAATATATGATTGAATTGACCTATATAAATTTTACCTATAATTCAGATAATTTTATGCAAGTGAAACCGCGGGTCTCAGCTATATGCATATATATCTATTTTAAGATCATTGGACGAACGGAGCGAAACACTAGAAGAAACTGATTTTATAAAGAAATTTAGAATATTTAATTTAAATGTAAAGTGACATCAAAATTAACCCCCAGCACTATCTAATAGAATTAAGATTAAACGGTTGGATTTTGAAAATATTTTATGAAAATTAAATATGCTATGGAAATATGAATACGGTTAATTTAGGGTTATTAGGCGAGAATTATGCTCAGAATTTTAGAATATCAAATTTGAATGAACCTCGAGGTCAGAATTCTCCGTCAAGGCCATCAAATAAGCCCCAAATTAATTGTGATATTAAAATTGTCCCCTGCTATCTTGGTGCCCCAAGCAAGGCTTAAAATGGAAATACTCCTAAAACTACCTATTGATACGGGTATCTAGCTACATATGGGTGCGGAATTTAGCCATGCTATTGAAATATGCAGATTGCTACTTTAGAATCGTTTGACGAGCGGAGCCAGGTATTATTTCCGAATATCTAATTTAAAATTGATCATTTGACCAGCAGTTAAGATAATTTTACGTGGGTGAAACCACGGGTCACAGCTAGTTTAAGATAAAAAGATATTTAAAATTTTTTTGTACAGTTACGTAGAGAAAACAAACAAAGAATGCGGAATTATATCAAAAGAACGCACTTTCCCCAAACCATGGGGCAAATACGTCACATGTACACATTTCAAAAAAATAATTACAGTTCATTATCACGAAGTTCTCTAGAATTTCTTTCTTATGATTATTTAAGTTTAAGGACCAGGTAGTTGATAACGCTGATAAACAATCAGATGCGATTAATAACATTGATACAATAATGATCTGAAAGTTAACTATCAAAAAATGGGGGTGCACTTACCCCACTTTACCCTACTAAAATGTTGTTCACAGATTTCAAATTTACATACTTTTAAAAATCGAATTGATCTGTTTTCGCATTTCATAATATTAAATCTAAGGTAGTAAGTAGATGACTATGTCGACAATTTAAATAACGTAGAAATGAGATTCCCCAATTCAGGGGATGACTCACCCCCCAACATTGTGGGAATGAGTCATCTTACCTGCTAAATTATACTTATTGTTATAATTTTAAATCCTTCGATCGAAAATAGATCGTGTATGCGTTATTGTTATTAGCAATGACCACTAATTTTAACGTAAAATTAAGTTTATTTACAACGGGCTGGTTGCTAATAACTTGAAAGCTGTAAGACAACTAGGATTATCACCTTTTTTTAAAAAAAAATAAAGTATAACGTAAAAGCCCCCATTACCTAACACTATTTGTAGGTATTTCATTAAACTGGCTTATAAAAATTATTAAATAAATGAACCACCTATTTTTTTTCTTAATAAGCATGAAACTAAGTTTTTTTAATCCAATGAACATATTTTTAAAAAAATATAACCCAAAAATTTTGAGATATTAATGTTTTTCTCTTGTAAAATGTTGACATGTATAAAAAAAAAAAAAAAAAAAAACGGATAAAATATGTTAGTATCTTTAGAAAATCACCACAGACACCTAAAAAAAACACGTATGTAACCACATAGAAGTAGAGACAACATATACATCTCTATATTACCGGAACCAGTGTAACCAGTAAGAGATAGAAAATATGTTATATCACGCCTTTTCTGTCTCAACCTTGTATAAGGTTTTTTGACGGTTTTGAGTTAGAAAGTCATACATGTACATAATTTACTTCGCCATATAATGCACTAAGGAATATTGCAAAATAGTTAATAGAAAAAATTTTGTTCCAATAAAATTCAAACTCGTATATCATGACTTAATTTAGTTTACTGACAAAACCTCGTATAGTTTGTGTAAAATTATTTTTTGAAATAGTAACATTTTTATCAGCATACCCTCGTACTTGACCAAGATACAACTATCTGACACTAGAGTTCGCAGGTGCTGTACACCACAAATCCAATGGTACGTAGTAGTCGGTGCAAAGTTAAGGGGAAGTACGTAAAATCGGAAGATCAGGAGCGTCGGTAAACTTTTATTTAAGGGGTTGGTAAATATTATTTATTATATGAACAAGTACATATTATATATAAATAAGTACAATACGCTTCAAAAAGTGATCGAACACTCTCACACCATATACCATGTTTTGTCAGAAAACTAAATAATTCGAGTTTAAACGTAGCAAATTTTAAAAATGTAGTTTCCAGAAAAACGCGTTTAAAAAGTTACTGGTTAGACTATCGGCATATGCAAAAAAAAATCGTTTTATTTTACAAACTCGTATAGTTGTTATTTATAATATAAATTTTTGGTTATTTTACATACATGATTTTAGTTACATACGAAGGTTATATCTGTACTCCATAGAAATACACGTATATATAAATCATATTTAAACCAAATAAAAAGGTGATTTAGCTCTTATAATCTCTTAACTGGACTAATAAAAATTATTTGTAGTTTTATTGCGCTAACTTCGAAAATTAACTGGAAAATGTTGAAATTTATAAGGCATGTGTTTCTATAAATAAGCATTGATCAAACGGAAAAGAGACACATTCAGCAAAATGTGTTTAATATAAATATGTATTTATTTAATTAAGTAAGGAAACATTAAATGCGAGGTGAATTTAAATTGGAAAACAATCATTCTGTTAATAATAATTTTTATTATCAGACGTTTCTTTCAGAAATAACTTCATTAATATGTAAATGTCGAAACTGTTCTAGTATTGTATAGCGTTCCATAATGGGGGCTTTTACGTTATTATATTAAAAAATAAAATTATGAATTTTTTTAATTTTTTTTTTCCATGCAATAAGAACAACATTGCATAGAGTTTTCAAAAAAGTTCCATCGAGTACCGCTTTGTGTGCAATTTTAGTACGGCGTATGGCAATATACATACGGCAATTTCACCCATTTAGCGCGACAAAAATAATTTTTTTTTTAGTATGAAAATAACCAAATGTTTTTCTTACTAATTATTATAAAATAACATACTTGAAATCATTATTGTGATATTTTACCCAAATTTATTTAATTACTAACAAGAAAAGGTATCCAACTGTATCTCTCAAAAATTTTTGAAACTTTGGTGGATTGTAAATCTTATTAAAACTAATCACGAGCCATATTTCTTTCGTGCCCATAAGTGATTTAAGGGGGTGAAACTCATCCTTGAAAATTTGAGTTTTTGTCAATTTTCTTAAATATCTTGGAAATGGTAAGAGCTTTAGTAGGGAAACTACATATATTTGTAAATAGCACTTTAAGATCTTTATTATGATACCAAAATTAAAGTTATAAAATCATTGAGGTTTCATCCAACCCCTAATTTTATCAGGTATTTTTTGGTAAAAGAGGAGGTTTAAATAAAAGAATTTTTAATTAACACTATGAGGCCCGAGCACTTTCACAGTAAACTTCCCCGGAAGCCGACAATATTTTTAACCAAATTTTATGAAAACAAGTACGTAAAATGATTTCACAAAACACTAAATGATTCAACATGTATGTGTTATGCAGGTCAAAAGATGAGTAACTCACATATACATATATACAAGCATACAACACACACATACATTCATAAGTGGATAAAAATATTATTGTAAATAAAAGATGACGCCTAGATATTTTGATGATAAAACATATTATGTATATTTATATGTACGATATGTACAAAAAATGAAAAGTGTCCGGTACGTAGCACATAATAAATTATTTTTATTAGAATAAAATAAAATATTTTTTAGAAATATTTTTAAGTGTTTTGTTTATTATTCTAAATATTGATCGTGGCCTCTGAGGATGTTTTGTTTGGTTTTGGATGCCGAAGCCATGGGACTGAAAGTGTTAATATATTTTACACCACACCAGTTTATTTCTTTTTGCATAATTACACCTTTTGCTAATATTAACTTGGGAAAAATTTTAACTTTTTGATTTAATAATGAGCAAAAATATGGTTAAAGAACCACGTATTTTAGTAATGAATTGTTACTTAGGATATACTTTAAAATACATCATTTAGAAAGAAAAAATACACTGCAACACCCGCCCCCCCCATGCTTTACCGATATCTATATAAATCTTGTTTACTTATTTGTATGGTATAAGAGTGGATATATTGACCAACAACCAGAAAGATTTGAAAATCTTAATAATATTATAAATGTGAAAGTTTGGATGTTTGGATGTTTGTTGCTCAATCACGCCAAAACGGCTGAACGAATTTTGATAAAATTTTACGTACAAACTTCTTATACACTGACTTAACACATCTTAATAATATTATAAATGTGAAAGTTTGGATGTTTGGATGTTTGAATGTTTGGATGTTTGGATGCTTCTTGCTCAATCACGCCAAAACGGCTGAACGAATTTTGATAAAATTTTACGTACAAACTTCTTATACACTGACTTAACACATAGGCTAAATTTTATCCCGATTTCATGCTCCTGAGGGATACAAAACCAATTAATCAATCCCGCTCAAATAACTGAAACGAATCCGACGGAATTTGATTTACAGGCAACATTTATCCTGCATTCACACATAGAATAATCTTATCCCGCTTCAAGGCTCCTGTGGGATACAAAACCAGTTACTTAACCACAGCAAAATGACTGAACTGAATTCGATGAAATTGGTATATAGAAACTATTTACTATGGATACATACAGGAGTAATTTTAATAACACATAGGATAATTTTATCCCGTTTTCATGTTCCTGAGGGATACAAAATTCAGTTAATCAATCCCGCTCAAATAACTGAACCGAATCCGATGGAATTTGATGTACAAGCAATATTTCCCCTGAATTAGCACATAGAATCATCTTATCCCGATTCAGGATTCCTGTGGGATACAAAACCAGTTACTTAACCACAGCAAAATGACTGAACTGAATTCGGTGAAGTTGGTATATAGAAACTATTTACTACGAATTATAGTGGTATATAGAAACTATTTACTGGAATGATTTTAATAACACATAGGATAGTTTTATCCCAATTGAATGTTCCTGGGGGTTACAATCCCAATTAATCAGTCACGTATTGCTAAAACCGAATTTGATAAAATTTTGTACACAGGTACTATTTATGCTGAGTTAACACAGAGAATAACGTTATCCCGATTGAAGGTTCCCGTGGGACACTAAATTAGTTATTCCATTACACTAAAATGACTGAACTAAATGTGGTGAAACTTTGTATACAAACGCTATTTACCTTGAATCCGCACCTAGGATGATTTTGTTTCGATAGGAGGTTTCTATGGGATACAAAACCAATCATTCAATCACGACAAAATCACTGAAACGATTTCGATGGAATCTGGTACAGAGACATTAACTCTCAATTAATACAGAATCACTTATTACCGATTAGAGATAGAAATCGGACCGAGAGTTTTAAAGGTCCTCTCGAGTCTTACCGACGGGAACGGGAACGCGCAGATGTGGAAATTTTTTGACGGGAATTGAAACGGGCGGGAGTGGATAAATATGCTGGGAATGTTACATTTTTATTTTCGTTATTTAAAATTAAAAATTTTTTTGATAAAGCGGGACCGGAAATAAAGAAAACGGGTTCGAGACTAATTTGAAGGAAACGTGCAGAAGTGACAATTTTTCTATGGAAATGGGAGTGAACGGGAGCGATGGGTATAAAACGGGTTTACCGGGAACGGGACTAATTTGAAGGAAACGGGCAGAAGTGACAATTTTTCGACGGGAATGGGAGTGAACGGGAGCGATGAGTATAATCGTGAGTGGGCGGGAACTGATTAAGAAAAGCACTCCCGTGAGTATCTCTATTACTGACTGAAGATTCATGTGGAATAAATTACTTAGTTACATACTTTTAATTTCAAATGTTATCGAGTGCCTGTGAAACATTATTAGTGTATGGCGGATTTTTATCCGTATTTAAACATACACCAATATTCATATGTTCACTCAATGTCCAGCTTTGGCTGATACTTGAACACTCGATGTACTTTGGCAAATGGCCAAATCATTATGTTAATTAAAATTGACATAGTGTTTGAAAAATTACCAAACTGGATCGGCTGGGACTCGAACCTGGATCTCTTGGTTACCAGCCAAGCGCCTTACCAACTAGGCCACCGATCACTTGTTCGAGTGCCACTCCAATTCAGCAATCAATCAAACACAACCTCTCTCTAATGCGAGACGCAGTTTTATACTTTTAATTTCAAATGTTATCGAGTGCCTGTGAAACATTATTAGTGTATGGCGGATTTTTATCCGTATTTAAACATACACCAATATTCATATGTTCACTCAATGTCCTGGTTGGTAACCAAGAGATCCGGGTTCGAGTCCCAGCCGATCCAGTTTGGTAATTTTTCAAACACTATGTCAATTTTAATTAACATAATGAATTGGCCATTTGCCAAAGTACATCGAGTGTTCAAGTATCAGCCAAAGCTGGACATTGAGTGAACATATGAATATTGGTGTATGTTTAAATACGGATAAAAATCCGCCATACACTAATAATGTTTCACAGGCACTCGATAACATTTGAAATTAAAAGTATAAAACTGCGTCTCGCATTAGAGAGAGGTTGTGTTTGATTGATTGCTGAATTGGAGTGGCACTCGAACAAGTGATCGGTGGCCTAGTTGTTAAGGCGCTTGGCTGGTAACCAAGAGATCCGGGTTCGAGTCCCAGCCAATCCAGTTTGGTAATTTTTCAAACACTATGTCAATTTTAATTACTTAGTTACACTCAATTTATTAAATATAAGGTTTTATTATAATTGAATTTATGGAGGTGTAAATATAAATTAGGTCAGTTATTTAAATCAGATGCATAGCAATAAATATTTTATTATCTACATATCTAAAAATTTCAGAGAATAATGTAAATGATTTTTTTTCTTTTTTTTTTTTTTTATACCTGGTACTTGAACTTATGTTTAAAATTATTTATTTTCGTAATAATCCCTTATTTGGGTATAGAAAATACTATCTATTGTATATGACATGTGATTAACAGTTTTAAAATAAGATGGATTTTCAAAATACGAATGTCATACATAAGCCAATAAAAATAATAAAACATAAGAGAGATTTGCATAAAGATGAAAAAGTAAGCAACGGATTTTTGAAGTTATAATAATTTAAGTATACGCCCATTTAATTATTTATTTATGTATTACCTTACACCGAGAGTATTGCAATAAAATGTTAGGTATAAAATTTTTTCATAGCCTTATTATAGGAATCCACTAATTAAATCAAAATCAAATCGCTGAAATAGCTGGACCGATTTTGATAAAATTTTATATACACACTCTTTATACACTGAATTAACACATGGACTAAATTTTATCCCGGTTGTAAGTTCCTGAGGGATACAAAATATTTCACACACGCCCCACAAAATTAAACTTAATTCGATGAAATCTGGTACACAGACACTATTTATTCTAAGTTAACACATAGGATAATCTTATCATGATTAAAGGTTCCTGTGGGATGACTGAACCGAATTTTATAAAATTTAATATACAGATACTATTTACTATGAACACAAATAGTAATAATTTTTAAATATATGATAGTTTTAGTCGGTATAGTTTTATCCCGATTGAAGGTTCTCGGGAGAAGAAAGGGGATACAAAACGGGGAAGGGGATTGAATTCAATGCGGGCGAAGCCGCGGGTCAAAGCTAGTTCTGTAATATGTTGCTTTTTCAAAGAAGAAAGGGAAGCACCAAAGTGTAATATATGTGGTAAACTCGCTTTTATAAGATGTGCTTGGTGTGGACAATATTTTTATTTTGAACATTTTTATGAACAATATCACTATTGTGTAGATTACAAACTTTAAAATATTGACAATTGTATAGATAAATAAAAATGAATAAATAAGTAAATAAGATTTGTATACATCGATATCAGTAAAGAGCATGGGGGGAGTGTATTTTTCCTTTCTAAATTATGTACTTTAAAGTATATTCCAAGTTTGTAAAAATTCATTACTAAAATACGAGATTCGTTGACCATATTTTTGCTCATTATTAAATCAAAAGGTTAAAATTTTTCCCAAGTTAATATTAGCAAAATGTGTATTGATGCAAAGAGAAATAAACTGGTGTGATGTAAAATATATTAATTAAAAATTCTTTTATTTACACATAACAGCCTCCTCTTTTACCAAAAAATACCTGATAAAATTAGGGGTTGGGGTGGGGGATGAAACCCCAAAGATTTTCTAACTTTAAATTTGGTATCATAATAAAGATCTTAAAGTGTCGTTTACAAATATGTATAGTTTCCCTACCAAAGCTCTTACCATTTCCAAGATATTTAAGAAAATTGACAAAAACTCAAATTCAGGAGTGAGTTTCACCCCCCTTAAACCGCTTATGGGCACGCACGAAATATGGCTCGTGATTAGTTTTAATAAGAATTACAATCCACCAAAGTTACACAAATTTTTGAGAGATACAGTTGGACACCTTTCTTTGTTAGTAATTAAATAAATTTGGGTAAAATATCACAATAATGACTTAAATAAAGTATGTTATTTTATAATAATTGGTAAGAAAAACATTTGGTTTTTTTCACACAAAAAAAAAAAATTATTTTTGTAGCGCTAAATGGGTGAAATTGCCATATATGCGCTGTAAGAGGAATTGGTGACATTGAAGAAAGACAGCTAATGTCCCTTTACCGTTCTGCGCATGTGTAGCAGTTCACTTGAAAAGTATTAAACGAAATCTGTACATATTTTTTTTTAATATTACAGCCGACTTTCGTTATGAGTCCGCCGGTTTATATTTCTACTGTAAACATTCCCACTCCATGACCGAAAAAAATTCATTTCAGTCTCTCGTTATAAGACGGGAACATTGGTGTTTATTAAAATTGACATAGTGTTTGAAAAATTACCAAACTGGATCGGCTGGGACTCGAACCCGGATCTCTTGGTTACCAGCCAAGCGCCTTACCAACTAGGCCACCGATCACTTGTTCGAGTGCCACTCCAATTCAGTAATCAATCAAACACAATCTCTCTCTAATGCGAGACGCAGTTTTTTATACTTTTAATTTCAAATATTATCGAGTGCCTGTGAAACATTATTAGTGTATGGCGGATTTTTATCCGTATTTAAACATACACCAATATTCATATGTTCACTCAATGTTCAGCTTTGGCTGATACTTGAACACTCGATGTACTTTGGCAAATGGCCAATTCATTATGTTAATTAAAATTGACATAGTGTTTGAAAAATTACCAAACTGGATCGGCTGGGACTCGAACCCGGATCTCTTGGTTACCAGCCAAGCGCCTTACCAACTAGGCCACCGATCACTTGTTCGAGTGCCACTCCAATTCAGTAATCAATCAAACACAATCTCTCTCTAATGCGAGACGCAGTTTTTTATACTTTTAATTTCAAATGTTATCGAGTGCCTGTGAAACATTATTAGTGTATGGCGGATTTTTATCCGTATTTAAACATACACCAATATTCATATGTTCACTCAATGTTCAGCTTTGGCTGATACTTGAACACTCGATGTACTTTGGCAAATGGTGTATGTTTAAATACGGATAAAATACGGATTAGGATAGTGCAACTCATAAATCATCTTGTCAGAATTTTTTTATTCACTAAAATAATTTTTTTATAGGTTCGTGTTCACATAATACCTACATGTGTAGTTAACCAAAACAAGTTTTGTTCGTTCATCGCGCGAAATATATTACAAAGTTTGTTTAACTAACAATATTATTTTACAATTTCTACAAAAGATTTTTAAAAATTTTTTAAAGAAAATATGTGTTGACAGTATCGTTTAAGCTCCTGTCACACAAACTATAAAACGCATTTAGAAAATATTCGTAAATTTATTTAGGGTTGACCGGGGTAATTGTGAATGAGTTTTTATGAAGTGAGATAAAAGGTTTATTTTAAGTAGTTTTTATTTTATATATCACTTTGTGGTTGATTTATTTTTAATTCTATATTATTCAGGATGCACCACACTAATTTTGAGCAAATTCGTATGAAAAACAAAAGTTTTATAAGACATTCACATTTCCCCGGCAAAGTTTTGCAAATCTTATGAATCATCAATACCTATAAATAAAATAGAATGTCTGTCTGTCTGTGATTTTCGAATTTTTAGGTATTAATATGTTTTTCAGTTAGCAAATTCGACATATGGCTATTTCTCTACTAATTGGAAAATTTTGATACAAAAACTGTCCCAAGCATATTTTTCGTAAATATTAAGAAAATATGCAAATACAATGGAAGGCATTAATAAAGAAATGTGTGTCTTAAGAAAGCTTATTAATTATCCTCTTTATTTGTGAATTATGGACGATTTTATGAAAAATCGCGACAGGGGACTGTTTCAAGGGAAGAAAAAACATATTTTCGTTGAATAGAAGCAATCAAAATCTTGGTTTTTATTTATTATAACTTTTAGAATCTATATTACGTACGAATAAATTAAAAGTTTCTAAGTAAGTTAAACATTATAATGAATTTTCTTAATGCTAATAGGACGTTTGTCATCAAAATCAAATTTTTGGTTAAATTGCTTTTTTAAGTAGCTGAACTTATAACTCTAAAGTCATAAAATTATATATTAAAAAATTAATATTAGAACAAGAAAAATACTACCTTCTACTGACTTATTTCTGGAGCTTAGATGCAAAAAAGATCTAGTCACAGAAAGCATTTTTTCAGAAATTAAGAAAAATGGTTATTTAATTAAATATGAAATTAAAATACAAAATTTATTGTAAAATGGATACTAAGTTAATTTTAAAACTTATTAATTATACTTTTTTAATAAGAAAAATTAAGAAAAATCGGTTTTTTTATATTTTTTGTTGGACATAATGTTTTTTGCTTCAACATATAGGACATAATTTCATTTGCCCAATTTTATAATGGACATAATACTTTTTGCTATAAAGACATTAGTGTACGGTTGTACAAGTTTTATGTAAATAAAAACATCACGTCTATTGCAGATTTATTTTTATTTAAAAAAAAGCAAAAAACAAAGTAACTAACAGTTTTTAAATTAAACGTGCAACAATTCATTGATTTAATATTTTATAGAAAAACATCAAATTCAGAAAAGTCTTAGTGCCTCTGTTGGTTACCCCTGCCGGTGTTAATTCCAAATTTAAATCTAAGAGAGCGGTAGCTGTCGTCGACGAGAATATTTTGCCCCTCCCAATCCCAATAAGACAGTGAGCGCTCTATTATACAGATCAAACCAACATCTACCAATATGTAAATTTTTCTTCTCGTATTTACGTAATAATTATTGATATTTATGTCAAAATGTCTTTAAATGTCTTATATAAATCAACTATAAGCTTTCCATTTTTTCTACTAAAAATCATTTTCTCTCAATATTTTCATAGATAATTTGACCAAAATAATAAACCACGCCCTCCGCACCTCAGAAACGACAAAACCGATAAATAGGATTTCCCCTTTTTTTAGGGGAAAAATATATTTAGGACTCGATTTTTTGGCGATATCTGAATATATAAATATATATATATACTTGTTCTTGTTTTTTCTTAACATATTCTTTATTATTTAAAAATTTAATTTTGGCCAGCAAACACGATACATCATTCCTTCATACATATGAAAACAGTCAAACCATCACGGAGACCGCAGTAGGAGAACACATACGAACGAGTCACGCCCACGGAGTCACCCCTATTCTAACGTATACAATACATAATGTTAATAACAACATTTTAAACTGCTACAGTGAGTCTCAGAAAAATAGTTTCATAAAAAAAATATTATTACAGTATAAAATAATAAAGGTGATTACATATTACAGACCACAGAATAACACAGAACGAGCGGTAATATTTCTATACTACTGAAATCAGTGTAATGCTAAAGGATAAAAGATATCCCACCACTATATGTGCACGCGGAGTTGTGTGTGGTAGTGCGCTAAATGGTTATGTGTATGCGTGTCTTGTATACGCATATGTTAAAAAAAATATATAATATGTATGCGCTACGTAGATGTACGTATACACGGTAACACAACACCAACCACACCAACAATATGACAACAATTGAAACACACCCATTGGTAGCTTGTAAGTCAATGACAACATAGTTCTGTAAAATGCAGAAAAGAGACAGTTATATTCGTTCTATTTGTTCTGTGTTACAGACAGTAACGTATCCCACTTTCTATCCTTTTTTGATATAAGTACAAACAATTAAGCAAGTTCTTTTTTGCATTTATACATGTGAAATTCAGAGTTAATAATGGTCATCTTAATTTATATGGACAATTAAAAGCAACTTTTTTTCAAAATGAATTGTGACAATAAGTTGATTAATAGTATTCAACACGAAAATTTAGATCGTCAAGACCAATCACTATCAACCACTGTCGAAATCTAAAATATTAACTGAATTATTATAAAATATTAATAATTATTATTTAACGTATATTTATTTTTACATAGTCATTCAAATTATCAAACGGCACGGCAGAAAAAACTCAAATTGAAATTTTCTTTTGAATGATTTAAACAAATTTTAGCAGCTCAAGAGTTATCACCAAACATTTTAAGCCACCATAATAATTTCAAACGTAGACTCTTACGTAATCTCGTTTCGTAACTATTTGTGAAACAAACTATTATTATTTATTTATTACAATATGATGTGTATTTGAAATACTCCCAAAATATTTATTAACTTGTTTGGAACATACTGTACTGGAACATTTCCTTATTGACTCTTGTCTACGTTAGAGCAAAAATATTTTTTTATGTCTCAGAGAAATATAAGAGGGGAAAAACTGATAGTTAGGATGGCTAAATTAGATGGATGTATCAAAAAGTAACGCGTAAGAAAAGGAACAAGCACACAAGAAAGCTGTACCTTATATGTACATATATAGCATTGATATATAATGTATAAATATACAGATTGTTTTTATCTAACCATAACATAGATATTGAAAAAATACAAACTTGTCTAGAAAGTTATTCTTATATTGTATACATATTTCTGTATTGAAAGTAGAAATCCAATTTAATATAATTTTAACCCTAGAATCATACGTACTCGTCAAAACGACGAACGAACTTCTCTACCTGCTCCAATACTACAACTTGTCGTTGTCTGCTTGCTGTGAAAATTCTATTATCTAATTTATTTATTATAACACATAAGACGTATAAATTTTGTTTATAGCTATTGTCGTTTTTTTTATACTGAAATAGTGTGCGTCAAAAGGACGACGATGTATGATTAACCTATATTTTTTTTAAAAATTTCGTACTTCACATATAAAAGGGATCCGAATTTTTTTAAAATTTATTAAAGATATGGATGTTATAATTAATTTATTCAATGATTATGATAATGTGAAAGATGATTATAGCTGTTTGACTTATAGAGACGACATAATACTGAAATTTTAATATATTGAATCGAAAACTAAAGAATGCATTTCGAATGACTTAATAAAAGATTAACAATTTATTTTGTGGAAAATATTTTAATTTTTATTATTTTTTGAGATCTTATTCGAAAAAGTACTAACAAATTTTAGAAAATTTACAAATGTGCCTAATGGGGAAATAACTACATATCTATAGGAATATTTATGACTGAGAAATTTCACATTCTGTAAACTCACACATGTCCACTGACTCATAATAGTTCATAAATTAATTATTTGAAAGACATGTTTTATGATACAATTGATGTATTTATCTATTTTTTAATTTTTGTAATGAAAATATGCTTTGATAAAAAGATTGAAAAAATTAATAAATATTTATATTAAGAAATTTTTCCAAATTCAATTTTTTTAAATATTTTGTTCGCTTTTGTAGTACTGTTATGTAAAAAAAACGTTCTTTGCAAATAAACTCTGAAACTCCCCGTAAAAAGTGCATTCATCAAAGTGACGCCGATGTATGATTAACTGGACTCGTAGACCGACGTATGATTCTAGGGTTAAAACAGAAATGAAATACTTAAAACTTCGATATTCGTTTTTCTAATATAAGATTATTCGTCTAGTTTTACTGCTAATGATGGGAGTGTTCCCTTGAAATGTATACATCCAGTGTACAAAAATTCAATTGCGGTATAAAGAAGTGCTATTACACTTTTGCATATTAAGTCTTTTTTGTTTTAAATAAATAAATATAGGCAATGGAATCAACAATAGAACTTGAGAAATTTTTGTTAATACAAATTGGGACATAATGCATTAGAGGCCACTAGAATGTGCATTTGTAGAAATTATAATTAATGAAAAAGTTTGGTAGACAATGGAGGGAATTGGTAATTACTTTTTAAATATTGACGAAACAGTTAGTGCTGACTAATGAAATGAGTGAATGATTTACCATCGCTGGACTCGAATGATAGATTGTAATGATAATTACCTTGTAAAATGTAAAAGAATAAGAAAATTATTTGATAATATTGTGTTTTAATTTTTGTATATAAAATTCCACATTTCACAAAGAAACTAATACATTGTCCTCCTATGTTATGGTTAAAAAAAAACAACCTGTATAGATTAGTTATCAAACTTGTTTGTAGTAATACATAGCAACTTGAATTGAGAATGCAGGAGAAGGTAAAACCAATGGAATGAGTTAAAATTCAACAGTGTTATTAAGATACATGAAATAGGGGAACATAACTAAATTTGAATAAAGACAAATAGATAATGTTCATAGTGATTTAGATAAAGCTGTAGTGCTCTATGATTATTATTTATATATGTGTTGATATTCAGAAAAATAATTTTTAATGGATTTTTAAATAAATTAAGGAATTGATTTTTTTTTTAGAAAGAAATGTTTACATTTTAAACATTTCAACAACAGAGGATATACAAATATGATGTATTTTTTACGGAAAAAAATTCATATGCATAATTTTTTTTGCAATTTTGCAATCGATATAAAATTTTTACATGTAATTTTAATGCGAAAAGTTATTAAATTGGAATATAGTTAGAATATAGTATAAAAAATAAAACTCGCAGGGATCAAATTTTTAATTAATAGAGTTTAATTAACTCTAGAATCATACGTACACGTCAAAACGACGGACGAACTTCTCTACCTGCTCCAATACTACAATTTGTTGTTGCCTGCTTGCTGTGAGATTTCTGTTATCTAATTTATTTATTGTTTTAACACACCACACGTATTTATTTTGTTTATAGTCATTGTCGTTTTGTTTGTATTGAAATAGTGTCCGTCAAAAGGACGTTGATGTATGATTACGCGATCTTTTTTTTAAAGATTTTGTATTCCACATATAAAAGTTTTTCTAATTTTTCTAAAATTTATTAAAGATATGCATGTTATAATTAATTTATTCAATGATTATGATAATGTGAAAGATGATTACAGCTGTTTGACTTATATAGACGACATAATACTGAAGTTTTAATATATTGAATCGAAAACTAAAGAATGCGTTTCGAATGACTTAATAAAAGATTAACAATTTATTTTGTGGAAAATATTTTAATTTTTATTATTTTTTGAGATCTTATTCGAAAAATTACTAACAAATTTTAGAAAATTTACAAATGTGCCTAATGGGGAAATAACTACATATCTATAGGAATATTTATGACTGAGAAATTTCACATTCTGTAAAGTCTAACGGATATTATGGTATGGGGCTGACATCTAGCGGTCAAATTTTGAATTAATGAACTAAAAATCAGATTGGGTTTGATATCGGCTATGATGATTAGCGACATCTGTTTGCAAAAAATATGAACAACCTAGCGTTGTAAAGTTTAACTATTATCTTCTGTATGAATTTATAATATTAGATCATTTTGGGATTCCCCGTTTTTGATGTTTAATATGTATTGAAAAATAGTTAAGCGGTGGGGAGAAGTGGCGAATTGTTCATATATGTGGAAAAGGGATGAGAGAGAGAGACGAGATTTAGATTTGTTTGAAATAGGCCGTAATTGATTGTTGCGCTAAGTCCAATAAAAAATATAATTGCTTTTATTAAGGCATTGTTAAGTTAATAAAACGTAAAAACAGTTCGGAAATGTTTATTTAAACATAATATTATATTTATAATTTATTTATTTTAAAATAATTATTGAACTTTCGTTTGAAATAATGTAAACCATTATTATAGAATTTTATTTAAAAATAATTTTTTTGGATAAAGTAATTTCGCAAAACACACAACGGAGAGTAATTCTTCGACAGAACCCGACTTTGGACATTTTTAGGCATCCGATTAGCGTTAAATCTGCGTGGGACAATAAGTAACAGCATTTGGGCGCGAATTTTAAGTATTTTTAAATATAAGCTAAACCGCCCCAACTGTTACAAAAGTCACATATGTCCACTGACTCATAATAGTTCATAAATTAATTATTTGAAAAAACATGTTTTATATTTTGGGTCATGAATGAAAAAAGTTTAAGAAGCCTCGGTTTTCGCGTAGAGAAATAATTAGCCTACCTTAAGCCCGGCTGCACACCTAGCAGATACGACACAGCAGATACGACATGAGCGACACAGACATTTGTCTTAAGACATGGCATCTGCATACCTAGGAGATAAGACACGAGAGATACGACATGAAAAACACTACAATAAGGGGAACTTTTCAATTTGCTAGCAGTAGTTTTTCATGTCAAATTTGTGATATTACTTTTACAATACTGTTTTAGGGCATAACTGCATAAAAATGGGTAATTTTTAACATAATTAACAAAATTAATTGTAAACGATACATTTTTTGGAACGTTTTTGGACTTACCTCCTTGGTAATACACAGTATTTGAATACGATATTTGACAGTTTTTCAAAAAGTGTTTAAAATTGTCGGTATGCATCTAATATTACATTAAAAAAATATTTTTGGATTTTCTTTCAAATGTACACCCAAAGAAAAAACAATATTAATAAAAACTATATTGATTCAATGTAAAACATTAACGAAAGTCTAGTAAGGTTGAAATTTATTATTTTAATGTACAACAACTTTATTTTAAAAGTTTAATAATATGATTTCCTACAAAGTTCCCTATCTTTTCAATACATTTTTTTTTAAGTTGTACATTATTGAAACAATAATGATCGTATTTAATTTTAAGTTGCCATTTTTCTCTCAGTGTATAATATAATTTTTAAATTTATCTTACATGTCGTTCGACACGAGCGACAGTAGACAAGCATGCTATGTCGCTTAAGACAAATGTCTGTGTCGTTCATGTCTTATCTCCTAGGTGTGCAGCAGTTTTGTGTTTTCAATGCAATTTAAATGTACTCAAGCGATGCGTGTCTGCAGGCGACACATATCTTATGTCTCTCATGTCGTATCTGCTGTGTCGTATCTGCTAGGTGTGCAGCCGCACTAAACAGTCTATTTGTACTGCATAAAATATTAGTTAAAATATGCCATATCACATATGAATAAATAAATGTAGGTGTGTATGTAGCTTTTCTCTGCTCTGCAATTTTTAAATTTTTATAGATGGGTAGATAACAAAATCTGAGTTATTTCTTGACCAGTTGAGCTGGAATTTGGTAGAAGTAGTTCAGGTTGAGTTAGTAGATGGATTGAATCATAAATCGAGCTTAGTTTCAAAATGGTGTAAATATTAAAATTAAAAAAAAATCATTTTATGATAAAATAAACGAACAATATTTGTATAAAAAAAATTAGTTTCATAAATGCAATAGCAGCGCGTAAAATTGCTTACAAATATTAATAGATTTGAGCGTTACTTTATGGTATTCCATATTTGTAAATAATAAACAAATACTTTACTTTGCAAAATACCACTTTTATTTTTGAAACTGTGACAATAGTGTTTAGAACCGTTAGTTCATTTTCAAACACATTCTGTTTGAAAATGACTAAACGGTTCGAAACAATATTGTCACTGTTTCAAAAATAAAGGTGGAAATTTGCAAAGTATTTGTTTATTATTGCTTACAAAGTTAATGTTATGACAATAGTATATTATAGAGTGAATAAGAAATTATTGATATAGAAAATGAGATTGGAGACATTAGCCGAGTTTGTGAAGGCGGTATCACAATTTATTCGAGTGTATGTACTTTCTTATGACTTTTTAGTAGAAAATTACAACTTTTTGGCGTAAAGTTGATGAAAAATTTGTGAATCTTTGCCAAATGTGTCTTTGTTAAACCATTAAAATTCGAAACATCTATGGAAACATGGAAACTATCCAAAATTAATTTAAAAACAATGAACATTTTGTATAATTTATTTTAATCAATCTATAGTATCTATACATATAATAAAGCTGTAACGGGACCGTGTCTGTACACGGAATATTTTTTTAAAATTATACTGGTATACTGTAGATAGTTATCAATTTAGATATTAAAACAGCGTTTTTTTAAAATTTTTGTCTATCTGTCTGTCTGTTTACGCATCACGCAAAAACTACTGGACGAATTTTGATGAAATTTGGTGTGGCGATAACTTATTACCTGGGTCAATATCAAGGATAATTTTTACTCTAGGAAAATGTCTCATTCCTACGTGAAAATACAAAAACTTTTTTGAACATGTCCACACATTACGTACCAACTCGATCTGGTGTTATTACCTGGGTCAATATAAGATACTTTTTACTACGGGAAAATGTCTCATTCCCATGGAAAAATACAAAAACCATTTTGAGCGTGTGTACGCATTACGCAAAAACTATTGAACGGATTTTGATGAAATTTGATCTGGTGATAACTTATTACCAGTATTAACACTTAGGATGCTTTTATTTTCGGGAAAATATATCCTTCCCTTGGGAAAATACAAAAACCATTTTGAGCATGCGCATGCATTACGCAAAACTATTTTTCTATGCAAATTCTTTATAACTAGCTGTATACCAACCAAATGGACTTTACCATCGGCAACATCTCAGGATGTCAGTCAGTGCTAAAGATTTGTTATTAAATAAGTTATTTACATTAATAGCCATAGTAACATATTTTTATATATCACTAACTTCAAAAATAAATAATTTCTATACAAATTTTCATCCCCTATTTAATCCACTTAAGGGACGAATTTTCAAAAGTCTTTTTTTAGTGCTCACCTACGTTACATAGGGAACTCCTGTGCAAAACTTCATTCTTCTAAAGCCAACAGTTTAGGCTGTGCGTTGTCTGTCGGTCAGTCAGTGTTAGAGACTTATTAAGTAGAATTATTATATACTTCTCATTGAATTTATGCGCGAATGACGTCGCGAGTGTACAGTTAGTGTCAAATATTATACTATTTCAACGCCTACTTTCTATTATAATTTTTTTGAATGTTTTACAAATATAACTTTCTGATTGGTCTACAGCAGCGGTTTCCAAACTTTGTGCACTAACGCACCCCTTACCTCTCCTACCCCGCTCTGGAAAAAATTTATAAACAATTCGTAAATTACTTTCTTACTGAAAAGACTCACATTCTTGGCGGACGGGTCTATACGACACTTGAGAGGAAACCGTTGATCAGACACGTTATTCGATACTTACGCGCTAACATGACTCTGACCGCTTGAGAATTGTTATTGTTAAAGTATTACCTACAGTAGGTAAATAATTTTACACGAATGAAACTGGAGGGCTTAATCAAAGGAGGTCAAAAATAAATTAATGAATACATGTTTCATGACTTTTTGAAAATTAATCCCATAAAGAGTAAAATAGGGAATAAACGCAAAAAAAATTGAGGAGCGGTCAAACTTTACATTTTCAACACTTGCTGTTCTAGCTTCTACAACAATGAATCAGTTACTTTAGGAAATGTTCAAATATAATGCAAACAGACTTACAGGGGATGTTGGGATTTAAATTTTCCAATAGAAACAGGGAGGATACTTATTTAAAGTCTACAAAATATTAGGTATTTTAAAAATATATAATATTTGAAATTTTACTTCTATACCAAATTCATTGACACCTTCTTAAGAAGCTTACTTTAGATTTTTAGTTTATATCATATGCTTGAAGAAATGACCAATTAGTTTTTGGAAATTTTCAATTGTTCCTAGATAACTAGCCAAAGGGAGAAATTAAAAATAAAGGGGATTGATCAGTACGTTTATCAGTAAAATAGGGGCAAAATATTTTAGCAAACAACCTAAAAGAAATTACCTTTACTAAATTACGAAATTCACGCTTGCGACGCCGCGGGTAACAGCTAGTTTTGGGTTAAAAGTGAATGCAATCAGAAAAATTATTTAGAATGCATTACAAGGGAAGTGAGGTACATCAGAATAAAGCCCAACTCAAATTCTTCACATTTACCCCAGTTTGAAAATTTTTCATCACACTTTAGCGTTCACAATTACCCTTTATTTAATGCAAGTTACCCATAGCTCAAATTTGTACAAAAAATCAGGGTTAAATCAAAATAACCAAAATCGTAGCACCAAATTTATTGCAAGCTAAAAATGATATTTTGATGATATTTTGTCATTTTATCATAATAAAAATCAAAAAATTACATGATTTTCACACAAAAACAAGAAAAATGAAACTTGTTTCAAGGAAATACATTTAGCTTACATGAATAAAAGACAATAATCTATTAAGCCTAATACTTTAAATAAAAAAAAAAACAATGGTGTTGTGTTAATCCTATACTGTTCTTAGACACTCACAGAGCCATTGAAAACAAGTAATTTTTCTGTTTTTGTTAGTTGTTATTGGATAAGAGAGCACAGCATTGATTTCGTAGATTGATACACAAAACATATCGCTCTTTTACACAATTTTTTTTTTATTGTTTGTACAACGGAAGCTTGTACAATAATGTCATTATCATCTTCATTAACTTTTTCAACTCTGAACACTACTGAAATTTTTGACCAAATGGAGGGGCACTTGTGAATAATATTCATAATTATCCCACAATTTTAAAATCATGGGGTAATTGTGAAATGGTAATAAATTGTCCAATTTCTTTAGCAATTAATAAGGAACCCTCTCGGGTATTAGACCACTTTATTAGAAGTACTTTTAACCATTTCTTACCTTTTGAAAAAAGAAACTGTATTTTTAAAAAAAAAACTTTTTTGAGGATTGGTCGAAGTAGGTACACAAAATTTTGCAAGGATTTTTTCAAAATAAAAAGAAAACTACTAATGCTTGAAGAATTGTTATTAAATTTTAATAGCATATTAAAAAGGGACAGGAAAACATACTAAGAGTTATTTTTTAACAATATTAATGTAATTTTAGAAATTATAGGCGCCGTTCACATTTACCCCAATTCACAATTACCCCGGTCAACCCTATTAAAAATTGGTAGATTTTGTGCCGCTTTTAACGACTGGTAATACTACATTAAACGTCCGGGCTATTTGATTATAAATAAGTACACACTCACATGCTTGAAAAGTAGGGGAAGGGCGAGTTATGGCGGTCGACTACTAACAATAAGCACTAGTGGGGGTACAGAAATTCTTAGAATTATATTCTCCTACAGCCCCGTAAGTGGACTCATAAAGAAAGTCTACTGTATATTGTTGGATTTTTAAATAATGGTAGACAATTTTATTTACCGAGCTAAATAAGAAATAAATTAAGTAATCCTTCTCCTCGTTCTCTGTGTCGATTGTTATTTATGCCACTTGCAAAATTAACCATACATATCGCGCGTACTCTTTCTCAACCTCGTATCTGAAAAGTCCGAATTTTTGGAAACACAAATAAAACGTATTTAAATCTGTGTTTTCATCATTATGAACTTAAGATTTATGCTAATTACACCCTTTGATGTTGGCAACCTACATATATAAATATATATAGATAAGTATTTATATAAATACAATATTTAATGTTTTTTGTGTGTCCTAAAACATGCAGTTTTTGATATACGAGGTTGAGAAAGAGTACGCGCGATATAGTGTCCGAGCCTTTGTCAAACTCATTATTAAAGTATGAATAAAAATTTTCACATACCAACGTAGAGTTTTCCTTTCACATGGATAATAAAACTTAACATCTGATGTTGTATATCAACACCTGACATTTTTTTATTATAGTTGATGATGGCTGTGGGCTTCATGACAACATCGCCGTGTCGGGTCGTAACTTCTTGCATTTTATCAGGAAATTCTGAACTTATGTAATTTATTTATTTTTTGTCCTTCCATTTTCCAACTGTGATATATTTTCGCCTTTCTTTCGCAAAAACGAAAGACGAGATCCAGTGGCCACGCGTCTTATTTATAACTTGTTCCCCTCCCCACTGGACAACGTAAACATATCGTACTGTTCTGCTGTGATTGCTTTTCTATCGAGTATAGAAACTTCTTAGACACTTCACGCGATATTACGTGATTGACCATAAAGTCGTATCACGCGGTATCGGGTGATCGGCAATGAACATGTTAATGATGACTCATGCTCAGTTGTATTTGAAATTGGGTATAGTAAACCTTTCTAATGTTAACTAACACAATATTGTTGTAATAGATATGTAGCGGTGCGTACAAAAAAAAGGTTACATAATTTTTCAAAAATTCTGGTTCAGTTATTCGTATTTATGAGTTGAGGAAGAAACAACCGAGCATGGATATCGGTTAGAAATGGGAAAAACACTATGAAACGTTTTGATCCAAACCGCCGATGGAAAAAACAGAGACTTAATTGCAATCTGCGAATGAAAATTTTTAAACAAACAGCAGCCATTATAGAATGACTGACAATCTTACATACACCGGTCAATTTAAACATGCAAGGGTACAAAAATTAGGACAGAGCTGCAAATTGGTATGAATGTTCGGAACACCATTATAAATAAGTGTTGAAAAGTCTTCATCGATCCTGTACGAGGAAAAAATTTTATTCAAGGTCAAAGGTGTCAGAAATGGGGTTTTCGCGTTTTTCAGCAAAACGGTAAGTTTTATCATAAAATTAGATCAGACAAAAATTGTAGATCATATAATTTTCTATAAAAAATGTCTCAATACTTTTTTCCTGAGAGCCACCGTTTCTGAGATATAACTATTACAAAAATTGTAATCTTCATAACATGCATACGTTTCCACGCCACCTGTGAGGCAGTGTACTTAGCGAGTTTTTTTAAAGGGTTTCCCCGGTAGGCCTATTCCACGGTCGATGGTGATCCTGTTTAAGTGAAAACTATTGAATAATAAAAAATATTAGTATTGGGAATGATGAAAGCGGTATAGATTTTAAAAAAAAGTGAGGGAAATTATTCGTCAGATTTATAATCGTCTAATATTTCAGCTTCCTTTTCTTCTTGTTCTTCTCCTTCTTGTTCTTGTTCTTGTTTTTCTTCTTGTTCTTCTTATTGGGTGCAAGTAAATTGCCTCAATAGCGATGCATCACATGTCTCCTCGTTGGTATCATACGACTCTTCTTCTTTAGTGATTCAACATTAGAGCACGACTGGCCTTGACAACTAGTACATGCAAGAGAACAAAACAATCCAACTTTTTTGCAGCCGCATTTTGCACTACATCTCTTTTTACAATTACAAAAAATTGTGTTGAGGAGTTTTTCCGGCGCAAGTGGGAGATTTTTTTATAATAGTTATATCTCAGAAACGGTGGCTCTTAGGAAAAAAAGTAGTGAGACATTTTTTGTAGATAAGTATATGATCTAAAATTTTTGTCTGACCTAATTTTGTGATAAAACTTACCGTTTTGCTGAAATACGCGAAAAACCTATTTTTGACACCTTTGACCTTGAATACAATTTTTTCCACGTCCAGAATCGATGAGGACTTTTCAACAATTATTTATAATGGTGTTTCGAACATTTGTACCAATTTTCAGCTCTCCCCTAATTTTTATATCTTTACTACTATTTTTAGGGCTAAATTGATCGGATTAACATATTAATTTTAAATGTTACAAATTATTACGTTTACTTTTCTCAAATTACTGGCTCCAAAAAATAAATCAGTAACTCCAGAATACCTATCGTTATCAATATTTTCAAACATTTAACAGGGCTAAAAGCAATTTTGAGCGTCGCAAACTATTAATTATCTTCTCAAAGGATTGCTGCAGTAATTTTCAATATCCGTAATTGTTCTTCTTTAACATTTTGTTTTGTTTTTGTATTTTTTTTGTTTTTGTATCAGATATTTTTCTTTAGACACTAATTGTCTATAAAACAGATAACGGTTAAACTTTTTTATTTTTAAGGGGTAATTCAAGGTTAAAAGCTAAATAAAAGACACATTTTCAATAATTTTTTCTAAAGAAAGTTTGTACGCAATCAATTTGAAACCTTACACACATTATTAGGCATTCCTTTGACTATCAAAGAAAATTTTAATTTCCTTTTTTCCAATGACAATACAATACGTAGTATCAAAGTCGAAGCTTCAAAAAAAAAAACATCTTTTGCGGCTGTCAGCACACAGCTTCAACGGGTCGTCAGAAATTAGAAAATTAAACGGGGTTTTGAAGAAAACCAATTTTCTGAGTTCCTAAACCTAAAATTACATAGATTTAAAAAGAAAATGAGAAACGGTTTTTGAAATAAAAAAAAAAAAAAATTGAAAAATTCCGGTTTTTTATTATTATTGTCTGTAAAAAAGAATTGAAATTTATAGACAGTGAATTTTTTAGGTTTAGACACTAAAAAATTTGTTACGCTTCCAACTGGCCCTTATCCGTTATAATTAATAGAGAGCTACAGGCTGCAGCATGACAGCCGATTTGAAAATATAGTTTTTAGTAAAACGCATTTAATAATTTTGTTGTAATTTTTTTGTATTAAAATCGATTAAATCCAAAAAAATTGGTTATATTTATCTAGTCCGCCATCCCAGGATCATACAGAAGCCCGGAAGTTTCCTCATATGGTTCTTCCCTCTCAGAAATCATTTGTTTAGCAGTCCGCGCCGTCCTAAATTTACCAGTGAAGTGTTTTTCCGAAATTTTAACATGTTCAAAGATGCCCTCTTCTCCCTACTATCCTTAATTTTTCACACAAGAGGAAGAAAATGAATAAAAGGCGTATGTAGTACATTATGTACATAGACATGATGACTCCAAATGCGACCTCATCTGAAAATAGATGTTCCTTACTAAATGCAGAACTGCTATTATACCGCACACAAAATTCGATGTACATCCCGTTTCATACTGAATTAAAAATATAAATACATATATTCGAACACACGCATATACAAACACACATAAAATAATTCGCGTCACTTACTATGTTCTCGATGCCAAAATTCAATCCATACATTTCAGTAACAGATAGAAAATTCATTTTAAACATTCGCAATATTCACATATCCCATTTTATTAGTGACCTTTATTAAAAAAGAAAAAAGTGCGATAAAATATTAAAAGATTCAAACTATCAAGATCCCCAGCTAAATTTGTGCTTTACGAAACCGCGAATCACAAACAATTGTTAAATATAACGGCTATGTATTAATAGCACGAAAATTATATTTGTATTATGAAGTAATATTATGTGAAAGTAAAAAAAAATAGTGTTTTCCACCAAACGATAATATGAGTGAATTTTGAATTTGAATTTTTTTTCTTTTGTGGATTTAATATATTTAAAATCAGGTAAATATTTTATTTTATTAGATAACAAAGTAACTGATAATATTTGTAAATAACTAACGCAGTTACATAATAGATTATAAGTGAACTTTTAGTTAGTGAAAAAAAAAATTATGTAATTTCTGAAACAGTTCCAAATCTTATTTTATTTAAATTTTATATTACTTTTCAGCTTACTTTATTTTGCAAATTTTCAGATAAAAACAATAGTTAAATTTGAAAAAATTTATCTAATTAAATTACATTATTTTATTTGATAAATTTGATAGATAATTTAATTTAATATTATTAATAATTAATAATTATTTAACCATCTATTTTTATCTTCTTCTGCTACATACATATTTTCATTAGGCAATTGAAATTACAGATATTAAATGTAAATTGCATGACTTATTATTTAGGCAATTTTATAGTTTACTGTTTACATAATATATTACATAATTTAAATTACTATTTCATCCAAAAAATAAATTATTATACGTTTTAGATTTAATACGAAATGGTGAAACATACGCATATTGTACGAGGTGGCAGTAGCCATACTAGTTTAAGCAAGTTTTTCAAAGATAATTGGCAATGTAAAGCTGTTACAACATTATGCGTTCAAATAAGTGTAGGTAATTTATCAGACAGTTGTAATATTAGCTTTTTTCATATTCTTTTTATTGTTTTTTTGTTATTATTGCTCGTTTTGGTCAAAATTCATTCACTGCATTTCATGTTTAATACAAACAAATTGTTTAAGTCGGATGTAATGTTCATTAAATTCGTTGATTGTTTGTTGTAATCAGGGCTGGATCTAGGAAAGGGCAGCGGGGGCACGTGCCCCCTGCAAGTATTTAGGGGCGCCAAAACGGTGAATTGGATGTTGCTTGTTACTTGCTTTTTGCTGGAAAAAATTTGAAAAATATCGGTGCACCAAAATGTTTAATTTGGCGTTTTTCTCGAGGAGTGCGCCAACAGCAAAGTTTGCTTCCCCCTCGTAATAACTGTAGGTCCGGTCCTGGTTGTAATCCATACATAATTACATTTGATTGTGTTTATTTATTTGACCTACTCATCATCTCATAATAACAAAAACAATTTTGTCAACTACATACATAAATACAGTCGACCTTTGTTTTACGCGGTTTCCATTATACACATAAGGTTAACTTTTTATATCATACTTCATGTTTTAAGTAACGCAAAGAGATGTGCGGGAGGATCTTCATACATTTGTTTAAGTTTTTGTGAGGATTGTAAAAATCGTTACATGAAATTTGACGGCTGATAATGTTAGGATCGTGATAATTGCCACATGAAATTTATGTTTAAAAAAACAGCAATTACTTACAAATGACAACTTATTCCAGTTACCTTTGGAACTTTTATTTTTATATATTTTATTATAACAGTACACTTTTATTTATAAAAGAAATAAATATAATAAAAGTTTAGTTAACCATTACTCGATTATCTGCCAGTTTTTGTGTAACATAGCGAATTTCCAAAGATTAGATATTGGCGGATCTCATATAATAACTTGTATTCACCTAAAGTAGTTTAGCTCTTTAACTTTTCAAAATTGGTTGGATAGTTTATTTTTGGTGTTTTTGAGACCCCAGGACCCTGGCGGACTTCATATACCTAACATAACCTATATCCATACAAAATGGTTTTGTTCTTTAACATTGAACAAATTTTCAAAATCGGTGGTGACGTGTATCTAAAAAGTGAGTTAATTTTTATTTTGAAAATTTTAGTTAATTGTTATTGCAATGACAAAAACCATGTAGTATTTATCGTAAAGAAAATCAAATTTCTTAATTTTTCTCAAAAACTAGTTCACTTAGAGCAATGGTTAAAATTGGGTAGTCCTTTATGCTCTTTTCAATGGTTCAAGTTCTCTTAGGCCATAAGCTAATTAGAAATTGAGAAAAGCGCCTTTTGCTCCCTTCTTCAATTTTTTTCTAATTTGATAAAAAAGATTCAGGATAATAACATAGACTATCTTAATAAACTTCGTCTGCTAAAGATAAATTTTTCAATTGATTTTCTTGACAAGGTAGGTAATTTTTATACTTCTGCCCTACTTAATTTTCTATTAAAATTTATAGATATCTTGAAAGCTCCAAGCTTAGCGTACTACTAAATTCTGCACTTAGGAGGGCTATGGGTTGTACGAATAACCTATTTAAGAATTATAATTGAAAGTTATTTTTCAAGTATTATGAGAACTAATTGTAAACTGAAAATGTATCTATTATTTTTCGTTTCGATTGTTTCATTAAGCACCGTTTTCAAGAATAAAACTTGTGAGTGTTTTTTTGAAAAGTTTCCCTCCTTTTCAACTTAAATGAATTATCACATGATGTATTTATTGGTGCAGAGGCTGCGCAGAGGGTATAGAAAGTGTGCGACCGCACTTAACTTCGCGGCCATTTGGGAGGGGGGGGGGAGGCTAGCGCCTGCAAGAGAGCTAGTAAAACTTAATAAAAGGGGATTTATTTTGCTCGACGCCTATTTTTTTCGGAAAATTTAAAAAAAAGAGAAAAATATATTTTGGGAAAAAATTTTTGAAAACTCAACAAAGGGAATCTCATAAAAGTCATTTTGCACACTTACCATTTTAATCTTGTGTCGCCTCTGTGTTTATACATGGTTTTTAATTACATGTTTGCTGACTGTCAGTGTCTTTATTACTGCTTTATTGTTGATGTGCGTTATTCAACTGTGTAGAACTTTTTTTAAAGGTCGATTGTTACTGAATAATATTTGCTGTTACCGTAAAATTGGATAACTTTGGCCACCATGGGTAACTTTGGCCATTTTTCAATATTTGTTTTATTTATGCACGATTACGTTATAATAATACTTATGCACGGAATAGTATTTTTTACTGATTCTATAGATTATATTGGACTCGAAAAAAGTTATATACATAAAATAATTTAATTTTTAATACCTGAAAAAGTTTAAATAGAAAAATTTACGAAAAACCTGCAATTTTTACCTTCAAAAACTTCAAGGGCAGCTTGACATAAAACATAAAAAAGAAGTATTTTTATCATATTTTTATTTAAAAAAAAAAACTCAAAAAATATTTCAAACATACTTGGCTATTAAATCCACGGTCAAAGTAACCCATGCTCTGGCGTCTCTTTACGTTTTCTAAAAAAAGCAACATGTGGCCAAAGTAACTCAACTTCGTCGTTTGACTTTGGCCACCCTTATTTAAAAAAAAAAATATTTAGAATGAATTTAGCTTCTTCTGCATTTCAAAGTTAAAAGTACTAATACAGACCCATAAAACGTAACTAGAAACAAAAATTAATATCATTTGGGGTAAAACTTATAACAGTGTAAAGTTCAAAAGTGGACCAAAGTCATCCAACTTTACGGTATATATGATAAGTACTGTTATTAATTGTTTTCTTACTTAAATATCCAGCATGTTGCTACATGGTACAAAACGTCGCATGAAAATTGTTCAAAAAATAATATTTATTTCAGCAAAAACTTTTATTTCATTTCAGAATCAAATGACGCCATTAACTACACTGGCAATTTCAGTTCTGTTCATGATAGCAACATCAGCGATTGCATCGTTCTGCCGAAAAATGGTCAAAAAATCAGTAGCTAGTGAATTTGCTCAAGAACTACTCAATGAAGCCATTGCCAGTGCTGAACTGTGTGCTGTCTGTTTTGAATTATCAATTAGTACGTTTAAATTCCACTTATTTCAAATAAAAGTTTAATAACAGAGTTGAATTTTCTCTCATTTAGTTGCTGATAATTATGGTATCCTCGCCTACGCCATCGGCCTCTTTTCCTTTACTATATGGTGGTCATATGATTGGCAGGATGCAACGGCGTGTACTTATGCCCTCATAGAGGACATTGTTAAGGGAAATACAAACACACAAAATGCCTTTATGAAAATGGTGGCACAGATTGTTGGTGGTTGCTTAGTATTTAAATATGTACAATTTGTTTGGAATTTGGAATTATCCGAATTACATTCGGGAAAAGCCGACGATGACTGTACTGCTGATTTACAGGTAATTATACTGGGTTAGTGGCCATAAAAAAATTGAGTGAAATTCATAACATTTTACAGTAGATTCCAGCAATTTATGGTGCGTTTGTTGAGGGATTTGCAACATGTATTTGTCGTATTGCATCAAATGCTTTGGCAGACAATCTTAACACTACACTCGGAAAAATTATTGATGCGTTTATCGGTACAACAATGGTAGTTGCTGGTAAGTTATCCAATGAAAAACAGTGAAATATAATATTATTTATAATTTTTGAGCTACTTTAACGATATTTGATTATTATGGAACAGATTCAGCGCTTTATAAACAATTCTTGTCTGTGGTTTCCGACTATGAGTATGTTTAAAACGAGCAAATACGAGTAGATTTTAGTTAGTTTGCATCCAGGGCCTACTTCGATTTAGTATCCTAAAAATTTTTTATGTTTGTCGTAAGGATGTTTGTAGTAAGCTTCTTTACACACAGTCATGAGTAAAATACAAAATTTCGCACAGCTGTATGTAAAACAGCTTATCTAGACAGTATTCTGTACAGTAAATAAACAATCAATAAGTATGTAGATAAAATTTCAAACAAGGTTCAATTTTGGGACCAGTACTGTTTATGAACTTTCTATGTACATATATAATATATTTATCAAAGTCATTAAATATTAATAATTCCTAATGTGTAATTTACAATGACAACACCAGTATCATGTCACATAACTACATAAGCTGGTATCTGGCTTAAGAAATAATTTGAGCGATAAATCGATAATATTCAGAATATTATCTGTTATTGCTCTACAAATAATCTTAAATTGAATATAAATAGAACAAAAACAATGATGACTTCTTTACGAAAATCGCAAACTTAAGTCCCTTGCAGGATATTAAATTCGTTAATCAATTTAAATTACTGGAAAAGTGACGTTTACGGGCGACTTAAGTTGAAATAAACATATTGCGGATGTCTGTGTAAAAATTTGACAAGCTGTATTCATGTTTCGACGCTTCTGTCAAATCACAAACGGCAATGATAAGCCTCTAATATAAAGTGACCACATTTTCATTGAGACAAAGCGGGACAAATGGGATGAAATGAGAATTATCATAATTTATGATAGCAGACCAATAATTCAAAAACTGTATACATTCATACACTTTATTATATATACCTTATTATATACATTATTGTATACATTCATTACTAGTAAGTATATACATTATTGTATACATTTATATAGTATTATATACATTATTGTATACATTCATATACTTATCTATAAATATTTAATATGCAAAAATGTATTCATTATTAATTATTGGTAACTATAAAAATATTTGTAAAAAACAATAATTTGAACGTTATGATATTTAAATAATTTGAATTTTTTATTTAAAAAAAAAATTATAATTTTCTTTCACGGTCCTAATTTTGATTTTTTTTATTTATGTATTTTTTATTCCATTTTATTCACTGTAATAATTAATAAATAATAGATAATAATTATATTTTTACAGTACATTTAAAATAAGAAATGCAGATATTTTTTAAAAAACGGGACATTTTTAAAAATCGGTGGGACGCAGGACAGTCCTCCAAAAAGCGGGACTGTCCCGTCAAAATCGGGACATGTGGTCACTTTACTCTAGTTATTGCATTTTATTATGCATTTGTTTATCCCCACTTGAAATACAATATATATTGTCACATAAATTTACAATATTTGTGTTAGGGCTCCGAAGAAAAATTTGAAAACTCTCGTAGCTTCTATAGGTTCAGATCTCAATTAATAAATAGCTAGGAAAGAAAATTAGTAATTGAAAAGTGGGGACGAAATTTTTTTTCTCAACATGTCACATCGTGTTGGATATAATTTGAAAAGGCTAAGTGAAGTTGAGATTCCTTTTGTAATTTTTCGTAATTTTTTAATATTTTTTTTACACCGACTAAAGGAGCGGGCAAAATCACATAAGGCAGGTTTTTTAACTTTTATCCTATGTAAGCGGTTTTTCGAGAAAAAAATATTTTCATTCTTATGACGAAGTAGGTATCTTTATAAGCTCTCTGTATCTGTGTATGTTAACGTCAGTCGAGGAGTTGTAATAAACTTTTTATTTTAACAAAAAATGGTGATGAGGTACATTATGTTCAACTTAATTTATGCTGAATCCTGCCGTAACTATTTTAAAGTATACGGAATTTTAATTCTCCCCTGTATTTACATATATCAGGGTGCAATTTACGCAAAACAAAATCTTCATAATTTTAAAACGGTTGGTGAAAACCATGACTGTAACACCTAGAGCATGGATATCGGTATTTCGGTAGTACCGAAATACCGGAATACCGGACATTTTTATATATTTTATAAAACCGGTATCAAAATTTCAAATATCAGTATTTCGGTTTCGGTATTAGCAGAATCAGTTACTTTATATAATCACATATTTTAAATACTTTTACGTTAGATTTACTACTGATACCTATTCAATTTTGTATATAGCAGTATAAGCATGGATCATAAATTATTACAATATCTTCAGTTTTGTTTAATGTTTTCCAGATGCCCAAATGATCAAATACCTTATATTCATTCATATGTTTTTACACATAGTTTTTACAATTCTGGAATACATATTTTTAAGTATTTTTCTGTCGAAAAAAATACAAAATTACTTATGTTTGGGTAAAATATTTTACTATTGTACTAAACTATTGTTGAGTACTAATGGTATTTAAAAAATTCGTTGCTCTGCGTAAATAAAAGGGTGACATTTAAAAATTGATATCCATGTATTTTTTTCAAAATTATTTTAGAATTGCTACCACGTCTTGGAACTATTTAAACTGTGGTTTTTCACCCTTGCAGTTCGTGTGTGTAGGTATCTCTTTAAATTAAATAAATGTGTAGTAGAATCGAAGAAAATTTATATTTTATTATTTTTTGTTGTTATTCCGTTTACTTTGTTTTACTATTTTATATTTTGTATTTAGTTTTAGTTAGATTTTTAAAATCTAAAAATGATGGAGTTTGTTATTATTACTGTTATCAATCATTTTCAATAAAACATATAATACCCTACCTACTTATACAAAAACGATTTTCATTAAGCGTTTTTTAATATTTTTATTTTTTCTATATCATTTTCATTCAATACCGAAAAAATACCGAAATTCTGGAATTCCGGTATTTTAAATTTTAATACCGAATAAATACCGGTATTATAAAAAGACACCGGTATTCCAATCCCTAGTAACATCACTGATGGGGTAACCAACTTTCCATCCCGCAACACAATAAAAAAAATTGTTCGAAACGTCGTTAACGGCAATCCCGTAAATAAACTTAATTCTGAGACTGCTAAATACACACACAATAGAATGTGCCAAACTGCTATGTCCACATAGGGGCACAGGATCCATACAGGAAGCACATATGTACAGCATCGTACATATGTATTATGTTATGTTAAAGTAACAATGTTATAACTACGTAATGATTCTTGTGTTATTAGTGTTTTATATTCACTAGGTATCAGAGGAGTAACTACAAATTTTGCGCCTTGGAGCGATTTTGATTCAAGCGCTCTTTCAAAAAATCTATTTTTAGAGAAAAATGTAACTGACAAGCAAAAAACAAGCGGAATGTGATTTTGCCATCTGCCAACTTTACCGAAATAAACACCGCCATTCCTGACTTCTCTGCTTTCTAAGAAAATGATACAACCATGATCACTGACTACTACCCATATAATATTCAGAAGCAAACTTCGTATCGCTATACTAGCTTTCTCAGTGTGGACAAAAGTTTACGTCACAAATGACCTAATTTCTGTCCCACTCCAAACACACAATATGTTACAACATAAATCTCGTATCAATGTATGCGTAATGTACGCATGTGTGTGTATCAACGTCACACTCTGTTTGTTGAAAGAGGGGACTACACTGTATATGTACATCGTGTACATGCTAGTGTTTCGGTACCTGCATATTACTATATACATATGTATTCGCTTATTGTTGAAAGTGATTGATAACAATCGATCTGAACACGGTTATAGTTGTTGTGTGACTGACACATTTAAACGGTATCGAACCACTCACAGGCACACTGCTATCCACAATTTTTTACACATACGCTTAGGGCTTGGTACTACCCGTCAAAAATTACTTTCCATTCTTGCGCTCCCTCGAGTGACTGCTCAACCTATTGTACACCTATTGTAATTACGCCTCTGCTGGATCGGTAAGCCTCATTGAAAGAAAGCGTAATGCTGTAATTGTATTTATAATACTCCATTCCCTAACGACAATAGTTACTATGATTTAAGAGACAAAAATTTAAAAAAATTTAAAGTTTGTACTACATTTCTAAAAATTGCCATAAATTAAATGAAAAAGACGGATGTGTTTGCATTTCGGAAGTTTTCGCGAAGTCAAAAAATTTAATCAAAATTTTTTAGAAAGTATATTGAGATTTCGTTAAAAAATTTTTTACTCAATAAAAGAGTAAAATTTTGATTTATTGAAGAAATTAACTTAAGTTTCAAAAACAGGAACGTTCATTATTGACATTTTTTAAATTTAACATTCGTTTTTTTTTTCTAGCTTTCAATTACACTGGTGGTTATTTTAATCCGGTGCTTGCAACCGGGTTAAAATGGGGTTGCGATGGGCACACACTTGGTGAATTTTTGATCGTTTATTGGATTGGATCAATAGCCGGATCACTTGCGCATTTATACATCTATAAATTACCATTTGTACAAAATATTATTTACGGTAAAGAGAAAGAAGATTGATTCAAATGTACCTACTTAAATAAAATTTTCATAAAAAAAACATTCATCCCCAGAAAAAAAAATATAGAAACTAAAATGTACTCAAGAATCAATTTTTAATTTTGATAACCTGCAATTAAATTTTTCAGTGAAAATTTGGTACTGTTTTATTTTTATTATTATATTACAACTGTATGTTCTTACTATTCACACTGCCAATAATCCTCTAAAACCTGTCAGATTATAATTGTTATTACATATTATTGTAAATACAACATTTGTAAAATAAAATTATTTAATTTATTGATAGTATTTTTTTATACAATAGTTTTAACTATTAAGTACTCTCTACGGGCGATGTCAGTTTCGTCCATTTTAATCACCACAATCAAGTAATAAACCTTTTTTCGTCCGGGGACTTAATTTTATGGTTACATTTTCGTCCGATTTTATTATCGGTAATATCCACCTTTATTCAAATTATTTTACTATAGAAAATAAATATGTATCTATAATGTAACACTTATTTTATATGTATCCAAATATTGGATATTTGGAATAAATTTATGATATTAGTTAATGTATGTTGTTATAGTATATTTTTAATAAGTATACATAATATCCCTGTTTCACTATTAAAAAAATTAAGAAGATATTATCTAAAAAATTAGCTCGTTAGTTGCTAGAGCGCTGTATAATATTAATAAAAAAATTTGAAAATATTTGGATCCATTTAATAATAGGGTGCCAATTTCAAATTTCCCAGAGCTGGTGGCGTAAGATTCAAAAGTTAAAATTAACATCTAAATACAAAAATAAAATAGAAATTGGATAGTGGATTGGATATTGCTTCCTTATTTTTTAAATCCCCATTTAATGGAAATTATGCCCAAAAACTGGTATAAAATTTTCGGGTTGCATAATATTAATCCTTATGTTGACGAAAATTCGATTTTTCTATCTTGGATGTGGGCAGCAACAGAATAAGGTACTGAGAGGAAGTAGAATATCCGCTGTTCAGAATGTCAACACAAAAGTTATATTTACACCCAAAAAAAAAAATTAATCCGACAAAAATATTTAGAAAAAAATATAATATTTTTGTAATTATTTAAATTGTAAATTATATGAACTTAATCTATGTTTCCCAGCATGAGTTTTGGTTAACACTTATTGTAAAGCAACCTGTCCATATTTCTATAAGCTGATTCAAATTATCCAAAAATATTCGAATTACCAGAGACCGCATAAAAAATTCGAATTAAACAAGTTTGAAATAGCCAGAGTTCACTACTTATGTCATATGTACATACATAAAAAGAATGCTTAGATACTATAGCCAATAATGAACAACATGTACAAAGTACATTACAATTTTTTTTAATTATCTACCTATATTTACATATGAAAAATAAATTATACCACATATCCTTTTTGGGTCAATATATTAAATGTGCATATAATACACAGGACTTTTATTTAATTATACCTAAACATCTGGGCGGCCGAAAGTGTATATCATAAAAAAAATTTCTCGGACAAAATTGTCATTTTATCAGGTACTTTTCAGGTGCAATAAACTTAATTACGATCTTTCCAGACGAAAGTGTATATGCCCCTCTCTACACTCTCGTCGAAGTAGGCCTGACGAGAGAATGGGGTAGCCGGGGTTGCAGCTCTGGAGCCCGGGTTGGAAGAGGGGGCCCGTAACGGTCAATAAGGGCCCGGGAAAGAGTAAAACGAACATTTTCTTTTACTTGAAAAGTTAAAATTTACATCTAAATACAAAAAAAAAGTAGAAATTGGATAGTGGATTGAATATTGCTTCCTTATTTTTTGAATCCCCATTTAATGGAAATTATGCCCAAATATAATAAAAACTGGTATAAAATTTTCGGGTTGCATAATATTAATCCTTATGTTGACGAAAATTCGATTTTTCTATCTTGGATGTGGGCAGCAACAGAATAAGGTACTGAGAGGAAGTAGAATATCCGCTGTTCAGAATGTCAACACAAAAGTTATATTTACACCCAAAAAAAAAAAAAAAAAAAATTAATCCGTCAAAAATATTTAGAAAAAAATATAATATTTTTGTAATTATTTAAATTGTAAATTATATGAACTTAATCTATGTTTCCCAGCATGAGTTTTCGTCATTTATTTTTTGGAGAGAAATTTTTAAGAAATGTGCTTTATTTTTGGAGCCCGCCATTTCTCTCCACGGCCCTGCGTCGAAGTAGGCCGAAATTTCTCGCTGAAGCTGGCTGAGGCCTGAATAGCGTTACAACACCAACCACGAGGAACCACGAGGTGGCCTTATACACTCCCGTACTAGGTCGCGGTACTCGTACTTCGCGAGAATGGAATGTAGAGCCTACTTTAAAATAAATAAACGTTATTTTTATTATATTTTTATAAGTACAGTGTTACAGGCTTACATAATTATAAAGAAGACACGACAACTACCGGAAACAGTTTATTATGAGTGTGATCTGAATTAATATTGGCTGTTTTCATTCGATGAAACGGTGCTACAGTACTTCTACAGTGCACTGTTACATGAAGTCGCTAAAATTATAATCTACAAAAAAGCTTCTTACAAAATTTTTGTCAGACTTGCGGTTACAGAGATAATCGAGTAAATATTTTCGACCTTCAATTCAAGATGGCGGTCGACCTACAGCACATCAAGTTTCGAAAACTTTGTTTCACATTTGCGATAGAATCCCTTTTGATTTCGTAACAAAACCGGTGCTCGTCCGAAATGAACGGTCTCATTATCTATTAATAGAAGTAACTACATACATAAAATAGTATATTAATAAGTACTGCGTGACCTTACTTCCACACATAAATTTAGCTAGTCAGACAAAATGGGCAAGATAAGAAAGATCTGGCCGACCAATAATAGAACTGAAGATTTCATCTTTAATCTGACTAATTTTTAGCCTTTAGATCGATGGGTAAAGGAGCCTCGAAAAATTAACCACGTTTCGAGGTTCACCCCTGACATTGAAATTATTAGCTTTGTTCCTTTTTCACAAATTTTTAGTTCAAATCAGTAAAAATCATGCGCAGTTGGAAAAGTTGAAAATAATGCGTTCCTTTTAAAAAAAATATATTACTTGTACTGATAGTTCAATGTTCCTTTTACTATGAATTTGAATTTGAACTGAGTTCAAAACAGTTCAATCAGTCCGGGATTTTTGTCAAGAATTTGAACTAGAGCTTTGTTCATTTTCCAAAATGATGAACGGTTCAAATAATAATGAATTTATCAAATACACATGATCGAATTGAATTATTACTTGAACTAATAATTCTGAATTTTTAAAAAGGAACTCAATAATTGTCACTTCTAATGGTAAACTATGACAAGAAAACTGATATTTTCTTTAAATCGGTGGGTAATCATACTTCCGTCTCTCGGTTTAAGGGGGGCGGATCCTCCAGACAACAGGTTTTTTAATAATTTTTTTTAAGAAACGGATACATTTATTGTACATGTTATGGTGTATTCACGCATAAATTTTTATGCAAAAAAAGAAAAAATGGTGACGCCACAGCTGTTCCAAGTTGACTCTTTTAATTTGCGCCGTGGAATCTCAATCTCTTGTAATCAACTGAATTCAATCGGACAAAAAAAATTTTATTAAAATAAGTCATTACGCTTTGCATATGCCTATTTCTGATGAGAAAAATTTTTTTTTTTTCACAATTTAAAATCAAAAAGAAAAAAATTTTACTTTTTTTTATAAACAAATTGTTATAAACAATATTTATATAGTAATAATTTATACAAAATTTTAGGTATATGCAAAGGCCAATATCTTAAAGAATATCTGTAAAAAATTTCAAGTTAATATCTTAATAACTTTTTAACCCCTTTAGTACAGCCATATATTCCAGTATTTTAGATAAAAAATTTAATATCTCTATAAGTATAATTACAAGTTTGGTATGTTTTGTTTAATTTATTTACAATATGATCACTCTTTACTGTACAGCCTTCAGTTACCGATATAAGACAATATACATTCGTCAGTTAAATTTTTTCTAAAAATTAGCATGACGAGCTGAGCTCGTCATTAGTCCTAAAGGGGTTAAGTTATGTTCCACGGTGCGGAAAAAGACCTGTTTGGAGAAAAACGCTATTAAAAAGTTTTCGTTCTTCGCTATTAAAAAGTAGAGTTAAAAGCAGTTTATCGTTATCTAAAATAATCTTTCTGTTGGGATTAAAGCATTAGAAATATATTCCTTAAGGTTCAAATGAACTTTTAAAGCAAAACAAAAAATGAAAAATTTGAAAGTTCTGGAGGACCCTCCCCCCTTAATATAACATAATTTGTTTCACTTAAATTTAAGCATTATTTACCACTTTAGAATTTAAGAAATTCCCATTTACTTAGCTGTATCTCTTTCATTGTTGCAAATGCGTAAATTTGAAATTTGCAGTATTTAATGGTGCCTAGGGCGACACTTAGGGTTAATGTGGCCCTGTTTCGAATATAAGAATTATTTAATTTTTTAACAATGATTCATGCTCAATTATATTTAAAAAGGAGCATACCTTACAATTAGTAATACTATCTCGTATAGGCAGACAACTCAACACATAAGTTTTTGACAATGCCGCTAAAACGATTTAGATTAATTCTTATGGACTTGGGTACATATTTTTGTATGCCGTCCGAGCGTCATATCGACTCCACCACGGCGGTCAAAAATATTATACTAATTACGTAATTGTTACTTTTGGAGTTTTGCAGGGTCATAATATTTCACCACTTTTATTTAACATGTTTATGGCAGACATAGACGACTACTTCAGAAAGTCAGGTGTAAATGGTATAAATATTGATCACAAAAATGACTTGAATCATCTATTGTATGCAGATGATGTAATTGTATTTAGCCACTCATATGCGGATATGCAAAGAAAGTTAAATATACTGGCAGAATATACTAAACAGAATAAATTAACAGTTAACTGCGCCAAATCTAAGATTATAATTTTTCATAAGTCACCAAAATCAAAGAAGTATAACCAGTTTAAAATGGATGGAAAAGAATTAGAAACTGTTACCGAATTCAATTATTTAGGAATTAATTTTTTTTAAAACTGGTAAATTTCGAAAAGCATACGAATGTTCGAGATCGAAAGCCAACTCTGCCATAGAAAAGGTGAAATAAATCCTTTACAAAAGTAAAACAAATTCAACAGAAGTAATATCAAAACTATTCTAAGCTCTGATCAGTTCCACTCTATTATACAGGGTGTTAGTGAATAAGTGCGAAATATTTTAATGGGTGATTGTTAAGGTTTTTTTATGTAAAAAAGTTATATCAACCTATGTCCGAAAACGCTTAGTTTCCAAGATACAGAGTGTTCAGTTTCTCGTCTTTTTTAAATATTTTCTTAAATATTTCAAAAACGTTTTCAGATATTCACATTACATTTGGGATATGCTACGACAGGATAAATACCCATATTCTGAAGTAGACAGAATATTTCCATTCAAACCAGTGGCGTCTGTACGGCCATATGATGATATATTTTTGAAGAAAAAAAGGACGCCAATGATTTTTTCCAATTTGAAAATGTTTTTTTAAATATTCTATAAATTGTTGACAAAAATGACCTCTTAGTATTTTGTCGTTCATGTGTCCGTTTTCAAGATAAAAAACAATTTTCAATTACTGTTCTTACTACAAAACCGGTTTCGGTTCTCGTATTTACTGCTGAGGTCATTTTATGAAAAAGTCTTGCCAACAAAAAGGTGAAGACGCTTCATTTCTACAGTATGATCACATAATTTGTTTTTAATTTAATACAGAAAAATATTTTTAAAAAACAAGAAACGGGACACTCTGTATCTTGGAAACTAGGAGTTTTTCGTACCTGGGTTTATATAAACTTTTTTACATAAAAAAACCTCAGCAATCACGCATTAAAATTTTTCGCACTTATTCACTAACACCCTGTATAGTAGCGAAATTTGGGGATTTAATTTCCTACAGGACATAGAGAAGACAGAAGTCAGATTTTGGAAGTCCATAATGCAACTACCAACACAGACACCTGATCACTATGTTCGAATTGAGGTTGGTTGTGTCGATTTAGCTAGCAGTGCAAGTAGTGCAACGTATATTCAATTATTGGTGCCGTATACTGAAAATGGACAATAAAAGATTACCAAGACTTTGCTTCGAACGTCTAAAATTTATCGACAATAATTATAATTGTGATCTCAGACATAATTGGGCTTCTTCACTAAAATCAATTTTAGAAGAATTGAACAGAGTTGACGATTTGTGTGTCTCTCGTGGCTTCACATTTTAAAAGTGTAATAAAAAAAAAATTCACCTTTTTCGAGACCGTAATAAATTTTATGACTTATTTTGGTAAAACAATTTTATCCTTTTAAATTTTTCAGTATTTTTAAAATGTGTTAAAAAAAATTTAAGTTCCATAATTATGGATTTATATGTAACTTAACTAAAAATTAATATCTTAATAATATTATAAATATGAAAGTTTGGATGTTTACATGTTTGGATGTTTGTTCTCAATCACACTGAAACGGTTCGACCAATTTTGATAAATTTTTATATACACACTCCTTATACTCTAAATTAACACATGGGCTAAATTTTATTCCGGTTGCAAGTTCTTGAGGGATACAAAAACAATTATTCAAACACACTCCAAAAAACCAAACTCAGTTCGACGAAATTTGGTACACTGGTATTATTTATCCTGAGTTAACAAATAGGATAATCTTATCCCGACTAAAGGTTCCTGTGGGATGACTGAACCGAATTCGATGAAATATAAAATAGAGACACTATTTACTATGAGCACATGTAGCAAGAATTTAATAACACGTAGAATAGTTTTATCCCGATTGAATGTTCCCGGGGAATGTAAAAGAAATTCCTAAATCATGTCCAAATAATTAAACCGAATTTGATTAAATTTGGTACACAGACATGATTAATCCTGAGTTAACGCATAGGCTAATCTTATCCTGATTAAAGGTTCCTATAGGATGACTGAATCGAATTTGATAAAATTTAATATACAAACATTATTTACTATGAACACATACAGTAATAATTTTGAAATAGTTTTAGTCGGGATAGTTTAATCCCGATTGAAGGTTTCCGGGGGAGAAAGGGAGACACAGGGGGGGGGTGAATTCAATGTGGGTGACGCCGCGGGTCAGACTTAATTATATTATAAAAATGTGTTGAAATGGTTATGGTATATTATTCAACTAACTAAATCGAAGTCGATGAAATTTAGTACACACAGAGACACTATTTACCCTGATCTAACACATGGTGTAATCTTATCCCGATTAAATGTTCCTGTGGCATTCAATATTATTTAATTATAATAACAGCAAGAAATCATAGATCCTTGAAATGTTTACTAAATTGCTTACGTTGATTACTAGAACCTGTTGGAAATGTCAAAATCCAAACTAGATTATGAGCTTTTAAAAGTGTAGTTGGTTACAAATGCATACATGCATACAATTTATTCATTACTTAATATACCTAAAATAATTTTCAAAAATAATTTTTGAGAATTTGAAAAACTTGTAGTGTGATTTTAAACCATTTTTGAACAATCTACATAGCCATATTTTCAAAACGGGGGTGGGACAGAATTTAATTAATAATATTTAATATTTTCGTAATTATATAGTTAATTAAATTCCCAAAGAATGAATGTAGTAATTATTTACTGTCCTTTAATTGGATTAAAATTGGATTTTTCCGCTATATTCAAATTCTCAGAAAAATATTACCTGAAACTATACATATGTTTGAAGAAATTATATACTTAGTTTTTGGGGATTTGCAATATTGTCTGTAGTAATTACCAACAGTGTGGACTTGAAAATTTCGGAAATAAAAAAAAAATATGAACTGTATCCCACGGTCACAGGGTACATTTGTCCTCACTGAAGGTCCCTAGTTTGCATTTTGAAATTCCCAAATTTAATGCAAGCAATATCAAGGATCTATGATTTTTTGCTGTTATTAATTAACTGATATTGAATTCACACAGGAATATTTGACCGGGATAAGATTACACCATGTGTTAACTCCGGGTAAATAATGTCTCTCTGTGTACTAAATTTAGTTGGATGTGATTTAGCAGTTGATTTTGTTTCCACAGAGGAGTTGATTTTGTTTCCTTCAATCGGGATAAAACTATCCTACCGTAAGTAGGGACGACTTTGCTCCTAGGGAGGTAACTATGCTCCATAAATGAAGAAAGATTCAATTCTATCTAGGAGACAAACTAATTATTATTTCCGAATGGTTTTTGTATTTTTGGCTACGTAGTACTACCTATTATAACTCTTATGAGAATGAATATTCTAGTTGCTATTTTTGATTGGGTTTGCAAAGCTTAAAGTTCAAAATTTGTATATCTTTATTTTTTCTAAAATTATTATTCAGAAAAATTATTATTTTGTTCTTAGAAGAAGAGATTATATGAAGGTATATGTGGTTTCTTTCTGTAGAGAAATTAGTTGTCTTTTGAATGATAACATCTAAATAGTAATTATCTCGACATTTATCAGTTTATCATCCATTATGATTTTAAGGTTATTTTTAAAGAAAAAACGGGGTTACTTTGCGCCAGCTCAAAAATTGGTTACACTAGCTCAGAAAGTTTTTTTGAGGCATAAAGTAACTAATTTTTTGTAACAAACATTATTACATTCTTATTATATGTTTGTAATCCTAGATTTTTCTTAAATATTTTAGCATAAGTTTCTTCAGTTTTTCATCATTGATGTTACTTGCAAATTTACCATGTTAAATACTATTTATTGAACTCTATAAGTTTCAATTATTTTCTCTGGTTCAGAGAAAGAGAAATGAAGTCCTGTCAGTTTCCACTGGTCCTAAAAGGTGTTATGATGTTTCTGAATGAGTTTTCTTTTGCAACAAATAATTTATTAATTAAAAATAAATTAATATATCAAGTGGCGCAAAGTATCCTGCTTCTATGGTAGACATTACACCACTTTTTAAAAATTAATAAAAAAATACTTAACGGTATAAAAGGGATACGTGTAAGGTTGGAACAGTTTCTTGACTGTATAGGAATGTATCAAAGCCGGTTTAATCAGTTATTTTTCAAAAATTATATTTTTTACAAGAATATTTTGAAAAAAACTTCTGAAAGTGGAGCAAAGTCATCTCGTCTTACGGTATGTATTATTATTGCTATTGCATTCACTATAAATTTTCATAAGCATTTCAACACATTTTTATAACATAACTAGCTCTGACTCCCAGCTTCGCCCGCATTGAATTCGATTATCCCTCCTTGTTATATATCCCCCTTCTTCCCCCGGGAACGTTTAATCGGAATAAGACTATCCTATGTTAAAAAAAAATTTTTATCATACCTGTTCATAATAAATAGTTACTGTATATTAAAAATTTCATCAAATTCAGTTCAGTCATCCCACAGAAGCCTTTAATCAGGATAAGATTAGCCTATGCGTTAACTCAGGATTAATCATGTCTGTGTACTAAATTTAATCAAATTTGGTTTAATTATTTGGACATGATTTAATAATTTATTTTGTATCCCCTGGGAACCTTTAATCGGGATAAAACTATACATTCTTCAGTTAAATTTTTTCTAAAAATTAGTATCACGAGCTGAGTTCGTCATTAGTCCTAAAGGGGTTAATTACCTAAATGACGGTGGGGATATTCCATATAAAAGATGAAAAACAAATATTCGCACATTAGTTATTATTTGTGGTCAATCAGTTGAAGATAAAACTAGTTTAACAACCAATCTGTATAATTTTGTCATCGATATAGTCCAAGCAAATTACTGATTAAAACCTTGTTTTTTGACAAAATTAGTACCTGAAAGGGAAGATATGGAAAAGATAGGAAAAATTCCGTAGAATTCGATGAACTATTTTTAAACAGCTGAATCATTTGGGAAATTCCTCAAAATGGCGGCCAAAGATGGCCAAAAACAGTTTTTTCGGTTTAAAAAAAAAACCAGACTTTGCACAAAAAAAAGTTTCATACAGAAGTTGTAGAACAATTAAATACCAGTAGAATGAGACCAATTTAATGCAAATTGGTGTATAAATAAATTAGTTATCGCAAGAAAACTGCGAAAAATCGAGATTTTTTCAATTGCTGATATCTTAAAGGAAAAACATATCTTTTTTATAAAACTTGGTGAAAGTGTAGTTCTTTCCAGGTGGAATAGGAACGTTTTTAAAAAATCGTAAAATATTGGGTAAATTCTCCAAAATTCAATTTTTTCGAAAAAAATACGTTTCCGTAAAATTCGATTTAACCAGGTTCTCGGTCACCTACAGGCACGTTTATGGGCTTAAAATGTTCCTAAAAGGTTATACTAACGTATGCAATATGTGCGCTTATCGTTATATAATTAGAAATACATAAAAAAAATAAGCGAAAGGTTAATAAATTTTTTGGAATCCAGAAAACTTTGATTTTTTTTTTATAATTGAACATTTTATCAAAATTGCATTACTAAGCGTCGTAAAAAGAACACTTTTGTGTGTTGGGACCGGTTATAGGGGGAAAGAAGACTGCAACTCGACGGTTACACTTGACGTACCACAGTAATGAACGCCATGAACGCCAAGAAGATACAGTATCACCTGAAAATAGTTAATATATTTTTCGCCTCTTTATAAACGGTTGCTCCTCTTCATTATTGTCATTTAATAATCTTTCTGCAGTGTCATCACTATCATCACCATCATCACCGATAGTTTCATCATGGTCTTCTGTCTCATATTCTGCAGTATTTGGGTCATCCATATCATCGTTGATTTCCGGAACCACAGTCTTATGTTCTTCAATATTTGAACAACTATTATTATTACAATGTAAACACATATTAGAACATTTCAATCCATGCTTTTTACAGCCACAACTGATAGTTTTGCAACCACTTTCGCATCTACACGCTATTTTTTTGACGATATCTTCAGGAATCAGTACTTCAGAGCTATAAATAGGTTATAAAGTATTGTTAATGGTTTTCCACCCCCATTTTTCGGGATCAAGCGCATTTTCAAGCCAGGTTTGCAATTGCAAATAAGTTCGATAACCATATTGAGCTGGAGCACTTTCCGTTGGGGGGAGGCTTCCTAAATGAAAAGATGACTTCAATGTTGATCTTTGAAATTGTTTGAATCTCAGTTCATTCAGACGACCAGTTACCTTTTTAGGCGAATACAAAGTTGCAATTATGTCACAACCAATTTTTTCAATATGTTTGTGTTGTACTTTCGTTTCGTAAAAAATATCCAACTTCTGTAGAGTACCTTTTTGTTCGTTAAAAATTTTTAATATTTTATTTTTGACTTTTTTGAAAAAGTATGATGTTGTGTCACATCCTGTCATTATGTAAAATAAGCCAACGTATTTCTTTAAATCGGGATACTTAAAACTGTTACAATTGTACACTTTCTCGCTTTCTTGCCCCTTTCCAGGTTTACAGAAATATATATTTTTATTTGATGGTGCTAATTACGTCAATAATACTAGAAGATCTGTGTCTTCACCAACTACTTTCACAATTAGATGTTCTACGAAGCTAATATATGTATTGATAATAGCACTTAAAATAGCGTTAATATAAGTTTCTTTTTATAGCGCCCACTAAGATTTAGTTTACAGAAAAGAATACGTGGTCAATGATTGTAAACAATAAATTTTTATATTGAACTGTAAGTCGTTAATTAGAATGATAAAAATGTAACCCTTAATATAAAAAAGTAAAAGATGAGCAGTTTTTGAAAAAAAAAAACTAATTTAAGCTCCAAGGAGTTATATATACCTAAAAGTTATAAAAGATAAATTATAAAAAAAAAATCAAAGTTTTCTGGATTCCAAAAAATTTATTAACCTTTCGCTTGTTTTTTTTTTATGTATTTCTAATTATTTAACGATAAGCGCACATATTGCATACGTTAGTATAACCTTTTAGGAACATTTTAAGCCCATAAACGTGCCTGTAGGTGACCGAGAACCTGGTTAAATCGAATTTTACGGAAACGTATTTTTTTCGAAAAAATTGAATTTTGGGAGAATTTACCCAATATTTTACGATTTTTTAAAAACGTTCCTATTCCACCTGGAAAGAACTACACTTTCACCAAGTTTTATAAAAAAGATATGTTTTTCCTTTAAGATATCAGCAATTGAAAAAATCTCGATTTTTCGCAGTTTTCTTGCGATAACTAATTTATTTATACACCAATTTGCATTAAATTGGTCTCATTCTACTGGTATTTAATTGTTCTACAACTTCTGTATGAAACTTTTTTTTGTACAAAGTCTGGTTTTTTTTTAAAACCGAAAAAACTGTTTTTGGCCATCTTTGGCCGCCATTTTGAGGAATTTCCCAAATGATTCAGCTGTTTAAAAATAGTTCATCGAATTCTATGGAATTTTTCCTATCTTTTCCATATCTTCCCTTTCAGGTACTAATTTTGTCACGTAAAAATTTAATTTGCTTGGACTAATATGGAAGTGTGGGAAATGGTAAGTGAAAAAGTCAAACCTATGTTAACTGTAAATAATTATAAATATAATTTTCATAAGAATATAAAAACATTTAAATTAAGGCATAAAAAAGTGTATTGCAAGGTAGTTAATTTGCGCAAGGAATTTGTAGAGGAAAAAATATCATTATTGAAATAATATGTAATAAGTAGATTTGACTTTGTAAAATTTACGTCATATAAATTTACACCAAATTTATAATGTATCTAATATTAATTTGCGCAAGGAATTTGTAGAGGAAGAAATATCATTATTGAAACAAAATGTAATAAGTAGATTCGATTTTGTAAAATTTATGTAATATAAATTTACACCAAATTTATAATGTATTTAATATTAAGTTAAAAAACACAAATAAAAACATTCTTATTTTGCTGTTTAATTTGTATAATTTCTCTATCTTTGGATTCTTAGAATGAACCTTAATCGCATTAGCATATAGTTACGGGAGCGAACTAGTATACGGTCTAGACGGGAGCGAACTAGAATACAACCCTTCAGGGTTATCTGACCGCGGGAGCGAAGTAGTATACGGTCACGGGAGCGAACTTAGTATACGACCCTTCAGGGTTATCTGACCGCGGGAGCGAAGTAGTGTGCGCCGCAATTTATGTATATAGTTACGGGAGCGAACTAGTATACTACCCTTCAGGGTTAACTGACCACGGGAGCGAACTAGTGTGCGCCGTAATTTACAATTATATGTAACATTGAATAATTAAACATTAGGACGATTGCAAAAAGTGCATCAACCGATTGACACTTTAATCTATTTATGAAGGGTGCCACGGCGCACACTAGTTCGCTCCCGCGGTAAGATAACCCTGAAGGGTCGTATACTAGTTCGCTCCCGTGATCGTATACCGCGGGAGCGAACGAACCTACGACCCTTTTTCAAGATAAGATTAAAATCTGACCGCGGGAGCGAACTAGTATGCAACCCGGGAGCAAACTAACCTACGACCCATTTTCAAGACAAGATTAAAATCTGATCGCGGGAGCGAACTAGTATGTACCCATAAATTATATTCGTTTAAATGATTTGAAAAATAAAATCTAACGAGGTTGTGTCGCATGCAACATTTTGTTCATTCGTATCGGACATTTGTTTACCTTGGTGATGCGACGCTTCAACTTTAAAACACTCTCGTTGAGCCTAGTAACGTTGAGTGTCGAGTATCCAGGCTTTATTTTGGATTCTTCATCTCTTGGTTTTTCACCCTCTGTTCGTTTTCTATTTTATTTATTATTTATTGTAACTATAGTATTTTCCCATTTTCATTTTTTTTTTTAATTTTATATTTCAAAGCGTATTTCTAAATGAAGACTATAACAGTACTGACTATTAAAATTTTGCTTCAAAACTATTTTAATGCAAGTCGGAGTTACGTTAATTTAAAGGGCACCGTTATGTATATTTCTATAGTGTTGAAACTTGCACTCCAATTACATGATTTTTTTCCTCTTTCGAATATTAATAACTTCCATCTTACCACTCCTTTTTAAATTAACACTTTTTAGGACTTTTCTGAAAATTTTCGGAACACTTAGTTTATGGTGTTAAATCCATCTAATTGTCCGCCCGTCACAACCCGCACTCCTATAATACCAACATCTGTCGACTTACGAACATGAAATTTTGAATTTATATGTTACAGACAAAGATCTCAATAATATATAGCAAAAATGTTTTTAATTTCTGGAACTACTCTCTCGTATTGAAAACTGGAGATTAAACTTTTTCTCCATGCATCACATCATGTGGGATTAAAATTATTTTAATTAGATCATCTTGATAACTTTCGAACACATAGGCAACAAAATCATCGAAAATTCAAAAGGAAATTTGTAAGAGAGAAAATGAAATTGCATCGAAGTATGTTTCGGTATTATGGGAACCAAATTATCACGAAATTGACTCTCAAGTAATATACATGTACATTAGAGATGTCAATTTTAAATCGATTCATGAATCGATTATTAAAAGTAAGAGATCGACAACCGATTTTTTTGTTACTTTTTTCCCGTTGTGATAACAATGGGTAAAACTCCCCATGTAGCTATACTCGTATGTATAACTATATACGCATTATCTTTCCTAATTAGTTCCAGTAGTATCCAATGTGCCAATAGCCAATATGTATACCATATAACCATATAACATATATGTACCTACCATATGTACTATGTGTACTACTATGAAGACCATGAATACAAAAAGAAAGGAAGACCACCCATGTTCCAAGTGATTCCTCTCCTACAAAAGGACTTACATATTTAGAAAACGTTTTTTTGTCAGTTTGTTTGAAATTTTTAAATAAACTTGGTTCATTCCGTGATATTTGTTCTATATATTCAGTTGCATCATTCCAACTTTTTCCTACTTTCACCAATCCACGTTAGCTCATCGCCTTTACAAGTATAATATAAAACGTTTTTACATAGTATACCTTCCATGTACTATCAATTAAATTCCTTAACAAACTATCAGTTAATTTTTTTTTAAACTTTTCAAAATTTCGATTTTTTAGATCGATCTTACAGAATCGATTTTTTTTAGTCGATATTTTTTTGGATCGATTTTTTAATTTCGATTTAAATCGATCCAAAAATCGATCTTTTTTTTGGAGAATCGACATCTCTAATGTACATACAACAACCGTTGTATACATGTACAAACAACTTGCTAAATATATTTGTATATTTTTATGATAAATCGTAAAAACTGTACTTAATTGCATTTTTATAATGAATTCCGTGAAAAGCTCTAACCACTGAGAAATTCAAACTTAATGGTTGTCCGCATATACCAAATCTTTTTGTAACATAATATACATATAGATCAAGTATGATTTCCAGATTTTGAAACGATTCTACTTCGAAAATAGGATTCGTTTATACTTATGGGGAAAGATAATTGCGGAAATAAATCTGAAAAATAAAAACTTGGTTTTGCAACAATAAGACACAATATTTAATGTTATTATTCTTTTTTAATTTAGATTTGATCATTTTTTTCTTTATAAAATAATTACAAACATATTTGTTGATCACAATTGTCTTAGTTTTCTCCTTTTTTCTTTTTTGAAAAAAATTACATTCACAAAAAACAATGCTATTTACACATATATACATATAAAAACAGAGAATATCCCACTACTCTTACTTATCTATAAAACTATAAATAATAATCAATAATAAACAAATTTTTTTCCTATGGCACCTAATTCCATTCTAAATTAATTGTTTACATATACACAAAACTATATACAGATTTCTAAGCGTAATTTTTATGGAGCAAAATACATACAGATCAATTAATTGAGTAATTAAATTTTAAGACTAATCTTTCTTTGTGATTTTTAATAAAATAAAAAATATTACATAATGATTAAATAATTCTGAAGTGAATATTTAAAGAAACATTATTGTAAAATATTTTCTTCTGAAAAATTACTGTTAGAGAACAGTTACATAATAGTATTGTATAAAGAAGCCAGATACTTCAAAAATAATACATAAGTTCATAGGAGTTCACAAATGACGTAAACACTAGTAATAATCAATTTGAGACTCTTTATTAACAGATAAATAGGGTAAGTTCAGAAATAAAAAATTTCATCACATCGGTGCAATATCGTTACTTCTTTATTGTTTTTTAACACAATATTATGCAATGTTGGTGAAATTCTGAGATCTGAAATTTTTAAACGAAGAGCGGCATTACCCAGTATTAACTTTAAATACTTTATAACCCAACGTAATATTCACATACATTATATATGAATTTGAGCACCGTACATTTCATAATTAATAATATATATTATCTATAGTACTTTATTGCATCACAGGCATTACCGAATACCTTGATACGTTATTTACTCAGTTCTGGCGCATCAAACATAGACGCGATGCAAAATTGAACTTTTGATTTTACATCACGAAAATAATGATGCATTTTTGAACTTACCATAATTATGTGACAAAAAAAGTCAAATAATTTAGAATATTTTTTTTTTTAAATAATATTTCAAATTGCAGAATCTCCCTATGGATTTTTTCCCCTATTTATTTATTTATTTTTGATAATCGGCAACTATTTTTAACGTAAATCTACTGAATTCGAAATAAACAGATTTTAAAAAGAAACTAGCCATACGATTTTACTGATATTATTATGGATACGGTAAAAGGATACATGTGTTAATATTTTTAACAAGCTAAAAATTTTAAGAAAATTATCTTCACTGTCGGATATTTGTATGAAAAAGCAAAGTAAGTCAATCAATTTATTTCGATGTATCTATCTATCTATCTATCTATCTATCTATATATATATATATATATATATATATATATATATATATATATATATATATATATATATATATATATATATATATATATATATATATATATATTTCATTGGTAAATGGACAAATATAATACTAACTATGGGTCATTAAGACGGTTCTAAAAAGATCTTTAAATTCGAAAATTGTTCATTATTTTATTCACATTAAAGTGAGTGGTTCATTAGTTATGATCTTAGAAAGAAATGAAGACATTCGATAAAACACCCTATATCTAGGTTATAAAGGTTATAGCCCCATTATAGGTAGGTTTCTTAGAACCATTTTTGTGTATCCCATCCACGGTCAGCCTTTGTCTGTTTACCAATGAAACATCCTGTATAACAATAAAATAACCAATTTACAAATAAATTTTATATTTCAGAATATGTTTCAATATCCGACTCAATATACCAATTTTAAGTCAAAAATCGCGTGCATGTTTTTAAAATTAATATTTTCAAAATTAATAAAATTTGATTTCTTAGTCAATTTTAATAAAAAAAACTATGAAATAACTTATATAATGAATCCTGAATTTATTTTAATTCTATGAATGTGACAAAAATTTATGTAAAAATAAATAACAATACTAAGATCGTCAAGACAAATATACGTCATTTGTTCATCTGCTCATTATCAAGTCATTTGTTATCTGCTCATTACAAATTGTTAAAAAATGTTGTTATTGTTATATTGTAGATGTATGTTCTTGAAAATGGCGCCAACTGTGCCGAAATATATTGAACAACGAAATAAATTTCTCTTATGGAATTTATTGGAAAATTTTAATTTAATTTTTATACAAATCCTGTAATCCTCATCACTTTGGGTAGCGGTCAAAACGAAAAAGAAAAAAATCTTTCCAAATATTTATTGAAAATCATAAAGTAACGCCATTTTTTATTCGAAGGGGAAAGACACTTTCTTGTTATATAGATAAACCAAATATTAGAAGAAAAATCTTAAAATTATGGAGATCACATTGAAAACATTTTTAGGTTACAGTATAACCTGAATTAATTAAACAGAATTATTATTCTATTAAATAATTTCTTCCTCATAATTATTAAAAATCAAAATTTTATTATGATGATTTTAAAATAATAAATAATAAAATCAATTTACACAATATGTCCAAAAGAAATGTTATAGTTTGTTCATTAAAATTTTGAATTAACAACTGATTTTAACACCTGAAATGTGTGTAATGGTAATCATTAATTCATTAACTTGTATCATAAAAATAGACCTCAATCAGTTAGTATACAAGTTAGAATCAGTTCAATCAGTAATAAGTTGTTTACATTGAATGATAAGTAATAAGAAATAAGTAAACCAAATAGAAGTGGTTACATACTAGCTGTACACGCCAGCTGGTTAGAAACCATAAAGGCCATAAAACGCAGAGAAAGAATACTATTTTATACTATAATAATATGTAGTACGGTTTTTGTTGTTAAAAACCTGAATTCTTTTTTATAGGAATTCGGTGCAAATAACCATTCTTATTTGATTTACTTACAATCAGTATCTGACACATACATTGGCTATGTAAAAAAGAAAAAAAGTGTAACGATTTAAATATGATGGTTATTCTAAGTGGACAGAATTTACATTATTGCCAGATTTTTTTAATCGAATGCAATTCTTGCTTCCAGATTAATCATTTGAAATATTTATATATTATTTATTAAATAGGAACTCCTCAATGTTTATTTAGCTATGAGATTCCCGTAAAATGGCCATGATTTCAATAAACGATTGACAAAAAGAATTAATCTTCCCGTTTTTTTCGTAGTTTACCTTCCGTTTGTATTGTTCGACTGACAAGATCTACACAATTAGCTAACGATGGTTCACTTTGATCGGCACTATAATCATAACCGGCCACACGGGACAATGTCAAAATGTATGAACACGCAATTCGTAACACAGACAATTTTGATAGTTTCTGATTATGAGAATAAGCGGGTATGGCACGACGTAAGGTGTCGAAGGCGGCACTAATTGTATGGACGCGTGTTCGTTCGCGTGCATTCGCTTCAATTCGACGTTCACGCGTCATATTTTTATAGTTTCGATGTTCTCTTTGGGACTGTCCTCCACTAGTGGTGGTTGTTAAGCTACTTGATTTTGGAAGATGGTGAACTGAGGTTGAAGATGTGGTTGCAGGAGCTTTGAGTAAGGTGTCAACATTAAATTTCGCTGACATATGTTCTAAGGATGCTGTGGATGATGGTCGGATGGCGGGATGTGGAGGTACTCTGTGATGAGCAGTGGTTAATGGTAATGAGATATTTGATGCGGGATAGCGTGCGAAATCTTTGGGTCGTATGGTTGTTGGTCGTATCCCTGGATCAGGTTGTTGACTTGATATTCGCTCTGTAATTGATGGTATATTGTTGGAAGACTGTAGCGTCGAGGGATACTTGCTGCTGAGATCTTTCTCTTCCTTTACAAGTGACAATGGTTCTTCTTGCGCTGACTCAATTTGTGGCGGTGGAAATTGATATCCGTACACAGGATGATACGTAGACGGCGGCGGGGGTGAAATATTGCTGTTATTATCTTTTGCGCAGTTGGAACTATTACTCCATGGTCGAAACGGATTTGAGTTTGTAATTTGTTCGTCATGTAGGAGATCGCGGCGAATGCGCTTCTTTAACGGACCAATTTCATTGAGTGGAACTTTGCGGGGCTCCGCACATTTCCGTTTATTTTTGTTTCTTGGTGATATCGGTGTAACTTTAACTTCAATACTATCTTCACTTCCATCCGTTGGTGAATGAACATCGTCCACATCTAGATCGTCTTCACCGGAACAGAAACCCGCATCTTTTTCCGACATTACGGATCCTGCAAAAAAAAAGAAAATATATTTATTAAAATATATTTAATAAGTTAAATAACTTTAAATCTTAATTACCTAAATATGTTTAGGAGTCAAGAATAAAGTTTTCAAACTAGGAAGTAAAAATATACAAAAATGTATTGTAAAATATTAATATTTTTAATGGTGTAATATTTTTAAAAATAACAAAACTGAGATTAACTTAACAGCTAGAGCTATCAAAATAAAATGATATTTAAATAAGTATACCTCGCGCCATTTATCTGCGAAGGTGTAAAAATTTTAATTTTATTTTTTGTAAATATTATGTACAAAATGTCTTTGACTAAGGAAATAAAACAGTATTTTTTGAACGAATACAAAACATCTTCCTCTGTCAACAAACGTATATTTTTATTAATCATCATTTTTTGTTTTTTGGTTTTTCATACGTATTTTATTTGTAAATAAAATATATCTGATTTAGCAAAATGGCAGAAATAAAATTAAGTGCATACATACATACAGAATGTATTAATGCATAAAATAAATTTTCATATATATGTAGTTATATACTAATAATAATAATGGTTATGATTATGATTACTGTAATAAATGAAGATGATTTTATTAGATAGTTTTATTACTTAATCAAAAAATAAGGTCAAAATAGATGAGACAACTAACCATGTATCTGTGGTAATAAAATAATTACAGTAAATTAACCCTTTACAAACAAAAAATGTTAACTGGATATTTAAAACGAAATACCATAATAAAAGATTGAAAATTAATATAAGAGAAAATTTTATTACCTTTCTTTACTGATTGTGGTACCTTTTCAAAAAGATATAATTATATACAAAGAAACTTATTTTATTATACAAAGTAATGCACATTTCTCAAGTTTTACGTTGGTAATGCAAATATTGATTCTGATTATAAGAATGCTCGCTCACGCAATTTTATTGACAATCAATGTATTATAGAATGATTTATTTGAAATATATTATCAATACTTCAGTGTGTTTGTGCAGCCTAGATAGCTTTTAATATTTTTCTTGTAATTTGAATTGTACAAAAAACTGTATATTTTCGGAAATATTTGATGGATCAGAAAATGAATTCTTTCTAATAATATTTAAAATTGCGGGCCGCATTTGCCTCGCGAGGCGTACTTTAGGAATTCTTGACGACCACTGGTTAAAAATAACAAATATTTTCAATAAAATATTTTTAACTCTCGGGTTAAACCAGAAATGAACATCAGCTTTCTTATCTCAAATGAAACTTGGTAGTTTAGAGAATATATGTATATTTGGATTGTATTTTTACCCTATGCCTATTTTTGAGCCTATATTTGTTAAAAGTTTTCACAGATATAACAAACAAATTCGTTGAATACTACTTGTACTAATGCTCTATATCTGACAGTAGTATTTCACCTTAAAAGCCGTCAAAATTTAATGAACGGTCTACGTGAATTACTCTGTATAAAATATATTATTAATTCTTTAACTCTTTTTTGGCATATGGACTTGAACTTTCCGCAGGGGTGACATCGCAATATTTTATTTTTTTTTTTTTTTGACTGGGTTTTTAAATTACATGATTTATTATACTTATGCTAATTTCACAAAAAAAATTTCTAAGAATAATTCAAATAAGTGATATTCCGTCCTTTAAAATTGCTAGAATTTTTGGTAATATTTGATATTTTATTAATTAAACTAGCCATATGCCCGATGGGATTTCCCATCGGCAACATCTTTTTATTAGGTACTCACTTTCTGCTCACTTAATATTTTTCAAAAGCCTAAATCAATATTCACGTTTCTAACTTCAAAAATAACGAACTTCCCATATGAACTTTCATTTTCTGTTTTAACTCCTTGGGGAATAAATTTCCAGAAACAACTGTCTTTTATTTATAAATAGAAGCCTAAACGCCAATTTTTATAACTCCTATGCTTAATTTCGTCCTTCTAAACCCAACAGTTTAGGTTGTGCGTTGTCTGTCAGTCAAAATTAAAGATTCATTAAATAAGATATTTTTTATTTTAATATTCATAGTAACATATTTTTCTAACTTCAAAAATAACGAATTTCCATAAAAATTTGCATTCCCTATTTAACCCACTTAGGGGGCGAATTTTCAAAAATCCTTTCTTAGTGGTCACTTACGTTACATAGGGAACTCCTGTGCAAAATTTCATTGTACTAATACCAATGGTTTAGGCTGTGCGTTGTCTGTCAGTCAGTCAGTGTTACAAATTTATTAAGTAGATTATTATCAATATAGCCATGATACACAACAAAAATCACGGCAATATTGATAATATTAATAATAACTAGTTAAATATAAAGAAAATCTCTAGCAGTTCTAAAGGACTGGGGTCATTTATTTGAATTATTCTTAAAAGATTTTTATATGAAATTAGCGTACTGCATATCTTTACTACAATTTATGTACAAAGAAAATAATGTGATGATAACTGTTCATGCTTATTAGAACCCCAATGTTACAACGACAGGTTTTTTTATGACAAAATTAATTTGTTTTATTGAAAGATCAATATCTGCGGCAATATTTTGATAATAACTGTGATTTTATAAATAAGCAGACTTGAAAAATTGGTATAATTTTTATTTTGCTAGAATTAATAAGACAGTTTTAAATTTAGGGTTACCTAAGTCGAATTTAGGAAAAGCAAATTTTTTGGCTTTATTTTTCCATGCTGTGGTATTTAGTAATCGGGATATGTTAACTAGACCTAATTTTGATATGATACCAAAATTTCATGACGAAGTGATCAGTATTTTTCAAACTATTACCATTTTTCGTAATTCGCAATTTTAAAATTTTCGGTTTCCCGTCAAATAGCAAGAAAAGGGAAAGATGTGCTTAGCTACTTTTTCATTCCAACCGATGCACCAACTAACCCCACAAAAATTCTTTCAAAAAATCAATAGTAAAAAAGTTTCCCATATGATGCGAACTTTATGAAAGACATATATATATATATATATATATATATATATATATATATATATATATATATATATATATATATATATATATATATATATATATATATATATATATATAAACTAAACTTTCCTTGAAATAGTCAATTATGTCACTTTCAAAATTAACCATACATTTTATTGGAGCATAATAGGTTGAAATTCGGTTTTGTTTTAAAATTAAACAAAAAAAACTTTGATATCATTTAAAACGAATGAAACAATATTAAATATGTTTTCAAAATTAAAATAAATTTAGATACAAATTTTATATATGTACATACTTTTTTTTGTTTAGCTCTAAAACAAAACCGATATAATTTTCTAATATTTTGAAACGAACATATGTTATTTCAACCCGGAATTTTGGACTTTTAATCGTTAACACAGATGTGCAATAATTTCATTTGTTTTATTTTTTTCTTAACAACAAAGTACCATATATTCAAGTATACCTACTTACTATGTAAACATTATGTATGGTATGGTATGGTATTCAGACAACACAAGACCATACACAAATGCTTGTTTGTTGTGTTGCATGTGTATATTTTACATATGGATATGGATATTATATGCATTCATTTCTACATCTGGTATTAAAATTTAATTTCAAAACTTGTTTACAATAATTATTTTAATCATATATCTGTTCTCTGGCTGTTTTGTTGGTCCATTTGTTCAGTTCGTTGTGTTAAAGTTACAGATTCTGTATGCCAAAGCTGCACATATTGTGGTCCTTGTTCAAAGCGACACATCCATTTAACATTAACAACTAAAGTATTTAAAAATGTGTTGAGGATACCCAAAGATGACATTTAAAAAAAAAAAAAAAATACGAAATTAAGATATTTCTATGTTTATTGTTGCCACATTTAGGGGAAATAACATAATTATACGTCTAATCGTTAATTAACATACTTTTAAATATTTTTAGTATAGTCAGCAATTAATCAAGTTAATTATCTTGAACTGCTTCTTTTTTTAGACTGAGTCAATGTTTCTATTAATAACTGATTTGTTAAATTTATTTATTATTTTCAATTTTCAAAACTTTTTTAAATAATAATCACTCATTTACCCACGCTTCTCACATTACTAACGGCTGTTTTCTAACAAAAGAAAATAAAGATTCATTTATTCTACCCAATTCTAGTGTATGTCCGTATTTTTTGAAAAAACCTATGAGCTACAATTGTTTACTAACACACCTATATTGGAATGCCATTGTCATTTTGATGTGGTAAGCACTACGCATCATTTAATTAAAAACACATTTTATAAATATAACATTAATTTCATAATATATATACAGAAAAAGTCACATTTTTTCGTGAGTATTGCCCTTTGAGCAAAAAAATTGGCATACTATAAATTTTAACGATCTTAAAGGTCCATATTATTTATTAAAGAAAATTGATATAAATTATGTTTACTCCTTATTTATAAATTACGAGTATATAACTGAATGATATATAACTTTGTTTCCTATTCGAAATGCCATAAAATATTAAGGCGTTACATTACTGGAAAAAATTTTCGTTTTTTTTTTTTTTTTGTGTAAATGATATATTAACATCTCTAGAATGATATCCAAAAAAAAAAAAAAAAAAATAAAATAAAATAAAATATAACTAAGGTAACGGGCCTAGTTTCTGACCTTTTTAGAGTGACGGCTGAGGTTAAACGACAGTAATAAATATAAGTTTAAACTTAAGAGACAATTAATAATTTTATCAACTAGTTTATGGCTTTCAAAATAAAGTCATACAAGTAAAATAATTATTTGAATTGAATTAATAATTTAAATTAATGTTTTAAAAATTGACAAAAAGGACCCAGTTTCTGACCTTCAAAATTTCTCATGTGATAGTTTTTGACCCTGACAGTGGCCTAGTTTCTGATCCTTAAATTTAAAAACGCCGTGAGCAGCGGGGCCCCATCACGGTAGTCGAATTTTCCCCTTCATCTTCGGTATTGAATGTCTACAAGCGAAATGTGATTGAAAGTCTACAACCGAATTGTCATTTTGTTGGTTTCAAAACTGGTGATGAGTGTTCGGCTGATCGAGGCTTTAAAAAAAGGTTTTAAGTATTTAAGGGCTGTATCTCAGTAAATTTCAATTTTGTGCCGAAAACAGGTAGCAGAAAAAAAGCCAACACAATTCGTACGAGGACATTCCTGCCCATGTTTATCCGCTAATTGCCTTTATGTTTTAATTTTAAAAATTAAAAAAGGACCTTAAATAGTAAACTGGAAGGCCTTTATAAAGATATTTTTTCTTTCCAAAAAAATCCAAAATTTCTATTTTATAAATACTAAAAATCCAAAATTCCTAATTTATAAATAAACAGTGACTTTAATAACATTTTTAAATTACTTAATATGTATGTATTTCATTTGTCATAAAAGTAAGTTCACTTTTTTTTAAAATTTTTTAAAATTACTATTCGCCTACTTGTATTTAGAATAAACATAATGCTTTTAAAACACATTTAACAATAGCATTCAATTCCGATGTAAAAATGGGAGAAGTGCGGGGAAAAGTGATGCGGACTCCCTACAAGGTACTAGCTGGATACTAACTGAATACACGTACAAAATTTCAGCCCTCTAGGTTTCCTTATGGAGTCTCTAGACATGTTAGAAAACAAGCAAAAAAATTAAGGAAATATTGGCGTAAAAATCGTGGGGGTAAGGGTTAAAAGTTGAAACCTCCAAAAAACAGTGTCTGGCTATTAGCTTAACCTGTACACCAAATTTCAGCCCTCTAGGTTTATTTGGGGAGATTTTGACCCGAACGAAACTGTTAAAAAACAAGAAAAATCATGTTCTTTTGGGTATAAAAATGGTGGGGGTAGGGGTTAAAAGTCGAGACCCCCAAAAGGCACCCCCTTGATACTAACTCAATTCGAATACAAAATTTCAGCCCTCTAGGTTTATTTGGGTGACCTGTGCGAGTGGTACAAACTTCGAAAACGTCGAAAATGCATGAAATTGTAGCTTAAAAATGAGGGGGGTGGGGGTAAAATATTAAAACCTCCAAAAAGCACAACCTAGGTACGAACTTTATCAACACACCAAATTTCAACCCTCTACGTTAATTCTGGGGGGCTGGGGGCCTGTTAGATCCAGCGAAAATCGTTTTTCCCCCCTCTACTCCCACCATATCATCCTAGGAAGCTGAATTTTGGATATGTTGTAGATAATTGACCGAAACATTATTTAAAACCGGTTTGGAAAAGTTTTATTGCTTTTCCGCCCCCCACCACCCCCTTAAAGGTCGGGTCCGAAAAAAAATTTGCCCAAAATTTGACCCCACTTTGATAGTATTGTTGTGCATCGGAATAAGCCCCACTTACCAAATTTCATCTCTTAACTTCCATAGGGGGGCCCTACACATATTAAAAGGTTGCGGGAAAATATATATATATATATATATATATATATATATATATATATATATATATATATATATATATATATATATATATATATATATATATATATATATATCAGACATCTTTTTTTTTTACATAATCGTGTTCTACGGGTCCGAAAACGGATAGCGCCCCTGGTCTCGCCTCTCGCAGCTCTTATCGTATAGACTGTATAAGTCTAATTTTTCGGAGAAAATTCGACTAAAAATACAGTTTTTTAAAATTTAATTTATAAATAATTTTTTATTGATAAAAATGAATGTTTAATGTTATATACGTTATGAAAAATAACAAAAACTAATCGAAGATAACTATAAATAACAAAATAACTAACAAAAACTGGTTAGAATTTAATTGGGCCATACCACTTTAGAAGTGAGCCTAGTAATTGACCCTCATATTTCAATAATAAAAATCATTCTAAGGTATTTTATAAATATTTTAAAATAAATTTTAAACAAATATTAACCTGCTCATATATTTTTAATTAAGTTTTCATACTTACATGATGAATATTGCACAGATCAAAATGAGTACTTTGTAACATAAACTGTTAGGAAACTACCAAAAAAATAGTTTTTACACACATTTTAAACTTAAAAATTTTTTTTTATTTAGTTAATATATTCTAAACTTTTTAAATTGCTGTTCATTAGACACAGAATAGACTACTTTAAATTAAGAATTTATTTTTTTTCTTATTTAAAATATAGTTTTTTTATTAATTTATAACAAAGTTGAAAAGTTCAGAAACTGGGCCAGGGTCAATTACCGGGTCTTTTACCTTACGGAAAAATTTTAAAAATCGTTTTGAACCCGATTTCTGAAACAAGTTCAAGAATAACTTACAGATGACGTTAATGATGGACATAAGCAAAACAATAAACACGTTTTCCTCGAAACCGCGTTTTCAAAACAGTGGACAAGATAAGTCAAACAATTTTTATTCGATTAACTCGGAATTTTACCAGTAGCTTCTCAAATATATTATCAAGGGCGATACATATAAATTTTGAAACTGGTTAACAAATAAATCTTTTATAAACAAATTAATGTTGATTTTTCATCAATTTTCAAAATTTTTTTTTAAACTTGTGCTATTTATTGAAAAGTCAATATTCTTTATTAATCTTATGTACCGCTTCAGTAAAATTAGCGTAAATGATAAATACATATTTTTCATGTTTGAAAATTGTTATTGCCTACCATAAATCTCTTCGGAAAAAGCATCTACATTGGAGTTTCCCGCGCCGCCAGTCTATTTTCTAAACTGGAAGAAAATTTTTTTGTGTACCTCAGATCACGTATAGTATATTCTCAAAGTTTTATATTGATAGCATTTTTCGTTACTGAGAAAAAAAATTCTCGAATAAAACTATCTGTTCTGGCATTTCAAAGTGATGTAATGCCTTAATAACAGTCCAAAAATCTAGCAATAATTAATGAAACAATTAACTAATTGATTAATATTTTGTAATAATTGTGATTAATTGTATATCGTAGTAATTAATCGTAATAATTAATCAAATTTTGACAATAAAGAAAAAAAAACTTTCGATTTCTCAAATGTAATCAAATATAATAGTTTACAGCTATAAATAATAGACTGTGTAAGAGTTAAATCGTGAGTTTAAAATTGTGAGAAATACAATATTATCTCTTACTGAATAATAAAAATATTTGCATAGGTCGCTAAATCGAAATTGTGGAAAATTATACCACCAAACATATTGTACACATACATATATCACGAAAAATGCTTACTACTGTTTTAACTTTCATTTGGTTCCAATATTTTCTGTCTGTTGATACCCATAAAAAAATTAAATTATTTAATCTAAATTTCTTTTAAAAACTTTTCTGAACCTTTAACCTATAGGGTAAAAGCCCCCTTTGTGGAACAGTATCTAATACTGGAACAGTTTTGACATTTACCTATTTATTTCTTTAATTAAGTAAGGAAACTTTAAATACGAGGTGAATTTCAATTGAAAAACAATCATTCTATTAATAATAATTTTTGTTATCAGACGTTTCTTTCAGAAATAACTTCATTAATATGTAAATGTTCATAATTAGATACCGTTCCACAAAGGGGGCTTTTACCCTAGGTGTCTGTAAATAAAAATAATAAAAAATAAATAAAAGTAACCGAGTCAACATGGTAAAACGTTGCTGAGTCGGTCACCTACTTAAATTGCATTACAACGTCGAAACTAACCTTTTCAGTCCGAATTCGGGCACATACTTAGAAACCAGAGCTTGTTTACAACAGTTGATGATTGGTTGCAAAGCTTGTAAAGTCAGATGTAAGAAATATGGAAAAAAAATCAATGGTACACCACACACAAAGACTAAGATATTTTATTGGTTAACATAGAGTAAGGGATAGTGTTTTACAAATTAGTATGATGTAATAAAATAACATAGGCCTATTTTAACATCTTAAATTATGTTATATCTATCAAACGAATACTTAAATTTAAAAGAAACAAGATTTCTCATCAAAAATGACAGCGATCGACTCAACAATAGAATTTGTTTACACCGAATATTTTTTTTTGTTGCTAAGGATACGAATATACACCTATCGAAATATCGATGCCGATTAAGTTTAGAGTCGAATAAAACCATCTCTTTTCGATTTATTATTCAATATCTGATTATGTATGCCTTAACCAGACAAAAATATTTCGTCGCTGTTTTTAGGTTATTTGGTCAACCTAGCATTATATTTGAGACAAACCAATCAGAGTAGAAAGACATTTTACAGTTGCTTAGAGTCTTTATAAACGATGAAAACGAGACCAATTGCGAAACATTAGGACGTCTGGTCTCTTAATAACAAACATTTTTACCGATCGGGACATGGGTGACCGATTCAAGAACCCCTGACCGAGTCAAGACCATTTTACGGTATGTTATCTTTCTATAATATTTAATAACATTATATTATGACATTACGTCCATTACCTTGTTCATTTAAAATTCAATAAAAAAAATTTTAAAAAATCTTCATTACATATGCTTAAAATATCTGGTTAATTTTAATTTAAAAAAAATGAGACAGAGATATGGCATTATAATACACAGATTTTGAATAACTACCATTTGCTTTACGTAAAAAAAATGAAATTTTTCTATATTTTATAAGGAATTGAGAGAGAAATATAAATTACTTATTACACTGACAAAAAGAGCAAAGTGAGGCAAAAGTGAAAAATTACAATTTTCTCGAAAACTACTGAACATAGAAAGAAAATTATAAGAACATTTTCTTCACAATTTTTTTTTCCGTTTCAACGATATAAAAATCGAACTGTCTTATGATAGGATCGAATGATAAAAAATGGCCAGAAAACCTACTTCTGGGCATCCGACGTGTCTGGCTAACGAACTTAGCCGAGCAATCCGGAATCCAGTTCGCACACAAAATTTCATAAGCATTAAACGTTTCGTTCGAGAGTTATCGTGCGGATACATTTATCGCGCGGAAATTTTAGTGAATATCATTTTCGTATTCTAGGGACCCCAAAACATATTTCTGTTATAGTCTCGGCCTCAGATTGCGTCATGAGTAATAGCTGAATTTCGAGTTTTCGAAATTCGCTAAAAAGGAAAATTTTAGACCATAGCTATGTTGAATGAATTCATTTAAAAATTTTTATCATTTAAAATTATGTACAATTAATTTTTCTCTTCGGTACTATCGTATTGTCTAGTTTAATTGTTATATACGCTCAAGTATCATGATGATTTTCACAATATACGAATCCTATTCTAAATTATGGGACAAAATCTTATGGAAATTCGCCTATGAAAGTAGAGCCAATACAAGTACACCTGTATATTAAAAACACAATTTGTTTATTTTAAAAGTTGCTTATACTTATAAGTAACGTTATATATAAATAATACTTTGTCATTTGTTTTTATATTCGTCTGACCAACATATACGATCCATACGTAATTGTCGCAGTTGCCTTTACGTATTTTGATCCATTGCTGTACTTAAATTTTTTTATATGTATGAGTTCGCGTATACTACACTTTTATTTACATATAAAACTGTAGGATTGCATTTATATGTATAGTTCAGTTTAACTGAAAGTAAGTGGAAAATATATTACAATCCGTTGACTATAGAAAATATTAAAAAATAAGCCAATTCAGGAATTCTTTATAAATTATAATTGGGCGTCTTAATAACGTATTGACCATGCGTCTTAATAGCTGATTGACGCTCTATTTTCAGTCAAATATCCGCATAAAGTAAATTGAAAATATACATTGAATATGTATTTAACTCTACATCTCTACTCTACAATACATTGAATATGTATTTAACTCTACGTAATAATGGTATAACTATACTCTAACGGTATATTCACTTGAATTCAAGTAGTAATATAATAAAACTGTAACGAGACCATTTCTGTACATGGAATATTTTTTTAAAATTGTACTGGTACTGTAAATAGTTATCGATATATGTAGATATCAAAAAAGCGATTTTTAAAATTTTTGTCCGTCTGTCTGTCTGTCTGTTCACGCATCACGCAAAAACTACTGAACGGGTTTTAATGAAATTTTGTGTGATGATAACTTATTACCTGGGTCAACATCTAAGATACTTTTTACTCCGGTAAAATGTCTCATTCCCACGGGAAAATGGAAAAACCATTTTGAGCATGTATACACATTACGCAAAAACTACTGGACAGATTTAAATAAAATTTGGTGTGATAATAACTTATTGCCTGGATCAATATTTAAGCCACTTTTTACTCCAGGAAAATGTCTCATTCCCACGGGAAAATAGAAAAACCATTTTGAGCATGTGTACACATTACGCAAAAACTATTGGACGGATTTTTATGAAATTTGGTCTGATGTTAATTTATTACCTGGGTCAACATATAAAATACTTTTTATTGCGGTAAAATATCCCCTTCCCTTGGGAAAATATAAAAACTTTTTTAAACATATGCATGCATTACGCAAATGTCGCGCGAACGACGTCGAGGGTATAGCTAGTTTCAACTAATAACACTAATATAAATTATAATTTTACAGGGTACATATTTTTAGCGTATAGGAGTCTGCACATTCTCGCCGAGGTTGGATGAGGTTCCTCGTCGAGTTCCTCGCTGAGGTTGGTTCTGCCATATGAATAGCATTAAAACACCAACCTCGAGACACAACGAAATGACCCTCTACATTCTCGTTTCGTCCAACCTCGGCGAGAATGTGGAGACTCCTTATCGTATCGCAGTTATCATTATCACTTTATCAGTTATACACCATGAGTAGATATGTACTGTATGTTCGTAAGTGAGAGACGAAGCAGATATCAGAACTCAGCATCTGAGTCAGCATCTCATATACGCTCACTTCGCTCTTTACAAATAAGCAAATAACCAACATTATTTTGATCGTATTCATATAACAATCACCACATACATACATAGCAGGAATAGTAACATGAAGTGATATGTATACGTAAACTGGTAAGTATGAAATGAACACAACAAAAGTGTCGTCGGCAGACTGGCGCCACTTGGCCAGGCAGGCAAGCAAGCGCATTCCACACAAACACACATAGAGCCACACAATCAGTACATAACTTCGTCATTGGCGACAAATCAACAAAATATAATATGTATGTATACCTATACATACAATAATAGAATATCATACGTATGGATTATGCATGTAGCTTTAATATTACAATTTAGTTTTGAAACATCTGTGCACCAAGTTGTGAATGTATTACATATCCGTGTGCACACTTGTTCAATCGGATACATACATACATATGTACATTGTATTTACTGCTTGAATTATGTTGTTATTGTATACAATGTTTCACAATAATTTAATAAATTTAACATTTAAGGATTATTATTATTATAAATTATTATCATCAAGACTTCTAAGGCTGTTTATTTGCAAAAAAGGGAAGTAGAGTACGTTCTCAAGTAAGACACATATGTAAATATTAAAAAAAGATCTCGTAAATGATAGTAAAAATAAATGTAAATGTTAAATTTACAAAAAAAAAAATTAATTAATTTCAAAAAATTAAAAAAATTGGGACACTGCTATTACAGTTGGAATTGGATGTCCGTTTTTACTGTGGAAGTTCTGCAAGAACTTCCGTTTCTGATTCCATTTCGGTATTATAATAATAGATGTTTAGCGGAACTAATGACTTAAAATTTACATCAAGAATAATTTGAAAAATTTAAGAAAATGAAGGCGGGTCTTAAAAAAATAAGAAAAGCAAGAGCGTTGTGTTTCCGTATAATTTAATACGCCTTTAAACCAAGGATTACGAAAGATTTAGTTTTGAGATTTATCAGATCAAAAAGGAAGTTATTACTTGGTTGCTAAAATTATGGCTTGTTTTCGTTTTGCTTTTACTTCTGTTACTGTTAAAAAATAAAATACCCCTGTCGCAGCATCCTGCATAACATAGCGAATTTTCGTTTATAAAAATTAGTATTTCTCGGAAACTAGCTGACATAGAAAAAAAGTTTAAAAGCCTTTTTTTGTAATTTTTTCTCCTCTTTTAAATGGTGAAAAAAATTTCGCAAAAATTTTGGTAAAAAACTAATTTTTTGCAAGTACAAAAACCATGTTCCTGGCATCCGACGTGTCTGGCTGACATATATATATATATACATATATATATATATATATATATATATATATATATATATATATAATATATATATATATATATATATATATATATATATATATATATATATACATATATATATATATATATATATATATATATATATATATATATATATATATATATATATATATATATATATATATATATATATATATGTGCGTGTGTGTGTCCGCGCGATAAATCTCGAACGAAGTATCCAATTTTTACGAAATTTGGTGAAAACATTGGAAGTCGCAAACCCTTGGATAAGTTCGTCAGCCAGACACGTCGGATGCCAGGAACATGGTTTTTGTACTTGCATATTATTTTCGGTTTCTAGGAACCTCAAAACAAATTTCTGCCATGGTCCCTGGCTCAAGTCGCGGCATGACAGTGGCTGTAATAGCTGAATTCCATTCTGGAAATTCGCTAATATGAACTTTTGCCTCTGGAAACTCTCAAATTGTGTTCTGTGCTACAATCCATCCACTGTCAACCGTTTCATTCAGATTTCATTATGCCTACTCACGAATAATTACCCTCGCTAGTTTTCGCCTTAAAAAATTTAATTTTAAATCATTTTTTTTTTAATATTTTATGAAATCACCTATACTTACAATCGTAGGTATAACAATAGTGAACATATTTCTGGATTTTAAAATAAGGAAAAACATTTTTATGACAAGTGGTCAGATGGAAAAAATAATAAATTTGTTTGGTCAGTAACTTTTTTTTTATATTGAACTGACATAAGGAGAATTCATATTAAAAAGATTATTATATCTATTTTTATTATTGCATTGTTTTAGTAACAATAGCCTGTATTTTTTTTTTTTTTTTTTGGCTGACCTGGAATGCTAGGCAAACTTTTACTAATAAACACGTTTAGTGAGTAAATTTTATGCAATATTATGTGTATGTACATATGTAATTATGTCTACGACACTAGTAACGAAAAAAATTGATTGTGTTTCAGAGAATTATTTTGGAACTAATATACATATTTTTAGTAATTTTAAAAGATAATCTAATGTTTTTCTGAAAAATAACTAAGAAATATAAATAAGAATAACACTAATTTAATTTTTTTTCCTCACAAAGCTGCTCAATATTAAAAGTTCTTGTATTTACAAAAACATATTTCTGTAAATTTTTCATCATTTTGTGATTTTAAAATAATTTTTCATAAACATAATTTTACACAGTAGATATTTTCGATTACAATAGCTGACAAATTTATTAGATATTCTTAATAATTAATTAACTCTAAAACGTGGGATGTAATTTTAAAAAATAATTTTGGAATACTTCCAATTTTTTAAGTTAGCTATGGAGCTAGTAAATTAATCAGCAAATTAAAAATTAATTGAATTGAAAGCCAAGTGAGTATATTTTTTTATAAAAAGAAGTTTTGGGTTACACTAAAGCAGATCGAATATCATATATTTAAGGTGGAAGGAGTTAAAGCAACTTCTTCTTAACACTCCATGGAGGTTGGCCCGGACAACGTCGTCGTACTAAAAAAAGTTTATAAATGTATGTAAATAACAGCCATTTTAAGAATGTTGCTTAATAACTTGATAGCTCAAGAACTGATTTTAACCTCATGTTACCTTTAAATCACATAATACAAAATTTTGTGCAAAATAAGTTCTTAAAACGTTTTATTTACCTCATCCAATGACTAGCAATTGTTCATATTTCAAAAGCATATTTAATTTCTACACCTTGAGGTCTTTTCGTTTAGGTATCCATAATACGAATCCATATTGACCATTTCAAAAACATTCCAATTTTGGACACTTTTTAAAAACCCAGGTCTCTCACGTTCACCACACACGTTCTGATAGTTTTAAAACCCAACTTACGTCCATTTCTTCCCATTATTTCCAATACTTAAGTTAAATTTCCAATCTAGCCGTTTATTCTAAGTTATTATTGGGGCTGTTGGAGCCGGGAGGACAATTTTGACTTTGCGTTCATTTTTCCCAGATCTCAGTATTATTTGAGCAAAATTTTATCAAAATTCCTTCAAGCTCATTTTAAGCGCTTCGGCGACCCAAGTGGCATAGCCTATATTAATGTGGAATAATTTAGTTTCCTAACAATGAAAAAAATTTTAAAATCTGTTCGGTAATTTAATTTGGGATACTTTTTGGGTCACAGAATTCCGCGGGATCTCATATAACATATCTTATGTCAATCTGGAATACTTTAGTTATTTATAATGGTAACAAAATTTTTAAAATCGATCCAAGACTTTTTGAGTTTAGACACAAAAACAAAAATTAATTTTTTCTTTTTATTAAATGTATATAGATGATACTTTTGTTTATGGAGGTCTAGTAGAGGTCGTCTCAGTTACAAACGTTCAAAACAGCCTCTTTTTCTCTTTTATATGTTACAAATTTAGATTTGATTCCATAAGGTTCTCGGTTATGGAACAACGAGAAGATTTGAGGGCCTGTGAATAAACTTAGCAGGTTTTCTTTCTTAACCAGTTTTCTTTATCAAGACCCGACTATATACGTATTGTATGTTTGGATAAAATGAAATCCCACCACTTATATATACGTATTTTTAGAGTGCCGCCAGGCGCCAACTTGTAAAAATGATTATTAATTTATTATCATTAATGTCCATCCAAACCCAAACTACTTGTTTGCTTTTCTTTTTTAATAATATTTTCTTTAATTTGTTTTACTTTTCGATTTGTTTTTTTTGTTTTTTGTTAATTTGTCTCAGCAATAATAACTATAAATAGATTGTTTAGAACTCGAGATGTCGATTTCAAATCGATTAATCGAAAATCTATTAATCGAAGCTTAAAAAATCGATTCTTTTTTCGATTTTTTTCCTTTCAATCGATTCATTAATCGATTATTGAAAGTAAGATATTGATAACCGATTTTTTCCAAAAATAATTTTATTCTAATTGTAACTCTACAAAGCAACATGTGTGAAAATGAAACACCAAAAACGTTATTGTTAATTGTCACTTTTCACTCGTTGTTATCAACGAACCCCTGTTAATACGAACGAAGACTGTTAATACAAAAGGAAGGAAGACCACCTATCTCGCAAACGATCCCTTTCCCACAAAAGCGACTTATTTAGCAAACATATTTTTGTCATTTTGTTTGAAATTTTTGAACAAACTTAGTTCATTCCGTGGTATTCGTCCTACATACATATTTCAATTGCGTTATTTGCTATAATTATAATTGAAAATTAACTCATCGCCTTTACAAATATAATGTAAGGCGTATTTACACGATATTACCCAAGTACTATCTATTAAATTCCTTAACAAAAATTATCACCTAATTTTATTAAACTTTTCAAAATTTCGACTTTTTAGATCGATCTCACAGAATCTATTTTTTTTAGCCGATTTATTTTTAATCGATTTTTTTACTTTCGATTTAAATCGATATAAAAATCGATCTTTTTTTGGAGAATCGACAACTCAATTTAGAACTATTTAGAATTGCATAGCTGCACAGTAACGATATATGTATGCTTACATATATATATATATATATATATATATATATATATATATATATATATATATATATATATATATATATATATATATAAAAAATTAACGAAAATTTACACACACTACCGATTATAACTTGTGTCAAAATAAATATTTATTTCTGGAAATATGTCCACATAATTCATATTTAATGTTTCAAAAAAAAAAAAAAAAAATTCATATTTTTCGGAAAATAAAAAAATTATTGTAAAACAAATTGGATGGCATCATCGGTGCGATTAATGAAAATAAATCTGACAGAAGACAAAAAATATTAATTAAATAATTATCTAAGTATTTAAAAAAAATTGTAGCCATTCTCAGAAATTTTAAAAAATAACAGGGTTGTTCAAGGCAATTGTCTTACATTTTTAGAAAAAAATATTTTTATATTTATAAAATACATATTTTGGGTGTATTCTTATTTACATAGATATAAATATGTGTACTTAAATAATACCCCTGTCGCAGCATCTGCATAACATAGCGAATTTCCAAATATTGGGCACTGGCAGATCTCATCTAAGAGCTGTACCTATTTAAAATAGTTTAGCTTTCTAAGAGTAAAAGAATTTTTAAAATCGGCTGGGTAATTAGTTTTGGTATTTTTGGGGATCCAAGAACCCGAACGGATTTTGTGCAACATAGTGTATCCATCTAAAATAATTTAGTTCTCTAGCAGTGAGAAATTTTTTAGAATCGATTCGGTAGCTTATTACTGGCGTTTTCGGATCTGCAAGATCCCGGTGGACCTCATTAAAAAATCAGCTCGACCGTATATTCTAGGCGGACTTTATGTAATATATATATATATATATATATATATATATATATATATATATATATATATATATATATATATATATATATATATATATATATATATATATATATATGATATTTTACCTTTCTAACAGTAAGTGTTTTCAAAACCCGTTGTGTAGCATTCTACGCCGCATTTGCATCCGCAGGACAGTTGTGGATCTCAGATAACACAACCTGCACCTATCTAAAATAGTTTACCTCGGTAACAGTAAAAAAATTTTCAAAATCGGTCCGTTATTTTATTTTTGACACTTTTAGGTCCCACTGACGCTGTCGGACCTTACATAACGTAATCTATATCTATTTAAAACAGTTTAGCTCTCTAACAGTAAGAAAATTTTTTAATATCGGTCGGTGAGTGTATTTTACCACTTTTGGGTCCCATGGACTCTCGCGGACCCCACATAACGTAATGTATGTCTATCTAAAATAGCTTAGCTCCCTAACAGTGAAAAAATTTTCAAAATCGGTCGGTTAGTTTATTTTTGACACTTTTGGGTCCTATGGACCCTGGGACATTTAATGTAAATTATTTTGGTGTAGATTTAATGTAATCAGAATTTCATTACATTTACTTTATAATAAAAATGAAACTGGTGCGTTTTATGATGCTTGGGACCATATTTCATTGAAAATTCAATAATTATTCCTTTATATCTAAACTAATTTAAAGATAAAGAAATTCTGTGGGAATTGTATTAGCATTATGAAGGCATTTTAATTTCGGGGCAGTGGTATCGCAATAAAATACAGTAAAACTTCGATTATCTGGTAGCATCTTTTATCCGTCAGCGCCTAATTTAAAAAAAAAAAAATAGAGTCTCTGCAATTGGATATACAAATATGGTTTCTAAACCAATACATAATCCAATAAAAAATTATTTTTTTAAAATTAAGAATATGACTGCTAAGAATATTTAAATTATTTTATATTTAGGTGTTTTATCCTTTTGTAACCTATTATTAAAATCAATTTGTTAAGAAATTTCTGTTATCCGTCTGATTCATCATCGGGACCGGTACTGTAACGGTTAATCGAAGTTCTACTATACGTCGTTTCAATATACACTACCAACTACCAATCGTTTACTTCTTTGAAATTTGTTTTGTTATACAAAAAAGAAATACGCTAAACAGGTCAAAGTAATTACAATTCCACCTAGTCAATTTTACATTAAGACATAGGTACTTAGCAAACTAATTTTAAAAAAAAATACCCCTGTCGCAGCATCTGCATAACATAGCGAATTTCCAAATTTTGGGGACTGGCGGATCTCATCTAAGAACTGTACCTATTTAAAATAGTTTAGCTTTCTAAGAGTAAAAGATTTTTTAAAATCGGCTGGGTAATTAGTTTTGATATTTTGGAACCCAAGAACCCGAACGGACTTTGTGCAGCATAGTTATATCCATCTAAAATAATTTAGTTCTCTAACAGTGAAAAAATTTTCAAAATCGGTCGGTTAGTTTATTTTTTACAATAATGGGAACAGTAAACCCTGGCGGAAATCATACAACATAACCTTTATTCATCTAAAATAATTTTAGTAAAAAGTTTATCCTAACAGTAAAAAACGGGTCCTAGGGATCTCATATAACTTATGGTAGTTCGTAAGGTTCTTGTGGACATCATTTAATTACTTAATGAATTCAAATACTTTAACTTACTAACGGTGAAAAAATTTTCAAAATTTTCGACATTCGCTAAAAAAATCATTGAAAAATATTTGATATGTTTCGATCAATTAATGGTCAACATCAGCAAATAAAAGTTACTAAAATCGAAGAAAAGAATGAGTTATTTGTCCGTAGAAATTAAAATACAAATTCTGAAAACGAGCAAAGAAATATTGAAAAAACTAGATCGGCAAAACATTCTGACAAATAACACTACCCAACTAATACTTGCCAATTTGAATGAAACTTAACATACTTATTAAACAGCGAAAAATATTAAATACGTGTTTTTTTATTTCGGCTAAATACGCTTTTTAGGGGTAGAAAACACCATTCAACCTCTGTAGATGAAAACAGTTATAGCTAAATATTTTTGAAACGGCATATTTTTTGAAAAAAGGGCTGAGTACCAAATTTGTAGAATTTAAAGCGATGCACTTGATAGTGACCCTGAAATCGATTTTCAAGGTCAGTTGAAAATGATTAGCCATTGCCGAACTTTGACCATATCCTGTACCTATAAGCAGTAATTTCATGTATTGACTCAATCTATCTTCAAAATTGATTTGTTGCGTTATTTTTCTAAAATAAAAAAAATAAAAACCTGACGAAATGAAAAAATAGGCGCAAATTTATAGAAAAAATTAGAAGAAAACATTTTTGTAAGTAATTTTAGAAGTAAAGTTAAGAAAAGATTTAATATCACTCCAATTGTAAGTTAAACATTAACTTTATGTTATATTAGAAATTTTCAAAATTTTTTAAAATTTTTATTGCTACTCTATAGTTATCATATTAGGAATTCAATTCAACATATGATTAACTATTATTTTTCCGATTGCGATTGAGCAAGTATTTTTCAAAATTACTTCTTGATCACTTATTTTCTATCTTGCATGTGAAATTCGTTCGAATATACTTTGAACCATTTAGGGATGAAAAGTAAACTACTCCTTTTGAAAAATATTAAATGATTTTCAAATGACTTTGGAAATTGACCTCAAGGTCAACTTCAAAGTCAAGTGCATCACGAGAGTCAAGTGCTTCAAGATCATCAAGTGCATCACTTTGAACTCTATAACTTTGGTCCTAAGCACTTTTTTCAGAAAATATATCGTACCATAATCCACTTCTATGTTGATTCCTGGTCTCTTTTCCTGCGTTTCTAATATTTATGTCAATAAAAAATGTGCTACCGTAGACAAGGATGAATAGGTACGCATTCCGACTTCACACCGTATTTTTTTGTATTTATTTTATGAGTACCTAATCTTTAATATATTAAAAATTTACGCGAAGATGGTCACTTTATCAGCAGTATCCAAAAAAATTTAAAAATATTGGTGGTTTTTGAAAAATTAACAAAAATCGTATAATTTCTTCTCTATGAAAAATTGGGGTCAAAAGAGACGAGAAAAGAGTAAATGGGGACAACCCGTAGGGTCGACCAAAATTGAAATTCTAATATAAAATAATTTCGAACTTTTTGTATTTATACATTCAAAAAAGAAATAATAGGTACTTGATGATTTTCTGTAAAAATAAACGTAGAATCTAAAATAAAGTTTATATACTCCTGTCGTTTACCCCTAAGTTTATATTCCTCCTATTCTTATTTTAGTTCAAAAAATAATTTTTCAAAAGACTAAGACATAATAATTAATAACAGTGAGATTCTACGTCCATTTTCAGACTTTTGTTTATTAAATTGCGTAAAAGCTAGTAAATGCAATAACAGATATGATGAATTTATAAGGATTTTCTTGTACTACAAAATCTTAAAAATATGAAAACGCGTACTTTTTTTTCGTTAATTGTGTTTTATTCTTTTGCACAAAATTTTAAAAATACTTTATTTTCTTAAGAAAGGGAGGCAACTTTAGTCACAGATATGCCTATGAACAGTTTTTGGTAATCCGGGAAAAACGAAAACACTTTTTAAAATTTTTTTATTGTTAAAATCGAAATGTTCTTTTAAAGAGGGTTAAAATTACCATATTTTATATTAAAATTTTAACACAATCACTCCCTAATTAACGAGCCTTACTTAATATTAGCAAATTGAGAAAAAACACGTCAATTAGATTTTTTTACACAGATTTTATTTGTTATATAATTCAAAAGGATATTTTAAAAATGTGTATGAATGGCTTTCATTAAATAAATTTCAATATATTTTCCATTTATTTTAACAGTGGAATGTCCTTATTAGTGGCTATACTTTCGGCTTGGAGCGAATTAGACGAAGATTTTCTTCTAAAACCAAATTTAATAATTAATTAAAGAAATAAAAAAAAATTTGTGGATTTCCTACCGTTCAAATATAATCTTTATTGTATGTAAAAATGTTATTACATTTTTTCAAAAAACTGTAAGTAAACTGTAAAATTTTCTTTACAAATATGTTAAAATAGAGAAATGTTTCCTTTTTAATTTATTTTTAACTCTTTTTAAATGATTCACTTTAAAATTTTTTAATATTTCTTAATCGAAATTTCATAAAAGAATGTGTCAAAATTTAAAAAAATTTTTCTTTGTTAAAAAAAAAAATTGAATGTGCAAAATTATTTAATATTAGAATGCTCTGATTATACAATTCTAATCATAACTGTATTGTCAATTGGATAAAAAATTACGTAAAAATATTATTGTTTGAATATGATTTAACGTAATTTTTATACGATTGAAGCAAACTCTTATTAATTTTAGGAAGGTGTAAATATAATCTAAATTCTGATCATATCACATAACAGATATCGTCGGGATTTTTTTTGTAAAAAAAAATGGAACAGAGATACATTATAAAAACATTTAACTGACAGAGAAATAGAATATAGCCGAATCGTTAAATTGGATTAAAAAAATCATGACACGCTACTTATAAAGCGGCTTTTTTCGAATTTAGCTCGCAAAAAATGAGACAGAAAAAAAAAGAATGCGAGTGCGAGTGAAATGGAGAACGACATATTTCCTAGTTTTTCTCGAAAAGTAAGTAATTTAGAGCAACGGTATAAAAACATTTTTTATGCGTTTTACCTTTTACAATGGCTTAGTGTAAAAAAAAATTTGAAAAATTGCTTAATTCTGGCAAAAAACTCATTTTGTTGACAAAAAACGCCCGGAAAACCTACTTCTGGGCATCCGACGTGTCTGGCTAACGAACTCATCCAACGATTTGGAAAATCGAATTCGCACACAAAATTTCATAAGCATTAAACGCTTCGTTCGAGAGTTATCGCGCGGATACATATATATATATATATATATATATATATAAATTTTAGTGAATATCATTTTCGTATTCTAGGGACCTCAAAACATATTTCTGATATGGTCTCGGGCTTAGGTCGCACTATGACACCTGGCGTAAAAGCTGAATTTCCAGTTTTGGAAATTCGCTAAAAACAGTAATTGCTTTCTTTAATAAAATCAATAAAAAAACATAAAATGTATATTTTTAAAAGTTTAATTATTTGCATTAATTTCAAGAATTTTTATTCCTTTAAAGAAACATTAAATTCTTTAACAAGTTTTTTTTATACCATCTGACATCCGCCTACATATTTTTGCATATAATCAATTACAATAATATTAACTGCTTTTTTACAAAAATCTCCTAAACAATTATGTATATTGAAAAATTCCAAAAATTTCTGATATTTTTCATTACAAACAAACATTTGTTAGTTTGCTGTACTGTCGTGTCCACGTTTCTACATATGATTGCTCATCATTGCTCATGTGATTGGGTAATATTTTTATACTTCATAAATCACTAGTGAATGTGAATGTGCCGCTTACAAAAAAAAACTCACCTTATTGTATTATTTATGATTTATGTAATATACAGTGAGTTTATTTTAAAATTCACTTGCTGTGTTTTTTGCTTTGTTATTTTTATTTTATGAAGATGTCTACCGTACGATTTGTCCTTAATATTATGTATGAGGTCTACTATCACGGCATGTCACGTGTGGTGTAATTGCCCACATGTTTTGCGTTTACGTGTCACGCATCAGTGACGGTCATTTATCGCTAACGTACAACACATATCATGGTGTTGTAAGTGAGTACTCTGATGAATTAAATAAAATTGTAGTACATATGTACCAGGTAATAATATATATTTTATAATATATGTTAATGTGATTACTTTAACACTTTTATAATAACGGTGAATTTAAATTCATTTAAAAAGAAATTATTTTTAACATCTGAGTGATGGTTTTTATGGAAAATTTTATTTAGTAAACGAAATTAACATAAAAAAGATAATAATTTATTCAATCATGTCAGTAATAATAAAAGAAGAACCAAACTATCAATCTAGATACCAATATGTTTAGTGGTTGATAACTCTGACTTGTGTCAGGCAAATCAGGAAAGCTCTAAATTGCAAAACATCATTAAACTACATATAATACCTATTCATCTTATTTCCCTGTTACCAACAAACACTATAAACAAAATATAACATGGCCGAGTTAAGCCGCTACTGAACTGATAAGAATACTTAATAGATAATTCGTTTTAATGCGATATGTAATACCTTCAAGTTAACACGTGTGAATATGATATGTGAGTAGGATTTTTCTCCCTTAAATCGCAAAGTGTTTTCTTTCATCATCTAAATCAGCGTTCTTCAACCTTTTTCATGGCGCGACCCCCCTAGTATGGAAAAATATTTCGCGACCCCTACCCTCTGCTATTTCTAACTTTTATTTTATGTAATAATTTTCGAATCCGTTCATCATTATTGATTATTTTCAGTTAGGTGTCAATTAAATACGTAACAAAGGACTTTAAGCAAGCATATTTTTATATCGACATCGAAGTTGACGACTTACAGTAACTTCTAAACGCGTGCGTGACTTGTGTGAGCGAGACATAGCGCAACGTGATGAGCGCTACGTGGAGAATCAGACGAGTAAAGGATGACACTTTTGAATTCTTTGAATTGTGAATTCGCTATGAATTATGTTTAAATTTATTGAATTGACTTGTTTGTTTAGTAGTTGCTTACTGTCTTTTACTGTTTAATATCCAAAATTCTGTGCTTATTGTAATTGTTGAAAATGGATGAGTTTCTGGAAAGACATGCACAACCGTCAACTTCAAGTTCCAATGAGAGTAATGAAACAAAAACAAAGAAAAAGCATCTGTATGACGACAATTATTTAAAACTCGGATTTACTGTTATTGAAAATAAGCCGCAGTTATTTGTTTTGAAATTTTATCAAGCGAAAGTATGAAATCATCACCTTAATGTAACCTTTAATTAAGCTTTTCTTTATTAAATATTATATATTGGGCTAGAGTGGTTTTATTGTTAAAGTAACTGCGACCCCCTTAAAAATGCTTCGCGACCCCCCAGTCGGTCGCGACCCACAGGTTGAAAACCACTGATCTAAATAATTTTATTGCCGAATAACATAAACCTTACGGATTCACATCCAACCGAAATAACCTTGTGCTACTTAACGTTTTTTGCCATAAAAGCGGTTGGGAAACAACCTGATTTCATGCAAATAGCACGGGCGCTTGCTACTGATGCTAGTAATTAGAGTAGGCACTCAACGTATCTAAATATGTAAAAAATTTAAACCTACTAAAAAAAATTAAATTACACCCGAAGGAAAAGGTAAATTTCTTTTGGCCATTTATATTAATTTAATTAAATAAGAATCATACATATCTATTTCGGTTGTGATTATAAAATTTTACAGGCCGAATTGAACTCAAGTATGTGGTAAAATTCTTCAGCGCTAGACTCTAAGACTCTAAAAAATTTAAGGTTTTCAATTTCATTTTTTTGCAGACTGGTAAGTTTTTAAAATTTTATAAAACAATATATGTTTTAAAGAGTAAAAGTAAAATATTTGTTTTCCGTTATTTTAAAATGGCATTCTTATTTTTGAATGTGCTGCTGAATTATAATATTAAGGAATAATATGATACAATAATATTACACCTGCTTAATTATTATTATTATTATTATCTATGATTTTGTATAAAAAAAATCTGTGCTATAATTCCAACAAATGAATATTAGTACAGGAGGTATCGGCGCATGAGTACCGAAAACTATTCCACCTTAAATTTTTTATGCGAACCTGTTCAAATTGTCCTACTGATGATATAAATGCATGTTGCCATGGGGCAACCCGGGGCCATATTGTTTAAACCGAAATTGTTTAAACAATTGTAAAAAATTGTTATCTTTCAACCAGACCAATTTTTTTTATATTCTTTATTGAAATACAAATAAAAAAGGTCCTGTCGCTTTCCACGATAAAGTTAATATTTTTAGAGATATGAATTTTTAAAGGTTCGAAAAATCTCAAATTTGGGTACTTTTGATCCATGAAAAATGTATTAATATATATATATATATATATATATATATATATATATATATATATATATATATATATATATATATATATATATATATATATATATATATATATATATATATATAATCGAAAATTTCATTTCTACGTTATTCTGATTGTCTTAAACTATTTATCATGAAGAAGAACTTCTTGAACTACCCAAGTAGTACGACTATTCGACACAGTCACCCCCTAGTTAACTACCGCTAGACTTAATATTAGGGCATTGAGCAAAAACAGGTCAATTAGATTTTCTGACGTAGATTTCAAATCTGTAAACAGAATTTTTATATTGTTTAATTTTCATCCCCTTTTTCACCCCAATTTTTGGAGGGCGATTTCACCCCTTCAAACCGTTTTTCCGCCGATAAAAAAAATACGTGTCGCTTATTTTTTAGTGTTCTACAATATATCTAAGTTTCATCAAAATCGATAGGTCCGGCCTCGGGTCCTTTACTTGTTAGTCAAGAGGGTGAGCTATATAGGTATACTTTTCTAATTTGCGTAAAAGATTTAAAAGTAATTAATGGGCTGCCTTCTAGTGTGCAGTGCGTAAATGAGGTCAATCAATTTATTTGTTTGTCGCTCCTTGCGAGGTATTAAGTAACATACGCATACTTTTTGATTTTATAAATTAAATTTTAATTATACAGGTGATCATTATAATTTGGATCACGCCAAGCTATATATATATATATATATATATATATATATATATATATATATATATATATATAGTAATAAACTTTAGTAAAATATATATAAATATATAAATAACTTGTGTAGTTACAGTTGAAGTTCAACACTGGTAATATTTTTAAATTTTTGAGAAATATTATAGTTTAGTTAATCTTAGTTTTTAGCTGATTCACTTAAATCTGATGGATTTGATTAAAACTATATTGGTGAGTTGGTGAACAGATCTAATTTTTATAATAATATTTTGCATTTATATTTTCCGCAGGAACAACTATTATAATTTGACTTCATAACGTAGTTACTTAATTACAAATGTTATTTTTTACTGTCATTCAAATGTTATCTAGTATCCATCAGTATAGATCTGTGCATATTTCACTAACTGAACCGTTTATACTTATATCGAATATTTTACAGTATATTAAAATATTCAAATATCATACCATTTATTATGATAACTATTGTAAATAACAGTTATTTTTCAGTAACTGTTATTGCAATAATAGCTATTAGGAAATAACCGTTTAGTTCATTTCTACTGAGGAGTCCTAACTTAATGCGTGTCAAACACACACTTGACGACTTTTTATTTGTGTTTCAATAAAGAATATAAAAAAGAATTTGTGCGGCTGAAAAAATACTTAAAGATAAGCGACGCATACTTGTGAGCGCGCGAAATTAACAATTAAAAGACAGGTATAAACAATGAAATTTTTTTAAATCTCTAATAAGGATATTATTAACTATTGTATAAAGAATTAGAAAAAAAATATTATTATTAATTTTTTTTTTTTAATATAGTTTTCATAGATCAAAAGTACCCAAATTTGAGATTTTTCGAACTTTTAAAAATTCATATCTCTAAAAATATTAACTTTATCGCGAAAAGTCATAGGACCTTTTTTATTTGTATTTCAATAAAAAATATAAAAATAATTTGACCGGTTGAAAAATAATTCCTTGCAATTGTTTAAACAATTTCGGTTTAAACAATATGGCTGCGGGTTGCCCCCTGGCAACATTAATTTATATCATCAGTAGGGCAATTTGAACAGGATCGCATAAAAAAATTGAGGTGGAATAGTTTTCGGTACTCATTCGCCGATACCTCCTGTACTATATAGATAAATCTAAAAATTTGTAAGCAATGAAAATTTATTTTAAAGCTAATTATAATAAAGTGCACCATTAATTTTTGGAAAATGTTCAATTTTATTTTAAAAAAAAAAAAGTTAAAAATTAAAATAATTTTGAAAAGTTCTCAAACATAAAACTTTTGAACAGTGCGTAAAAGCGGAGTAAAATTTATGCGCCACGATTGTCAATTATAGTTTACCCAAAAAACTTTATAGCTTTTACAGTAAATTACTTAAGATAATTGTGTTACATAATCGAACATAGATACATTTAATTTGATGAGTTGAGTCCAAACTTAAAAATAATTTTGCTAAAACATTTTTCCGGCCAATAATTATTTTTTTATTTACAGTCCTAAAAAAACAGGTACATCTTAAAAAAAATATTGATAAAAATCGTGCTTTTGTATTTATTTCATAAGTGGCTTAAATTATCGAATAGTATGGTATGCAATAAGTGCGGGAAATTGTCGATTGCCCACGAGAGCGAAGTTGCTCGAGTGGACAATCGACAATCCTGCACAAGTTGCATATATTTTTTTTATTAGGAATTTCATATACTTTTTTCCATTATTGTTACTATTTTTTAATCCATTTTAAAATACCTAACATTTTTGAGTTCTTTTCCTTTTTTTCTTTTTGAATTAAATATAGTTTATAATTAAATATAGTTAATAAATTATTTTGTTGGTGGTTTCTATGTATAGAAATAATTATGAAATATTTATTAAATTAAAAATCAAGAGGCGGCTTTGGTGTTTCATTGTCAATTTGCGTGCGGAAAGTATACTTTCCGCACGCAAAAAGTATGTGGGAAGAGTACAGTGGGCAAACAGCTATTTTGCGTACAAAAATGTCTGCGCCAAGTTAGTACTTTTCTCGCATGAGTAATAAAAAATTATAAAATCGCTTCCTTCATATTTTTCATAAAACATTATTTCAACTTTCCAGTATCTTTCCCTTGTCCACTCTTTATGGACCAAGTGTGGCTTCTGTGCTTCACTGACCGTAAAACTCAGAAGGCGAAGATAATCATTTACAAAATAAATGCAAAAAACCAATTCTTCCTAGGATGACACTTAAAGTAGGCATATAAAAGCAAATAATACGCCATCAGTTTTATTATATACACAATTTTACGTTTTAACGTAAATTACTTGGAAAGTTCCACATATGTTTTGTTAATTGGTTTATTAATCAACACGAACTTACAACGTATTCGTACGTATATTATACAATTAGTATATTATGTATATTTAAAAAAAAAATACATACAAACATATTTTCTAATTGCAATGAAGCAAATAATAAACATAAATTGAACACCTGTTGTTATGTTGAAAAACACTGAAAGTGGTAATTAAATTTCTATATATTACAGATACCTGTATCAACACTGACGTACCTATTGCTTGAAATTACATATTCTGATACACTTCAATTTGATTATTATTTCAATGACAACGGTAATTATTCAATCAAAATTTTACACATATGATTTTCTTTAAGATTTAAAAAATTGTTACTGAGATGGAAAAAATTATTGTGATTGTGATTGTGAAAGAATCTAAAAAAAAAAGATAATTTTTCTTTAAAGATTTATTAAAAGCTAATAAATAATAAATCTGGTTACAGTCTTTTTTGATAAAAAGTAAAATTTCACAGGATATATCAAAACTGTTTCTTTCATTTCTAACGCCTATTAAGTTACGAGTAAATTTTCCTGCAAGATACCTATTTGGATATTTCCGATTTCACTGTTTGTCACCTCAAGTTCTAACGATAGGTTTCCGTACCCCATTTGTGCTGTAGTAAAGTATATGACAGCTATCATATCAAATCTTCTGATTACAAAAGTTGCAAATTTTACACAGACAAAAGAAATCCAGAAATTAGTTCGTTTACTGAGCAACACATTCGAGTGACTACAGTTCAAATATTCAATGATTACACAGGCCAACGACTAAAAAACTTTTTTAATACTTTAACCATATTTTTATGGATTTTTGTGTGCTGAATCTGAAAATAACAATAAAATTGCTGTATCACCCACCATTTCCCTACATTTTACATCATAAACTTTTATATTCAAAAAAATAGTTCAGAAAATTAATGCAATCAATATAATACTAAATATACGAAAGCCAGCGATCCAGTATCTTATAATGAATATAATATCTTATAATTCCAGTATCTTTGCTTAAAGTTCCCGCATTTATCAGAAGTAAAGTTACAAGAGGGCGTCTTCATTGGTCCTGATATAAGAAAAATGATGTTTGACTCTGAGTTTGAATTACACATAACAGTGAAAGAGAAAGAGGCTTGGATTGCTTTCAAGGAAGTTGTTAACAAGTTTTTGGGTAACAAAAAAGACCCATACTATAATATAACCATTGTATCTAATATGCTTAATCGTTTCAAGAATTTGGAATATTTAACGAGCTTAAAGGTTCATTTTTTGAACGGCCAGCTAGACTACTTTCTGAACAATTTAGGAGCTGTCAGTGAGGAACAAGGAGAACGTTTCCACCAGGATATCAAGATAATTGAAAAACGCTATCAGGGACGTTGGAACACCAAGATGATGGGAGATTACTGTTGGTCCTTTCACCGAGAAAGTCAGCAAGCGGCACACAGAAGAAAAAACCACATCCGAAGCTTCAAAGAAAAGAGAGAAAGAAAATATAAGCCCATGGACTCTTAAAACCTTCATAAAACTTAGTATTAGGAATAAAAATATATTTTATGTGTTAAAATAAAGTTCTGTTTGTCTTGTACAAGTTATTTTTTTCCGCTCCTATAGAATATTAGCATATTTCATTAAATCTGACATAGCCAAAATGTGACAAAACTGTGGGTGATACAAAATAATGAAATTCAAATTTGGATTTAGCACCCGAAAAAATATAAAGATCACCTATTAACATTAAAAAAGTTTTTTATGACCTTAATTTTGCAGGCCTGTGTTATTATTGATTTACAGAGTAAAGATTAGATTGCCAAAATTATAAAAAGTATATACAGTTACTCACAAAAGTGTTTAGACAAAAGTTTCTTTAAAGAAACTTAAAAATTTTATTTAATTTTTTACGAGATCTTTTGTACAAAATAAAATAGAAATAAGGAAAACAAATTCTTCAAAATCTGTACTACAAAATCATAGTAACTAAATTCACAGCAAATATTCTAACTCTGTTTAAAAAAATAATATTAAATTGAGACATGTATTATAGCACTCACAAAAGTCTTTAGACAGAACAGTAAACAAAAAAATTAGAAATTCGGAACATAGGATAATAACTATTTTTTATATTTCGTTACACATCCCTTTGCTTTAATTATTGCTTGCAAGCAATTGGGCATTGATGCGATTAACTTTGTTGTGAAATCCGGACTGTTTTGGCTCTATTCATTAATTGAATGTTTTAATTAAATCCTGTTTATTAGGAATATTACGTTTTCTTAATTGAACAGCTAGATATTGACCATAGATGTTCGATAGGGTTTACATCTAGTCACTGTGGAGGTGTATGAAGTAAATGAGGCACGTAATACAAGAAATACTGCTTCACTACAAAGCCGAATGTTTAGGGTCATTGTCCTGTTGACAAATTAGTTCTTGGAATGCTTTCGGATAAATTTAATTTTCTGATGCTTGCACGCCCAATTCTTTTTAAAATATTCGGATAAACATATTTATTCTTAATTTGATCCAAAAAATGTAAATTTCCAACAACTAAACACCCCTACCCCATGATAGACGTATAATCATGTTTGACACTGTGCAGCAAATTTTGTTTTCGAATGGTTTTACGGCCTCGGATGCAATTTGAGTATCTGAGGATGAAAGCCGAGGATTCTTAAGCATATCAGCACTTCAGTATTTCAGCATTTCAGATCCTCAAACTGCTATGTTCCGAACTTGTAATTTTTTGTTTACTGGTCTGTGTAAAGACTTTTGTGAGTGCTATAATACATGTCTCAACTTAATATTATTTTTTTAAACAGAGTTATAATATTTGCTGTGATTTTAATTAGTATGAATTTGTAGTGCAGATTTTGAAGAATTTATTTCCCTTATTTCTATTTTCTTTTGTACAAAAGATCTCGTAAAAAATTAAATAAAATTGTTAAAGAAACTTTTGTCTGAACACTTTTGTGAGATACTGTATTTGTTTCTTATAGTGCTGGCGCTCTGTAAATCAATAATAATAATCAGAATGGTTGGTCTAACTGTTTTAATGTGCTTACTGCTGAGCAAATATTCGATATTTTGTCCTTCATATTCAATTTTGTTTTACATATGCTCAAACTTGAACATGTTATCTTTTAAGCGAATTCTTTAATGAATGAAATATTTTTAACAAAATCTGGTTGACTTCAAAGTCAATTTGGTAAATAGTTTTTCGAAAAAAAAGTAAATTAAAACACAGTAACATTTATTGTGTTCATTTACTTCAAAAAGTTAATTTAAAAATAAAACAAACTTAATCCAGAAAAAAAACATTTTTTCCACATTTACGAGTTACAGCATGCCGTTACACATGCTCGTTTATATATATTTGTGTATAGCATAAAATTTATTTCCCATCTGTTTCTTTTCAACCAAAAACGAATGTGTCATATGTCACTGCTAGCAGCAGTATTGTTGCACTGTTAAGTTAATCGGGACGGTTTAGTCATCGTTAGTAATTTCGATGTTTTGTGAATGTTGCGTCGAAAAATATCGATGTCATTATAAATATCATGGTAACTGTAATCGTAATAATAACGTATTTAAATATACATACGATGCGTTTTTGCCCGCCCGCGCATAACCAAAAAACTAACCAGTTGTGTTCGTTCCGCTGTTGTATGTATGCTTGTGTATTTTGCTTGATGCTTCAAGTGCAACCAGATGTTGGATGTTTCATTGCCGTTATTAGAGTTACATATGTATATTATCGGATTACCCATGCATGCCTCTGTGAATGTATGTAAAGCTGGATACACACATGAGCACGAACGCACATGAGACAACCCGAGAACGTACAGTATAATTATGTATGTCTCGGATTCAGTTTCTGTTTCTTAAAGTTTCTACGAACGAGGCTGAACAAAATAAGCATGCCGTAATGTTCGTTTGCTCAAAACTTTTAAAAATGCAAGATAAGTATAATATTGTTTTAGAAAATGCTAGTGGTCTACTCAATTATATGTATATAAATAGACCTCTGTCTACAAAATAATACTCTTAATAATTTATAATGAGGAGAATCGTGGTTTTAAAAATGTTGTTCGAATGTATTCCGAAGATTTTGTTTTTTGACGCAATATATTTATGAAAAAGTTAAATACCCCTGTCGCAGCACTTGCGTAACATAGCGAATTTGCATTTATAAAAATCCGTTTTTCTGTGATTTTTCACCCTTCTAAGTGATTTTTCCTCTTCTTTCTAATGATGTAAATAAATGTCGCAAAAATTTTTTAACCTGAGACAATTTTGGAAAAAAAATAATTTTTGTCACTAAAAATTACCAAAAAAACCATGTTCCAGGCATCCGACATGGCTGGCTAACGAACTTGTCCAAAGGTGTGGGACTAAATACAAATATAATACATAAATTTTAGTGAATATTATTTTCTGTTTGTAGGGACTTCAAAACAAATTTCTGCCATAGTCTCGGGCTCAAGTCGCATCATGAGAGTGGCTGTAATAGCTAAATTCCATTCTGGAAATTCGCTAACAGCACCCATAAAACCTATAAGTCTAGCAAGTACTTAACACATTAATATTTTTTGTATATATCAACATCTAAAAACATTTCAGTCCCTTTTTGACAATCTTGCCAAAACTTAAACACTTTTTTAAATTTTTTTATTGTTAAAATCGAAACGTTATTTTGAAGACGTTTAAAATTACTATATTTTACATCAAAATGTCAACACAATCACCCCCTAGTTAATTACCGCTAGACTTGATGCTAGAAAATTGAGAAAAAACAGGTCATATAGATTTTTTAATTTAGATTTTATTTGTAATGATTGAGTTACGAAATTCAAAAAAACATTTATAAATGTGTGTATTCGCTATGAGCTTTTGTCTGGAGGAAATCCAGCTCCTCAAAATCGGTTCCAGCGCTCAAGATGGACAGAACATATCAGTTTATCAGGACGGCATTTGTACATAATTTTAATATTTTCTTTAAGAAATAGTATTTTCTTCTAAATACTTGTTTGATTTTTTCAAGGCGAGTATTTATTACGATTTCTATTTACCAGCTTCTACAAAATAAAAAAAATCATTTGTAACACTACTATCAAACGTTATTTTATTTTGAAACTTTCAAAAAAAATATAAAAGTTACCTCTTATATGCTTTTTTGGGGTTAATTATTGGAAAAAAATATTCTATTTTCCGACAATTTTGAGGTAAACTGAGCAGATATATGGTTTTTATTAAACAAATTTCAGCTTTTTAATATATTTTCGCCATAAAATATTTAATATTTTTAAAAATGTATAATAGAATTTGTCAAAATTTAAAATTATTTGCTTGGTTGGCAAAAAAAAAATGAATGTGCAAATTTATTTACGTGTAAAATGCTGTGTTTATACATAATAATTATTACAGTACATTGTCATTTGGATAAAAAAATTACGTAAAAATATTATTTTTTGAATATGATTTAACGTAATTTTTATGCGATTGTAGCAAACTTTATTAATTTTACTAAGGTGTAAACATAATCTAAATTCTGACCGTATCACATAAAACAAATTTTCTTGGTAATTTTCCTATAAAAAAATGGAATAGATCGATTATAAAGATTTACTCAACTGAGAGAAATAGAATATAACTGAATCGTTAAATTGGATTAAAAAAATGATGACACGTCACTTATAAAGCCGTTTTTTTTTTTAATGTAGCATCGCAAAACATGAGACAGAAAAAAAAGACTGTGAGAGCGAGTGTAATAAAAAATGATTTCTTCCAACATATTTTTTAACTATTCTCAAAAAGTAATTAATTTAGAGAAGTGATTCTCAACCACTGTGCCGCGGCACTTTTGTGTGCCGCCCAAATTTCAAAAGTGTGCCGCCAAATTTGGCAAATATATAATAATGTTAATATTAAAAAATTTAATATATATTTAAATCCACAGAAAAATAAATTATTTTATTATTTGCTTTGCAAGGCGTTTTTTCTTAGTGCCGAATTGTGATGAAGTGGCGTGCATAGCAATAGGAATATGTCTAGTATGTGCCGCCAAATTTCGAAATCGTTTTCTTTATGTGCCGCCAAATTTCGAAATAGTTAAAAACGTGCCGCAACAAAAAAAATGTTGAGAACCACTGATTTAGAGCAATGGTGTAAAAACATTTTTTACGCATATTGCCTTTTACTTTGGCTTGGTGTAAAAAAAATTTGAAAAATTGCTTAATTTTGGCAAAAAACTCATTTTGTTGACAAAAAATGCCCGAAAAACCTACTTCTGGGCATCCGACGTGTCTGGCTTACGAACTTAGCCTAGCCCATCTAGTCTTCAGTACGCACACAAAATTTCATAAGTATTAAACGTTTCGTGCGAGAGTTATCGCGCGGATATATATATATATATATATATATATATATATATATATATATATATATATATATATATATATATATGTATATAAATTTTGGTGAATGTCATTTTCGTAAATAATAAACAAATATTTTACTTTGCAAAATACCACTTTTATTTTTGAAACTGTGACAATATTGTTTCGAACCGTTAGTTCATTTTCAAACAGAATAAAATTTATATTCAATACCTGCGCTTATATACTAATTTTTATCTACCTATACTTATGAAGGGCATAGGTATATGGTGTGGAAGTAGAAGGGGCGGGGGTAGTGGGAGAATCCGAAAAACAAGAAAAACAAGATTACATTACATGTGACAAATGCGAGCAAACACGTGACAAAAAGATTGAAATTGACAAACAAACAATATTACAGAAAATACAATTTTAAAAGTTTAATTAAATTATAATATTGAAAATAAAGTTGAACTGTAGATATCGGTGTAGTCATTTAAAAGGTGATCGGAGTTATGTTTATTTATTTCTATTGCTTCTAGGATTGTTAACTTCTGTCCTTTGTTTGCCTCGTGTAGCACGGTAATTTCCTGTTCTGGTGTGTGTCCGGTATCAATTAAATGCCTCGCAAAAGCAGAGTCGGATTTCTTACATATTCCTATAGGATCTGAAATGCTCTGCTCTCCGGGTTTCAAAGTTTCTGCCAGTTTGACCGATGTAAAAACTATTACAGTCTTGGCAATTTAATTTGTAGATACCCGATTTTTTAAGTTTATCAATTTTTGTTTTATTGCTATATATTAAGTTTCCTAGAATAATAACGGATATAACTCAAACATATTTAACTATAACATATAATGTTATTTAATGTATACCTACATATAATTGTAGAGAAGGATAGAAATTTTATTTTTGTTTAGTTTAAAATTGAATTTTGTATAGATTTCTCACATCATAAAACTTTTATTACGGTCAAACGGCAAGATATTTTTTGACCAGGGGCGCAAAAGGGATAACACCGATTTTTATATTGTAAAAATACACTTTTTTAATAAAAAAATAATATCAATAACAGACAAACACACTGATTTTTGTGATTGTATTGAAATGTAAGCATTTCAATACAATCATAAAAAAAATAAATGATAATATAAAACTATTAAATGAAATGTTTATATTATTTATTCTTCTATAAATATTTAGAAAAGCCAACACACAGAGAGTGTGTTTGCTGTCACTGGTCACGACGGCCTCTACAGTTGCTCTAGCTATTTTCAGATGCTGATAACGCCGGTTGTAAAGTGTTAATGTTAAGAAGTGGTAACACGTTGACAATAATCATACAAACGGTATTGGAAAATTAATGTATAACGTATACAGTAGAATAGAACCGAGGGATGAATTCGTTTGATGTACTGATATGGCTCGCTATTGCTCCACATCGACATGTACCTGAGGCATGTTGCCGCGCGCCGATCAGACATAGGTACATTTAACAAGTGTACGTCCTCGACTTATCTCACGTGTTTTCGTGCTCATGTGTGTATCCGGCTTTATACGTATGTGTACTGGAACATTACACGGTACATATGTGAAATAGACGAACTAACAAACAGACAGACATTAAAACTTATTGTTAGTGGCACGTTAGCGGTATGTATGTCTCTCTCTGTGTGTGTGCAACAAAGTGCTCTGTTTATAGCACATTCCAAAAGTATGTACCAAATGGAAATCAAACCAGCGACATATTATTTTTATGTCCTGCTTGATGCCTAGTTGAACAATTTTCATACATACAGTGTGTCCTATAATAGTGGTTTCTTAATGGATATTATTTCCAACAGAATGCTTGAACTAGGTGATTTAAACCCAATTTTAATTAACTTTGACAGACAACATGTTGTGTACTATGTACATACATTGTTCTGACAATATAGCCAAACAAATGGATTGAAACTAGGAATGTTACGGAACTTCGATTTCGACTCTGAAAGGTCCCGACTTCCGGTTCCAATCTCACTTCCGATTCCGACGTCGGTTGCCATATTTTGAAAACGGAGGTATATCGAAGTTTAGAGATCGACACGTTTATTATCGATTTTTAACAACTGCATGAAAATCAATATTGTCAATGAAATTCACGCAAAATGTAAAGAAATTGATATGAATTATGTACTACAAATTAGATAAACGAATCTACTCAGTATTGACAGCGATTGAAAATCCCTGATGGGCGTTTCAGAAATTTTGTAACGATTTCGTTGTTCGGCATTTCCGAGACGGTAAAAAAATTCCACAAGACTTCTTCGTTAGTGTAAACAGTATTTTCTTAAGAATGTTGATGTGTATTGGTACCTAAGAAGGAAATTTCAGTATCGTAAAATGTCAACACTTTAAATCACGTAACTATATATGTATACGCGCACTTTATGTAAAAACTTTGTAAAATTGTTATTAGAACGCTCAATTATTTGAAAATTGCGGGAATCTTATCATTGCCAATATAGGTAGGAAAGAATTCTTTTTTAATAAATGGATCTAGATAATCAGAATAACTAGATAATCCTTGTACATAATTTAGAAATTGAAATATCCCAAAATACCGAACAAACAAACACTAAAAGCCTGAGCGGGACTAACAATTTTCAGTTAAGTTTTTATCAGTTAATGTAAACACACAAATATTTAGGACAAATTCAGAACCGACTTAGGTGGTATTTTCTGCGGATCGCTCATCAACTATTCACCGACTAGTAAAATGTTCGACTGGATCAATCGGTACATCTTTACTATTAACTTCACATTTTATGACAGATTTCCAAATCTGATATCGTTTTATTTTAACAATTTAAATGTAGGAACGGTGATAATTCCATACAAGAAGCATTAGCTGTTAAAATAGTGTACCAGTTAGGCGTTTTGTCCTTGGTTATGGCCGTATTTATTTATTTGTTTATTTTATTATTTTTCGTACATTTAATGTACATATATCGTACATGTCAAAAAGGAAAGAAATGCAGCTATGGCTGACTTTAATTAGGTACTATCTCGGTATTTATCTTATTAATTATGGAAAACCATGGAAAACCATAACTAGGATAGCCGATATATTAGTATCTGACAAAACAAAAATAAAAATAATGCTATGCTGTGTCAACAACACATTGTCTAATTTAAGCAATAAAATTTCATCACTGTATGGCAAAAGGACCATACAGAAATACGTCAGTAACGTAAAAGCCCCTATACCGGAACATTATTTTTAAGTGTGTAATTAAACTGGCTTATAAAACTTAACAAATAAATTAAACACCAATTTCTTTTTTTCCTAATAAGCATGAAAGAAAGTTTTTTTAATCCAATGAATATGTTTTTAAAACAATACAACCCAAAAATTTTTATTTATTAATGTTTTTCTTTTACCAAATGTCGACGTCTATATCCAAACAAAGAAATATTAATGACACTAGGAGTTGGGAACCGATATACCAAAAGACGTGTAATGTGAGTAATATGACACATAGAGTGACATCTAGACTCAAAGTAGGAAATATAGAATGGTTTAAGTATCAGACGTAAATAAAGGATCAAAATACTGTATTCAACAAAAATTGTTTAACATATATATGTATTTCTTTAATTAATTAAGGAAACATTAAATGCGAGATGAATTTAAATTGAAAAATAATCATTCTATTAATAATAAATTTTTGTTATCAGAGATTTCTGTCAGAAATAACTTTATTAAAATATAAATGTCAAAACTGTTCGGACATAAGATCGCGTTCCGGTATAGGGGCTTTTACGTTAAGTACTAATATAAATTGTTAATATATGAGTATGTTAATATATGAATATATGAGGCTTTTAAGGGGGGAGGGTACGGTTTTTAAATTTTTTTTGCATTTTTTTTAAATTTTTTTCTGAATGTACAACATGTCGAGCGTGTTGTGTCAAAATTTCAAGTAAATCCGAGCAAAACTAATGAAGATACAGCGTTTCAAGCGACTGGCCCTCATGCTCGATTTTTATACCTGCCTGTGGCAGCTGCGCGACGCGCCTACCTGGTAAGTATAAAATTTACTTTAATTTTATACTTACAAACCTTATACAAAACAAATACTTACTATAATTACCCGCGTAAGTATAAAAAATTATATCATTTTATTGATGTTTAGTTTTGGATTTTTGAGTATAAAAAACTTTAAATCCATTTTCTCCCAAATAACATTTTTGAAGTTCGTGAACATCATAACTCAAAATCTACTTCACCAATTTTGTTGTGTACAGTTTCTACACATAAATCAACAAGTAATCAGGTCTAGTTTTTTTTTTTTTTTGCTATTTTTTTCCAGTTTATAATAACAAATTAACCGAAATTTTTAGCAAAAATTGCGTTTTTCACTTCAAAATGCTGCCAAAAATAAAAAAATCGAAAAAATACAAAAAACTCTTCCTGACTCCCTAGGGAAACATATCGCCTTTTAAACGCATTTCGATTTTTTTGTCTCGGATGATCCGGTACCAAGTTATGATGTTCACCGCAAAACAACTTTTTTTCGAGGCGCCTCCGGAAATTCGCTGTCACAGACTTATTTATCGATATTTGTAATCGATAATTTTTTCAAAGATACTTTAGATGTTATACTATAACGTGTATATGAAATAAACAAGCCAACATTATTCATATCTCCAAAAAAAAAATCATGAAAATATGCCTTTTTTTCGCTTTTAAAACCTTACCCCCCCGCTTAAAACGGAGCTATTTTAAGACTTTTAATGTAAAGGTATATGTTACCCCTTACATATTTTCTTTTCGTGTTCCCCAGTGTTCCCGCCGTAATTTAAAGTTGTTCTAAGAAATTGGGTATTAAATTTTATTATAGAATTTAAACAAAATACATACCTAAGTGAAATTATTTTAATATTATGTTAGTTTTAAAAAGGTCAACACTATTTATGCTTGAGAGAAAGAAATCAATTACGAAGGAGCCTTAAACATATGCTTCAAATTGAAAATCTTGATTTACTAAAAATTTCTTAGTAAACCGGAACATAACTATAAAACCCAATGAATTATTAAAGATAGGTAACTACATATTGTTTAAGTACATCCTATATCCGAATAGGAAACTGAAGATTTTTTTCAAACTGCAAAGCAATAACAGCTCGGACACACATCCACTGACATATCGACATATCCGTATTTATAAGTATACATGTGTATGTGAACAAAAAATATAACACAAACAACGGAACCAATGTGTGCTTTTTACATAGTACTTGCATGGTTGTCAGGTTTATTTCTGGATTTTTAGTGAAACTGTGGGGTTTCAACAATCAACAGAAATAATATACATAAATGCTTCGGTTATGTTTCAACCATGTGTTCCATATCGTGGTTCAGACAGACGGACAAACCGACCGACATAGGGGATTAGTTGTGTCAAAATACCAGATAAACATTTTTTGCTTCTGATATTTTTTTAAATGTATGTATTCAAATATGTAATATATTACATGGATATGTGCATGTATATTCATTTTTCAATGTTCACATACGCATATACTCTGTGCCACAAAAACGCTGTCCGATATATTTCATTAAATCAAATGAAATATGTGTACATATAGTTATTAAATAGGAATAACATTTCTTCGCTAAAAAAAATGCATGCTTTGTCTAATAAGAGGACAAGGGTCTCTGTTTATAACCATTATAAGTGAGAAAACTACAAAGAGAAATAAAGATTCTCACAAACCTCTATAAGTGAGAAAATTGAAAACTCTATGTGAAATAATAGTTTTTTTTTTTCATTTAAACGTCTGTATATAAAACCACCTTGCCTTATACATTTATAATCGAAAGTTTTATATGAAAAAGTACTTATGAGAGTAAATCTAAACTTAAAACGTAAACAAACCTAGTATCGTTGTTTTCTGGTCACTTTACTTCAAATCTGATTTTCGATATTTCTCTAAGTACGAGAACTTTGTAAGTGAGCAATCTCTGTAAACAAGAACAAATCTCTCTCTCTTGAACTCTCGCTTATTTAAATCGCTCTCGTTTAATTTTACATATAAAATATTCTATGTAAATTTTAAAAGAAAAATTATATTTTTAGAAGAAATAGTTTAATTGAACAATGAAAATTAAGGTGACATTTTCACTTTTCCAGGAGTACAACTTAATATCCTTAGGTATCTGTTATGTTATTAAGGGAGGCCACTAGTGTGACATTTTGAAAAAAAAAACTGGAATTTTTTTTTTTTGCATGATTCGATAGTCTATGTATACCTTTAAAGATAACATACTAAAATTTCAAGTGCATATCTCAAATAGTTTTTGAGTTACAGCCATTCGAAGAGCAGCTTCTGATTTTCATTGTTAACTTTGAGGCATTGAGAAATGTATGAAGATTGATAGTTCGGGAGTTTCTGGACGTGGCTGCCAGTCACATGTTGTGGAGAAGCTAGACCCTGGCACATTTAAACGACTCATCTAGTTTTACTATGACCGTTATAGTGAGTAGATCGTAAATAATTTTAGTAAAAATTTTCAGTGATTAAAACTAAAAGGTAAAGTAAAGAAAAACTACATTTTTCAAATTTGCTGCAGTTATAACTCGAAGACAAATCATCCGATCGAGTTGATTCTTATTGCCACTTCTTTTATATATGTTTCTTCGTGCCATGAGCCTCCAGTTTTCCGTTCGAATAAAAAATGTAATTTTTGCAGCCAAAAATCATCAAATTTTCGCGCAAATTTTAAAACTTTTTTTAGAAAACTCCGCCATTTTGTTAAATTTCAACTTTTTTTTCGATTGAGGTTCATGGCATAGGCAATACGTTCTAGTTCAGTAGGCTTTTTGGTTTTTTTGATTTCAGGCACTGTGAAAGTCCCTATCACTGCAGCAATGGGGGAACTTTTTTTTGGAGCCTTGGGAGATCGCGAATAACTCACTGAATTTTCAATTTTTTGGTCAAAAAATTTTACCATGAATTTATTATATATTCACGAATATAACCTTAAAATATTAAAAGATTCCATACAGTAGTTTTGTTTAAAAAAATTCCCAAAAATTACCTTTTTTCAGGCGGTCACACTAGTGGTCTTCCTTAAATTGGTAAAATCGATTAGTTTGTTTTAATTTAGAAAACAAGTATGACGTATGTAAGCAAGTTTTTTAAATTGAAAACCAAAAAATTTTCGTTTCTTTGAGATGAAGTGTGAAGTCCTCTTGTTAGATAAACTAATAAGCAAGAATTTATTATTTATTTATAATAAATACAAAATAACAAAAATATTTTTAGATAAACTTGTTTTCAGTTTCCATTTAGATACACGGTGACTCTAGATGAGAATATGGTAAAGTATAACAATGCCTAGATATGTCTATAGTTCCAAGAAAGTATAACATGTGGACTTTTATGGTCGAAAATACTATACTCTCCTCATCTGGAACTGGACCTTGTTACATATGTTCCAGATGTATAAAATGCACAATATGTTAAACTTTACTAAGGACAAAAAGCAAATAACAAAATACATTGTGAACACAGTATAAAAAAAAGTACCAAGTGTTCCACACTTGTCACCAAACATCTATTATTGATTACTATGTTCCTATTTTATACACATTCCGCCGCTTCTCCCTTCCAAGAAACAATTACTGTTATTTAGCTTGTGTTCATCTATTCTTTTTTAGTTAAGTTTTGGGATTTTTTTTCATCAAAAGTTTTATGAACGAACAAACGGAAATGAATGTTTAGATAGTGAAAGATTTACACACAAACAACCAAAATTACTTACCGAAAAAACGTAAATTCTAACATTATTAAAAGATAATTTAATAACATCCAGAGATAAAGACAAGATGGTGCATTAATTAGTGTGACTATGAGTCAGAGACCCAAAAATGTTTTCAGTTTTGAATAGATTTTTGCCTGATTTAGATTTTTCATGAATAAAAAATACAAACATAATTAGATAAACTGTTTGCAAACGATGACAAATTATATATATATATATATATATATATATATATATATATATATATATATATATATATATATATATATATATATATATATATATATATAGATATATATATATATATAGATATATATATATATATATATATATATATATATATATATATATATATATATATATATATTTTTACTTTGAGGAATATTTCATTTGTTAGCAATTTAGTTATAATTCTGAGAAGTAATTTCACTTCATTAATAAATTTGTAGCCGATAAAAACGAAAATTAACATATGTGTTTGTTATTCTTGTCTGTTTTATATACAGGTGTGAAGTTGCATCAAAATTTAGAGTTTAAATAAGGTTTACTTGTATACAAGGTGCCACACTTATATCTAAAGGCGGCAAACATTCGTGGCGGATTTACCCTAAGTGCCGCTCTAAGCTCCGTGAAAAATGCCGCCCCTGCTTTATCCCAAAAAGGTAAAATTAATAATTTTTGAACACTTCTTCCTAAAAAAAGTAAGTGACGAGCAAAAAAAAACTTCAAATTCTAAATTTTGCCGCTTTTTCAGCCCAAAATTGCCGCCCTAGGCTCCAACCTATTCAGCCTGCTAGTAAATCCACCACTGGCAAACGTAAGAACGTACTTAAGTAAAATTTTTTTATAAACGGCTGACTTCGTACAGTCAAGTAACTTTGCATTTCTATCCACTGAGCAATAACCACAGGACTCATAAAATCTAAATATTTCAATGGAAGTTGCTGAAGTCACTTTATCGGGCAAAGTCGCCAAGTAGTTAACGCTACAATTATGATACACTCCATTATGTGGGGTAAAATTTGAAAATAGTCGACTCCTAAAATTGTGAAGGGAAAACTTTATAAACACAATTGGTTGCGGCGTTCGAACACTCGATCTACTGTTCAAATTCCAGTGAAAAGTTCATAAGTCAACTATCTTCCAAACACCCGAAAGTTTTCCTTATCCTATTTCCAAAAATAAAATATTTGTTATATTATTAACAGAAATTGTGCATTTTGTTTTTGTTTTACTCTTTCCTGCAAAATCAATTTTATTGACTTATACTTGAATTGCACTAATTTCGGATATTTTCAGCTATATATATGCATTTTACCGAATTTTCCAAAATTTTAAAGCGACTCTAATATCGCTCACATATGAAATATGTGGAACTGCAAATCGCTCCCATATGAAATATTATTGTTGACTATTGTCAATTATAACTTCCATCAACTGCAAAGAGTTACAATATAATTTTAGAAACACGTATAAACAAGATCAACAAATTTCTGAAAACTCTATTTAATTCATTAATAATAGCTACATGAGCGTTTTGCAAAAACTAGAAATAGGAAAGATAAATAAATGAACAATGGTTATTTGAGAAACATCCATTCAGACATATTTTCTCTGTGGTTATTCTACCACTATGTAGGTACCTATACATAATAACATATTCAACGAACAAAGTACAATTTTTCACAAAAGTAATTCATTTTTGTTGGCAGAACATTTTCTTTAATTATTTCTGTACTGAGTTATAAAGAACGGAACAAAAACTTTACTTGCTATACCTATTGTTATTTTTTTATGCAACTATATTTTGGTTTGTAAATATTAAGATGAGTTATCAAACGAAAAAACGTTTACTATTAGAAGTATTTTTCTAAGAATAGTGAAATGAATCCAACTTGAGTACCATTTAACTTCTAAACAGCAAGGATCTGCTTCTTAACGTGGCCAGATCACAGTGCTTTAACTTTCTATCATAAGTAGGTAACTACTTATATTATGAATCCCGAAAAACTTAAGATCGAAAACTAAAATTATTTTGTTAAAAGTTATATTTATTAGTTTTGTCTTATTGTTTTTAAATAAATTATTTAGTAATTTACATAATTATAACCTTTTTCCGTCACGTTCAAATGTTACAAAAATTATTTAGTTTTATGTTATGAGTTTCAAAAACATGAAATCGTGATCGTGCGTGATTGTGAAAAAAGCAAATTTTCTCATTCGTAGTCAGGTGTGAATAAAAAAGCTACGGTCGTGACTATGCGTGACCATGAGTAGAAATTTGCTCACACGCACATCTCTGATGCGTGGCACTTGTTTTAAAAATTAAAATTAGCCAGTAATGTTTATAATTAAAATCAAATCCCGAATACTTGTGTATTTACGCCACCGCCAGTTCATATCACATTATATGGATAGACGGATAGCATCGTAGAATTCTGTTTCATGCATATTTATTTTATATGAAACGGCAAGTTAGTTTGATAGAACCGCTCAATTCGCTCAACTTGAAGCTTACAGCATATTACAACAATAATGTATTCTAATCATGTCGCTCATTTGCATATCGCACACTTGATTATTGAGTTTAACGGCGCCACATGTTTCATCATAATATTGTTACAATATACATCCACAATTCCGCACACACTATGTATGGTGCGACTGACTGCAAGACAGATCGATGGACTTACTTAATAAAGTCAACAAAAAATATTTTATTAGTATAACCACAGATATTTAAGAAGTTATACCATATTGTTGTACAAACATGTACAACGAACTAATTAAAAAAAAAAAACAATATGAGTAAATATGTATGTATGTAAAAGAGAGTTCTTGTCTTGAAGCCGCGTCACATACATACAATTATTTTACATTCAAAACACAGATGAAACGGATCAAGCCTACATATAAAAAAGTGTAATCCGAAAGTTGCAATAAGTAGCAATTTACACCACTACTGATTTAGTCTGTTACTGACCGCCGGGTGTTCACGTCATAATAGATATCATGTTTTTTTAATCAACTCATGAAACTTAAACAGAAAAAAACATGAAATGTGTCGTATTTAAGTGTTAAAATTCTATTGAATAAAAAAATTCTCAAAATAAAGGGATATCTTTCTTAAAATAAATAAATTTATTTTTAATTGTTGACACTAGTGGTAACATACGGTGGCCATCATAGTATATACTATATGTATGCGAACTGCATACATCATCATCAACATATCATACTAACACATAGGTATATTCGTGTCCATACCTCATGTGTTTTGGTCTTGTTGTGGGTCCTGTGTTACGTCACTCACTCGTTACAGCGGGCACAGTTTGGTAGACATACTAGTTTGACCCCTTGATTCAAAATATCCATTCATACATTCCAGTACAAGCTCTCAATATATAATGTCATTCCCAAACAATAAACATTAAACAACTACCAGTGAGTATAGTATAATACTATAAAATATAAGTATTACCTAAACAGCAAAATTAAAAAAAAAATTTGGTGATGAATTTGTGACGGTGAAGAACGCGGGGCTAGATCGGATAAATAAAAATTAGGAGTCAATTTTGTTTTAAAAATAGCAAATCCAAAACAAACAAATGTATCAAAAATATTAAAACCAGTACAGACTAGAATTGTAGCACTGATTTATTATGGATTACTGTAAACTTACACCAACAGTCATATAAACGGAACATTTATAACATTTCTAAAAACAATCTTCGTGATTTCTATTAATAATTAAAATTTTTAAAATCTATGTTTGACGTCATTTCTTAAAAATTGCTCAGCTGAAAAAAAAGCAAACTTTGAACTATGTCATTTTCAATAATCTTAGATTCCCCATCAATATTCGCAAGGATGCGGACAATCTTTTGCAACAAGGGAAAAAGTCGCTTTTTTCACATGTGTGCCTTCATCTTAAGCGGGTTCTACACGATGCTACGAACGTTCCTTCCAACATTCGATCGAACGTTTGAGGCAATTAAGTTCGATAGTTGGTGCGACGAATGTATCTGCTACACGGTGAGTCGAATGTTTGATCCAATACGAATGATAATGTGTTGGTACTCAGTCGACAACGCTGTTATCTGTCTGATGTTATCTCTAATGTTATACACTGATGTTGTCTCTCTTCACATGAACGAGTCGTGCGCAACCAACGAACACAACCAACATTGACCTTCAAACGTTCGAAGCATCCCTTTGACTCGGTGCAAGAATACCGACATCGAACGGGACACGACCAAATGCGAATGTTTGACGCTCGACATTGGACACTCGTAGGTTCGAACAACGGCTACACGATGCTATGAACCATCCAACGTCGAATGTTGAAAGGTGTTCGTAGCATCGTGTAGCAGCGGCATTACAGTATTACACGTATAGCAGTCCTTATACCATCAAGTTCACGATACCATTTCATATTGATACGGATTAATGCAATGAACAAAGAACATCATACATATGAGGAAGTAATGCGTTAAATAATGATACATAATATACTTATTTCAGTAGATGTGATTATAATATGTATTGTTTACTGTTTGTTATACTATGTAACAATATTGTAAGTATATCTGTTATTATTTAACGCACTACTTTCTTATAAGTTCTTTGTTCGTTGCATGGAGCTTGGGATCCGAAATGTTTTCATGAACTTGTTGGTATACCTATTAATATAGGTATAATCATACGAAGATTATAAATTGTTGCATTAGATTCATAAAGAACACTTCTTTCTGTTTATGTGTTCAATACTAATATGGCTGCCTAACATGTTTAACATGAAAATGAAGAACTTATTGCAATATAAAATCACAATTAATTATGTCTATTTAAAAGGGAACGCGTAGTAAAATGGAAAATGTTAATAGTCTGTATCTAACACTGAGTAGATGTACATTTATTCAAGAGATTTTAATTAATTAAAAATTTTAATTAAGATTAATATCGGTTAATGAAAAGAACAGCAAAAAACAGCTATATATTAAGGTCTTAAATTTTCTTTAGGCCCACAATTTTGAACATAGTATTTAAATATTACCGCAGTAGAATCACAATACTAGTGAAAAACATAAATTCACATAAATAAATTCCAAACCGGAGTGAATACTCTAAAAAAAGGTTGCTATTTAATCCAAGTTTATGTTTGCTTACACAAAAACTAAAGCTTATTCTGTAAAATCTAAAACTTTGATTAAAAGTGAATTGCTAAATGCGAATCTGAGATAGAAATTTAAATGATCTGCAAGTAATACTAAAACAATAGTTCTGTCAGTATTCAGTATTACTTTTAAATTAGAGATAAAATATCTATTAGTTCTTCACAAGTTAATACAAAATTTTAAAATCAGCTATAACCTACAGCGTGAGTTTTTCGAGAGTTGTCATTTTTTTTTATTATACAGCCAAACCGTTGATTTAATCGAAAAATTGTTCAAATAAGAGTTGTAGATACCGACGGGGACAACCAATTGCTCTAGTCAGGAGCTTTATAGCTCTTACAGCTTTCGAGCTATGATACAAACTTATACATTTTTAAATGAGACTATATCTTAATTTTTCGATAAAACTGATCTAATGCATCAATTAGAAACATAAATGAAGAAAAAAAATTTTTTACCCAAGTTTATTTTTTGAATTTTTCCTTAATTTATCAATTAGGCGGTAAAAATACGCATATGCATTTGAGGCTACTTCAACCGACAGTATTCTGCTCAGTTAACATTTCTATTACATCCAAGAAGAGAACCTTCTTCAGTATCATTCTCTGCCATTCAAATGGTAGTAATTCAGATGTTGGTGTGTAGATGTGGGTTGTATTTCAAGTTTTTAACATTATTGCATAATAAAATCAAATTGCTTTAAAAGATTAATATTTAAAGTATTTTAGAGGAAATTAGAGTTTTTTTCAATTTTCTTAAATATCTTGGAAATGGTAAGAGCTTTGATAGGGAAACTATAAATATTTGTAAATGACACTTGAAGATCTTTATTATGATATCAAAATTAAAGTTATAAAATTATTGAGGTTTCATCCCCCACCCCAAACCCCTAATTTTTTCAGGTATTTTTTGGTACAAGAGGAGACTGTTATATGTAAATAAAAGAATTTTTAATTAATATATTTTACATCACACCAGTTTATTTCTTGTTGCATAAATACACCCTTTGTTAATATTAACTTGGGAAAAATTTTAACTGTTTGATTTAATAATGAGCAAAAATATAATAAATACTAAATCTCGTATTTTAGTAATGAATTGTTACAAATTTACGATATACTTTAAAGTACATAGTTTAGAAAGAAAAAATACACTGCACCCCCCCCCCCCCTCCAATGCTTTACTGATATCTATACCAATCTTATTTATTTATTTTTATTTATCTATACAATTGTCAATATTTTAAGGTTTGTAATTTACACAATAATGATATTGTTCATAAAAATGTTCAAAACAAAAATACTGCCCACATCAAGCACATCTTATAAAAGCCGATTTACCACATACGCTATACTTTGGTGCTTTCTTCTTTGGAAAAGCAATATGATACAGAATTTTCAAAACTTTCTCGTCGTTGGTCAATATATACACTTTTATACCATCCATACTTGAACAAATTTTAAAAATGAGGTGACGAAAACTGATTGTGAGCTAGAGACTGAAGTTTTAGAATATTGTTACCGTGATGTAAATAAATATCATGTACTCATTTAGAATTACATTATCCGAAAATAATCTGATGAACTATTTCCAGAGTCGATATCCATAAACATCCAGAGGTTACAATATTGACAATTGTATAGATAAATAAAAATAAATAAATAATTAAATAATATTTGTATAGACATATTGATATAGATTATAATTATAATAATTAATAATATAGATTTGTATAGACAGATGGATTTGTCAAGGGGGGGGGGGAGGCTTGCAGTGTATTTTTTCTTTCTAGATTATGTATTTTAAAGTATATTGTAAGTTTGTAACAATTCATTGCTAAAATACGAGATTCTTTGACCATATTTTTGCTCATTATTAAATCAAACAGTTAAAATTTTTCCCAAGTTAATATTAACAAAGGGTGTATTTATGCAACAACAAATAAACTGGTGTGATATAAAATATATTAATTAAAACTTATTTTATTTACACATAACAGTCTCTTTTACCAAAAAATACCGGAAAAAATTAGGGTTTGGGGGTGGAAGATGAAACCCCAATAATTTTATAACTTTAATTTTGGTATCATAATAAAGATCTTAAAGTGCCATTTACAAATATATATAGTTTCCCTACCAAAGCTCTTACCATTTTCAAGATATTTAAGAAAATTGAAAAAAAACTCTAATTTTCAGGGGTGAGTTTTACCCCCTTAAACCGCTTATGGGCACAAATGAAATATGGCTTTGGATTAGTTTTAATAAGATCTACAATTCACCAAAGTTTCAAAAATTTTTGAGAGATACAGTTGGATACCTTTCCTTGTTAGTTATTATTTTTATATGATAATTTAATCTATTTAATAATTTTAATTTCCGATGGAAAACGTAATAATCGTTTAACTTTTCGTTACTACATTGATTAAAATGGCAGCCATATTGAGCTAATATCTTTTTAAATTACGTCAAGTCCTAATCGTTTGCAAGCACTTGAGTACGAAAGTGCTTGTGTGTGTGTCATTTTTAAAACGCATTGACTCAAAAATATGAGATAAAACAATGAAAATTTGAGTGTTACTGGTAGTTTTGAATCATAAACAAACTTTTGAAAAACTTTTAAACATATGTTTCCATTTAAAAAACTATAAGTTTACATCATAGCTCGAAAATCATAAGAACTATAAAGCTCCTGACTATAGCAATCGGTTGCCCCCCTCGATATCTACAACTCTTATTTGAACAATTTTTCGATTAAATCGACGGTTTGGCTGCAGTAAAAATGGCAACTCTCGAAAAACTCACTCTGTAAAGATTAGCAAGCAAATTAAATCCGAGCTAAAATTTTAACTTTTTAGATGATTGACGATAAATTCAATAGTCTTCAACTGTGTCGCCTAGATTAGCTTGCTTCTGGAAGATAAATGTGGTAGGATTAATTCTTTTATTTCAATTAACTTTTGCAAAAGTTCATCATAATAAATTCTCTTAGTTCAGCTAACTGAACGATACTGCCTTTTAAGTAACTGTGGGCATTATTCGATTTTATGCTTGTATTGCAACAAATTTTCAATATGTCGGAAAAAACTTACATTAAATCTAATATAAAATCAGTCTAAGAAAATCTTATACGTTAGGCGTGTACGTGACTAAAACAATGTTATGAATTTATGATTTAAGAAATATTTACTTTAATTACAACTGTGTATATTATAAAATTTTTACAACAATAAGTACATTACAATATGTACGTCGTAATTTAATCGCGTTACATGAATGGAAGATTTTGATGTATGATTGCAAAATAAGATGTAATCAAAATCACAAAAAATAATCAAAAAATAATTTACGTTATGTTTATAAATCTTCAAAAATATTTTTTTGACCTATAAAATTTTAATTGAGTACATAATTAGTTAATTATAATAAGTTTTTAATTAATTGTATAAATAATCATTAATAAAATATGTACAAATTTTACTATTACAAATAATATGTAATCAAAACAAATGGCGACGCACGCATTTCAATGAAACTGATGGAGGATACAGATAATATCAACATAACATTTCAAGTAAACATATGCAAATACAATATTTAATGAATGGATAACCAATGAATGATAAAATCAAGGTTTTGTTTGATTTTTATTTGACACAATCAAAATCAAAAGTATCTGTACGAGCCAATTAGTGGACACACAAACATCTTGAAATCTTAACCTTATTTGGGCACATATTTAACCCCACTTTGACAATATGAGAGGCCCATTGTTTCAAGCTAAATTATGTACTAATTTCCTCAAAATGTTAAGCCGGTTCTACACGATGCTACGAACACCTTCCAACATTGGACGTTCGATGGTTCATCGCATCGTGTGGCCGTTGTTCGAACCTACGAGTGTCCAATGTCGAGCGTCAAACATTCGCATTTGGCCATGTCCCGTTCGATGTCGGTATTCTTGCACCGAGTCAAAGGGATTCTTCGAACGTTTGAAGGTCAATGTTGGTTGCGTTGGTTGGTTCGACTCTGCAGCTGCACGACTCGTTCATGTGAAGAGAGACAACATCAGTGTATAACATTAGAGATAACATCAGACAGATAACAGCCTCGTACACTGAATAAACGTTTGTCCCAACACATTATACAAGAGAGACAACATCAGTGTATAACATTAAAGATAACATTAGACAGATAACAGCCTCGTCCACTGAGTACCAACACATCATCATTCGTATTGGATCAAACATTCGATTCACCGTGTAGCAGATACATTCGTCGCACCAAGTATCGAACTTAATTGCCTCAAACGTTCGATCGAACGTTGGAAGGAACGTTCGTAGCATCGTGTAGAACCCGCTTTAGTCCTTAAACTGGTCGTTGCAAAAAGACTTTTGGCACATTTTGTTTTTGTTTCATTTGACTGAATCGACTTACACCGGACAAACAGTTTATAAAGGCCGATTTATCCAGGCCCGATTTCTTAAGTGGGATTGAGCATAAATTATAAAAGATTGATAGCCCATAAGGAAATTTTTGGTCTTAAAAAAGAGTTCAATTAATTAAAGTTGTTTGTATCTATGAAATTGTGACTTTTATTTATTTTAAGGCATATGTAATTTAAATTTCTGTTAAGAAGAATATAAACGACTTTTAAAACAATGTTAAATTTATTTTCTATTTTTTGCCTCTAAAAAATGATCATTTTAATATTTTTTTTTAAATTTTAATAGTTCATGAAAATACAAAGGCATCATACTAAATTTCGTTTCGGAAAATTCAGCCTGAGCCATCCTTCTAAAATTTAAAATCCAAACTATAGCTCGTACAAAATTTAAATTTAGTAAGATGCCTCCGCGGTGAAATGCTCTTAACACCAAGTTCATGAAAATATCGTGAAAAATAGAAATTTATTTTGAAAAATAAGATTTTGATGAAATTTCAAACTGAAAAATAGGCGTACACATTAAGTATCCCTTCTTTCGGTTGATACGTTACTATTAGTGGAGTCAATAAAGCTTTTCACCTCTAAATTCTCTATAACAGATCCGATTTTGATAACTTTTTTTTTAATTGTTCCTTTTGTAGTATTATTGAAAATCATAAACATTAAAAATGGCGCTTAAAAGATTTTAGGCCCTAGATTTAAAAATGAAAATTTTTGATTTCAAAAAAACGGTATTTGAATATCAAAATATAATACACATATTTACTTACTGAACTGCTAAAATATCTATATTCATAGCATATTTTGATGTTCAAAGCATCTCAATGAAAAAATTTTCTATCCAAAATGAAACATTAATGTTTCAAAAGTGACAAGACCTCCTAGCGCTTTGAAACAAAGTTCATTATTTCACTTAACTATTATTCTAATATAGAAGAAAAATTCAAAAAAATTCCTGAATTTTAAATATGGAAAAATGAGTGGTTATAGAAGAAAAATTCAAAAAAATTCCTGAATTTTAAATATGGAAAAATGAGTGGTAAATTATATACAAATTGTTAAATTTTGTAAAGTTCATGTATCTGTTTGTAATAACAAAAATGAATATTGCAGGAAAATTAAAGCGTTCGTATTTCTGGCTATCACGGCAGTATATTAACCATTCAGTAGCTAATAACATATAAAAGCTTCAAAAATTTTCCCCGTTAAATTTTTTTACAAATGGCAGCCAAAATTTTTATTCTGACGATAAAAGGACTTATCTGTATGAAATATTTATATTTAGGTGAAAATTTTTGGAAAACGACTTGCCGTATCGTTTTGATTACTATAGCATTTTATTGCCTATTGAATAAGAAATAACCCGTAAAAATTTGAATTGTTTTCGATCTATCGTTTTTCCGCAATTAGAAGTAAAAAATTTTTTTGGTAGAGATAAAGACACTTACATGTTTAATATATTTATGTTTAGGTGAAAATTTTTGGAAAACGACTTACCGTATCGAAACCACAAAAAAATAATGTTTTACAAAAGGTTTACTCAACAAAAACTTATTTAACGAAGTATCCAAACATCAAGAATGAGGATCTTTTATTCATTCATGCCTTTACAGGATGTGATACTACATCTGCATTTTATCGGAAAGGTAAAAATCAGTTTGTCAAAATTTTTAACGATAATACATCATTACATGAAGCTGCGGTAACTTTTATGTCTCTTCATCAAAATGAGGATGATCTTTTTTAAAAAGGGAATGAAATGCATTCTTGCACTCTATGGCGATAAAAAATCTAATAATTTAAATGAACTAAGATATAAACTCTTTGTTAATTCAATTTCGAAAAATAAATCTGTACAACTTAGTTCATTACCTCCGACAGAAGGGGCAAAACAACATATAAAAAGGGTTTATTTACAAGTCCCAGCTATGGAGAAATAATCTACTACCGCCTGAACAATGGGGTTGGAAGCGAGAAAAATTTCTCATTCCAATTAAAATGACTGAGCCACCAGCACCAAACAATCTTATGAAAATTATTTTCTGTTGTTGCAAAACTGGATGTGGCGCTGCATGTGGTTATAGGAAGAGCGGTTTGCACTGCTCAGCTGCATGTATTGTCTGCAGTGGAAATGACTGTGACAATCATCCGTCAATAATAGAAGAAAACAGAGACGACCCTATAGGTCTCATTGGAAATTAAAATAATTTGGATAAAATTTTATGGCGCTTTGTACCACTTTCAAAACGACTTTGAAGTAGCTACATTCAATGGTGAATCTAATTTCCACACCTTGAGACCTTTCCGTAGATACCTATATTGATAATTTTATGTACACTTCAGTTTTGAACCCTTTTTGGGGTCCACGGATCCTGAAGAATAAATTGAAGCTTACGTTATTTTTTTCGGGATTTCTATGATATTTTAGCAAAATTTTATCAAATTTTGTCAAATTTCAAATTTATGTAGTCGTTTATTTTGGACCCTTTTTGGGACCGTGGAAGACAATTTTGACCTTCCATTTATCTTTTTCTCAATCACAATATGATTCGAACAAAATTTGGTCAAGATCCGTCTAACCGTTTATTGTGGAAATTTTTTGGAACCCTAGGACCCTGAGGTCCAATTTGAATTTCACGTTCTTTTTCTTCGTAATCCTAATGTATTTAAGCAAAATTTAAAGTTAATTTCTCACAATTTACTTTGGATCCTTTCTTGGACCCCAGGATCCGGGAGGATAATTTCAACCTAACGTTTATTTTTTCTGGGCCCTCAATAGTATTTGAGCAGAATTTAATCAAGATCCGTCTAGCCTTTTCTTTTGGAATATCTGAATAACCTAATATATCATTAAACAATATTATTTTACAAAGAAAGACATAATCTTAATTACCCCTATTTTTTCCCACTCTGGACGTGTTAGTGTGAGAAAAAATATTTAGATATAATCTTTTTATAAATTGGAAGGAGATAACCGAAAATAGTAATGCAATTATAATTCCTAAGCCAGTCAATTATGGGTTAAGAGGAACATACGATCAAATCGAAATAATTTTTGCGTATATAGGTATTCCTCTTAATATTTTGTATTCTCTTTTAATAATTGTCTGTCTATTCTGGATATGAAATTTATAATTTTTATTTTTTTCCCCAAAATGTGCCATTTTTACTACCTAAACCTATTATTTTTATACGAGCAAAATGTCGCAATACGTTTTAACTGAAACATTAAGCACGCTATGACAAAACAGGGACTGGTATACATTTGAATAACAGGAGAAATAAGAAATGTTTCATGGCAGTCATGTAAGTCATTTTAGACTTTTCACCACAGCCGGCGTGTATAATGGTTGAAAGTGTCACGTAAAAAATTTATATTAAGTGGATATTCTAATATTCTAGTCTAGAGAGAAAAAATTTCGGCTTTTTATTAAAAATTAATTAAAAAATTTAAAAAAAAAAAAAACTATTAATATTTAAGTATTTATATACTGTCTATTTTTTTTACCATCCATTGATAATAGATATTTTAAGAACATACAAAAAGAAAAAAATTTCATATAAAATATATGAAAATTCAAGGACTTATAGCGATTTACAGAGGTATACCCGTGCAAAAAACTGATGTGCTATAGTTCAGAAAGTTTTGGGGTTCGTATTCATTTGAAAGAAAAAAAAATGTTTAGAAAGGTTGTCATTCCGGCAGGAACTAGTATGAAACAAAAATTTTAAAAAATCTAATAATGACGACTGTTTGAAGAAAAATTACTTTTTTGACATTTTTTTCAAAGTTTTATATTTTCTCAAAATAATAAAAATTAAAACTTTGCAATATTTCTAATCCCTACCATAAACCAACAGGTATTGATGAAGCTACGTGTCAAATTTCAAGTCGATTGGATAAATAGAACTCGAGATATTATGTCGACCAGCTTTAAAAATGCAACGAAAATGAAAAAAAAAAAATTAAATTTTAAAAAATTCTGGACTAGAATATTGTCTTAACTCGGCAATTCCCAGTGTCACCTGTAGGTGACAGACATTTTTAATTGTAAACTGTATTAATTTGTTTGTTTAACTTATAGTATAGAGATGTCACAAGAAAGAAATATAACGTCATCTATCAGCCTTCTAATGGTGGTAACAGAACGTAAAGATTTAATTATCTTATTGTTGAAAAAAATTAAAAACATCTGTCACCTCCAAATAACTCTGGGAATTGTCGAGTTAAAATGACTACAAGTAGTGCAAACCAGTGCGGAATTAACTTCAATAAATTGCGCACAATATTAATGAGCGTGTAAGAGGTAATTTAGATTGACAACTTTCTTTCTCTGGCTTTCTAAATAAGCACATTATTTCCTGTAATTTTTATGAATACTAACCAAACCAAAAATTTAATAAAAAGTAAATACATTTCATTACACAAACAAAAGTCTAAAATATTCAATCATATTTTGGTTCAGCAGTTATACATAATATTTTACTATGTATGTATTTGTTTTTAGTGGTCAACTCATATCATTGTGGGTCCAGCAGCACAGTTGTAGACCGACACATCGCATACATATGTATGCACGTATAGACGTGAATGGTCAAGTCGGATCGAACTTGATTACGGCGCCAGTATCAGAAGACAGTGGCGCCGTCATCAGTGACCCGAGGACAGTCAGCTACACTATACATATGTACGATACGACTCCAAGTGGCAGGCAACCTTGTATGTATGTAGTATTAATTGTGTACGTCTTTATACATATGTTTTACATAAACAAGGAAATTACATATACACAACAAAAGAATAAATATCATTTTAATTTCATTATGTAGTATATGTTCAATTACAAAATATTATGTAGGTACTGGCGATTAATTTCAAAGTTCAGTTTGATTAAAATTTTCAATAATCCCATATCAATAACATCGCATTCCTTTATTATTTCATAATTTTTTTCTGCTCCAAGTACGCCCAAAACGCACTATTTTACCCAGTGGTATAACTGCAATGCCAAACGGCAAAAAAGGCACATCAGGAAAGAACGTAAGAAGGAGGAAAAAGAATTTTTTATTGGAAAGTGAACTTTTTCTGCTTATTGACTATTTTTTAGGACAATACTGGTTTTCAGAGCCTATTAGGAAGGTTACGTTTTTTTACTCGCCAATTGTATGTTTAGAGAAAAATGGACTTTTTGGAAGGGGCTTAAGTAAACCGGCTCGGGGCACAAAAAAACCTACTTATGCTACTGACTTTACTTTTTGCTTTTTATTTATAATGTCTATTAGGATGTAGTCAGGGTAAAAAAATTCCTGGATTGATTTTAAGGCCTCACATAGATATCGTTTCAAAACGACGTTTTTGAACGATGCGACGGTTAAAATCGTCGTTTAAAACTGTTGAAAATGCGTCAAGAAAAAGAAGGATCAATTTAAAAAAATAGCATTTTTAAATAAATATCAAATTATCAGTACTATAATTCAAGAAAAAAAAAGTACCAGTTAAGTACAAGTGAACATCCAGAATTAAATGCGCCAGTTAACAAGTAACAAACTGTCCGGCGTATCAACTAAACGTCCAGAATCCGTTATGACTTTTTTTAATGACTACGCCGCGTAGTGGTTAAGCACTATAAAAGCCACGACACGAATTTTGCGTTGGGATCTTTTGAAGTTAGTTACAACGCGTTGTGGCTGTTTTTACAATGTCACAAAGACGAATTTCAAGTTGTGGACAAGAGACCACAACACGTTGTGGTCGATTTTTTCGCTCAATGATTGTTTTCGTTGTTTGAGCTTAACATTTCTTAGCGTATACATAACGCGAGCTTAGTGTTACACTGTTCCATGTCGACTTTTTAAAATAAAATCTCGAGAAAAATGAGTTTAAAGTTTTGACATATTTTAAAATGTAATTTATATAATATGAATTAATTTTAATTTCCAAAGAAGCAGGTATAGACAAATTACAGTATATCAAAATACTATGTGAAACAATAATAAATTGAACGAAAAAATAATTTAGAACATCCAAATTTTATGTGAAACATAGAACTTTTAATAAAATTATTTATACTTTTAGAAGATGGAATTTTGATGTTTTGTTGATTTCTACCGTTCTTTAAGGAATTTTGATTAAATTTAAATTTATATAGATAGACAATGAAATGGAGAACTCAAATATGTGAAAAAGTGCAAATCTCAAAAAAGTCGACATGGAACAGTGTAACACTAGGCTCGCGATAAGTAAATAACGGCGTCATACACTATAAGTAATGATTTTAAAATTCCTTGAGTCCTCATGAACAAACGAAATTTTAACAGAGTTGACACTATTCGCTCGTTCACTCGTCTTTTATAGATTTCTAGCACAAAAATTTGTAGTATAAGGCCCGATCCACACTAATTCTCCGCTCTTGGTACAATACGGCTACGCTCCCGATTCGATAAAATATTCTTACACAAGAAACAATGAGTGTATTCACATCATCGCTCCGATATCAGTCGCGGTCCAGTCCCGCCGCAGTACCGCTTCAGTACCGCTCCGATACCAATACCACTCAAGTAATATTTTATCGGAGCGATATCAGACTTGTTATGACTTGTACCTATAGTGTAAGCACTTTTTTGATTCCACTCGGCTCCGCTTGTGATCAGTTGTTATGAAAAGATATTTGTATCGAACTGGTAGCGTACCGAGAGCGGCATTATAATGTGAGTGGAGAACGAATAGGTACCAGCATGGTATCAGCACTGTAATGTGAATACAAAAAAATTATATCGGAGCGAGACGGGAGCGGGAGCGTACCGATATCGGCACTATAGTGTGGATTGGGCCTAAATGGGAGTAATTATTTTTACTTTTCTACTTAATATTAGTCGTGTATCGAGGTATCACTGGGAGAATTGGGAGATCGTCAAAACACCAATTTTAGAAAGACAAAAAAAAAACGATTAATACTTTTCTTGTCAAATTACTTAAAATGGAGAGATAAACAAGCTTTTTGAAATTACTCTCCACAATTATTTTTGTGTAATTATAATAATAAAATATTATGTTATCTATTCATTGAAAAAATAGATTTTTTCTTAACACTATATGTGTGATATTATAATATTGAGTAATCTTTGATATTTTATTATTGTTTTCCGATTATTACTTTATTACATTACAAAAAGAAAATGACAATTTGAAAACTACGTTTTGTTATAATCCCGGTTGACGTCATATTAATGGCTAGTTTAATAAAAAGCGAATATTTGACTGACAAGGAGAGGTTACGGGTTGGGAAATTGTTTTACTATTTTACTATGTTCACACCCTAAAGGTATACTATTAATATTCTAAGTTTCATCCAAAAGTGAATTTCCCAACCCACAACGTCTTCTTAAGTATAAAAGGACAAGTTAGTAAGTAATAATATACTAACCCTTTGCACTCGATAGGCGCCGCCACGGCGACACAGTAAATACCCTTTGCACTCGAAAGGCGCCTCTCAGGCGCCATCCTATTCTTTACTTCAAATATCACACTAAGGAAAATTATAAAATTTAATATTAAAATAAAATGTTTGTAATATGCAAATAAAAATAAAATATGTAAGTAAACTACCTTTGTTTAAAATACTTATCTTTGATGTATGGCTCCGCGATGCTAGCACCCCAAATGTGAAATTTCGATTGACCAATTAAATGATTTAAAAAGTCAGAAAATGGTCATAAAAGGTCAGTTGGTTTCATTAATTGGTCAGCAATAGAAATTTTTTTATTAAGGGTTAAAATATTTCAAGACCATTCAGAAATTCATTTTTAAAATCAGTCATTTTTAAAACTGTTTGATTGAAAAATAATCGAATGATTTAATATCTCGAGATATTTTTTTAAAATCATTCAAATGAAAAATAATCGAATGATTTTATTATATCTCGAGATATCTGAAGATATTTTAATAATCCAATGATCGATTAATTTTCATCCGATTATGCCCATCACTAATTAATATCTAATTCTGATACAGTATTGTGACCTTGGAAAACTTTAAACCTTAATAAAAAATTTTCTATTGCTGACCAATTAATGAAACCAATTGACCATTTATGACCATTTTCTATCCTTTTAAATCATGTCTTGAATATGTTCAAGTTTTTGAATGACCTTGAAAAACTTTAACCCTTAATAAAAAATTTTCTATTGCTGACCATTTAATGAAGCCAACTGACCTTTTATGACCATTTTCTAAGCTTTTAAATGATACATTTCGTCATTCAAAATTTCACATTTGGGTTGCTAAAGTTTTTTGAATGACCTTGAAAAAACTTCAAACCTTAGTAAAAAATTTTCTATTGCTGACCAATTAATCAAACCAGTTGACCTTTTATGACCATTTTCTGACTTTTTGACTGATGTAATTGGTTTTTCGAAATTTCGCAAGAGAGGTGCTAAAATTTCTGAATAACCTTGAAATATTTTAACCCTTAATAAAAAATTTTCTATTGCTGACCAATTAATGAAACCAACTGACCTTTTATGACCATTTTCTGGCCTTTTAAATCATGTAATTGGTCAATCGAAATTTCACATTTGGGGTGTTAACATCACGGAGCCTTGATGTATTATAATTTTTTTATTAAAATTACTGTCGAGTAGCTGAGTACCCATACTAAAAAATGGTTCGGGTGCAAAGGATTAATTATAACAACTAAATGTTTCTCATTTTGAATAAATGATAACAATTTTACACAAATTAATTTGAAAATTATCTATTGTACTTTTAAAAAAAATTATATAGGTAACTACAAAAACTTATTACTGAGAAATATTAGAAATAATTTTATTTACTGAAGAGAAAGAAACTCCAAGAAAAATTTTGGAAAGTCGTTTTAATTGTATCGAATTCTCGTAAATTTACGAAAGAAAAAAATGATCCAACCAAGTTGTTGAATTTCAAGAAATTCGTACCTAAAGAAATTAGATTTTTAAATAAAAGATTTTCTTGGCTGATTTAAAATTCATGTTAAAGAAATGTTAAAAAATTTGATTGACTGGTTCACAAATTTCTCTTCCTATTTTTTAAATAAAAAGTTACATATTAAATAAATATTAGTGGGCTTTAATATCTCCACGTCATTTTTTCTTGTAACCGGCAATTTGTTTACTACTTATATCAGTTTTAAATTTTATTCTTGAAAATAAAAGAGACTTTTTTATTTCACCTATAAAGAATACTGTCGCCAATATTCTTAAAAATCAATTAAGCAAAATAAAAGTAACCTTTTTATTATTCAAGTGAATAAATTTAAAATATGTAAAAAACTAAAATATGTAGGTATTTTTATTAGGCTTGTAATGAATACTATATCCGACCACTGGCCGAATATCAAATATTCGGTGAATGTCTAGACCGAATACAAAATATTGAGCGAACATAATTCGATATTTTTGAGGTGCGAATAGTTAAAAAGGGTGCAAATAATATCTAACCGAAAGTATTACTATTCATTTAAAGTAATTTAAAGTATGACGTGATTATTTTAATATTTGGAGACATTCGAATACTGAAAGAAATTCAAATAGTCTGTATTTAATTACTTACTGAGTATTATTTTACTTTAAAGGGCAACAAACAGTTACAATTTATCTACTCTCATTCTTCTATTGATTTTAATAAATGTTGTGATTATTCAAACAACACTTAATTTTATTTTATTATTAAATATTATTTATTATTTATTACCCACTGATTATGTGTAAATCAGAAAATTACATGTATAATACATAGTACACATTAAAATATGTTCTAGGTCTAATTTCTATCCACTTTAAATCAATAAGTGAAATAAAATTTATCTTTTTGCACTATTCGATGTTCTTCCGAACATCAAAAAATGTCCGAATAGGACGAATATTCATTATTAATTTAATTAATTTAATTATTTTCGTTTTATAAAAAATTTTATAATCTGATTTCCTCTGTTATTCCAAATTACACGATTACAAAATAGGCTATCTAAACTGGCTAGTCAAAACCACCCTAGAAGTAAAAAGTAAATAAAAAGGAAACATTTGAATTAAGGAAGTGGTTACTACGTAATTTAAAGGAGTATAACATACTATGTACAATTGTGTTGTTTCAATAAGACTTTAACAAGATTATTATAAATCAAACATTATTAAAATTTTACTCAATAATTTGGAACAGAAGAGAAAGGACATTTTATCGGAAATTGAAAATATTTAAAATATTTCTTATTATTATTATTATTATTATTATTATCATTATTATTATCATTTTGTTTAAAGACGGATCTGAAATTTGAGATGGACTTAAATACCTATAAATAGAATGACGAACAACTATTTAAAACAGATAGATGTTGGTGCCACGACAAGGTTAAAAATTGGTAACATCAAAATAATAAAAAAATTCTCTCATTTCCATAAGAATTTCCACAAAATACATTCTTTAATTAGTTAAACATATTAGAAAATAATTAAGTGTCAAATATTTTTAAAAATCACTTACAACTTAAAAGAACATTATAACTTCCTGTCATTTAAATACCAGAGAAAACATTAAAATATACAAAGTATTTGAAAATATGATCTCTCACTTTTAAAATTATTTAAAAACATACTTTGAAAAATGTGATACGCATTTTTAATAACTGAATTATACTCATAAATTTGTTTCTCTCAATTTTAATTTAAAAAAATTGTACAGGATTTATCTGTATCACAAAAAAATGTATACTATTGTCAATTAATTAAAAATAAATTTTTTTCTTCATAAATTGTGAACGGTTAATTAAAATGTATTCACAATATTCACAATCAATGATAAAAATCTCGGAGTATATTTTCAAAAATTATTTAAATTGTTATAATATGTATCGACGGAAACTTTAATATATATTTGTGTACTACAATTAATTACAACAAAAAATAATTTTTGGTAATTTAAAATCGAAATTTCGTTTGATACCAAATGTTTAGTTAAAAAGATTTTTTCCGTATACAAATTTGAAAATGATTATATTGAAACACAGGAGAGATTTGTCAGCTCGATCTAAATTTGTCACTTATCGATAAGGAAGCTTTTAATAGTTTCATTTTTCTAAAAAAAAAATGCTTAGTGGGAAAACATTATTGTTGGTTACTCATTCGGAAACTCCTAATAGTGAAACGTACGCACTTCACACTTCCTTCCTTTATCCGACGCTTAAGTTCCTTTAGTTTTACAACGATATTTTTGTTAGTGTCCTTAGTTCTGTTGAAATTGGAAGCAACAATTTGTATAAAAATTGATGAATTGAAAACAGTTTCAAATTTCTTTTTTAGGTTTCGTTTCTTAAGTTAATCATAGAGAGTTGGACTAAAACTATGTAAAAATTCAAGTTTTGAGAAAACTATTTTTTTTTATTATTGGTACACCTTTCCTGGACATCATTATCAGTTGTAAGAACATAATTGCTTAAACTCTCACCAATTACCCTTCTCTAGTTACCCGATTTAGACTCCCGACGGTTTTAACGGTGTACAAGTTTATTTATCTATATTCTGTAATAATACAAGTTAAATCATTGTTATTAATCTATAAGTCATGCAATAAAGTAAGTTATTTACTGAAAAAGTTTATTACTTTAGGTGAAAAACCCGTAAGTTGTTAACCAGCCGAGTATCCAAGCGTGCTTAGGCACCGGTACTTGCGAAATGATACGTCACGGATACAAATCCCGCGGTCAGCTATGCTCGTGAAGGTTTTCTGCAGTTTTTTCCTTCATAATTCCAAATGAATATCGGCATAGTTCCTTTAAGAAGACGGCTGCAGACGAATACCTGCCAAATCCTAGCATCCCATCACTTTGCCTGTCCTCCACTCACATCATAAAATGCATAATACAATGCAGGTGTACCATATCTTTATCATTATTATTACTGCTAAATTGTTGTTCTAAGAGTACCAAGTTATTCCATTATAATTATTTTGAAACGGTATGTAAAGGAAAATTACTAAAAGCAAACAGTAATTATATATTGTTACAGTTATCAAAACACTGTATGTTTGTATTTCAAATAAACATGTTTATTAAACGTACTGAAACACCTTGAGAATAAAACCTTAACATTTTTTTTTTATTTTTGAAAAAAGCCTTATTTATTAATTATTTATAAAAAAAATTTCAGACACACATTTGTAGAATATTTACACTAATGCATATGTATGAATATAAAATAAATATTTTTTTATATGGTCTATTTCACTTAAATTTAACCATGCTTTATCACTTATGAATTTAAATAATTTCCGTTTTCTTGGCTTTATCTCGTTTATTATTGCATTTACGTAAATTTTAAAATTGCAGTTTGTTTTTAGAAAAGAATAGGAGATTGATTTGTTTTGAATATAAGAATTATTTAATTTTTTAACTTTGACTCATGATCAATTGTATTTGAAATAGGGTATAATAATGGAATATTAAAAGCTGTGCAATTTGTATTTAACAAACAAATGACAATACCATTTAAATAATAATAATAACTAAGTATGTATATGTTTAACGTAACATAAGGTACAGTAATTATCAAAAACGTTGCAACTATCAAAATTGTTAAGACCATTGATAAACTTTTACTATACCTAAACTATTTGTGATTTCTACTTTTAAAGTGATTTGATTACAGTACTTCGCAAAATGAAGTATATAGACTGGTTAAAAAATATATACAGAGTGGTCCAGATTTTTCTAACCGTAATTTCTAGGGCTAATAATACGTTCAAAACAATAAGATCTTTTTATACAAACTTTTTTCCAAAACTCACTAATAAGGGAAATACAACTCTGAAAGGGGTGAAATGTAAATAATTTTTTCTAAATAAGGTAAGAGCACCAGTAGCCGTCATGGACCCAACAACCGTCAAGTTTCAGTAAAATGATAAATATTAAAATATTATGTACGTAAGCATATAATTTTTGTGTTTCCTGCTACACGTTCTAGAAAAGTAGAAAGTATGTATGCCCAACCGTTATTCCATTTATGATAGAATTCAATTAGCATTAGATAGGCTCATCTGAAAGTTAGTGTTCTTGTAAAGTTTGTACATAGGTATTCATTAAAACTCTTAAGTTTTAGCTAAGGTAAGCACTAATTTCATTTTACTCTAATTTTGGTTTAGCGAATAATTAGTTATATTTTTTTTTTGTTTTTTGAAGTTTATTATGAATTAAATTTTGTTAAAAAATAGTTTCTAAACAAGATAACAGAAATTTATTATTTTTCATCAGGGCTACTGGTACATTGGTACTGGTACTACAGGCATTTTCCAGTAACCGTCATAGTGACGGTTACTGGGGTAACGAATTGTATTTCTGGATTACATTCACAACAATTCGATAAGGCTACTGACCAATACTCATCGTCATTATTTTCTGTAACAATTAAATTTTAGTAGTCCTTATAAATTAATGTCGGATACTGGAACCCTAAAGTAACGGTTTTTGGTCCCGTCTTTTTTGTACGTAAATTTCAATATAAAAATAATACAGTAATGAAGATAAATGCTTTTAATATGCTTTTCTTTAGAAAAGTAGTAGTCAAACAATTCCGTGTATCACAGATAATTGTCAGATCACATTGTCAGATAAATTAACAGGAAAGTACCTCATATTATGCAAAAAGTGCCTCCATATTTTATTATTTTAACCAACAAAGATGAGAACATAGTAAAGTGGAAGATACATTTGGATGAAACTGGGATCCTTAACTGCCAAACAGTAGCCAACTGCCAATCCAAAACTTGAAAAAATCAATTTACTCATGATTGACCTGGACGAAAATAGTTCTTGTTTATTTGCAATAGACATCCGGAGTTATCTAAGCGATTATCTCAAAACTTAACAATATCAAGGGCTTCGGTAACCGAGTAAAATATCAAAAACTGGCTTAAAAAAATTGAAGAATATTTAAAAAAGAAGAATTTATAGAAAATTTGGAAGATACGGAGCGTCTGATGGAATCAAGATGGATCAGTATCTTTTTCAGTCCGATTGATAACTATGTAATTGTATAGAAAGCACAAAAATCAGTATATAATGTCATTAATTTCAATGAAAAAGAATTTATAAAAACAGCATTTATGGATATTATGGATAATGCTTCAGAAGAATTAGCATCACGGATGATTGTACTAAAGCTAAAGACAATTCTAAAGAATTAAACAGTTCACTGTCAATCTGCAGGAATTGCAGAAACAAATGGGTAGTTCTTCAAACGATGGAAGAAAATGGACTTAATTCCGGCCACACATTTTTTTCATGCAGGAGCTTTGGAAAGTAGTTTTATTTCAAGTTGATGACATTTTTTACACTATTTGAAAGTAACCAGTCAAAAAATTAAAAATTATAAATTTTATGGCCATTATAAAAAAGAGACATCCAGTAAAGTGAAAAAATGAGTAAAAAACTAAAATTAACACAAGAGAATTTCTTATATTCATTTTTATTATTAAGCACAATTTATTAAACTATTAAACAATTTATTAATTTTTATTATTAAACAATTTTTATTATTTTTATTATTAAATTTTTAATTATTAAACAATTTATTATTTATTTGATATATATTATATATTATATTAGTAGTATATATATTAGTGGTTATATAGTGTAGTAGTGATGAGCAAAATTAGTCTTGGTCTTGCAGTCTTGTCTTGGTCTTGCATTTTTTGCAAAAATCCATATAATCTATGTTATCTTAATAAAGTTAATTCCGTTTTTTTACCACAAAAAACAAACAGCTAATCCGAATTTGCTGAAAACTTTATCCGGTCTTCATTTTTTGATTACGCATCTAGTGAAATTAGTCCGGTGTTGATATCATCATTTGTTCTCGAGATATGCGAGACGAAAAAAAATTCACGAACGAACTAACGAACGCACACACAGACATCACGCTAAAAACGGTGGATTCGGATTCTAGTGACCTTGAAACGTGGAGATATGTCAAAATTAGCGATTCGTAAAATCGGACTCATTACAATAACTTCCTATGGGAAGTTAAAAATTCGACTTAAAAGGTAGATGCTATTGTTTTTGAACGTATTATTAGCCCTAGTAAAATTACACAGCAGGCATTCAAATTATGATCTATCTTGATCTAAACATCTATGATCGTCATGAAACCTTTCAGCAGACATAAGATTCTTGTTCATTTACAAACACGGTGCTTTTCCTGATAGTAGGCACACCCCTTATATTGTTTTGTTCATTTTCTACGAATATATCATCCTTTTCAAAGATTTTGAACTGGATTTTGTTGACAGTATATCAATAAAAATTGAGTTGTTAATTATTATTACAGGAGAGGTTTGTATTTTTTCGAATAAATTTGTATTTATATATAATGAAAATTTGTTGTCTAGCAATTTAACGGGAGCCGTCAACTAACAAAAATACGACAGCGTAGCTGGAATATTTTTGCCAACTATACGCAGTTACTTCACTTACTTTACTACAAATTTGGTAAAAAAAATTTGTTGCATTTTACCGTGTTTACCTATAATAAAATGACTAATGAAAAGCTTCCTATCATTTTCTAGGATTTTTAGGAGAAGATTTTATATTCTCAAATTTATAATAAGTACAATTAAATGCTGACTATCATTTATGTGTACATTACTGTAGGTACTTGAAATGTCTTTTTCATATCAAAAGCTATTATGCTATTAGTATAAAATTTTTTACTCCTAACAAAAATAATTATAAATATCTAACAATTAGCATAATATGTAAAGCATTTGCTTATATTTGTTTAATTTATAACCAAAGATATATTTTCAGATGAAACTCATTAAAAAAATTTAAATGGCAATTTTATCACTTTGTGTTAAAAACTATTTTCAAATTTGATTATAGAAGCCATTATGGGCCCAGGTCAAGATTAATTATTTAATTAACATTAAAATTTATCTAAAAGTAATGTTTAATTATATCACAACTTGTTCAATTTTTTGTTCTAATTTAACAAACAGAAGCAAATGGAGATTGCTTTGATATTTTTTAATAACTATTTGTTAAATATCATTTTTTATCAATGAAAATATTAAATAGTACAAAAATAGCTGGAGTTAAAAGTGTAGTTAGAAATTATCACAGTTTTATTTATGGTTTACTATTTAGCTTTTAGATTTATAATGTAACTAAACTGGAGTATCATTAATTTTCAAGACTTTTGAATATTTATTTTATAATTTCTCAGAAAAGAAAACATTTTTTTTGTCTCAGTATTTTACTGTCATTTTAGAAGAAACATTCTTAGTTAATTTAAAAAGTTATTCCAACAAATTATAATTTAGGAATGCGTATTGAAATTCTATTTTTAACAATAGTTGAAACAATCTATTCTATCCAATGCAGTTTTTGTAAAATTTACTTAGCAGTGACGTACTATGTGCGATTATATAAACATCTAACTAGGATTGGATTTAAACTAGCGTGTTAGACAAAATTTCTGTTCAGTGTAATTTTGAAGATTAGCATTTTTTAATGTTTTATTATTTACGCCAATAGTATGATTTGATTTTCCGCGCCGTGGAGCGAGTTCAAATCAAACGCCCTCTTCCGAAAGCTCCACAAGCAAAACAAAAACCTAGGTTCCTAATCAGTTCAAAAAACCACTCTTGTCTCAAAAAATATAGTCAACAATTCATTACAATCCCATGATCATATTTTACAAGGTGCTATGCAAATGCAATTGCTGATTTTACAAATGTACTAGGTATTTCTAGACTTAATTTTTTTTTAAATGTACTTTTTGAGAAATACAAACTTAAAAAAATTAATATAGCCTTGGATTTGATAACAAATTTTACTTGCTTTGTCATATTTTGTAGTATAATTATCACAATAATGACCTTGGAAAACGTTGTAAATTGACACTTTCGCTGGCTCTGTACCACAATTAGTAGAGCTTCTGGAGTCATTTAAAAATTTGATGAATAACCGTTACTAGGGATTTTTTAAAATTTTTACTTTTTCAAACGGGTTGACATGTTGCAATAAGATTTGGTATTTTCACTAAATAATACTTTACCGTCTTTCGTCAAAATTCCAAAAGGTTTCGTAAGGTTCGTAGACTGTGTTGAACTGATATCGTCCGATCCTGTATGCAAAAAAGCAATTAACTGTTTCACTTTTTTTGCATTCTAATTATTCTGTGAATAAATACCTACTTATAAACTAAAATCTTTGCCCAGTTTTTATTAATAATTCAGCTTCATCAATTTTTACGCGCGTTACAATAGACACGCCGTACATTCACAAATGTTAAATATGAGTGTTATTTAATGGTTGCAATGATTAGTAAAGTGAAATGAGCGGTTGAGTTAAGTGCATACACATTATTATTAAATATGTACGTATGTATGTATATCTGTGTACATAATATTATGTACGTATGCAAGCACATACACATATATAATGAAACACTCTGACAATACACACACATATGATATAATTAGGTGATACACCTGGCCTGGCTCGGCTGGTCCGTTGCGTTGCCGTTGTAAAGAATGTCAGGCAGCTGTGAACGCCGTCACCATAATAAAATACCATTAAAGAAATGAATACGATCGTATAACTACAAGTTGTTTGATTATAATATAATAATATTACACCTGTGCACCATAGCTTAGCTTTGCGTATCGCCGTTCTGCGCGATGGTGATCATCGTCAAGGGTACCTGCAGATTGTCTATACACATCCACGTAAAGCTACCGTTGTATTCTGTTACGTATTTATCGTCCAAATTGACCCTCTTACACTCGTTTTCATCATTAAAATCATCCCTTTTTAATTATAGTAGCATACCTAGCTAGGTAGGTACATCTATTTTAGGTAAATAATTACACTTTAGAAAATGGGTTTTTTACTTTTTTCCGTTCATTTATTATTATTATTATTTTTTTTTTTATTTTATTTTCAATTTGAAACAAAAAATACGATTTATCAGGGATTGTGAATCAGAGAATAATATGGTATTTCCTTGTGAAATATCTACAGGTGCTTGATGTTTTAATACGTGGCGTTCTTGTGTATCAGATACCAACTGGTTTTTTTTTACTTATTAAATATAAATTACTAGCTTTTTCAGTTGTTAACCGCAAAGTGATTTTCGAATTTTAAATTTATAATAATAATTTAAATTACCAAAATTTGTTTAGATCGTTTCAACAATCATACCTTTAGATACCAGCTGTGGATTGCAACGATCATGGAGGTCCAACAAAAACAAGACGGGTCTTATAAATGACAAATTAGGTGCATTCCATACTATAGTGTCGCTCTCAATACGCCCTCAGTTCGATAAAATGTTCTTACAGATGAAACAATGAGTGTATTCACACCGTCGCTACGATCCAAAAATGGCTCCAGTCGCGGTCCAATCCCTCCCCAGCACCGATACCACGCATTTTTCTGATTCCACTCCACTACGTTAACACTTAGTTATAATACTTTTGAGGTACGAAAAGATTTGATAGATTTGAGCGTTACTTTATGGTATTCCATTTTAAAATAAAAAGACAATTTTTTTTTTTACTTTACTAATACCACTTTATTTAAAGTTTTAATTGTCTGTGGCATGTTTCGGCCCGTATGGCCATTGATGAACTGTTCGTCAATGGCCATACGGGTCGAAACATGTGACAGACAATTAAAACTTTAAATAAAGTGGTATTAGTAGAGTAAAAAAAATTGTCTTATACGAAAAGATTTTTTATCGAACTGAGAGCGTATCGAGAGCGGTAGAATAAAAGAATTCGAATTTTAATTGTTGAAATTAAATTATAAAATTTCATTGAATATATTATAATATAATTGAAATATATTTCATTGAAAATATAATTCCTTTAGAATAAATATATCTAATCTTATTTTGCCAGCCTCCTGATTACATTTTTCATAAAACAAAATAACAAGACATTAATTTTCGCGCTGCGTTGTCGCAATACATCATTTTTGATGTAGAGGATGGAGAAAGAATAGTACCTAACCGACACTTTTATGTGAACACAACAATATTTTACCGGGAAGGGATTGGATCGAGAGCGTATCAATAACGGCACTATTGTAGATCGGGACTTGAGGGTGTAGAACGAGCGATCGATTTATGATAGATAAGTAGGTATTGTAGACTGTAGCGTGACAAGTTACAAATTTGAATCACACTATATTACTTTTCGATGTTAATTATTTAAAATTATATAAATTATAGTTAACATTTTTTGGCTCTTAGCTCCACTTAATAATATCTAACAATAATGTAATGCTGATAAGACTTGGACGGACACACTCGGAAAACTTGCCATATTACCCTATAAAGCACGTATACTACCACTTCTAGTAGAAAATGATGTTCACAGTTTCCATCATCATCGGATGTACAGAACTCTTCTATATATTCCAATATTTAACCATTTATAAGATTATTCATGGTATGTACAGTAGCCACTATGAAACTGTGCACTACCAAAGTGTTACAACCAATATTACTTTCACCACTCTGGTGTGGCAAACACAATCAAACGCTGCATGTAAGTACAGTTTTGTTATTGTTGTAGTACAGGTACATAGCAGTAAAATAGTTATTAGCATCTACATATTTTTTTTTTATTTTTTATCTCACTATGAAACTGTGATTTTAGTCCCGTGCTGTAACACTTTCATAGTGTCTACCTACTGTAGATGTTTTCAACATTTAAAAGAATCTTTTCTTTTATTTTCTTTTGAGATCAAATAATTTTTAACCCTATACAGCTGAACTCTTTTTTGTGCGGTGAATAGAGACCGCATAAAAAAAATCGCAAAAAAAATATATTCAAAAATATCATAAATAGCTATAAAAAGTATAGTACGATCCAGATTGTACAGAAAACTTTTTTGTGCAGTTGGTCGGGACCGCATAAAAAAAGTTTCATCGAAAAAACCACTCAAAACGCTCAAAACTTAGAAATTTCCTTAGAAGTTGCTTCTATAAACAAGATAAAGCATTAATTTACACGTAGAAACATTTTATTTCAATTTTATAATATTATAAAAATTTTGAAAAATACATCTGTAACAAAATTAAATGATGCAATAACTTATATTATTATCCAATGTATTGATTAAATGCTTAAAAGCCATTAAAAAGTATTTTAATCAAAGAAAGTTATTACAGTAATTGTTTAAGTTTCTTACTGTCTCGTGATTTTGATTCACATTATGCATTTTAATGACCATTTTTTACAAACCGCATAAAAAAAATCGCACAAAAAAGGACCGCATAAAAAAGAGTTCAGCTGTATATAGCTTTTTTACAGTTAGCGTCTTTACGGTTAGCGTATAGCAACCTATACGAACGAACTACTTAATTGTAAGTTATTCTTTTTTAACTGAAAATTTTTATTATTTTCAAGCTCTATAAAAATAGACTTTTCTACGTTTACAAAATGGTACTTATTAGAAAAAGCGGGGAAAAGGTGGTTTGAACTTCTGGTATGAAATTGATCTTAGCGATCGTTTTATTGTAAACGCAAAACTTTTTACCGAGACCGTTCAAACAAATTTTTAATTGAATTAAATAAATAATAAATTGAATAGATTTGAGCGTTAGATACGTCTACTTTACGATATCCCGTATTTACTATTAGATACTAAATAAAAGACTTTACTTTGCAAAAATACTACTTTTATTTCATAAATTTTGAGACTTGTTTTGTAATGCAACTTATTTGATAATGATCATACTGATAGAAACACATAACTCCGTCACAAAATTTATGAAATAAAAGTGGTATTTTTTGTAAAGAAAAGTGTGTTATTTATGAATGAATCCTATTTTATTTATTATTATCATTGCGAAAAATGGCTACTAAAAACACAAAATAAATTTGGCAATGAAGGAGCTCAATAGGACCCAACAAAATTTTGTAAGTTCTAAAAAAGCCCCGTAGCTACAAATTTTAAATATAGATAGTAGTATGCCTAGGCTGTTTTATAGACAGTTAAAAAAGGTTTGAAAATTTGGAAATTAAAAAAAAAAATTAATAAAATTGAGTAAATTAGTAGGTACCTAATTAAGGTGTTCAGAAACCATTTCTTGTTTCCTTTAAATTGTAGTTAAGTATTTATTTGTGAAGATTTTAAATTACCTAATTTTTTATTACCAAAATGAAATAATATCAAAAAAAAAAAAAAAAAATACAAACATAATTATACTCTAATATGCGAATTTATAACATTGTACCTAAAAATGTTCCAAATCTGAATACAACTTATGGTCAAGTTTTGTGCTTAAAATTAGAACTTTTTTTTAAATTATTATACACGGTTCAACTTGTTGTACAACTTGGTTGAGTTGTACAACATGTTGAATCGTGTGTGGGGCAGTTGGTTAACTATTTTGATGGTTGCATAATCGGTTGAAGTAAAATCAAAATATTTTGATTTTACGTGGGCGAAGCAAATGGTCTATGAACATGTACTGTGTGTGGGGTAGTTGAACAACAAAACCAGTACCTACATATATGGTGTAAAGGGTGTAAATCAACATAATATTTACAGGGGTAACAATTGGAAAGTTTAAATATTTGATTTTGTTTGTTATTTCCAATAACTTTCGGTGATACCGCACTTGAAAATTTGAAATCTTCAAAAGAATTTCCCGTTGCAAGAAACCTTAATGTACTTCCCAAGCGTGTTTTTGCAGAAATTGCATCACGCATAAACGTATCTTCCTTGTTTATTAAAGGTGTTATTTTTACTAAAATATCATTAATAATTTCTTCGTTTATTCGCATATAATTTTTATAATCGGTTCACATTCACTAATTTTTGTAATAGTTTTTCATTAGAAAATTTTTTTCCCAACCACTCTTTGCTCCATTTTCTTTTTTTTTCATTTACTCAGGCTTTCTTCACTACTTTCTGCAATTACTGCTAAGGCAAGAATTTTATCCTTAATTTTAACGAAGTTCTCTTTTTCAAAAATTGTGAATAACTGAAGTTGGACAAGTTGAATGAATAGTTTAATAGTGTATGGCAAACAATTCAACTTGTAGTACAACTAGGTAGTACAACAAGTTGAACCGTGTACGGGCCGCATTAGATGACACTCTGTCATGTAATTTTTATAGATATAACTTTCTTATAATAGATACATGACTACCTCCAATCCTCAATTATTAATTTTTACAGTACTTATACCTGAAAATCAAACTAAAATTAACTGCCCCATTCTTGTTTGGTTCAAAGCCAGTGCGTTTAATCATAAAATAAAACTGCAGGAAGACAAACATTTTATGATGATTTTTAAACAGGTAAATTAAAAACATACTTAATAGCTTTTTCTTTCAAGTATAGTTACTCATTAGAAACGAAAAACATACCAATATTAAAAACTTTTTAAATGTTTATAGTGATGTACATAATATTTAATAAAAAGCAACACAAACCTTTTAATATCAATGACGAAAGATCACCAGCGGCTGTTGAATTTTTATTGGATACTGTTGTGGAAGCCATAATTTTATTTAATATAATCCAAAAATTCGAAATATATACACACACTCTATATTATTAAAACATGATAAGAATAAGGTACATAAATTCACACGTGTTTCCAGATCAGTGATCAATAATATATGTAAGAAAATAAACTTCCAGTAAACAATTCAAAAATAAATTTCATTCAATATTACACAATCAACGCAGCGCGTATGTCAAGATAATACAAACAAACTTTGGTTCAATTAAAAAACATTTAATAATCACATTAAAAAACAATTTCAATAAATTTATTGCACATAATTCATTTAAAACATAGTATCACATCAATTCATCAATTAAAATCAAATAAATAAAATCAATTTCACATAAATATTGAAATGTTTCGAATAAAAAAATAACATTGTTGTTTGTTAAAACACTTTTAAAATTTGTTCGAAATTTTAAACATTTGAAAATTTATAGAAAAGAACGTGCAAACCACGTTACGTTGCGAACGTGCAAACAATGTAGCGTAGCGTCAACAAAAGCACAACGAGCAGCTCGAGTTGATCCACAATCATCAACATCAAACACATGAATGCAAGTGCAAGAAAGTTTTACACAACACAATACTGGCCAATAAACATTTGTATCATACATACTTTTGAATAAACACGTACAACAACATTACAGGAACAATATACCGAAGTGAAATAGAGATAGATCGTCAATTACATTAGATTGGTTGTGTGTTGGCTGTCAGTGACTCACCACAAGTTAGAGAAAATTACATACACAAATGTAGTCAAGTCAGGAGAAGAGATCTATACAATTGTGTGTGTAAACAAGGCAATATTATATTTTAGACGGGAGTGGGGGCTATAGCAGGCGCCGGGCGCTTTTGTTTCTTCCATCTCTATCTCATTCCAACGTCAATAACAATATGTATGTATGTATACATACACGCATCACTAACATGTTGTGATAATGTTGACTCCTTCACACTTGAACACGATATTTTGTTTGATTGTGGACAAACGGATTTACGTGCAACATACGATTATCCATATATGTATGTATACAATATTGTCCTATTCACTCATTCATATGAATATTATATTTGGTTTCTTTGTTTAACATACGGATGGATTTGTTATTTACATATTCTCTATATGTGTCTGAATTTATTAGAATATAAAACATTTTAGAAACTGTTGGTTTGGGTTTTCATTTCAATTATTTTTGTATATTTTAATATCTCTCTAACCCTTCACTGTCTAAATAGAATAAAAATTTCTATTCACAAATATAAGAACTAGTCCTACATAAAACTTATACATACTTGCCGAACAATTTGGTTGAGTGTACCTAGTCTGCAAAAATTAGATTTTTTACTAGCGTGTATTCACCTCCCGGTTTTCCCGGATTTAGAACCAGTGCCCGACAGATTCTTGATTCAGGAGTTATTTGTCCCGGTTTTTTAAGTGAAAACGTCTATAGCGAAGGTAATTCTACGTCAAAGTATGCTGAAATCTGTAATGCGAGAGCTTAGTGGAATCTATAATGTGAGAGTGTAATGAAATCTGTAACGTAAGAATATAATGAAGACGGTAATGCTCTGGCTGTAATGAAATTTGCAAATGATTGTAAGGTGAAACAAACCTAGCTAGTAGCTAGTGATTAGTTGATCATTGCCAAGTGATTAAATTATATATTGTTCAAATTATCTAATTTGTCCACAACATTCAGATGTCTTATTTTTAGCCGACTTCGAAAACGAAGAGGTTCTCAATTCAACCCGTATGTTTCTTTTTTTTTATGTATGTACACCGATTTTTCCCACATTTCTGGCCCAATTTGCGCCATTCTTTTTTTAGTTAGTAGGTAAAGTTCTCCAGGTAGTCCCATAAAAATTTTGTTGACATTGGTTGAGTAACTTTTTAACCATCTTCAATAATATGAGCAATATGAATAATTATGGGAAATTTATAATTTTTATATGCAAAATTATTTACTTTAATATCTATATAGTGACATATTTTTAGTCGAATTTTTCCTTGAAAAAAGTGGACTTATACAGCCTACGGCGAGAAGCGAGAGTAGGGACGCTATATTGTATATATACATATTAGGGATGTTACGGATATGAAATTTCGGATACGGATACGGATACGGATATTCAAAAACATGTTTTTCGGTTTCCGTTTCGGTTACGGATATGTAATAATATCGGATAGTTTCGGATACGGTTACGCTTATGGCTAATTGTTTTCAATGATAATTTTTTTTAGAAGAAAGGGGAAAATTTTACCCCAAAAAGTGAACGCCAAACACAAGCCAATGGAAATCTATGAAGAGAAATACATGGAGTAAAAAGTTGCTTCGATTTGACCTCAGTTTTCCAACGACAGTTGTCTGTTATTATTCGAAACAAATCCGAAACTTTTATTTTCGAATAAGGTTTGGGTTTCGGATATGTAATTATTACAGATATCCGGGAGTTTCAGTTACGGTTACGGATATTCATAACATCCCTAATACATACATACTATATATATATATATATATATATATATATATATATATATATATATATATATATATATATATATATATATACATATTTAAATTCCCGCTACCTTTTAATATGTGTAGGGCCCCCCATGGAAGTTAAGAGCTGAAATTTGGTAAGTGGGGCTCATTCCGATGCACAACAATACTATCAAAGTGGGGTCAAATTTTGGATGCGACCTAACTTTTAAGGGGGGTGGGGGGCGGTAAAACAATAAAACTTTTTCAAACGGATTGGAAATGATGTTTCGGTCAATTATCTACAACATATCCAAAATTCAGCTTCCTAGGATGATTTGGAGGGAGTAGAGGGGAAAAAAAGAATCTTGGCTGAATCTAACACGCCCACAGCCCCCCAGAAATAACGCAGAGGGTTGAAATTTGGTGTGTTGATAAAATTCCTACCTAGGTTGTGCTTTTTGGAGGTTTTAATATTTTACCCCCCCCCTCATTTTTAAGCTACAATTTCATGCTTTTTTGACGTTTTCGAAGTTTGTACCACTCACACAGGTCACCCAAATAACCCTATAGGCAGTGGCGGTGATAACCAGCCCCGGCGGCCTACGGGGGCCCCCGGCCGGCAGTGGTAAACTTATTAATTCCTATGATTTTTTTAAACATTCAAATGGTTTTTGAATAGAGAAGACGTAAATAAAACAAATGATTTGTCATTTGTTTCAATAATAATTGTTTCTAATTTTTGACTAACTGTTCTGCTCTGCGGTAGGCAAGGAAAACTATCGATAGCACTGTCGAAACTATCGATGAATTTTTACGGTCGAGGAATTATCGACAGTACTATCGATATTTTATCGATAGTTTACTATAAACCATCTGCTACTATCGGTGGCGCAGATTATCGATAGTTTTCCTTCTCTATACTCTGCGGTGCGTTGTGAGCGAGTGACCTTGACAGACAGCTTTTATCTGTGCGTGTGTATGTTGCCACTTGCCAGCCAGTCTTTAGTACAACAATAAACAGAGTCTCGTTATCGCACTCATCACTCTGCAGGGCCCGCTCCAGGGGGGGCAACCCGGGAATTTGGCCGCGGTGGCAAATTTTAAGGGCCGTATTTCTGTAAAAAGAGGACGGCATTTTTACAACTGACGAACAAAAAAAAGAAAGGTCACCGGTTTCACACCGGGGTGGAGGGGGCCCCCAAAACGATTCTTGCGGGAGGGCCTCTCATTGCTTACCGCCGCCACTGCCTAGAGGGCTGATATCTTGTATTCGGATTGAGTTAATATCAGGGGGGTGCCTTTTGGGGATCTCAGCTTTTAACCCTTGCCCCCACCATTTTTATACCAAAAAGGACGTATGATTTTTCTTGTTTTTTAACAGTTTCGTCCGGGTCAAAATCTTCCCAAATAAACCTAGATGGCTGAAATTTTGTGTACAGGTTAAGCTAATTGCCAGCCACTGCTTTTTGGAGGTTTCAACTTTTAACCCTTACCGCCACGATTTTTACGCCAATATTTCCTAGATTTTTTTGCTTTTTTTCTAACACGTCTAGAGATTCTCTAAGCAAACTTAGAGGGCTGAAATTTTGTACGTGTATTCAGTTAGTATCCAGCTAGTGCCTTTTAGGGATTCCACATTACTTTTCCCCCCACTTCTCCCATTTTGACATCGGAATTCAATGGTATTGATAATGTGCTTTAAATGCATTATTTTTATTCTAAATACAAGTAGGCGAATAGTAATTTTAAAAAATTTAAATAAAGTGAACTTAGTTTTATAACAAATGAAATACACAAATATTAAGTAATTTAAAAATGGTATTAAAGCCACTGTTTATTTTTAAGGTACGCATTTTGGATTTTTATTATTTATAAAATAGAAATTTTGGATTTCTTTAGAAAGGAAAAATATCTTCATAAAGGCCTTCCAGTTTACTATTTAAGTTCCTTTTTTAATATTTAAAAATAAAACACAAAGGCAACTGGTGGGTAAGCATGGGTAGGAATGACCTCGTACGAATTGTGTTGGCTTTTTTCCTGCTAACTGCTATCGGTACAAAATTGAAATTTACTGAGATTCAGCCCTTAAAAACTTAAAACCATTTTTTAGAGCCCCAATCGGACACTCATCATCAGTTTTGAAACCACCAAAATGATACAAATCGCTTGTAGACTTTCAATTACATTTCGCTTGTAGACGTTCAAGACCGAAGATGAAAGGAAAAATTCGACTTCCGTGATGGGGCCCCGCTGCTTACGGCGTTTTTTAAATTTATGTTGATCCAATTATCCTAAAAATAATTTTCTGTAAGTAGGTACCTAGTTTAAGAAATTCTTTGACGACTTGAAAAATCGGTGGATTTTCCTTGATTTCTTATTTTCCTAGTAATTATTACTTTAAACATTATTAATGTTCTAAATTTCAAAGCAAAGTCAGTGAGTGCCCAAAATTATGATTTTTGGACACTGGTATTTTGGAAACTATTCCACCTAAACGTATGAAATTTGAAATTTAATAAAAAAAATTTAAGAACCAAATAAAAAATTGTAATGGGGTGTTCTTGTAAGCATTGTCACTAAAAGGTATGAAATAAAAGCTCTTTCAAAAAACCGACTTCAAAAAGTACAAAATAATTAATAGCACGAATTTTAAAGTCAGGCGGGGAGTAGTATAAAAAAAAATGTAGATCTTGAAAAATTCATGAATTTTTCAAGCACATCCAATGGCAATTTTACATATGACGCACGGCTTACTTCAAAATTCGTGCTATTAATGATTTTTTACTTTTTGAAATCGGTGTTTTAAAAGAGCTATTATGTACTACATATTTACACTTAACTAAATTTAACCCGGTGCATATAGTAAAAGTGCAGCAGCATGTCCCTGTCGAGAAATCGGATTTTTAATGATTTTTTTTCTTTAATTAATAATAATAAAAATAAATATGTATTTTACATACAAAGGACATTCTTATAATTATAATAATTAGGAATTATTAAATTTAACAACAGTGAATTGTTTATTAATTTAATTATTAAATTAATAAATAATTCACTGTTGGAAGATTTAATTTATGAAATTTCATTTTAAATATTGAAATAATACCTGTTTAAAGTTATACGGCCTCAAGTCTTACGGCCATCTTCAGAGTAAACTGATAAACTAATAAATTTTCTGAGACTTATAATAAAGAAAAATGTGTTGGGGGGTTAATGTTAGTAAAATGGAGTAAATTCCGAAAACTTTTTTATTTTAATAACTGTAGATACAATAAATACTTGGTTCCAAACATACTTATCTGAAATTGGCGTTGCAAGAAATTAAGCGATCGATTCTTTGGGATATAGAAATTATTATATAAGGAAATTATTTTTATCTTATATCATATTATGGGAAATCTGATAATTTTATTTATAAATAATAAAAGGTGGCTAAATCATTGAAAAAATTAGAAAAAGAATGCAGTCAAATAATGTGGTATACCGGGAACTAATTATTAGGTAAACAACTAAAAAGAATTCGACTTCATGAATAAAAGTCCCTCCACAATTTTTCTTGGTGAAAGGAAGAGAATTTAGTAAATTAGATAATACATTAGAGTTAAACCGACTTCTCTATTTATATAAATTAATTATTAGACATTGTCCAACTACTAATTTAAAACTTGAAACAAGAGAACCTTTTTTTAATAAAAAAAAATTGTTTTCTTAATTACAATTAGATGCGCAATATTTCCAGACATAATATGCACTGTATGTAGTCAAGTATTATCAATTATTGTGATTTCAATATATGCTAATCATAATTGTAAATTAATTGTGAGGTAAGGCAATGTACAATGATGGTGTATTTTCTCGAATTAGGATCAAACTCACGGCCTACCAGATGGGAATCTGAGCTACGAACTATTATAGTCAGCCAAGATCACAAATATTTTAATTAATAGATTAGTCATTTCAAATTAATCGGTTTCTTAATATTGACGGATACTGGATGTTTACTCCATCAGGTATTGGAGCACTAATAACTTTTGACTGACAGGTACTAGTACACAATTTTTTTTTTTTTATTATTATTATAAAAATATTCAAATCAGTATAAATAAATTCAAATATTCCTAAAAGATCATAAAATTACTTTTTATTTTGACTTTTTTGCTTGTTATTTCGCGTAATTAGAAATGTAAAACTCTAAGGTCTAAAGTACGACCAGAGCCGTAACTAGGCTGAGGCAGCCGGGGCATTGCTCCGGGGTCCCTAGCCAAAGGCCCCCCCCAAGAGAATACAAGAAATTCCAAATTTCTAATTTTCTTGGCAAATTTTAAGGGCGGTATTTATTTCAGTAAGGAAACAGAGCAAATGACTGATAAGCAAAAAGAAGGTTGCCGCTTTTTTTGCCGGAGAGCGTAATTTTAAGGGCGGTATTTTTGTAAAATTAGGGCGGCAGACGACTGACCAGCAATAAAAAAAGTTTTTTGCGCGGGACGGCGTAGGGGCCCCGAATGTACTTTCTGCCCCTGGGTCCCTGAAGACCTAGTTACGGCCCTGAGTACGGCTCATGGTACTGGTACCTTTACCTCATTTTAGTCTGGAAAACAAAATTATTTAAATTGTATTTAACACATTCTTTATACTTTATAATGTAGGTTGTGTAGCTACGTTCCGTACTAAAATTTGACGCTATGGTAATGTTAACGATTTTTATTTTTAAGAAAAACAAATAAGGTATTGGGGTCTGTCCTATGGGTGGAGTTTCAAAAAAATGGCTGACAAAAAAGTGCATTAACATTAGTTTTATATATAGTAGTTAGTGCTATATTAAGAAAAAATGGTAAATGTTAGAACTTTTTGTATTTGGGTTGACACAAGTCCGAAGCAAAGGAATTTTGTTGAAAGAGAGAAAATTTTACATCTGTAAAACAGTTAAAATGTGGTTAAAATATGAAAAAATGCCCGAATGAGTTAACGAATATTACAATTTACAGTATACAAACGTCAAATTTAAATAGCAAACGTCATAAAATAACTGGAAAACTGTAAATGAATGGAAAAATTAAATCAGTTGTATGTATTTTCAGATTTAGAAAATTCAGCTCATAAATGACATTTGAAAAAATGCACTTTAAGAATAATCTGATTTTTCAACACCAGATGTCATACCTCAATTCGACAGATCCCATAGAATCAGCATTTAAGTAGGTTTTAACGTTTACAAAAGTGAAACGGTAAATTCAATGTTAAAAAAATTAAAAATAATTTTCTAAAGATGAGCAACTAAGGCATTAATCTGAGTATTGAAATTTTAATCCAAAATTTGAATGATGAATTCGATTTCATGTAAGAATACCTACCTATAATAAAAATCTGGTTATGGCGTAATTTGTTCGGCTCCAGTTCTTCATGCGCGATCGCTGTCCAGTCAATTGACAAATTTAAAAGATCCGTCCTTTTTAGTTTGGTATGATCCAGAGATTTAGTACAGTGGTTTACTGGTTTGTAAAGTGTGTTTCGCGAGCAATTGTTAAGGGTTTTCTTTTTGCTTGTAAAGGGTACTTTTAGGAAATTATTTGAGGACTTGTGTCTCAAGGTCTCGGGGTTTAGAAGATGAGGTCGTTTTTGTTGCTCGTTAATAGGGGAAAAATTAAAGTGGAAAGATAAGGGGTTTTTTTTTGTTAGTCGTCAGCCGTCATGTGAAAATTAATTATTTCACAACTTGTTAACCATTATCACTATAATAAGGTAAATTCTCAGTGATCACTTACTTTTTGTGCTTTTATACCTAATTATTTGCTAATCTTGGCCTCGACGTGAATCTCGCGATTTCAAGAATAATCATCCTCATTCCGAAAAACACTAAAAATCAGTCGTGATCCCGAAATTTCGGACTGGCTGTATACCCTGTAAGTAAATTGGGGGTCTATGGAATGCTCAGATTTTTTTAAGATATTGACCCATAGTTGAATTATTCGGATTGAATTCAAACACAAGTTCGACTAAAAAATTAAAAAAATTCTTATTGTTGGTAGATAGGTATACTAGGTACATATATTTTATAATAAACTTTGACAAAATATTTGCTCTTGTATCGTCTGTAGCCCTAGTAAATTAGAATGTGGCAAACGGGACAGGTTCATTTCTGTTTTCCTCATTTTTGATTAGTAGTTGTTATCGATTTATGACGTATACGATTGGTCGTTCTGCTTTAACTGATTGTGAGATTATGGTCATATGTGTAAAGTCAAATTTACATTAAATGAAAATGACCTTAAGAATGTAGTAAATACCTTAAGAATGTAAAAATAAAATTTTGTTGCATATAAAATTTATTATAATTCCGTGTATTTTCCAATATAGGTACTTATTATATAGTATAGATCTTGTAAGAGATAGCTATATTAAGGGCTTGTCTGAAGCATGAATCAGATTATTAAAATAATTGAAGTTAGGTTATTTTTTTGAAGTTTCTAGAAACTTTTTAGAATAGATACCTTGACAGAGCACAAGACAACATAACAACTATTATAACAACATAATTTTAGAAGGTATTTTTATACATTTTTATCTTTAAATAAATAGGGAAAATATGCAAGTGTTCTTGTTAAATGTTGAAATAACTAGAAATTTCTTATGCTATACCTTTATTTCTTGATTTATTTAAAATGCATATATATAAGTAAAACTATCGTATACAAAACGGCAGTTGAAAGGTCAATCAGAAATAAAAAACAAAACCAAAAATGACAGAAGAGTACGGTAAGCCCACCAGGAGGCAACGTATAGGTATATATACCTACATTAATTTCATATGTGCGTCATTATGGGCAAATACAACCCTTGTTGAAAAGTCTCAAACAGTCAAGTGGATGACGATAATGATTCTCTATTGTCCGGTTAGTGGAAGATTCGACCCTTAAACTATCTATCATCTATTGTATGTGTATGTATATTGTATGTGTGTGTGTGTGTGTGTGTGTGTGTGTATATATGTATGTATGTATGTTTCACCTGTGTGCACGAACGGATCGACGCAGGATTCTATTGAAATAATCACACGATAGTATCGCACAGGTGTACAGTATTATTCTTTTTTTTTAAACAGGTTCATACTCGCAATCAGTGGCGTATCATTTTTCTTCCATATACATAATTAAACGTAGGGTACAAGCGAAAATAATTGTTTACATCCAGTAACGGACGTTGAACGATTCTGATATGAGAAAGAATATTAATCTTTTTTACAGAAGTTAATAAATTAATAAATACCCCTGTCGCAGCATCCTGCCTAACATAGCGAATTTCAGTTTATAAAAACTAGTTTTTCTCCTCTTTTAAATGTTGTAAAATTATTTCGCAAAAATTGTTGATTAAGTGGAAATTTTGGCAAAAAACTAATTTTTTGCAAGAACAAAAAACATGTTCCTCGCATCCGACGTGTCTGGCTAATGAACTTGTCCAACGCTTTGGCATTTCTAACATTTTCACCAAATTTCGTAAACCTAGGACATTTCGTTCCAGGGTTATCGTGCGGACACATATACATATATACAGCTACTCACGAAAGTCTACGTACATTCAGGTAAAACATTAGTTGTCGAATAAAAAATTTATTGCGATATATTTTACAAACTTGAATCAATTTGGCCACTCATTGAACCATTTATTTAAAAGAAACAAAGCTAAAATATCGATAAATACAAATTTTATAACAAAAAGGTCAATTTTATTAACAACAGAAACACACAAAAATCTAGGTGCAGTTTATATCTTTATTAGTGAATATTAATAACAACTTGATTAATATTTGGAAAGACCACCGTTTGCTTTTATGACGGCTTCTAATCTACGAGACATAGATTTAACTAATTTTTCAGTCTGAGTTTAAAATTGAAAACTATTCTTCAATTTTATCACTTTTCTCAGTAGTTTACGATTATAAATATTTCTTTTTTTCAGTCGCCATTTTAGTCCACCCCATAAATGTTCTATAGGGTTAAAATCTACCCAATCCAATCTGCATTGAGCTGTAGTTCTGCAACACTTTGAAATAAATTAGCTTTAAATATTTCCAAATTTACTAACGATTTACACAGGTGTACGTAGACTTTCGTGAGTAACTGTATATATATATATATATATATATATATATATATATATATATATATATATATATATATATATATATATATATATACTAGCCGTATACCCGATGGGATTTCTCATCGACAATATCTTTTTATTAGGTACTCACTTTCTGCTCACTTTTAATGTTTTTCAAGAGCCTAAATCAATATCCACGTTTCTGACTTCAAAAATGACGAACTTCCCATACGAACTTTTATTTCCAGAAACGTTTACGCAACTGACTTTTATTTATAAATAGAAGCCTAAACGTTAATTTTCATATCTGCTGTGCTAAATTTCGTCTTTCTAAACCCAACATTTAGGCTGTGTGTTGTCTGTCAATCAGTGTTAAAGATTTATTCAATAATATATTATTTATTTTAATAGCCATAGTAACATATTTTTATATACCACTAACTTCAAAAATAACGAATTTACATACAGATTTTCATCCCCTATTAATCCCATTTAGGGGACGAATTTTCAGAAATCCTTTCTTAGTGCTCATCTACGTTACATAGGGAACTCCTATGCAAAATTTCATTTTTCTAAACTCAACGGTTTAGGCTGTGCGTTGTCTGTCAGTCAGTCAGTGTTAGAAATTTATTAAGTAGATATATATATATATATATAGGTATATATATATATATATATATATATATATATATATATATATATATATATATATATATATATACATATATAAATTTTAGTGAACATTATTTTCGGTTTCTAGGGACCTCAAAAGAAATTTCTGCCATAGTCCCGGGCTCCAGTCGCCGCATGACAGTGGCTGTAATAGATGAATTACATTCTGGAAATTCGCTAAAACGTCCGTTCTTTATTCGTTAAGCTACACTTCCATGAGCAAGTATACTTGCTTGTAAATATACTTTTAACTAAAAATTGAACCAACCTTATCATGTAAGCATCATTTGAGTTAAAGCCGGCGGATGATTATTCGGCGCCTTGGGCGAAATGTTTTTTAGCGCCCTCAAACTAGATAAACACTTATTTAGACATAATAACAGTCAAAAGTCATACAATTAACGTGTGAAAGTTTTTCGCAAAGTATATTAACACAATTAAATTAGTACTTTATTTATTTATAATAAATTATTTATATGTTGATAAATGTTTTCAATTTCAAATATTAGATTATATTTATATCTCTGTATAGATTATATATGTATGTACTCTCTTATATTTGTAATCTTTTCAATTACAAATATAAGAGAGTACATACACATATGTAGGTGGTTGAATGTTGTCTGTATCGGTCAAGTTGAAGTAAAAATTAGATTTAAATTCAAAATAAACTCAACCATAAACAAATACAAGAAAAATTCCGCTACCGGGAATCGAACCCGAGCCTCCTGCGCGAAAGCCAGGTATCCTAGCCACTAGACCATACCGGATTGTTATACTTAATTTCGTCCTAATAGAATAGACTATTTCTATTGAAACGTTAATATACGCTTATGATAGTCATAGTTTTTAAATTTATGTTAATTTACATTATACACCATTAGATTTACATTATACACATACACAATTTCAACATACAGTGACATCATTTTAATTCAGTGTTGTAGATGATAAAATATTGGCTACTTATTATATGGAAGTAGTAGTGACCACAGTGCGGTGATAGTACTGACGCTGCTTTAAAATATGGCTAAATTCATCTTGACATTTGAATTATGTTACATGAAATCATATTATAGCGAAAAGGAACTAGTCGAGTGAATGCTCTTACTAAACGTGTTCAGTTAAATGTTCATTATAAGAAGTATAAAGGCACTGGATAGCCAGAAGAACTAGAATAAAGTTTAATCTTTCAGTAAAGAAATTTAACTTTATAAGTATAAAATATTCGTAAAATAAATATGGATACATAATATGTACATATAGGTTTATTTATACTCTTGGTTAACCTCCATAGTACCAGTGGCTGTACAGCGTTCATGGCCCTCAACGTGCTAATATATATAATGAATTTTGTCCATTTATTAAAGTATGTAAATGTTACAAAAATGATGATACAAAATAAATTAGTATATACTGTGAAATTATCTAGAGTTTCACTGACGTCATTAACAAATAAAACAAAATTAGTCTTACAATTTTGTATTACTATAGTTACTCTAATATAAGAATAACAAAAAGGAAAGGAGATGGAAAATTTTGGTACGTCTACTTTTGATTAATTTGTTGCATTTGTTTAATGACGTTAGACCAAGTTTAGTTAATTTCACCTATAGTATATTTTGTTACATAAAATAAGAATTTGGGCACTTTAAGAATATGTTGTGTGACTGAAAAAATTTGATTGGATTTTTACTACATATACTGTTTTAATTCTACTTGTGATAGTCCTTAGATTTGATATTTACAAATTCTATTAATTTCAATTTTAACCGATTACTCAATTTCAAATCCCGCGGTCGGCTATGCTCGTGAAGGTTTTCTACAGTTTTCAGCAATTCAGTAACACTATTTATAACCATCGGGCAATGTGATAAATCAAAAATTTGCTTGGATTGAAAAACCAATAAAAATTTTTGTAGTTACAAAACGAGGCCACTTCAAATCTTTAAAATTAAAATATTTGCACACGCCACTGATCTAGCAAAAACATGTAGGTCTTTAAAAATCATTTCTATTGTAAACATTTTCAGAGAATGTTATTTTTCCAATGATTATTTAATATTTTTCCTAGTGAAATAAAACAAAACAAAAATGGGTAAAAGCGAGAGAAATGGAGGCAATACTTTTGACCAGGTGCTTTAAATAAGGTTTTTTTTATTTCGCTAAAACCTATAATCTTTTAAAACGTATTACTTGAACCAGTTAGGACTATATATTTTATTTATTATATTGTATATTCACTTATATGTATTGGCGTCCATACATGCGTGCTATTATTAAAATATTAAAAAAGCTAATTCTTAAAAAAATATGAATTTTCAGTTTTAATTTTTTTTATACTATAAGGACCAGGTGTTTTGGTTTAAATATCTTTCTTTTGTTTCAATGGTACCCTGGTCCCTATGTTTTAATAATGATGGTACAACACACTAATTAATGATTATTGGGTAGTGATAAAAATTATCACAAAACAGGGGGCACCGAACAGCAAGATGTTTAACAGAATTTATGGTTACAATTTATTGTTTTCGTTACAGGTGATAACATAATTTTTTTGTTTGTAATTATCAGCAAATTGTTTATAACTTTTTTCTTTTTTTTTTTTTGTTACATTAATAATGTGAACATTTTCACCGGATGAACTAACAACACACATAATATGTCTAAAACACCTGTATATTTGGAATTATTCTAAATCTAAAACATAACGGGTTTATAATTTAGCAAAAATTTTTAATTTCTAAATTAATATTCAAGGTTATAGAGAGAAATTTTAATTATAAATTTTATAATAATAATTTTAATTTTATTAATTTTAATTGTTCTGACGACTAACACCTGAAATTCAATGTTTGACAATCGAGGAAATTTTGAGGTATTTTTATTATTGTCTATACATGTTTATTTGTTTCTTTTGCGTGTTCATGCAGAGAAAGTCACGGGCAAAGATAGTATAATATGATAAAAAATATTTTTTAATTTAAAATTCGTAATAATTTAAGCTGGCAGCCGCCGTAATCTCATATGCGTTATGCATACCTATATAATTTTTCTTCCAAATAATTAAACTACACTAATTGTAAGAAAAATTAAACCTAAATAAAAAAGTTAATTAAGCAAACTAAAATGATGGAACAAGATGAAATAGAGAAAAAAATGAATAAAAAAGTAAAGCAGTCGGAGACATACATATTGTACCAAATTAAGCAGAAATGTTTGATGCTTTAGATTGTAGAGATGATATGAACTAGAGATGTGCCAAACTCGTGAATTCACGCGTGACCCGACGGGTCACGCGTGACCCATCGTGATCATGAACAATTTTTTATGATCGTGCGTGAGTGGGCGTGATCGTGACATTTAATTTCTTGCCGTGAATAATTCGTGAGTCACGAAAAGTTAAAGACCATGAATAAAAAAATTTTAAAAATAATTTTTTTTCAATTTTAGGGAATATTAACTAAACCAATTTGATTTTTAACTACAAAAAAAAAAAAACGTTTCTATTATATTAGGTACTTTTTATGAGTACAAGTAGGTAGAAATCCAATAACCCTTTGTACTAACAACAAATTCCAGTTTTTTACCAAGATACTTGGAGTGTATACAAAATGATTTACAATTTAGAAATGTCCAACTGTGTTTATGATGTTGTTCTGATTATTTCTTCCGTTTTTAAATAATTCCTTAAATTCTTAAAATTGGCCTGTCTACATATATTCAGTCTCAGCCAATGGGTATATTTGAAAATATTACAAGGTCAGTTTTACAGCTTTCAATAGTATGATCTATCATTCTATGAAGGAATAATATAAAGAGCATATGGGTTAATTTTAAGGAAATATTATCTTTTTCAACATTTTAAGTTGTTTATTGTCATTATTATTTTTTTTTTTTCAATTTTATTATTTATGTATGTATTTATGGGTACCTACTTAAAAAATATTTTGCCACAATTTTGTTAAAAAACTACATATATTATTTAGTTTGGTTGTGCGAAATATCATATTTATATACAAATACAGTACCTACAATAAGAACAAAAATTAAACAATAAATCACCAGATGAAAAATTTTGAAAATTTTCTCACTTTCCAGAAAAAAATAAATAGCATGTAACTTGCATCAGTATTAATCTCAGTGAACCGTACTAACCGTATTTCTGATTTTATCGTGAGGACATAATTTTTACTGACTGTTAAAACGCTAGTGATTTTTACTTAAAATTCAAACGATTATATTTAAAAGTTTTTATGTTTAATTCGTAAGCGTACGTGAGTCTGAAAGTATTAAATTTTTTTGTTCGTGATCGTGCGTGAGTGTGAAAAGAAATAAATTTTCTCGTTCGTGATTGGGCGTGACTACAAAACCTAATTCGTGACTGTGCGTGATCGTGATTAAAAATGTACTCACGAGCACATCTCTAAATTATGAACACACACATTGTTGCTTCTGTAAAAATATCAACATGGAGAACGAATCGAGAGATTATGAAGAATGGCACTATAGTGAGGAACGGCCCTTAATGTATAGCCTGTTTATATAAGGAAAATTTTCCGAAAAATTTTCTATGGTTTTCTATACTACGATTTATTTTGCACTAACGCATACTGTATAGTGTATACTGTATACTATCGTGTGTACTTTGTTCTTTTCTGTACTGTTTACCATTCATTTCTCGAAACCGTATGTATTACGCTTAATGTTTTTAAAATAAATACATGGTGGGAGCGATGGGAAGAGTGAATAGTGTTCTGGGCCAATAGTTCACGTATTATTAGCGTCTATCGTCATTCTTGAATTAAAGATTATTTTATAAGGTTTAAAGTGTTCATTTTCAGACTTGGTAGGTAGGTACTATTCTCGCTTTCATTTAAATTTACGCATGACTCATTACTTAGGCATTTAAGGAATTCCCGTGCTACTATTTTAAGAAAACGTTTGTCTTAACGTCTTAACTAATAACATAATTTTTATTATGGATAAAATATAGGTACTAAAAGTGTTTCTGATGATGTTATTCTTTTACATTGACCAATTAGAAAACTGAAATTGACAAACGGACTATTTAAAATTTAGAAATCTTACACATACCTATTTAAATTAACAATTAATCATAAAATTTATTGAGTCAATATTTACTTCTTTACATTCAAATATACTAAATATAGTTACTTATAATTAGAGTGACATAATTTTTCCTTGATAAAAAATGAAACATTGACAGAAACAGGGCTGAAATAAAAAGCTTTATTAAAATCAGAATCTTTATTAAAATCAGAGCATTTTTATGTTACTGGCTACGTAGAGGCTTTTTCTACCTTGTACCTCCACGAACAACAAAAAATAAATTGTTGTTTTAATAGCATTTTTTTCTTATCACCACTGAGTTCATTTTAATTTTGAACTATTTTTGGTAATTTATGGTTTTAAAAAACTTTAAACACAAAAGCTTTAAAAATAATGTAAAAATATAAAATTGGTAGTTATAATCAGATTATATGTAATCAGGATTACATGTAATCCCGATTACAAGTAACCAGATTACATGTAATCGCGATTACATTTTATTACGATTACATTTCTTTAATGTAATTGCAGTTACATATAATCCAATTAGTTGTAATCGTGATTACTGGTAATTAAATTATAAACTACTTTTATTAGCTAGTAACCAATAAGTACATAAATATGCATAAGTATTTCTATAATACTATGTAGTAAGGTACTGAAAAACTGCTTTGGATATCAATAGCGTCGACATAGTTTTGAAAGAATAATAAGTAGCTACTAGCATTTACCCGTCGTTACGCCCGCGTGGCAGTAGCAGGGCTGAGGGGGTCTGCGGGTTCCAGCACACACTACGTCGTCAAAAGTATGGGGACGCTTTAACTCAGGAGGCACACTTTTGACACGGCAGTGTACCACATCGTTAAATATAGTACCGCGTCAAAAGTGTGGGCACACCTGGGTTAAGGTGCCCTCATACTTCTGACAACGTAGTGTGTGCTAAAGGCCCTACCTTTAATGAATTTTGATATAAAAATCTAATAGACGTGGTTAATGACGCTAACCACCAACACTGAAAGAGTTAAGGTACGTCGTAGCTTACAAAATCGAACTGTTTGTTTTATTTGTTTAGCTATTTTGACAGTTTTTGTAATCATTCAATTATCCATAAATAAATATTTCTACTCACGACAGAACGAAGAATACGCGTTTGCGGTAAGAGGTGTGTGAAGGTGTGTGTGTGCGCGTGTCTGTTATTATTTATCTCTAAAATCGTTTAGCCAGATTTGGTGAAAATTGGTTCAGCCGTTTCCAAGATAAAATAAAAATAAAAATTTTAGAATCCTATTTTAAATACTGGTAATTTTGCGGGAGTGTTTTCAACCAATTTTGATGAACATTGATCCAGTCGTTTCCAGGATATTTCAGGATTTCCAGGATAAAAGTAAAATAAAATTTTTTAAATTTAACTTTGGAAACTGGTAATTGTGAAATGTTTGTCAACCAGTATTGATGAAAATGGGTCAAACCTTTTCCAGGATAGGTATTCCAGGGTTTCCAGGATAAAAAAATGAAACTCATTTAAATGGTGGTAATTTTGCGGGATTCTTTTTAACCAGTTTTGATGAACATTCGTCTAATCGTTTTCAGGTAATTTTAGGATTTCCAGGATAAAAATAATATAAAATTTTTTAAAAACCTACGCCAAATAGCTCTAAAAAGTTACAAATAAAAATTCCTCGTATTCCATATTCTAAATTTCATTATAAATTAGAATAAACTAATTTTCATTGGTGGTGTGTGACATGTCTTGCTGTGTATTTTGTAGTATAATGTTACACATGACAAATGAAATTAGCTTATTCTAAATTATGCTTAAATGAAATTTAGAACATGGAATTCCAGAAATTTTTTTTTGTAACTTTGTAGAGCTTTCGTCGTAGGTTTTTTTAAAATTTTTTATTATAGGGTAAAAGACCCCATTGTCGATCGGGGTTATAAGTCCGATCAGTTTTGACATTTATATCTTAATGAAGTTATTTCTGAAAGAAACCTTTGATAAAAAAAATTATTATTAATAGAATGATTATTTTTCAATTTAAATTCACCTCACATTTAATGCCTCCTCACTTAATTTAAGAAATACATATATATATCGAAAAATTTTTGTTGAATTCGTGAATTTTTAGTATGATGGATGATCATTATTCAAAACACATGAGTTATAAATTGTAACATTTTTCACCGAATTTTTAAAGTTATTAGCATAATAAAAGTATACAAATAATTGTTATTAGTCCACTTAAGAGATTAGGATAGCTAAATTAAATTTTATATGCGTTAAATATTATTTGTATGACTGATTCTTCTTGGGATCTGAGTTTTACAGTTAGGTACCGCATTTTGAGAATTATATATTGCATACCTATTTTATAAACATTTTTAATTAATTTTTGGGTTTAAAACACTTAACTAACCGTTTTTATAATTTTACTTTAATATTTTATTTATTTCAGAACGTAAAATCAATTGAAAAATAATTAATATTGAATTAAAACTTCCAAATTGTTATTTATATAGGTATTTTCAAATAAAAACGTCAAACATAATATGTATGATATGTATGTATTACATCTGAAACGACACATACAGATACAATATAAACTAAATTTAACTGTTTAAAAATTCACAATGGTTAACGCCTAAGTCAGATCTTATACAATGTTTTTTTAAAAGATCAGCAGAGAGCGAAACGAAATTGTGATTTTAATGGTTTATTTTATCGAATATTTAAACCGTTCTTGGCTTTTGCTTTGACGTTCTATGTTTCACTAGATGTCACTCTATGATAATACTCTATGACATATAGCCTCACCTAGTAGTGGATAGAGTGTCAAAGTGGCTTGAAGAGAATGGTTCAAATATTCGATAGTAGAAGGTACGTCATGTACATTAACGCGCGATTTTTCATAGGGGTCAGTGTATTGATCTTTCAAAGGAGGTTAATATTTTCTGTCCGCTTTTTCATAGACGTCAGCAAATTATAAAACAAAAACATTAATAAATCAAAATTTTTGGGTTATATTTTCTTAAAAACATATCCATTGGATTAAAAAAACTTGGTTTCATACTTATTAAGAAAAAAAAAATGGGTGTTTTGTTTATTTTTTAATTTTTTTAAGCTAATTTAATGATACAGCTAAAAATAGTGATCGGTCATCGGGTCTCTTACCCTAATCCCATTCTTAATATTTAATAAAAAAAATATTTTTTTAACTAAATCAATTAACTCTTCAACTACCTAAAATGACGTTTCCTTTGCTTGTTTGTTTGAAAAACTGAAGCTGAATCAATATTTGCAAAGAGGACAAGTCAACAAGCAGTGATTCATGCGTCTAAATTTTAGATACTCGTATAATTGGTTGCAAAAAATGTAACAAGCTAATAAGCAGTGTGCTTTTGTAAGATAAGATGCACCTTTTTGTCTCCGAAATTTTCTATGTAGGTGTCTCATCAAAATTTAAGAAGCGTTTAGTTTAGGAAATAATTATCTAAATTTTTGTCTCATCTTGTGGGTGCCTATTGCTAATATATATCTCGATGTAACTATTAGTTAAATACATATGAAATTAGCGTGATAGATTGTCTAAACACATGTGTTTAGCTACTAGCACATACTTTGGCAGTTCAAACAATATGTAAATATTAGGGATGTTACGGATATCCGAAACCGTAACCGAAACTACCGGATATCTGAATTAGTTAAATATCCGAAACCGAAACCGTATCCGAAAATAAAAGTTTCGGATTTGTTTCGGATAATAAAAGACAACTGGCGTTGGAAAACTGCATGTCCAACTTTTTGCTGCATGTATTTCTTTTAATAGATTTCCGTTGATTCATGTTTAACGTTCACTTTTTGGAGTAAAATTTCCCCCTTTTTACTAAAAAAAAATTTTAATAAATGCAATTATCCGTAACCGTAACCGTATCCGAAACATTATATTCGATATAATTACATATACATAACCGAAACCGAAAAAAATGTTTTTAAATATCCATATTCGTATCCGTATCCGAAATTTCATATCCATAACATCCCTAGTAAATATAATAGATACATATTACAGATATATCTATTACAATTTTACACTATTCTGTTCTGTTCTGTGTACAGATAGATAAATAATACAGTGTACAGCGAATCTGTTGTTATCTATAATAAATTATCGCTTCAGTGACTTATTGTTACGTACACATTCATTCATTTATTACAAACAAATAGCTAAATGTAACCGTTAGGTATGTATGTTAAGTACTTACTTCATACTCCAGTATTGTACTAAGTATTATGTGAGATCAAAAGATAAATAATATTTTTATAAAAGTTAGTTATGATTTTTGGGCTGCAGTCCAAGGGCTGGATAGTTTTCTAAACAAGATAAAGTCTTAATTTACACGTAGAAAGATTTTATTTCATTTTTATAATATTATCAAAATTTTGAAAAATTCATCTGTAACCAAATTAAATGATGCAATGTTCTTATGCAATGTATTGATTAAATGCTTAAAAGCCGTTAAAAAGTATTTTTATCAAAGAAAGTTATTATAGTAAATGTTTAAGTTTCTTACTGTCTCTTGTTTTTGATTCATATTATGCATTTTAATGGTCATTTTTTTAAAAAGCGCATAAAAGAAATCGCACAAAAAAACCGCACAAAAAAGACCGCATAAAAAAAGGTTTAGCTGTATTTGTAATATACATATGGGTGTACAGTTGAATTTTTATATTTAGACAATGACGTAATAAATTAGCACAACCCTTCAGAGTCACGTCATATAGATTTTAAGCCAATAATTGAATACAAAATTTTTAATACTCCTTCAAAAATTCCGTCTCGATTCAACATTACGAATTAGAAAAAGATAATATAATAATTTAATCCAACCTAATTTAAAAAAAAAAAAAAACAATTGAAATATGAATGAAACAATATAAATAACTTACAATATAAAGATGCGACTTACGTCGTTACCTATTTTTAATAACACTCCAGAAGAAGACGTAATTATAATGAGTTGTCTGCCAAAAGTAGCTCTTAATAAGATTTTCAATTATTTTGAATATTGGACAGTAAGGCTCAACGTAATGGTAAACTATTAATTAAATTTTACTGTGCAAGTGGATCAAATAGTTATGAATTATAGTTATTTAATCACAAACAAATCAACTAAACTTTCCAATCTTATCTAAATTTTTTTTTATCAACAACAACTCACTCACATTTTATTTTAAAAATGCTTACTTTTTGAGTTTAGCGTACTTTTCACTTGACCTAGTAGTGTACTTCTAAGTAGTTTTAGAATTAGTTTATTTAAGGCAATTCAACTATTTTAACGAATTTCCGAAAGGAAAATTTAGCTGTTACAACAACTGTCATGAAACTTGACCTCAGGACTATGCTTGAAATTTTTCACCAGAAACCGAAAATAATACCGATTCGCAAACCTTATACATATATATATATATATATATATATATATATATATATATATATATATATATATATATATATATATATATATATATATATATATATATATAAGGTAAGAGCACCAGTAGCCGTCACTGACCCAATAGCCGTTAAGTTTCAGTAAAATGATAAATATTAAGATATTATGCAAGCATATATTTGTAACACAGATAAAGCAGACAATTTGTATCACTTCTTGACAGAGTGTCCCAGTCCAATCATACTGAATTCACTACATAGCCAAATACACATTGAAAGATATTACTCTAAATAACAATCATCTAAAACTATTAAACATTGAATCCAAAGAACAAATGAATAATATTTTTTTCTACATTTTGCCCTGGGAGAATAACCCATAGAGCGAGAAACTTAAAAAATTATAAATAAGAATTTATATTGTTACAACGTCTTCCTTTAAATTACTGAATATTTGTTATTGATGTTGTTATCTTTTTCACTAGAGATATATTGTTAAATGTTATTTAACACTTCTTGATAACACAAAAAGTACATAATTGTTAAATCATTAAGCTAAAATTGTTAGGCCCGGCATACACGTTACGGTATACCGGAGAGGTATACCTGTACAGGTAAACTGCAGCGGTAATTGAAAATCAGTATTTTCTGCCTGCGCAGGTATGATACCGCAGCGTGTATGTGAGTCAAACAATACCTACACAGGTTTGATTTCAATTGTTTATACGCTTTCGTAGTAAGCGTCATGAGTAATCATGAGTAAAATCTGTGCAGTTTACCTGTACAGGTATACCTCTCTGGTATACTGTAACGTGTGTGGGCTCGTTGCCTGTACAGTTTACCTGCACAGGTTTATCTGCGCAGGTATACCGTAACGTGTATGCCCGGCCTTACTTGATACTGTATAGGTATTCTTATTTTGTATTTATGAAAAAGCTCAATTGCCAGTCGATGTTCTATACAAATTGTATTTAGACATTAATAAAATGTTGATATGTTGTTTATACAGAAAGTATTAATCAATCGAATAATTGTGCTGAAATGACAATTCCGCCAGTGGCGTAGAATATAGGAGGAGTTAACCTTATTTGTGACAGTAGTTAGAAAATCTTATTTAACATAGTTTAGTATGGTTTACGGTACCTACTCATCCTGCCAAGTATGATAGAACTACGTCAAATAGTTTTAAAGTACTGGGAAAAAATAGTTATTAAATTTTTAAATAAAACACTCGTAGCTTAGTAAAGAGCAATTTTATCTAACTGATTGGGGTTGAATCTTCATATTCTGAGCCCAGGAATCCTCAATTTAAATATTTCCAATTATTAATGAAACACCTATATATATATATATATATATATATATATATATACAAATTTTGGCGAATCGGCATCATTTTCTGGTGACCTCGAAATAAATTTCTATTATAGTCCCGAGCTCAAGTCTTCCCATGACAGTGGCAGTAGTAGCTGAATTTTTCATTTGGAAGTTCATTAAAACATTTGAATAAAATAATAAAATAAAAATTTAAAATATATTTAGCAGTACACTACCAGCTCAAATGAAAAAGTATAATAAGCTCAAAAAATAAATAATTTTAAAATAAGAACATTACATCAAAACAAGGTATTGAAAAATTTGAAAAATTATTACTAGCTGTACTCGGTACGTCGTTTGCGTGAAGTGTTGGTATAAAATCAGTGAGAAATATATATTATATGTTTAGTATAGTATATATAATATATTGGTATCTAAATCGCCAACTATCTACAGTATCAGTACCTACAATTTTCCAAAAACATTCCATGTACAGATACGGTCTCGTTACAATTTTATGATATGTGTATTGTGTATATAGATTAGTAATGCACTGCATTTTAAATATAATCTTATTTATAAGAACTGAAAATGACTCATTTCAAAAATAAAATTTTGTAACATATATAAAAGTTATTATAATTTCTACTATCCTATTTCAATATATTAGATAGTAGATCTTGTGAGAGATACTTATATTATGAGCTTGTCTGATACATAAATTAATGTGAATGAGTTATTTTCAGTTGTCGTTGTTTTCACTATAAGTAATAAATATATTATGTACTTGGAATTTATTGATTGTTTTTTAAAGGTTTTTTGGATATAAATTTAATATTTTGCGGGTTTTATTGCTCTTATTATATCATACGCATCTGTTTAATCATAAGTTTAACCTTTCGCGTATTATAAAATTTACAAATAATTAGTCCCTTCGTCAAAACCACTAGAATAATATGAACATGCCATATTTAAGTTTGTGGGCTTTTAATATCTGGGTTTTAATATATGGGTTACTATAATACTATTATAATTATATAGTAATTAAACTTTATGTCCTTAAAGAATTACGGTCAGATTAACTGTTATTTACGAAATTAAATTTCAGACTTTTTTTTAATTGCTGTTCATTTTTGTTAGTAGAAGCTCTAATAGCACATTAATTTGCTAACCCGTCAGACGTCAGAAAACTACGGTCGGCGGGCCAGATCTGACCCACCTGCTGTTTTTAATCCGGTTCGCCAATTAATATTTTGTCTTTTTTAACTTTAATAATGTTTTTTGATGGTGAATTTTTTGAATGAATACTTTTAGTAGAAGATAGCTAAATAAATTATTTAAAGTTTAAAGAAATGGGTTAATTCAAATTCTAGAATGATGATACGATCCACTAAAATCACCTGCATAGGGAGTTACATTTGCATTGGAAATGTATACCTCTAATACGAAAAGATATTTTCAAAAACATAAAATAAAGATATAAATTTCCAAACAATTTTATACCAAGCGAAGTCAAGTTTTAGTATTATAAAAAGATTATCTCAAAATTCCATTTTGTTATATTTTATTAAATTTTATTAAATTTTTTTAAACTTAAAAATAAATATAGTAACCTGACGAAAATTAGGTGCTTTAAATGTACCTATCATGTTTAACTACGATTGAAACATTTGGTTAATTTATTTGCAATTAAACAGTTATAATTTTGAACTATTTGTGTGACCCTTACTGTACTATGCTTGGAAACATTTGAAATCTTCCAGTGGTGTGATTGTTTACGCTAACAAGAAGAGTATATCAAGTACACTGTTCAAATTTTTGTTGAAGAGTTTTGTTATCTAGTGATTGCTATCTAGCGAATATTATCTCGTTTTCGAAAATGCCGAAATCTAAAGTCATTTATGAGGAAATGAATTCCGTGATTTTAAAATTGATAAACTATTTTACTTTAGAATTGCAAAACGGTGGTCGTTTGATTCCTTTAACTGCCGTACAAGAGGTAAATATAAAATTTTTGCAAATATATTAATTTATTAAGTAACATTCATGATTAATTTTAACATTTTAATTAAATACAATATTGCGCGGTTTTAGAGAGTAGCTTCAGCATTAGATTTAAGTATATCTTCAATTGCAAGAGCAGTTCAAGTGGCAAAAAAACCAGCTGAGCCTAAGGAACGCAAAAAAAGAATGTGTCCCAAAACTACCGACTGCGATTCAGTTGTAAAAAATGACATTATGAGGACCATTTAAGATATGCACCGACATGGTATGTGTCATCATTGTAAATTATCTGGATACTTTTTAGAAATTTCACATAATATTAGATATTAAAATAAAAGTATAACATTTTTCTAAACATCATTTTATAACATCAAAAAGACTGTGGACAAAAAAACTGAATAATATAATTATTATAATACTAAAGTTAGTCATAGCACACTTATTAACATCATAACTTAATTGAGTAAGTAATAGCTATTTCAAAATACTTTTCAGTAGAAAATTGTAACTTTGTTCTTTAAATATGTTGAAATTTTATTCTAATTGCTCAATTAAATTTTTAAATTATATAATTAAGTATTTTTATTTACTGAACTAAATTCACCACAGTATAGATCCATTACTGTATAAAATTTTGTATTGTGCCAAGATCTGCGAAAGATAAAAGTGACGTTAAAATGATTTTCCGGGGCCTTGCTGCCTTGAACGGCCTAAAATAGAAACAATTCTAAAACTGCTGGTATAGGTACCCATACTAAGTTCTTACGGTGCGGAAATTACCCATGCTAATAAAATATCAAGATAGTTATTTTAGAGTCATTGGGCGAGCAGGGTCAAGTGCTATAAATAATTGATTTTGCACAGAATGTTGGAATATATGATTGAATTGACCTATAAATTTTACCTATAATTCAGATAATTTTATGCGAGTAACACCGCGGGTCGCAACTAGTTAGTATTAATTCAATTTTGTCTGTCTGTCCGTCTTGAAATCTTTTAAACACGCTAGTAATATTAAGTACTAATAAAATTTGATTTTGATAGTATTTAATTGAACTGGCAGTCCTAAGCCTGTGTGAAGTGTGAAGGAAAGATTTTTGAATAAAACAAAAATTATTTTATGAAATTCTACTGAGTGCATTTGAGTCCACACTAGGTAAGCGCCTTTTTAACTCATGCAGTTGTTCCCAGCACTATTGAAGAAAATGATTACATGAGACGAAAGTACACTAATAATTTATATTAATAAAGTAAAATTTTCGCAAAGTAATTTATTTGCTATTATGAGCTGAATTTCCACAAAGTCACGCTCACAATCAAGGCCGTAGACGAGCAAAAAAAGCTCCTTTTATATTCTCCCGGGCTCCCTACCGATAGCTATGAGCCCGCTCATAAAGCAAAAGTCCTTTTCCGATGCTGCAACCCCGACTACCCCCTCTTGTTGGGCCTGCAACACAATTCTAGACATTTTTAGGGAATTACTTCCGTTAAAATAACTAATGATTCATCCTAAAAATTGACATTTTGACTTACAAAATCTTATTTAAAATAAAGATAATAAATAAAGTTGATTATATCAAAATTGTAAATAAATACAGCAGTACAAAAAAGAAATTGAAAATATTTTAACAGTGTACTTTTAAGATACATTATTTATACCAATACCTAGATGCGCATGTCATTTATTAAGAGCAACTTTTGGCAGACAACTCATTATAATTACGTCTTCTTCTGGAGTGAAATTAAAAATAGGTAACAACGTAAGTCGCCTCTTAGTAAATAATTCATATAATTATCATTCATACTTCAATTGTTTTGGTTTAATTAGGTTGGATTAAATTATTATATTATCTTTTTCTAGCTCGTAATATTGAATAGAGAAGAAATTTTTTAAGGAGTGTTAATAATTTTGTATTCAATTATTGGTGTAAAATTCCTATGATGTCACTCTGAAGGGTTGAGTTTATTTATTACGTAATTGTCTAAACATATTAATCGGACGATACATGAAAAGATAATAATAAAATTGACCTTTCACAAAAAAAATATTAAAATATTTTCAAAATTTTCTGGTTTATGAGACCACATGTGAAAATATGTTTATCTCTTTTGAAATAGAGTATACAATATAATATCTACAAAGATAAAGTATCTAGGACCATAAAACAAACCTTTTTCAAAAAAAAGGATCCTTTTCAAAAATAGGTCAGAAATAACAATAAATTTTACAGTCCCCAATTTTGATGTCAGTATAACCGGTACGTATATATAATTTTCGGTTAGTGTTGTATGCATGGTGCAAGTTTTGTATCATGTATATTCCAAAGAAAAATCTTTTTTAGGGTTCCGAAAAATAACAGAAGATATTATAGACAACAAAAATTTCTTATTAAATTTATTTTTACTATTACTTCGGAACTTTTAACTGAAAATTCGCTATGTTATGCAGGATGCTGCGACAGGAGTATTTTTGTTCATATTCTAATAATAATTAATTGTAAGTGATAAGTATACAACGTCTTCAGCGGTGGATATAATAATATGTCAATCGCCACCAACTGAAAATATAGGACTATAGGCACCAACACGTTCTATTTTGTTTATACCTGGCCGTATGATTCACTGTGTTTATATCCAACAAATATAGATATCAATAGTAAAAAAAAATAAAATTTTATAACTTTATAAGCCAGTTTTACAACAGAACAAAATGTATTAAATAATTAGTAAAAATTTACTGGTATTTAAAATACTAAAGAAAATGATAAAAAATAATTATGAAGAAAGTGGTGATGTCACTTGTTTAAAAAAACTTTCACATCTGCAAAAAATGTAGAGTGGCCATAATGCTCAACATCTTTAACATTAACTTATTCAAGAATAAAAAGTGTAAATAGAGCAAATAGTGTAAATCACAGAACACTATAGAAGCAGTCTGCATATAAAAACCTGTCATCCGTAAGGTGCAATGTTGTGTCAATTTACACCGCTTCTGATTTATTAGCCTGTTACTGTTCGTCATGAGGTTCACGTCGTAACGAGTATCATCGTTTTTTTTAATCAACTTGTGAAATTTAAACAGAAAAAAATTTGAAGTATGTCGTATTTAAATGTAAAAATTCTACTGAATAAAAAAAATTCTCAAAATAAAGGGCTATCTTTCTTAAAATAAATAAGTTTATTTTTAGTTGTTGGTTGTTAGTTACATAGGACGGTCATGATAGTATATACGATATATATGCAAGGTGCCTAGTCATACAGACATGTACATCCATCATATTGCACTAACACATTAACATGTTTGTGTAGATACAATGATGTGTTTTGTTGTATGTATCATAACCATTTGGTAGAGGTAGCGACGTTCACGTCATTTGCCGGCGACAGTGGTCACGGTAGTTATGAAATAGTAAATTTAAATATTGTATATCTATGGCGTAAACTGTAAATAATACCAATTAATAATGTAAGTAACGTAAATATTAGTGCTTAAAAATGACGAAGCTTTATTTGAGCTCAAAGTAATTGACGAAGGTAACTATTGATCATTTTAAACACGCCTACATGCAATAGTTCTTACATGTAGCCTGTACCTATCTGAAGCCTGGGTAAAGTATGATGAGAATCAGTTAGTTATTGTTTTCACAATTATTTTAAAAGTTGAAGGCCCGATGTAGTAACTCTAGCCTAGAGTACTGTATGTATGATATGTAAGTAAAGCAAAGATGAAGATCTAATTTCAAAAGTCGAACAGACGTATAAATATGTTTAAAATATGTATAAAAATACCCCTGTCGCAGCACCTGCATAACATAGCGAATTTTCAGAGATTGGACACTGACGGATTTCATATGACAACATGTATCTATCTACAATAGTTTAGCTATCTGACGGTGAAAATATTTTCAAAATCGGTTGAGTAGTTAATTTTTTAAAAATTTAAATTTTGCAAAAAGCCACTTAAAATGGCAAAAAATGGCAAAAAATTTCGCTTAAAAAAATCGAACGTATGTGGCTGACGAACTCATCCACGTTTTTTTTGATTTTAACCTAAATATAATATACATAAATAACAAGTAAGTAAATATTTATTAACTATATGTATTTATAATCTATAATTATGCATTTTATATGTTTTTCTCTTTAAATTTGAGGGTTTTTTTTTTCTAGATACGACAAGGTTTAAGGAAAGAGAACGACAATTATTGTGATTTTTATAAAGGATCTGAGAAAGATGAATAAAAAATTAATTTGATTTACGTTTGAAGACTAAAATTAAATGAATTTTTACTTAATGTAATTTTGATTTTGGTTTAATAGAAGTAAAAATTGCTGTTATATTTGCAACAGATTTTAAACTGGAAGTTTTATTTATAAATTGAAAGAAAACTTACGAAGCAAAAAAATGAAGGAGATATTTGCCTTATGAAGAGAAAAAACCAGAAATCATAAAATAATTAATTAATGTATTTAAAAAAATAAATAAATAATTAAAACGTGTTTTCTTGTTTAATTTAACTAAATAATAGAATGTGCCAGTTTAACCAGCACTATTTTAAGCTAAATCTACTTTCCAATTTTAAATTATACTGTTCACGAGTTGAAATGACTGACAAAATATGTGGAAATTATAGTATTTTCGGTAATTGCTATGAACTTGAGTATAAAATGGAGAATTTATTTTGTTCAAAACTGCCGCAATACTTTGAGAAATAAAATATATTTTCTGTTAATAACACCAAAATAAATAAATAATAAAAACGTGTTTTCTTGTTTAATTTTACAAAATAATAGAATGTGTCAGTACGCCAGCACTATTTTAAGCTAAATCTACTTTCCATTTTTAAATTATACTGTTCACGAGTTGAAAGGACTGACAAAATATGTGGAAATTAAAGGATTTTCGTGTATTTTCGATAATTGCTATGAACTTGAGCATAAAATGGAGAACTATTTTGTTCAAAACTGCCGCAATACTTTGAGAAATAAAATATATTTTCTGTTAATAACACCAAATTTTCCACCGCAGGTGTTGAAGTATACGAAATTTTACTAATTAACTTACGAAATTAGCTTTTTGTGTTTCATTATTCTTATTTATTTGTACAAGTTTTTATTATTTTCAAAAGAAATATATTATGAAAAAGAATATGTTAAATTTTTATGCATTTCGTATGCTTGAATGCATCCACCTAAATTGTCAAATACATAAATTACGTATAATTCAAGAATTTTATGTTAGAAATTATAACAATTTCATATTTATTTTGAATCTATTATTGGTAGAAAAAAATTATTTGAAATGTCAAAAAGAAAAAAAAACATGAGGCGTTCCAAATAAGTCATCTATTTCAGGTTTGGTCGAAAATGAGTTAGCGATGAAAATAAATTCTTCAGCTTGCATTGCTTAGTACAGTTTATTCAAAAAGGAGTTTTATTTCAAATTATAGTTATAGCAAAACTGGCCTTAGCAGTAAGTTGTGATAAAACTCGTCTTTTTCATTTTTTTCGTTAAATAACTCGTTTTGTATGAATTAGGCGAGTTTCGTTTTAGAACGTCTCATATTTTTTAATTAAGAACAAAATGACAATGATATTGACAATCGTCTACTTTGTGTATAGATATATAAAGACACGTTTATGCTGGTGGATAATATAAAAGATTTATTCGATTAAAGAAAAATTACAGTTTAATTGATAAAATATCATAAATATAATGATTTGCTTATAATTATTAGACATTATTTTTTAGTATTTTATAATCAATCTGATCAAATTTTTGAAATATATTAAGGGCGGTCTAAACAGAGTTTACGGTATGCGTGTAATTAAACTAATAACATGGGGTATGTTAAACTGATGTTAGACAAGGACAAAAAATCTTTAACCCAAAATTTTGTAAATTATTTTTAATTTTTCTGGAGAACCAGCTGACAAACAGGTATAGCTCAGAGGACCTTTTTAATAAAATTTCGTGTGCTTTTCGCAATGGTATAAAAAAAAACCTTTGAATTCTAATGTTTTTAGCACTTAGGACACTTTTTGTCAAAAGTGCTCAAAAACCAACTTCTGGGCATCCGATATGTCTGGCTAACGAACTTAGCTTAGCAAATCGAGAATTCACTTTGCATACCAAATTTCATAAGCATTAAAAGTTTCGTTCGAGAGTTATCGCGTACACACATAAATATATATATATATATATATATATATATATATATATATATATATATATATATATATATATATATATATATATATATATATATATATATTTTAGTGAAGTAGATTTTCCGGTTCTAGAGGCTCCAAAACAAATTTCTGCCATAGTCCCGGGCTTAGCTTTTACTATAATAGCTACGGTAATAGCTGAATTTTCATTCTGAAAATTCGCTAAAAATGTGACTCCTAGGACCCAGTAGTACATGTAATGTTCAAATATTTCAAATGTAATGTTCAAATATTTCATTGTAACTTTTTTTTATTTAATACTTACAATATCTATTTTGTTCCAGTGTCAAATTGACTTGTGCGACCAATTTTAAGAAAATAGCATTAAAGAAAATAATTTAAATAATTTTTTAAATTGAAACTTTTTATATTAAGAATCAAAAATCTAGATCTGAATACTAAGTTTTCTTTATTATTTTCAATACCATTGTGTACATTCAGATTTTTAAATATTAAATCGATCGTGACGTGACTAATCCAGAGTCTCAAATACAATTTTCATTAATTTCGTTCCTAATTACTTTTACCTTTCTCGGCAGGTATAAGTAATACGTTGTCAGAGATTTTTCTAAGCGAAGAAAGGAGGGTTTTTGATGAAACAAAAAAGCTTTTCTTTTTAAGAAAAGGAAACTATAGTTTACACTTCACGGAGGGAATTAACACTAGGATACGAGTACTTTTAATAGATACCTAATTAAAATTTGGAAAAAATTATTTTATCCCCTTAAGATTTTCTTATCATTTGTTAAAAATCATTTCAAGAATTCTCTCTATATTTACAGGTAGACACTTTGCGTCAAGTCTAAATAAAGACTATTAGCGCTATTCATAAAGAGAAGTTAAGATAACTCTTAGATTGAACTTAGCAAAGTTAACACTAAGATTTAACTTAACATTACAATTCATAGACAGATTTTAAAATTGTCCTAGTAGAAACAAGCTTGAAGTTAGTTATAATGATACATTGTGAGGTGTATACAAGCTTTACAATTAATTCACCAATTGAAAGCAATCAGAGAAACGAAAAATATTTGAATAGTAGTAGCGCGAAATATTTAAATTAATGAAAATTCTATCAGTAAATAATTAAAATTTTTTTATTTTTACCGTAATTAATAAAATAATACAAAAGTATACATAGTTATGTATTTTAATTTAATTTATAATAAATAACAATATTAACGGAAAAATTTGTTTATTGGAAATTTAAATTTCTTTGTTGTAAATATTATTTTAAACTGTTTTAGAATATGTCAGTACGTAGTATAGTACCTAACTATAGTTTGTTTGCTTAAAATGCAGAACGTAAAGACGTGGTCGCTATTAAATTTAAAATTTCATAAAATAGGTGGTATCATGTGATTATTTTAATATTATTTTTTTTTTAAATGTGAATTGTCTTTAAAACATGTAATGTGTGTAAACAGACATAATTGTATTATAATTGTTCTGTTTTTTATATCATCAGTTTTATGTAATCTCAGTGACTTATAAAGTTACAATAAAAAATAAATGATATACTAAAATATTTGTTGATTTATTAAAAATTTTTACAAAAGAAGTATAAAATAGATATAAACTTTGTCAATGATTTAGATTTTTATAATTTTAAACATAAACTGCGGTACTTAAAGGCCTAAAACATTAAATAATTCCAGTGTGCTTCCGATAATTTTTAACATTTCAGTATGAAAAACAACTAAAAAAAATGTAATAATAAATTAAGATTAACTAAAGTATGGTAAAATATTATGTTAAACTACCGTTTTGTTTATAATTTACATTAAAAAAAATACGTCTCACACAAAAAAGGTAAGTAGAAAGTCAAAATATTCTATCACAGAAGCACACAGAAGTATGTAATAATTCCTTAGTTTTTCTGTTTTTGCACATATCTTTTAATTAGTTATCTATAAAATTGTAAGTTTTTCGTCAAATACATGCTGCAAATCGATATTTTCGTCATACATGAAAACTTTTTTGCACCTGAAAATATTTAGAGGTTGAATTACTTATAAAACTAAGTTAATTTGATTCAATTTTTCTTTTAATTTATTTACATTTAAAATATTTATTACGTCAATACTTAATATAGATATTTAATTACGTATATTTTATATTTTTATTCGAAAAAGTTCTTTCAAATTTGATAAAATGTTCAAATGTCAAAAAATTCCATGTAAAAATATATTTAAGATGGACTTAAGTCTGCCATTTGCTTATTTTAAATTTAAGTAAGAGATAAGATTGAACTTAGCGTTAAAACCGACCTAAAGTCGTCTATGAATAAGTTAAGTTTTATCTTAGCTAAGATTGATCTTAGATTTATCTTAAATCGTTTATGAATACTCCACTATGAATTTACTGATCTATAAAAATCAAAATGTACTTAAAAAGTAATCTACAAATTTTAATTTTGTTTCAAACTTTTTTTGAAATGTGTACTCGACAATGTCTGCGTTAGTAATATATCGTACAGTTTTAGTATAAAATATTTAAAATAACAATTACAGCACATAATTGTTTAGGTACAATTAAATTAACATTTCAATAATTATAATTATTAAATAAAATTGCCTATTTATTATTACCAATAAATCGAAAAACATTCTGACATTGAAATTTATGCATATGCATAATTTATTAAACGGATAGTTACATCACACATGTACACGCCTAGTACGTCTTCATTTACATGTATACAATTTTGGTTATATTAGACAATGTATTCAAATATTGTCATGTGTCAACCATTGACATGACTGTTGTTGTACTTATTTATTGTATATAATTGTATATATATATATATATATATATATATATATATATATATATATATATATATATATATATATATATATATATATATATATATTTGCATTTTATAATAAATCATCGAAATATGTACATACACATACAAATAAATATAAACACGACAAACAAACGAACAGAGACACCGGGAGTCGGGACGCATCTGTGTTTATTATCTCTATATTGTGGATGACCAATATTGTTCCCGTTCACCGGTCATTGTGATTAATATTTTGATATAAACATTGCATATTATTGTTCATTGTGCATGCATGTACTTCCGAAATGCGATAAAATTGTGTATATATTATGTAGATACATATAATGAGAGTTTGATTTTCAGTGTTGTTTTGAAGATTATTTTTAAATGTTTCGTACCAAAATTGACAAAGCGGAACATTGAATCACTTCGGTGTCCATTCATCGCTTTATCGCAGGTGATTTTCTCTGAAACTATTAAACGTAATATTTGAGAGTCTATAGTCGCCTAAGAGCGTGTTATCCGACTTAGCGGCTTGTTAGACTATTATTTTACATAAATGTTGCTTATGGTGAGGAATGTTCGAAAATGAAGATACTTGCATAGTAAACTGATAGGAAGCGTTTACAGCCAGAGTGGCCTAAGTGATTAATTTTATATTTCGCGTTTTTTAAGTCTCTTGAATGCGAAACTGTATATTTGATTGAAATAGTGGCCTATGTTGAATTGATGAATACCTTGGAGAATGGCAGAAGTGAAGTTATTTTTGCAGTACCATAAATATGAAAGATTAGTCGTGCAATACTGGCCTACAAAATTAATAACTCAAATGTTCTTGATTGTTAGTTAGGCCACTCTGGCTGTAAACGCCTCTTATTAGACAGGTACATACTTTAAAACTTTAGATGAATATAGATTTAACAAAAACAGTAGGAATGTCTAGAAATATGTGTCTTCTCACGTTAATTATTTAACAAAAAAACTATAAAATTATTAAAAATTAGCTATCAATTTACTAATATAATTAACAATCATCTTTGATAGATATGTATTACTTTTAAACCCTATACCTTTTTTGGGGCATAACTAAAATTTAGTGAATATTTTAGATTTCCTTTATTTCCGAGAAAATAGGTTCGCCAAGGGCTCTTGGTGAGATGGCTCAAATTTTGTTCAGAAACGATACGTTTAGAGAAATTTGTGACAGTTGGCACTTCTAATTTCATTGACATTTACTTTACAAATCATATGAAGACTGGTTTCGATAAGATATTCGAAATCACAGTAACCAAATTCATTGAATAAACCTTTTTTATTAATAAGAATATTTAATAAATACAGTATCTATACGTATGTAGGTATTTGCAAAATGCAAAACAAAATTTAAAAGTATAATAACTTTGCCAAAAATTATACAACAAATATTGCTTCATAAATATTGTCCCTTGTATTCTTCTTGTTTAAATCATATATCAGATGGAATTTTTTACTTTTCCCCTACGTTATTGTAACGAACAACCCTTATATTTTATGTGCGTATATGGAATACGGAATACGGAATTTGTTCCGTAGATAGAGATATTATAATTACTCGAACAAATAAGGGAATGTTATCATCATTAGGGGTTGTTATTAGTTAAAAGTGTCATCCCTGTTTGTCTGGGAGACCAACATGATTTTCATTTACGATCGCCGTTCGCATAAACATATTCTGATGACGAATGGAGCATAAAATTAAAAAAAATTTATGCCTTTAGTAAACTGGCGGATCAGTGGCCTCCCTCAGTTAATACAGCGTTCCATAACGGCTGCCAAGGTCTTTGGTCAACTTAAATAATAGCAGTATTTGCATTTCTTAGTTACTTAATATAATTTTTGTTAGTGCCTAAGCAACTTCGTCAACGTCTAATTGACAATTAATAACCACCTCTAATGATTCAGAGGTTTGGTAACAGTCTGTAAGACAGTGCAATCAATGGTAGTTCCAGTGGACTGTAAATCAGTTTGATTAATAGTACAAAATTTTCATTATATGTATCAGAAATTTCCAGATATACACGGATCATCCACGAAAATCATGTTGGACTCTCGGATTATGTTATATGTATAGTATGTATTTGAATAACCAGATGTGCGATGTATGCACGATACGATATACAAATAAAAGGCATAATGTATTACTACGTTCATGTACCTATTGTTTGTATTTTAAATGTAAATGTACATTATTGAACATATAACATATTTTATGTGGTAGTTCCGTTTATCTCTATCTACTAGATTGGTCAATGAGAAGTTACACCAAAAAATATTGGCTTTCAGGCTTTCAATATTGGAATCTCGACATTCAGTAATACGGGGATCTCGAACGATTTTAGAACAATTTTGGATACCGGTATCGGTATAAGTCAATACTGAATTACAAAATCTAGATATGGTGAAAATCATTCGGAAAAAATTTTGAAAAAATTATGTTACGTCAAATATAATTGAAAATAAGTAAAAAAATTTTGATAATTATACGATAATTATACAAGTTAATTCAAGAAAGATGTTGAAAAATGAAACAATTTTGCTTCGAGGTTATAATTTTTTTTGTAGTTGGTAATTTTCTCTGAAATACACTATAAAAATATCTGAAACAAATAAAAATTTCACCTAAATCCGTCAAGCCATTCAAAAGTTATGAATTTTTTCGATTTTCTAGAAATTAGTCAACTTCCAAGGGACACTTATCTTTAGGACTGAAACTTAGTAAAACCTAATCTTATATCGATAGCAGTTACTAAAAAAAAGAAAGAAAAGGAAACACAATTCGTCCGGTGGCATTCTACCCATCCTTATCCCCCTATAGTCTTTTGTATGAAATCAGTTTTTTTTTTTCAGTATATCAACAATATTTTGCCAACAGCCGTCTAACCGTTTATTTTAAGCCTTTTTTGAGATCTATGACCCTGGGAAACTATTTTGACTTCACGTTCACTTTTTCAGATCCCAATACTGTTTGAGTAAAATCTTATCAAGATCCTCCAGTCATTTATTTTGGTGCTTCGGGTTCTTAGGACTTTGGAGAACCTCATATAACATAACTTATGTCAAACTGGAATAGTTTTATTTCAGTGAAAAAGAAAAACTAACAGTGAAAAAATTTTCGGTTGAGCAATTAAATTTTTGAGATGCTAGGGGACTGTGGTTCTCATATAATATAGCCTATGGTTCGTCTGGAATAGTTTAGCTTTCCAACAGTCAACAGTTTTCAGAATTGGTTGAAAATTGATTTTGGGCGCTTTTTGAATGCCTAGAACCCTGGTAGACTTCATATAACATGGCCTATGTAAGTCTACAATAGTTTAATTACCCAATAGAGAAAATGTTTAAAAATTTAAGCGCTTTTTGGAACTTGAGGGTCCCGAAGACCTTATATAATATAGCCTGTATTATTTGAAAGAGTTTACTTGGAAAAGCAAGGTTGGAACTTTGTACGATTTGCATAGAAATACTTACACAGAACATTTCGTATAATGTTTTTTTTTTTTTTTTTTTAAATTGCATTTACATACCTATTTATATGAGTATTACTGTACTTCAAATGTGGTGTGTAGATCTTTCTATACAGCAAGACAGCTGTCAATACACCCACTATACAAAATTTATTTTGATACCCTAAAGTATAAAAAATCGACCCCACAATTTACATATTATTACCCTTATATGCATATATTTCATTTCAATTTTTTAATTATGTGTATAGCTAGAACAACTTAAAAATTAATGCCAATTTTATTTGTTAATTGATGCCTTATATGTAAATATTTTGTTACCTTTTTAAATTGTTCCAAATATTTGTTGAAATAATTTTATTAAACTCAAAACATTTGGACGTAAAATATGTCAATCGTTTCGAAACTGGGGTGGAGAGTACCATGCTTGATTTGCGAATGTTATAAAAAAGTCTCGATTAAAAAAAATTAATAATAATATGGAAACTATTAACAAAAGATACGTACACAACAGTGTACGTATAAATACGGCCAAAATTCCAATTTTAAGAACATAGGAATTTTTCTACATTTTTACTTTGAAATACTAGTTGACAGACCTCATCAACCTTACTAAAAAATTGTCATGTTAGCCTTTCATCTGACGAAATAAAACATTCTAATCATGAAAATCTTGCTTGCAGCGAAGTGTGGTAGAGAATTAGAGCTGATGAGAATGGCATTATTAAGAGCTGCTACTATATAAGGTTTGACATATCGCGCGTACTCTTTCTCAACCTCGTATCTGAAAAGTCCCAATTTTTGGAGACACAAGTAAAACGTATTTAAATCTGTGTTTTCATCATTATGAACTTAAGATTTATGCTAATTACACCCTTTGATGTTGGCTACCTACATATATAAATATATATAGATAAGTATATATATATATATATATATATATATATATATATATATATATATATATATATATATATATATATATATATATATATATATATAAATACAATATTTAATGTTTTTTGTGTGTCCTAAAACATGCAGTTTTTGATATACGAGGTTGAGAAAGAGTACGCGCGATATACAACATACCTGATAGTGTTATCGATATAGGTGCGTAGTGTTGGAAAAGTATCATTAGCGAACCGACCTTGAAAAGTGGTAAATTTTTCGAAGCCCCCTCACCCTTCGATTTAAAGGCTAAAATTTTACCAGGTTAAAGATAAAACCCTCAATATTATTATTTCATTGGTTGGCCAGGTCTTACCTTGTCCATTTTGTCTGGCCGACCAAATTTATGTGTGGAAGTAAGATCATGCAGTACTTATTAGATAATATTATGCTATTTTATGTATGCAGTTATTTCTATTAATAGATAACGAGACCGTTCATTTCGGATGGGCATCGATTTTGTTACGAAATCAAAGGGGAGACTATCATGAGTGTGAAACAGAGTTTTCGGAACTCGATTGAATTGAAGATCGAAAATATTTACTCAATTATCTCTGTAACCGGGAGTTTCACAAAAATTTTGTAAGGAGCTTTTTTGTAGATTATTTTAATTATCTACTTACAAGTTTTATTTGAAATATTTTGGCTAAAAATTAATATTCAAAAAATTATGGTAAAATAGTTAACCAGCCAAAACGTGAAAAACTTTAAGACCATATAACTTTCTTATTTTCAATCCAAAAGAAATTATATAAAAAAGCATCACTTAACAAGATTTTGATGATTAAAATACTGAAAAATTATTTTTTTTTGTCTATAAATGATTAAATAAAATAATTGGATTTCTGGTGAAGCAATTACTGATCTTAGTGGAAGCAGTTTGAAAGCAAATTATCCATATGAAAAAAAAGATATTTCAACTTCCGGCGACAACTTCTTGCTGCTTTGTCGTCATCAAAACCAAAATTAAATTGAAATCTAAAAATAAATTGCTTAATTTATTAATTCAGTAAAAGATTATGGCAAATATAACGTGATTCAAATATCTTTTATAAGACTTCTTTTTATTGTTTAGATGCGCCACAACTAAGGTGATATGCATCGTTTGGTATATGTTGTACTATTGCTTTTGGTGTTGATGTGCTATAGATGATTGGTGCGGTATGGTAGTTTGATGATGATGTAGCTCCCTCGGCCGGTTCCGAACTCACGATCTTATCAGTCAAGAGCGGAGTTGTTGACCACTAGACCAGCTCTTGGTATATAAGACTTTTATTAGACCTTTATTTGGATTTTTTTTCTTTTTTGATCTATGACTCTCTTCCCTCCTCCAGAGGCTTTTTTCTGTCCTGTCTTTATGACCTGTTTCTTCATGTATAGTAGAGCGTGTCGAAAAATTTTAATAAAAGTCATCGAGCTAGACGTCATCAAGCATCGTTATATTGTCGAGACAGAAAGGAGGATAGTTCGAACGCATTGTTCTTTCGATGAATGAAATATTTAAGGATACCCAAATATTTATGCAATTTTGATTAATTGCTCAGAACTTCAGTTATTAAATTATATTGAAATAGTAATTTTCTATGGTGAAAGTAAGGGAAAAGAAAGAAAAAATAATTAGACGTGGTGAATTATGTTGATAAATAAATATTTTTTATGAAAAAAACATATACCCTGCTCACTTCAGAAAGACAACTTTCATAAGTTCAAATTTTTTGAACTTGTACTACCGGTAAGCCTAAAACTTTCGAGAGAAATTTCTCCCTATTTCTGAGTATTGTATTCTATGGCTTTGGAGATTTACTACACTAGTGAACCTCTTTAAATGCACAGAGGCTCTGCCAAATCGGTGATTCACACTGTGTGACCCCTCCTTGTTAGACTAGACTCGCCTATCTCTTATTGCTAGAAATAACAATAAATACAAGATATTGGTCTAGAAATCAAAATATAATACTATTATAGTTGGATTTTTAGTTTGTAGTATCTACCAGAGAGAAACGTATTTTATATCTTAAGTTGTACGTACTACTACATACCATCTGTGGTAGTACGTACTACAATACAAAATAAAATCTTGAAATTCCACAACAACCAAATATTCATTGTTATTGAAAATACAATGGATACTGTACAATCTTGCTGCGTTTTTTAAAAACAAGCAGTTTATAATTGACTATTAAATATCTATTAAATATACAAAATTCAATCATTCAAATATTCAAATTCGATATTTCAATCAATTAATAAAAATTCAACAAATAAGATACAAATTATAACCCGATAGGGGTTCGTAAAAAACATTTAACGATACGTAGCTGCCTGCCTATCAATATTGATAAATTAGTTAATGAATTAAAAACAAGAAATAAATTTGAAAGGTGTTTTGTTCAAAATAAATAAATACCAACTAATTAAATTTCAGAAAACAACAGTCACCCAGTTGGTGAACACGATACACACGACATCAACCAAATAGTCCGAGCTATCCAACTACCCAGCCATCCTTCCTGGCCAAAAAAAAAAAAACAAAAAACAACAATGGTAATTGATATGTAAAATAAAAACCAACTGCTCATACACACCATTGTAGTAATAACTAATAAAATAAGTAGCCTCCTGTGTTTCATATTTTGTTCGTCATGTGTACGCGTGTGGACAGATAGACTGATAAACATACACGCAGCACATCGTGTATTTACATGGACACTGATGGGTCAACATGTTTCATTTACACAAAAAGAGTAATTTTTGTTAATATTTGTCTGCATGTATCAGGGTTGAAACAAGGTGAAATATATTTAACCCTTTTTACGTGAAGATAAAATTTGACAGAGAGATATTTCGTCCATAGCATGACTAATAGCTCATAATTTTAGGTGGAATCATCTTAAGTTTTGGGCGACGATTAAATTTGAATTTTAGAATTTTGATACTGTCTGTTCGATCATGAAGTTGGTCAATTTTCTTTGCCAATAACTTCTTTATCCACTACGATACTACCGGGATAAGATGGCTAGCATAATTTGCGAAAAACCACCGCTGGCGCTATAAGACTTACGTTTTCATTCCGAAATAAAAAACCAATTATTGGTTTACTTCTCACAACAAATACTTTAATAAGAATGACACTGGTAAATGGTCAACTCAAATACAACATATTAATGTTTAAATCGATACTTATAATTATGAGTGTAGTATAGCACTGCATTTGACATCGTCCCATCATTAATTAACACTTTACGGTCCGCGTTTTCAGCATCTGAAAATAGTCAGAAAAACCGTAGAAGCTGATCGTGATAAGTGATCACATATGTATGGGATTTTACCGTAAACAGGTACCGACCAGTAACCAACGCGACAAACACACTCTTGAAATGCGTACATGTAATAAAAGTTGTTTGTGTTTCTTATTTTTTATACTCTTTTATCATTATCTGTGCGTTTGTCTGTTATTAATTTTATTAAAAATGTATATGTTTACAGTTACACAATATACTAACACTGTAAACAAAAGTATTTTATTCGTTACGTAAAAGCAGTTCATTACTATCATTGTTCATTTGTTGTCATATTTTTATTTCAATAGTTTTGATGATCCGATTTGACCGGACTGAATGTTCAATTTTATAGAATTTTACTGCATTTTATCACACGCCAGAATTGGTTAAAATTGCGGTCGTGTTACGGTCTGTCAGACCGGTTTGTTTGCTCCTTAATACCTATTTATACGTAGGTACGTTATGGATATCCGTAACTGAAATGGAAACTATCAAAAAATATCCAAAATAAAATAAATATCTGAAACCACAGATTACAGATCACACATTGCTATCTCTATACTAGTGAAACAAACGTCTTCAGAAGATGACGTGTGGACTATGCAAATGCCCACCTATATGTTCATTGAGTTTAGCTTGTATGTGTGTAATTTGTGTTATGTTTGTGGGTTGTCGCTTATACCGTGCTTATGCCGCACCAACACAGCCACATACACATATACTACGGACCACTGTGACCAATAATCATCCAACGTGCACCCAACAATCATTAATAATTGATCCGCATCCGGTCTCCGCGTCCGAACGAGTGATCAGCTAAGCTGTGAGAAGACCTAGAACGGCCTACTACTGACAACAGATTTTTATATATCGCGCGTTGGCTGTCTCTACCTCGTATATCAAAAGCTACATGTTTTAGGACACACAAAAAACATATTAAATACTGTATTTACATATATACTTATCTATATATATTTATATATATGGGTACCCAACATCAAAGGGTGTAATTAGCATAAATCTTAAGCTCATAGTGATGAAAACACGGATATAAAATATGTTTTTTTTGTGTCCAAAAATTGGGAGATTTCAGATACGAGGTTGAGACAGAGTACGCGCGATATACGCTTAATCTACATATATCTGTATCTGAAACCGAAACCGTATCCGAAATATAAGTTTCGGATATGTTTCAAATAATTACATTTGTCGTTAGTAGGCGGAATATAAATTGAAAGAAAATTAGTTTCTGTATTATTTTATTCTGATAAGTTACCCAATCTGAAACATTGGTAATCGAATCGTAACCGAAATCGAAGAAAATGTGTTTAAATATCCTTCACCTTATTCGTATCTGAGATATGAGATCTCGAATACGGATACGATTAAGGATATTTAGTTGTTACGGGTATGAATCCATAACATCCCTACTTATACCTAAGTTATGAGTCGTTTGAAAATAGATAAATGGAATTGAGCTTTTAATAACATTGTTATCTTTACACATGACTGATCCCCTTATCAAAAATATATATTAATAGTCCTGTGTATTTAAGGGTTAAAAGTGACATGTGATACAATTGAACAATTATGTATATTGAATAATTTTTCAAAAAAATAAATATTAAATACAGACGATTTTAAGGAACATCTGCAAGTTTTTTTTTTTTCACAAAAAATAATATTTAAAAAATATATTAAAATATCCTTAGTCACCCTATCATGTCTCCCCAATTTAACAAATATATTTAGTTATGTTAATAATGCGAAACAGGTGCATTTCATATCTGTTTAACTTTTTTATTTTTACCCTAAAGGCGAGTACACACATGTTTAATTTAAAAAAAAAGAAAGTTTACATATCGCCTTCCTAGAATGAACGTGGGATATCTGGGAATTTTCCGATTTTCATTTTTAGTACCACGTAATAGATAAGTCAATTAGTTATCGAATAGAATATTTCACAAGTTCGTAGGATATATAATTTTTGAAGAGTATTACTTTAAATCTCAAGGTCTCCATTTAAACTAATGTATTATTAAGACTTAAAATGCAGTTATCTCAAAACTATCATTTCCCAGATATCCTACTTTCATATTAGGAAGGCGATATATGACTTTTTAATAATTCTCAACTGAATGTAATCTTTCAAGAAAATTCTTTATTCATAATATAGGTATTTCTTTTTTGTTGCCTCGTATCGAATAATTATAAGAAAAATAAATGAATTTGTAAGTACAGGTTCATAAATATTGTAATTTGTTAAATTTTTATTTATTTACAGTAAATCATAAAAATTTGGTCAAGTAGTTTTGCCTCTTAGGAGACGAAAGTTATATCAGGGTGTAACCGGATTTACTAATACCTAAGCAAACTAAGCAACTGCTTAAGGCATCAGAGGCGTAACTACAATGGAGTAGGTGTAGCAACAGCTCCAGTGCGCATGGTAAAAAGGGGCGTAAAAGGGAAAGAAATAGGGCGCAACAGAGGAAAATTTACGAAAAAGGAAGGCTGGCGACATTTTTTTTGATTATCACTAAATTTCCGGAAAAAAGTTTTTCCATGCGCAAAATTCGTAGTTTACGCGTCTGTAATGCATCCATCTACCATCTATACCACATATACCATAAGCGTAATTAGTACACTATCCCTTCATTCAGTTAAGGTATTAAATTTTAAATTTGTAATAAATAGTGGATGACTGATGCAATGCGATATATACAGTTGCCTCATTACGCTAAGCAATAACGGGAAAATAGGGAAAGTGCTTATAATAAGTAAATTATCAATTAACTTGATTTTTCCTATTTTATAAAATTTATAATGGGGAAGATCCAAATACTTAATTTTTGTTAAAAATTTCATTTTTATATATGGCCACCCACAGCACCCCAGTTCCGCCGCCCAATTACGTGGGTAACACGTATTATTTATTAACAAATTACTTGTATCCTTTTTACAGAATTTTAAAGAATTCGAACTATAATTTTCCCAAAAAATTTTTAATAACCCCACTCTCATAGGTGTTCATAGGTAACCCCTTAAAAATTATGTAACCCCAATGAAAATTTTAGACTAATGTAACCTCATTGTAAATCTTTTGACCATTTTTTATATAAATTACTTAAGGGCTAGTATGAGAAAAATACCAAAATATAATTTTTTAACAAATTTTTGAAGGGGTGTTTTACCCCCTAATTATGTGAGTGGGCACGTACAATTATAATAGGTATATGTTTGTTACTTTGTCAAGTACTACGATATATCTTAAGATGAACGAAATCGCAGATTTTGGTTTCAGCACGAATTTTTTTTGAAAAAACTGTCTGCATTTCAAATTTTCTTTTAAGTTATTTGTTTATAACACGTACCTAGCTGTATTGAGATTTGAATGCGTCTTATCTCGTAATTTAATACCTTTTAGGATTCAGTCCACTATTCTTATTTTCCATTTCCACGTTTAACGTCTTGACGTTAGTGTCTATGACGTTAGCCATCTTTATTGATTGTTTTCTTATTATTCTTCTTTTCAGAAAGTAATGTAGTATAACAAACAATAAGATAATACATTGATAATAAAACATGTAATTACTTCTGTAGAGATATGCAAATAGATATATATATATATATATATATATATATATATATATATATATATATATATATATATATATATATATATATATATATATATAACTTGTTTTGTAAATCATGCGTTTGGGAATTGAGATGGTTGGAGATCGTGTGAATATGTAAATGAGCTTCAAAATTATTTTTATTTAAAAACTGATGCGTGATTGAGACGATGATGATGAAATTCTCCAACCAATTACTGTACAATGTATCGTGCAATTTAATCAAGGATAATAATTTAAAAAAAATTGTATTAAGTTCAATTTAAAGTAGGTACACCAATACCTCGCTTTGGGTCGTTTCGGTTTGCGTTTTTTCGAAGTTGCGTCGCTGCTGAATTAGTACTAATTTTCACTGTGTGTCGTTAGATTTGCGAAGTTGCGTTGTTTTGAGTTCGAGTCTTTAATTTTTTTTCTAAATTTTTTGGACGAAAACCGACCTACGACAACAGCCACTATGGACTCATCAGACAGTGATTAATTTTTACTTTGTTTTCATAAATTAATTGATTATTTTGTTTTAATTGAATTTGTTTTTTTTTTTCGATTTTTTTTTTTGTATGTAGGTATGTAATAAAATTTTATATTATTTTTGTTTTTAAATGTTTACTTTGTTCAATTTTCTTTTTAAAAAGTAGTATTTTTGTAACTCTGAAACCTATCTTCGATCTTTACATGGTTTGCTATAGAAAATCATAATTCACTTTGCGTCGTGTTTTTTTGGAACGTAACCACGACGCAAATTGAGGTATTGGTGTATATAAACAGTGACGGTAGAGTATTTTCTTTAAAAATAATATGATTTTCTACTAAATTACGTAATAATTTGAGAACATCGTTAATTCAGGCCAGTAACTAGGCTGGGGCAACCGGGGTATTGCTCGGGTTGCCCCAGCCAAAGGGGGCCCCAAGAGAATACAAGAAAATCCAAAATATTAACTGATGTTTTGTGACGTATCATATTATAAACATTTTGAATTAAATCACCTAAACCATTTGAATTAAATCACTTAATTTTTTTTTCACAAAAAATTCTGTTAAATTTGCTCCTCAGTTTAGACATAGATTAATAATTCACAGTCTCTTCCTTCATCCCCAAGAATAATAAACTCATCCACGACATTCACCAGGGCTTGTTGTGAACATAGGCGCTTAACGGCATTTTAATTTTTCAAAAGCTTTGTATTCCAGGGTGTTTATTACTGTAAATACAATAAAAAGTAAATTTAAAAATAAAAAAACCCGACTGCGTAGAAAGCGAACTACATTCAAAGCTTAGATTTGATCTGAGCTTTGATAATTTGATAAAGCTGGAGCGAGGCAAAGGCTCGCTCTAGGGGGGGCAACCTGGGCATTTGCCCGGGGCGGCAAATTTTAAGGGCGGAATTTCTGTAAAAAGAGGACGGCATTTTTGCAACTGATGAGCAAAAAAAGGTCGTCGGACAAGCAAAAGAGGAAAAAGGGCGGCATTTTTACAGCTGACGAAAAAAAGGTCACCAGTTTCACTCCGGGGCGGCGTAAACGCTAGAGCGACCGTTGCAGTTAGCAATGCTTTTAGATCAAAGTTAAAGGCGTTCACAGACGTAAAAGAGTTTGTGAATCTCTGGCTGATAGAAAACAGTCCCTTAGCTTCAAGCTATCTAGATGTACTTACCGTTTGCTTTATGTACTTCACTGTCCCTGTGACAGTAACTAAAGCTGAAAAATCGGTCTGGAAACTTAAACTTATTAAAAAATATCTAGCACAGAGAATTGATTTCAACGGAGTTATTGATGTTTTTGATTGTCAAGTCGAAAAGAAAACAATATTATAACTATATTGACAAGTTTAGTTGTATTAAACTACAAATACTCTACACCTGTTATTTATAAGTCATTTAATTTAAGCTAAATTTAGTATTTTTTGTGTATATTTGAACTAAACTACATGTTAAGTTATAGTTTGTTTAGTTCAGGGGTGGGCAACCCGCGGCTCGCGGGCCGCATGTGGCCCGTCTGGAACTTTTTTTGGCCCACGAGATTCATCACACTTATACAAAATATATTTATTTTATAATGACCAAGGTAGTGAAAACCAATGTATTAAAAAAAATAAATACATAATATAATATGGGAACACATAATTTTAAATGCGGCCCGCGGAGTTATGATGCGCTTCCAAAGTGGCCCGCAAGCTCATTTGGGTTGGCCACCCACGGTTTAGTTACTTAATCAGGAGTTTGAATACTGCAGTATTATTCATTTCGTTGTTATTTTTAATAAACTTTGAATGAGCTATAATCTCTAACTGCCAAAGACATACAATACATACATAATCAGACACACACAACCACACAAGTAAGTTCAAAGATTAAAAAATACAGAGGCCCTGAATGTACTTTCTGCCCCGGGGTCTCTAAAGGGTTTCCTGCGCTAATTGTAAGTAAAATAATCACTCTATCAATCACTTAAGATTCTTGTAACTCACTTATTTTATAAAATGGAACGGAGATTACATTTGTGAATTCGTTACGCATAAAATATTCAAATTTTGATTTTTTTAAAAGTAGGTGTATAACAAGACAGTAATAGTAAAACAATTTTATACTCTACAAAGCGCAGTTAAAATCAATTTTAAAACTTTCTTGAAACTGATGTTTGAGGCTCTTTTCACATAACAAAACCGCTTTCGATACGCTCTCGGTTCGATAAGGTATTCTTATAGAAGAAACAGTACTGTTCTGATTGCGATCTAATACCGATACCTACATCTCAAGGAATGGTTCATCGGAACGAGACCAGACTTTTCATGACTTATCATGACACTGCTTGTGAATACTTTTTGACCCCGCACCACTTCGTTGCCATTCAATTCTACAAACAATATAGGTATGAGAATATTTTATTGATTTAAGAGCAGTACCATAGTGTGGATCGAGAATGAATAGTAAACGGCATAATAATGTGAATATAACAAGATTTTTTTACATAGAGTTCTAAGAAGTTTATAACCTTCCACAACATCGCATCGACGGACATTCCCTTTAAATTTGGATATTACTGCACGCCATTTATTATCTTTGCTCGCAATTTTTGAAATGTAGTGTGTGCATACAAGCGCATACATTAGCCTCTTAGAGGGAACGCTGGTCAGTAGATGTCTTCTCTTCTTTTCATAATAGTACATATATTATTATATATATGTTAGAAAAAATTTTATTGTTTGAAAATAGGTATTAAAAGCAAGAGCAGATATAGGGGGTGGTTACGCGCGGGGGGAGCTGTTAGCAGACCCGTAACTAGGCTGGGGCAAGCGGGTCACCGCCCCGGGGCCACCAGCCAAAGGGGGCCCCCAAGAGAATACAAGAAAATCCAAAATTAACTGACGTTTTTGTGACGTATAATAAACATTTTGAATTAAATCACTTAAATCACCTAATTTTCTTTTCACAAAAATTTCTGTTAAATCTGCTCCTCAGTTGTAGCAACAGATTAAAAACTCACAGTCCTCTCCCCCATCCCCCAAAATAATAAACTCATCCACGATATCCACCAGACTTGTTGTTAACACTGGCGCTTAACGGCATTTTACTTTTTCAAAAAATTTATATTCCAAGGTGTGTATTACTGTAAATACAATAAGAATTAAATTTAAAAATCAAAAAAACCGGCTGCGTAGAAGACGAACTAAAAAGATGGAAAAGAAGAAGAAATGGAAAAATCGGAAAAAATTTTCTTGTTTCCATCTGTTTAGTTTTCCGAAACTTATTAAAAACTATCTACGAAGCTCAATGTCTCAACAATGTACTGGCAGTTTGTTCTTGCCAGTGTCAAGTCAAGAAGAAAACAATTATAATGACAAGTTTAGTTGTATTAAACTACTACACCTGTTAGTCATTCAATTTTGTCTTAATTTAGTGTTATTTTTGTGTTTTGAACTAAACCACATATTATTAAGTTACAGTTTGTTAAGTTATTTAATTTAGAGTTTGGGAGAATAATACTGCAATATTATTCATATTGTTTTATTTTTACCAACACTAGACAAGTAGAATCACTACGAAAAAGTCTTTTGTTGGATCAGCCCCATTTATAAAATGAACTGAGTAATTTTTATAACAAAAATAAAAAGCTCTCACGCAAATTATCATAATTCCATCAATTACCTTAATCCAAATCACTCCTATTGCTTGATTTGACATAAAAAGAAATTTTTTTTTAAATTTAATGACGTCTTGAAGATTTTATTAAAATTTTTTTAAAATCTGAAAAAAAGCTTTTTAAAATCTCTTGCCTTTAAAAAACGTTAGGGACTATCCATAAATTATATCAATTGACCTTTTTAAACTCCCTCCCTCCCTGCGTCACACTACATCACATTTTATCGACCCCCGTATATAATATTACGTCATGCTGACTTGGACCCCCCCCACTAACTGAAATTTGAAATATTTTTTTTTCGCCGACTATATTTTTGGAAAAGTATTATTCTTTTTGTTCGTTAACTGTAAGTTTTTTCAAACGTGATATCATGTTTGTTCGGACCCCCCACCCTCTGGTCGTCACGCTTCGTCACGCTAGACCAGTATCCCCTCCCCTTGTTTGCGTACGTAATTTATGAATAGCCCCTTAATGAAATTAGAAAATGATGAAAGTGGAAGAGAAATTAGAAAAATTTGCAATATCGAAAAGCCTTCTTATGAATTATTTTAAAAAACGTGACCTCTTTCTAATCGGAGAGCTGGATCCGCCCCTGGTTAAAAGGCCCTTACGAATATTTTTATGGGAGATTCTACTTTTTAGGTCCTTCAAAAAATTCAAGTTGTCTCCACAATAAGGTAGGTTAAAACTACGAGGGACATTCGGAAAGTAAGGCCCGAATCTCGGTAACTAGCCACACGGCGAGCGAACAGCACAATGCGCATGCGCGACGACTTCCAGCATGCCTTGCGCACGAAACGACGCCATTTGCAGTAGAATCGTTGTTGTGTGCTGTTTACTGTGCATCTTTAAGATGCTTAAGAGAATTGAACATCCCGCCGACTGCGAAATACGGTCAGTGATTTGTTTTTTGACAGCAAGGAACGTTTGTGCAGCAGATTTTCATCGACAAATAAGTGAAGTGTATGGCCCTAATGCAATGAGTGACAGTAAAGTGCGAAAGTGGGTGAGAGCTTTCAATGAGGGAAGGGACAATGTCCATGATGAACCGCGATCTGGCCGACCATCTGTGATCACGGAAGATTTGGTAAAAGCCATTGAAGAAAAGATTCGTGAAGATCGGCGATTCACAATTTCGTCATTAGCATTGGAATTCCCCAACGTGTGTAGAACAACTTTGCACAAAATTGTTTCTGAAAGAAGCTGTTCAAGACTGGTTATCTTCGTAGGCGGCAGAGTTCTACGCCACTGATATTCAAAAACTCGAAGAACGTTATGATAAATGTTTAAACAAAAATGGAAACTATGTAGAAAAATAGATTAAGATGTCAGGAACTAAATAAAACAAGTTTTTTGATCTAATCTGTTGTGGTTAATTCTTTTTATTAACTTCCCATAGGACGTTATTGTAATGGGTCCGATTTTACGAATCGCTAATTTTGACATATCTCCACGTTTCAAGGTCACTAGAATCCGAATCACGCGTGATGTCTGTGCGTGCGTTCGTTCGTTCGTTCGTTTGTTCGTTCGTGAATTTTTTTTCGTCTCGCATATCTCGACAACAAATGATGATATCAACTCCGGACTAATTTCATTAGATGCGTAACCAAAAAATGAAGTCCGGATAAAGTTTTCAACAAATTCGGATTAACGGTTTGTTTTTTGTGGTAAAAAAACAGAATTAACTTTATTAAGATAATATAGATTTTTTACCATAACATTATTATATAATGGCCTAAGAACCTTCCTTGATGTTAAAAACGCCAGTATATTATTGTAAAATTTAAAAAAAAAGAACGTAATAAGAAACTGTTTTTGAAATATATTTTGTCTCGCATATCTTGAGAACAAATGATGTTATCATTTGTTTGATAAGGGTGGAGCCCCCACCCTTAGGTACAGAAGGCGGAGCCCCCGGTATGGTGCAAGGGGCAAAGCCTCTTTCGGGGGCCCAGGGGAGAAGTTGCCCGAAATGGAAAAAGAATTATTTATGTACAGTAGTCTCTAGTCTTTAAGGACACCCAATGGGAAGTTGACAGTGTGGGTAGACCTGTCCCCCAAATTTTTTATACAAAAACGGACCTTACTTTCCGAAAGTCCCTCGTATATACAGAATGAAGATACTGTCATTTATTTTAATTAAATAAAGTTAATAACTCCTGTTTAGATGATCTACCTACATTTACTTTAATTTTTGATTTAATTTTTTTTATAAAAATGGTATAAAACTTCTATTGCAGTTCTAAAACGCATGTATACCTCTTTTCAGATAAAATTAATCATGAGTTTTCGTTAAAAAATTACATAATTCTTATATTCGAAACAAATCGATCTTCTATTCTTTTCTAAAAATAAACTGTAAATTTAAAAGTTACACAAATGCAATAATAAAAGAGATAAAGCCAGGAAAACGGAAATTATTTAAATTCAAAGTTACGAAGCATGGTTAAATTTAACTGAAATAGACCATACCTATTATGTATTGCTTGGAACTATAACGTTTTTTAAGTTTACTGAAACCACACAATTTTATAAATAAAAAAGAGAGTTTGTTACGCATGGTAACTAGAAAGTTAAATTTTATTTATCTGCAGAATTCTTGTCGCGAAAATTTGAGTATCCTTCGTCACAACTTCCAAATATTGCTATAAGTTTAAAAATACCCCTGTTTATAAAAATTAGTTTTGCTCGGAAACTAGTTAACATAGAACAATAGTTTAAAGACCTTTTTTATGTAATTTTTTCTCCTCTTTTAAATGGTGTAAAAAAATTTCGCAAAAATTGTTGATTAAGTGGAAATTTTGGCAAAAAACTAATTTTTTGCAAGTACAAAAAGCATTTTCCTGGCATCCGACGTGTCTGGCTAACAAACTTGTCCAACGGTTTGGCATTTCCAACATTTTCACAAAATTTCGTAAACCTAGGACATTTTGTTCGAGAGTTATCGTGCGAACACATATATATATACATATACATATATATATATATATATATATATATATATATATATATATATATATACATATATATATATATATTTATATATATATAAATAAATATCTCATATATATATATATATATATATATATATATATATATATATATATATATATATATATATCATCATTAACTAGAGACAAAACTTGTTTATTACTAAAATCAATAATTAAAATATGAGTAAACTTGCCAAAAACCTACGTAAATACGAACTAAGCAAAGTAAATTAAGGAATATAAATCACATTTCAAAAATTGATTTACTAAAGGAATACAAAACTCGGGTGCCTTTTTAATAATCAGAAGTTTTTTTTTAATATTTGTAACATATTACATAAGTGCACAAAGGACACGTCATTTTGATTAAGACGAAATAATGTCTTTGTGTGACGAAGGAAACAATTTTCCAACCCAATCGTTACTAATCGTGAACAGCGATCATTTAGATTGATAACTTTAGTTTATCGTAAAGCTTACAGTATTACAAATAATATTTATCTAAAAACGATTTGAAATTCATTGAATAGATACCAACAGAAGCTGTGACGAAGGATACACTCAATAAACACTCGCTGCTGGTCTTCTTGCTTAATGTAAAAAAAATGACAAGCTGTCAATGTCAATCACTTGATTTGACTTTCGCTTTATGGTTTATGGTCTTTGGCGTTTCGTTTCACAAAAAAACATGACTCTTTCACATATTTTTAGCGAATTTCCCGAATGGAATTCAGCTATTACAGCCACTGTCATGACGCAACTTGAGCTCGGGACCATGGGAGAAATTTGTTTTGAGGTCCTTAGAAACCGAAAATAATATTCACTAAAATTTATATATATATATATATATATATATATATATATATATATATATATATATATATATATATATATATATATATATATATATATATATATATATATGTGTGTGTGTGTGCGTGTGTGTCCGCACGGTAACTCTCGAAGGAAATGTCCTACTCTTACAAAATTTGGTGAAATTTATGGAAGTCCCAAAATCTTTGATGAGGTCTTCAGCCAGACACGTCGGATGCCAGGAACGTGGTTTTTGTTCTTGCAAAAAATCAGTTTTTCGCCAAAATTTGGACTTATTCAAAAATTTTTGCGAAATTTTTTTACACCATTTAAAAGAGGAGAAAAAATTACATAAAAAAGGTCTTTAAACTATTGTTCTATGTCAACTAGTTTCCGAGAAAAATTAATTTTTATAAACGGACATTCGCTATGTTATGCGGGATGCCGCGACAGCGGCATAATAATATAGAAGTTTGTTTATATATGCAATACCTAGATATCTTGTATATGGATAACCCATATAATATACAAAGTATACAATTTTATTGGACAGCAGTGGCGGATCCAGAGGGGGGGTCATAGGGGTCATGACCCCACTTTCCTGAGCTGAAAGTAATTGTTACATATTCTTATGATTACGCTAAAAAATTCAAACGAATAAAAATTAACAAATAAATTTTCAAATTTCAAATAAACAAATCCAGTGGTTAATATTTTTAAACAGTATAATTTTAACTTGTAATTTTAAAATGTAATGTATACACGTAGAAAATATTATAACTTATTATTGTACATTAAAAGTCCTTACATCTAGCTTAGTGGTTCCCAAAGTGGTCTATATTAACCCCCAGGGGTCGATAACAAGCTGCAAGCGGTCCATGTTGGCCAAAAAAAATTGGGGTTCGGTAAGATGTAAATGGGGGTTTATAGCAACAGAGTATACGTACACCGAAGCAGGTTTTGGCTTGGTTATTCTAAAATGTAAAAATGAGAAATTGGTGCCCTTTTTTTGGTTGTCACCTGCATTGATCAAAAAAAGGTCATCGACACCTCATTACGAATAAATTATATTTTCGAAGTTGTTGCTGAATTTATGAATTTGTACAGGGGGTGTATCTAAAATCGAAAACCATGGCAAGGGATAGGGATCGACGACACCAAGAAGTTTGGGAACCACTGATCTAGCTTTTGAAAATAGGAGAGAATAACATATTTTCTTTAAAATAACCATTTATCAAATAACCAGTATAGATGCTGCACATGTGTTTAACAATCTTTAACTTAACAAAAAATAAATTAGAAATTCATGCAGTTTTGAGCACTTTTTGTTAAATTTGCAATAGAGAACAAAGTTTGACTCCCTCTCCCCCCTAAATTGAAGATTGGATTCGCCCCTGATTTGTAATATAGAATTTACCTATAAGTTTCACATAAAAAATTCTATGCAAATTTGACACCCTTTGTTATAGGTATTTACAATAAGGACTAAGTGTTAAGTCATAAAAATTTGACTCCCGCCCCTGAGCTGAAGGCTGGATCCGCCCCTATTGGACAGTAAGTATATATTAGACCGGGAGGCTATAATAAGAAAGTGTTTACCCATCGATTTAAAGAAAATTTATTTTTTCATCTAACAGTTTACCATTTGAAGTTACTAAAATGCTTTGTCGGCCAGAGCATCTCTTGTCCGGTTACGGGGGCCGACCTCGAAAATAGGTCAATTCTTCGAGGCCCCCTTACCCATCGATTTAAAGAAAATTTCATTTTCCATTTAATAATTTACCATTCGAAGTTACTAAAATGCTTCGTCGGCCAGACCATCTCTTGTCCGGTTGCACGGGACGACCTCGAAAAGTGTTCAAAGATGATTTGAAGGTCAAAAATATTTACTCAATTAGCTCTGCAACCGCGAGTCTGACAAAAATTTTGTAAGGAGATTTTTTGTAGACTATATAATTACCTATAACTTTTATTTGAAACGTTTTGGCGAAAAATTAATATTTAGGAAATTATGGTAAAAAAAGCTAACTAGCCAAAGCGTAAGAAACTTTCAACCCATATAACTTTTCTATTTGGATCCAAATAGAAACGTGCTTCTTAGCTTTTTTACAGAATATTTTCTAATAAATAATTTCACCTAGTTAGTTTTTTAATTCGGTACTGTTTTTAAACACAGCGAAAGTGAACAAGTAAGGTATGAAGCCACAGAAAATATTACAAAATATCGTTAAATTTTCACTTTGAAAAGACACTAGTCTGATAGTATATTAGCGTAGACCTTTACATTACTATTAAAATTAATAAACAAGAAGAATCATATAAAAAAATAGTTGATTAAAACAGTTATTCGAGATCGAAAACCCCGAATATGCTTCTTTTGCAAATATCTCCTTTTCTGTTGGTCGTCCACAATAATTATTATAATAACAAAATTTGTAAATTAACTAAATTTTTACAAGAAAGTTTCTTTGGACTATTTACGTAAAAGCCATAACCTCAGAGATATTTACGGTTTCATATCAAGGCGTGTTCTTACTTTTAGTGCATAAGTCCTTTATATGGTGTATTTAATATGTACCGTCACATGTACGTATTATTCACATTGGAACTTTAAACATTAAAAATATCCGTGTATATAACACAATGCGCCTTTATATGAAATTGCAAATATCTCTGAAGTTGTAGTTCTTACGTAAATAGTCCAAAGGACATTTCTGGTAGAAAGCTAGTTAATTACAAATTTTGTTATTATAATAATTATTGTGGACGACCAACAGAAAGTAAGATATTTGCAAAAAGGCATATTCGGAGTTTTCGATTTCGAATAATTGTTTTAATCTACTATTTTTTATATGACTTTTTTTGTTTATTAATTTTAATGGTAATGTAAAGGTCTACGCTAATATCCTATCAGACTAGTATTTCTCCAAAGTGAAAGTTTAACGATATTTTGCAATATTTTCGGTACCTTCATACCTTACTTGTCCACTTTTGCTGTGTTTAAAATCGGCAAACAGATACCGAATTAAAAAACTAACTAGGTGAAATTATTTATTAGAAAATGCTCAGTAAAAAAGCTAAGAACCACGTTTCTATTTGGATGCAAAATAGAAAGGTTATATGGGTGGAAAGTTTTTTACGCTTTGGCTAGTTAGCTTTTAGAGAGTTTCCAGAATGGAATTTAGCTATTACAGCCACTATCGTGACGCGACTTGAGCCCGGGACTATAGCAGAAATTTGTTTTGAAGTCCCTAGAAACCGAAAATAATATTCACTAAAATTTACATATATATATATATATATATATATATATATATATATATATATATATATATATATATATATATATATATATATATATGCGCGTGTGTGTCCGCGCGATAATTCTCTAACGAAATGTCTTACGTTTATGAAATTTGGTGAAAATATTGGAAGTCCCAAACCGTTGGACGAGTTCGATGCCCGGAACATGGTTTTTTTTTTGGCAATTTTCGTGAGAAAATTAGTTTTTTGCCAAAATTTCCCCTTATTCAAAAATTTTTATGAACTTTTTTTTACACCATTGGAAAGAGGAGAAAAAATCACATAAAAAAGTCTTTAAACTATTATTCTATGTCAATTAGTTTGCAAGAAAAACTAACTTTTATAAACGGAAATTCGCTATGTTATGTAGGATGCTGCGACAGGGGTATTTTCTTTTAATTTCGTATAAATATTTTGTCTAGAAACTATACAGGTACCTAGATAATCATTTTAAAATACAAGCCAGTAATAGACAAATTAAAAGTTCTGGGAAAATTTTTTATTATATCAGTTAGTAGGGTAGTGTCGTGTAAGACGGCGCACCCAACATTTAGGTGGCTATAAAAAAATAACGGAAAATGTTATAGAAGAAAATTGTATTTATTCTAGTACCTTAATGATCAGTTAACGCTGTGATAAAGAATTTTTATTATGAACTCAACACCGATCGAGTTATTAAAAAAAATTCACAAAATAGGAAATGCGCACTCTTACACGACCGGTTGTGTAAGAGTGCGCACTGAGGTCGGTAAGATGGCGCACTTATAAAAAAGCTTGGAACTTAGCACAAGTCACATTTAAACAATTCCGCACCTACGTAACAGGAGAATTTCTTATGTCAGCACTTTTTCATATTTTTCGTTATTCTAAACTTTGATCGTAAGTAACGATAGGTCGTAGTCAAAAAATAACGAAATTTCTGAAGGTTTAAGTGAAACAAGTTATGAATATTCTAAACGAGTAGAAGAGCTATGACAGTACGGCGGCACACTACGTCGTCAAAAGTATAGGAATACCCTGACCCAAGGTGTGCCCACACTTTTGACGCCGTACTATACTTAATGCTATAGTACACTACCGTGTCAAAATTGCTGGTACACATAGCTCTTTTACTCAAACGTACTGCGATTGTTAAAACCTAGTTTTCGTTATCGAAACTTATCGATACCGAATTACTTTTCATCTCAATAACAGTAAATCCGAGTTTTAAATAATTGTCGTTATATAGACGGTTTTCCTTTGCTTTTGTTCCATTACTCTCATTGGAACTTGAAGATGACGGTTGTGCATATCTTTCCAGAAAATCATTTTCAATAATTACAATGAACACAGAATTTTGGATATTAAACAATAAAAGACAGTGAGCAACTACTAAGCAAACAAGCCAATAAATTTAAACACAATTCAAAGTGAATTGACAATTCAAAGAATTCAAAATTGCCATCGTTTATTCGCCTACTGCTGCATGCAGCGCTCATCATATTGCGCTATGTCTCGCTCACACAAGTCACACGCGCAGAATTCAGAGGCTACTATAAGTCGTCAACTTCGATGTGGATATAAAAATATGCCTGTTTAAAATCCTTTGTTACGTATATATTTAATTGTTACCGAACTGAAAATAAACAATAATGATAAACGGATTCGATATTTATAACATAAAATAAAAAAAAAGTTAGAAATAGCAAAGGGTAGGAGTCGCGAAATATTTTTTTATGCTAGGGGGTCGCGAAATATTTGTCCATACTAGGGAGGTCACGCTATGAAAAAAGTTGAAAAACACTGCATTAGTGTATTAAAATCATCTACGTACGACTGAATCATAGAAACCGATTTTATTACACTGTTAAGAAATATGAAAAATAGTACTTTATAGCACTTGTTACATAATGAAAAACAAAAAGTACTATAGTGTCATAAATAATAGTCTACCTGATAAATTTTAATTTTAATTTTGGGAATACGAAGGATGTAAAAAAGTAATACAGAGGACCCCTTACATCAGTTAGCATATTGATATCCAAACCAGGATGCTTTTTAATGACTATAGAGCAAAAAGAAGTATTTATCTTATAACTTTTGTAACTAGTTGAGTTAGCCGAATGAAAGATAATAACACCAGTCGATGCAAAACTTTATGCAAACTTCCTCTTTTAACTTAAAATAATTTTTAACTTATAATGACGTTAGTCTGAGGTTAATACAAACATACACTAAAGAAATTATGCATATTTATATAAAAACGGAATACGTTCCCACACAAAAGTGGAAACAATTGGTTAAGATGGAATGTCAAATATTTATGTAATAATATACCAGCAAGATGTGCTTACTGATTCTGTTTTAGACGATATATGAAATAGCTTGGGGGTCTCTCACATGCCGCGGTGTTCTTTCTTATCTATCATATTATACATAATGTACAATTTCAAATCTTTCTGTTAAGTAGTTATTTAAACAGTAATAAATACTTATGTAATTTTTTTTTACATATGTAGGTACTACAGATTTGTAGATCTCGTACAGTATTATAATAATCTGTGAAATATAAAGTTTGATTTTACTTTATTTTTCGTTAAAGGTTAAAAGAAAAATATTGAATAAAGTATATTTTTTATTTTTTATTTTTTTATATAAAAAGTATTTTTTAACTTTGTTGATAGGGTAGGGTCGTGTAAGATGGCGCGATCGGTAAGAGTGCGCACTCCTGTTTTCTCGAAACAAGAACAAAATTTTTAACAAACTTTAATCGTGTTTTGAAGTATTCGGGTATCCGTAATTGCTCATCAAAATATATTAGTTTACGACATAATCCCAATATTCTAGATAAGTTTAAATTTTTAGAACTATTTGATATTACTTTTCTCGAATTTGAATGTGTTACTACGGTTTATGTCGAAACAAGTTAAAAGTTATGAATGTTTCTGTGGCTAGTAAAGTTAGCCACAAACTAGCTCCGATCACTTTAGTTTGTGTGAGTTCGCGTGGATCGTTCCCACTGGATGATTTTGTTAATGATAGACAGGCGTGTAAGATGGCGCAGTACAAAGGCGTATAAGACGGCACACGCATTATTACACGACAGTTTCTTTTATTATGTTTTTCTTTAACTTTTCAAAGGAATTCTATACAGTAAACTTTTGTACAATGTAAATTCGTGTAACCCAAGTTCCTACATCAAAAGTCTACGAATACGAAAACTAACGATAACAAAAAGTAATTTTTTTAAAATATTCTATTACTAATAAAATCACTGAGTGGAGCCTGAAATTAACCAGTTATAATCAATTTATAAAAAGTAATTCGATTATAATTCTCGATAACGAAAACTATATTTTATTAGTCGTAAAATGTTTCGAATACCCACAACTAGTTTCGCTTAAGCCTTCAAAAATTTCGTTATTTTTTCGCTACGACGCATCGTTCACGAGATACTTACGATCATAAGTTTTCAATTACGAAAAGTTGCGAAAATTAATTTTTTTAAACGTGTTATTGCTGACCAAATTAATTGGACTAATGGAGCCTAAATTAACCAGTTGTAATCAATTTATGAAAATAAGCCGCAGTTATTTGTTTTGAAATTTTATTAAGCGAAAGTACATGAAACATTCACATTAATGTAACCTTTAATTAACCTTTTCTTTATTAAATATTATATATCGAACTAGAATGGTTTTTAGCCATTCATGCCACATACATGCGTTGTGGTATCATACATATGTATGGGCAGCACGGCCACGTGACGGCCACCGCCACCAACGATAACTAACACAAAGACATAATACCGCACAAATACAAAGTAAACCCAGTGCACGTATATAACATATTTTCTATCTCTTACTGGTTACACTTGTTCCAGTAGTATAGAGATAGGTATGTTGTCTCTAGTTCTTTGTGGTTTTGGCCATAATTGAGGCATCGGCAATTGAACAAATAGTTAGCTCTGGTCAAGTATTACTATGTTATGTACTCTGAGACTCTAACTCAACCGAATTCAGATCACATCAACAAAGTTTGATTTGAGAAAAAACAAATTTTTAATTTGGTATCGTCATTGAGTTTACGCATATAAAATGACAGAATGATGAAACTGGAAACGAATTGTATGTTTTAGAAATCGCTCTTTCCCTTTGTACCAAATTTAGGCACGTAGGATTACTAAAAAAGGGACCTCTGTCGACTCAGTTATATTTCTAAAAGAAATTTTGCCATTTTGGTAGCAAAATTGAATAGTTCACATAGATTTTCCAAGTCATTCTTCCAATGCTAGTATAGGTAAATTTTTTAAAATTTTCAGTATCAGAAAGTGCATTATGACATCTATTAAAAAGATATGACCTCCTTCTGTAATTATAATCTAAAATTCCGAATCCAAAATTAATTTATATATTGGAATATTTTATTTAATAAATAGTTGTTTATTTTTATCATATTTCACTTTATCTTATTTTTCAACTTATATTTTTATTCTTTTCGTATTAAGGGGGACCGCTAGTGTGCCATTTTAAAAAAAATTGGAAACTTTTTTTTCCTGTTCCGATAGTCTATATCTTTAAAAATAACATACTAAAATTTCAAGTGCATATCTCAAATAGTTTTTGAGTTACAGCCATCCAAAGAGCGGATTCTGATTTTCTTTGTTAACTTTGAGGTACTGAGAAATTAGGGCTTGGAATACCGGTGTCTTTTTATAATATCGTTATTTATTCGGTATTAATATTTAAAATAAAATACTGGAATTCCGGTATTTCGGTATTATTTCGGTATTGAATGAAACTGGTATAGAAAAAAAAAAAAAATTAAAAAAAACTCTTAATGAAAATCGTTTTTGTATAAGTAGGTAATATGTTTTACTAAAAATGATTGATAACAGTAATAATAACAAACTCCATCATTTTTAGATTTTAACTAAGACTAAATACAAAATATAAAATAGTAAAACAAAGTAAACGGAATAATAACAAAAAATAATAAAATAAAAATTTTCTTCGATTTTATTGCACATTTAATTTAAAGAAATATACACACGAACTGCAAGGGCAAAAAATCACAGCTTAAATAGTCCAAAGACATGGTGGCAATTCTAAAATAATTTTAAAAAATTACATGGACATCAGTTTTTAAATTTCACCCTTTTATTTACACAGAACAATTTTTTAAATACCATTACAATTAACAATAGTATTCAACAATAGTAAAATATTTTACTCAAACAGGTAATTTTTTATTTTTTTCGACAGAAAATTACTTAAAAATATGTAACTCAAAATTGTAAATACCCCTGTCGCAGCATCTGCATAACATAGCGAATTTCCAAATCTTGGGCACTGGCGGATCTCATCTAAGACCTGTACCTATTTAAAATAGTTTAGCTTTCTAAGAGTTAAAGAATTTTTAAAATCGGTTGGGTAATTAGTTTTGGTATTTTTGGGGACCCAAGAACCCGAACGAATTTTGTGCAGCATAGTTGTATCCATCTAAAATAATTTAGTTCTCTAGCAGTGAGAAATTTTTAAGCATCGGTTCGATAGCTTATTACTGGCGTTTTCGGATCTGCAAGATCCCGGTGGACCTCATTAAAAAATCAGCTCGACCGTATATTCTAGGCGGACTTTATGTAATATATATATATATATATATATATATATATATATATATATATATATATATATATATATATATATATATATATATATATTCAAAACCCGTTGTGTAGCATTCTACGCCGCATTTGCATCCGCAGGACAGTTGTGGATCTCAGATAACACAACCTGTACCTATCTAAAATAGTTTACCTCGGTAATAGTAAAAAAGTTTCAAAATCGGTCAGTTATTTTATTTTTGACACTTTTAGGTCCTACTGACACTTCAGACCTTACATAACGTAATCTATATGTATCTAAAATGGTTTAGCTCCCCAACAGTGAAAAAATTTTCAAAATCGGTCGGTTAGTTTATTTTTGACACTTTTGGATCCGATGGACCCTGGCAGGCTTTACATAATGTAATCTATATTTATCTAAAATAGTTTAGCTCTGTAACAGTGAAAAAATTTTCAAAATCGGTCGGTTAGTTTATTTTTACCACTTTTGGGTCCCATGGACCCTGGCGGACCCTAAACAACGTAATGTATGTCTATCTAAAATAGCTTAGTTCCGCAACAGTGAAAAAATTTTCAAAATCGGTCGGTTAGTTTATTTTTGACACTTTTGGATCCCATGGACCCTGGCAGACCTTACATAACGTAATCTATATTTATCTAAAATAGTTTAGCTCTGTAACAGTGAAAAAATTTTCAAAATCGGTCAGTTAGTTTATTTTTGACACTTTTGGATCCCATGGACCCTGGCAGACCTTACATAACGTAATCTATATTTTTATCTAAAATAGTTTAGCTCTGTAACAGTGAAAAAATTTTCAAAATCGGTCAGTTAGTTTATTTTTGACACTTTTTGGTTCTATGGACCTTGGTGGACCTTACATAACGTAATTTATATTTATCTAAAATAGTTTAGCTCTGTAACAGTGAAAAAATTTTCAAAATCGGTCAGTTAGTTTATTTTTGACACTTCTGGATCCTATGGACCCTGGCAGACCTTACATAACGGAATCTATATTTATCTAAAACAGTTTAGCTCTGTAACAGTGAAAAAATTTCAAAATCGATCAGGCAGTTTATTTTTGACACTTTTGGGTCCTATGGACCCAGGCGGACCTTACATAACGTAATCGATATTTATCTAAAATAGTTTAGCTCTGTAACAGTGAAAAAATTTTCAAAATCGGTTAGTTAGTTTATTTTTGACACTTTTGGGTCCTGTGGGCCCTGGCGGACCTTACATAATGTATTCTAAATCTATCTAAAATAGTTTAGCTCTGTAACAGTGAAGAAATTTTTAAAATTGGTCGTTTAGTTTATTTTTTACAACTATGGGATCAGTAAATCCTGGCGAAACTCATACAAGTCTAGTACTCTAACAGTAAGAAAAGGGTTCTAAGGATCTCATATAACTTATGGCAGTCCGTAAGCTTCTTGCGGACATCATTTAATTAATTAATTCAAATACTTTAACTTACTAACTGTGAAAAAATTTTTAAAATCGATTGGTTAATTAATTTCTGGCCTTTTTAGGTCCCGAAAACCTTGACCTCACATAAAATACCTTAAATCCATTTGAAATGGTTTAATTTTTTAACATTATTAATTATTAGTGAAAAAATTTTCAAAATCGATTCAAAATATTTTTCCGTACATACATATTATGTACATTGTACATATTTTGTTTTGTTTCATATATTTAATAATATTTTATCATAACATAATCTTCAATTTCTTGTTTACTTAAAAATTCAATAAAAAAAAAAAAATTCTTCATTACATTAGCTTAGAAAATCTGTTTAATTTACATTTTTTAACATGAGATAGAACCATGCTAATTATAATGCAATAAATGAGAAACAAAACTCTATACATGTATGTGTGTTATAACACATATATGTGAACAGTTTTCACTTGTTCTCACAAAATTCTTTAATAAAAAAGTGAAATATTTTTATATTTCATAAAGAACTGAGATATAAATATAAATTACTTATTAGACTAACAAAGAAAGAATAAAAGTGAAAATTTACATTTTCTCGAAAACTATTTAACATAGAAAGAAAATTATAAGAACATTTTCTTCATAATTTTTTTTTTCCTTTTCAACGATGTAAAAATCGAACTGTCTTATGATAAGATCGAATGATAAAAAATGGCCAGAAAACCAACTTCTGGGCATCCGACGTGTCTGGCTAACGAACTTAGCCAAGCCAATTCAGAATCCAGTCCGCACACAAAATTTCATAAGCGTTAGACGTTTCGTTCGAGAGTTATCGTGGGAACACATAAATATATATATATATATATATATATATATATATATATATATATATATATATATATATATATATATATATAAATTTTAGTGAATATCATTTTCGTATTCTAGGGACCTCAAAACAGATTTCTGCCATAGTCCCGGACTCAGATTGCGTCATGACACCTACTGTAATAGCTGGATTTCGAGTTTTCGAAATTCGCTAAAACTATGCATGAAAACATTTGAATAAATGTAAGTTATTTGGTCACCTTGACATCTGGAAAACATTAAACAAAACTGAAGATATTGATGATCCATGCTTATACTGCTATATACAAACTACTGTATAATAACCATTCAATACCAGTAGTAAATCTAACGTAAAAATATTAGAATATGTAATTCTATAAAGTATCTGATTTTGCTAATACCGAGATCGAAATACCAGTATTTCAAATTTTGATACCGGTTTTATGAAACGTATAAAAATGTCCGATATTCCGGTTTTTCGGTAGTACCGAAATACCGGTATCCATACTCTATGAGAAATGTATGAAAGTTGATAGTCGGGAATTTCTGGACGTGGCTGCCAGTCACATGTTGTGGAGAAGCTAGACCCTGGCACATTTAAACGACTCATGTAGTTTTACTATGACCGTTATAGAGAGTACATCGAAAATAATTTTAGTAAAAATTCTCACTGATTAAAACTAAAACGTATAGTAAAGAAAAACTACATTTTTCAAATTTGCTGCAGTTATAACTCGAAGATAAATCATCCGATCGATTTGATTCTTATTGCAGCTTCTTTTATATATGTTTCTTCGTGTCAAGAACCTCAAGTTTTCCGATCGAATAAAAAATGTAATTTTTGCAAACCAAAAATCATCAAATTTTTCCGCAAAATTTGAAACTGTTTTTTAAAAACTCCGTCGTTTTGTTAAATTTCAATTTTTTTTCGATTGAGGTTCACGGCACGGACCATACCTTCTAGTTTAATAGGCTTTTTGGTTTTTTTGATTTCAGGCAGTGTGAAGGCCGCTATCACTGCAGCAGTGGGGGAACTTTTTTTTTGGAGCCTTGGAAGATCTCTGGGAGATAATTCACTGAATTTTCAATTTTTTGGTCCAAAAATTTTATCATGAATTTATTATATGTCAATGAATGTATCCTTAAAATATTAAAACATTCCATATAGTAGTTTTCTTTAACCCTAGAATCATACATTGGTCTACGAGTCAAGTTAATCATACATCGGCGTCGTTTCGACGAATGGACTTTTTACGGGGAGTTTTAGAGTTTATTTGCAAAAAACATTTTTTTTACATAACAATACTACAAAAGTGAACAAAATATTTAAAAAAATTGGATTTGGAAAAATTTCTTAATGTAAATATTTATTAATTTTTTTAATCTTTTTATCAAAGCATATTTTCATTATAAAAATTAAAAAATATATAAATAAATCAATTGTAATAATTAATTTATGAACTATTATGAATCAGTGGACATGTGTGACTTTACAGAATGTGAAATTTCTCAGTCATAAATATTCCTATAGATATGTAGTTATTTCCCCATTAGGGACATTTCTAAATTTTCTAAAATTTGTTAGTAATTTTTCGAATAAGATCTCAAAAAATAATAAAAATTAAAATATTTTCCACAAAATAAATTGTTAATCTTTTATTAAGTCATTCGAAACACATTCTTTAGTTTTCGATTCAATATATTCAAACTTCAGTATTATGTCGTCTCTATAAGTCAAACAGCTGTAATCATCTTTCACATTATCATAATCATTGAATAAATTAATTATAACATCCATATCTTTAATAGATTTTAGAAAAATTAGGAAAACTTTTATATGTGGAGTACAAAATCTTTAAAAAAAAAATATAGGTTAATCATACATCGTCGTCCTTTTGACGCACACTATTTTAGTATAAAAAAAACGACAATAGCTATAAATAAAATTTATATGTGTTATGTGTTATAATAACAAATAAATTAGATAACAGAAGTTTCACAACGAGCAGGTACCGACAAGTCACATTATTGGAGCAGGTAGAGAAGTTCGTTCGTCGTTTTGACGAGTATGTATGATTCTAGGGTTAAAAAAATTCCTAAAAGTCACCTTTTTTTCAGGCTCTCACACTAGTGGCCCCCTTAACCGTTAGCAACTAAGGTACTGATCCCAGGGGGCTGATAGGTAGAGGGTTGTGAAAAACCGCTACAGACAGACACGTTCTAAATCTGAATTTTCCATCACTTTCCTTATTCTCTATTTACACAATAAATATATGTATTATGTTATATAAAAATTATATAGGTAAGTATAAAAATAACGATGTCTGCTATATTTAAGAAGTCTCAAGAACGAAGTTTATAGTTTACTTCTTTTGAAATATTCACACGACCATAACTTGGAATTTGGTACGATAATTTAATTAGACTCTATCAAACTATATATAAGTATATATTTTTGATTTTAATACATATAAAGTATATTTGATTTTTGTTAGGGTTGACTGGGGTAATTGTGAATTGGGGCAATTGTGAACGGCGCCTATAATTTCTAAAATAACATTAATAATGTTAAAAATCAACTCTTAATATGTTTTTCTGCCCTTTCTTAATACGCTATTAAAATTTCATAACAATTCTCCAAGTATTAGTATCTTTTTTTTTTATTTTAAAAAAACCCTTGCAAAATTTAATGTATCTTACTTCGATCAATCCTTAAAAAAAAATTTTTTTTAAATTACATTTTCTTTTTTTAAAAGGTACTTTTAAAGAAGTGATCTAAGCCCTGAGAGGGTTCCTTATTAATTGCTAAAGAAATTGGACAATTTATCACCAATTCACAATTACCCCATAATTTTAAAATTGTGGGGTAATTGTGAACGTCATTCACAAATGTCCCCATTCGGTCAAAAATTTCAGTAGTGTCCTTTTCAGAGTTGAAAATGTTGATGAAGGTGCTGGTGACCTTGTTGTACAAGTTTCCGTTGTACAAACAATACAAAAAAAAAAAAATTGTTTTTTATTCATGTAAACTAAATGTATTTCCCTGAAAAAGTCTTATTTTCCTTGTTTTTGTGTGAATACAGGGAATTTTTTGATTTTTTATATGATAAAATGACAAAATATCATCAAAATATCATTTTTAGCTTGTAATAAATTTGTTCCTACAATTTTTGTTATTTTTCTGTAATTTTTTGTAGAAATTTAAGGTATGCGTAACTTGCATTAAACAAAGAGAAATTATGATCGCTAAAGTATGATGAAAAATTTTAAAGTGGAGTAAATGTGAAGAATTTGAGCTGGGCTTTACTCTGACGTACCACACTTCTCTTGTAATCCATTCTAAATAATTTTTCTGATGGCATTCACTTTTACCCCGAAATTCATAAGATTTGCAACACCGCACCGGGGAAATGTGAATGGCTTATAAAATTTTTGTTTTCATACGAATTTGCTCAAAATTTGTGTGGTGCATCCTGAATAATGTAGAAATAAAAATAAATCATCCATAATGTGATATATAAAATAAAAAATACTTAAAACAACGCTTTTATCTCAACTCATGAAAATCCATTCACAATAACCCCGGTCAACCCTATAATTTACGAATAACATTCTCACCGAATCGATTGCACGTTGCCCATCGGCATTTCAACATAAATATGGAAGAAGAATATTGGCTACTGCTGATTGCTAACAAACTAGCTTTTTTTTATCTTCTACTGGAAATAAATTAGCTAATTCGTTCGTAATATTAATAATTATTTTGTTGTAAATAAAAGAAAAAAATCACATCAGGAATTTATTATAGATTTTATTGACTTTAGACACGCAATGGTGAAATAAAATTTGATAAGTGTTTATATTAGGTACTAAATTATTTTAATTTCAGTAAATATATATAAATTTGAATATTTTGTTATTAGTTATATAAATTAGAAATATTTTCAATAGTTCACGTTCATGACCATGATCACATGACTAAATTATAATTTAAAATTTTAAAATTTTCATTGCAGTTTTATTTGCTATTGCTTAATTAAAATTCACATCGTGTTTGAAAAACTATCAATTTGGATCGGCTGGAACTCGAACCCGGATCTCTTGGTTGTTAGCCAAGCGCCTTGCCAATTAGGCCACCAACCGCTTGTTCGAGTGCCACCCCAATCTGGTAATCAATCAAACACAACCTCTCTTTGATGCGAGACCCAGTTTATATTTTTAATCTCAAATGTTCTATTGCTTATTTAACTTTACAACGCATAAACGAACGTACCGACGAAAGATAATGCAAAAATACGCATGCGCCTATAATTCTAAAATTTGACTTATGCGCATGCTTATCGTACTTATCCTTACCACTATCGCTGTCACACCTAATTGTGTAAAGGACATTCTAGATTGGGATGCTGCAGCAGAGGTATTATTAGTCGAATTTTTCCTTGAAAAAATTAGACTTATACAGTCTATACGACAAGAACGGCGAGAGGCGAGAGTAGGGGCGCTATTCGTTTTCGGACCCGTAGAACACGAATATGTAGAAAAAAAATGTCTGTATATATATATATATATATATATATATATATATATATATATATATATATATATATATATTTTCGCTACCTTTTAATATGTGTAGGGCCCCCTATGGAAGTTAAGAGCTCAAATTTGGTAAATGGAGCTCATTCCGATGCACAACAATACTATCAAAGTGGGGTCAATTTTTGGGCAAATTTTGGATCCGAGCCAACTTTTAAGGGGGTGGTGGAGGGCGGAAAAGCAATAAAAATTTTCCAAACCAATTTTCAGAATTAACGTAGAGGGTTGAAATTTGGTGTGTTGATAGAGTTCATACCTAGGTTGTGCTTTTTGAAGGTTTTAATAGTTTACCCCCACCCCCCTCATTTTTAAGCTACAATTTCATGCTTTTTTGACGTTTGCGAAGTTTGTACCACTCGCACAGGTCACCCGAATAAACCTAGAGGGCTGAAATTTTGTATTCGGATTAAGTTAGTATCAGGGGGGTGCCTTTTGGGGGTCTCGACTTTTAACCCTTACCCCCACCATTTTTATACCCAAAAGAACATGATTTTTTAACAGTTTCGTTCGGGTCAAAATCTCCCCAAATAAACCTAGAGGGCTGAAATTTTGTGTACAGGTTAAGCTAATAGCCAGACACTGTTTTTTGGAGGTTTCAACTTTTAACCCTTACCCCCACGATTTTTACGCCAATATTTTCTTAATTTTTTTGCTTATTTTCTAACACGTCTAGAGACTCCATAAGGAAACCTAGAGGGCTGAAATTTTGTACGTGTATTCAGTTAGTATCGAGCTAGTACCTTTTAGGGAGTCCACATTACTTTTCCCTCCACTTCTCCCATTTTTACATCGGAATTGAATGCTATTGTTAAATGTGTTTTAAATGCATTATTTTTATTCTAAATACAAGTAGGCGAATAGTAATTTAAAAAATTTCAAAAAAAGTGAATTTACTTTTATAACAAATGAAATACATACATATTAAGTAATTTAAAAATGGTATTAAAGCCACTGTTTATTTTTAAGGTAGGAATTTTGGATTTTTATTATTTATAAAATAGAAATTTTGGATTTTTTTGGAAAGAAAAAATATCTTCATAAAAGGCTTGCAGTTTACTATTTAAGTTCCTTTTTTAATATTTAAAAATAAAACACAAAGGCAGTTGGCAGATAAGCATGGGTAGGAATGCCCTCGTACGAATTGTGTTGGCTTTTTCCCTGTTAGCTGCTATCGGCACAAAATTGAAATTTACTGAGATGCAGCCCTTAAAAACTTAAAACCTTTTTTTAAAGCCGCGATCAACCGGACACTCATCATCAGTTTTGAAACCACCAAAATGACAAATCGCTTGTGGACTTTCAATTACATTTCGCTTGTAGACACTGAATACCGAAGATGAAAGGAAAAATTCGACTTCCGTGATGGGGCTCCGCTGCTCACGGCGTTTTTTTATTTTATAAAGACTATAATTATATAATATATATATATATATATATATATATATATATATATATATATATATATATATATATATATATATATATATGTATATATATATATATATATTATATATATATATATTATATATTATATATATATATTATATATATATATATATATATATATATAATATATATTATATATATATATATATATATATATATATATATATATATATATATATATATATATATATATATATATATATATATATATATATATATATATATATATATACATATATATACAGTCGAACCTGGATAAGCGAGAGTTGAAGGGACCACAATCTATTTTCTCTAATAGAGGTTTCTCACTAACCCGAGTTTCCTGCTTACAGAGGTACGGGATGATTTGGAAAACACAACCAATATGTACTGAGAAACATGCATGTATTGTATGGATATTACTTAATACTTATTAGAATAATATACAGTTACTCACGAAAGTCTACGTACACCCGTCTAAATCGTTAGTAATCGAATAAAATGTCGATTATGGTAGATACTACAAACTCTAATATTGATTCCTAAAAAAAAAAAAAAAAAAAAAAAAACAGTAATGTCAATAAATATAAATTTTACAACAAAAAGATTAATTTTAAAAAAAACAAAAACACCCCCTGTACCCCCTTAACAGATTTAATTTCTGTAAAGAAACTGAAACAATTATTTTTATTGGTAAACAAAATGGCTATGACTTAGATTTCTTATTTAGAATATTTGCTAAACATTATAATAAATATATAGATTCCTTACTGTTTCCGAATTTATCGAATACAAAGGATCATGTCAAAACGTGCTATGCCTCTATCCCATTTATCTCCAATCAATCCACATTTTTCAAAAAACTTTCAACAAAAAATACACTTTCTAATTACTTCGTAAAAACTAAAGATTCCATTCCACCATTGGATTCCGTTCCACCACAGAGATTGGGTATTTATAAGTTTACATATGAGAGTTGTTCGTCTTTTTACGTGGGGCAAACGCGTCGGAGATTCTCAAATCGTTTTGCAGAACACCTGTCAGCAACAAAATCTGCGAATATTTTTCAGCCATTGCCGATCATATTATAAATACAGACCATAATTTTCAGTCGTCCGAAAATTTTAAAATTATCCATTTTGCGAATAAGGGTTGCATCATGGACAGTCTTGAGTCTTTGTCTACTGCGCAATACTTATCACAACACTACCTCACTATGAACGATTGTGCGCAGTTACCTCATTTAGACGAGTCTAGAAGATTAATGCAACGAATTCTAAATTCATTTCAAACTAAGCCTTCAACATAATTACCCACCTACTCATTGTCAATTATTGTGTTTAATAATATCTAATTTATAACATTGTTAATTATTTTTAATTATAACTGTTGACTATTTTTTAAAATTAGTTTTTTCAAATTTTTCAAATTTAAAAAAGTTTTTTAAGTTTAACTCTTTTATGATTTTTTGATTTCCTGCCATAATCTTTGAAAATGGCCTCGTGCAAAACATGTAAGATGCTTTATAATTATTTTTTTTTTTGATATTTGATTTTTGATGTTTTTGACTTTTGTTTTTTATTTTTGATTGTTTGACCTGTGCGGACATGTAGCTCATATTTCTGTGATCTACAATGTTTTTGGTTTTATCTTGTTGCAGGAAGTCGGCTTTTGTTATCAGATTGTATCTGTATATATAATATGTAATACACACACACACATATATATATATATATATATATATATATATATATATATATATATATATATGTGTGTGTATATATATATATATATTATATACAGGGTGTAAAGGAAATAACTCTTATCTTTTAAGGGGTGAGGCGACCGTTAATTCCGAAAAAATTCCTGCGGTTTTAGTGTCTACAGGGTGCTATGAGTTACCCCTCAAAATATTAAGACTTATTTCTCTGACACCCTGACACTGTATATATATATATATATATATATATATATATATATATATATATATATATATATATATATATATATATATATATATACAATGTGAGTTTTTTGAGTGTTGCCAGAACACTATCGGTTGAAGTAGCCTCAAGTACATATGCATATTTTTACCGCCTAACTAACAAATTAAAGAAAAATGGGAAAACTAAACTTGAGTAAAAAATTTTTTTTGCTCATTTATGTTGTTAATTAATGCATTAGATCAGTTTTATCGAAAAATTAATATATAGTCTTATTTAAAAATCTATAAGTTTGTATCGTATCTCGAAAACCATAAGAGCTGTAAAGCTCCTGACTATAGCAACTGGTTGCCCCCGTCGATATCTACAACTCCTATTTGAACAATTTTTCGATTAAATCAACGGTTTAACTGTAATAAAAATGGCAACTCTCAAAAAACTCATACAGTATATGGTATATAAACATGAAATGATTTATGTATTTTCCATTTGTGAAAAAAAGTTATAAAGGAAGGGTACAAGAAAAAAAATTATACAAATTTTATACAAAATTAAAAACAGTTTGAAAAGGTATTTGCCTAAAATTTGTTAATTACCCCCTTCTCTTACTAGTTTTAAGGTGGCTGTACACCGAAGGTAACATTGCTAATAATACGTGTTTTTAGCAATGTTTTTAACAATTTTTTAATATTGGTTAAATTAATGTTAATAACATTTGCTATTAACATTTGTTAATAACATTTGCTATTAACATGTTAAAATTTACTGAAATATTTAATAACATTTTTACTATTAATTTTGTAAATAACATTTGCTTTCCGCATTTGTTATATTTTTCACTAACATGTTAAAAAGTTGTTGATAACATTGTTAGCAGCATAATTTTTGCTATCGATCTGGAAGCGGCCTAGATCAAAGCATATCAATAACAAAATGTTAAAAACAAGTTAATTGTGAATAAAACATGTTAACAACATTCTATATGCATTTTTCGGTTAGTTAATTTGTAGTAGGCGATTGCGTACATATTAGCTGTTATATTTTGTACATATATTTACAAAATATATGTCTGTACATTTCTTGTAAATTTATTTTTGCAATGCTTGACATTCTAAAAAAAAAAAATGAAAACTCTCAATTGACAAGTCTCCTAGATTATTTAATATAATTCGTCCATTATGTGTGTCTCTTTTTTGAAGATATGGACGAACCTTTAATTTTTTTTCCTTTTTGCTCTAATAATCACCACAGAAGCTACTACAATAACAAGCTAGTTCTTCCTACGAAATCATTTTTAAACTAAAAGTACTATACTAAAAGCATAGAAAGTTCAACAACTATACTCATTGAAGTGATTTAAAAGTATCTACTAAAAGTATATGTAGAAAGTATAGAAAGTTAACTTCTACTAAAAGTATAGAAAGTTCAACAACTATACTCATTGAAGTGATTTAAAATGTTACTCATTTTACATCAGAAACATTGTTATTAGCATATGAATGTTAACATTTTCAAACGATATTTAAACAAATATCGATAACATTTTTGTTTTTAACATTTTCGTTTTCAACATGTTTTTGCTATTTTTTCGGTGTACAGGCACCTTTAGATACTACATCTGGACATGACTTTCTTATATAGTATTGTTATAAATAAAAATTTCTCTCTATATATCATTGCTTACAACGGTAGAATTTGTTAACTACAGGACTTATAACTATAGAACTCTTTTCAGAGGAAAAAAATCTATAACCTAAATTAGTTGAATAAATATAATCAACATTAAGCAATTTTTTCGGAAATTACCAAAATTGAAAGGGAAAAAAATTTGTTTGCTTCAATTAAAGTTCACTGATGTGGTGGCAATGATAGAAACCAAAATCTTTTCTCTTACAAGGAATGTTACGGAAGTGTACCCCTGCGATTTTGTTCATTTTAAGATATATTGTAGTACTTGACAAAGTAACAAACATATTTTAATTATACGTGCCCAATCCCATATTTAGGGGGTAAAACACCCCTTCAAAAATTTCCTGAAAAATCATATTTTGGTATTTTTCCCATACTAGCCCTTAAGCAATTTTGATGAAAACTGGTCAAAAGATTTAGACTGAGGTTACATTACTACAGAATTTTTTTCACTGGGATCACTTCATTTTTAAGGGGTGAGACACCCCTAAGAGTGGGTTTTTAAAAATTTTTTTAGGGAAATCATAGCTCAAATTCTTTAAAATTCTGTAAAAAGGCTACAGGTTATTAGTTAATAAATAATACGTGTTACTCACTGTAGTGGCGCGGAGTAACTGAGGGGCTATGGGGGGCTCTGTATGAGAACGAAATTTTTAATAAAAATTAAATATTTTGGGTTTTCCTCACTATAAAATTTATAAAATTTTCAAGATTACATAATTATCAATAAATTATTTAATTCTTTACTTTATTTTATGGCTTGTGGATCTTTTCAAAATGTGAATAAAAGAAGTTTTTTTGCCAAATACCGGTAAAAAAAGTGTCCTTTTAGTAGATTCGTGGAGTGTAAATTGTCCGATTACCATTAACGAATTAACATCTACAGACAAAGAAATAACAGTCATGATAATATCTAAAGGGACTACAGGGAAGATACAACCACTAGATGTATACGGATTCCGAATATGGAATAATTTTATCAAGCGGTTTTCGGATAGTATAATGCTACTCAATTACGATATCAATCTTCATTCTCGTAACAACATAATAAATCTGCAATCACTGATTCATAACCAATTTTCTTCTCCTCGATATCAAAAATTATTCCGTTATTCATGGTACAAAAGCGGATACATAAGTAAGAAACCAGAAAAATTTGAGAATCCAGTTGCCTTTGCTCTCCAAGAAAATTTGTCCCCTAAATGCGAAATTGAAGGTTGTGAAGAATTATCTATTATAAGATGTTGTTGGTGCACGAATTCGCTCTGCTTAAGACACTTCTTTGAAGAATATCATTACTGCGTAAATTATTACCCATAATTCTAAATAACATTTTTTAATACTTCTATAATATTTGATAAATACATTGTAAAATACAGGCATACTGAAGCACTTTAACATCCGTTCACTGTACCACCATTCAACATCTACTCAAAATAATAAATAAAACTTAAATTATATTTTTACTTGTATATTCTTCCACTATTCTTCATAACCCATCACATTTAATTACAAGCTACAATCGAAAATTTTTTTTCATGATGCTATTTCAGTGTTTCAGAACTATCTATTTCAAGTCAAGGAGTTTGCCTGTTAACCTTATTTTTGAGATTTTATAAATTTTATAGCGAGTAAAATCCAAAATATTTAATTTTTGTTAAAAATTTCGTTCTCATATAGAGCCCCCCATAGCCCCCCAGTTACGCCGTGCCACTACAGTGGGTAACACGTATTATTTATTAACTAATAACTTGTAGTCTTTTTATAGAATTTTAAAGAATTTGAGCTATGATTTCCCTAAAAATTTTTTTAAAAATCCACTCTTAGGGGTGTTTCACCCCTTAAAAATTAAGTGACCCCAATGATAAAAATTCTATAGTAATGTAACCTCAGTCTAAATCTTTTGACCACTTTTCATCAAAATTGCTTAAGGTCTAGTATGGGAAAAATACCAAAATATGACTTTTTAGGAAATTTTTGAAGGGGTGTTTTACCCCCTAAAGATGGGATTGGGTACGTATAATTAAAATATGTTTGTTACTTTGTCAAGTACTACAATATATCTTAAAATGAACAAAATCGCAGGGGTACACTTCCGTAACATTCCTTGTTAGTAATAAGAACGTTTACCTGAAAAAAATTTTGCTTAAATACCAAAAATTTGAAAACTTGTCAATTGTGATTACTAATGGCTATATGTGCGTGTTTTTTTTTTTTTTTTTTTTTTGTTATAAAAGAAATTTTTTTAAAGTGAACTGCTAAAACTTCTTTTGACTATCACCCCCATATAGCCTTGCCAAAACTTCAATTAGATGCATTTCAATATTAACTGAAATTTCTTAATACTTAGTTACCCCTTTAATTGGGTCACGTGATTCACTGAAGCCCTAGACTGTGGGATCACCTATTTCTTTTATGGAATTTTGCATAACTCAAGCAGAGACATAAAATTAAAAATTTTCTTTTTGAGTGGTTCTCACACTACGTAAGTATTTTCGATATCAGTAAGATTAGCACTTACTGATTACTTACCACGTCTTTAGATAACACTTTTAAAGGGACTTTACTGAAAGAAGTTGATATGAGTCTAATGAGCCATGACATAGGAATCTATCAGATTGTATATCCGTGAAGGTGTTATATGTAAACTAATAATGTTCACAGTTAAGTTTAGTATGTAATTATCACAATTGTAAAATTGTGTGAGTGTAAAATAAAATTTGTACAACAAATTGTCTTAAAATTCATAAACTATATCTACCAGAAGGGAGCAATTTAATATTAAATAACTAGATTTTCAGATAAAGACTAATAAGAGTTAATATATTTTGGACTGATTTTTAGAGAATATTGTATCTGAGGCATTAAATATATTACACTAATAATAAAAAAATATCTATTAGATAGAAACCTCTGGTCTGGTTTTTTCCTATACCCTAGATTAGTTTGCAAGCTAGCTAATTCCAATAACTAATAGGGCGAAACCTCAATGTAAAAGAATGTAGTTGATTTCTTTATCAATAAAACTCAGAAAATGTAGTCTAAACAATGACAAAAGTGGTTCCTAGAAACATCCTGCTCGGGCAAATTTCATTTCAGGTACAAGCAGGTTACTTCCTGTTCGGGTAAATATGAGAATACCAACCTGCAATTGTTCAGTTTTGGAAAATTTTTCCTTTCAGCCAGTGTATATTTCCCTTATAAAATCTTGATCAAACGCATATTTAGTGGGAACCTAATTTGAGAAAAAAATTTTTTTTTGTCTACCATCTCGATGTTGAACATCTAATTAATACGAAACAAAGAGTAGAATCGCCCGCATCTAAATAGAGATACAATATATTGATCCGAACAGTCGGTAATCCGGTTGCATTGTATTCGATGTATGATATCCCCTCCCACCGTCATCGGATCAGGTTTCAGGGGCGGATGTCCTTGGTTATCGTTTTTATCCATATTTTATCACCTATTACCACAGAAGATGTGTGTATTTTTTGGAATAAATTTATAATATAAACATTGACTGCAGTCACTATCGTTTTTTTATTAGTTAAGAGTCCTTTCAGTTAAATTGCAACAAATTTGAGTTGTATAAAATACAAAATCCAGAAAAAATATAGATCTTAAATGTAATATGGTAAGACAATTTGAGGAATAAAATAAGTTTAATTTATATTATTACTTAATATCTTTTTATTATAGTTTTAAAATCAGTTAAAATTACCAATAAAAATTTTCGTTTCATTTTTATTGCGTTTACTTGTTAATAAAAGGTTTTGTATTATTACTGAAAAATATTTAAAGTTCGATTACTTTGTCTATTTCATTGGCAGTGTATTGGCAAAATGTCTGAACAACACGGTGTTGAGTTAAGTATAAGTGATCTGTGGACCACTTTTACTGCCACTGATGAGACAATGGATCCGGTTTTGGAGAAGTTGAATAAACTTGGTGCTGGTAAACCATTCAAATCGCTATCTACGCTCAAACGGTATGAAACGTGGAAAATTCTTGACGTACGACGCATGGAAACTCGATATGGGCCAGCGGTTGTGCTGGAACTTGCAGATGCTCAAGTGTTCTTTCCAAAACGATTCGCGGATTTGGATGAGCAGACCATGCAATGTTTACGTACAGGAAATATTTTATTAGATATAAAGGCACTGATTCTAGTGGTTTTTTACATATTGTGGAATTTAGTAAATAGCTATCACATGTATGATGTTAGGTGTAAGATTAAGGAAACTGTCAGATGTGAAAATGAATTGATTTACTTTTTAATTTTAACATTGTAGACGTATATTTTATTAAAAATAAATTATTTTACGTATAAATTCTAAATATTGTTCTTATTTTACAACACATTAAAATCCTCAAATTATATCTTGAATTATGATAAGACTCTTAGTAGGTATGGGGCTAGTTGGCAACGCAGTGTAATTGCCTATATTCAGGAGAAAGTATTTTAATGTTGGTTTTGAGTAGGTATGTGGTCACCTGACACTTGGATATGGCTTTTCATTCATTTTTCTGAACTAATTTCCGAATCGAAAGAGCGTAATGGGGGCAAAATGTGTAAACCGGATGTCAACCGCTACTTTATGGAGTAAAATGAGCAACTCAGATGTGGTGGTGGTGGTGGTGGCGGCGGTGGTGGTGGTGGAGTATATAAGTAATCGCTAACACAATTCTGAATTAATCTTGTAAGACTAGTTGAGCTTTACACATCTATTATAATGTTTGAGTGTACGCAGTGCTATAAAAGCTTCTCGCGGAAAGATTCTCTTTCACGTCATATAAGAGATACACATATGCGGGAATTTTCACCAAAAAGGTTTGAAAATAGTTACTCTTTTGATCCGCTAAAAAGACAAATATTAGACACGGCTGATGACTTATCTAGTTATGATACCGGGAGGAATGATGTTGATGATGAATTTCTAAACAATAAAGTTGAAAAAAGGTCCAATCCACTTGAACAAAGAATTGAAGCTGCATCAAAAGCAATTCAAACTAAATTTAACAATTTAAGAAATCAAAATAATGTTTACACACCCAGCGATGAGTCTAATAACCGGGTTTTAACCACTTCTGATAGTGAAACTGTTATCATTCCCAAGTTAACTACAGCTCTGCAAACTCTTTTGGATATTTTATTAATCAAAGAAACTCAAAATAAAGGTGAGGAATCTAATAAACGAATAGCAATAAAACGTCCAGTCAATTCAACGGGCCAAGAACTACTTGCTAAGCGTATCAAATACAACGGCTCGGAAAATGCTAATGGGCAATCGAAAAAAATAAAATACTGGCATAATCCTAATACTTTAATAGATGAATTACGACGTTTATACGAGACTTCAGAGACTGGTGAAAAAATACTCAATATTATTCGGAGTTTAGAGGAAAATAAAAACATGTTGTTTAACGTTGACGATAGTGAAGCTTTAATCGAAGAGTTAGACGCTTTAAGAGAAACTACTGACGGTCAAGAAATATTCTCTATACTTCGTGAACTTCAAAAGGCTGATGTTATTGAGCCACTAGGTGATTATCTGGATGAAACTGATACAGAAGATGCTAGCGATTATGATGATGATTAATTTAGATATTACGTTCAACAAACACCGCGAGATGTCACCACTGATTCATTGTCTACAGTAAATTGCTACTTCGATTGAATTAATGATAAAGTTGTTCACTTCAGCTGCAAACACCGCTGCTACCGCGCCACTGCCAAAACCGCCACACAACCTCCGCCACCACCACACAAACACCACCACACAACCGCCACCGCTACAACCGTCACACATATACCACCGCCACCACCACAAAACCACCACAACCACCACACAAACACCGCCACACATATACCACCACCACACAACTGCCACAACCGCAACACAACCACCGCATTTGTGTGTTACGTCACCACCGCTATATAGTTTGCTGAGTTATACTCCAGCTCATACACCTTATCATGGTTGAAGGGTATAAAATAGTTGAACTTTTATTATAAAATATTATCTATTTACTGGTGGTTATCAAAGAGTTAACATCTCTTTCGCTGAAAAAACAATTTCGTGGTAAAAAAATTGCATTTCGAACCATGATAATTTACAATTCAGAGCAGTCCACCGCTAGAGAACCTAGCAAAGGACTTTCGAAACCTAAGATCACTAAACGTAAAACTTTTAAGCGACAACACATTCCACCCGAAAATTTAGCATTCCTTAAATCACTAGGTCTTAAAGTGAAAAGAACATGGTACTCACCAATGTGCTAAATATTATTAACAGTTTGTAATTTGATGGTCAACTAGCAATAGCTATTAGTAGCCATTTTCGAATACATTCCACAAATTAACTAACTATCCCCACCACTTTTAATTATTCTATATAAAGTTGTGGATTGTGTGAATAATTTCAGTTCTACGGCGGCGGTAAAAAATGGCGTTTCTTGACATACAAGGCTATCAAGGAGCTAACAACGAATTTTATTTTAAAGAAGTTGGTATTGCTGCAGAAAATTCAGATGATATATTACATCTTATATTCGACGCACCGTTTGATTTCAACGAGTTGCCGAAGAAATATCAACGAGTAGCCCGTTGGCTTTGCCGAAATTGGCATGGGATACCTTGGTCGTATGGATTTATTCCGTACAAAAAACTTCATATCATATTGAAACCTATATTAAAGAAGTATGATGTTATATACGTCAAGGGCGGTGAAAAGAAGAAATGGATATCAAGTTTGTTTGATGGTACCGAAAACCAGCCGTGGATTCTGAATTTAGAAGAAATATTTGATGTACCGAAGATTTCCATTCTGCGAGATGAATATTATTCAAGACGCTGTATGCTTCATTCAGATAAAATTTGTTCATTAGAAAATTGTATTCTTTTAAAAAATTTTTATATGGAAAATAAATAGATTTTAAGTAATATATAGATTTAAGAAATTTATTTATTTATTTATTTTTTTTTTTTTTTGTATACATATTCTATAAATAAAATTAAAAGAAAAAAAATTATGTGCGTTTTATTTAATTATTACGCTGAATTCCCCTACTTTTTACAGCAAGAAGTTACTTTCATTAACTTATAAGAGTATTAACAAAAATCTTATGAAATTTATTATTCTAATTGAAAAACATATTTCATGATACACCCTGTATACTAAAATATTTATTAAAAATACTAAATATACACCCGTTATATATTATATGTGATATTATATATTAATATAATATATGTATCTATTACATCATCATAAATAGTTAGCTGGAAAATCTTAAATAAACAAACTGAACTTAAAATAAACAAATTAATCGTATAAAGTGCTGACTCATATACAAAAATTGTACCTCTGAGGTACAGCTGACACCCAAATTTCCGGTAGTACAGTAGCGGTCAGAAATCTGGAGTCTGGACCCTGGAGACTGAAGTCATGATTGCGGCTAGCATTTGGTATAGTGCCCCCACAAAATTTAGCGGCCTCCTAATTTTCGTTTACGATGACCAGAATTTTTACAACGCAAATGTTAAGCCATAAATTTAAAATTCCGAGAAATTCATTTCGTATTCAAAATCTAACAAAGAAACTGATGACTCAGCAAAATCTTAAATAAATAATTTTAAAATTATTACATGATTCAAAATTATTATATAAATAAACAAATATAACAAAAATCCCCGCTTGTATGAGTCATAGAATAATTATAATTCAGCTAAGATAAACAAACTTATACTGATAACAATTCTTGGAAGCGGCCTCCCAATTTTCGTTTAAGATGACGCAATTAAGTGAAGCCAAGATTTGCACGTAATAAGCACAGCACGCTTCAAAAAGTGATCGGACACCTTTTTGGTCAAGGGGGCTCGCACTTTTGACACCGCAGTGTACCAAAAATTTAAGTACAGTACGGTGTCAAAAGTTTGGGGCCACCCCCGAGTTAGGGTATTCCCCACATTTTGACGTGGTAGTTCGTTTAAGATGATGCAATTAAGGCAAGCTCGTGTTGGGGTCAAGGTTTGCACGTACAGTACGCTTCAAAAAGTGATCGGACACCTTTTTGCCCAGGGGGGCCCGCACTTTTGACACGGCAGTGTACCAAAAATTTAAGTACAGTACGGTGTCAAAAGTTTGGGGCCACCCCCGAGTCAGGGTATCCCCACATCAAATTGTAACCTAAAATTCAGTCTGCGCATGCGTCGTGTACTTAAATTCAGTCTGCGCATGCGTTAGGTTTGCACTCAAAAACTACGTCAGTGCTGGCGGGTAATGGGTTAACACAAAACCAAATTGTTATAAGTAAATTGTGATGGCGCATAATGGGTTAACATAAATTAATTTGGTTGCTGGTGATGACTCAGGTCTTTGGAGTTTCAAGGCCAACAGTATGAGCGCGTGTGGGGTCAAATGTCAACAACAAATTGTAAATACATGTACCTGGTACCTGCCGGGTCAAAGGTTAAGGTTTGCACTAGTACCGTAAAGTTACACGATTTCAAACATTGGCAAAAGGGTTCAAGTTGGTTAGTTTTACGGTGTCACAGAACTCTTATAGCCTATCTACTAATATATTTATATCAAAAATCGAAGATGATTGTCAAAACTGGCCTAACCTTCGGGGAAAGAGTAACCTTTACTAACCTCATCACTTAGTTTTTATATCAAAAATCGAAGTTTATTGTCATAACTACTAGCTTAACTTTCGGGCAAAGGGTAACCTTAAATACAAGTTTAACGATCGATATCGCGAGAACGAAGCGAGATTTCGAAAAATTTTATTCTTGCTTTTCGTTTTATTTTGTCAAGTTCTATAAGGAAGTGTCATCAAATTTTGGCGCCGTACTAATCGTAGTATCCCCGTAAATACCACTAAAACTGAGCATGATGACTGCTGAATATTGTGTACAAATTTGAAACCATGTTGACAAGTGTTGCCATGAATGGAAGCGACATCTGTTTGAGTTAAATCGTGACGTCATTGCGTACGTCACTACGCCAAGTCGTTTTTCCCGCCAATTTGTTCATTTAAAATTGAACAATGGTTTTAAAAATTGAAAATTTTTAGAAATTTAACAAAAATAACTAATTTATACGTAAGAACAAAGCATTTAGAATCATTTCTCAATTGAAGTCAAGTACCCTATTGTGACACCTTGGTCTATGTAAGGGTTATGATGTCAATGACCGTCAAGCCGTATGACGCTTGTGTTTTTAATTTTTTCTGAATACATTTGTATTTTCTACAACTTAATTTTTTTCTGTAGAAGTAGTTTAATTTGAAAAATGGTCAAACTAAAAGTGTTTTAATTTCGCTATCGTGTTTTTGTTATAGTTGACAGATCTTCTCGTTAAATTGTAAAGCAATAAATTTTAAATAGATAAACACAAAATTATTAAAAAAAAAAATACAAATATTCTATGTAATAAGTGAAACATATTTCAATCATTGTTGGTATCATTGTACTTTTTTGTGTCCGCAAAGCAAAGTACCTACGTAATTAATTGAAATAAAAGTGATTCAAAACATATGATGCCTACAGTAATGTTCCCACTTAGATCCTGGAAACGATGATGGACTTTATATTTTTTCCTTGAGGACACATATGTAATTTTATTACTGCGTATATGTGTACATACACAAATATACCCACATACAGTTTCATATATACATATGTCCATATGAGAGACGCGTGCATGTGTGTGCTTTATACCTACACAATCGTCTAATTATCCTCTACACGTGGCAAGTGCCATCTGTATGTGATAGTTTAATTTAGCGTGTTTAATTGTAATTTGGTTCAAAAACAGTTGGTTTTGTGCTGTTTCACAACAAAGGCAGTAACATGTGCTTAAATGATGATAATAAAGCTTTAAGATATTTTACAGACGCATGGGGGTGATATGTGTCTGTGAGGGTTAAAGTGTATTGTATGCGTTACTGCAGCGGTTTCCAAACTGGGGGGCGCGCAATGTTCACCGGGGTGGCGCGGGTTAATTGCAAATATCGTTGTCGTTTTGATAAAATCATGGTTTTAAGATTATATATCATTTTGAGACACTGTAAAAACATTTAAAAAAAAAAAAAAATAATTCGCCATTGGCAGCTAGTTTTCGGAAATTGCTGATTTTTCGCCGTAAGCAGAGTAACTCGTGAAATCCTTACCTAAAATAAAAAAACAAAATTTTTTCTATTAGTAGATGCTTATAGCTTGTACTTGAACGAAAAATTACTGTTTCCGTTCATTACATCTCATTTTACAAGTAGAAAATCAACGAAAATTTTTAACAATAATCAAAATTTTTTGTTTAAAACACTATCGAAAGTTGAAAATTCATTTTTTTAAATCCCTTTGTTCAAGTACAGCATTACTAATAAGCATTTACTAATAGAAAAATATTGTCAAAAGTTGGAATAAATTAGGTTTTTTTGCTAAAAAAAAAGACATGTAACCCTTTACCACTGATTTTTCTGCTCGCTACTGTACGTAATATTTTAACACTAACATTTCTCAATCGGTCTCGTGTTAGCACGTAAATATGGAATACGTATCTGATCAACGGTTTCCTCTCAAGTGTCGTATAGACCTGTCGTCCGCCAAGAAAATGAGTTTATTCAGTAAAAAAATAATTTACGAATTGTTTATAAATTTCTTCAAAAGGGGGGCGACAAAGGTAAGAATTTTTCAGGGCTGCGGGAACTATTTAGAATGATTTCATTTTAAATATGTATTTAAAATACAAAATGGCATTTTGCATTTTGTATTTTAAATAAGTTCGTTCAAACCATTTTCCATTTTGTATTTAAAATGAAAATTTGAATCCATTTTACATTTAAAATGAAATTGCTTGTAGACTCAAATTTATGTGTATAGGTATGACACTTATGACTCATATTAATCATAGAACTCGAGTTGAACGCAGTCTAACAAAGGCAAGTTAAATGTAAGCTGATTCAATTGGCTCAAATTTTTTATAACTCGAGTTGAAATGTCATTTAAGTTAAATTTATTACAATAGCTGCAGTTCTCTCAAGTCAAACTTTTCTGACTCAAGTACTCTGTTATTATCTTTAAGACACGTCGATAAGAAATGTTTTGGTATTTCGAGAAGATGATTATATGTAATTTAGAAATCGCACATGTGGCGTACTCAGTGTTCGAATATGTTAAAGCTGAATTAAATTTTATAATATTTTTGAGTAACAATATTTCAAGAGTCAAATTTCGATTTCATATCATGCAAACTTTATAAAATTTTCTCAAAGGACTGTCCTTATTTTATTTCAGTACGTTTGACATTTTTTTAACATTTCTTTTATTAATATGAATCAAGATAAAAAATTTATGAATAAATTTGAAGTAAGAAAGCACATTGCATTTTATAATCCATTTTAAATAACTATTTTCCATTTTCTATTTTAAATATGTTTAGCAAAACCATTTTCTAGTTTGTATTTTAAATGCATTTTTGAAAACCATTTCCCATTTTCTATTTTAAATGGTTTCTATGAACCATTTTTCCGAACCCTGGAATTTTTATAAGGGGGACGTTAGTGCACAAAGTTTGGAAACTGCTGCATTACTGTATTTATGCCCCTGTAGTTTACTAATAAGAAATTTGTACGCACATTTCCACTGGATTTAGTGTTCAAGTGCTTATATTGTTGGAAATTTGTATTTGACACACGAATAAATTGGAAAGGAATGATACTTACTTATTGTTAGGTTAGGATATGTATAAGTATACCAGAAGTTTATAGATTATATTAAAGTGGTCTTTGAATATTAATTAAAGCCTATACCTAGAACCATTTATTATTTATTATACATAATATATGTATTCATTACATCTACAAGATCATTTATGCTTACATCAATTGAACTTAATTGTATGCAAGCTATTCTCACAATAGAATTCAGATTCGATACTTACCTATTATCTATATTTTACATATCTTTTTATATAAATTATATTATATTATATTTGCTTTGTCTATGTCTTTGACATCATTTACCTAAATAATGTATGTTTGTATTTTTTTGAAACTTATCTATCTAGATATAGGTAATAACAGTTAAAAGTCGTACAGTGAATCTTTAACATTATCTAATACATTTTTCACAAACTCAGATACATACTTTTAAAAATGAAAACAAAATAGAATTAAGTCAATACTTAATGCTTACAGGTATTTATCTACAATACGTTATTAATAGGTCGGTATACTCTAAACTGAAAAATTTTAAAATATAAATAAAATTGCCTTAAATTTCGTGCCTTATCATACTATATTATTAATGTTTGAAACAAGAAATACATACTTTAAGTAGGGTTGCCAACTTTTTTTGAGAAAAATAAAGTAACTTATCTTTTAAATACGATAAAATAAAGTATTTGTCAGAAAAAAAGTACTATTTAAGTTTTGTATTGTCTTAAATACATTTTTTTGTGTTTTTAGCACATGCTAACAATTTTTGTTATTTATGAACGTTTCATAGCTTATTTTACAATCTAAGTTTAGATTTAAATAAATAAATAAATAATTCATTTTCTATTAACCCTTTACGCTTATAAGGCATATACAGCATGACAAGGTGGTTTGTCCATTAACTCTACCATATTTAAAGGTATTTTGTCTGTTGGATCATAAGACATGTACCACATGACACACTGAATGTTGAACTGTAATGACTGCTCATACTTCACATTACATGAATATTTTATTTAATAACTGCAAATTCATTTATTAGAAAAATTGTAAATAAAATAATACAAAATCACGGTGAATTATCTTTTTAAAATTAAAAACTAATAAAAACAGCATTGAGGACGTATTTAGCGCATTTAGTATTCAACTTTGGGGAAACAAGGTTAGAACGTCAAAAGAATCCGTCAAAAAAACAACGTCGGTCGTTGTCATGTGCTACATGTCTTACCAGCCTATTTACAACTCACTTTTTTTTGCTTGAGTGCAAAGAGTTAAATTTATGGAGGATCTATTTCTCTCTGCTCGCCACGTCACATTCATCACCGAGAAGACTCTCAGTGAAAGCTAGGGTTGTGGGAACAGAAAGCAAATAAGAAATATTTTTTATATTTGGTAAGTTATCACACGCACTTTTAAGTATATATTGCCGTTTTTCAGCAGTATTTTCCTTTGCAAATTCTTTGTTATTATTGGTAGATTTTTTGGATTTTTGGTTTCCTGGATTTTTTTTTAAGTATCATTGATTCAGAATATAGGTAAATCATCCATCTTAATATTTAAAAAATCGTTTAGAAATTACGTATCGGAGAGTTTTCCTCAGTGTGATCACAGTCAAGATTCAAAATAAAGTATTTTAGGATTCTACCAAAAAACATTTCATGTTAAAAATTTAGCCAAGACTCGCAACTATTTTACTCTTAAAAAGTTATGAGATCTAATGTTGCGCCAAGCCCTAAATAAGTCGGCATCATGGTCAAATCAAGTTATAAGGCTTGGCCGATTTCCGGAAATATGGTAAATAGCCAATGGTCAATAGCACAACAATCTGCTATGGGCTGTTAATGTTCGGTTTTATTTACCATAGTTTCGCGAAACGGCCAAGCCTTATAACTTGATTTGACCATGATGCCGACTTATTTAGGGCTTGGCGCAACATTAGATCTCATAACTTTTTAAGAGTAAAATAGTTGTGAGTCTTGGCTAAATTTTTAACATGAAATGTTTTTGAAGTGAAAACTTCTTTAGCGGCGTTGTACACTTTTTTTGTAATGGGTAAAAAATGTTAAATTCGCGTCAGGTCACGTGACCTGATCGAAAATGCGTAAGACCTGATCAAAAATTCGTAAGACGACAGTACATAACAGTAGACAGTAGTACAGAATACAGAACGAACGGTATGTAGTATCTCTATACTACTGAAACCAGTGTAACGCGAAAGGACAGATATACGGGTTTAGTCCAATAGCACTAATTTTAAGCCCTATCTCACTAATCATTAATTTTAGAATAGATATAAAAAATTTTTAAAAAGAGATTCTTGTAGGGATTACCGAAGAGAACATTTGTGCAAAATGTGAACTCCCGGAAATGTTTTTTTATATTGTTTAAACAATATTGAAAATTCATAAATAGCGTTTTTTGACCTTTCACCGCTTACGTAGCGAAAACGGTGATAGATACATTAAAAAGTGTTAAGACCTTTTTTGTAGAGAATCGAATTCTCTACAAAAAAGTCAGCGAGAGCACCTGTCTATCTTGTACAGGTAAAAAGATACAGCGCTCCAAAAGCGCACTTAAAAATCCACTTTTTCTAGCGTTCCGGCAGGGTGTGCTGTCCGGAACCTTGCCGGTCATGTTTGTGTACGATAGCGCAATAAATAAATATTGTATTCTACCACATAAATGATAGTACTTTTATACTGATAATTAAAGCGATTCATGCAAAATTATTCCCTAACCATTCCAAAATATCAAAAATGCACAACGTTAGTATTCAAGTTTTCACTTCTGCCGGCACTCCCGGAGTGCAACCCGTCGTTTTTTTTTTGGTAGGATTTCAGTTCTTTTTATAAGTTGTTCGTATTTTTTTTTGTTTTTCATTTTTACAGGGTGTATTTCCTGGGCATAAGAAACTCTTTTCAGTTCTTTTTGTAGGTTGTTCGTGTTTTTTTTCTTTTTACAGGGATTACTTCCTGGGCATCAGAAGCTCCGATCTTCATTGCCCACTCCCTATCTTTCCTTCATTACCTTGTGGGATTATTGATGGTAATTGGCAACCAGTCTGAGCGGTACTGAGCCCTTAGCTAACACACGTCATGGATCTCGTTATTTGTACACTCAATCCGCCTTGTATACCAACACCAAATTTCATTTTACGAATATTTCTTAAAATTTAACATTAGTAGTAGTAAAATACATGTTTGTAGATGGTATTATTAATTTTTGAAAACGACTAAATATTTAAATTTCGTAATAAATTCAGTCTCCGGAAATTTAGTACAGTCATGGGGAGTAATTTAAGTCCAGTTCATTACGCCTATGTGTTTTTACAACCTTTTTATTAGCGTGATCTGTGATATTGTAAGGAAATCTAAGAACTCACTGTCACCTACTTCTAATTATCGTATCGATTTGAAACTTTGTAAACTACTGCAATTCCATAAGTTACAATATAATTATGTGGGGGAGAGTACGATATCCGAGGTGACAAAACTTGACAACCGGATCTGAAAGATTTTGGTATTCTCAGCAAAAAATAAACAGTAAAAAATTTTGAAATTCGCATTAGTTTTCGAGATATCGATCGTTAAACTTGTATTTAAGGTTACCCTTTGCCCGAAAGTTAGGCTACTTTTGACAATAAACTTCGATTTTTGATATAAAAACTAAGTGGTGAGGTTAGTTAAGGTTACCCTTTGTACGAAGGTTAAACCAGTTTTGACAATAAACTTCGATTTTTGATATAAATATATTTCACCAATATTTCACCAAAATATTACACCATACACAAATACAATATAATATCCGAATTTCATTACAAGTTAAATACAAGTTTAACGATCGAGATCTCGAAAACTAAGGCGAACTTCAAAATTTTTTACTCTTTATTTTTTGCTTAGAATGCCAAAATCTATCAGATCTGCTTGTCAGATTTTGTCGCCTCGGATATCGTACTCGTGCCATTATGTGGCATCAGAGAACAAATAAATTGCCGTCATTAACCGAATAATCGAATAGACATTTTTTGACGTTTTAAACTGTCAAATATTTTCAAAATCTTAAAAATCACCAATTTTTCTCATAGTAACAAGAAAAATAAATAATTTTTTCCTAGGTACAAATACAAAAAATACCAAGCTACAAAAATACATAGCTTTTTGAAGTTGAAGAGGGAAAATGACGGATTTATAATTTTCTCGTTAGTTGTATGCTAAACCCAGCCTACATACCAAATTTCAGCTTTCTAAGACTTCGGGAAGTACTCTATAATTTTCATGATCATCAGTGAGTGAGTGACGAATTTTTTGAAATTTGCGTATTAATAAAATCTAAAGTAGTAAAGCTATAAAATTGAAGTTTGGTATATGCCATTAGGCTCGTGACTACATTCTATCCTGATAATTAGAGCTCTTAAGAATTATCCAGACCGAACTTTTCAGGGTCCAAAAATAGGCTTAACTGCTTCGAGAAAAGATACAGCAGTGCTCTGTTTATTTTGTTTTGCTTGTCTTGGCGGGGGCACTGCCGTGCCCCCAGATACTTTATTTTTATGCAAAAGTATAAAGTATGTTTACGGAAAATAAAGTTGAATACTTTATTATAAAGTATGATTGGCAATCCTAATTTTAAGATATAAAAAATCTAGAGTTTCTATCAAAAATATACCTTGAAATTATATTTTCGTCGTACAGTTTATGAAAATTTGTTGCAACTCAAGGTATTTATTATATCCGTACCAATAGTTTTAGAAGCATTTCTATTTTAGGTTTAACACCAAGGCCCTGGGAAACCATTTTAACGTTACTTTCATCCTTTTCAGACATCAAGTATTAAATATCATTGATAGCTTGAGGGTTATGGGTATCTACCATTTAAAATAAGTACGTGTCAAAATTATTAAAATTATATTTATTATTACGAGATTGCTGTATAGTATAAGTAAATAAAATTTCCTCTGTTTTTAAAATTTTAAGTACACATTTAAAAGGCTGTTTTTACCCTTTAAGAATGTGTGGCCGCAAAAAATAATATGATATTGTAACTAGAACCTGAGTTTTAGGAACTACACTAGCAGAAAAAATTAAAGGATCAAAAAAAATTCCAAATTTTTAGCAATTTTTCGAATGGCTGTATCTTCATGAAAAATGGTCGTATCGAAATCGTAAAGCCATTTTAAGTTGGAAGTTTCTAGATGAGATCTTCCGATAAAAAATTTTTCAAAGCAACATGTATCGCTCGATCCTAATAAATATACTGATAAATACCCCTGTCGCAGCACCTGTATAACATAGCGAATTTCCATTTATAAAAATCCGTTTTTCTGTGATTTTTCACCCTTCTAAGTGATTTTTCCTCTTCTTTCTAATGGTGTAAATAAATGTCGCAAAAATTTTTTAACTTGAGACAATTTTGGCAAAAAGTTAATTTTTTTCACTAAAAATTACCAAAAAAAACCATGTTCCAGGCATCCGACATTGCTGGCTAACGAAATTGTCCAACGGTGTGGGACTAAATACAAATATAATACATAAATTTTAGTGAATATTATTTTCTCTTTGTAGGGACCTCAAAACAAATTCTGCCATAGTCTCGGGCTCAAGTCGCATCATGAGACTGGCTGTAATAGCTAAATTCCATTCTGGAAATTCGCTAAAAGCACCCATAAAACCTATAAGTCTAGCAAGGACTTAATACATTAATATTTTTTGTATATATCAACATCTAAAAACATTTCAGTCCCTTCTTGACAATCTTGCCAGAACTTATCCACTTTTTTAAATTTTTTTTATTGTTAAAATCGAAACGTTATTTTGAAGATGGTTAAAATTGCTATATTTTACATTAAAACGTCAACACAATCACTCCCTAGTTAATTACTCCTAGACTTGAGGCTAGAAAATTGAGAAAAAACAGGTCATATAGATTTTTTTAATTTAGATTTTATTTGTAATGATTGAGTTACGAAATTCAAAAGGCTTTTTTAAAAATGTGTGTATTCACTATGAGCTTTTGTCTGGAGGAAAGCCAGCTCCTCAAAATCGGCTCCAACGCTCAAAATGGACAAAATATATCAGTTTATCAGGACGGCATTTGTACAATATTTTCTTTAAGAAATAGCATTTTGTTCTAAATACTTATTTGATTTTTTCGAGTATTTATTACGATTTCTATTTACCAGCTTCTACAAAATAAAATAAAAAAGATCATATGTAACACTATTATCAAACGTCATTTTATTTTGAAATTTTCAAAAAAAATATAAAAGTTACCTCTTGCATGCTTTTTTTGGGTTAATTATTGAAAAATATTCTATGTTTCGACATTTTTGAGGTAAAATGAGCAGATGTATGGTTTTTATTAAACAAATTTGATTTTTCGAATATATTTTCGCCTTAAAATATTTAATATTTTCAAAAAATGTATGATACAATTTGTCAAAATTTAAAATTATTTGTTTTGTTGTCAAAAAAATAATTGAAAGTGCAAATTTATTTACGTGTAAAATGCTATGTTTATACATATAATTATAACGTAGTATTGTCATTTGGATAGAAAATTACGTAAAAATATTATTGTTTGAATATGATTTAACGTAATTTTTATGCGATTGTAGCAAACTCGTATTAATTTTAGTAAGGTGTAAACATAATATAAATTCTGATCATATCACATAAAGCAAATTTTCTTGGTAATTTTCCTATAAAAAAATGGAATAGATAGATTATAAAGGTTTACTCAACCGAGAGAAATAAAATATAACTGAATCGTTAAATTGGATTAAAAAAATCATGACACGTCACTAATAAAGCCGTTCTTTTGGAATGCAGCATCGCAAAAAATGAGACAGAAAAATAGAGACTGTGAGTGCGAGTGTAATAAAAACTGATTTCTTCCAACATATTTTCTAACTTTTCTCAAAAAGTAACTAACTTAGAGCAATGGTGTAAAAACATTTTTACGCATATTGGCTTTTACTTGGGCTTGGTGTAAAAAAAATTTGAAAAATTGCTTAATTCTGGCAAAATTCCCCGTTGCACCACTGGGTGGTTCTAGGTTCCTCACGAGTGCAATAAGTTACTGTGATAATCATCTGTGATTTTTTTTTCACTGTGAAATTTTTTCGTAATATTTTTCTTTGTACATATCTAGTCGGTTCTCTCCACTCCGGAGCTGTTTGCACCTTGGGTGGAGTTTCATCGTTGGCTTTTCAGTCCTTGGTGAACGGACGCTCTGGCTAGCACTTAGCGTACCGCCACCAAGGACTGTCCGCTCTGTATGATGCTCTGGGATGGCAGGGCCCATCGATGGTTTTTATTATGTGTATGTCTTGTCCCTTGTCTATTGCATTTATGTGTTCCTGTCTTTATGTGTTGTTTTTATCGTTCTTTTCGTTGTGGTGGCGCATGCCCATAGATGGCGATGCCGCCGGGCACTGCTGACCGCGCCATCCGCCACACAACTTCAAACAAGAATTAAGTGGGCTTTTAAAAGCCTTGTTTAACTGATAAGCGCACTGTACATAATTTTTTTTATTTCTAGTTTCGTACTTGTGTTTGCTAATCTTCAAATCAAATAGTACACTGAATTCTTTAACCAATACACAGGATTCTAGTACATATAGATCATACGGAGTCAAAATATTAAATTGCTGAAAAATATTTTTGCATGATATTCTTTGTCCAATTCTACATATGGCACGCAGTGCTCTTTTCTGGATTTTGAACACTTTGGATGCATTATTCGAGTTACCCCATAATACAATTCCATAGCGCAGCACCGATTCAATGTATGCGTGATAGATACAGAGAAGCACTCTAGTGGAAACAGGGTCATACAATTTACGTATAAAAAATATGTATTAGCGAATTTCCAGAATGGAATTCAGCTATTACAGCCACTGTCACAACGCGACCTGAGCCCGGGACCATGGCAGAAATTTGTTTTGAGGTCCCTAGAAACCGAATGTATATATATATATATATATATATATATATATATATATATATATATATATATATATATATATATATATATATATATATGTGTGTGTGTGTGAGGGTGTGTGTGTGTGTGCGTGTGTGTGTCCGTGCGATAACTCTCGAACGAAATATCCAATTTTTACGAAACTTGGTGCGAACATTGGAAGTCCCAAACCGTTGGACAAGTTCGTTAACCAGACACGTCGGATGCTAGGAACATGGTTTTTGTTCTTGAAAAAAATTAGTTTTTTGTCAAAATTTCCACGTAATCAACAATTTTTGCGAAATTTTTTTACACCATTTAAGAGAGGAGAAAAAATTACATAAAAAAGGTCTTTAAACTATTGTTCAATGTCAACTAGTTTCCGAGATCCGAGGCCCAGAACCGAAAAATGTTAGACTGTGATCGTTGTCTCGTAAAAACTGCGAAGTTAATCACAGTCTACACATAAGATATGTATGTAATATATATCGTTATTATAATTTGTTTATTTTGCTTGGAATATGAACACCATATTTCTTTCTCTGGTTTGCACATTTTTTCTATTCTGCAAAACAGCAAATATAGTGCTCATATTCTAAACAAAATAAACAAGGTATACGTATATATGCATATGATACATATAAGAGTACATATACATAATTATATATCCTGGTTGTCGTAGTGTTGATGTAGTAAGACGCTTAGACAATAAATTTCATTTTAGCGAATTTTCCGATCTAAAAATCAGCTATTGCAGCCACTGTCATGATCCGGAACGCGTTATGACAGAAATTTGTTTTGAGGTACCTAGAAACCGCACGATAACTCTCGAACAAAATGTCCTAGGTTTACGCAATTTGGTGAAAATGTTGGAAGTCCCAAACCGTTGGACAAGTTCGTTAGCCAGATACGTCCGATGCCAGGAACATGGTTTTTGTTCTTGAAAAAAATTAGTTTTTTGCTAAAATTTCCTCTTATTCAAAAATTTTTGCGAAACTTTTTTACATCATTGGAAAGAGGAGAAAAAATCATATAAAATAGGTCTTCAAACTATTATTGTATGTCAACTAGTTTCCAAGAAAAACTAATTTTTATAAACGGAAATTATGATGAAACATCCAGCCAATACAATATTTTGATAATTAATGTATCAATTACTATTATACGTCATAAGGAACATATAGTGCCTAGATACGGAACGAGTTTGTTTATGTACCGTAAACTGGGCTGAATCAGGGAAAGACGAGTAAATAGAGATAATACCCCTGTCGCAGCATCCTGCATAACATAGCGAATTTCCATTTACAAAAGTACGTTTTTCTCGGAAACTAGTTGATATAGAGTAAATGTAAATAAAAAAACCTTCTTTATATGATTTTTCCGCCTCATTCCGCCAAATTTTTTTCACCAAAAATGTCCAAAACACCGTAAACATTTTCACGAAACATCTTATTTTTGAGAAATTTCGTGAAAACGTTTACGGTGTTTTGGACATTTTTCGTGAAAAAAATTTGGTGTAATGAGGCGGAAAAATCATATAAAGAAGGTTTTTTTTATTTACATTTACTCTATATCAACTAGTTTCCGAGAAAAACGTACTTTTGTAAATGGAAATTCGCTATGTTATGCAGGATGCTGCGACAGGGATATTTATTAATTTTATTATTAATATTGTCAATGTGATATTTCCAGTTAAGGCTTTCGTCAATTTGTAATCCTAAAAATTTCACTGTTTCCACTAATTCAATGTTACCTATGTGAGGTACGTTTAGAACTCTAAAATTCTCTCTTAGGAAAAATTTTTTTTTTTGAAAATTTTTTAAGAATTTTTTTTTTTTTTATAAATTTAAATACAGTTATTGATAAAAACATGAAAAAAGCTAAGAAAATTTTTTTCATATTGTTAAAGATTATGAAACTTTAAGAGCAAAAAAATGATCCTTTAATTTTTTCAAAAATTCAATCGAGATAAACAAAAAAAAAAACGGCTGGATGGGTTAAATTGAAATTCTGTGGGTTTTTTGTGGGTATATTGAACCGTAATGGTTTGCTCGATATTTTTAATTCAGCGCTTGATTTTCCATCTATCAAGTGCATAACGTATCATAAGGTATCTACTAGAGATGTTGTCCGTGCGTGATTTTTTCGTGTCACAACGCTCACGCAGTCACGAGTGATTGTTAGTAAAAAATGAAGCTACTGCCGTGAATAAACGTGCGGGTGACTACCTAATAATATAAAAAATATGAATTACTGTTAAAAAACGATTTTAAGGGTGACGAGCACCAACCAGGAGATTTTGGAACTAACTTAGTATGTTACTAAAAGAGTAGAAAATTGACGATTTCAATTACGTTGTATACTAATGTAGTATTTTCAGTTTTAGAGTACCCTTTTAAAGAAATGTTGAACATATTCTCTTAGGAGTAAACTATTGGTGGTGTGCACCACTCTTGAGTACTATACTAAAGTAGTAAGTTTGAGACAAAACAAAACTAAAATATATTTCTACACACTAGCAGGGTATGTAAAGGAGTATCTTTAAGAAAACATTAGTAATCTGCATTTTTATACCTTCTTTTCGGCTTATTTTTGTAATTGAACATTTTTCTGGGTTTTTAATTAGAGATTTTCTAATATAGTAACAAAATGGTATTAAATATTACAGTCAGTTTCCGATTATTTGGGGGTAAATACCAGGCTGAATATGAAAACGTTTTTGGAAAGAAAGTTAACATATTAAATCATTACCCGTGATGAATAAAGGTCCATTCATATCTACAGACACTAAACGTAACAGACACGTATCGTGCCAGACACGACAAATATTTAAATATTTGTCGTGTCTGGCACGATACGTGTCTGTTACGTTTAGTGTCTGTAGATATGAATGGACCTTTATTCATCACGGGTAATGATTTAATATGTTATGGTGGCTTTTCTTATGGTGTAATAGAAGTGTATTCATATTATCGTGTAACGTAAGCGCACAGACACGTACAGTGACAGACAATGTCCGCTCAGCATTCTCGAGGAGAACATTTTATCTGTGCTGGAAAGTGTCTGTTGACCCTGCGCGGCTACTATGAATGCATGTTTTGAAACGTACAAACAAAATTCCTAGAATTTATTTATAAATTTTCATTGTATTCGTTTTATGAAGTGCAAACAACGAAAAATTAATGGAATTTGTTCGAAAATAAACATTTTCTGTTAATTATATAAAATCTGAATAACAAACATTTAACAGAATTTATTAGGTTATGTACATTTCTCTACAATTACACTGATAAGAAATTTGACGATAATCAAAAGAAGTATGCAGCAAGAAAGGAAATTTTTCCTCTGCTAATAATAACGCAATTTCGGAAAAATCTTCAGTATAAAAGTCACATAACGTTGTCAGATCCGTTACAATTTAATTTTTGTAATTCACTGATACATACTATACGTGCTATACGTATAGTATCTACTGTCTATGGCCATCTGCTAATTGTCTGATTATATGAATACTTTTGAAAATCTTGTGTCTGCCACGATACGTGTCTGTGACATTCAGTGTCTGTCGATATGAATGAACCTTAACAGTCTAAGATAAATGCAATTTAAAATATAATTAAAATATAGTTATAATTTAAATATAATTTAATAAAATATAATTTAAAATTCATCAGTAACAGAACGGTTCTGCGGAAGTTAAGAACATCCATTCATAAAAAAACTATCAAATAAACGAACCGTCTTTATAGACTTCTTCTCTCAAGCTAAGACCTTTTATATTCTTTGTTTTAAATATTTCTGAACTTCATTTTAAAGTAAATTTCATGATATGAGTAAAATCTTTTCCAATTTGATTTTGGATTAACCGTGATTTTGATTTGTTCGTTCTTGTTTTTGCCATTACTGCCCCGGGTAATTGGTAATTGACTGTATTTTGACAATATGGATGGTGTTTTTAATGAAGATGGTATACCTGAGCCTGTAGTACGAACGGCTCGAGGTAGAAAGATAGGCGGGCCCTCTCCAACAAAGCTTCTTGCAGGGGGAGAGAGGGGGCCACATCTGGAAAAACGAAAGAGATAAAAAATTGTTATTAATCTCCAAAATTTTCAGAAAAAAATAAACTAAGAAACTAAATTTTTTCTCTGAAATAAAGTTAGTGAGAAAAAAAAAACAGCTGGTTAACCACAATAATTATAATAACTTTACTGATATGATGTTCAAAATTAAATATATAGTGTATACTTTCAATTCTCGAAGGGGTGAGGGCGTCATGATCACTAACCTCCTCCCCTGTATACGCGCCTGAGGAAAGATCCTTTTGAGATGTAGATACTTATGCTGATGATAAATTTCGAGAATGATCTGGCTTTTGTAAAATTCTGTATCTACTCTTCTTGATATGACAGGACCAAATCTAGGGTTGGATACAGACAGAAATCCACTTTTCTGCCTAGGCTGGTGGATTTTCAAATTTAGTCAAACACATTACAACTTAATACACCTATAATTAATATATGGGTAGTTCTCCAAACCAAAGAAAAAATGGACTTAATTCCGGCCCGATATTTTTTTCATGCGTAAGCTTTAGCAAGTAGTTTTATTTCAAGTTGATGACATTTTTCACACTATTTCAAAGTGGCCAGCCAAAATATTAAAGTTATAAATTTTATGGCCATTATAAAAATACCCCTGTCGCAGCATCTGCATAACATAGCGAATTTCCAAGTACTGGGCACTGGCGGATCTCATCTAAGACCTGTACCTATTTAAAATAGTTTAGCTTTCTAAGAGTAAAAGAATTTTTAAAATCGGCTGGGTAATTAGTTTTGGTATTTTTGGGGACCCAAGAACCCGAACGGATTTTGTGCAGCATAGTTGTATTCATCTAAAATAATTTAGTTCTCTAGTAGTGAGAAATTTTTTAGAATCGGTTCGGTAGCTTATTACTGGCGTTTTCGGATCAGCAAGATCCCGGTGGACCTCATTAAAAAATCAGCTCGACCGTATATTCTAGGCGGACTTTATGTAATATATATATATATATATATATATATATATATATATATATATATATATATATATATTCAAAACCCGTTGTGTAGCATTCTACGCCGCATTTGCATCCGCAGGACAGTTGTGGATCTCAGATAACACAACCTGTACCTATCTAAAATAGTTTACCTCGGTAATAGTAAAAAATTTTCAAAATGGGTCAGTTATTTTGTTTTTGACACTTTTAGGTCACACTGACACTGTCGGACCTTACATAACGTAATCTATATTTATCTAAAATAGTTTAGCTCTGTAACAGCGAAAAAATTTTCAAAATCGGTCAGTTAGTTTATTTTTGACACTTTTGGGTCCTATGGACACTGGCGGACCTTACATAATGTAATATATATCTATCTAAAATAGTTTAGCTCTGTAACAGTGAAAAAATTTTCAAAATCGGTCGGTTAGTTTATTTTTACCACTTTTGGATCCCATGGACCCTGGAGGACCCTAAATAACGTAATGTATATCTATCTAGAATAGCTTAGCTCCCTAACAGTGAAAAAATTTTCAAAATCGGTCGGTTAGTTTATTTTTGACACTTTTGGATCCTATGGACCCTGGAAGATCTTACATAACGTAATCTATATTTATCTAAGCTAGTTTAGCTCTGTAACAGTGAAAAAATTTTCAAAATCGGTCAGTTAGTTTATTTTTATCAGTTTTGGGTCCCATGGACCTTGGCGGACCCTAAATAACGTAATGTATATCTATTTAAAATAGCTTAGCTCCCTAACAGTGAATAAAATTTTCAAAATCGGTTGGTTAGTTTATTTTTGACACTTTTGGATCCGATGGACCCTGGCAGACCTTACGTAACGTAATCTATATTTATCTAAAATAGTTTAGCTCTGTAACAGTGAAAAAATTTTTAAAATTGGTCGTTTAGAATATTTTTTACAATTATGGGATCAGTAAACCCTGGCGAAACTCATACAACTCTAGTACTCTAACAGTAAGAAAAGGGTCCTAGGGATCTCATATAACATAATGCAGTCCGTAAGGTTCTTGCGGACATCATTTACTTAATTAATTCAAATACTTTAACTTACTAACTATGAAAAAATTTTTAAAATCGATTGGGTAATTAGTTTTTGGCCTTTTTAGGTCCCGAAAACCTTGACCTCACATAAAATACCTTAAATCCATTTAAAATTGTTTAACTTTTTAACAATTATTAGTGAAAAAATTTTCAAAACCGATTCACTTAAAATTTTTTTCCGTGCATACATACATACATATTATATTATGTATGTTGTTTTGTTTCATATGTAATAATATTTTATCATAACATAATGTTCAGTTTCTTGTTTATTTAAAAATTCAATAAAAAAAAATTCTTCATTACATTAGCTTAGAAAATCTGTTTAATTTTCATTTTTCAATTTGAGACAGAACCATGCTAATTATAATGCAGTAAATGAAAAACAAAACTCTATACATGTATGTGTGTTATAACACATGTATGTGGATAGACTTCAGTTGTTCTCACAAAATTCTTTAATAAAAAAGTGAAATATTTTTATACTTCATAAAGAACTGAGATATAAATATAAATTACTTATTAGATTAACAAAGAAAGAAAACTAATATAAAAGTGAAAATTTACATTTTCTCGAACAATACTTAAAATAGAAAGAAAATTATAAGAATATTTTCTTCATAATTTTTTTTTTGGCTTTTTAACCATGTAAAAATCGAACTGTCTAATGGTAGGATCGAATGATAAAAAATGGCCAGAAAACCTACTTCTGGGCATCCGATGTGTCTGACTAAAGAACTTAGCCAAGCTAGATCAAAATCGAGTCATATATATATATATATATATATATATATATATATATATATATATATATATATATATATATATATATATATATATATATATATATACACTAGCGGAAATAATTAAAGGATCAAAAAATAATTCCCAATTTTTTGCGATTTTTCGAACGGCTGTATCTTAGTGAAAAATGGTCGTATCGGAGTCGTAAGCAAAGCAATTTAAAGCTGGAAGTTTCTAGTTTTCAGATCTTGCGATAGAAAAATTTTCTAAGCAACGTGTATCGCTCAATTCTAATAAGTACACTGAAAAAAAAATTTTCGAAATTTTTTCGGTTCCTTTTTTTGGTCCACAGACTTGGAAAAAAATTTTCCGACTTAACCACCATATGGACCGAATAACTTGTTCATTCAGCTTTAATTTGCTTTTTTTAGACCTTTTTACGACTACTTCTCGCTGAGATATCGGACTTTGAATGGAAAAGGATCGTTTCGCATTTGACCATCGATATCACAGCAACCAATGATCACACAGAAAATTGAAAGTGCGTTTCAAAAACTCGAATAAATTCTCTACAAGTATTAGCCATTGTTTTTTCAGAAAAAAATTTTTTTGCATACTCTACGTGAATTTGAAAAATCAAGAAAAAAGGGCTTTTAGGGGCTTTTTGGAAAATCAAGCGCTGAATTAAAAATTTCGAGAAAACCATTGATGTTAAGTGTGTCTTTTAGTATAGCTCAATATACCCACAAAAACCCCACCGAGTTTCAATTGAATCCATCCAGCCGTTTTTTTGTTTCATTCGATTGAATTTCTGAAAAAATTAATGGATCATTTTTTTACTCTTAAACTTTCATAATCTTGAACAAAATGAAAAAAAATTTTTCTCAGGTTTTTTAACATTTTTATCAACAACAGTATTTAAATTTACAAAAAAAGGAAATTTCTTAAAAAATTTTCAAAAAAAATTTTTTTCCTAAATTTTTTCAAGAAAATTTTTGAAAAATTTTTTTGAAAACTTCGTAAAAAAAATTTTTTTGAAAATTTTTTAAGAAATTTCCTTTTTTTATAAATTTAAATACTGTTGTTGGTAAAAATGTGAAAACCGCTGAGAAAAATTTTTTTTTCATTTTGTTCAAGATTATGAAAGTTCAAGGGTAAAAAAATGATCCATTAATTTTTTCAAAAATTCAATCGAATGAAACAAAAAAACGGCTGGATGGATTCAATTGAAACTCGGTGGGGTTTTTGTGGGTATATTGAACTATAAACGGCACACTTAACATCAATGGTTTTCTCGAAATTTTTAATTCAGCGCTTGATTTTCCAAAAAGCCCCCAAAAGCTCTTTTTTTCTTGATTTTTCAAATTCATGTAGAGTATGCAAAAAAAGTTTTTTCTGAAAAAACAATGGCTAATCCTTGTAGAGAATTTATTCGAGTTTTCGAAACATACCTTCAATTTTCTGTGTGATCATTGGTTGCTGAGATATCGATGGTCAAAGGCGAAACGATCCTTCTCCATTCAGAGTCCGATATCTCAGCGAGAAGTAGTCGTATAAAGGTCTAAAAAAAGCAAATTAAAGCTGAATGAACAAGTTATCCGGTCCATATGGTGGTTAAGTCGGAAAATTTTTTACCAAGTCCGTGGACCAAAAAAAGAAACCGAAAAAATTTCGGAAATTTCTTTTTCAGTGTACTTATTAGGACTGAGCGATACACGTTGCTTTAAAAATTTTTTTAGCACAAGATCTGAAAACTAGAAACTTCCAGCTTTAAACTGCTCTGCTTGCGACTCCGATACGACCATTTTTCGCGAAGATACAGCCATTCGAAAAATCACTAAAAATTTGGAATTTTTTTTGATCCATTAATTATTTCCGCTAGTATATATATATATATATATATATATATATATATATATATATATATATATATATATATATATATTATATATATATATATATATATATATATATATATATATATAGATATATATATATATAGATATATATATATATTATATATATATATATATATATATAAATATATATATATATATATATATATATATATATATATATATATATATATATATATATATATTTACAGTCCGTCTCATAATATAGTCTCACCAAGAATTTTTATATTTCACTTACAATATTTTAGAGAAACAAGTTAGCCAGTAATAGGTACGTTAGTCGTATATTTCGAAAATGTTTTATTGTGTAAATATAAATAAGCAGTACTTGTTTTAATAAAATAAACGCACAAATAAATCACAAAAGTTATATCAAAAACTTACAAAATAATATAATTTTTTTTTTTTTGTTTTGGCGCGCAGCGACTAGGCTATATGCGCCTTAATGTTAGTATAAAAACTATATAAAGTTCATGTATGGAGAAATTAGCACTTCGTAGGTAGATTAGCAGTTCCATACCACGCTGTACATCCAGAGAATTCACAAATGTTCAGTCTCAATACATTGAGTTAACCAACACTGTTGTTTTTATTTTTTATTTTTATTTATATATAATTTTTTGTTCCATAATATAGCCTCACCTTTCAAAAATTACGTATAATTTTAATAATTAATAACTGGTCGAGTCTCCTTTATTTTCCACTACTTGTGAAATTTTTGTTGGAATATTTTCATATAAATTCCTTACATATTCCAGTGAGATTTGGTGAAAGTTACGTCCAATATTGTCTTTCAAGTTTATTTGAAATTATATTGTTTCCTGCTGTCGTATACTTTACGGGTCGAATAACTCGATACGTTTTCGAAGATGTCCAGATCAGGTGATCTTGCTGGTCGTGTAAGACAATTTAGTTTCTTGCTTTAAACCACTCCTGTACACACTTAGCATTGTGAATTGAGACATTATCCTGCTGAAGTATCCAGTTTCCGTCCTGTAAAACCTCATTTATTTTTATTCCTCGTTGAAAAAGAGTGCCTGCGTATTTTTTCGAATCCTGCCATCCTTTTAAAATAACAAGATCGATAACTTTATTGATGTTAATCACTCCCAAAACATTATTGATCCATAAGTCATTTATTACAATATTCTAATGACATTTACCTAATTTATTTACATTATTTAAGTTAAATCCCCGTTTTCGGAGCTGCCAGGAGACTGAGAATTCTTCAATATTCTTTAAAAATCGGCTAAATAACGTTTTATAAAAAAAAGACAGGTCCGCGATCCCAATACAGCATATTTACAACTCATACAACTGAAAAATTTCTTATATCCACAGTATTTTTCACGAAAATGCTGACCAGGATACTGAGAAATTGACTGGAGCGAGTCCGATCTCACTTACAATGTTAACTGAATTAATTGATACAACCCCAAATTAAATAAAACATGTACTTTTTTTATTTATTATATTTGAGTTAATTACTATGACAAACGATGATTTAATCGGAACATAATTTTTTTTATATTTTTTAAGTGTTTTGGTTTGATAGGAGAATGATGCAAAGTTCGGGAGACAAAATTCAATAGAATATTTCTTAAAGAAAATATAAAAAAATTCAAAAATTATTTATACAATAAAAAAGTACCAATATTATAGATTACTACTGCAGTGTAAATTTTTTTTTATACATTCAGAAAAAATAATTATTTAGTCTGCTATGTTTTACTTTGGAGAGGAGACATACCAGGAGACTGAGAATTTTACATTTTAAGTGTCATTTTTTATAAAAAATATATTTCGAAACCGGGTTATTTTGAGTGACCAGTCAGATGCAGTAATGGTTTACAGTTTCCATCTAGAAAAAATGTATTTTTTAAAATATTAATATACAAAATGCGTTGGGCCGTCCAAAATTCCATTGTTTGAAGAACTACCCCAAGAATATACTTGGGTATTGAAGTTATTGTTTATTAGAAAGTTAGGTTATGTCTGCGTACAAAATTGTAAAGGCACAGAAACTAAAATAATAATAATGCGGCAAGATATCCGTTTTTAAGACTTCTTGCTTATAACAGCCACCACTCAAATCATTATTTATATCTTCTGCGGATAAAATTTGTACATTACAGCATACATTACAGCATACATTTCTAATAACTAAAATAGTATTCACAGAATACTAAAGTAGTTGAAATCAAAGAACTATCCTGGGAATGAGCTCTCCAAGGAAAACTAATGTAGTAAAATACTCCAGAAATCTAACACTTCTTTAGTTCTAACTAAAGTAGTCAATAAAACTAAAGTACTAAATTTCACTGTATCATATTACATGCTGCAATATGATACTTAACTGAATTTTTCTTCTGAAAATTTCTTAAAAGTAATTTGCCAAAATACTAAAATGAACAGATGTGTTTTTATATTAAAAAAAAAATGAATGCGTAGGCGTAAACATTCTTTTTTTTTAAGAATTTAAACATACGACATTGTTTCTAGACATACAAACTAATTTGCATACGACAGGTAATAAATAATAACAAATTCCTATTTACATAGAATTAATTTTTAATAAACTTTTTTTAAAGCTAAACGGATTTTTAATTTAATAAATTTTGTTTATTTACATCTGTGATCGGATATTGCAAAATTTTGATTTATATTTGGATAATGAGTCACACTAAAATTTATAAGCTAATACTTTACCACCTACAAGTTATGTAAACGTTTCTTTGGTTTTTTTTTTTCTAAAATATTTATGAAATTTTTTTTATAGGTAACGGAATTAAAAAAAGACCTTTTATAGTCAAATTTATTGATGATAAATGTTAAAAGTCACGGAGTCAAAAGTATTCACGCGATGTTCCTAAATATCAATCAAGTGGCATTTCAAAAATTTACTTAACTGTGCATAGCAACTTTATAATTATTACTAGCTTTAATCTATACTGTTATATTTGCATTATGTATTAAACATCAATATGTGGTGCTATTACCACATTAAAGAAAGTATTGCCATCGATAATTCAAATTAGTTTATTTTTGATACTTTTGGAACATCAGGGCTCTGATGAGCCTTATATAAAATAGTCTATATTCATCTATAATAATTTAACTCGGGAACAGCTTTCTAACCTTTTCAAAAGTGGTTGGGTAGTTTATTTTTGGCGCTTTTTGGAACCACAAAATCTTGATAGCTCACACCTATATTCATTTAAAATAATTTAACTGTCTAACAGTCAAAAAATTTTATAAGTCGGTTGGGTAGTTAGTAGACCTTTAAAATTATTTTTAGGTAGATAGTGGATCTTTAAAATTACTTTAAAGTTTATTTTTTGTGCTTTTGGGCCCCTAGAGCCCCGGCGGATAAGAGTCTATCCATCTAAAATAGTTAAACTTTCTGACAGTGAAAAATTTGACGGTTAACTAAACCTTTATTCATCTAAAATATTTTAGTTTTTCTACAGTGAAAATATTTTCAAAATTGATTGGGTAGTCTATTTATGGCGTAAGGCGTTTCTAGATTACTACGACTTTGGTGGACATCATATGACATAACTTATATTCATCTTAAGCAGTTTAGCTTTTTAACGATGAAAAATTTTTAAAATCGGTTGGGTAATCTTTTTTTGCTTTTTAGGGGCTGTAGCACCCTGTCGAATTTCAGGTAACATAATATGGTGTATCCATATAAAGTTGTTGTAGAATCGCTTTAACGGTCACAATTTAACTCATGTGTATCAAGTCCCACAAGAATATTGTAGTTCTTTTACTTTTGCCGTGGAAAAAAAGTTAGGACAGATTTTTACAGCGAAAAAAATGGTACAAAACATTTAATTGGTCATTCTACTGTAGGTAAACACGATAAAAACGAAACAAAAATTCCTATTGGTAAATTTAACTGATTTCAGAACCATAGTAACAATATATTAAATAATATGAATTATTTAATAATTTATTCACTAAAATTTATATATATATATCTATATATATATATATATATATATATATATATATATATATATATATATTATATACATATATACATATATACATATATATATATAATATATATACATATATACATATATATATATATATATACATATATATATATACATATATATATATATATATATATATATATATATATATATATATATATATATATATATATATATATATATATATATATATATGGGTGTTTCATTTTGTAAGGAAAAAAAAATAAAATGTAAAATTTTTGCAGACTTTACTTATGCCCCGAGTCTCAGTGATATAAAAAAAATATGTATGCGAAATTTCAAGAAGATTGGCTAATATTTAGAGGTTGCACACCTTGATCAGTTTTGCAAAAGTATTGTAAAGAATTGTTTCTGTTGTTCGTCCCTGACCGATTAGACCCTCACATGGCTCTAATCGTTTCATTAATTTTTCTTTGTAGGTTTGGTTTCTAAATTTTTAGTCATATTTTACTTATCAGTCTGAGTAAAACGTCCGTCCAAAAATTCCAAAAGACAGTTCCAAAAGACAAAGAAAGTTTCTACCAAATACAAAAGATGCTTTAGGTGATTAGTAAATATGAGAGCACTTATTAATATCTACATCTGAGTAAGTGCTCAGAAACTAGTGTATCCAAATCATTATTTGGAGCCCATCGACTCACAATTGCCTCGTGCCCAAAGTGAACCTATATGAAGCTGAAAAAATGTCAAACACGTTTCATTCCTTTAACCTTTTCGCGCCGAAGACTGTATATTCCCGTGGTAAAAAAAATGTGACAAATAGTCGAAGACAGTATTTATCCGACTTATAATAAAGAAGTTTTTTTTTTTTTCAAAAAGTATTTTTTTACAAGTATATAATTCCCAAATTTATATTGTACTTTAGAAGACCGTACGATTCCGCAAACCTCGAAAACTGCCCGTCTTATGGGCATACTTAATAGGAAAATAGCACGTCGCAAAAGGATTAATCATCATGAAAGAATATTCAGCTTTTTGGAAATTGAATGAAGTTTAGTGAAGAGGACAATTTTAAGTGCAGTTAGCTTTTACCATCCACCATGCTTGATATAGAGCCACTGGGATCCTGAAACTCAAGTCGTTTTTAGACCAGTCACCGAGGCAAAGGAGTGAGAGTTGTAATAATTTTTTTGAAGTCTTCTTTTGCATAACTTCAATTTTTAAGACATTTTGAATGTAGTTAAACATTTCGACTTGTTATTCTTCTAGAAAATCTTGAATGCGATTTTCCGCATCCAGCATTGTCGTATATGACTCCTTGTCAAATGAAGCCCACAGACTTTGGAACTTCCCAAAAGTTAGGACTACTTGATTCTATGCTACAGCACACTTCTCAGACACTCCTTTCGATATTATTTATATACTAGTACATTAGAATTCCATTAGTACAATGTACTGCAATACTAGCAATTTCATTAGTTAGAGAAAAAAATGATTAATGTGTGCAACCCCTAAATATTATAAAATTTTCTTGAAATTTGGCATATACGAGTATGTCTTTTTCATCACTGAGACTCGGGGCGTAAGCAAAGTCATGTGAAAACCATATTTTTGGAAAAATGAAACACCCTAATATATATATATATATATATATATATATATATATATATATATATATATATATATATATATATATATATATATATGTATATATATATATATATATATATATATATATATATATATATATATATATATATATATATATATATATATATATATATATTTATGTATCCGCGCGATAACTCTCAAACGAAACGTTTAATGCTTATGAAATTTTGTGCGCGTACTGAAGACTAGATTAGCTTGGCTAAGTTCGTTAGCCAGATACGTCGGATGCCCAGAAGTAGGGTTTTCGGGCATTTTTTGTCAACAAAATGAGTTTTTTGCCAGAATTAAGCAATTTTTCAAATTTTTTTTACACCAAGCCAAAGTAAAAGGCAATATGCGTAGAAAATGTTTTTACACCATTGCTCTAAGTTAGTTACTTTTTGAGAAAAGTTAGAAACACTGAATAATCAGAGGTCAAGTTGCTATCTCTGCACTAGTGATACCAATGTGGACAAAAATTCTCCTCTATTTCCCACCACTATGTTGTGTAAGTACACACTGTGTGTAGTGGTGTTAGTTTGATCTTTGCAACTCTGTCAGTTGAAACACACACAATTACAAAACACGTATTGTCGGATGGAGCAAGGTGGGGTCCAAGCTAACAATGGTCCAACAATACATAATAATGCGTTGTGCATTGAGTGACCGATACCGACTAACTAAATGCCTTCAGCGGTATCAAGCATACACTGGCACACTGCTATCCACAGTTTTCTACAAACACGCTTAGGGCTTGGTTAGAAAATATGTTGGAAGAAATCATTTTTTATTACACTCGCACTCACAGTCTCTTTTTTTCTGTCTAATTTTTTGCGATGCTACATTCCAAAAGAACGGCTTTATTAGTGAAGTGTCATGATTTTTTTAATCCAATTTAACGATTGAGTTATATTTTATTTCTCTCAGTTGAGTAAATCTTTATAATCTAAGGAAAATTACCAAGAAAATTTGTTTTATGTGATACGGTCAGAATTTAGATTATGTTTACACCTTACTAAAATTAATAAAGTTTGCTACAATCGCATAAAAATTATGTTAAATCATATTCAAACAATAAAATTTTTACGTAATTTTTTTTCCAAATGACAATACTGTTATAATTATTATGTATAAAAACAGCATTTTACATGTAAATAAATTTGCATATTCACTTTTTTTTTTTTGACAACAAAACAAATAATTTTAAATTTTGACAAATTCTGTCATACATTTTTGAAAGTATTAAATATTTTAAGGCGAAAATATATTAAAAAGCTGAAATTTGTTTAATAAAAACCATACGTCTGCTCATTTTACCTCAAAAATGTCGGAAAATAGAATATTTTTCAATAATTAACCCAAAAAAAGTATATAAGAGGTAACTTATATATTTTTTTTTGAAAATTTCAAAATAAAATAACGTTTGATAGTAGTGTTACAAATGATTTTTTTATTTTGTAGAAGCTGGTAAATAGAAATCGTAATAAATACTCGCCTTGAAAACATCAAACAAGTACTTAGAACAAAATACCATTTCTTAAAGAAAATATTAAAATTATGTACAAATGCCGTCCTGATAAACTGACATGTTCTGTACATCTTGAGCGCTGGAGCCGATTTTGAGGAGCTGGATTCCCTCCAGACAAAAGCTCATAGCGAATACGCACATTTATAAATGTCTTTTTGAATTTCGTAACTCAATCATTACAAATAAAATCTCAATTAAAAAAATCTATATGGCCTGTTTTTTCTCAATTTTCTAGCATTAAGTCTAGGGGTAATTAACGAGGGGGTGATTGTGTTGAAATTTTGATGTAAAATATAGTAATTTTAACCGTCTTCAAAATAACGTTTCGATTTTGACAATAAAAAAATTTTTAAAAAAGTGTTAAGTTCTGGCAAGATTGTCAAAAAGGGACTAAAATGTTTTTAAATGTTGATATATACAAAAAATGTTAATGTATTAAGTACTGCCTAGACTTATAGGTTTTATGGGTGGCTTTAGCGAGTTTCCAGAATAGAATTTAGCTATTACAGCCACTCTCATGATGCGACTTGAGCCTGAGACTATGGCAGAAATTTGTTTTGAGGTCCCTACAAACAAAAAATAATATTCACTAAAATTTATGTATTATATTTGTATTTGATCCCACACCGTTGGACAAGTTCGTTAGCCAGCCATGTCGGATGCCTGGAACATGTTTTTTTTTTGGTAATTTTTAGTAACAAAAATTATTTTTTTACCAAAATTGCCTCAAGTTAAAAAAATTTCTGCGACATTTATTTACACCATTAGAAAGAAGACGAAAAATCACTTACAAAAATATGAAATAATAATAGGTTATTTAACTAAAAACTTACGTTTTGCTGTGCGCGCGAATAACAATTGTAACGTCGACGACTGAAGTCTACGAAGCGTGAGATCGCACTGTCAGCAATAGTGGTGCGAGCGACTCGCCAGCGCGTCTGTGGTCTTGGATCTTAGTGGATCTTAATGGATCTTAGTGTATGGGAGAGGGTGACAAGATAGGGTACTTAAGCTTTAAAGGTCAACATTTATTTTTCAATTAACAACTTATTATTACTTTTCTAACATTTGGTGTCATTAGGAACTATTAGTTACACATTTAAGAGAAAAAAAATACCCCTGTCGCAGCATCCTGCATAACATGGCGAATTTCCGTTTAGAAAAATTCGTTTTTCTCGGAAACTAGTTGATATAGAATAATAGTTTAAAGACCTTTTTTTATGTATTTTTTGCTCCTCTTTTAAATAGTGTAAAAAAATTTCGCAAAAATTGTTGATTAATTGGAAATTTTGGCAAAAAACTAATTTTTTGCAAGAACAAAAACCATGTTCTATATCCAAACCATCTGACGTGGCTGGCTAACGAACTTGTCCAACGGTTTGGCATTTCCAACATTTTCACCAAATTTCGTAAGCCTCGGACATTTCGTTCGAGAGTCATCGTGCGGACACACACATATATATATATATATATATATATATATATATATATATATATATATATATATATATATATATATAATATTTTATATATATATTCTGGAAATTCGCTAATAAAAATAAAAAAAGGTCGTTTGCCCCGTGTTGTCCCATGGTGCTGGTAAGATGGGGTACCCCCCTGAGGTAAGATGGGTTGATGAGAATGATCACAGAGAAAGATGATGATTTGGGCTGGCGGAACTCGCAGATATGGATGGCTTCGTCATCATCATCATCTATTCCTGCGCAATTATTATGAGACCATCTTCCACATAGTGTGCATGATATCCACCCTTCAGTGGAAACGGAATATACTTCCTCACAATACATACATGGCGTGTCCCCCTCTTCTTCACTTTCATCTCCAGATGAAGAGGCTCTTCGACGTTTCGCTGTTTGGCTATTCTTCTTTGATTTTTTACTTTTAGTTGTCGTAGAAGTTTTCTTTTATTTTTTAATTCATCTTTTCTCTTCTTTGTTTCTATTTTCTCTAGTTTTTTCTGTACGGCATCTTTTTTCTTATGAAAAATGGCTTCTAATTCTTGTTTGTAGGGAAACGGCGTGATAATTGACGTTTTTCCACGCTTTTTAGTAATATGAGAGGATTTTTTAGTAAGCGGAAGTGGAAGGAGTTGTTTTGGAGTAGTCAAAACAAAGCTACTGTCGCTTTTATCGCATGTGTGCACTTTAGCTGGTTGTGATGTCTCTGGTTCTTGACAAACAGGGTTTTTAGCTAGTTCTAATGAGTGCGTCTGCTGGCCCAATTGATTTTGTTCTGCTTGTGCAGCATTATCAGCTGTTTGTACAGCTACTGTGTCTGAAGTTTGGGCAGTAGTGACATCGCTTATGTCTTGAAATACTTCTCGGTTTGTGGAAGTTTGACCGTCATTTAATTCGATCTCGGTTGTCAAAGAAGGGGCAAAATCTGCTTCGGAAAACACGTTTGGATTATAGAGCCAAATCCCACATTTACGAAATCCATTTACTACTGTAGACATAGTAGCTGCTTGAACAAAAGCGTTTCCAAATACTTCAGCGACTTGGCGGATAGTAACGACTAGTCCAGGGTTAGACCGCAGCCAGGCTGTAACGGCTTGTTCATAATAAACGCTCAAAGGTCGCATGAACGCAGCATCCGCTACTTGTAAACGGTGTGTCGTGTGTGATGAAAAACACAAGATTATAACGCCATGAGCTCTGGCTTCATTGATCAGTTCAATATTCTGAGTGTGGGTGCTGTGCCCATCCAGTAAAAGAAGCACGGGTCTCTCTTTAGATGCTCCATTGAAAATCACAAATCTCTTAAACCATTGGAGGAACAGCTCGGAAGTAATCCAGCCCGAATCACTACATGTGCCCCAAGCACCACCTTGTGAATTCACCATCAGCTCTGGATTCATCTTTTTCCTTGGAAAAGTCAGCATACGCGGCATGTAGTTTCCAGTTGCACTGAAGATTATCTCGGCCGTTACCGTCTGTCCTCGTTCTGCTGAAACTATGGCTCCAACCTGTTTCCGTCTTCTTTTAGCGATTATCTTTGAATTTGTCTTTGGCACAACAGAAATCCCTGTTTCGTCATAGTTATATATACGGTCAGGAGTGATTTGGTGCTCATCGTACACGTTGCCGAGGAAATTGAAGAATTTTTCTACTGCAACTTTGTTAAAACCAGATGCTCTGGCAGCAGAAGTATTTTCAGGCTTTCTAACTGAAAGCTCTGGGTGTCGTTTTAGGAACCCATTTATCCACTCTCTACCAGCTTCTTTTTTCTTAGCGTTGAATGGATTAGGCTTATTATTTTTAATTGCTAACGGATATAATAATGACTTTAGATCTTTAACCGTAAGTCCATATAACCTTTGTTCCATTTCTAATAAATAGGCACAAAGCTCATTTTCTTCAGATGCAGAAAAAACAGGCTGCCTGGGACCCAGTAGTACTTTAATTGGTATGGGTACGTTTTCATCGGGTATTTCCTTCATTACTGAGCGAGCAGCCTTAACAGCCTCTAATGTTATCTGTGACACATCAAATTATTTAGTTGCTTTATAACAACCCATTTTTCCATCCAAAATAGCTTTTACTGCTTCTCGCATGGATTCTGCGGACCACGACCCCCTGTTAGTGGTGCGTTTGTAGTCAAGAACCATTCTAAAAAGAAAAACTATAATAAGCACACAAAAAACTAACTCATTTTTACGTAAATCAAGCAAGAACAAAATTTTTCTCATTGGGAGGCAAGACAGGATACCCGTTACCCCATCTTGCCTGCAGAGCCATTTTCTAACAATAACAATAAAACAATAAAAACAGTTAACAATCTTAAGGAAACACAATGCCTAACTTATTATAGGTTAGTTTAAGCGTCAATCACAGAAACACCTCACCAGCTAGCGTTATTTAACAAACCACAATCACGTGTCAAACCAGAAGAAAATGTGATAAATAATTTGCAGTAAAACACTTTTTTTGAATTTTTTCAACATGTGTGCACTTGCGAACCATTAACCGCCGGGCGACTGACAAGTATCATGGCGGTGCATCGAACGATGAATGAACGAGCTTGAATATTGAACGAATATTGAAATCAAGCTTATTGTTAATTTTGGTTATAGTCAAATCTAAAAAGTTTATACTATTATCTTTTTCTACCTCTAAGTCAAATTGAATTTTAGGGTCTAATGAATTTAATGACACTACAAATTTTTCTGCTTTTGCGAGGCATTTAATAGACACCGGACACACACCAGAACGGGAAATTACAGTGTTAAACGAAGCAAATAAAGGACAGAATTTAACAATCCTAGCAATATGAAGCAATAGAAATAAATAAACATAGCTCCGATCACCTTTTAAATGATTATACCGATATTTACAGTTCAACTTTATTTTCAATATTATAACTTAGTCAAATTTCAATTTCTGTTTAAAATTCTATTCACTGTAATATTGTTTTTTTGTAATTTTCAAGTTCAATCTTTTGTCACGTGTTTGTTTGCCTCTTGTCACATATAATGTAATCTTGTTTTTCTTGATTTTTGGATTCTCCTACCACTTCCACTCCTTCTACTTCCACATCACATGCCACTCCCCCTTAATAAGTATAGGTAGATAAAATTAGTATATAAGGCATATACCGAATGTAATATTTATTCTGTTTGAAAATGAACTGACGACGGTTTGAAACAATATTGTCATAGTTTTAAAAATAAAAGTGGCATTTTTGCGAAGTAAAATATTTGTTTATTATTTAGAAATCTAGAGTTGCCATAATTCCAAATCTTCATTGTAATAATAATTTAATACGGAATGTAATGTGCAATGATTAATAAATTTCTGGGACTGTATTTGATAGTGGACTATATTTTTTGAGCGGCATTATATTTGGCTATTTTTGGACTATTACATAATAATTTGACTTCTGATCCCCACCCATCGGTGGATTTATTAAAACTTTTCTGGCAACAGTGCTGCCTTGGAGTTAGTCACGTCAATTGTATAATGTGTTTGATTTTAAATTCATGTTTCACCGTCTGCTAACTTTTTAGTACACATTTTAAATTATGGGGAGATTCGCTAAGAAAAAGAAATCGATTTCTTTTCTTCATAATTATGTTTCTTAAGGTGTAGAAATATACTACTAAAATTTTATTTTAAAAAAATGAAAAATCAAAAAGTAATGGGCATATTAGTGTATGAACTTTACTATAATTCAATCTAACAATTTAAAAGAAAAATTTAAATGCTATTTTCTCGAAAGTATACATTTTTTGACAGTGGTTTCTCATGTATCTCAAAAGGAATTTGAGATATCGACATAAATCAAAGTGAATATTATTCCTCGATACCGTCATTTGAGGAGCAACTAGGGTCTTTTGGTTCCGTAAAATATTTTCAAAGTGGCAGCTATTTATATTCGAGAAAAGGTGATTTTTGAAAATTTATTTTCAAAATGCGATTTCTGGCTGGTTTTTTATTTTTCTTGTTATATCCTAGTTGGTGCCATAACTATAAATGTATATTTTCAGGAAATTCGTGATTTATTGTTTTTTTTTCTTCACTGGAGATTTCAGAACGCGAGGAACCGTCAACATGGAAAAATCTCGCAGTGTCGATTTCAAAGTGATTTATACTCAGCTCATTTTTGAATTAAAAAAATTTTTTTTATGATCTAAAGATATGTAAAAACAATGTATATTTAGTTTTTTTTAATAAACTATTTATTTGTATAAAAAAAATAATAAAAAAGGTCGATTTTTGGTGTTTTTTTGGCGAATCTCCCCTTGAAAGATTTTAAATTAACCTAGTAAATTATCTAAAATATCTGCGATCGACTGTCGAACTGTTCGCGATCGACCGTTTGCCCACCCCTGGTCTAGAATTTCCCGCTCTTTCCTCATCCGAGATCAAAAGTAGGGGTTTCCATTTAAAAAAACAAAGTTGACCTCCAAATTTTGGTCAAGGTCATGTTTAAGGTCAAATTCGAGGTCATTTTCTAGTTCCTCATTTCTTCCCACGAAACTTTTGTCCGGCTTATTTTTCGATAAAGTCAATATTAACTGAGATTTTCAGCTGTTCCGGAAGTTTATGAACGCCCTATATATATATATATATATATATATATATATATATATATATATATATATATATATATATATTAGATTATCAATTATAGACTGTTATAGACTAAAATAGTCCCAAAAACGGAGGTTAAACACATAATTATTATTATTTTATTATTATTAGATTATCGACCTATTTTTGTCGAGGTGCGATGTTTTAATTTGAAAACTCTTGAAAGAAACATCCAATTTTTGTGAAATTTAATGAAAACATCGGAATAAATGACATTTTTTCTCCTCTTTCTATTAATATGCCATATGTTATATTTATCTTGAAAAATAACTTTAAAAATCGCTTAGGTCAAGAAACGGATGAATTATGCAATAAATATTTAATTACGTATAAACTCTAATGTCATCCTGAATAATGTCTCATCTAATTTAATCGAAACTGTACTTATCACCGTTTACAAGATCCCATAACTGGCATAATATATAAATTTCAGTGAATATTATTTTCGGGTTCTAAGCACCGCAAAACAAATTCTTATTGCCGCCCCTGACTGAAGCCATGACAGTAATAGCTGTAATAGCTAAAAAAAGCTACCCGAATTGTTGAACAGGGATAAATAATAATCTAACACATCAAATATCTTTACAAATTGGACCATTTTGTTTGACATTTTCAAATGACTCAAACATCCAGTTCAGTCAAGGATAGTTCACGTTTACCCATCCAGCTAGTGACAATATGATACGACAAAACATTCGTAAAGTGTTATTCATGGAAGAAGGAGAGGTATATAATATTGTAAAGGAAGGAGCATTTCCCAAAATACTGATCAACATAATTGAATATTAAACGTGCGTATTATGAATGACGTCATTTTGTAAATATACAGTAACGGTTTTAATTTAATTACAACATTGCCATTGCTTTTAAAACAATACATTTAGTATATTTTTCTTATAGTTGTGATTTCTATATAAAAACATAAACAATTAATTAATTATTTTTAATATCTGTTCTATTTAATTCAATAATCAACTCCTTAAGAATGCTGTTCGACTATTTTATCAGTTAATTTTTCGAATTCTTAATTGTCTACTAAATTATTGTATTTTTTAACGGTGCTTAAAGAATATTATAAATTACCATAAACTGAAAACAAAAATTGCTCAAATTAATCGATTATTTACAATTTATTACAATTTTTGTAAAAAGATTACGTTTTGGTTTATAATTTTCCATCACTAATAAGACATATCTTTTTGATAAAAGTAGACACAAACATAAATAAAACTATACAGTTATTAAATTATCATTTTATTAATAAATAAATAAATACAAACAAAATACATAATCTTGAAGTTAAATTTTTATATGCTCATTAATTTTACATATAAGACGCTACTGAAATGAAGGGTCAATCTAACCTATATTTTAATTTTTACATAATTTTATTTTTTACAATATTTTTAAAATTTTTGTCGTCATTATCACATATTTTAACTAAAAAACGAATTCCTTATTTACGTAGAATGATTCCTTTTTCGATATTTCCTTTACTTTGTGTAATGTCAAAATTGGTATTTTTCCGCTTATTATAAACCTGTTTTGTTAAATGAAAAATGTAGAAAAATTAACAAATTTTCCCTAGAAATGGTTGCATTTATTGATCAATACAATATTTACTTACCCAAATATTATATTTACGGTGTATTACGTTTACTAATTTTATTTTAAATTTAATTTTTTGTAGGACTGGATGTTTAGTGCTTATTTGCACGTGTTATAGTGTATATTTACTCTTTTGTTTTTTATTTTTTGTGGTTCATTCAAAAGAATCTACGTATTCATTCTAACATATCATATTAAACTATACCTTGTCCCTCTCTTAAGAAATAGTCTCCATCCATATTCTTCTATATCAATGGTGTTATTAAAATTGAGTATACACGCTAACTGGCTCCGACATGTTTGTATTATTATATGGTATGGCACGGTATGCTATGGCGACGATGAGGGTCCCTCAAACATATGGACGCCAACTAACCATTTACATTATTATATCTGGGGCACATACAGTCGTTTAGCGACCACATCTGGTTTTGAATTATTGATTACGGAATAATTCTGGATGATTAGCAAAAACATGTGTGAATGGTTTGCTTGCAGTACAATACATACGTGTGTATGTGTGTTCATGACATTTCCTCTTTTCGAATTGGACACACACAGGGAAACTCATTTATAAATAAATCTGTATATACACATTGCTTCTCCAGCCAATTCACGACAGTTTTAAAAGGGGTTAAAAAAGTAATCAGAAATATTGTTGCTTATAATCTATCTCTCTTACTTGACATATCAAAATAACGTTGCCAAAGATAAATTCCAATTGTGGTGGCCCAGCATAGAATGCCGCAAGTTTACGGACAAATAGTACAATATACTTATATGTCAAATGTTTAAATCTGAATAAAATAAAAACGGAACTAATTTAGTTATATTTAACTGTTTCAATAGAATAAACTGATAAAAAAACTTTGATCTAACTTATAAATAAATTTTCCAGAAACCTAAATTACTAGTCAAAAATAAAAAAAAAAATTCGTTAAGTGCGTGTTTTTGACACGCACTAAGTAACGTCACCTCAGTGAAAGTATTAATTTATGGTTTTTTGGCTCGTTTTTTAAGTACAGTGCAAATACAGCCCTCTTGCGTTTATTCAATATGCATGTACAACTCTACAGCCCCCTTGCGTTTATTCAATATAAATGTACAACTCTATAATAATGTTTCCCCCACTATGATCACACAACGATATTAAAATGTCATCCTTCGGTGACATAATAATATGTCATCCTTCGATGACAAAAAGTCATACGATTATATAACGTGTGTAGGTACAACATTCAGTCTAATAGCTAAACATGAAACTAACTCAAAATAGGTCGGCAATATAAATTCCAGGGAATAATAAAACTAACAAAGGAAAGAAAATGATCAAAACGATATCGGACGTGTTCCGACAAAGGATAGAAACGGAAAAAAGACAATGTCGAAAGACGTCCGACACATGATTGGAAAGGGTTAAACATAATTTCAATTTTCATTACCGAATACAATACTTAAAATAAAAAAATATTTGCTCATATATGTTAAGTTCGTAATAGAAAATAATATATTTTCGTATTCTCCGAATAGTTATTTAAAATAGCAACGTAAAATAAAAATATAAATTATGAATTACGAAAACAATTAAAATTGATTGAATCAGAAAATATTTTACATCTTCAAGAAAGTTTAAATAAAATAATTATTTAGAGTCAAAAAAGTGTTTGGTCAAATTAATTATAGAAAGTTCTAAATTTCTGAAAATATTTAATATGCTGCCTGAAGCTTTAATTATTTCTTCTAAACGTTTTGACATTGAAATCACAAATTTTTGACATTCAGAAAGTTAATTAAATTTTGATTACGAGAAATTCTGTTTTTCCTGGACCAATATTTTTTTTTAAAAATGATTGTACCTATAATGTGTATGTATTTTCATAATGTATGCCATGATACGTATTAAAAAAAAAAGATGACTAGCCTGTTTTTGTTTTTTTGGCTTTTGTTTTAATTTGTTTACAATTTTTCAAAAGGGCAGTCGTGCTTCGTCTGTTGACCTAACCGGGTGTGTTTAATGGTAGCTCTCGTTTCTTCTTATTTTCACCGAAGATCCATGAATTATAATTTTAAATTGATCAAATATAAATCGTTTATTTAATTACAATATTAATTATCGTGTTTTATTTATTAACATCGCCATCCTGATTCCTACATTCCTTAATTTCAAATTCAAAATTTTCCACAAATTTTCTTGACTAATATTATTTTATAATATATCCAACAGTACATAGTGCTACACCTGAAATTGTACCTATTTGAAGATGTCATTTTCCCTGATTTTCTAATTATATTGTGAATTTACTTAAAAATTATAAATACATATATATTAAATATTTACTATATTTATTTAAAATAAAAAAAATATATACAATATATTAATATTTCAGATAAAAATAAGAGATTCACTTTTTAAATAGCCGTATACTGTTGTGCCGCTAAAATTCTGTTTTCCCACCCCATGTTTTTTTCTTCCACTGCCAGAAAATTCTAATTCAATATCTTTTGTGATGACCGCTGCAATTATTTTGGTGAAACCCATATAGGAATTGCCAGCATGTCCTTGTTTAAAATTGGCTAATGAAAATAAATAATCAAAATTAGTATTAAGAAAATTTTTTCTTTATATTGGCTGAAAATAACTATTATTTTCGTGAAAATTCAGTGGAAAAGATGATGGAAGCAACGTGGTTTTCCTCAGTTCGTCGAGGTAAAAAAGGACCTGTGCTTAAAATAATGTTTCTTCCGTTTGAGTCATCTAAATGTATATGTAAATGTAATTAAATATGCGATATACATACTCACACAAAATAATCGGCAGCAAAATAATCAATTCAATGTATAAATTGATTATGTACACAAAAGGTTATGTTATGTATTTTTCAAATGCCCTGAAACTAGCTACATTTAATGCTTGTGTATATGTTGTATATGTGTATGTATGTCTTGTATTATGTATATCCACATTTAGATGATATAAATTAGTTGCCCTTTAAAATATTATAAAAATCACATCGACGGTTGCTTTTTGAATACATAAAATGTATAAAAAATAATATTTCCTGTCTATTTCATGAGGGTTTTAAAAACCGCAATAGAAAATTAATTACTTAGTAGCCCTAGTAGTAAATTTAAAGATATTTCTAAATTGCTGACAGTCAGGACGCATTATGTAAACTAGACTTTAGCAAAATTATACATACAACGATACATATGTATAATATAGTAATATTTATAGTCCTAACGTTGCACAGACTACATGTTAATGACAAACAAGTAAGATAGATTATATATACAATTGATAAAGTTAATATACAACAAAAAAAAAAAAAACAAACAAGAGCACAATATAATTGTTTGTCAAAAAAAAAAAATTAGCTTTCTTTTATGAAAACGCAAAATTGCTGTAGTCATTTCTTTATGTATTCTTCACATATAATGGTGAAAGTGTTAATTTATGATTTTTGGCTGGTTTTTTATTTTTTAAGTACAGTGAAAATACACCCCTCTTGCGTTTATTAGTATATGCATACGTGCAACTCATTAATTATTTTTTATATTTTATTATTATTATTACTGATTTCCGCCTCTCTCAAATTTTTGGTCACAGACCCGTGTTATAATATCACCGAAGATGATGTCATCCTTCGGTGACATAAAAACAGTAACAAGCTCAAATGTCGAGGAGTTCCTAACTTTACCATATTATTACTAATTCACCGTTACCATACCATTCACCAAGAAATATCACCGTTATCATACCATGTGTAAATTTTGTTGCACATTTATAGACTGGCCTCACACAACCTTGAACACATTGTATATTTGGGGGTCATGATTGGTACGTTAGTACATATCTTTAAAACACAGCCAGGCTCTTGTGCGCAGTGCGCATGTCATAAAAACATAACGAAATAACGAAATCCACCTTACCGATGGTAGCTTCCATCGTGGTTTCTCCTCTTTGACACTGTTCCACCCTTTTGTTTTTAACGAAACTTTTAGCAGTTGCAGTACTTAAACAAAACTTAATGTGCAATATTTGAGGGTTCTTTCGTGATTTTCACTCTAAAGGAACCACTAAAAAAGTATCTTTCTATTATTTTTCTCGAATATTCTACGATTATTTACTAACGAAAAAATTTGATACAAATCTATATTATAGTACCTACTAACTGAGACCTACTCGATGGTTTTTAGTTCATTGCAATATCTGTAATAGTTTACGCAGTGTTGGATTAAGACTACTTGATTCCCTAAGAAATCCATGCCTGTGGGCCCTCTATCCATAAGTAAGCTAGTATCGGTCTTGTATGCGTATTTTCTACGAGATAGATCAGGCGTCGGGAACCCGTGGCCCGCGAATCGCATGTGGCCCGTTGCAAGTTTTTATGCGACCCACCAATCAATGTAATGTTTTGAACAATTTGCTCTGTTTATGCAGAGTTGAGAATACTCTTTACTTTTCTTGTTCTTCGATGTTATTTGTAACATGTAAATAAAACACTGTTACTAAAATTTTTTTTCATGTTGATTATTAACCCGGCGTGTGTACACTATATTTTCGAGAGCACGAAGTGTACACTGTCTCTTTCAAGGGATAGTCGTGTTTTCAAAGTTTCCTAGGCTTGCAAAAAATCTCAAAAAATTCTGAGTTACTTTTTGGAGTGTCTACTACATGGGTCAGCAGTTGCCAGAGTCAAAAGTTTAAAACCCTTATTAATAAAAATCGACCAAAAGTCCAAAAAGCATGAAAAATAAAATTTTGTAAAAAAATTCCTAACTACAATGAAGGAATATTTAAAAAAATTATAACTTATACTATAAGTTTTCAAAAGAATATAATCTTTTTGGCATCGGCTCCAATAAGCTGAATTATTCAAGCACCTGAAAATGGGGAGTATTTACAGGCAAGTCATAATAAACGGAATAATATTTATTTGGAACAATATGAGTTTTTATTATTTAAAATACAAAAAAAAAATTAAATACTAATAGAAAAAAAAACCGAAAAAGCAGTAAAGCAGTAAAAAAAAAAAGGGAGCAAGACTTTATATAAAAAAAATGAATAATTAAAGCCGCGATTCCACTGCTAACGTGATCCATCAATAAATTATAACGGTATACAATAATTTATTATAGCCTCGAAAAAACTGAAAAACTACGAGAAAGATAAAAATAATACCATTTACTTACTTTCGAAAATACTGACGCCGTGTGTACACGGACTCTTTTAGGGAACGAATGCAACTTTCACTCGCTCGCGTATGCAAGTCAACCGCCAGACCCATTGGACCTTGAGTTTCCATTACTAACTAGATTTTTTAGGGAGGGTGGCCAAAGCCTGCGCTTTATTCATGAGAGAGAAATTTGAGTCTTAAATTTCGACTGTTCCTTTACAGACCCAGTATACACATAATTTATATTAAAAAAAAGAAAATATCCCTTTAGCAGCATCCTGCATAATATAGCCAATTTGCGTTTACAAAAATTAGTTTTTATCGGAAACTACTTGAAATAGAATTATTGTTCAAAAATCTTTTTTTATGTAATATTTTCTCCTCTTTCCAACGGTGTAAGAAAATATGACAAAAACTTAAGGAAACTTTGGCAAAAAACTTATTTTTTCCACAAAAATTTTTTAGGCAAAAATCCTTAAGAATCCGTTCTGGGTAGGGTTGCCAGGTCTTAAAACCGAAATGCCGGATAGATCAGCCAGTTTAGCCGCACATTTGGATAGAAAAGCCGGACACCCTTAATTTTTTAGTCATTATGACTCGGAATGGAAAAATAATATTAACAAATAGTAAGGAATTTTGAAAAGGAATCTGAACTACAAAAAAAATTAAAAACAATTCATGAATCAAATTACGGGTGGAGCGGAAACCAACACATGACAAATGTAAAAAAAAAAAAAATGGTCAATTTTAAAAAGCCTAACAAAACCCGGACAGGCCGGACACGTAACTAAAAAGCCTGACTGTGTCCGGCTTTATCCGGACGCCTGGCAATCCTAGTTCCGGGCATCGGACGTGTCTTACTTTTTGAACTTAAAACATTTTCGTCAACTTTCGTAAAAAGAGGATATTTCTTTCGAGAGTTATCGCGCGGATATAAACTTTAGTGAATCTCATTTTCGGCTTCTAAAGACTTCAAAACAAATTATTTCTATCAGAGCTCCGGGCTCAAGTCGCGTCAAAACAGTGGCTCTAATAGCTGAATTTTAGATTCGAAAATTCGCTAAAAAAAAATTTAAGAAAAAAAAAATAAACTGCTAAAAATTATTTTTTTTTTACAAATGGCCCGCCATCCAAAAAAGGTTGCCGACCCCTGAGATAGATCATTACCTTAGAAAATGTATGAAGGATAAAAGAGATACGTGGAGTAGGTATTACGTGGTATTACATACAATAAAAACCAAACGTGCGGATTTTCAAACAGTCTTACGTTTCATGTGCTAGCAAATAATTTGTTTTGTGCTCTTTCTGGTGCCCCCAACACGTGATGCCCTAAGCAATTTGTCAGTTTGCTTATAGGCTAATCCGGCACTGAGTTTAAGAGATACAAAGGTTTAAAAAATCATGGCCTTAATAGCTATTATCACAAATATCTTCTAAACTCAGTTGCGTAGCTAAGGTGACTGGCGCCCCTGGCGAGACTTGAAATTTGCGCCCCCTCTTCGGTAAAAAGAGGGGGGAGGGTTCAGTAACTTAGAAAAATGTAAATGTAGTCAAACGGAGTTTTATTATCAAATGGATTAATTGGAAAAAATTGTTATTGTGTTAAAAACTTTATAAGTGTAAAATTCTTAAGTGAGGTTCTCGGCAGGTATATTTATATTTGAGAATCGTTTGCAGATTTTGTTTATAAAAAAAAAAAAAAATGTGTACTCAAATCAAACCAAATTAATTCAGATTTATTTCCGAAAAATAAGCACATTTACAGTTAATCAATATTATTTAACTACAATGAAATTTAATTACTTAAATTAAAATAGAATGTGTATATAGAATTTTTAGAAATGTGTACTGTAACAATGTTTTGGCTGTACATATGAACAACATAAGACAAATAGTTACTTAAATGTTACTTTTCTGGCTTTAACTGACGTGAAATCACTGATTAGCACATCCAAGTCCAATTTACATACTTCTTCGTGTTTAATCGAGAGTATCGCAAGATTCGTCAAATGATCTTGTCTCATTGAAGATCTCAAATAATTCTTTATATAAGGAGAATTTTGGTGATTTTGGATTATTAAAATAGGGAATTTTGAAATAAATGATCACCGTAAGTAGTCAGGATTGGCCGGTTCTGGAGCCTCCATCCCTCCATCCGATTTTTTGAGCGACCTCGGATGGAGGCAAAAACCGGGGCGGTTCTAGAAGCCTCCGGCGGTGGGTGGAGTAATGTGGGCGAAAACTTTTTCTAACCTAAGTGAACCTAACGGAACATGATCTAACCTAAGAGAACTTAAGGAAATTTGGTCTAACCTAACCTAACCTAACCTAACCTAACAAAATTTTTTCTAACAGAACCCAATGGAACTTGATCTAACCTAACCGAGCCTAAGGAAACTTGGCCCAACTTAACCTAACCTAACATAACCTAACCTAACCTAACAAAATTTTTTCTAACCTAACCGAACCTAAGAACTGAAAATTTCCCTAATAGATGGCGCAGCTACCTTCGAGCCCTGTAAATTCGCTACTAGATGGCTCTCGCAGTCTGGATACTAGCGATCCTTGTGCGTAAGTTTGAAAATTTCCTTAATAGATGACGCAGCCACCTTCGAGTCCTTTAAATTCGCTACTAGATGTCGCTGCTAGTCCGGATAATAGCGATCCCTGTGTGTCAGTTTGATAAATTGTTAACAGATGGCACCGAAAATTCTTTTTGATAGTTAAAAGATGGCATTGCTAGTCTGAACCACCACGAACTCTGTACCTTGGTTCATAATTTTATCATATTTGTATCTGAAAACAGGTATGTTGATGTTATGATTCCCAACTTGGGACAAATTGTTATTCCTTAAAAGTTCATGATGGACGCTGATGGTAGTAGTCGTTTTAATTACCGCACTTTTTCTTCACCTTTCGTATAGGTAATTCGAGTTCCGTGTAAATTGTTTATTAAAATGTATTTCAGTTCCTCGTATTCAATATGTCCGTCCATCCAGGAGAACCCACGATGATTTTTCCGTAACCAACGAGCTGTGCGCTGATCTTTTTCACTTAAACCGCAAAACGGTATTGGTGATTTGAAAATATAGTGTTGTAATATATAATCTTCACCATAATTTTCTTCGGAAGAATCGAATTTCAACACTGCCAATTCCTTTATGTAGAATTCCCCCTTTGTTGTGCTTACAAAGCCTTGGAAATCAACAATCGCAGCGTCGGTCGTCATTGTGCGATGTCTAGAGCCAAACTGTTCGGCTTAGAATTCAGTAACTAATGTTTTCTTTAAAATAAAACTGATTTTTATAGGTGTGACCTTGCTTAAATAAGTCGTGTGTATGCATGTTTTACTGACGTCATTAAAAGATTATTGCTACTAATACCACGAACGAAAAATTTCCGTCTAATATGTAAAAATAAAAATTATGTTATAACTTGCTTTATTCAAAGTACACACATTACTCGAATATTATTAATTTGATATAAAATTCACTTAATCTGTACAGTACTCCGTTATAAGTAAGGGCTTCTATACCGTTAAAATCATATTTTACGATATGGATACATTTTTAAAAAAAAATCTTATGAAAAATTTCTTTCCCATATTTTATGTTTACTTAAAAAATGTATCTGTTTTTGTTAAATTTATTACTTGTTATTGTTAAATATGTATATGTATAGGAAAGCTATACATATTAAGTGTCTTCTAGTTTTTCTAAACGACTGTAATAGTAATTTATCTTAAATACGAAATTATTTTATCAATATTGAATAAGCGTTTTTTGCATATTGTCACACTCCAATACCTATGTATTTATTATTCAATGTTTAATCATATCAAAAAACGTCAAACATCTCAACTCTTCGTTACCTTAAATTTGATGGATTTTTCTTTCAGTAAACTTGGGGCTTAACTATACAGAGCCATAATTAAATTTTTTCAATTCTAAAAGTCAAATTTTTTCATAATATTTTTAAAACTAATCTATATTTAATAAAAAAAAAAAATAAAAAAATTATTTCATAACTAACTACATATATGCAATTTATGTGTATTTTAACGACACAAAAATTATAATCATAAATAGCGAAAATGCTGATGAGACAGATTCCAAGTTATCATTTCGCATGACACCTGGCAAAATTTAAAAAAGGAAATTGAAACTAAATTTACAACCTATCAAGTCAATACCATGGCTTTACTGTAAAAAAATTCGTCAAGTCCGTAGAGCGAAAAAAAAGACCAAAAAATTTGCAAAATTTTTTTTGTGTTGTTCCTTAAAATTTCTCGATAACTGTTACTCCTAAAATTTTTTGGATGGAAGATCTCAAAACTAGAATCTTGGAGCTTCAAAATGCTTTTTTTAATCATCTTGATACAACCATTTTCCACGTAAATACAGCCCTTCAAAAATCACTAAAAAATTAACAATTTTTTTTTGCTCACTTAACCTTTTGTAGTAGTATATTATTAATGTCAGTTTTTAATTATAAAATATGAATTTTGAATTTTTTGGAAAGAAAAAATATCTTCATATTGGACTTCTAATTCACTATTTAAGGTCCTTCTTAATATTTAAAATAAAACACAAAGGCTATTGGCAGATAGGCATGGGTAGGAATGCCCTGGTACGAATTGTGTTGGCTTTTTTCTTGTTAACTGCTATCCACATAAGATTGAAATTTACTGAGATTTAGGCCTTAAAAACTTAAACCCTTTTTTTAAAATCCCGATCAGCCGGACACTTATCATTAGTTTCGAAAACACGAAAATGACAATCCGCCTGTACCCTTTCAACCCCATTCAGATATCTTGAAAATACCGAAGATGTAGCGAAAAATTCGACTTCCGTGATGGCGCTCCTCTGTTCACGGCGTTTTTTTTTTTTTGCTTGTCACTTTTTTTGTGATATCAAATGTAAAAAAGTGGGAAAGAATAAAATTTTTTTAAATTTTTGTTAGGGGCAGCATTTTTCACAGTGCCTTTGGCGGTACTTAGGTAAAGTTCGGTCCTGCATGTGGGAATTACTCTTCAGGTTAGTAAAAATTCACTAGTGTAATTATTTCAAGTAGTGGTGTCACCATTGCCACTTAATATTTCTTTTCATTTTAATCATAGATATATAAGATCTAAATTTCCTATTTCATAACTACTGTGTCTGCTGTCACCGGCAAATGACGTGGACACCGCTACCCCTACCAAACGATTATGTTACATACAGCAAAAAACATCGTTGTATCTACACAAACATGTTAATGATTAGCACAATATGGTGTATGTATATTAGGGTGCGCCAAAAAAACAATGATATTTTTTTTCTCGCTCTCCGCTCAAAATATCGTAGGATATGTGTAAACAAACATCCTGACCAAAGCGGAGCTCATAATTTCAATTTTTAGAGGTGCATCATCGAACCTAAAGTTTTCCCTTTTAAATAACACAGAAAAAACGATTTTTTATATTATTTACTCCTGCAAACTATAAAAATTTTTTTCCATAAAATGAATCAAAGCACCTTATTAAGCATTAAAGGGCATGGGCGGGTAAGATAGGGAAAACGGCCCTTGACGTAAAATTGATTTTTTTTATAGGAAATAATACTTCTTAGCGCCAGATACATTCCTGCCGAACTTCAACCCTCCAAGGCTAATATTTTATGAATATACAAAAAGATAAATATTATAGAAAAAAATTTTTTTGACGAAATTACTGAGCCGATTTATTTGAGTTTAATATATACCTACTGTGTACTAGGGAAGGGAAAAACTGACCGGTTATAACCGAAAACCGGTTTTTCTGTTTCGGTTAACCGGTTTATATTTCAGTTATTTTATTGATTCGATTATTACCCGTGTTTTTTTTAAATCAATAACCAGAGAAAAAACCGGACAAATTATTTTAAAAAATTTAAGTTATTATTCAGTGGCCGGCGATTTGTTTTTATTAGAAAAAAAAATTAATTAATTATTTCCTTAAAATTCTAATATATTTAGTTAGTTATGGTTATTATGGTATGGAAAATAATGAAATCATGTTTTATTTTCAATATTTATTTTTTATTTGCTTCAATAGGGGAGACAGGGGCTAGTATTAACTGGGGTAAGTATTAACAGGCTATTTTCCGCCAAACTACGGACGAAAAAATTAAGTACGTCCGGTTGCTGTCATCAGTAGATGACCACGGACACGTTGTGACCAATCAGTCTTCGGCCGGTTGCCGCAAAACGAAGTTGTGAGTAAGGCGTAGATTTTATTGGGTAAAAGAACATTTTTAAGTCGACGGTTTTTTGATTTGAAGCATGATTGTATACCTAAAAGAGACTAAATTTATTTCAAACGGTAGCATATTCCATCTAGTATTGTATTTTGTTTAAATTTTACCGCATTATCTACGTATTCTTTTTAAAAATTTAAATTTGTAAAAAATTTACCTTCGGGGCAAGTATTAACAAAATGCATGAGGTAAGTATTAACATGTTAACATTTACCTCGTTTAAATTTTATGCAACAAAGACTTTGTTTATAACTTCCTTATAAGGAGGTTATTGTATTCATCCCGATTTCAAAATCCAAATATCGTCATTTTCATGCTTCGGGGTTACCAAAATTTTTTTCGTGACATTGCCAAATATGTTTGCATGTACACAATGTGTGTGCATATGTGAGTGTTAAATTTAAATGGTTTTAATTTTTATATCTTTTCTGCAGTGAAGCAGACGAAGAGTTTTGCTTGATCTGAGTTATATATTTCAAGAATTATAATAATTTTAAATAAGACGAAGACTAATTTTTTAATAAGTAAATATTTTTTAATATAGAATATATTAAACGATTGTAGTTGTCTATCGAAGACTAAAAATTTACCAATTTTTGTTTCGTTATCAAGGTAAAAGTGACGTAATTTGCTACTTAATAAGGACTAACTAACTATTGCCTCAGAAAAAAATTAAAATAATGATAGTAGTAGGAATATGGGGCTACGGGAACCTCCTTCCCTCCTGCCGACTTTTTGAGTGACCTCGGCAGGAGGCAAAACTACCGAGGCGGTTCTAGAAGCCTCCGGCGGTGGGTGGAGCAAAACTTGGTCTCCAACCTAACGATATCTAGTGAAATTTTTTTCTAACCTAACAGAACCCAATGGAATTTGACCTAACCTAACGAAACCTAAGCGAACTTAGCTTAACCTAACAAAAGTTTTTTCTAACCTAAGAACTGAAAAATTCCCTAACAGATGGCGCAGCCACCTTCGAGCCTGTGAATTCGCTACTAGATGGCGCAGCCACCTTCGAGCCTGTGAATTCGCTACTAGATGGCGTTGCTAGTCTGGATTCCTGTGTGTAAGTTTGAAAAATTGTCAATAGATGGCATCGAAAAACTTTTTTTTTTGATAGTTAAACTAGCCATTAAAAGATGGCCTTGCTTTCATAATTTTATAATATTTTTATCTGAAAACAGGCTTAAACTGTCAGCTGACGTCACTAAAGGTAAACTGATATCAAACAGCGAAGATTTCTCTCTAATATGCAAAAATGAATTTTATCATATGATTGTATATTTTTATCTGAAAACAGGCTTATACAGGTTTTCCTCTAAATAAAAACACATTTTTTTATTTTTAATTTTTAATTTTTATTTTTTTATTAAATAAAAACACATTTTTTTTTTTTATTTTTAATTTTTTTTAATTTTTTAATTTTTTCTTATTTTAATAAATTTATTTTAAAAGAAATATTTTTTTTTACAATAAAAATGTTTAAATGTTATTACAATAATATTTGTATATGGATATGGCATTTTCCATGGCGCAAGTTGCTCCGGAATGATGACCGCATCGAGGGCTAGTGTATGTTGATGTTATGATTCTCAACTTGGGACAAATTGTTATTTCTTCAAAGTTCATAATGGGCGCTGACGGTAGCAGTCGTTTCAAATAGCGTACTTTCTCTTCTCCCTTCGTATAGATGATTCGAGTTCCGTGCAGATTGTTTATTAAAATGTACTGTAGTTCCTCGTATTCAATATGTCCGTCCATCCAGGAGAACCCATGATGCTTTTTCCGCAACCAGCGAGCTGTGCGTTGATCTTTTTCACTTAATTCGCAAAACGGTATTGGTGATTTGAATACATAGTGCTGTAGTATATAATCTTCACCACAATTTTCTTCGGAAGAATCGAATTTCAACACAGCCAATTCCTTTATGTAGAATTTCCCATTTGTCGAATTTGGAAATCCTTGGAAGTCAACAATTGCTGCGTCGGTCTTCATTGTGCGTTGTCTAGAGCGAAACTGACTGATTTATAGCTGGATTGCGATGTTTTTATACATATTTTGTAACAATATTTGTCAATGGATTATATTGAACCACACGATCATGTAGTAGAAGGCAAAATGCTGATGTATTCTCTGGCACCTCCTTCAACGTTTTAAATTCAATTCGAATATCCACTGGTCCACTTTTCAAAGTTTCGTTTTGATGAGAACAATCGATGAATATAATTGGCGCGATATTCTTGAATTGCGTTTTGCTTAAAAGCGGTTCATTCTTCTTACAATCATAATATGCTTGTTGAAATTTCGAATACATGTGATATGCTACTGCATATCTATCATTACTGAAATCCAAATTCAAATCCATGTACGGGTATTTCGCAGAATTTAAATAAACTTTGACGTCTGAAAGTTCACAGTGATCGAAAATACTGGAATCTTTGTCTTTTTTATTTCGTCGATTCGTTTGTAGAGCGAATATAATGTAACGTGGTTTCTCCAATTGAGTCGATGTTTTCACCGTCCAAATGTTTTGTCTCGCTGTTGGAATCGTTGGTTGTATATGCATATCCCATGATCGAAAAGCAATTGTAATATCTCGACTATTTTCCACATACTTCAACAACTTCAGTTTCTGTTCATCTGCAACCGTAACGTGTGGAACCATCCATTGAATTTTATGTATATGGAAAGTGACGTCATCCGTTGGTGATATGACTGCATCGTGATCCGTCCGAGCTCGAGTCAGAATTAGTTGATGTTTCGCATTGATGATAACTTTCTTGTAATGGTTAAGAAATCCAAACATCCGCGCCAATGGTAGACAGAAATTGAAGTAGCCTTTTTCCGCCACTTTAGTTGTTTCACCTGGACACCATCCGGCGTTGTAGAGTAGTTTGCTTTCATTTTCGTTTAATGCCAAATAATTGATTAACGTTGTTGTCGGTCCCACATACTTGCATTGGTCGATTTCCACGTCGTTCAGTTCATATCGTATTTCTTCAAACAGATACGCCAATGAATTGTTGGATAATTCCGCTGTAGTCGATACTGTTTTATCACTCTTCAACAATTGTCCTTCCACATACAGACAACTTTCGTGCGGCAGCAGGATCAGATCTTGGTTTTGACAGCAGATTCGTATTTCGTCGCTGTTTCCAAACGCATTTAGAAATGGCGAATAGCAGTGATACTCGATGTTTGAAATGCTCTCATCGAAATCGATTCCAGTATTGATGCTTAAAATGCTGCTCATTTTCTCCTCTTCAGCTTGAAACCCAATTGTCGAAGAAATTGTTTGTTCTCTCTTGTTAATGGTGGTCGTTGTTGCTTCTTCCTCGGCGATCCGTTCACCTTGGTGGCAAGTTGTAGACTGATCGGTCGCACCACATTTTCGTCTTTAAATACCAACATTTTCACACCGGCTTCAAATGCAACTTTACTGTTATCGTTTCACCTCGAAAATTCACTAAATTGCCGTCTTGATCCACAATTCGTAAAACTAGAGATGTTATCCGTCTCACGGTCACCGGCATATAAATAACTGTATTCGGTGATTCGCTTATTTTATACCCAGGTTCCACTTGAATCGAAAACGAATAAATATTATGTGCTGGAACGTTGTTCAGGTAGCTGTTCGTTGTAATGTTTGTTTCAACTTGTATCAGATTCACTTTCATGATATTCGTTGGTTTATCCGAATAGTGGTAATGACCAGCTGCAAGTTTTCGCTTACTGAAGCCAAGTAGCGAGCCAATTGTTCGTTCTTGATCGAAATGAATTGTTTCCGTACATTTTATTTCACTTTTTAGCGTATTGTTATTCGCACGAAGTATAAGTTGCGGGCTATCACCCGGTTTTCTCTTCTCTAGTATCCGATCTTCTATTTGAAACTCTAAATCTTCCAGATCATAATTGCCGACAGGTATCTCGATGCATTTCACTTCTCTATCACCGTAATGGAATAAATTATTTGTTTCGTCGATATTTGGCACTGCATTGTATGTTTCAAAATTGACCAACCCGCATACATAATCACCCGGCAAATCGATGGGTGGAAAATACTCAGCTGTTAGTATAGATGAATCACCACTTTACGTTAATGTTAACGACATGGTGACTAAGATACGAATGACAGAAACTTCTTGCCACGAGTATATTTAAAGTATAGATGAGAAGTGCAACAAAATTATTGAAAATAATTTGTATTCCATAAAAATTCTAGACATAAATGTCCACAGTTGTACTGTTCATAATTTTGGTATCTGTTATAATTATATTTAATATTATTACCATGTAAATATTGCACAACTTCTGCGGGTGGTGACAAATTTCCAAAACTATCAAAATATTCGACGTTCTTGTTATCTTTGGCGTACGCTACCCAATGGCTTCCTGGTCCTGATGAATTATCCAAATTGACGACTCCACACTCCTTTCGCCTTGGCCGTTTCGGTAAATCATCTCTCATGAACACGCCACGAAAATTGGATAAATATTTGTTTCCAAACTGATAAATGTCGCGATCAGTTAATGGTCGATCGGGTAGCTCGCTTAGCGGTTTTTTGATTCGATGTAAAGTCCCAAACCTCTTCTGTATGGTTTCAAATAAAGTCCAGTTCCAGATTTAGATCCAAGTGCAATTGCTTCCATCATCCTGTTATGACGTTCATTTTCATCCAATTGTTTCTTTGCTGTTTTATAAGCATTCACTGCTTTCGCAACACCAGCAGCACCTCCGGCAAGTGATCCTACAGCAGACAGGCCGGCAAAAAGTGGAACCAGGAATGGTAAAATTCCACCAGTTTTTGGAATTGGAATGATTCTCGGTGTTGTAAATTGACTGTCCTTCTTCTTCTTGAAAATATTCTTCGCAGCTTTCAGTGCAAACTTTATCGCATTCTTAATAGTTTTCGGCTTCTTTTTCTTCAATATACTTCTCAAATCACGAATTCCGGCACCAAATATTAATTTCCGTCCTTTTTTGTTCTTCTGCTTTGAATGACCTATTCCTAGTTTTACTTTCGACTTCATCGCGTTCGTTACAGCCCAAGCAGCAGCTCGCTCGCCAAGATTTGCGTCCGACGATTTAACTCGCTCCCACGCTTTATCAGCTAGTATTAAATCAGCTTTATGTCGATCTTGAATATCTTTAAACTGTGAATAGGCGATGTCGTGTTCTTTACATGCAGCGTCCAATTTGTTGATGCCCGGATCACCTCGTAACAATCGCTCGCGCAGTCTAGTTCCAGGTCCACAATACTGATAGCCAGGTATATGAAGTTCAAATGGTAATTTGTTGATTATTCCGTTTACTATACCACAACCAGATCTTCTCACACCGCTTGTCTTCTCACGACTAACTGCTAGTTGTTTCCGCGTCAACATTTAAAAGTGAACTGAAAACAAAAGAACAGATGCTGTACTATTTATATATGTTATAAATATGCTGGAAATTTACTCAACTTTATTAGTATGAGAGATAGTGTTATCTGATCAACATCGACGACGATGCCTTCTTCATTCGTTAAACAACCGGAGACGTTACCAGTCCAAAATTTCGAGTTTTTTTTGGACGAGACTAATATCAAGAAAAATGGTCCACTGTTGCCGACGAGTATTAGAGCGATCATCTGCGGTCCAAGTGGATGCGGCAAAACGTCACTTATACTATCACTTATCCAGGATCCTAATGGTGTGGCATTTGAAAACATATACATCTATTCCAAATCATTACACCAACCGAAATATCAATATCTGAAACGAATCATTAAAGGTGTTAAAGGTTTGGGTTATTTTACATACTCTAATAACGATGACATCATACCACCGAAAGAAGCACGACCAAATTCGCTGGTAATATTCGACGATGTATCTGCGCGGGAGAAAAAAGCCATAATAGAAGAATATTTTAGCCACTCTCGACATTACAATGATGATTGTTTCTACTTGACGCAAACGTATACAGCGGCACCCAAACATCATGTACGGGATAATGCGAATCTTGTTGCAGTCTTCAAACAGGATGATCTCAACCTCAGACATATCTACGATGATCATATTAACTCCGACATGTCGTTCAATCAATTCAAAGAATTATGCAGAGAGTGTTGGCGTGATAACTATGGATTTTTAACTATTTGCAAAGAAGATGATATACGCAATGGAAGATACCGAAGCAAGTTTGACCACTTCTGGAAAGGATCAACATCCGAAAGCCGCTTCTAAGCTGGTTCTAAGCCGCTCCCAAGCTGGTTCTAAGCTGCTTCCAAGCTGGTTCTAAGCTGCTCCTAAGCTGCACCTAAACTGCTACCAAGCTGCTTCTATACTGATACAAACATTTTTCGAACTGGTTTCGGTAACCGGTATAGCAGTTTCGAACTGATCCGCCTAAATACGACCATATAAATACAGCAGTCGCATGCGATAGAGCTTCAGTTCTTGAGAAATCGTTCTAAGAAGCAGTCATCGAGATGGATAAAAAGACGATTAAAAAGAACATTATAAAAGCGACAAGCAATATACGTAAAAAATTTAATGCTTTACGATCTGGAAAACTGGAGTCAAATATGTTGCTGCAAAGTACACTGGAACCAGTCACTACTCCGCTTAAAGAAATAGCTACAAAGTTAAATGGTGACAAGAAGAAACATCCTATTAAAGTGGAAATAAAAGAAGAAGAAGATGCGCAAGTATCGAATGCGTTCACACCTAAAATTAAAAAGAAAAAATTGGGAAAACAAACGGCAAACTACTATACTCTACCAACAAAGGAGGAGGAAGATACTTCAATACAAGATATTCCAGAAGATGTTTTTGAAGCGTATCCAGAAGAAGAACAAAATGTATTTGAAACACCGAAATTTCTTGGATCAGCGCAAAGTGTTGCTCGAAAATTGATGCCAGCAGCTGAAGATTTACCAAAACAGTTTGGTCCAATAGCAAGAAAATACTTACAACTATACCTTCATCCCAACAGCGGAATTGATGTGGTATACGGACCATACAAAAAAGATGATGAATGGATGATTGGAAATCAGTCGTTTCAAATAGCTGGCGATGATATAATAATTGGTGATATTGTGTACGAAGGAACACCTGGATTATATGAATTGATTTTCATGAACTCGCCAAAACTTGGTTCATATCATACCAAAGATTTAAATGCGTATAAACAAATTTTAAAGCAAACAAATGCACACAGACGAAATTACAGTCCAAACCAGCAAATAAAAGGGAGCTCGAGTTATAAATACATAAACATTATTAGTCAGTTGTTCCCAATCAGCTCCGTTAAAAAACATATACCAAGAAAAATATATGATACAAGAAGTCGTGTCGGTGGTGCTCCAAAATCTGCTAGTGTCGGCGGTACTCCAAGATCAGGACATGGTTTGATGCAGTTTAATAACTTGAAAAAAGACTATATATACTGGGACAATGCGAATGAACTGGTCAGTAGACTGCGATTATTAGTGGCGTCACAAGAAGCTGGACACAGCGGTCACAATAACGAAATAATATCCATCATTGAAGAACTGAAAGAAGCAGATATCATCGAGTGAAAATGGACAAATTCGGTCGTGTGCGTAACAGAAACATAACTATTGACAAATTCGGCCGGGTGCATGATAAAAGTATTAAGAAGCAGTTGCTTAAAGACATTGGTTTGAAGATGACGCAATCGGGGAACTATGATTTTGGAAACAAACAACTATCCAATATAAAGGATCCGACTGATGATCAAGATGTGGTGAATCTGAAATTTTTAAAGAGTTTTACAACAGAGAAACTTGCTGAACTAACAGAAACAGTCGAAATCATCAAAACAAAGATTGAAAATGCTACGCACCTGCTGACCCAGGCAATGCAGCTTTCTACGCAGAATAAATTATGGATGAATCGAGAAATTTTCGCATTTAATCGTCGAATGTCGAGGACTGAAGAACGTCTTGATAAATTGCTGAAACCTGCTGAGACGCAAAATGAGCAAAGCACAAGTGGTTCGTGAACTACATAAACCAGCGCGAAAAAATTTTCCACGGAGACGTGTGATTGTGAAAGGAATTGACGATCTCTGGCAATGTGATTTAATTGAGATGGGTGCCTACGCTTCAGTGAATAAAAAATTCAATTATCTGTTGACAACAATCGACGTATTTTCAAAACATGCATGGGCGGTACCCGTTAAAAATAAAACTGGAAAAGAAGTAACAGCGGCATTTGAATCGATACTTAAACAAGGACGGAGGCCAGATAATTTGCAAACGGACGACGGTAAGGAATTTTATAATCAGCTGTTTAAAACGCTGATGGATAAATACAACATCAACCATTATTCAACATTTTCAACCAAAAAAGCGTCAGTGGTGGAGAGATTTAACAGAACGCTGAAGACTGAAATGTGGAAGAAGTTTAGTTACAATGGATCGTATCGATGGCTGGATATACTAGACGACTTAATGGACAGTTACAATTCACGGAAACATAGAACAATAAAAATGCGACCGCGTGATGTTACACCGAGCAAGGAGAAATTGCTCCTTTCAACTGTTTACAATCATATAAAAGTTGTGGATCTACCGAAATATGACGTTGGTGATGTGGTTCGCATTAGCAAGCATAAATCTCAATTCGATAAAGGATATCTACCATCATGGACGACGGAACTTTTTAAAATCAAAAAGGTACGATTAACCAATCCGGTTACGTATCTATTAGAAGATTATCATGGTAATCCGATTAAAGGTGGATTTTACCAAGAAGAATTACAAAAAGTTAAATATCCAGATGTATATTTAGTGGAAAAGGTGTTGAAAAAAAAGAAAGATAAAGTATACGTGAAGTGGCTCGGCTTTCCAAGTAGCGCCAATAGCTGGATTGATAGCAAAGACTTGGTATGATATCCCCACCAACATGGAGCAGCGAATACGTATGGTGGACCGGAGCAGTCGCAGTATCCCCCACCAACATGGAGCAGCGAATACGCATGATGAGCCGGAGCAGTTGCAGTATCCCCCACCAACATGGAGCAGTATAAAATTATGATGATGACGATGAGCCGGAGCAGTTTCATTTTTTTTTGGCGAAGCAATATCCAGTGAAAACACAACAATGAGTGAAAGTCTTCAACACCTTATAATAGTGGAGGAATCCATGGCTAGAACTCGATTGCTGAAGAAGATGTTGAATAAAGCCATTCGGTTATCTGATTTGGAGATGATCCGATCCATAGCATCAAGAGATCGTGACATTTTTTTTCCTGAAAAAATAACATCAGCTATAGAATGGGGTTCGTCTGTGGAAACTTTTGATCTTCTATTCACACTTACCTTCAACGAATCTGATATTGGAGAAGACCGCCTAGATGGATTCGACACGCTGACATACTTTCTTACGTTGTGGATGCGAAAAACGATAACATATGCTCGTCCGGAACTGCTGGATCGTATATTGAAACTTGTGGAAGAAAATGATATTCCTCGATTGTGCTTCAATCCAAAGAGCGTAGACGAAGACGGTGAATTGTTGGAGTGGATCGTGCAGAACATTGAAAAAGGCACAGCCAATCAATCGGCACTCCTGGGCTGGGAAAGTGGTCCAGATACGGGCGCGTGGCCGTCGACGAACTTACAAGACTACTTAGATATATACAAAATTTTGAATACGAATTTCAATATTTAATTTTTTCATGTATTTCTTTTTCATGATGTATTTTCTTTTTTTAATTGTTTTCTTAATTTTTTTTTCATCATGTATTTTTTATAATTTTTTATTTTTTAATTTTTTGGATTTTTTTTTTTTGTTTTTAAATTTTTTTTTTTTTGTATTTTTTTTTTTTTTAAATTTTTTTCATGTATTTTTTGAAATTATAATATTTTGACATGTACATATTTTATTTTAATAAAACTAAAATTTGAATTAATAATGGCCATTATTATTTTACAAACTAATTACATAATAAGTACGACTTATAAACTAAAACCATGGTTTTAAGAATATTTACAAAATTAACAAAAAAATATATACAAAATTAATAAAAGATATATACAAAATTAAAAAAAAAAGATATATATACAAAATTAGCAAAAAGATATATACAAAATTAAGAAAAATATATATAAAATTAACAAAAATAAAAATCGTCTATTTTGTAGTGCCCCCACGGGAGAGTTTTAAGTTTATTGTTGGGTACTATGAACCGTTTATCATCGTCATTTGATAGTGCGGCCTTATTCACTAAATGTGTGTATAGTCGATGTTTTAAACTGCGGAAAACACTCATTTGTTTATATAACACGGCACTTGAGTCTTTGCTTATCACACAATTTATATAGTCTTTAACGTCTATTTCGTTTTTCACCACATCTTTTTTAACACCTTTGAGTTTTTTAATTGGGGGCACATCACCGTCTTTCACTATACAGTAGGATTTAGCTTTAACACCGACAAACTGTTTAATTATTGTCCCAGAACACTCATCTTTAAATTTACCGAGCACTTTTTTATTTAATTGAGGCAGTCCATAGATGTTATCCGCGGCATAATCACTCGTATCAAAATACTCACTAATATCAGACTTAATGTCGGCGTAAAAATTGTCCGTTTCTATCCGGTATATAAAACTGTCGGTATCCATGTACAGTAAATCCACTTTGTCATCATATTTCGGTTTTATATAACCGTAGTGGAAATCGTACATTAAAGTCTTGGATAACTCGAGCACGCTAAATCCTACGTAAATCGGCTTGTCGTATTTCACTTTTAAACGGTTCATTTGTATCGCGACTAGATTTTCGTGAATGATGGAGCAACTGTGAAAGTTCGGTCTGCTTATCAAATTATTAGCACCCAACTGTTTACGAATGTTCTCCCAATGAGTCACTAGTCGCACATCAACACGTTTGTCCACATTCTCCATTGTTTTCCCGAAAACACTATTATTTTTTAACTTGAAATAATCTTTTTCAAAACTATTTGTCGCCTTAGAACGGAGCTCGGTGTTTAAGTCAATGTATTTTTTTAGCCACGGAGATTGTTTAAACTGGAGTGCACGATGTATTTTCTTTAACTTTAGTCCATATTTTAGACACTGTTTCAAATTCCGATAATGGATCACATACTTCTTCTTATCGTAAACGTTGGCGACCAATTTGCTGTCTTTAGATGTGATGTATGGCGGCTTCATCTGCTCCGGACAGAATGGTAAATCTTGATGGTAATCGTGTAGTGTTTTCGGGTACTCCAGGTCGACTTCCAAAATGTATCCAACATCAGCGTCATCCGGAACCATTGGTATGTTGATATTATCCAATTCGTGTTCTGGGACCCACCGGAAATTTCTGATCGGCAAATGTTGCGACATGGCCCATCCGTACAAGTTGTTGGCGTCCAGATATTCGATGTAGGTTGACGGCTTCGTGGGGTCGTAGTCCGACATGTATTTATTATTAGCTTCGCTAAAACGACCGCAACACTGTGTTAATCCACCACGCATACCCTTTTTGATGAAGTGGATCATGTCGATGTCCGTTAGTAGCTCCAGTTCCACTTTTGTATATTTCAACATGGCGTCCCAGCTCAAGCCTGGTGCGGTGTAGTATTGGCATGGATCCAATTTGTACGTGTTCAGGCACAGGTTCCGGAAATTTTCAAAGACATCCGCCAGTAGCAACACATCTGTTTTCAGATACAAGTCCGAATACTGCCCCAAATTTTGGATGTTGAATTCATTCCATACTCGCTGTGCACGCTGGTATTCTTCATCGGTAATACTGGATGACTTCAGGCTGCTATGGAATGCCGCTTTTGGTGGTAGAGCGCGTTCATGGAGTCGTTCAACACTGTTGACGTATTCGTACGGGAATACTCCTTTTTGCTTGATTAAATTGAAAAGGCGGTCTTCAGGAAATGCTCGGCGAACTTCGGCGAACTGCTCCGGCTTCAAATTCTCGGCAAGTTTATCTAAACTGCTCGCCATAAACCGGAACGAATCGATAAAACGCAGCTGGATGGTTTTAATTTTGAATTTGTTGGATTCTTCATCTTCTTCATCATCTTCGTCATCCAGATTTTCCACTTCTTGATTGGCGTCGACTGGTAGATATTTTGTGAAAGAAATGTAGCGTTCTTTGTTGTTCGGAATGACATCGATTCGTTCCCTGGAGACTCCAAATTCCCGGACGATAAAGTGCGCATCATATCCAGATAAATTATGGAAAACGATCGGGATGAATTTCGGCAGTCTGTAAAGCCGATTACACTGGTTATGTGCGGCACCTCGAAATTCACCCGTTAGATGGTCATGATCCCGCACACGATCGTTGCCCAATTTTTTGCCGCATATGGAACAATCTTCGACTAATCCAAATACTATTTAGTCCAGCGCTGTTAATGGCTTCATCGGAATTTCCTTTCGTAAAATTTTATGAAGTCGTTGGGCATCTTCTTCCAATTTTTCCATAAACACTTTCGCACAGTTCGGTCCGCGGTACGTTTCGAATTTGTTTAATGATTCATCATACGAGCACTTGATGTAATATGCGAAGCTGAATGGTTCGTGGATATGCGTGGTGTTCGTAAACGATCCATCGGGATTCGGTACGCATGTATCGCATGGTTTTAATATCGATTCGAAGTCCGCATAGATTGTAAACGGGACGCGCATCTGCTTCGCATAATTTTGAAATTTCAAAATGCTGTCTGTGCCGGGACTTGGTATCACAGTGCGTACTTTGTTGCAGTCCTCTTTAGCATGTTCGATAAGCCGCTCTTCCGTTGTGAAGTATTGTAAGCATCCGTCACATAGCCATGCAGTTTCTTTATGTTTCGATAACTGACGTCCAACGAGCCGACTTAAGTTCTTTATCCAGCAGTAGTGACTGGTTTCACCATTTTCAATGTATAACAGATTCACATGAGTGTTCCGTTTTTCCTTTGTGTAGTGCAGCGGTCCAACAATACTTTTTTCTTCCAGTCCATAAACATTGACGCTGATGTTGTTGAGCGATTCAAACAATTTTATGTCTTTGATCTTCATTGGGAACTCAATATCGTCGAAATTTAAAATTGTCGAATAATGCGGATATAATGCGACGCGGTGCGGGTTGTGTTCAACTGGATGTAGAGCCGATGTTATTGCCCATGCAAAGCAAGCCTGGTCTTCATTTTGAATATTAACAACCGCCATTTTTCTCTTGATCCATGCCGGAAGCTCGATATACGACGAAGCCCGAAGTGGATTGTATTTATTAACGTTCACTTCTAAATATCGGACTTCTAGGAGCGACCAGCCGCTGTCTCGTTCCTGAAATTCTTCGCTCTTGCGCACTACAGTCGACACCATATTTCGGTAAATTTCCTCCATGTTGGTGGATTCGCAAACAGGAACATTTCTGGTGTTGAACGACTTCAAATCCAGCAGTAAATTATCATCCTTGTCGAATTTTGCATACAGACCGAACAACTCGAAATTTGTTTTAAATGACGTATGCTTCGCCAGTTCCATATGCAGCAGCTGTAGTACATTTTCTTTAATTTCTTGTAAAAATTCTTCAATGGACTGGAAGTACTCGGAACTCTTCACCCGGTAGCTGATAATTCTGGTTCTGAACGCGCTGTTAATCGTTTCCACATTTACGTTTCCGGTACCGCGACATAATTTATTTTTGTGGGCCGCACTACGTAAATGCCCATTAAATGTTGAAATCGGTATATCCGCAACGCATACTTCGCAACGTCTGGTACCCCGATCCGCCTTTGGTTTTTTAGATGGACTGCCATGTTGTTCGTCGGCTGTTCGCTTTCTCGAAATAGGACCGCTGCTGGTTGAGGGTTGCTCATGATCACGTACAACGCTGGTTGTGGGTTGTCCATGTTTATTAGCCATATGCCGCTCCAGATCACCTTCAACATATTCGCCGCAGTAATCGCACAATACAGCCGTTGAATGGAATTTTTTCAGATGTTGTCGTAAATTATCCATTCTCGTAAACATGACACCACACCGACCGCATTTTAAAGATGAGCCATTGTCGCCATGTTTCGTCTTCATATGCCGCGCTAAGTTGTCTCGACGGTTGAATCCTGCTGGGCACATTTCACACTTGAACAACGCCATTTTTTCTAAATTCACAAAAAATATTGTTTTAGTTTTAAGTTGTTGCATACAAAAATTAGTAATAATAATTTCAAAATAGAAATTATTATTAAATGTTTCTTACTCACCAATATTGAAAAAAATGTAATAAAATTTATGAAATTAAACTTTGAAATAAAAGCTAACTTTAAAAATTCGCAAAATACGATATGATAACACGAAGCACACTGTACTTTATGAAATCAGAAGACGTAATGGTTTTAAAACCGTTTATTACGCGTATTTATATCCTTTTTTCATTTATGACGTCATACAGATGTTAGCAAGTTACAACAAGCTTGATTGCACAATGTGATGCAATAATTTTACTGCATTAGCATACACAATGTATACATTTACTTGTGCAAACATGTTGCATTTCAAAAGCGGCGACGATTTCATATGTAAAAAATGTGCGGAATGTGCTGAGTAAGCTATTTTCAAGGTTAATCTTTTGCATTCCAAAAAATCTTTCTTGTAGATATTATTATAACTTTTAAAAATAAAATTATATTTTCAAATATTCACAAAACGTGGTTAAATTTGAGCGAAAAAATATTTTATATTTTATTCATGGAATTCTCCTAGCCCATCCTGTAAATTCTAAAAATTGTAAAAGAAAATTGTTTAAACTAGAATTATTGTAGTCTGGAATCATTTCCACCCTTAGTTGGGATATCATTAGCTCGTGTAATATGAAATGTCGTTTTCCGACATTTTAGTGAAAAATTTTTTAAGAAAATTTTGTGATATGTTTCGGTAAATGTATGTTGATTATCAAAAATAATACTACCTACCAATATTCATTTAGTGTGCACCCTAATTAAATTTCGTAAAAATACCACTTTTTGAAAAAAATTTTGTGACATGTTTCGGTCAATATGTTTATTATCAAAAATAATACTACCTATCAATATTCATTTTAGTGTGTACCCTAATTAAATTTCGTAAAAATACCACTTTTTGAAAAAATTTTGTGACATGTTTCGGTCAATATGTTTATTATCAAAATTAATACTACCTACCAATATTCATTTAGTGTGTACCCTAATTAAATTTCGTAAAAATACCACTTTTTGAAAAAATTTTGTGACATGTTTCGGTCAATATGTTTATTATCAAAAATAATACTACCTACCAATATTCATTTAGTGTGTACCCTAATTAAATTTCGTAAAAATACCACTTTTTGAAAAAATTTTGTGACATGTTTCGGTCAATATGTTTATTATCAAAATTAATACTACCTACCAATATTCATTTTAGTGTGTACCCTAATTAAATTTTCGTAAAAATACCACTTTTTGAAAAAAAATTTGTGACATGTTTCGGTCAATATGTTTATTATCAAAATTAATACTACCTACCAATATTCATTTTAGTGTGTACCCTAATTAAATTTTCGTAAAAATACCACTTTTTGAAAAAAAATTTGTGACATGTTTCGGTCAATATGTTTATTATCAAAATTAATACTACCTACCAATATTCATTTAGTGTGTACCCTAATTAAATTTCGTAAAAATACCACTTTTTGAAAAAAATTTTGTGACATGTGTCGGTCAATATGTTTATTATCATGTGATAATATCGGCTAGCAATATGAGCCCTAGTGCATAATGTAAAAATTTCCTAAAAATTTTTATTTATTCACCTATATTCTGAATAAATAATATACTTAAAGAAATCCAGAAAATTTATTAATAATAGCAAAGTATTTGCAAAGAAAAATGTTATTGAAAAAACGGCAATATCGAGCCTTTACCGCTGATTTATCGTAAGCGACACTTTTATCGTAACTGAGATTTTTATTGCAAGTAACATTTTAAACCATAACGGGCCAAGCAGTGTTAACGTTCTTCTCAAAAATTCGTTAATTAACGAATTATAGCAACTGCTTAGTTTATCGTTAATACAACACATTTTCACATTTTAGCGTAACCGACAATAACCATCTTTATCGTAAGGTTAACAAAATAATAGGAATAATACGCTCAGGCGTAATAAAATTAAGACAGCAGAAATATCGCAAGCGCCATACAAATATTTAAAAAATCCTTCTCCTATAAATTTGATATTTGTCGGTTACGCTAAAAATGGCGGTAATAGCTAAAAATTTCTAGCAAGTGTTAAAATTAATACTAAAAAGGAATTAAAGGTGTTTTTCAGCTTACCTGTAGTTTTCAAATAAAACAAAACTGTGAATAAAACAATCAAAAACCGCACACACAAACAATCAAAAACTATGATTTTCTAATAAAACAAAACGAAAACAAAACAAAAATCACACACAAAAAAACACAAATTTTTTCTTAATTCACTAATTTTAAATATTATAATTAAGACAAAAACTAAATATTAATGCCTAAAATATAGCTAAAAATGAAAATTAACTTTGAAAATTCACAAAAACAGTCTAAGAAATTTCGCTTTGTACACAATTCGCGCGAAAACAAACAAAAACTATGGTTTTCAAATAGAACAAAATTTTTGTTTTAAAAGTTTTCAGTTGTTCTAGTATCTAACAATACTATTACCGGAAATAAATTTTCTAATATTAATAGAATTTTCAATTGCTGAGGAAGAAGATTTTCCTATTTTTCACAAGCAAATTTTTCAATTGGTATTATACTCGTGTATAAAAATTACAACAAGTCACATGTATGTATGTACACATATGAGATTTACATATGCGATACAGCGGCATGTGAAATTTTAATTCGTCAGCTGTTTTGCTGTATGCAACTGGAATTTTTGTGCTATTAAAAGGCATAGTTGGTTATAACATTATAAAATATAGAGTTTTGAAATTATTATGAAAATTAAATTTTTCGTTTTCAGGGGATATTAAATCTTTTTTTTGTTTTATAATTATTCACCATAAAACCTTACAATACCTACGATGCATATCAAATATTACTAATATGTATTATTACATATATTACTAATATGTATTATGTATGATTTATACTTAGTTCAAAATTGTGATTTAGGGACGAGACATGAACTGAAAAATCGATTTTTAAATTTTTTTATTGAACACCAAATAATATAATATAATCTGGCATAATCAAAACTAGAATATAAATCAATGTCTAGCGATGGGTATTGAAAAAAAAATCGAATTTTTTTTTTTTGTTTTTGTTTTTGTTTTTTTTGTTTTTTTTTGTTTTTTTTTTTTTTGTTTTTGTTTTTTTTTGGTTTTTTTGTTTGTTTTTTTGGTCTTTTTTTTTGTTTTTTTATAATTTTTATTAAATATATGTAAAAATTGGTACAATATTGAAATTTTTAAAATCCATAGTACAATTAAATAATACATTTTGAAGAGAGTAAATTACAAAATTCGCCATTCAGCATCCTCCACGATTTCAAGAAGATCCAACGTTTTGAATTGCAATTTATGAGTTAGTCCAATGGGTCCATTATTCATAATACCCAGTTTTGGATTGCTTTGCAACCATGCCAGCATCTGCTCGTTCAAATTGTCAAATCTCGCTGGTAACGAAATGTATCCAATTTCCAATTCCAATATTGTCTTCATTTTCGATGAATCGAATTTCGATGGTAGTTGACTGGCTCCCATTATTTTATATACTTTTCCAATTTCCATATCAGAAAGTTTAATCCATCGTTTAACAGCGCCAAGATGATTCAATTCATCCACAAAATTTCCAGCCATTTTTTGAATTAAGTCTCTGTTTCCAGATGAAGCACCAGCAGTAATGGATTCCATTGTTGGCAACAATTAACTCTTAACACACAACAATTGAAAATTCACAACAATAAGGTTTAATGTTTTTTTCACTAAAGTTTCGAACAAAATTGTAACTGATGAAATTCTGTCGCGCCCTTTTTATAGCAGAAAAAATAGTATGGTGACGTCAGCTGTCACACTTTATGTAGCCATACAGGTTAAAACCTGCTGCTTCATTTTCGCATATTAGACAGAAATCTTCGCTATTTGATATCAGTTTACCTTTAGTGACGTCAGCTGGCAATTTATACAAGTTTAAACCTGTTTTCAGATAAAAATATACAATCATATGATAAAATTCATTTTTGCATATTAGAGAGAAATCTTCGCTGTTTGATATCAGTTTACCTTTAGTGACGTCAGCTGACAGTTTAAGCTTGTTTTCAGATAAAAATATTATAAAATTATGAAAGCAAGGCCATCTTTTAATGGCTATTTTAACTATCAAAAAAAAGGTTTTCGATGCAATCTATTGACAATTTTTCAAACTTACACACACAGGAATCCAGACTAGCAACGCCATCTAGTAGCGAATTCACAGGCTCGAAGGTGGCTGCGCCATCTAGTAGCGAATTCACAGGCTCAAAGGTGGCTGCGCCATCTGTTAGAGGAATTTTTCAGTTCTTAGGTTAGAAAAAACTTTTGTTAGGTTAAGCTAAGTTCGCTTAGGTTTCGTTAGGTTAGGTCAAATTCCATTGGGTTCTGTTAGGTTAGAAAAAAATTTCACTAGATATCGTTAGGTTGGAGACCAAGTTTTGCTCCACCCACCGCCGGAGGCTTCTAGAACCGCCTCGGTAGTTTTGCCTCCTGCCGAGGTCACTCAAAAAGTCGGCAGGAGGGAAGGAGGTTCCCGTAGCCCCATATTCCTACTACTAATGATTAACTTTAACTAATTAAGTAAAGATAAATCTAAAATAAGAATTTTCTATGTCAAATTAATTCCTTTCTAATAATAAACACGTTAAATATGATACTTTGTTTTATTTCCTATAAGTACATATCTACAAAATATCATAATCATATTAAAACTCTAATGTTAATACTTACCCCAAGGTTGTTAAAACTTGCCCCAAAAGTGGGGTAAGTATTAACAAACACATTTTTTAAGAAAATGGGTTTTCCTATAGAAAGTACAAGGGATATGTAAGGTTTTTTTATCAAAAATTAAAGACAGATAGTTGATGCTTCATAACGTTTACAAAAAAAAAATCGCTAATTAGTTTCATTTCCGTTTAATATGTAAAAAAGTAAAATCTGTTAGTACATGCCCCTGTCTCCCCTACCTAAAAATAAAATCGATTATCTCGGTCCAACTTAACAGATCAATACCAAAATTTAAATAAATAAAACAAAAGGAAAGCAACAAGCAAATTTCCCAGATATTGTTATCAAAATTTCACTCAACTTTCAAAATGGCTTATTAATTAGTAATTTATCAGAATTGTTGAAAAATTCTAGATCATGAGAGATTTAGGAAAATGAATAAAATTTTCGTTTATCGCTATCAAATATTTAGTAATTACATAATTATATATGAATTATATGAATTTATTTGTTAATTTATCTTACCGTATTACATTGACAATGAGTTTTATATTTTTTATTACTCATGCGGGAGAAGTACTAACTTGGCGCACACATTTCTATACGTAAAATAGCTGTTTGCCCACTGTACTCTTCCCACATACTTTTTTGCGTGCGCAAAGTAACTTTCCACACGCAAATTGACAATAAAACACGCAAAATTTAATGAAAACACCCAAAGCCGCCTCTTAATTTTTCATTTAATAAATATTTCGTAATTATTTCAATAGAAACCACCAACAAAGTAATTTAAACAATAATTAATTCAGAAAAAAAAGACGAACACTTAAAAATATTTACTTTAAAAAGTAATAAAAATGTCAAAAATAGTAATAATAATAGAAAAAAATATGTCAAATTCGTAATAAAAAATAGTATGTGCAACTCGTACGGGATTGTCGATTGCCCATTCAAGCGAATGAGCGCACTCACTACGTTCGTGCCCTCAACTTCGCTTTTGTGGGCAATCGACAATTTCCCGCACTTATTGCACAATATACTATTTTGAATAAATTTGTGTTTCCTACAGCTCTTTGTTGGCTAAAAATAATATTTCGCTTTTGCATTTTTGTTAGGTGATAGTTATTCTTTTCGTTAAATTGCTTAATTTTTAGTTTTTGTTTGTATTAACCATAGAACACTAGAAGCCAACTAATATCAAAAAAGTACAGCTCGCTTGGTGTCATTTGTTGGTGAGTCACAGCTTAAGGCATGTAGTCAGTCGGTGTCAGTCACCGAACGCACAATGTATTGTAATGTATTGTTAGACTATTGTTACTTGAATTGGACAGGTTGGCCTGTCCCATAATAGGTGTTTTGCAGTAGTGTGTGTGAATACGCACACAGAAGCAAACACCAAACCAACACCATTGCAAACAGTGTGTACCTACACAACACAGTGGGGAGATTTTACGTCACCCACTAGCGACAAATGGAACAGTTTGATAGGCATTCTAGTTTGGTCCCTTGGTATTAACGGTATTAAATTCGTTTAAAAATAAATATAATTATAAAATAAAAATTTTTGCCTACACAAGTGTTGTTTTTCCTAGAAAAAAACCGAAAACCGGTTATTAAAAACCCGGTTATTTTGGGCGGTTTTAACCGTCAGGTTAAACCGAGGATAAAATAAACCGAAATAACCGAAAACCGGTTATTTTTGAAAAACCGCCATCTTAGGCAAAGTAATAAAAAAAATTACCCATACATATTTAATACCCATCTTAGGCAAAGTAATAAAAAAAATTAACGTTATATCCCTTTATTATGCTAATTTTTTTAAATTTTTTAATTTAAGTAATTTTTTTGGCACTAACGCGTTAGCGACACCCACCATTTTTTGTTCAATAATACGTCTTCTAATACTCTATAACATATATTTTTATGGGAAGATTTTAGTTGGTAGAACATAATAATATTTAAATACAAATGCATGCCATGTTCGGTACTACATATATATTACTTATGTATAAAAAGGACCATAAACTATCTGCCCTATTTTTAAAACACAATAGAACTCCAAGAAGTGTCATAAAATGTCCCCTTCATCCCTGAGTTGCAGTTCTTAGAGTTCCTGTGACGGTTTAAAAATATATTTTTACTTGTTATCAAAAATATGTTTTACAGCCCAACCAACATAAGGTTGCCGGTCAGATGCGCAAATGAAAGAGTGAGACAAAAAGAATTAAACATGTAACATATATACATAAAAGTGTGATAGAAGCTGTGTTTGTCTACTGCGCGTACAACCTTATGCTGGTTGAGCTGTAACTGTTATAAAAAAATAATTTTAAATGTTAATTTTACTATGAATCTGAATATTTAAATGAAATCAATAAAATTATCCCAGCATACTTAGGGTACGTGTCCATCTGAGAGAAAAACTATCGAGAGCTGCTCTCGAGAGTCGTAATTAGAAGTGGACACAAGACTAGATAGTACTATCGATCGTTTTTAAAATAAACTTAACAATGTTTATTTTGCGTCGCGTTATTTATATTGTATATTATATAATTCACTGACGTCACTATGTAAAGTCGAAGTCGGTACCATTGGATATCCGCCGTATAAAGTAATTTAAACTATAAGAGTTTATTTCATAGATATGTAATTTCTATGTATTTCCTTATTATGTATTAAATATCATCAACCGACATTGGTGATTCTCAAATGGAAACACTCACTTCCCCAGTCCCGACGTGTTTCCATTTGAGAATAAGTACTCTATTTACATTCTGTTTTATCTGTTTTATGTTACTATATTCGCTATATTCGTATCAGTATTCGAGCATTATTAACGCCGCGAGTGGTAAAAAAAGAAAGCCTTATATTTACCATTTTCCTGACCAATTTTGTCAATTCCTCTCATATAAGTTTCGCCTCGTTGTCTAATCTGCATAGATGCTATAATCAATTACCTAAGTATATGTATATTTAATTCCGCGATATTTAAAAAATTATTTGATCTCGATACTTATTATCACGTTATTTCTTTTTGAAATACAAGTTAAATGTTTGTGTAAAACAATTTTGCTAGCAAACATTTAAAATGTCTACCTACCAGTGAGTAATATCTAGAATTTTTATCTCATTTGCCAACACGTCAATAGTTTGGCAATTAGTAAATTTTTTTGGCACTTACCTAATGACATTGCAATATCTAATTTTTAAAACATTGTTAAATAAATTGAAATTATTGAATATTTGTTTTTGTAACTATACTTATAGTGTCTGTCTCAGTATACAAAATATATGAATATTTTTAGATATAGTAGACATATTTTTTGAAAACAGGCTATTTAGTGAAATTAAATGTAAATATAAAATTAATTAATTAAGATTTTACGAGTTATAAATTTTTATAAAGAGCCATAAAAATTTTACCCTATCTCCATTAATTTCGCCTTTGTCTATTAGAACTAATGAAATTTAATTGAAAACCTGTATTTGTATACTTACTTCTATTATAATACTTCGCAAATTATTTATAAAGGGAATTTTTTGTAAAGTACAAATATGAACTGTAATCGGTTCATAATTGTGGAAGTTTTTCTTTGTTAACATTAAACAGATCAAATATGTGTATTTTTACAAGCATTGTATAGGAATATTTTGTTGAATTTTTTCAAACAGTAATGCAGTAGTAGTTAGGTGAAAATATTTATTACTTTCTTAAACTAGATATTTTAGTTAAAGCTTGAATCTTTAAAAGTAGGTAATTTTATAGGTCCAACCATTATATCAATTTTTAAACCAAATTTAGTGATCTTTACAAGTATCAATTTGTACATCATCCAAAATACCTACTACGATGAAAAATGCAAAATTGATTTTAGTGTTTCAAGTATTAGTGTCTTGGTTTTACTTCAACTTTAAATTGATTAAAGAAAAGAATATGAATAGGTAGAATAAATTGGTATAAGAAAAGAATATGCGCTTAATGTTAAGGCGGTGATATTCCTACGTGATGCGTAGAATTTTGAGCTTATTTAAGGATTTTTTTCTGTATTAAAATAAAATACAATCTTTTCAGTTTTTTTTATATGTTTTTATTTGAATCTTAGAGTGTACGAAAAAATTTTTTCTTACTCAATTTTACAATGTTTTGTTTATGTTTTTTAGGGTCAAAGTGGACTCCTCAAAAAAAACATGAATGGATGGTGGGCAGTATATCGCCATTTGTAATGACCTAAAATGAAGAAATCAACAATATTCGTGTTTTATAGATTTGCCTCTATCGTCCAAACTAGGATTAAACATTTATATTAGTAAATAAAAAAAATTATGGACTTTTAAAAAAAATCTGCAAAAATTGTGATATTTTTCATTGAAAATGGAGAAAAAAATAAAAAATTATTATTAGAAATAAATAATTCTAGTTCGAACGATAACCACTAGTGTATAGAACAACGTGCTATTATTATTATAGTTCGATCGGTTTATTAGAATTGCGTCTCTACTGCCCACCGGTCAATAAAATGTAGTTTCTAGATAATTAAGAAAAAATATTTTCATAAAAATATATATTTATTAGACTTCAGACAAAATAATCCTTAACAGAGTCGGGGTGTGTAATGTTTTGAACTGGGCGGCTACAAACTTTTTTGCTTTGGTCATAAACGAAAAAAATATTTTTAATTTTGTTTTAAAAGTTAATTTTATTGCTATTCACATTTTATTTTGTAAGTATATGTATATCTAGGTCAAAGCAGATGTATATATTTTCCACAAAACAGTAAATTTTTGCCCCCCCCCCCTCAAAAATACTAAGCATTTCAGCACTGTTAGTGATCAATGTACTCCGTTTCCTGATACTTACCGACATCGGCTACGCCTGATTCATAGAATATCACTTCCAGTTCTTCGTAAGGATCATTTTCTTAGAGCGCTAACACTATATGCTATTCGCTATACACTCTTCTATATGCTATAATTTCGTAAGTAATTTGAAGTTCGGTCTATGATTTTCACAGTACACTCTCAATGTATTTTACTTTTATTAAAATATATGTTTAAAAAAAAAAAATCGAAAATTTTGAAACGTCACATGAGAAATATGTAAGAAATATGAGAAATATGAAAAATTAAAGAAAAATGTAGAACTCAAGAATTTGGCTATGAATCTTTGGTACTAATTACACAGGTCAACATTTGATCTACGCAGGAACGCCGGAAGCGGTCAGTTGCTCCTAGGGTTTTTGGGGTCGCTGATTACGATGAAGGGGTTGGCTAACCTCCATCAGGTCAGATTCAAGGTCACTTGAAGGTCAAGTGGAGTAAAAACCTTTTAAAAAATTTGAAAAAAATCATACCTATTTTTTTAATGTTAGCGAATCGAAATAAGGGGTTGGCTAACCTACATGAGGTCAGTTTCGAGGTGATTTGGAGGTCAAGTGGAGATTTTTTTTCAGATTTTTTAAAAGGTTTATTCTCCATTTGACCTTCAAATGACCTTGAACCTGACCTGATGGAGGTTAGCCGACCCCTTATTTCGATTCGCTGACCTCGAAAATATAGGTATGATATTTTTCAAATTTTTTAAAAGGTTTTTTCTCCATTTGACCTTCAAATGACCTTGAACCTGACCTGATGGAGGTTAGTCGACCCCTTCATCGTAATCAGCGACCCCAAAAACCCTAGGAACAACTGACCGCTTCCTGCGTTCCTGCGTAGATCAAATGTTGACCTGTGTTATTATTTTAGCTACTACAACAAAATCATTTACTTAATGTATAATTGTTTTCTTTACATTAACAATAGAATATATAGTTATTAGTACATTGTCATCTATCATTTAGTGTCTGTAACCGTAATATATTTACTAAAATTATTTTGTTTGTCTAGGTAATTATACTAATTATAAATTATATGCAAATATAGATGAAGTGTTTGTTATTGCAACAATTTAATTTGGTCAGCAGAAATATTTTTTTTTTTAAATTAGGATAATTAAAAAAAATTATCTGATGCCGTATAAAAAATTTAGTGGTTTTCCGGTTGTGATAACTAAAATATTTTTTCAGTGTACATTATATGGAAAGTAATATTATTAAATTTTAATAGTATATTTGACCAACAATTTAAAATATTTTGAACAGTAGTGAATTTCATTTTTGAATAATAAATAAATTTTGAACAAAATGAAATTTAATTGAATCAATCATGTTTTCGTTCAATTTATTGCGGTAGTAAATTTGGATAAATTAGTGCCGATGCACACATGCGTTTTTTTACCGCAGCGTGCACGCAGCGGTAAAAACACGCATGTGTGCATCGGCACTTAGGGAGACATAGGTATTTGTATCAAAAGAAAAATATTTTCAGCATTCTAATGTGATTTGTCTCTGGTGATTGTTTAGAGCATAGATTCCCAACCTTTTCTGGATCACCGCCCTCTTTAGTATAGAACAGAAATTTCAACGCCCCCTAGCAGCGCCGCGAGTTTTTTTTTACTCGTCAATTGTACAAATGCCGCCCTTTTTTCTATTTTTCACAATCGGCGACCTTTTATTTTGCTCGTCGGCTGTAAAATGCCTTACTTATTTGACCACCCCTCTTGACAACCTTATCCGCTACCGCCCCCCTGGAAGGCTCCAGCGCCCACTGGGGGGCGATATCGCCCCCGTTGGGAATCTATGGTTTAGAGTCTATCAACAAACCTTTAGTGCAATAAATTCTATAGTATACAATACATAATATACGTATATGTACAAGGGGACAAACTAGATTGGCTTTGCCTCTGTTCCACTTGTAATGAGTTTGTGACGTAGTCTGTTTGTGTACATACACACTGGTTGCAGTGTATTAGTTTGGTTTTTTGTAGTAGTATGTGTATACACGCATACAAACACAATACACGTATTACCAGAGAGAGATGTTCAACGTGTACATGTAACAATGGGGTATATTGTTAATACAATGGTATGTTGACTCGACGACGACTACTGACGGACTAATGCCTTAAGCTGTGACTGGGTTACAAAGGACTCCAAGCGAATTTCACTTTTTTTATGTTAGTTGGCTTCTAGTGTTCTATGTATATGTATTTTACTGGTGCAGTAGGCGGACGTGAATGTGCCATAAATCAATTAAAAGTCACGTGTTCGATTATCAACATTTTTTCAATTAAATTATACATGCATATATAGTACGTGTATGCGGTCATATTTCAGTAAAAAGCTGGCACAGACTTTTACAAAGAATGGTTAATGTCATAGACTGCAATCTTTAGAATCAATCCTTTGTATTTCTAATAGATACCATACTGCAGTTTTTTTTAGTCCCCAGCAACTTAAAAGTCTATTAGTTGGAATAGCGGTAAGGAAATCTCCTAACAATATTCAAACCTTTCTGTATCAATTTTCTATAGCCGAAAACAAGGCCATGGATAGCTGAGCCAGGCCCCGGCGCAAGTTATTTTGAATTATGTATACAAAATCATTTAATTTCATTTTGTTTTTTAAGCATATACAAAACGAAAGTTATATTTAGTTAGGGAAGAAACTTAACTATTTATTCGCCTAGTCTAGTTAACTACCCCTAGACTTAATATTAGGAAACTGAGAAAAAAGAGGTCAATTAGATTTTTTGACGTAGATTTCAAATCTGAAAATAAAATTTTTTTTATATTGTTTATTTTTCACCCTTTTTTTGTAAAATTAACCCCTAAATTTTAACTCCTAACCACTCCTGTTGATGTAATTTAAACAAATTGCATATCAATAGATAGCTCTTTAAAAAAGAGCAATATCGCCAATTTAAACTATTGCTCTATCTCTTACTATTTTCGAGATATATGAAAAATTAAATTTTTACTCCAATTTTTGAAGGGCGATTTCACCCTTTCAAACCGTTTTTCCGCAGATAAAAAAAAAAACGCCGTCAGCAGCGGGCTCCATTACGGAAGTCGAATTTTTCCCTTTATTTTCGGTATTGAATGTCTACAAGCGAAATGTGATTGAAAGTCTACAAGCGATTTGTCATTTTGGTTGTTTCAAAATTGATGATGAGTGTCCGGCTAATCGGGGCTTTAAAAAAAGGTTTTAAGTTTTCAAGGGTTGAATCGCAGTAAATTTCAATTTCGTGCCGATAGCAGTTAGCCGGAAAAAAGCCAACAGAATTCGTACGAGGGTATTCTAACCCATGCTTATCCGCCAATTGCCTTTGTGTTTTATTTTTTAATATTAAAAAAGGACATTAATGGTAAACATAGTAAACTGGGAGGCCTTTATGAAGATATTTTTTCTTTCCAAAAAAATCCAAAATTTCTATTTTATAAATAATAAAAATCCAAAATTCCTACTTTATGAATAAACATTAAGTTTAATAACATTTTTAAATTACTTAATATGTATGTATTGCATTTGTTATAAAAGTAAGTTCATTTTCTTTTAAATTTTTAAATTTACTATTCGCCTACTTGTCTTATAGTATAAATATAAAGTATTTTAAACATATTTAACAATACCATTGAATTTTGATGTAAAAATGGGAGAAGTGGGGGAAAAGTAATGTGGAATCCCTAAAAGCCACTAACTGGATACTAACTCAATACATGTATAAAATTTCAGCCCTCTAAGTTTCCTTAGAGAGTCTCTAGACGTGTTAGAAAAAAGGCAAAAAAATCAAGGAAATATTGGCATAAAAATTGGGGGGGGGGTAAGGGTTAAAAGTTGAAACCTCCAAAAAGCAGTGGCCGGCTATTAACTTAACCTTTGCCCAAAATTTCAGCCCTCTACGTTTATTTGGGGAGTATTGACCCGAACGAAACTGTTAAAAAACAAGAAAAATCATGTTCTTTTTGGTATAAAAATGGTGGGGGTAAGGGTTAAAAGTTGAGACCCCAAAAAGACATCCCCTTGGTATCAACTTAATCCGAATACAGAATTTTAGCCCTCTAGGTTTATTTGGGTGACCTCTGCGAGTGGTACAAACTTCGAAAACGTCAAAAAAGCATGAACTTGTAGCTTAAAAATTATGGGGGTGGAGGTAAAATATTAAAACTTCCAAAAAGCAGACCCTAGGGACGAACTCTATCAACATACCAAATTTCAACCCTCTAAGTTAATCCTGGGGGACTGTGGCCGCGTAAGATCCAGCAAAAATTATTTTTCCCCCTCTACTCCCTCAAAATCATCCTAGGAAGCTGAATTTTGGATATGTTGTAGGTAATTGACCGAAACATTATTTCCAACCGGTTTGGAAAAGTTTTATTGTTTTGATGCCTCCCACCACCCACCAATTTGATAGTATGAGGTGCCTCAAAAATGAGCCCCAGTTAGCAAATTTCAGCTCTTAATTTCGATAGGGGTCCCTACACATTTTAAAAGGTAGCGGGAATATATATATATATATATATATATATATATATATATATATATATATTCCCGCTACCTTTTATATATATATATATATATATATATATATATATATATATATATATATATATATATATATATATATATATATGACATTTTTTTCTACATAATCGTGTTCTATCGTGTTCTACGGGTCTGAAAACGAATAGCGCCCCTACTCTCGCCTTTCGCCGTTCTTATCGTATAGGCTGTATAAGTCAAATTTTTTCAAGGAAAAATTCGACTAAAAATACGTGTCGCTTATTTTTTAGTGTTTTACAACATATTTAAGTTTCATCAAAATTGATAGGTCCGGCCTCGGGACCTTTACTTGTTAGTGTGTAGGGTATTGGTTTTGGTCTCGATATTATAGGAAACACAAGATCAAGGCCAGGACTAATCCTTCTCATTATTGATATAGGTACAGTAGATTCGAATTTTCGAATTACTAGAGATTTATGTATCAAGTAAAATAATTAGCTAGAGCTTAATAAATTTAATTTCAAGATTTGGCAATAAGTATATGTAAATTTGATTTAGAATCGTTTATAAGTCGTTTTAATAATTCGTTTATAAAATCGTTTTAATACTTATGCATATAATACGAGTACAGTCGACCCTTCTATAACGTGTTCAATTCGTACTGCGTTATATGGAAACCGCATTGTAGAGAATTCAGAAACAATGGTTCACATTTTTTATAGAAATAAACATTTCTAACCTTGTGAAGTAAGTAAACATTCTAAATGCGTAGATAGCACCAAGTAGGTAATGGTATTTACAGTTCTGAAAGACAAAATATTCGGAATAACATCCAAAGTTGCGGTGATTCGGTTGACAGAAGTTCGATAGCATTGTTGAATGATTTTCTCTGAAACATGTACGTGCGTTCTACGGAAAATGTGTTATAGGAGTACCGCGTTAAAAGAGGGTTGCCTGTATGCATATTTTTTGTCAAAATACTTTTTTTTTAAATTTATATTTATGTATTGCCTTACGTGGTAATCACTTAATTTTTTCTCAACAGAAATATTCATATGTACACAAATACATATATTTTTTTTGCAAAACAAGTAAAAAAAAATTCTTGGTTTTTCAACGAACGACAATAATCCAGCCACTTTTATGTAAAGACGGTAGGTAATATCAGATTTAAAATTGATAATGTGCATATAATTAATATACATGTTCGCGCATGTACTGCTATGTTAAGACAAGTGACCGTATCCCATGCTTCAAAATTTTATTACCACGCCACTCATTGGTTAACGCCATTCATTGTGATGTCACATAGATTCGAAATCAATAACTGTAACTATTGGTTTTAGAATATTCCTTCTTGATTCTTCTTATGTCTTAAAAGATAATACATAATATACATTATTTACAAAAATTTTAAAAAAATTTTAAATACGAACAGAAAGTTTGCCATAGTTGAATAGTGTTCACAAACAATAATATTTGAAATTAAAATAATGGTTTCTCGTATTAAAAAAGAGTAATATATATGATTAACTGGTAGCTCTCGGACAAAAGTCAGTAGCCTAGTAGCAAGGTGCTTGACCAGTAATCAAGAATCCGGGGTTCGAGTCCAAGCCGATGCACTTTGATTTTAAGTAACACAATGATTTGACCATACATACAATAGGTAAGGAATTCGCCATACGGTTGGCAATGTTTACAAGCACTTGATAATATTTGAAATTGGAAATGAAAGTAAGAAAATAAATACTTTGTCAGTCCAAAACTTATACAAATTAATACACTATTAGATAAAATGATAAAATACATTCACCAAAATAATATTCATTTTTAAAATGAGAATACAGGGACTGCATAAAAGCAAACGCCCAAAAAAAATTTTCGAAACTTTATAAGTAGCTGTACTAAATATAGTTATAGTTTATACTAAGTATAAAAAAGTCACATAGAAGGTGACTTAAAATCTCACCATGTAACTAGAAGTTGATTAAAAAAAATTCCTGAAATAGCGAGTAATTTCGTCATACCATCGCTGCATCCGTTCATCCGTCCGTCCGTCACACAGCAACATAATTTCTTAATTTTTTAAGGTTTTTTCCCGAATTAGAAAGTTGGGATGAAAATTTCTGTCATGTCGATTATTGTTAGAAAAAGGTCATAAAATAAATGTTCTTTTTTTATTTTTAAAACTCTATTTTTGAGAAATGCTGAACTTCAAAATTTACGTGTTTCTTTGAGAAATACAGAGAACAAAACTATCTTGCAACTGAACACATGTGCAAGTAACATTTTCGAATATATTTATTTTTATAATAGACCATCTAGTATGTCCTATATTTTATACTGAAAGCTGCGAACCCTGACTTAATGTGTCTCCAACATGCGCTTGGAGAATTTTTAAGTATTTCAGTTACGTACTTACAAGAACATAATATGCACATCATATATTACATATAAATACGATAATTGTAATTCATACACGTTATACGTATTTATATAATGAAATTAGGGTTGACCGGGGTTATTGTGAATAGATTTTCATGAATTGAGATAAAACGTTGTTTTAAGTATTTTTTATTTTATATATCACATTATGGTTCATTTATTTTTAATTCTACATTATTCAGGATGCACCACACAAATTTTGGCAAATTCGTATGAAAAACAAACATTTGTTAAGCCATTCATATTTCCCGGTGCGGTTTTGCAAATCTTATGAATTTTGGGGTAAATGTGAATGCCGTCAGAAAAATTATTTATAATGGATTACAAGAGAAGTAAGGTACATCAGAGTAAAGCCCAAATTAAATTCTTCACATTTACCTCACTTTCAAATTTTTCATCATACTTTAGCGGTCACAATTTCTCTTCATTTAATGCAAGTTATCCATACCTCAAATTTGTACCAAAAATCAAGATTAAATAAAAATAACAAAAATTGTAGGAACAAATTTATTACAATCTAAAAATGATATTTTGATGATATTTTGTCATTTTATCAAATAAAAAATCAAAAAACTACAAGATTTTCACATAAAAACAAGGAAAATTAGACTTTTTCAAGAGAATAATTTAGTTAACATGAATAAAAAACAACAACCTATTAGGTCTAATACTGTAAAAAAAAAAAAAAAAATGGTTTTGTATTAATCCTATTGCCCTTGGACACTCACAAAGACATTGAAAACAAGTAATTTTTCTGTTTTTGTAAGTTGTTATTGGATAAGGGAGCACAGCAATGATTTCGTAGATTGATACACAAAACATCGCTCTTTACACTTTTTTGTTTTTTTTGTTTTTGTATTTTTTGTACAACGGAAACTTGTACAATAAGGTCATCAGCACCTTCATCAACATTTTCAACTCTGAATTTGTGAATGACGTTCACAATTACCCCACAATTTTAAAATTATGGGGTAATTGTGAATTGGTAATAAATTTATTTCCCCTCAGGGTTTAGACCACTTCTTTAGAAGTACTTTTAACCATTTCTTGCATTTTAAAAAAAGAAAATGTATTTAAAAAAAAATTTTTTTTTGAGGATTCGTCGAAGTGAGATACATAAAATTTTGCAAGGGTTTTTTCATATTCTAGCAACCAGTCTTGCGACGAATTACATTTGTACCCCACTATAAATAACTTCAAAAGATTAATATATATAATCGTATACCTTAAATTTTAATGACTAATTGTAAGAAACGTCTGGCTAATATGTACGTAAGCTAGAAGAGCTCTGTGTGGAATAAATGAAGATTTCATAGGTCGCAATCACAAGTTGATAACACACAGAGTCGACTGCCAATTAAAAGCTAGATTCGTGGGCCTTCAAATGTATTCTAAGAAATCTCCTGAAGAATATTCAGTGTTACTGCTATTGTGGTAGCGTCGGAAACTAAAATTTTAACTTTAGGGTTAGTAGGCCTACACATATTTCAGTCACCCGGCTCAATCCTATGTAACTTAAAATTTATCTTGTGTAGTAAGTTGTAACGAAAGTATACACCTTTTGTATTTTGTTGATTGAAAAATTGTGTAAGATCCATACCCGCGATATTTAAGTTTTTGTTTCTTGAAGGCTATACAATGCCGCCAAAGTTTATCGTCGATTACTCGAAGCTACGAGTTCTAATGCCCTCAGTAAATCTTTAGTTGGAAAGCATTACCAACGGTTAAAATAACGAAATTTTTACATAAAAGAACATTCACAACTTAGATTCTAAAACCGAAGACCAAATCCAGCAAATCAAGGATGTCTCTGTCGGTTTACGTTTAAATCCCAAAAATTTGCGACGACATTGTGATAAAAAATCTGAATATTCTGACAGAAAAAAACACAAAGTAAGTGCTTCATGAACTGAGCCATAAACAACACCAAAAGTGAACTGATCAATTAACTGGGTCAAAAATACGTCTGTAAATGTCATCCGAGCCCAAGTATACATATATCCTCAGACTCGCGTAGCTCTTTACGTAGAGTTAATAAATATGTACGAGTACTTTCAGTGATTAACATTCGAAAATATAAGAACGTTGCCTTTATCACTTTCCATTAAAAACAAATAATAGTATTAAGTTGTATATTCCTCATATTTCGTAGGTACATGATATCCATATCCGAAACTACAGATTTTCTCGAAGATATCGTCGTGTGGCTTCACGCGGGGTAGTACAATATTATAAGCGTACTCTACGCGAGTACCTACATATGAATGTTGTTTAGGTGTTAGATGAAATGCGGTAAATATGAAACGACACAAACAAACGAGGACACCCATACACGCATACAGTGATAGACGCGGCGCGGTATGTATGTGGATGTATACATACTTATATTTATCTTATATTGTACCGTATATACATCATTATATGTATGTGTATGTATGTATAGTGTGCACATTCCACAGACACAGATCTGGCGCCAGCCACGGTCACAACATCGAGCCAGCTGTTCCACCTCCGTGCAACTCTTTGGCTCATACTCATACATAATAAACATAAGATTTACACATACAACACACACATAAATTAATATTACATATGTGCAGTAAATAATTCAGTGGACACAAAAATTCAGTAAAAAGTAAATTAAATTTTTCCGGTTTTAAGATAACTTACTTATTTATTTGTTATAAAATCGGATATTTTCCATTCGCGATTTCGACAAAACTGTAAAATTACTTAAATTACACCTGCAATGTTCATTCAAAGTACAATGAAAAAATATTGTTCTGAATGGGACATGAAGTAGGACTGGTCTGGTGGTTGGGACTTCTAGAACTGTCTTGGAATATATTGATCCATCCAGTGTCCAGATATTTAGTGATAAAACTCGTACTAGTCCTAACATTTTAATACAATCATAGAACAATTTATCGATCCGTATTTGCTTAAGTCTCTAATTAAACAAGTAAATAAAAATAACTGTTATAAAAACCACAAAAAAAAGTGACAAGCAAAAGAAAACTAAATTTTTTAATTTTTTCCTAACAAAGTTTAAGAATTTTTCTCTAAGGCAATAAGTGACAAACCAAAAAGAATGCCAAATTGACCAATTGGTACTAGCCCCTCATGCCCTCTAGTGTAAATCCAACACTGCATATCGCGCGTTTTCTGTCTCTAACTCGTATATCAAAAATCACAGTCCTCAGGAAACAAAAAAAACATATTAAATAGGTACTGTATTTTCATCACTATGAATTTAAGATTTATGTATGTTACACTTTTTAATGTTTGCTACCTACATATGTAGACATGAAGCAGACATTTAAATATTTTAAATTACAAGATATCGATGTTTTTAGTAAATATGAGTTTCCTGTCCACTTTTTTTTTCAATATACGAGTTTGTGAAATAAATCGATTTTTTTTTTTTGCATATTCCGATAGTATAACCAGTAACTTAAATTTTAAACGCGTTTTTCTCGAAACTACATTTTTTCTGACAGTTTTTTGACAAAACCTGGTATATGGTATACGAGTATGTGTAAAATTATTTTTTGAAATAAGTAACATTTTTATCAGCATACCCTCGTACTTGACCAAGATACAACTATCTGACACTAGAGTTCGCAGGTGCTGTACACCACAAATCCAATGGTACGTAGTGGTCGGTGCAAATTTAAGGGGAAGTACGTAAAATCGGAAGATCAGGAGCGTCGGGAAAGTTTTATTTGAGGGGTTGGTAAATATTATTTATTATATAAACAAGTACATATTATATACATATAAATAAGTACAGTACGCGTCAAAAAGTAATTGAACACTCTAAACCAGGGGGGTGCCCACACTTTTGACGCCGCACTGTATTTAATGTTGTGGTACACTGCCGTGTCAAAAGTGTGGGTACCCCTCCCCCAGGCTTAGGTGTCCGATCACTTTTTGAAGCGTACTGTACTTATTTTGTGGACTTACAAATCTTGACATTTCACTCCAACACGCGCGCGCTTAAATAAGTACAGTACACTTCAAAAAGTGATCGAACACCTTAAGCCCGAGGGGGGGGGGTGCCCACACTTTTGACACGGCAGTTTACCACAACATTAAGTACAGTGCGGTGTCAAAAGTGTTGGCACCCTCCTCCCTGAGTGAGAGTGTTCGATCATTTTTTGAAGCTTACTGTACTTATTTATGTACTTGTTTATATAATAAATAATATTTACCAACCCCTCAAATAAAAGTTTACTGACGCTCCTGATCTTCCGATTTTACGTACTTCCCCTTAAATTTACACCGACCACTACGTCCCATTGGATTTGTGGTGTACAGCACCTGCGAACTCTAGTGTCAGATAGTTGTATCTTGGTCAAGTACGAGGGTATATAAAAATGTTACTATTTAAAAAAATAATTTTACACAAACTCGTATACCATATACCAGGTTATGTCAGAAAACTAAATTTAGTTCATGTGGTACAAGTTTGTATTAAACTGAATAATTATTTTTCCATTAACTATTTTGCAATATTTCTTAGTGCATTATATGGGGAAGTGGATTATGTACACGTATGACTTTCTAACTCAAAACCGTCAAAAAACCTTATACGAGTTTGAAACAGAAAAGGCGCGATATACTACTTAATAAGAAAATCAATTCATCGGTACTACGCACATACATAGGAATACAGATAAAAAATAAACAATGTCATTGGGAGGACTGCACAGATACAGAAGCACTGGTAGGTTGGTGTTGGATTTTTCCGGCCGGCTATGCTTGTAAAGATTTCCTGCAGTTTCCCTTTTTAATTTCAAAGGAATACTGACTACAAAGGGATGCTTTTTAAGATTACAACTACAACGGCATGCTTTTTAAATCCCAACCCATCAATTTCCTTGCCCTTTATTCATGCTAATGTAACCGGATAAAAATTGTGCAAGTAAAGTATAAAATGATGATGTGGGTAGCCATTGTAATAAATAGTATATTTGAGGCACGAACGTTAAACCTCATTATTGTTATTACATTTTTATTAGGTACACAACAGCTAAAGTCGTATGCATCGTTTGGTAAGTACTATTGCGTATGGTGCTGATATGATGATTATTGATAATTAAATGTCAGGTGTCTTCCCAAGTTGGATTCTGGAGCTGTTTAATCTCCAGACGAACTTGAGGTTTATTATTATTAAAATTCTAAACATTCTTCCTTAGAATCAAATGTGGGGAGATATTAGCGACATATGTATAAATATTTTGTCCAAATCTACATCATACAATATACAATTGTGATTCGTCTTATTGCAATCAGTTCTTACACAGAATTGAACTAAGTATTGTGTATTCAATGTACAGTACTCATTCTTGATAATTCCCTAGAACGGATCAAAGGGGCAACTTTTCCAAGAAATATTGTTCTCCGATAAAGGGCAACTCCTTGCTAGCTACACGAATTTCTTTACATCTGGATTCAAAATATATATTTCAATAATTTATAATTCTCTCAAAATAGAATAATTTCCAAGTGCGTCAAAACAAATAGGTGGGTCTAAAAATGAACCGTTTATTTTGAAAGTGGGGCAAGTCCATATTTTGTTATTGCGAGATATTTAAGGGTTTGCGTTTCAATAAATTTAAAAATATTGGTAAGTGTTAATAGACATATTTTTTGTATTTTGTACTATTAGATAATTGAAGTTTATAATCCAATAGTGTTCATAGCGCTGACTAAAAAAATTGTGGTTTTATTATAAACTAAATGGACTTGCCTCACTTTCAAAATTAATGAATTATTGTAATCGTTAATTTAAGTGGATAATATTTGAGTTTTATCATTTAAAAATAAACATAATAAAAACTTTTCATACGACAGTTGAACTTCAGAAGCACATAGTGTGACATTATTACCCCCTGCCAGTGCCTTAGTAGTAGAAATGAGTGTATGAAAATAAGTATGTACTTTAAAAGGACGACTCACCGCCTTTGCAGTGTTGCTTAAAATGAATTTGGAAATTTATTCTAATTGTTTTAAACTATTTACCTTGAAGAAGTTTTCAGTTACTCAAATAGTACGATTATGTCGACACAGCCACACCCGTAGTTAACTACCCCTGGATTTGATATTAGGAAATTGAGTAAAAACAGGTCGATTAAATTTTTTTACGTACATTTGAAATCTGTAAACAAAACTTTATTACCTATATTTTATTTTTTACCCCTTTTCGCAAAATTAACCCCCAAATTTTAGCCCTAAACTACCCGTGTTGGTATAACATTGATATGCAATTTAAACAAATTACATATCAATGGATAGCTTTTTAAAAAAAAGCAATATCGCCAATCTAAACTTTTGCTCTATTTCTTACTGTTTTCGAGATATTTGAAAAATTAAATTTTCACCCCAATTTTCGCAGGACGATTTCACCCCTTCAAACCGCTTTTCCGCAGATAAAAAAAATACGTATTACTTATTTTTTAGTGTTCTACAACATATCCAAGTTTCATCAAAATCAATAGGTCCGGTCTCGGAAATTTTACTTGTAAGATGGACTTGTACCACTATCAAAATAAACAGATTTACAATATTGTTGAGAGCTAAAACTTCAAACTTCCAAATATTAGGCTTCTGAATTTTTTTGAATATAAATTGTTGACAGATAAAAAGATCATACTAAATCTTATCTATAACTCTCATTATCTTCATTTTTTTCAAAAATGGACTTGCCCCACTTTCAAAATAAACGGCTCAAATGTAAAAAAATTTAATATTTATATATAATCATACAAAACTCTAGCGAGTTATGTTTATATTAGCCCGGCTGCACACCTAGGAGATACGACATGAAAGACACAAGAAATGCGTCGCTTGGGCACGCATCGCTTGAGTACATTTAAATTGCAGACATATGTCTGCTATGCGTATCTCTTAGGTGTGCATCAATTTTGTGTTTTCATTGCAATTCAAATATACTCAAGCGATGCGTGTCTCCAAGTGACACATTTCTTGTGTCTCTCATGTCGTATCTCCTGTGTCGTATCTCCTAGGTGTGCAGCCGGGCTTAAAGGTGCTAATATGAATATAGTCATTATACTATGTGCGTACTTGAATAATGTATATACAGTATTGGTGGACTTAAGTATAATCACTTTAGAGTATCATTACAATTATTATGGAATTTTGTAACTGCTTGTCCAACGTTCGTCAATGTCTAGTTAACAAGTTTGTTTGATTTAGTTGCTTATTATTTAAAATAAAATTATTAATTAAAAAGTAGGTATTGTGAGACATTTTTAGCTTTGACCATAATCAGCAACAATCCTGACCGAAATAGCATTGCTTGTAGTACAATAAAACTAAGGAATAGGTATATACGTATATATATATATACATATATATATATATATATATATATATATATATATATATATATATATAAATATATATATATGTATATATATATATATATATATATATATATATATATATATATATTTATATATATAAATATATATGTATATATATATATATATATATATATATATATATATATATAAATATATATATATATATATATATATATATATATATATCTATATATATATATGTATATATATATATACGTATATACCTATTCCTTAGTTTTATTGTACTACAAGCAATGCTATTTCGGTCAGGATTGTTGCTGATTATGGTCAAAGCTAAAAATGTCTCACAATACCTACTTTTTAATTAATAATTTTATTTTAAATAATAAGCAACTAAATCAAACAAACTTGTTAACTAGTCATTGACGAACGTTGGACAAGCAGTTACAAAATTCGATAATAATTGTAATGATACTCTAAAGTGATTATATATTTTTATTATATATATATATATATATATATATATATATATATATATATATATATATATATATATATATATATATACATATATACATATATATATATATATGACTCATGATATAATGACTCATGATCAATTGTATTTGAAACGAGGTAAAAAATAATATATATATATATATATATATATATATATATATATATATATATATATATATATATATATATTATTTTTTACCTCGTTTCAAATACAATTGATCATGAGTCATTGTTAAAAAATTAAATAATTCTTATATTCAAAACAAATCAATCTTCTTTTCTAAAAACAAATTGTAAATTTAAAATTTGCGTAAGTGCAATAATGAAAGAGATAAAGCCAAGAAAATGGAAATTATTTAAATTCATAAGTGATGAATTATGGTTAAATTTAAGTGAAATAGACCATATTTACATATATGTACCTACATATTATTATACTGAATATTATACTAGAAATGATCGATATATCAATAACTGTTATTTTGTAACTAGTATAGAAAGATAACAGTCATCGTCAATAACTGGAATACCCAGTAACTGGTTACTTAAATAACTCTTTTGGAAATATCGATAACATAGGTCAATATTAATATATTCGAAAGCAAGGATCACAGTAATTTATTTTAACCACCTACGGAGAATTTCAAAATAATAACGCCCCAGGCAAGTTACACATTTTCTATTGTAGCACATTTAAAAAACCCTTAAAAATGAACTATTGTCTATTGTACAGTTATCTATTTGTATTTGTAATTTTGTATCCATAAAATTGTTAAAATTCTGTATATAAAGCCTAAATCCTTGTATAGACAAGTATTTGAACAGATATTTCAGATTATTTAGTATCCGTCAGTATTATAGATCTGTGCATATTTCACTAACAGAACCGTTTATACGCATATCGAATATCTTACAATATGTTAAAATATCCAAATACCATACTAGTTATTATAATAACTGTTATAAATAACAGATATTTTTCAGCAACTGTTATTGCAATAACAGTTATTAGAAAATAACCGTTTAGCTCATCTCTGTATTATACCAATATAAATAAGGCTAAGGTCACACTGGAAGCAAGTGGGTACGACTTAACTTGTCTGTTATAGTCGTGAGACTATCGTCGTTAAGGTAGTCACACTGTTACCGTATATTTAGGTAAATTCATTTTAAAAATGAATCCGTTAAGAGATTATTTGTTGCTTGATAATAATATAATTAGTTTCTATTTGATGTAAAAAGCGAATCGAAATTTTTGGATTCTTGAATAAATTATAAGTACAACAGAAGATCTACTGACGATAAATTTGCGAAATTATTTCCAAAGTTGAAAAGAGATACAAACAAGCTTTTTTCTAAAAATATTTTCGTATGAATAAAGAAACATTTAATGTTTCCACAATCTCTAACCAAAGATTTCTACAAATTTTGCTATTATATAATAATTATGGTATTCTTTTTCCTTTGGTTCGATGATGGTTTCCTTTCTAATACTAAAATTATTAATTTTTTTTTTGTATCTATTTAAATGTATCCTTAACTTCTAATTTCAAATATTATCGAGTGCTTGTGAAACATTACTACGAATGGCGGACTCTTGTTCGTATTTAAACTGAAATTCGTAGCTAAACTGAAATTTGAGCACAAACTGAAAGTTGGTCTAGTGGCGAAGATACCTGGCTAGTTACCAGCAGATCCTGGGTTCGAGTCCCATCCGATCCAGTTTATAAATCCGATTACTAAAAGATTTTTTATATCCTTAACTTATCAAATAATAAGTTTTGGAACTGTAAAAATTGTAACAAATGAAAATATCCATTGAAATTCAAATAATATTCATAAATTGTATTACTTTTACTTAAGTTTCCTATTTTATTTATCTTCTACACGTACGACTAGTGCGTAAAAATAAACTTTTTTATTTTAGTTTTAGCGAATTTCCAGAATGGAATTCAGCTATTACAGCCACTGTCATGACGCGACTTGAACCCGGGACCATGGCAGAAATTTGTTTTGAGGTCCCTAGAAACCGAAAATAATGTTCACAAAAATGTATATACACCACAAATCCAATTTTACGTAGTGGTCGGTGCAAATTTAAGGGGAAGTACGTAGAATCGGAAGATCAGGGGCGTCGGTAAACTTTTGTTTTGGGGGGTTGGTAAATATTATTTATCTGAATTTATTTAAAACAATATTATCTTAAGAGACAATTAACACTTAAAATTCGGTTGTGTAGACAAAGGAAATCGAATGTTATACTAATGAGTGAATATGAGTGACAACTTTTAGAAAACTGTCCAAAAATCAACTTCACTATCGCATTCATCAGCGTAAAAGACGCCAAATAGCGGAAGCTGACAAAAATTCTAGAATATTCTACTCGTGAATTAGCAAAGATACCAAAAAACAAACTTCACTATTGAATTGCGCACTAAAAATTAGAATAAGCAGCGCATTTTTACAAAAATTCTAGAATGTTCTATTCCTCAACTAACAAAGATCTCGAAAAATCGATTGCACCATTTAATTGGTCATCGAATAAAAGACGGAATAGCACATTTTCATAAATGTTCTAGAATATTCTATTCGTCAGATAGCAAAAATTGTTTGTCAAAATCAGACATTTGGTTTACATTAGTTTAATTTCGGTTGGACAATTAAGTGGTGCAGTAGATTTTCCAATATCTTTGTTAGTTGACAAATAGAATATTCTAGAACATTTCTCAAAATATGTTATGTGGTCTCCTTTTTGGTACTCAATTCAATGGCGACGTTTGTTTTTGAATATCTTTGCTAGTTGACGAATAGAATATTCCAGAACATTTGTCAAACTGTGTAATTTGATCTCTTTTTCAATGGACAATTAAATAGTACAATTGATTTTTTAATATCTTTGCTAGTTGACAAATAGAACATTCTAGAATTTTTGTCAAACTACACTGTTTAATCTCATTTTTAATGACCAATTCAACGGTGAAGTTTGTTTTTTGATATCTCTGCTAGTTGATGACTAGAATATTCTAGAATTTTACGTTACTAATTTTACATTTGCATTTTGCATATTACGTATACAGAATATGTGCATATATATCTTCAGTGAAATTTTAAAATTTTTAAAGGCTACGAGACCCTCAGACAATATTACCTACGGCCCTGACTCGGGCTTGGTACATAAATTTTCACCAACACAGACAAACAACAACATATCTGTGAGAGGGGAACCCCACTAAATCGATGACGTCACTACGTAAAATCGGAGTACGTACCATCGGATGGCCACTGTATATATATATATATATATATATATATATATATATATATATATATATATATATATATATATATATATATATATATACGTATATGTATATGTATCCGCACGATAACTCTCGAACAAAATGTCCTAGGTTTACGAAATTTGGTGAAAATGTTGGAAGTCCCAAACCGTTAGACAAGTTCGTTAGCCAGACACGTCGGATGCCGGAAACATGGTGTTTGTTCTTGCAAAAAATTAGTTTTTTGCCAAATTTTCCACTTATTCGAAAATTTTTGCGAAATTTTTTTACACCATTTAAACGAGGAGACAAAATTACACAAAAAAGGTCTAAAATATTATTCTATGTCAACTAGTTTCCGAGAAAAATAAATTTTTATAAACGGGCATTCGCTATGTTATGCAGGATGCTGCGACAGGGGTATATATAATTATGTATATGAAAGTAGGTACTTATACTACCACATATTATGGATAATACTACGTATGTACATAACACGATAATATAGCTTGTCGTATAATGGCTTGCATAGTCACATACATATGTATATAATGTTTGTATGATTAGTATACCTTCTTTTTAGGGTTCCTAAGAAAGTCCTATTTTTTAGAGCTCCGAAAGAAATCTTTCGGGACTATAATAGAAATTTATTTTGAGATCTCTAGAAACCGAAAATAATATTCACTAATATATTTGTAGTTGGTCCCACACCGTTGGACAAGTTCATTAGCCAGCCATGTCGGATGCCTGGAACATGTTTTTTTTTGGTCATTTTTCGTGAAAAAAATTAGTCTTTTGCCAAAATTTCCTCAAGTTAAAAAGTTTTTGCGACATTTATTTACACCATTAGAAAGAGGAGGAAAAATCACTTAAAAGGGTGAAAAATCACAGAAAAACGAATTTTTATAAACGGGAATTCGCTATGTTATGCAGGATGCTGCGACAGGGGTATTTTCAGTTTTTAATACTGGCGACTACATTAGTGGGCGCAAGAATAACTCGTATACCTAGTGTGACTAACTTCGTTCATTTTCATTGTTTGTACGCGCGAATAATTTGTCGTACGTACTCGCTAAGTACCTACTTAATACACTTCAAATAAAAATTTTAGGTACCAAAAAATGTGAGTAAAATATGTGTATCTATATACATATAATACGTAACCAAGGATATAAGGAAGGATTGTTTAATACACCCTTAGAAAGTAATTCGTGTTAAATGAAAAATTAGCAGTCGCAACACAAGCAGTACATAATAGTTCGTAGTGGAATAGTTGTATTAAATAAGTAGGTACCTACAAAATAAAAATAGCAATCGCAACTTTATATGTAAGTCGCAATCGTAACATTACTTAAGTTATAATCGTAACTGCGATTTTCTAATATCTGCGACAAAATCGTAGATTACGATTTTACACACCATTCTTAACTACAATGTTTACAAAAAAATGTTAAATTTCTTTTCCTCATCTGATACTAAAGCAAAAATTTTTGGTGCTTAGCTCTTATAAAATAAATATTATATAATAACTGGTAGAGTAGGAGTAAGGCTCGAGCGGAAATTTATTAAAAAAGCGAAACTATTGAGAACGGTTACTGTAGGTACTTAAGCAGAAGAATAAATAATATATAAAGGCAGTTGACTGAGAATTAAACAATATTGAACAAGATTGAAACATTAAGTAATAAACGTTTTTTACGTAAATTAACCTTTTATTAAATGTATTGAACAATAATTGACTGTTTTATTATTTTAAATTAACTTGCGCAAAGTCAACAACATAACATACATTCATATATTTATAATACTTTATAATACAATAAATTTATTCAATTCTAAAATATTATAAATATTTAATGACAAATATATGCTGATTTTTTAAATTGTATATTCTAATTATATTACTATATATAGAAAATTAAGTGGAAGGTGGAATAAAAAGAAAAAATATAAGTTTTTTATATTTAAGTTTAAATCTACTTAATAAATTTCTAGTACTGATTGAATGACTGACAGATAGACAACGCACAGCCTAAACCGTTGGATTTAGAAGAATGAAATTTTGCATACGAGTTCCCTATGTAACGTAGGTGAGCACTAAGACGGGATTTTTGAAAATTCGTCCCCTAGGTGGATTTAATAGGGGATGGAAATTTGTATGTAAATTCGTTATTTTTGAAGTTAGTGGTATATAAAAATATATTACTATGACTATTAAAATAAATAATATCTTATTTAATCTTATATCTTTGACTGACAGGCAACACACAACCTAAACTGTTTGGTTTAGAAGGACGAAATTAAGCACAAGAGTTATGAAAATTGACGCTTAGGCTTCTAATTATAAATAAAAGTCAGTTGTGTAAACGTTTCTAGAAATTTATTCCCTAAGGGGTTAAAACAGAAAATGAAAGTTAGTATGGGAAGTTCGTCATTTTTGAAGTTGGATACTGATTTAGGCTTTTGAAAAACATTAAAAGTGAGCAGAAAGTGAGTACCTAATAAAAAGATGTTGCCGATGGGAAATCCATACGGCTAGTAAACAAAACTAAAATATGGTTGTGTTAAAGTATTACTAAACCACTTCGATAATGTACAAATATCTAAACTGATTGATTTCTATTACGAGCAACAAATTGATCATATACATATAGTGCTATTGTCTAAAAAATAAGTTTTCATTACAGACCAGTGAACATATTATATTTTATATTATAGAGACATATAATATAAATGTATAATTGAAGCATTCAGTTACGACTAAGTTCCGACCTCAGTAGTATTCTGTTATATAGTAATTGATTCGTATCCGTAGTTACACTTTCAAATAATTATTGTCAAGATATAATATTGATAATAAAATTTTACTTTTTGGAGAAGAAACTGCAAAATTTTGAAAGAAGAAAAGTGGTATTCGCTTTATTTTCAAAATACGTACGTATACAAATTATGTACTGCAATAATTATAGTCGCATTTGTTCAAAATTTCACCTTATATTATTTCATTAAATTTCACCTGTCTCACCCTTGTTACCTGCTTCAAGAAAAATGCCTAAAAACTGGCTTTACGCTTTGTCTAGTAGTATAATCAGTATAATATAATAGTGTTCATTGGTCTGTGGTTTTCATATACTTCCAAGAATTATTTTTGGGGGTTCTTCTAACCAGTTTTAATTTTTAAGTATCGTTTTCGAAATAGTGAACTTCAAACTTATAAGTCACTTTAAGAGATTTAAGGAGCCAAATTTCATGTAATAGACCCTCATAATAACATGTGCAAGTGATACTGTCAAATATATTTACTTATTTTTATAAGTGCCTTATATATTATCTCGAAAGCTGTGAAAGCTGTAATCTTGACTTAATCCGTGTCTAACTAGTACTTAACGCAATGTTTTAAATATTTAGACCTGCACCTGTATATTATAAAGAACAATTGTGACTTCTACCCTTCTACCTTACAATACAAACATTCTTACGATCATAACAAAATGCGACTCTTTAGACTTCTAGAGGATCGGCTATAAACTACATAGTTGGCATTTTTTCGTAAGTTATACGAGTAAAATAGTAAAAATTATCCGTTATAATATGTTGTGTAGCGTCTATGTATATTTGTACTGCTGTATCAATAACCGATATAAATAATATTATTCATTCTGTAATGTATCTAGAATTTGAACTATTTCTATGGGAGAATATTATGATGTAATTACTATAACAATTTTAAGGTCGAATAATTTGTATTTTCAAACAAAAGTGGATTACAATATACTTTTATCCTACTGATACACTACTTACAAATTCAAAAACAATTTCGTAATATGTACTTCTAGTAAAAATTATAATTTATTTATACCACTTATTATTGGAAAAATACATATGTATTATATTTTAAATTCCACTACTAATATGATGACAAAACTGCAGAAGTCTCTTTGTTTCGCCTAGTTAATAATTTCATAAGCTTAAATTAATTTTTCTTACAATTTGTAATTTTGTGCTATGAATAATTTTACTGTGTAAAATTATTCATAGCACATAAATATGTATATGAAAAATTAATATCAAGCAAAGCTATAAAAAAATTATTTTCAAATGCGCTGTGTACAGATACGGTCGCGGAGAGAAATGGTGGACCCTGGGAATAAAGCATATCTAGTAAAAATTTCCATCCGAAAATTAAGTGTTGAACAAAAAAAATACATCCCATAAAAATTTTTTCCCGAAAAAATAAATGATAAGTAAAAAAAAAATTTTACCCTTTCCCGGGCTATTGCCGATCACTACGGGCCCATCTTCCAACCCGGGCCCCGGGTCCTACTACCCCGGCTTCCCTAGCCTCTCGTCGGGCTTGTGTACAAAATGGAACTCATCTGTTGATTTTTATTATTGATTCAGAAGATGAAATATATGTAATGGCACCTTAGAGATTAACTGAGGTAACAATTTAGGTAGTAGTCTGATAACTCACGCTGTTTTCTATGCCTATTTTTAGGGTCATTTTTTTTGTGAAAGAACGAATGAAAAGTTTTGACTTTTTAATATGTCTTTATTAGTCGAATTTTCTCCGAAAAATTAGACTTATACAGTCTATACGATAAGAGCTGCGAGAGGCGAGAGTAGGGGCGCTATCCGTTTTCGGACCCGTAGAACACGAATATGTAGAAAAAGATGTCTGATATATATATATATATATATATATATATATATATATATATATTCCCGCCACCTTTTAATTTGTGTAGGGCCCCCCTATGGAAGTTAAGAGATGAAATTTGGTAAATGGGGCTCATTTTCGAGGCACTTCATACTATCAAAGTGGGGTCAAATTTTGGGCAAATTTTTTTTCTGAACCGACTTTTAAGGGGGTGGTGGGGGGCGGAAAAGCAATAAAACTTTTCCAAACCGGTCTTAAATAATGTTTCGGTCAATTATCTACAACATATCCAAAATTCAGCTTCCTAGGATGATTTGGTGGGAGTAGAGGGGGGAAAAACGATTTTCGCTGTATCTAACAGGCCCCCAGCCCCCCAGAATTAACGTAGAGGGTTGAAATTTGGTGTGTTGATAAAGTTCGTACCTAGGTTGCGCTTTTTGGAGGTTTTGATATTTTACCACCACCGCCCTCATTTTTAAGCTACAATTTCATGCATTTTCGACGTTTTCGAAGTTTGTACCATTCGCACAGGTCACCCAAATAAACCTAGAGGGCTGAAATTTTGTATTCGGATTGAGTTAGTATCAAGGGGGTGCCTTTTGGGGGTCTCGACTTTCAAACCCTACCGCCACCATCTTTATACCCAAAAGAACATGATTTTTCTTGTTTTTTAACAGTTTCGTTCGGGTCAAAATCTCCCCAAATAAACCTAGAGGGCTGAAATTTTGTGTACAGGTTAAGCTAATAGCCAGACACTGTTTTTTTTGGGTTTCAACTTTTAACCCTTTCCCCCAAGATTTTTACGCCAATATTTCCTTAATTTTTTTGCTTGTTTTCTAACATGTCTAGAGACTCTCTAAGGAAACCTAGAGGGCTGAAATTTTGTACGTGTATTCAGTTAGTATCCAGCTAGTACCTTTTAGGGAGTCCACATTACTTTTCCCCCCACTTCTTCCATTTTTACATCGGAATTCAATGCTATTGTTAAATGTGTTTTAAATGCATTACTTTTATTCTAAATACAAGTAGGCGAATAGTAATTTTAAAAAATTTAAAAAAAAGTGAATACAATTTTTTAACAAATGAAATACATACATATTAAGTAATTTGAAAATGTTATTAAAGTCACTGTTTATTTATAAATTAGGAATTTTGGATTTTTATTATTTATAAAATAGAAATTTTGGATTTTTTTGGAAAGAAAAAATATCTTCATAAAAGCCTTCCAGTTTACTATTTAAGTTCCTTTATTTAATATTTAAAAATAAAACACAAAGGCAATTGGCGGATAAGCATGGATAGAAATGCCCTCGTACGAATTATGTTGGCTTTTTCCCTGTTAACTGCTATCGGCACAAAATTGAAATTTACTGAGATTCAGCCCTTAAAAACTTAAAACCTTTTTTTAAAGCCCCGATCAACCGGACACTCATCATCAGTTTTGAAACCACCAAAATTACAAATCGCTTGTGGACTTTCAATTATATTTCGCTTGTAGACACTCAATACCGAAGATGAAAGAAAAAATTCGACTTCCGTGATGGGGCTCCGCTGCTCACGGCGTTTTTACATCTTAAGGTAACAAAAAAAATTTTTTTGGATAAATTAGATTTTGTTTTATTATTATTTTTTTTTATTTTTTTATTTATTATTTTTTTTTGATTAAAATTGGGGTACTGCTGCCGGTGGATGGCGCGGTCAGCAGCACCCGGCGGCATCGCCAACTAAGGGCATGCGTCGCCAAACACGATAAAGATAAAAAACATACACAAAACAGACAGGAACACATAAATGCGATAGACAAGAGACAAAACATACACATAATAAAATCCATCGATGGGCCCTGCCATCGCAGGGCTTAAAAAGAGCGGACAGTCCTTGGTGACGGTACGATAAGTACTAGACAGAGCGTCCGGTCACCAAGGCCTGAAAGCCATCGCTGGAACTTCCTCCGAGGTGTAAAGGACCTCGGAGTGGAGAGAACCGACTAGAATTACACAAATAGCACAGACCATTATCACAGTAGAAGATCACAGATAAAACTTATTGCGTCACTGGGAGGCCACAGGCCGACCAGTGAAGCAATAAGGGGTTAAAACAATACCGCTGTAGAGCCATAACAACAGGCCTACAGCGGCATAACAAAATATCACAGATAAAAGGAACAAATGATGTACCACCTCGGGTGTAAACAGCCCTCGGTGGTACATGGTTAAAAAGCAATAACGGAAACAACAAACAGGTATGTATAACAAACAGTACCACTAAGGGTGTAAAGGCCCTTAGTGGCATAACAAAAGACTAAAAGTACCCTGCCAGACCAGCTGGAACAGGGTATCGTTAATAAATAAGACACACACAAAATCGCGAAAACACATAAAATAAAACATTGCTGAAAATAAAATTTTAAAATATCGGGGGAGACAAAAAGAGACGACTTGGATAAAATTAAGAGATGTAATGCCACTAAAGCCTCTGAAGAAGATGCGAATTTCGGAGAAATGCAAGCATCTTTCTTTCAGAGGCAGCATCATAAGCAAGAGCTTCGGCTACACTATCTGGGAGCTGCAGCCTTTGGCGCAATGGCTCAAGGGCTACACATTCCTCAACTATATACCTCACGGTCAGCACCGTCCCGCAGGCGGCGCACCTTGGCTGATCTTCACCGGCGAGAAGATGACGATGTGTTAATGCCGTGTGGCCCAAGCGTAAACGCGTCAGGGCCACACTCTCTTGCCGGCTCAGATTTACAGATGCCGGAGTTCTTCGGACCTCAGGTTTCACCTGTTTGAGCTTCGCCGTAAAGTTGTTCCACTCACGTTGCCATTTCTGATCGATTGCCGATCTAATGCACACTCTCAGATCCTCTGGGCGAATGGCAATGTCCTGTGGCTCACCGACTTCCGCTGCATGACGTGCTGCCTGGTCGGCGAGTTCATTGCCCGGTATCCCCACATGTCCGGGAATCCAGAAGAAGGTGATAGGCTTCTGGCGGAGCATGTAGAGATACCTCAAGATGTTCTGCACCAGTGGATCGATGGTATGAGAGCGGCAGATCGCTTGCAACGCGCTCAACGAGTCGGAACAAATGAGGAATGCGCTGTCTTCGGATGTTTGACAGAATCGCAGGGCTTGCAAAATCGCAAATAATTCCGCAGTATACACAGTGGCCTGGGGAGGAAGTGACCAAGAGTGAGGGTCGTCACGAATGACGATGGCACTTCCCACACCCGTAGCTGTTTTGGAACCATCTGTGTATATGCAGAGAGAGTCAAGTTCGCTAATGATCTCATAAAAGCGGGAACGATATTCGAATGAACTGGTCTCCTCCTTGTTGAGACCAGTCAGGTCGAAACGACACCTTACGTTAGGGATCAGCCAAGGGGGCACTTCCATAGGACGTTTGGGAAGCACCATGGCGAACTGTAAGTTGAGACTCTCTAATAACTCCTGCGTTCGAACGGCCACTGGTCGACTTATGGTGGGACGTCGACCGTAGAGCCCCTGTAAACGGTATCTGAATAGAGTCGGGTGATTGATATGCGTAGGTGTTGCATATACCCCCGCTGCATAACTGAACAAGAGACGCTCACGTCTCAGTCGCAGTGGAGGAAGACCCGACTCTACACAGAGGCTCATAGAAGGACTCGTTCGAAATGCTCCCGTAGCCAGTCGTATGCCTGCATGGTGAACAGGATCTAGGAGTAAGAGCGCAGACGCCCGGGCGGAGGAGTAAGCAATGCTGCCGTAATCAATCCTAGTCAGAACTAGCGATTGATACAGGCGAAGCGCCAAGCACTTAAGCATGTTAATTGTCCTGCGACAGCTCGCAGCTAAGGCTTGAAGGTGTGGGCGCCACGTAAGATGTTTATCAAATATAAGTCCTAGAAACCTGACGCTATCGACGCACTGAAGTTTGGATCCTTTCAATGTGAGAACAGGATCCGGATGTGCGTTGCGCTTTCTGCAGAAGTGAACCACCGATGTTTTTTGGGGTGAAAAACGAAAACCAAGAGCTTCTGCAGAAGTCACCACTTCGTTGATGCCTTGTTGCAGCCGTTGTTGAATATCCTCGATGGAATCGGCTGCGTAAAATATGGTGAGGTCATCAACGTACAAGCAATTGCGAATTGGGGCTGAAGCTGCAATATGACTGACTGCGATGGAAAACAAGGTGACACTAATGGTGGAGCCTTGAGGAACACCATTCTCCTGGGAGTGGGCCTCAGACTCAGTGTCACCTACCCGGACACGAAACGTGCGGTCAGCCAGAAAACTTTTTACGAACTGAGGGAGGTTACCTCTTAAACCCCAGTCGTGCAGCTTCTTGAGAATGTCATACCTGCAGGTCATATCATAAGCTTTCTCCAAATCGAAAAACACGGCCACAAGGTGTTTTCGTTGGAGAAAGGCGTCTTGAATAGCATTCTCGAGGCGAACAAGATGGTCCGTAGTCGAATGGTATCGGCGGAACCCACATTGATGTTTAGGAATGAGATTGTGGGATTCCAGCCACCAGACGAGACGGTTGTTCACCATTTTTTCCAATACCTTGCTGAAACAGCAAGTCAAGGATATTGGACGGTAGCTAGATAGTTGCGATGAATCTTTACCCTCTTTTAGCAGCGGAATGATGGTAGCTTCTCGCCACTGCGGAGGGTAAACGCCTTGCCTAAAAATTTCGTTATACAGATCCAGTAACCTACACTTACCAGGATAAGGCAGGTTCCGGATCATGGCGTAGGGGATCTCATCAGGTCCAGGGCAGTTGTTCCCAGATCCCCGAAGCGCCTCCAGTAATTCTTGAAATTAGCTATTTCTGCGCGTTCAGTGATGTTCCGACCGTCGACGACGAGAAGGGAGGGCATTCGTGAACGGGAGGATTTCCCAGTAATGGCCCTCGCTCTTTTCCATACCTCCGAAGTTGAAGTGGAGGTATTGATGTCTGGGTGGAATGCTGGACGACTTCGGTATACTCTGATATGCTGCTTCATTGACACTGGAGGACATTTTCTCCACATCATCTTCTATGTCTCCAGTAACTCGGGTTTACGGAATGAATCGACGTACATGTCACAATCAGCTTGACGAAGACGCCATCTCGGCGAAGACGAATGTGGAGTCATCGGCATGGTACTATTCAAAATAATGGGCATTTGGTCGCTACCGTATGAGTCTGACGCCAGCGTCCACTCATAACGGTGCGCCATGACCGGTGAGCCGAGTGATAAGTCGGTAGCCGACAACTCACCGGTTCTTGCATTAATAAAAGTACCTTCACCGGAATTCAACAAGACCGTTTCAGACTCATCTAGAAAACGTTCGATGAGTCTTCGACGGGCGTCTCTTGTGCTACAACCCCACATGGGGCTGTGAGCATTAAAATCTCCTAGTAACAAAAATGGATGTGGTAACTGTAATGTAAGCTCGGTCAGGGATTCGACATTCCAGTCGAAGTCTGGTAAGTAGACCGAGAATGCTGTGAACTGGGGCGGTTTTAAAAATTGTACTGCTATAGCTTGTAGAGGGGTGTTTAAAGGATGGTCCCTGAAAGGGACGCCATCTCTGATTATGATGGCAACACCCCCCGTCGCCCTGATGTCTGGCTGTGCATCGTGCCGGCGGATTGTATGGTGTTTGATGATAAATTGTTCCGCCGGCCGTAAATGTGTCTCTTGGAGGCACACGCACATAGGCGTGTGCTCAGCCAGAAGCATCTGCAATTCACAGTAATGGTGCTTAACACCATTACAGTTCCACTGTACGATAGCCATTTTCGTTACTACTAGGGTTGCTCCCTAGGAAGTGTGGCTACTTCCTAGGTTTCCCTTTTGGCCACCCTTTTTTTCTTTTTACTACTTGTACCTCGGCATCGGAGTTATCAGACTCCGTGGCCGAGGTGTTAGTGTACGCGTCGGTCGTAGGGCGCTTAACACCCGTCCGCACTGACGCGATCGACATGTCCGAGTCGCTCACTGCTGTTGTTATTGAGCGACTCGGGAGGGGGGTGACCGGACGGGTCGGTGTGCCCGGTTGTGACGACCGCTGTGGTAGCGGTGCCGTCGTTTGTGGAGGCAGCATTGACTTTGCCTCCGAGGTGGAGGTGGTCGGTCCCTTTATCGGGGACCGTTGTTGGGCCACCTCCTTCTCCCTCTGGCTGTGGCGTCTTCTACCTTTCGGTGATTTTCGTGGTGACGAAAACTTTTTTGGAGAAGACGTCACAGTTTTCACGACGGGTCCCTGAGGGGTGGTTGTAAGCATCGTCTTGGTCTCAGGGATCTTGGCTGACACCACAGCGGCTTGGGTGGTTGTAGGTACATTTACACCCACTGAGCGATTAAATTCTGTTGCATTAGCTGCACGCATTCCTGCATTTTGCGCATCGTTTCCTTCAACTCTTTGATGTCATTACTTTCTTTGGCCGCTGTAGGGGCGGGGGCCGCAGCAGCGCGTACATAGCCATCCAAGGCGGAACGACGAGGCATATTGCCTAGTAGCTTCCGTCGTGCCTCTGGATATGATAGACGTTCTAGGGCTCTCAGCTCTTGGATGGCTGATTCTTGTTTAAATATGGGGCAATTCCTCGATTTGCTGAGTGATTGCCACCACAGTTTACGCACTTTATAGGTTCGTCGCACGGTCGTCCTTCGTGTAACGGCTTACCGCACACGCAGACCTGCTGTTCTACACTACAACGCTGTGAGATGTGCCCATATATCTGACAGTGGTAACACCTCATTGGTGCAGGGATATACGGGCGTACGTCCACTTTGTTGAAGAGACCAATAACAACTTGCTTTGGAAGGCTAGTACTATTAAATGTTAACAAGATTAAGGGGGATTCTGGGTGTTTGTTCCCCCTATTGTACTTGAGCCTTCTGGCCTCTATTACCCCCTGGGGAGACATCTCCGACACTATCTCATCCAGAGAACTGTACGCCAGGGAAGGGTGCATTATTACTCCCTTGGAGTAATTTAGCACAGCATGAGGTGTAACTTCCACGGCGTACTGTCCTAACCTCTCTAGATTCTGTATTTTTGTCGATTGTGCCGGTGAGACTGTCTCCACGAGCAACCCTTTACCCGAGATTTTGGCATCTTTAACCTGCCCAATATCACAACTAACCAATTTTGTCAGAAGGAATGGGCTGATTTTACGAAAATCGCCCTCCTTCGGCTTAATTACGAGGAATTTTGTATATGATGATTCTTGCACTCTTGTAGCGTCAAATGGAATTTGACGCCCGCGACGATTCCCTCTTTAAGAGGGAGGGTTACCCCTCTTATTGGTACTCGTTCCGCTAACTTGCGGAGCGGGTACATTTGGAGTTGTAGTGGGACTAACCGCGCTACTATCGCTCACAGCTGATGTTGTCGGTGGAGCAGGGTTCGCGTCCGGTTTATCGGGCGCGGACTCGCCCGTAATTTTATTTTGATTTTTGTCTCCCATAAGATGTAATAGGAAAAATCGAAGTCCGCACTTTTTGTTATTTTTCGACAAGATCATTTCAAGATCATTCAAAAAATTTTAGCACCCAAAATGTGAAATTTCAAATGATAAATTAGATCATTTAAAAGGTCAGAAAATAGTCATAAATAGTCAGCTGGTTTGCTTAATTCGTCAAGATTGAAAATCTTTATTAAGGGTTCAAGTTTTTGTGACACTGTCATATGGAAACATAACAGGACTCCGAGATCTTGGCACTCCAAATGTAAAATGTTGAATGGCAAATCAGATCATTTAAAATGTCAGGTCTCAACTTTTAACCCTTACCCCCACCCTTTTTATACAAAGAAATAATTTTCTTTTTTCTTTCTAGCAGTTTTAAAAATCACAAAGTGATTGAAAAAATTATCCGGATCGGTGGGGAATCGAACCCAGGATCTCCCGATAACTAGCCAGGCGTGTTCACCATTACACCAACGATCCTATGGTTCGACAGCCGCCCGATACAGAAATCATTCAATCACTCTCTCTAATGCGAGAAACAGTTACAATTTTTCAATTTCAAATATTATCGAGTGTTTGTGAGACATTACTACGTATGACAAACTTTTGTTTGCATATCAACACACGTAGTATTGATATGTTCACTTATCGTTCAGCTAAACTGAAACTTTAAGCACTCGATTTCCTTGGTATAGTATGACCAAAAACCACATGTAAATTAAAAATCACAAAGTGATAGAAAAAATTACATATTTTTGCAATCACTTTGTGATTTTTAATTTACATGTGGTTTTGGTCATACTATACCGAGGAAATCGAGTGCTTAAAGTTTCAGTTTAGCTGAACGATAAGTGAACATATCAATACTGCGTGTGTTGAAATGCAAACAAAAGTTTGTCATACGTAGTAATGTCTCACAAACACTTCTGAAAAATTCTAGCAGTTTTGTCAAGGTCAAAATCTCCCCAAATACACCTAGAAGGCTGAAATTTTGTGTATAGGTTAAGTTAATAGCTAGTCACTGCTTTTTGGTGGTTTCAACTTTTAACCCTTACCCCCACGATTTTTACGCCAATATTTCCTGAAATTTTGTACATGTATTAAGGAGGACCGCTAGTGCGACGTTTTCAAAAAATTGGAAAATTTCAAGTGCATATCTCTAATAATTTTTGAGTTACAGTCATCCGAAGAGTGGATTCTGATTTTCATTGTTAACTTTGAGGTATTGAAAAATGTATGAAGGTTGATAGTTTCTGGACGTGGCTGCCAGTCACATGTTGTGGAGCAGCTAGGCGCTGGCGCATTTAAACGACTCATCTAGTTTTTTTATGACCGTTATAGTCAGTACATCTTAAATAATTTTAGTAAAAATTCTCGGTGATTAAAACTAAATGGTAAAATTACAAAAAACTACATTTTTCAAATTTGCTGCAGTTATAACTCGAAGACAAATCATTCGATCGATTTGATTCTTATTGCAGCTTCTTTTATATATATTTCTTTGTACCATGAACCTCCAGTTTTCCGATCGAATAAAAAAATGTAATTTTCGCAAGCCCAAAAACCATCAAGTTTTCGCGCAAAATTTGAAACTTTTTTTAAAAACACCGCCATTTTGTTAAATTTCAACTTTTTTTTTCGATTGAGGTTCACAGTATGGACCATACCTTCTAGTTCAATATACTTTTTAGTTTTTTTGATTTCAGGCAGTGTGAAGGCCGCTATCACTGCAACAGTGGGGGAACTTTTTTTTGGAGCCTTGGGAGATCTCGAATAACTCACTGAATTTTCAATTTTTTGGTCTAAAAATTTTATCATGAATTTACTATATATATCGAAGAATATATCCTTAAAATATTAAAACATTCCATAAAGTAGTTTTCTTTAAAAAAATTCCCAAAAATCACCTTCCTTTTAGGCGGTCCCCCTTAAGTTTAGTATCCAGTTAGTGCATTTTAGGGATTCCACATTACTTTACCCCCCCCCCCCCATTCTCCCATTTTTACATCGGAATTCAATGGTATTATTATATGTGTTTAAAATGATTGAACAATGAACAAGTAGGCATAGTAATTTTTAAAGCGTCGAGAGCAGCGGGGCCTCATCACGGGAGTCGAATTTTTCGCGGTAGAGGCGGATTGTCATTTTGGTGTTTTCAAAACTGATGATAAATGTCCGGCTGATCGAGGCTTAAAAAAAAGGGTTTAAAATGTTGAAAATAAATATTGTAATTTAGAAAATATTATTAAAGGCAGCTTTTATTTATAAAATACCAATTTTGGATTTTTTGGAGAGAAAAAATATCTTCATATAGGCCTTCCAGTTCACTATTTAAGGTCCTTTTTTAATATTTAAAAATAGAATACAAAGGCTATTGGCGGATAAGCATGGGTAGGAATGCCCTCGTACGAATTGTGTGGGTTTTTTTCCTGCTAACTGCTATTCATGACATAAAATTGAAATTTACTGTGATTCAGCCGTTAAAAACTGAAACCTTTTTTTTTAAAGCCCCGATCAGTCGGACACTTATCATTAGTTTTGAAAACACCAAAATGACAATTCGCCTGTATCCTTTAAACCACACTAGATATTTTGAAAATATCGAAGATATAAGGAAAAATTCGACTCCCGTGATAGGGCCCCGCTGCTCGCGGCGTTTTTAACTCTTTAGTATATATATTTTTTTTATTAATCTGTTGAAAACCAGTACGGTAACGCCGTTGCACTGCGTTCCGCCTCCACTACACCACTAAGCTATACAGTTTTTTGGTCTAGTAGATGCTTTAAAAGGAAATAAACAAATACTAGCTACATACAAAAATACGTACTGAGAGGACATTTTATACTACGCATACAATCTTTATTGGACAGGTTGTACTTGGACAGTTGTAAATATGTTTTTAATTATAAACATTTATAATACTTATACGTACATACATATTTGACGTAATTCATAATATTTACCAACAACTCAAAAAAAGTTTTCCATTTCTCTGAAGATCCAATTTTATGCACTTGTTTTTAATTTGCACCGCAACCGCGACGTATAGGGGAAGGTAGGGCAATGTGGCCACCCTAAGGTTTGAATTTATATATTTTCTAAACGGTTTTAATTAATTGATATTTCTTGATATAATGCAATTGCAAATTTAATAAAGTCTTTGTTTTATAATATACATACGGTTTACATATTCACAGTAATAAAAAATTATCAATTATTTCGTAAGTGACAAAATGACCACATTACCCACCTTGGGTAGGTAAAGTGGCATAGTATTATTAATATTAAAAGTTAACATAGATTAAAACTGACTTTTTAATTTTTAGATGAAATTACAATTTTTAATCAAAAATATTACAATTTGCTACTAGTTAGCAATCATAAAAACAATTTTTAATTATCTAAAGTACTCAGATGGTAACTATTTATTTTTAAAACAAAACTCACAAGTAAAATCGCCATCTTCCTCATTGCAACCAGAGCAGACTTCATAGACACATCTTTTGCATATCGTAGATCGTACTCAGCCACCTTCTGCTATTGATTCCGGCCACAATTCTGGTACCACCACTAGATCCACTGGGCCACTTTACCTTTATACATAGTGGGCCACATTACCCGAAACTAAGTAAAATAGGAAAACTGAAATAAGTTCCACCCCACCGTATGATTCATAATTGTTTATTATAAAATTAATTACTTCGGAACTACAACAGACACAGGGAATATTCACAAAAACCAAGTATTCATAATAAAATATATTTTATACAATATTTGTAAGTACTTACCATAGATCAGAGGGTACAAGAAACACTTTTTTTTAAATAAAATTTTCTAAGTAACACCTAACGAGTTGATATGCACCGTGACACTATGTCAGTCTATAATTTATACTAAATAACAAGAGATGACAGCTGTTAGTTCATTTGCAAACTAGTGGTGACCACTTTACCTGCCTGGCCCACTATAGCGAGCCTTCCCCTAATTGGATTTCCACTCCAGCGTATTAACAGGGCCGTGGAGAGAAATGGCAGGCCCTAGGAATAAAGCACATCTCTTAAAAATTTCCCCCCGACAACATAAGTGACAAACAAAAAAAAGGATTTTAATTTTTCCCGGGCTCATACTGACCGCTGCGGGCCCCTTTTTTTAAGCCGAGCCCCAGGGCTACAACCTCGGCTACCCCACCCTCTCGTCGAGCCAGTGTATTAAACAAAATGTAATACGTCGCCACTGGGGGAACAAAAGGGCCAACTATGTCGCAAAAAAGAGCCAGCATCCTTCTATAATTGAAGTTCTTTTCTACTTTAAAATTATGTAACTATCAACAAAATTACCGTAAATATTGTGGAATAAATAACATTGCGTTACAAAAAAAAAAAAGGAAAATTAAATACCCACTTTAATTTTGCCAGTTTATTCATTCATACACATCCCTCAGTAAGAATATATGCGTACTTTCACGTACTGTTTTTTAGATACGATAATTAACACATAATATATAAATTAGTAAAAAAAATTAAAAAGTAAAGCTTCAGTATACACATTATTTTATTTAATAGTGAAAAATTATTATAATTTATTTAAACTATAATTCGAGTAAAGTCCACAACATAACTAGTCATTAAAATATTTGCACACGTTAAAATATAAAATACCCCTGTCTCAGCATTCTGCATAACATAGCGAATTTTCGTTTATAAAAATTAGTTTTGCTCGGAAACTAGTTGACATAGAACAATAGTTTAAAGACCTTTTTTATGTAATTTTTTCTCCTCTTTTAAATGGTGTAAAATAATTTCGCAAAAATTGTTGATTAAGTGGAAATTTTTGCTAAAAACTAATTTTGGCAAGAACAAAAACCATGTTCCTGGCATCCGACGTATCTGGCTGAAGAAATCATCCAAGAGTTTGGGACTTCCAACATTTTCACCAAATTTTGTAAAAGTAGGACATTTCGTTCGAGAGTTATCGTGCGATATACATGAATTTGCTAATATACAGTGAAAACTACATATTGTACACACAAAAAAATAAAAAATATATAATTTTTTCTTTTATGTTTGGAAGTATCTTTTCGCTTTAAACGCCAACACTAATCTCCTAACAGTAATCTCCCAACGACCTTGAAACCGTTCTTCAAGCGTTTTTATATCCTGGTGAAACTGCTCCCCTTGTTCATCACTTACAGCCGCTCCAAGATTTGAAGGGAAAAAAGAGAAATGGGAATGAAGAAAATGAATTTTCAATGACATCCGGTAACCCGTCTATTTGTATGCATTTAACAAATTGTTCACTAAGGCTCCTTGTACACGACCAATAATACTGTCAGTATTTAGAAATACTGACATTATTACTCATCGTGTATTAATAATTCTGAAGTATTCGTATCTGAGGTATTAGGTAGCGGTTACACTGGATACGAATTCATCCGAAAATTCATTCGTACGAATTCATACGAGTTTCTACAAATTAAACAAATGCATACATTTAGACATGCGTGGTTACACTGCTTACGACTCTTTCGTACGACTTTTTGATACGACCAAAATATTTTGTTTTTTGATGCGAATTTGTACGACTAAAATGCAATGGATATAGAAAAAATAATTATTTTTGTTGAAGAAAGGCGGTCTTTAAGCGATCAAAAAACATAAATATTATCATAATAGAAAGTTAAATAAAAAATTGTGGAATGAGATGAGGTGGCAGACGAAATGTTTAGATAATTTTTTAATTAAATATATTACAATTTAATAAAGCTAACCTAAGCTAACAAAAACATTTTAAGTATGTGTAATAAAAAATTAATTAACTAAATATTGAAGCTGAAATTCAGTAGATTTTAAAATGTAATTGAATGTGACTTGCGACATGTTCAAATATTCTAAAAATTTCTGTTCGTCTTGAAAAATTTCCTCAAAGTAATTCCAGAACTCAGCTTTTTTTGCTCTATATATGAATAATAAATAATCGTTTACCCACAATTGTTTGTTTTCTATAATTAGAAATTTTGAAAACGGTGATTCTAATAAATAAGATTCGGTGACTGAATCCATTGTTTAATATCATGCAATATGTACTAACGGTTTTCAGTTTAAATTTAAATACGAATTCGTATTACGATTCCGTATCCAATGTAACCACACTTTTACGAATCACTCGTACGAATCAATTTTCGTATGAATTCGTATCCAATGTAACCGCAGCCTTAGTATATTATAAAAATAATGATTCATTATTTTTTTCATTAAATACTGACCGTGTAGGTATAGGTACTAAGAGTACTAATAAGGACGCAATAAGGATAGTTCAAAAAAAGTTATCGGTGTGTACCTCAAAAACAAGATGTGATAGAAACAAAAGGCAAACATTGCTAATATACTCTAGCTAATAGTGTTACCACAATTTTAATGTAATACAAAATTATGGTAAATTGAACCGTGAAATTGCATACGTTTTTTGTCGTATAGGAAGTAATTCCCTTTAAAAGTAAGTCTAGCGAAATTCACCATGTTATACAGGATGCTGTAACAGGCCTTTTTTAAAGTTTAGTATTTTAATTTACACGTTACTAATATTAAGAGATTTTTGCGCATTTTAAAGTGACACTAAATAAATTGATTCCAATGAAAAACATGTAACACAAGTAATAATATAAAATAAATCAGAAGGTATCTATAGTCGGAAACTAACATAACACATTCCGCCCTGAAAAACTATATTACATTTATAATTAACAAATTGAAAATAATATATTACAGCTAATTGTTACTGGCAATGTTTGTATTGCAAACGAAGCCAAACGGCCACATTGTGGTTACAAATAATGATCCCATAAAATTTATAAGTGACAATTTATAAAATGTTTATGTGTATGTATGTCGGTAGACGCAGCTGTGGACGTGAGACGCCGATGACCTGGTGCTGTTCATCATCGTATATCAACATTACGGTGATCATCGCAATCAGGCGTATTGGCGCCCAACGTCACATTCCTTGATTTCGTCGTTCGTCCACAACCGCACTACCGTCTGTCGTCTATTCGTACGTTCATATGCCCGATACATTTGTGCTCCCATATTATACAGCAATCCCCCGAAGAACACGATTAATTGGTACCGTGTTCTTTGAAACCGTGTTGTTCGAGACTAGAAAAGACGGGATTCCACTTCATATACATTTTTAAGTAATCTGCATTTGAGCATTCAAAAGCTCTGAAGTCGATCCATCCTAAAATGTATCTGTTTTTTTATTATGTTTATAAAAGATGCTTTACGTTATTGAAAATTTTGATCGTAAATATCTCGTAAACGGTGTATCGTAGGTCGAAAATAACGAAGTTTTTGCTTAAGCGAAGCAAGTTGGGGGTATTCCAAACGTATTGCGACTATCAAAACCTATCCTATAAACTATGAGTAAATCGATACCGAGTTATTCATGATTATAATTGTTTAATGCAGGCTTATTGCTTCCATTCATTTGATCACCAATAGAATATTTTCAAATAAATTAATTTTCGATACTTTTCGTAAACATAAACTTTTAATAGTAAATATCTCGTAAACGGTGCGTCGTAGCTAGAAAATGACGAAATTGTTGAAGGCTTAAGCGAAGCAAGCTGTGGGTATTCCAAACATATAGGGACTGTCAAAACTTACTTGTCGTTATTGAAAATTATCGAAAATAGCTATATTTTCAAAATTTAAATAAGCAAATTTCTAAATATTCGTTATCATTTCTACTATAAAATTCTCTAAAATTTTTAGTAGTTTTTATTTTGAGTATTTTTCCTTTTATAATGACAGATTTAATTTACACGTCTTTTATTCGGGTATATATATATATATATATATATATATATATATATATATATACACACATATATATATATATATATATATATATATATATATATATATATATATATATATATATATATATATATATATATATATATATTCGTGTACATTGATTGAACGGTGTAACTTTATATCAAATAATATACATATACTGTGTGAGTTTTTTGAGAGTTGCTATTTTTATTACAGACAAACCGCTGATTTAATCGAAAAATTGTTCAAATAAGAGTTGTAGATATCGATGGAGGCAATCGATTGCTATAGCCAGGAGCTTTATAGCTCTTATAGTTTTCGAGCTATGATACAAACTTATAGATTTTTAAATGAAACTATATATTAATTTTTCGATAAAACTGATCTAATGCATTAATTAACAACATAAATGAGCAAAAAAAATTTTTTTACGCAAGTTTAATTTTTAATTTTTCTTTAATTTATCAGTTAGGCGGTAAAAATATGCATATGTACTTGAGGCTACTTCAACCGATAATGTTCTGGTTGGTTAAATCTCCATTACATCCAAGAAAAAAACCTTTTCCAGTACCATTTCTATCATACAAATTTGGTTGTAATAAAAATGGCAACTCTCATGGTACTCTCACATGGTATATTATGTAGGTACTTGATTCTTTTTCAAAAGAATTACTTAAAAATCATGTTGTTGGAAACCGTGTAATTCGGGGGAAGGTATCCGTGTTCTTCGAAACCCGTGTTCTTCGAGTACCGTGCTCTTCGGGGGCTACCTGTATAGTGTAATAATAATACACTGTTTATCGTTTTGTTGCTGTGTCGCCGCGAACTGACTGTCCACGGTCCAAATATCTTACAGCACGTTCATATAAATGTTTGTAGTTTATACACATGTATTTGTATAGGTGTTAATAAAGATAAAAATGTTCTCTGTGTAAACTGGACTAGACCTTTCTCTAGAACTGTTGTTCAGAAAAATCTCATTCGACCATTGTATACAATATTGTTTCGTTATTTAATTTAAATTTAATTAGGACTCCGAAAAAAAAATTCATTCTTCGGAGGGCTTATAATTTAGCGCAAAAATTTCTTATTGTAAGTTTTTAAATTGCTTATTGTAAAACATAAGGTCTGGTGGGATTTAAAAATATAACCGAAATATTTTAGAAAAAAAAAACTTAATGAAATTTAACTCAGATCGACATTTTATAGTTCAGATGGCCATATTAAGACCTAATTTTAACATCAAACCCAAAAATATGGAAAAATAAACTGATATTAAGGGACCCCCTACGATATTAGCGAATATTTCTGGTGGTTTCTGGTCATGTCAGATAAAATGATAGCATACTTCTGATAATTAGGACAAAAATAGTTCAAAATGCTTCTTAATAAATTGCCATTTTTTTCGTAAAAATAAATTATAAATATGCTCATATACAACTAATGAAATTTTTGAAATGTATATAACCGAAATTTATGTAAATTTATGAAATTTAGGTTTGGACTATACTTTAACTGCATCTGTCATCTCAATAATAAAATAAAAACGCCAACATATGTAATAAAAAAATATCTACATAGATGTAACCAACATAGCTATGGAGCTGATGGTAGTAATTTTTAAATGATTTGTAATGTTGAGACTTTTTTTCAATAGTAAACAAATTGTAACACAATCCTCTGTGAACTTCTTGGGTGTAAAAATTGATGAGCATTTGAAATGGGATAGTCATATCGAATATTTAGCAAATAAATTGAATAAAGTTTTATTACCAAATTAACAGATTATCCAAAGTAGTAAACCAAGTCACATTAAAAAAGGTTTATTTATAGTAATTTTTACAGTTTACTTACGTACGGAATTATTCTGTGGGGCTCAACTTCAAAAATTGATAGACTTTTTGTTATACAGAAAAGAATTACCAGATGTATTTCTAACCTTCCAGCTAGAAGGTTGTGTAAGAGCTCTTTTATTATCAATTTAAAAATATTAACTCTTCCCAGTATTTTTGTGTATCAGATTTTGTGTTACATTCATGAAAACAAATGCAATTTACTAAGACATGTAAATGTGCATGGGCATAACACCAGGAACAGTAAAAATCTCTGTATATATTTTGTTTATTGTGTTTGGAATATGAATCTGTTCTGCAAAATAGAGAGGGAAATATGGTGTTCATTCCAGGTGTTCATATTCCAAACAAAATAAAAAGCTATATATAATAGGTATATATATATATATATTTATATACCTATGAACACCATATTTCCTTCTCTGTTTTGCAGAACAGATTCATATTCCAAACACAATAAACAAAATATACCATATCACAGAATCAAAAAGACACAACAACCAATAAATTACCTAGGTATTGTGCTGTATAATAAACCGTCAACTAATGTTAGAGAATTAGAACTAGTTAAATTTAAAAAAAAAAAAAAATAGTGAAGAATACTCCTTCAAAAGGCATATTACTCAGTGCATGAATATTTGGAAGATGACATATTATTGTAAGTAGGTACATTGCTATTTTAAATATGCAAAACAATATTATATCATTTTATTTGTGACGAGTTCATATAAATTTGTAAATTTTGTGGAGTAATAAATCATTATTATTAAAAAAAAAATGAGTAAAATTGACAATAGAAACAATTTCTGTCATTAATTTATTGCTGCGATACCAATAATTTTGGGGACTTACCCCCCCCCCCCCCCGTGAAAAGCCGGAATGAGTTCATTAACCAGACATACCAAAATCAGGAATTTTCGATATCTTTCGATTGGCAAAAATTAATATTTTGACAAAATTTGCCAAAATTCAGAAATTTTTCGACATTTGTTTACTCTGTGATAAAGGGTGAAAAAATCACATAGGTTTTGAGCCATTATCCTTCGAGAAAAATGAACATTTCTCGTCAGTAAAATAAATTTTTTGCAAAAATTTGCAAAAATTCAAAACTCTTGAAATTTTCTTTACACCATGGTAAAGAACGGTAACAATCACATGAGAGAGGCTTTAAGTCATTATACTATGTAAACGAGTTTTCCATAAAACGTAATTTTTGTTCGTAAAAAAATGTTCGTAAGTATTTCTTTTTTATTTAAGAAAACGTAGCAATGTGGACGTCTGCCTTTCACAAATTTGTTATATAGTTATTGCCATTAACACTGACTGAAGAAAAGTATTTCATTTAAAGAAGCACTTTTTTTGCATTTTCAAAATTTATTTTCATAAAAAACTTAGTACGATGAAATCATGTAACAAAATTGGCACCGATTTCCTAACTACAGTTGTTTTTCATTATGTTTTCAAATTATGTATTGTTATGTACTGACGTAAATTTCAAAAAAATTACAAATTGATGGTGACGGAACAATTGTAGATGAAGATAGCGTTCTTATTTTATTAAAAAAGGAAACATTTATGCTCTTGGCAAAAAATGAAAAGTGAGTATCAGAACTCCAATTTGGTATTCTCTCACATGCTTTCACGAGTTTATTAGTAGGGATTTGGAAATGATAGATCAGTCTATTGTTTTAAAAGATTCAGATAATTCAAACTCAATTCTTAAGCAAGGTATAAAAAAATTCTTAAAAATAGTTAAGCGACAGACCTCTTAACGCTCACGTCGCTAGAACTCTTGCAGATCTATACGTATGTATCATAAAATTAGCTAGAACTGTTAGCCAACTGGTACTTCACAAATGGGGTACGAAATTTGGAAAATTATTAAAAAATAGTTAAAGCCCTTTACCCCCAACAAAAAAGACTCAGATTGATGGAGCTATTGCACGACTATAAATATATTAGTTGAGCCTGTCAGGAAATTAATATTTTATTCCTAAAGAGCTGTGCTAGAGCAAAACTTGAAAAAATAATTAAAAAATAGTTAACAGCTGGTATTTTACACAAAAGTGACTCATATCAATGGAACTATTTCATGACTATTATAAGGGTATATCAACAAGTTGACTGAAAATGCCAACAAACTGGTACCTTATTTTTAGTATCTAGGTGCGGTGCTAGGCTCAAATTTGGAAAACTATTAAGAAGTAGTTAAAGGCTGAAGTTCTCAACGAAAATTACTCACATCGATAGAACTACTGCAGAACTATTAAGACATGCCAAGAATTTGGCTGGAACTGAAATCAAAGTAACACTTCATTCCTGAGGTACCGTGCTAGACCAAAATTTGAAAGTTAATAGAAAGTTAAAGGCCGGTATTCCCAAGGAAAATGGTTGACATCGGTAGAACTATTCTACGACTATAAGGATATAACAAGAAATTGGTTGAAGCTGCCAGTATATTAATACTTTATACCTAAAGTGCTGTGCTAGAGCAAAATTTGAAACAATTGAAAGTCTCACATCAATAGAACTTTTGGAGAACTATGGGAATATGTCAAGAAGTTGGCCAGAACTACCAGCACATTGGTAGTTTATTCATGAGGTGTGGTGCTAGAGTAAAATTTGAAAATTTTTTTAAAAATAGTTAAAAGCCGGAACTTGCGACAAAAGTGACTCACTTCGCTAGAACTATTGTAGAACTACTAGAATATGTGAAAAAGTTGGCCAAAACAACAGAACACTGGTAGTTTATTCTTGAGGTGCGGTGCTAGAATACGGTACGAGAGAACATTTAAAAACAAAAATCAATAAAACCCAACCAACAGTTTCGTTTTTATAGTCAATAATATATAGTCCTAGTTCTAAATAATTACTCAAAAGTTTATCGAAACAAGAGCGGTAAATTGCTATTGGTGAATTTCCCGCCAGTGAGTTGCAGTTGGTAAATTTTCGAAATAGTATTTACGAAAATGATTCATTAAGGGGAGGTTTACTTGAGAGTCGTTAAAAAAAAAATCGATTTTTTTTTTTGCAGAAATTGGTAGCTAATTATGTGTAGAATATGTTCCCAAAGTAATTTTGCTGAAAGTAATTTAAGGGAAGGTTTACTTGAGATTTGATAAAAAAATCGATTTCTTTTTGCCTAAATTGGTAGTAAATTATGTGTAGAATATGTGTTCCCAAAGTGATTTTACTGAAAATAATTTAAAAACAAGATTCTTGCACACTAACCGAATTCAGCTTTCTATAAAAAAAAATTCAAAAAACGTAGTTCACGCAATAATTAGTATTAAATATAAAATTTTGAAAATACGTTTCTTTAATTTATAATATCTCGGAACTACATTTTTGGAACTGGCGGACACGATAACTCAAAAACTATTCGATGGATCCTTTTTTTTAATTTTTTGTTTTAAAGATAACTCAATTCTTCGGCACCTCTACTTAAGTTCGATACACTTTCAATATTTTTTTTATTTTTAAGTTTACTTTAAAGAGCGAAAAATAAGATAAAAATCGTAATCAAAAGTTCAAACATCCTCCATTTTTTTTTCTTTCAGCAATTTATTGATATTATAGGTAGAGGTGCCGGTACTCTTCATATATTTTATAAATCTTTTTTGTTTTTAGATTTCGGTGGTTTATTACCGGCGCTAGGATGTCCGCCAACAAGGCATTGGATTTTCGGATCGTCACACTGCAGTATCTATAAAATGGACAATTTTTTATATTTTTCCTTGAAAAATTTTTTTGTATAGTTTAATACTTAATAAATATGTGTACAAAAATTGAAATTGATATTTACTTCCGTTCTTGAGAAAAAAATTCTAGCAAAATACATAATTTTTAAGGACTCTCGAGTAAACCTCCTCTTAAGCAAGTAGATAACTGCATATGTTTAAAATCATGAAAATATTTGTACTAGCTGTACCCGCGACGTCGTTCGCGCGATACACTGTTATAAACCAATGAGAAGTATATAAGTGTAATAATTATACAGAACTTGCATAGAACAATAATTTTTGCGTAATGCATGGACATGCTCAAAATGGTTTTTCTATTTTCCCGTGGGAATGAGACAGTTTCCCGGAATAAAAAGTACCTTAGATGTTGACGCAGATAATAAGCAATCACCACACAAAATTTCATCAAAATCCGTTCAACAGTTTTTGCGTAATGCGTGAACATGCTCAGAATGGTTTTTCTTTTTTCCCGTGGGAATGAGACATTTTCCCGGAGTAGAAAGTATCTTAGATGTTGATCCAGATAATAAGTTATCATCACACCAAATTTCATTAAAATCCGTCTAATAGTTTTTGCGTAATGCGTGAACAGACAGACAGACAAGCAAAAATTTTAAAAATCGCCGTTTTGATATTTAGGAGTATATCGATAACTGTTTACAGTACCAGTACAGTTTTCAAAAAAATATTCCATGTACAGAAATGGTCTCGTTACAGTTTTATTATATGTATAGATAATATGTATAACTGTATATGAATTTATTCAGCGTGAGTTCAATAAGTACTATTGATAAAATTAATTAAAATGTTTAATTTGTAATTAGCACAAATTAGTTTTAAGTTGTAAAAATCAATGTAAAAAGCGTAATATTTTTTTATTAAAAATATTTGACATTAATATGCTGATGACACCCATAACTGTATTATTATTATACGGCAGTTACATTACGTAGGTACTGGTAGTACCAATATGTTTCTACGTATCTGTATTATTTTATAGCTCTGTTATTAATATGTTATTTAAAATATGTATGTATATTTTTTGTTTAATATTGAAATCTATTAAAAATATTGAAAACCAAATACCAGATGAGCATGATATTACCATCCACAGATATTTTGTCAAGTATATCCTCAATAATTAAAATAAATTAAACGTAAATCTACTAAAGTCTATAGAATAAATAGTATACAATATATTTATTAAATTAAATTAAAATAGAAGACGACGACCAGCAAAATACAATAGATAGCAACATCAAAAATTAAAAGTAAAAAAAATTTAGTTCAAACCCCTGCATGTTTCGACCAACTATTATTATTGGTCATCATCAGAGATGAAAATCAGACAAATAACGAATCGATGTCCTGGACAAACAAAGCAAAAAATCCTGAGTACTGTGAAATAGCTTAAATAAAAACTAATACAACAAAAAGTTGAAAACCCAGGTACTGAAAAATCAAAAGTATAAAAAAATGTTAAATATTATAAAATAAAATTTTCTTTATAAGAGGAAAGTGTCACCCTATAAGAAATACACAAAACACGAAGAAACAAATTAATGACATGTTGCACAACACTATGACTGAACACAGTGCCTTAATGACACAACACACTGATAAGAACACATCACCAAAAATTTATGGTTTAACAATTAAAAAAATGTAATGATTATTAAGTTTAAACAATTTTAATTTTGTAGTTAAAAATATCAATGAACTTTATAAGTTCTAAATTCCAAGTGACGGGCTGTACAATTCTGATATAATGGACATGATGTTACGGCATTGGTCAAAACAATGCAACTACGCAATTTTGTTTAAGGGTGATTCTCGCCTGACGCACGGGACATTTTTGCAACAAAAGTATTAAAAAAAATGCAATTAATAATAAACAAAACAAAATGTTTATAGTACGCAGAAAATGAATTAAAATTTTTTGAGCATATTCCAATTTTTATCTGAAATACAGTACTCATGATATAAAGCATAAACTCACGTGACGCACGGGACATCGTACGAAACGAAGTTTATGTGTTACTAGCCGTAAACCCGATAGGATTTCCTATCGGTAACGTCTTTTTATTAGGTACTCATTGGTCACGTTCAATATTTTTCAAAAGCCTAAATACCAATTTCCACTTTCTAATTTTTAAAATGAGGAACTTCCCAACGAACTTTCATTTCCTGTTTTAACCCCTTTGGGAATGACATTCCAGAAACGTTTATACAACTGACTTTTTTTATGAATTGAAGCCTAAACACCATATCTTCGGTGCTAAATTTCGTCTATCTAAACCCAACAGTTTAGGCTATGCGTTATCTGTCAGTCAATGTATAAAATATTATTTATTTTAATAGCCATAATAACATATTTTTATATACCACTAACTTCAAAAATAACGAATTTCCATAAAAATTTTCATCCCCTATTAAATCCACTTAGGGGACGAATTTTCAAAAATCCTTTCTAATGCTCACCTACATTACATAGGGAACTCCTATGCAAAATTTCATTCTTCTAAATCCAACGGTTTAGGCTGTCCGTTGTCTGTCAGTCAGTCAGTCAGTGTTAGATTAAGTAGATATTTGGAGTACTGCATTTCAGATGTAAATTAAAATATACTCAGAAAAATTGAATCCAGTTGCCCCGTGTGATAAGCTTTTTGTTTTGTTTGTTATTAATTGCATTTTCTTTAAATGTTTTTGTTGCAAAAATGTCCCGTGCGTCTAGTGATGAGCAAATGCAAGACCAAGACCAAGACTACCAAATCTTGGTCTTGGTCTTGTTCTTGCATTAAGAATCTTGGTCTTGGTCTTGCTAGAGCGGATTGAGTCTTGGTCTTGGTCTTGGTCTTGCAGAATGCAGTCTTGGTCTTGCAGAATGCAGTCTTGGTCTTGGTCTTGGTATTGCTAAAAAGTCTTGCACTTTCTTGCATTTTTTTTTTTATTAGCGAATTTTTGAATCGAAATTTCAGCTATCACAGCCACTGTCATGGTGCGTTTTGATAATTTACCGCAACACAGTGTCAAGCTCGGCTCTATGCTAGAAGTTTGTTTTTAGGTCTCTAGGGGCAGCAAAATTTGGAATTTGAAGTTTTTTCTTTTTTTGCTCGTCATTAATTTTTTGGTAGAAAAAGAGCAATAATAACCCACAATTTCGCTCTTAAAATTAAAATCATTCAGGAAAAAAGTGAAAAAGTAATTAAGACATTTTTTTAGGAAAAGGCAGGGTCGGCAATTTTCCGGTGTCTAGAGCGACACTTATAAGGAAAGGTATCCAACTGGATCTCTCAAAAATTTTTGAAACTGTGGTGGATTGTAGATCTCATTAAAACTAATCATGAGCCATATTTCGTTCGTGCCCATAAGCGGTTTAAGGGGGTGAAACTCACCCCTGAAAATTTGAGTTTTTTCAATTTTCTTAAATAACTTGGAAATGGTAAGAGCTTTGGTAGGGAAAGTATAAATATTTGTAAATGACACTTAAAGATCTTTATTATGATACCAAAATTAAACTTATAAAATCATTGGGGTTTTATCCCCCACCCCCACCCCTAATTTTATCAGGTATTTTTTGGTAGAAGAGGAGACTGTAATGTGTAAATAAAAGAATTTTTAATTAATATATTTTACATCACTTCAGTTTATTTCTTGTTGCATAAATACACCCTTTGCTAATATTAACTTGGGAAAAATTTTAACTTTCTGATTTAATAATGAGGAAAAATATGGTCAAACAATCTCGCATTTTAGTAATAAATTGTTACAAACTTACGATATACTTTAAAATACTTCATACAACACATAATTATACCCACCCCCATGCTTTACTGACACCTATACAAATCTTATTTACTTATTTATTTATTTTTATTTATCTATACAATTGTCAATATTTTAACCTCGGATGGAGGCGACTCTGGAAACAATTCATCAGATTATTTTCGGATAATGTAATTTTAAATGAGTGTATGATGTTGATTTACATCTTCTTAACAATATTCTAAAACTTCAGTCTCTAGCTCACAATCAGTTTTCGTCGCCTAGTTTTTAAAATTGGTTTAAGTATGGATGATATAAAAATGGGTATATTGACCAACGACCAGAAAGTTTTGAAAATTCTGTAACATATTGCTTTCCCAAAGAAGAAAGAGAAACACCAAAGTGTAGTGTATGTGGTAAACCGGCTTTTATAAGATTGGATCCACATGAAATATCCATTGCAGTCATTGCGTTCATATGAGGATAATAATTTTTTCGCTATGTATACGTATAATTATTGTAATGCTTCTAACGACTATTGACTAATCAGTAAGATATTTAACACTAAAACGAAATATACAAGAAGTCGAGAATATATCAGAAAATGAACTAGTGCCTTTTTTATTGACGAATTTATCTAAAGATGAGAAGGGTAATCGCCCAGGGCGACTTCCCATTATCCTTGTATGTGAAATTGTATGTATTTTATGAGACTAAAAGTTAAAAATAGTAAATTCCCGGGAGTTCCAATCAGAGTTATGCCAAATTGTATATATTCTTCAGTTATTTTTCTTTTTTATTTAAAAAAAAGAGATTGGCCATAAATCTAGTTTTTTTTTTTCAATGGAAAGTCTCCATAAATTATATTAAAAACTGAAACTGACCTACAATAATAAAAAATAAATATTTTGTGACAAAAAGAAATTGAACAATCATAAAGGATTACTTGAAAAAATAATCATAAAATAATAAAATGTCGTCCTGCATATTTGCGGCAGTTTGCTTGGAATGTTAACATATGTGCGAAATTCTCTTAATGTGTAGATATTTAAAAAAAAATTTTTTTGTTAACGTCTTCTCGCTTGACCTTTCTTATATTCTATCTATCTACATATTTTATTTAAGCTGTCTGTTTATGTTTCAAATTTTAGGGTGTCAACAATCCATCATAAATTACAAAGTTTCCTGGTTTTTTTACTGAATATACACATAACCTTCGATTCCATGTTTCCGAGTCTACCGACATAACAAAGACATTGTAATCATCTTTGTGACGTAAAAATTTTTTCTTTCAAAAATCTTACTCTTTACGGTTCATAAAAAAATTTTGCCTTGTGGCTGCCTCTTTGCCCACCTGAGTATTCGTAAAACCTTCCAACGTGTAACTTCGGAACTATTCGACTAATTTCGATGAAAATTTCAGGGCTTTAGTTAGTTCCAAATGAATTTCTATTAAACGTGGTAAAATCTATTATTATTATTAAAAGTCGTAAAACCTATTAAACGCCGATATTTTACTTATTATTCGACCAAATAAAAGATTTTATAAAGCTAGTTAAAAGCGTTATATTGATTTATGACAGCATCACACATTTTTAATTGCAAGTATTTAATTCGAATTTTTAAAGAAACAATTTTTAATATTACAACAATATTTTTTTTGGGATATATAAATTCCACGAAGAATTTTTTCAACCTTCTCCCAATGGGGAGAAGGTTGAAAAAATTTTCAACCTTCTCCCAACCTTCTCCCTTGGGAGAAGGTTGAAAAAATTCTTCGTGAAATTTTTAATATTGCTTTAAAAAGTTTCAGTATTAATTATACTTTCAAATTATTTAAATAGTTTAGCAAGAGTCTTGCTTTTTTCTTGCTTTTGTCTTGGTCTTGCTCACGCGAGTCTTGGTCTTGGTCTTGCAATCATACTTATAGTCTTGGTCTTGGTCTTGGTCTTGCTATACATAGTCTTGGTCTTGGTCTTGGTCTTGCTATACATAGTCTTGGTCTTGGTCTTGGTCTTGCAAAAATGCAAGACCAAGACCAAGACTGCAAGACCAAGACTAATTTTGCTCATCACTACGTGCGTCACGCGATAATTGCCCTTAAACTCGGGTGATTTATGTTTGTAAAATATGTAATGTTCAACGACTCTAATCAATTGAACGTTTTCCCTTTGGAGTATATATAAAGAGGTTCAGAATTTTCAGTAATAACAAATTCATGGTCTGTACCTAAAATATATTCTGCTATGGTGGAGTTATTTCTGATATTTGACAGTTTAATCTAACTCCGCCATAGTAGAATACATTTTAGATACAAACCATGAATTTGTTATTACTGAAAATTTTGAACCTCATTATATATGCTCCAAAGGGAAAACGCTTGATTGGTTAGAGTCGTTGAACACTGCACATTTTACAAACTTAAATCACCCAAGTTTAAACGAAACTGCGCAGTTGCATTTTTTTTAGTTTTTTTATTAATAATAGAGCTAATTGTTTTTCAGATTTTGTGTCTATAACAGACGGTACCCACACCATTATCTTATCATTTTTATTTTTATTTATGGAGACTCGCCCGCACCAATGCTTCTTAAACTGAATTTTGAATTCGACAATGCCATTTTTACGTTACTCTACTGTCATAAACAATTTACCATGAAGAAGTTTCTTGAACTACTCAAATAGTAGGACTATATGTCAAAATTTTAATATTTTTTATTTTTCATCTCATTTTCGAAAAACTAACCACTAAATCGTAACGCCCAACTACCTTCAACTACCTTTGTCCATGTAATTTGAATAGATTGCATATCAAGTTGATATTATCAACAGACAGCTCTTTTAAAAAGAACATCGCCAATTTAATATTTTGTTTTAGTTTTGAGTAGATGTTGTAAAAGTCCATTTTAATACGCGCACCACGAAATTTGGACGATATTTTTGGTGCTCAATGTGCGCAGTATACATCAGAAATTACGGTAATTGTGAATAAGTAGTCAACTGCGTATACATACTGCATGTTTAAACAAAATATTTCATATACATACTGTATGTATAAATAGCCAATTTCGTATACATACTGTATGTATAAATAGCCAATTGCGTATACATACTGTATGTATAAATAGCCAACTGCGTATACATACTGTATGTATAAATAGCCACATCCTTAATATTATTACTAATATGAGATATATTAAATATATAAACATTGTCATCATTATTATGTTGTATTAGTAAGAGTAAGGTTTTTAATGTATTAAATAATTGATCGCATTGAACTCTATCCATTGCCTTTTCTTTTACGTAATATAAATATAAAATTTGTGTTTTTGAATGATTTTCTAACCTACTTATTTCTCCTATTGTAACATTATGTTGATGAGATAGATCATAGTGTTGTTCTGTGTAATGACTAAATTTATTGTTTTTGATTAAGTCACACGAGTATGGTAGACATAAAATTTTTATTTGTTCGAGAGGTATATTCGCTCTATTTATCTTAGGGTCTTCAGTATTTTTGTAATGCCATTTTATGAAATTATCATATTTGAGGTTAAAACGTAACTGGTCTAACTCATAATTATATAATACAGGTCGCGATAATCCATCTGCGTTTGAATTAAGATTTCCCTTTTTGTATTTAATTTCGTAGTCGTATTCAGATAATTTTAAACGCCATCGTACTAGTCGTGGCGAAGGATCTTTTATGTTCATTAGCCATTCTAATGGTTTATGATCTGTTACGATTACAAATTTTTGCCCGTAAAGTATGGACGAAAATGTTTTACGGCCTTAACAATAGCAAGAAGTTCTATCTCCTTTGTATTGTAATTCCTCTCGGCTGAGTTGAGAGTCAGTGAGTAATAGGATATAGGTTTATCTTCTCCTATTATCCCTTGGGATAAGACGGCACCAATTGCTTCATTGCTAGCGTCGGTCTCAAGTATGAACTTTTCTTTAAAATTTGGATATTGAAGTAAGGGTTTACTTGTGAGTATTTGTTTCAATGTGTTTCCTACATTTTTCAACGAAGTTAAATATTGTATTTTGTTTTAATAGATTATTAAGGGGTTTTGCAATATTCGCGTAATTTTTTATAAATTTACGGTAATAGCCTGTTAGTCCTAGAAATGATTTTACTTCTTTTTCGTTTCGTGATTCTTTTCTATCGACAATAGTTTGTATCTTTGAATAATTGGGTCTTACGCCCATATCGGAAATTGTATGGCCAAGATATGCGATTTCCTTACGAAGAAATTCACATTTGTCTAGCTGTAATTTTAAATTATGTTTTTGTAGTGATTCGAACACGTTTACTAATTTTTCATTATGATCTTTCAAAGAGTTGCCATGTATATCGTCGAGATAGACGAAACAGTCATTTCCTAAATTATTTGATAGAACGATATTCATTAGTCTTTGAAATGTTGACGGAGCATTTCGGAGGTCAAAATTCATTCTATTGAATTCGAAATGACCTGTGGGGGTACTGAATGTGGTTTTCTGTTTATCTTCCTCTTTCATCCCAATTTGGTGGAAGCCACTCGCTAAATCTAGGGTAGTGAAATAAATGGCTTCATCAAGTTTATCTAATATATCTTCTATACTGGGGAGAAAAAAATTGTCAGCTATTGTAACTTCATTTAGTTTTCTATAATCAGTTACAATTCTCCATTTTTGTATACCCGCTGCATCACGTTTCTTTGGTACTACCCAAAGGGAAACGCTATATGGACTTACACTGGGTTTCATTATATTTTGCTCTAACATTTTATTTATTTGTTTCTTTACTTCTTCCTCATGAATTTTTGGATGCCTATAGTTTTTTACGGCTATAGGTGTTGGGCTAGTAATGTTTATTTCATGTTCTATTGTAGGAGTAAACGTTAGTTTATCTGCTTCTAAAAAGAAAATATCTTTGAAATTGTGGCAAATGTTTTTTATGGATTCTTTTTCTTCCCTATTTAAATGTTCTAATCTAAGATTTTCGTTCAATAATTTTATACGATCAGTATTTGAATTTAATTCATAATTGATTTTAAAAACGTTTCTGGTATTTTGTTTATCTTATTTAATGTTTAATTCCTTATCTGTTTTATTGATAACAGGGCAAATTTGTGTATTTTTGTTAATTACTATGTTACTAAGTATAATGATTTTATCGTTTTCAAAATATTCGATTACCTGTTCATGGTCAATGCTATTAACTAATGTGTTTATTGGCACGTAATTGATAGATTTTGGCATTAATTTATTTGTTGTACAAAATGTTATTCGATTAGTATTATAACAGGTTGTGGCTTTAAAGTGATTAAGAAAATTATGGCCAAGGATACCAGAATAAGGTATGTTGTAAATCTGATCTATTACTTGAAATGTATAATGAAATACATCATCTGGTTTTGTCAAGGTGAGTTCTACTGTCCCTTGTGTTATTAAATTAGTATCATTGATCCCGGATAAACTTAATTTTTTGGCTACGTCTGGTTTAATTGAGTTATGTAATTCCGCTAATTTCACAATAGATATAGCCGCACCTGTGTCGATAAGGAATTTTAGTTTTCCTGTTTTCAACTGGCTTGTATCGAATTCTAGTTTTTTATCGTTTACTGAAGCTCGTAAAATGGGAGCTCGTCTGAATTCGATTGTTGGTTAGCGGTCATTTGATTGTTGAAATCCCGAGACTCGACCGTTAGTTGGGATTGATTGGCGTTTTAAGAATTTTAGGATTTATTCTGATTAGTAATAGCAATCCTGTGATTGGGATTAGCGGTTTGTTGTGCGTATTTCTTTTTCCTACATTCGGATTCAAAATGACCTCTAAAGTTACAATAAGTACACAGTTTGAATGGTCTATTCTGTGAAGTTACTTGGTTATTGTTATTATTCTAATTCGATTTTTTATTTCTACAATCGCGTGTGTGATGCGTTTTCGTGTTGCAAAATTTACAATATTTATTATTGTTATTAGGTAAATGAGAATTATATTTTAGTTGCCCATGATTTAATAGATAGGCTTCTTCTTCACAAGCGGGTGAAAAAGCTTCATTCAAAGTACTGAAAGTTTTATGCCTTAGCATTCTAGATATTTCAGAATTTGAATGGAAAATGAATCTACGTAAAGCTATTCGTTGGATAACCCGTTGTTCAGATTCTAATGTATGAGACGTTGCTTCTTTTTTTGTAGCTAGAAGGCATTTGTTTGCGATAGTATCTAACCTAACGTAATATTCGCGTACTGTTTCATTGTTTCTAATTTTTCCATTAGAAAATCGTAGCTTTCTATGGGAAGACTGCTTTTAATTTGTCTTTTAGTTCTTGAAATGATCGAACATTTGAAATATTAATTTTTGTTTTTACATCGGCGCTTAATTTAGAACAAATTAATAATTCGACTGCATTTTTTTGTGATCTGTTAGCTAATTCGTATGCTCTATTGGCATTTTGAATAAAATTTTGGAGCTCTTTTGAGTCTCCGTTAAATGGTGTAACTAACTGTGCAATAAAGTTTAATGGTATCGTTCCGCTAGTTTGGCTTTCGTCGTCGTCCTCATGTGTTAAGGATGGAGGTACTGGATTAGATGTATTGGGTTCTCGTGTTGAATCAGGTTAAACCGTATTAATATTTGGCATTGTGAAGGCTCTGGGATACAAATATCAAAAAGAAGGATACTCAAAAATATACTTACAGTTATTTTCCACACACCGAGTCACAAATATGGGTTGCTTTGAGTTCGTTTCGGTCGAATATCGACGGACGGCGTAGAATCAATATCCCTTCGTTTGGTTTGAACTGGACGATGATCTACAGAATCCTTTTGACGAAATCCCACCGCTGCCACCAATTTTTATGTCGTATCCTGAGTCCAACGGCACAATTGGATAGGAAGGCGTCGCTGTCACCGAGGCAGTTTTCGTTGAATACAAAACTCTTGATTTACCAATATGATGCATGTCGTTGACAGTTTTCCTTGGACTTGCACAACGATTATCGTATTTGGTTATGTTTAACACCGACTTGTAATTGTCGAGTGTTTTTAAAAGACTTTTTATCGTCGAAAATAATAACACTTTCAATAGATTTTTATCGTCGAAATTAATAATACTCTTGACAAGAAACAACACAAGAAATGAATTTAAATATTTTTAATTATTCATGCGGAAGAAGTACTAACTTTGCGCACGCATTTCTGTACGCAAAATAGCTGTTTGTCCACTGTACTCTTCCCACATACTTTTTTGCGTTCGGAAAGTTACTTTCCACACGCAAATTGACAATAAAACACGCAAAATTTAATCAAAACACGCAAAGCTACCTCTTGATTTTTCATTTAATAAATATTTCATAATTATTTCTATAGAAACCACCAACAAAGTAATTTAAACAAAATTTAATTCAGAAAAAAAGACGAACACTTAAAAATATTATCCAAAAAGTAATAAAAATATCAAAACTAGTAATAATAATAGAAAAAAGTATGTCAAATTCCTAATAAAATATAGTACGTGCAATTCGTGCGGGATTGTCAATTACCCCCTCAAGCGAATGAGCGCACTCACTACGCTCGTGCGCTCAACTTCGCTTTCGTGGGCAATCGACAATTTCCCGCACTTATTGCACAATATACTATATTATAACAATAAAAAATTACATAGTACTTACTTAATTTGAATAATTTTCTGATAATACTTAATCTTTTGATAATGATTTGAATTGTTTTTTGATAATAATTTTATTGGGTCAAAACGTGGTCTATTAAACGAGGTTTCTTTAATGGATTTCTATCCTAGGGGATTTTACTAATGATTACACTGAATTACAAAGAAAAAAAATAAATAAAAATTAAGTACCCACTTTAATTTTTCCTGTTTATTCATTCACATACTTTGCTCAATAAGAATACTGTTTTTTATGTACGATAATTAATATATATATATATATATATATATATATATATATATATATATATTAATGATCGTACCTAAAAAACAGTACGTCATATTCTTATTGAGCAAAGTATGTGAATGAATAAACAGGAATAGTTATATATATATATATATATATATATATATATATATATATATATATAACTATTAGTAAAAGATTTAAAGAACCCTGTCGCAGCATCTGCATAGCATAGCGAATTTCCAAATATAGGGCACTGGCGAATCTCATCTAAGAACTGTATCCATTTAAAATTGTTTAGCTTTCTAACAGTGATACCTATATATATATATATATATATATATATATATATATATATATATATAGAGAGAGAGAGAGAGAGAGAGAGAAGATATAATTTATATACAGGGTGTAAAACAAATAACACTCGTCCTTTTGTGGGGTGACTCATAGCACCCTGTAGACACTAAAACCGCAGGAATTTTTTCGGAATTAACAGTCGCGTCACCCCTCAAAAGGATAAGAGTTATTTCCTTTACACCCTGTATATAATATATATACACACATACATATATATATATATATATATATATATATATATATATATATATATATATATATATATATATGTATATATATGTATATACGTATGTGTGTATATATTGTATACAGGCGGTATTCCTGCGGTTTTAGTGCCTACAGGGTGCTATGAGTCACCCCACAAAAGGACGAGGGTTACTTGCTTTACACCCTGTATATAAATTATATCTTCTCTCTGAAGGATCATACAAAAATTTCCTTTCCATAACGTACTCTTAAAAAATTCTGGCTAATTTTAATTTAAAAAGATGAGACAGAGCTATTGAATAACTGACTAGCACTTACTTTATCTAGAACAGAATTGCTAAAACGATGAAGCATTTATTGTAAAAGAAATTCAGAAAATTTCTTAATTTTTCTCAAAAGCTAGTTCACTTAGAACAATGTTTTAAAAGCTTGTTTTATGCAATTTTTTACGCTCTTTTCGATGGTGTAAAAAAAATTTAAAAAAATTTTTGACTTCTGGTCAGATTTTGAAAAAAACCACTAAAAATGGCCAAAAATGGCCAAAAAACTTACTTCTGGGCATCCGACGGGTCTGGCTAACGAACTTAGCCGAGCGAATCCGGATTCCAGCTCGCATAAAAAATTTCATAAGCCTTAAACGTTTCGTTCGAGAGTTATCGCGTACACACATAAATACATACATATATACATATATATATATATATATATATATATATATATATATATATATATATATATATATATATATATATATATATATATATTGTTGTCCCCTGTGATATATATATATATATATATATATACATATACCTATATATATATGTATATATATGTATACCTATATATATATATATGTATATATATATATATATATATATATATATATATATATATATATATATAGGTATATATAGGTATATATATATACATATATATATATATATTCATATATATATATATATATATACATATATATATATATATATATATATATATATATATATATATATATATATATATATATATATATATATATATATATACTGTTGTCCCCTTGTTCAGCACTTACAGCTCCAAAATTTGAAGAAAAAAAAGAGAAATGGGAATGAAGAAAATGAATGAATCCGGTAACCCATCTTTTTGTATGCATTTAATAAATTGTTCACTAAAAATAAGAGTTCTGCATTTTCGGCTCTGTGATTACCTATCCGTGTGACCAATACATACGCATTTTCTTTCTGTTAATCGAAGCAGTAGTGTACTAATATGGATGCATTAAGGATCGTTTAAAAAAAGTTATCGATGTGTACCTCAAAAACAAGACCTGATAGAACCATAAGACAAACACTGCTAACATACTCTAGCTAATAGAAAACTATAATAGCAATCAGTTTTCCGGGTACCGAAATCGTGTCACGCAATGTTATTTGATTATTGTACTGTTAGCTTACTATTTTACTAATTTGGGTGAAAGTCGTGGCTCGACAACGTATACAAAAAGGTTCTTTCCAACGCCTTATGGTATAAGCAGTCTCTACACGCTAAATAATATTGTGCAATCAGCTTGTGCAATTTATTAAAGTCTTCTCCAGACGAAACTTCAAATTTTATTTAATTCAAAATGTTAAGTGATTAACTGACAAAGATGCTATGATGCAACAAATAATTACTTTTTACAAATTTATAATATAAATTGGTTGAAATGATGGGCATAACAAATGATACAACTACCAATTGAAACTTCTAAACAAATAAAGTTGTATATCGTACAACCCTTCAATATAAACTACCGATAATCCAATATATTGTATAAGATCATATTTTGTGCAATATGTATTATTAAGTGTGTAGGGGCCACTTTAACTAATTCGTTTAATGCATTCTTTGAATCATTGATGAATATGTAACCAATTTCAGAAAAATAGGTCTTTGAGATAGTTAAACATATATGTTGTCGTATCCTGAGTCCTACGGCACAATTGGATTGGAAGGCGTCGCTGTCAGCAGGGCAGTTTTTGTTGAAGACAAAACTCCGTAAAATCTTGATTTACCAATGTCGTTGACGGTTTTCCAACAGTTATCGTATTTGGCGAAGTTTAACACCGACTTGTAATTGTCGAATGTTTTTAAAAGACTTTTTATCGTCGAAGTTAATAATGTTTTCAATAGACTTGTTATCATCGAATTTACTAACACTTTAAATAGACTAACACTTCAAATAGACTTTTTATCGTCGAAGTGAATAATAATTTTTTCAAGAAACAACACAAGAAATGAATTTAAATATTTATTATAACAATTAAAAGTTACATAGTACTTAATCTTATGATAATGATTTTAATAATTATTTATTGGGTCAAATCGTGGTCTATTTATATGGTTTTTTTTATTGACTTTCTATCCTAGGGGATTTTCCTAATGATTACTTAATTATTTTATTATTATAAGAATTTATGTGTAAGTCGTGGCTCGACAATGTATATGTATATACTATATTCTGTGTATATATAATTTGTATTTGTATGAATGTATTTGTATCTCCAATATATTTTTCAAATAACTAAGTGTTGACAGTTTTTTGTTTCAAAATTATTTGGTTGTACATTTTTTCAAAAATAGCGACAAGGGAGACCTCTGGGCGGATTTAGTTTGTGTAAATTATTCACGTTCAGCCTTAAAAGAAAAATAGTTTTTATAGAGAATAAGATTTCAAGTTGAAACTAACACTTATCTATCAAATCTCAGGGAATGTTGAGTATTCGAATGTTTTTTAATAATCTTATGTTAGTAACTCCTTAAATTCTCCCGTGAAGATTGACCTAGATATCTTTCACGTCAATGCTGATGCACAAATAATGGTCGAATAAATTTATACGATAGGCAACTATATTTAATCAGAGTCACTCTGTAACAAAATGGTCCATTATAATAAAAATTATGATGGAATATTTTTTATAAATATTATGGCCAATTATTTTTTATAATAAATTAATTTTTCAAAATTGCTATTATACATATTTATACGATAGATTTTTAGCAACTTTTTTTTTAGATAAATATTAAATTTATTGGCAGTTTTATAATAAAAAAAAAATTACCGTACCGTAACGAAATACAATCAGTATTGACACTAATTAATCAATTTTTATTATAATCTATTAATTTATATGTATACATGCACGTAATGGCATGTAGCAACCACGTAGGTACCTAAATATTGTAATTACAAAACATGAATAATTGTTTTGGATTAAAACGTATGAATTGGTAATATTAAATGCCTATATTTTCATGATTTTCATCTACGTTAATACTGTTCATATTTATATAGGTACCAAATTACTAATTTGTCTCTTCTTAATGCTTACACCACAACAATAATTTTCCGATTTTCTTGAAACAGGTATACATAAGCATTAAATAGAAGTTTGTCTTCATAAATATTGATGATCGCTTCACAACTCTAAGATATAACGTTATTAAAAGCAGAATGGCGAATTCCCTTGGGTACAACTTCCAAAATTAATAACTTTATATTATATTTAATTCATTTATTTGCAAATATTATTGACTTCCTTATACATATATTTAGCAAGTTTTGGATTCTTACAAAGAACAATTGTTTGATATCGACTAAAATACAACTAGAAACTCGTCGAAATGCGTCAAAAAAGAACTAGACGGGAGTGTTCAACCATTTAGTTTCCCTTGGTCATACTGAAAGGTGCGAGTTGAATTGAATCCGACATATTACTTATAAAAATATAAAATATAGACGTATATCCCATTATCGAAAGCTATATAATATTTACTTTATCCCCTTAATAAAGAGCTCAACTAACTTGAGCTACTAAAACTAGACTGGAATCAAAATTTTTGATTCTGGATATGAAATTTGAAATTAGGTAAAATAATAGGTCAGTGAAAATAACTGGCTTTTTTTAAATTTTTTTTAAATGAGACTTTGTTTTAAGATACATCAGTGTGCACAATATTAAAATTGGTACTTAAATTATTTTTAAAATTTGAATTTTAGTACTTTGAACTGGCTCGTGCTAAAATTTTTATCTGGCAACCATCAACCTACCAAAATAATGTCAAAAATTACATAACATGAAAAATTTAAATTTCCGTATGTAATATTCATATATATATATATATATATATATATATATATATATATATATATATATATATATATATATATATATATATATATATATATATATATATATATATATATATATATATATATATATATATATATATATATATATATATATATATATATATATATATATATATATATATATATATAAATTACTTAATACAGTTTGCTTAAACTAAATTCTATTTTAAATAACAATTACAGCTTATACATTTTAAACTTTTTAAAAAATATATTATCTACATACTTAAGTAATATTTAAAAAAATTATATACTAACATAGGTGACTACAGACTAAATATATGCTTCCTTTTTTTTGGTAAGTTATCGATTTGAAGTTTTAAAGACATACTTGGGTTACTATTTGTCAACTTTTGGCATAATTTAACAATTTTATCTACCTCCTATTACGCCGAAAGTGACATCAACTTTAAAATTGAAAACACTCAATTTTTTGATATTCTTATAAAGTTCAATAAGACTAAAGGCGCGTTTACACATTGATTAGTGTGAGTGATTAGTGATTAGTAGGTTATTGACTAATGCTCAGTGTTAAGTGATTAGTAGGGTACTATCCAAATTGTGTTTAGTGATTTTGTTTAGTAAAGTTTACCATGGCAAGAAATGAAATCGATTAAGTTTAAAAATAACGAAAGTAATAATTAAAGAAATAATAAATATTATTATAGATTATATAACGTCCGCTAATGAAAGTCCGCTACTTTTGAAGTTATAAATATAAAAATTGGTGCTTAGACTTTTGTTTTTAAATAACAGTATGTTATATACCAAGGGACTAAAGTGTGAGTTTTAATCCCGAGTGTGAAGTTTGAAAGATTTTGAAATTTTTTAGGCCCTTGGGACTATCAGTGAATTTTTTAGTCCCTTGGCACTAAAAATTACACTTTACTCCCTATTACGAGGGACGCAAGTCTTTTAGTCCCGGTATTGCAAAAAGGTCAATTATATCTGTGTTTTAAAAATTCATCCCCTAAGGGCGTAGAATAAAGGATGAAAGTTTATATTGAGAGTATGTCATTTTTCAAATTAAGAATGTTGAAGTTGTTATTAGAGCTTCTGAAGAACTTTGAAACTAACAATAAGTATCAAATAAAAAAATACGTTTTGACTGATTTAAGGGTTGATTTATCAAAAGAAAAATGTCATGGATTGGCCTGAAAATTAATGAAAGAACGAAACGTGCCTAATAACTGAAGTGAAAGAAAGAAATTAAGAGATCAGAGAACAATCGGGCGGTTCTTGAGATGCTGCTGATGGGAAATCTCATCGGGTACACGACTAGTAACGTATCAATTATGTACCCTTTTACAATTGACTATCTGTAAAAAGTACAATAATTATTGCCAGTAGCAAATACATATAATATGGTACATACATAACATATTTATACATATGTATATGTATAGTATAATTGGTATCACTATGCACATGATGCACATTGTAAAATACATAATATGTACGTATCATATACATGTATACCTCTTTTCAGATACAGTTGATCATGAGTTTTCGTTAAAAAATTAAATAATTCTTATATTCGAAACAAATAAATCTTCTATTCTTTTCTAAAAATAAATTGCAAATTTAAAATTTACATAAATGCAATAATAAAAGAGATCAAGCCAAGAAAACGGAAATTATTTAAATTCAAAGTGACGAAGCATGGTTAAATTTAACTGAAATGAACCATACATACATATTATTTTAAACATCAATACAAATATATCGTTAGAGCAAACGTTTAAACGCCATTCTATAAGCATTATTTATAGCCATTGTAAGCTTATGACAACAACAAAACACAGCCTGCTGCAATGTACACTGTACACTATGTATTATGTGCTATCTGTACTTCTGGATGTGTACTTTGCTTATTACACATAGAACATACCTACACATTATTTGTGCCCGCTTGGCTCATTGTTGCACAGCGTAGCCGCCATGTAAATAACACTTAACGTATTATGATTATTAATCCGTTATATAAACATATGTCATCATTTTGTTTAACTATAATATATATGTTACGTTATGTACACCCTGTGTGACATGCCCATCTCCACCCCACACCCACACCCCCAAAAGCCCTCGGTTGCACCTATATGTCGCACAAATAAACATTATAGTTGTGCAGCATATACATACATATATATGTAGATGCATAATAGTATTCGTTGTGCAATATTTGTGCAGCAGCGGCCACTACCTACCTCGTTCTGAATTCGTTGTTCACATTCGTTGTCATAATTTGTCCTAAACGTCTGAATATCACTGCTACGATCACTAACACCCTTCACCGCCCGCTTGACCGCCAGTCATTAGAACATATTGTTGTTGATATTAATAATTATTTATATTAGAACCATTTTATGCAAACACGGTAACGTACTGTGAACAAAACAATTAATTAAATTAACTAATTGAAATTCATTTAAAATTATTAAGTATCTCAAAGCTTCCCTAATCATATTTTGTGATAAGATTTATTTCATTGTCAATACGTAATTATGTGTTTAATAGCATTGTATGAATGAGCTGATTCGAAGGACCAAAATATAAACGTGTGAATTAATAATAAAGTCATTTAAAATTGGTTTTCTGCGTAGAGTGTAATTTGTAGCTGCTAACAGCGTAAGTATAGTCAGCACTTTATTTTGGAATAAACCTTAAAAATGTTAAGTCAGAAAAACGACTAGCTTTGTTTAAGGTAGTTGGTCCGAAAAACGATTTTTCAAAGGATTTTAACGAAACTTCTCTAGACATTTATTTAATTCAATACCAATAATACGAGCCTATACCGAAAAAAAATTGACCGCCCCAATTTTGAGAAAAACGGTTTCAAAGTTTTGTAATTTTAACACGGGCTCTTATGGGAAGTTGATATATTCACACAATTTTTTGAATAAAATGAAAACGTGTCGCAGGAATTTGATAAAAATTTAATATGTTGTTAATAAAATACAAAGTTACAAACCTTATTTAATAACAAATAAAAAAATTACTGACCGCGCCGTTTTTGAAATATAATTTATAAATATCATTTTACAACATTTTTACAACGCTTTTTCAACAATGCTTTTATATTGCTACAACATAAGTGCGCGGAAATAACTGAAAAATATTAATATATTATTTAATTTTTGATGAAAGAAAATTTTTTCGCTTAGCTGTACTTTTGTACCTGACTATCTCGCACCAAATACTTTAATTAAATATTAAACTTATCTATTTATTTGTTGTAAAAATAATTTTAGCTGATTTTTCTCCAAAAAGAAAACATAATCGAGAAATTACAGCTTTACACAAGTTTTCGTAATTAAGTTTGAAAATTTGCTCCCAAATGATTTCAGTACCAGAAACCTTAGCCGGTCCCAAGCCCGTGTTGAAAAAGGAGAAGGGAACCCAATTTGAGGTCATGCGACCCGTGCCGAGGAGTGCGTGGCGGTGGGGGAGCACCGTCTCTTACGGAGCCTCTTGGATACCTACCGACCTCCAAGAGTACCTAGCCTTAGTCCGATATGCAGGCTCTGTGCACGGTTAAAAATATAGGATTAATAAGTAATCTACAGAGGTTACATATATGGCAACACCAAAATTTTATTAAAATCTAATCGATTCCATATATTAAAAAATTCATTGTAATATAACTGATATTAAAAATTAATTGAACTTAGTTTAGAGTCACAAAACCTAATTTTATTCCAATTGTATTGCAAACTAATACTATGAATATTACGATTCTAAATTCAAAAGGTATTAAAAATAAGTAACGGTGGATTATATTTTAAACCAAATATGTATTAAAAGATAGGTTTCTTTGGTTTGAAATTTTAATATTGTCTGTATTAAAATCTAATATTTTAATTACTAAATATTGTAATGAAGGTTATATTGAAACTCAATTGCATTTTTGTATTACCAACATTTTATTGATTTTTTTCACAATAAACAATGAATTTTAAAAAGTCAATTTTTTAAAAAAAAAAAAGATCTTCCGGGCTTAGCTCATGGTCTGTTTCTTCTTGAACGTTTTCAGTAGATTCTTCTGATTTTTTCCTTTTTCTTGAACTATAATTTTTCTTAATAGTAGAATAAAACCTGTAAATAAAGGAGAAAGTTAGTAGAATTATTGTTAAATGTTAGTTGCAAAGACTTACCACATAATTGAAGTGCTTAAATTCTATGCTGACTGCTACGCCGAAGTTGTGCGGGTAAATAATTTTAATTTTGATATAAATAAAAATCAGAACACTTCGCTCTTGTCTGGTAGATCTTGAGTTCGAAACCAAACGGGAGAGATACGTTATCTAAATTACGATACGGCTCATCTATCAATAATCATTCCATTATCAAAATCAGCTATGTTTTACATCAAACGATACCGTAGTAGATACGCACCTAGAAAATAGATAAAAAAAATCAGAATACTTTTCCATATATCGTTTTATACTTAAAATCGATATTACGTACCTTATATAAAAACCTGAGTTAAAAAATAATTTGAATTTTTATATTGATAAACAATATCAACTATTATTTCAGGAATCCATGTCAGTTGTATCAAAATTTCAATAAAAAGAAAATATTTTGCGAATGAACAATAATTTATTTAATAACGGCAATGACTATACAAACGTTTAACAATTGAAATTACATTTTTAATTTTAAATATTTAAGCATTTATATTTAAATGTTTTAAACCCGACCGAAGTTACGAAAATTAACAAAATAATTGAACAAAAAAGCAACGAGTTCTGTTTGTGTATGACTGGTACGCATTTAGGTATATACATATACCTACATATTTTGATACCCCGTGAGAAATGTCCTTGATGTTAAATAATAATAATTGACCAACAGAGAAAACAATACTGTAAATTAAATGGGCTGGAGTGAGAAGGACATAATAACAAATTGGGTATGCACGTGTCACTAACACAACACAAAACACACTGATCTGATTGAATCCAAATTAAGATTAAAATCTAACTATTCTTTAATTTGGAATTAAAAAATGTATATAATTTGGATTATGTTTTATTATTTTTTTGGTTTCGTTTTTATGATTTAATAATTTTGTATTATATTTTAATCAAAAATGGTTTAAATTATGGAAAATAATATAATTAGATTAAATCTGAATATCAAGAAATATTGGAAATATTTTAATATAAGTGCAAGATTTAATTTTAGTATTTTAATGTTTAGTTTTTTCAGTAAGTTAAGGTTGGATTAAAAAATTAGTCCAAGATTTTTAACCGTGTGGCTGCTTTTTAAACTTTTATGGATAAAAAAAAAAGAAATTTAAAAAGAAAAAACTTACGCAGAGGTATCCCAGAACTCTACGGCAAACCAAGACTCAACTCCGCAGGCTAGTGGACAAATGTGCGGAGGATAACGCAGAACCAATTCTGTGCTGCGATTCGAACGCACATCATTAGATGGGGGGCAGTACTGACACCAACCACAGAGGTGAGTTACTACTTGATTTCGTAGTAGATAGTAATTTATTTAGATATAATCAATCAAGTAAACAAACCTACCTACTTTTATTACCTCGGTAAAAAAAGGAAATATTAGACATAATGCTATCCACTTCTCGGATCCGTAGATGGATCAAAAATTGGGATGTAGACGAGAAGCCTTCAATAGTAGACCATCAGGTACGTTGGTTTTAATATAGAGTCAGACACAATAGTTGAGAGGACATTTAGAGATCCAAGGAGGACGAACTGGATTAGTTACAGAGAGGAACTTCAAGGATATATAAATGTCCCTCCTTCTAAAGTTAGAGACACATATGACTTGGAGATAGCATCAGAGACCTTACATCAGTCGCTAACTGAGTCATACCAAAATAACAGTCCGCTGCTATCGAGGAAAGTTAAACATCATTGTGTATGGCGGAGCAATGAACTTACTAAGCAGAGACAAGCTATTCGGAAAATCTTTAGAAGAGTTAAACAGACTGATGAGTGACGTGAATATAAATGCAAACTCATGGAATACAAGAAGGCTGTTAGAAGGGCAAAACGGAATTCGTGGAGGAAGTTCTGTGAAGATACTGAAACAATATCAGGTTGAGCTAGACTTCATAAAATTCTTAAGGATGACATACCAAATACTGTGAGCACCTTAAGGATGAATTTTAGAGATTACACCAGAACTGGTCGTTGAAAATTTGGTGAAAACATACTTCCCCAATTCAAAAATAGTGAGTGTTGACAATGATATGCACCATATTGGACCTCTTAAAAGAGTGAGAAAGGAACATTGGATGCTTGATAAACAGATAATTACACAAAACAAAATTATATGGGCTATAAACTTTTTTGAACCATATAAATCACTAGGCCCTGATGGCATATTACCGTGTATGCTGCAAAGTTAATCAACATGGTTGCTGCAATCCTGTGTGTTATCTTTAGAGCACGTTTGGCTCTTGGACATGTACCAAACCTATGGAAAAAGACTAAGGTGATTTTTATATCTAAGCGTGGCAAAACTTGTTATGGCCAGGCAAAAAGCTTTAGACCCATGAATCTATCATCTTTCATATTGAAAGTAATGGAAAAGGTCATTGATAGGCACATTGGAAATATAAGAACATTTCATAATGCCTATCAACCAGGAAAATCTGCAGAGTTGGCTCTACACCATCTAGTTAGGAAGATAGAAAAAGCAATGGAAAACAAGGAAATAGCTTTAGCAGCTTTTCTTGGAATTGAGGGAGCTTTCGATAACACCTCATATACATCGATTACCAACGAAGTGTTAGAACGGGGAATTAACCCAATAATCTGCAATTGGATTAATACACTTCTTGCGGATAGGGTCATTCAAACTAGTTTCACATGAAGAGACAATTGAGGCAAAACCTACAGAATCTTGTAGTTGACGACCTCATTACGGAATTAAATGAACTATGCCTAAGGATATGCTAATGACATAGCCATTCTTATTAGGGGCATGGACATTAACACGATTTTTGATCTTATGCAACAGGCCTTTGATAAAATTGGTAACTGGTGCATGGACAGGAATTTAAGTATAAATCCTCAAAAGACCAATCTTGTACGTTTTACACACAGAAGATTGGGATTCGATATGCTTAAAACGCCAACATTATTTAGTGACAATGTCAATATTACGAGGGAGGTTAAATATCTGGGAATTATACCAGACAGCAAATTAACCTGGAATCAACATATTGACTACAAAATCAACCAACCCAAAACTGGTCTATCAAGATATAAGCGAGTGCTTGGAAAAAAGTGAGGACTGAGTACGGGTCATTGGATATGTACTACGGCAATCAGACCCATCATAACATATCCAGCGGTTGGTGAAAGAAGACTAGCAGGAAACTGTAAAAACCAGACTGGAGAGCTTACAACGCTCAGCATGTCTTGGAATTAAAGGGGCAATGTCATCCACACCCACAAAAGTAATTGAAATCATTCTGTTATTAACTTTTTTAAATATATTCGTGGAGTTGCCAAAATGACAGCCTACAGGCTAGAGAAGGCTGGGCAGTGGCTTAAGATTCATTATGGGTCTTCCCATATCTCTTCAGTATCTCTCATGAAATATGTAGCAAAATTCTACAAATGTCATCTGACATTTTAGAAACTAAATACCTCTTTGAAAGGCCATTTGAAATTAGAATCACACCGCGAACTTAATGGCGAGAGGAAAACACGTAACATGGAAGTGGGGATATAATATGATACACTGATGGTTCCAAAATCATTCGCCGAGCAGGAGCGGGCCTATTTGATCTAAGTTCAGCAGTTGAAATTTCTCAACATCTGGGGCAGTATGCTACAGTGTTCCAAGCAGAAGTGTTCGCAATAGTTAACTAAGTTTCTATGAAAATATAAGAAGATCTTATCGAAATAGGCATATTTTTATTTTCAGTGGTAGTTAGGCAGCACTCGAAGCTATGAACTCATTTCAGGTTAAGTCAAGACTTATCTTAGAGTGTAGGGAACTCCTATAAGAACTAGGTAGTGAGAACAGAGTCTCTCTGATATGAGTACCAGGTCATGTGGGAGCTGATGGCAATGAGAATGTTAACAAACTTGCAAGACAAGGTGCATTAAAAGTTTACTACAGTACAGAATTATATTGTGGCATAACGATTAGAACTGCCAAAGGGAAAATTGTTGAAGCCATGATAAACGAAACAACTGTAGTTTGGAGGAACACTGCAGAGCAAAGACATGCGAGGCTTATGATTAAAGGACCGTCCATCTAGTTATCATCCAAAATTCTACAACTGAATAAAACGAACATAAAAGCTATAGTGGGTTTTCTTACTGGACACTATCACTTAAGGAAGCATCCGCATCGAATGGGAATTTATAGAGAAGAACGAGTATGCAGGGAATGTGGGGTGGAAGAGGAAACGGTCCACCACATTCTATTTGAATGCGAGGCTTAGGCTCGCATTAGGCACTCTATATTGGGATTGGGTACAGAGCTTGAGACTATTCATCGGGATCCCGTAAGGGTTCTAACTGACTTCATCAAAGGAGCGGGCCTCTAACGCATAACTGATGAATAAACGGGGTTATTGCACAATATTCCACTAAGAGTCAGTTCATGGACTGACAAGATACCCCTCCCCCACCCCTACGAAGAAGAATACCAAAAATCTTAAAAGTACTAAATATAAATCATCTTTAATAATAATCATTCAGATATTTTTAGTAATAATTCGTAAGGTTCATTTATGTCTACAGACACTGAACGTCACAGACACGTATCGTGGCAGACACGATCACAGAATATATCAGAAACAATGCTACTATTTCTTTTCTGTAATCACCAGTGTGCATTTCTGGGCACGTTAGGCTACTTTGTATGCAGTCACTCGGTGGCAGTGAGCCGATGCGTATTAATTGTTAGTCAATTGTTTATATTGTTATTGTTACAGTCGATCAGCGGCTTCACTCACAGTATCTATACACGTATCTATGTATGGTGTATGTATGCGCGACACGCTTACATTCATATATATCACACAAATGCAAACACAAACAGTGTGTCGCCACATGACACATTGTCTATCCTTTTTTGATTACACTGGTTTCAGTAGTATGTATAGAGATAGCAATGTTCTCTCTGATCTCTATGGACACGACAAATATTGTTTAATGCTTTCCTTATGAACACATTCATATACGAGGTAACGTAAGCGCACAGACATGGATAGACTCTATATAATATGAAATGAATATGTTCATAGGAAAAGCATTAAACAATACATATTTATCGCGTCTGCCACGGTACGTGTCTGTGACGCTCAATGTCTGTACACGATTTTTATTAATTTTAAGTTTGTAAAATATGCCTATTAAGGAAATTCAGTGAAGTATTCAGGATACATATTTGATGGAAAACTAGGAAATTTTGTATCTTAAACTATTTCTTGATTCAAACATGGTTTTAATAATATCATAAGGCACGAAATTTAAGACAAGGAACAATTTAAAAATAAAATCACTTTAAAACCTTATAAAAATCTTTTGTGAGTGCAAGGAAGCTGTGTGACAAACCCCATTGGCAGCGTATTTTCTTCTTTATTAACTTTTATCCTTATTAAAATAAACTTCATGATTTCTAAGTATGAGTAAAAGTGTAAGTATTTTCGCAAAGTAAACTACTGAAATTAAAACTTTTCTTTGGTGCACAAAACATTCACAGAGACAAATAGTGACGATTACTAGTGTCTCAAAGTCAATGGTAAATACTCGTAGATTTTAAGAAATTGGCCTCTGAGGGCACAGTATAATAATATAATAAGATTATATATACACTACTCTTTGATTTGCTCTGGAACTATGTGTTGGAAGTAGTACATATAAGGTATAGTAGACTTTTGTTGATTAGAAATTAAGTGTACACATAAATTTATAAAATTTGGCCACAACATTCTAGTTCCGTGCCATATTTCAAATTTTCGCGTCAAATGATTCCAGAAAAATTTGTCTGTGACAAACGGACAGACACCGAAGTGATTGCATAAGTTTTCCGTTTTGCCAATTTTGATACGGAACACTAAGAATGAGTACTGATTTGAATCAAGATTATTTATACATATTACATTTGAGCTAAATCCGCAAGTTAAATAAACAGGAAGATTTAACGATTAAAACGCACATTAAAAGATCTTGTTTTAAAACGTAAAATTTTAATTATGTTTCGGTACCTTTGTTAACAATTACAATTAACTATTTTTTATAGAAATTAAAAAAGAAAAAAGTAATTGACTTAATTATCTGCATCTGCATATAGATTTATACATTTATACATATATTTAATAAAATTATTAATATCTTTGACCGAATAAAAAGGCAATTTTATATTTATTTATATTACAAATGGCAATTTTCAATTTACACAAGTGTTAGTATACACATATATGTATACGGATGCTTGTATGTATATAAATGTTAATACGAACCATCTGGCGCTCTTTGTACTGGCATTTGTATATTTACATCTACATAGCCTAGCTTCTCAACCGTACAGCATCAGTGGTCATTTGATGGCTAGTTATTGCCATATTTACATATGTATAAAAACATATATGTGGAATATGTACACCTAAAACATAGCTTTGCATTAAAAATTCCGAGCTATTTATTATGTACATATATATATATATATATATATATATATATATATATATATATATATATATATATATATATATATATATATATATATATATATATATATGTATATATATATATATATATATATATATATATATATATATATATGTATATATATATATATATATATATATATATATATATATATATATATATATATATATATATATATATATACCGGTATATGTATGTGTATGTATATGGAAATATCTTTAATTTGTAAATGTGAAAACTCAGTGATTCTTAAACAATTTGCATAATATATACACGTATAATTTCGATAGGTATTTAAAATAATTTGTCGGTTAAATTTTCAAGTTCAAAATAGAATTCGCTACACAATACCCACATTTAAAGATTCAATTTTATTTCTAAAATAATCCTTAAATTATCTTGTAAGGCTAGGGTGTCCATACGTCCCAGTTTTTCCAGATTTGTCCCGGTTTTAACTCTCTTGCCTCGGGGTCTCGACAGACTTTTTCGGGACGCCCATTTGTCCCGGTTTCTTAAACGACTCTACAGTGTTGTGCAGTTACGCATAAATGGCTAAAGTTTTTATTTACACGTCGACAATGCGTAAACAATGTCGACTATGCAGTAGAGAATGTCGACAATATGGTATATGATAGTAAGCTGACAGATAATTCAGCAAAGTGAATTAAAGTGTGAAATACATAACACCAGAACCATGATACATCTTTGTTAAAATAAATTCGGTAGTCCTTTAATTCGAATAATTTGCAAATGAAATGTGTCCAAATGATAATTTAAAAATGCCTCGGGATTAAAAAATGGAAAATTTGATAAGCTGGATCTTTTCTTATCGAAATTGAATTGGAAACACGTTTTAGTTTGTAGCTATTACGACAAAAAACTAGCGATAACAGCATCAACATCTTCAGGAACGCACAGATATATACACCGATAGAAATGTTAATTAATATTAATTATTCTTCTTGTCTGTTTTAATTAATTTTCTAAATTTTTAAAACTTGTGTCATTTAATTGTTTATGACAATTGTATAAACAGTTTTACAAAAACATATTTCCTTCAGTACTAAAAAAAAAAAAAAAATATAAAACCTCTACTAATATGTACTTAAGATTGGGTAAATTTTTAGAATTGTATTTTATAAATTTTACAAACTGGCAACAAAGCACACTGCTTGCTGGAATGTTTAAAAATGGGAAAATTGTCCTGTATAATATTTAACAAATTTAATAATATAAATAAAAATGCAGTACCAGTTGTACTTTATTTAACTAAAGATTAATTTTCCAAAATTACTATTGTTTGTGAGCTTTATTCGATTTTTTTTTTTTTGTTTATATTTTGCTGGTGTAAATTTTGAAAATGCTGCACATAATTATATATTCCATGTGATTAATAAATAATAGAACCGCTCTGCCATTGCAACATTTGCTCACTGGAAAATGTCTCCTTTTGCAAAACTATAATATTCTTCATATCTTTAGAAATATAACTATCGAGGACACAATAACAGAATTCTTGTCGTTTGGCATGTTTGACAAGAGGTCAGTTGAAAAAAATTCTTCTACTTGAGTAAATGAAAACAACTTCTAAACTACTATCATATAAAAATATGATGTACAAATACACAAATAACTATTTTATACAAAATAATCAAGGTATACCTCTATTTTTATTTAATCAATTAGCGGGATACATTTTATGTGTATCCCTTTTCAGTACGGGATGCAATTTTAGGGTTAAGTAAAGCGAAAATATAATTTTAGAGGATGTACTTTACGGAAAATTTTTTACAGATTTAAAGATTTTAGAGATTTGTCACAAATTGAAAAACTAAAAAATTACTTACATCTGTGACAAGATATTAAGGTGTCTCATAAATAATGTCGGTTTTCAATATTCACTTTGTTTATTTAATAGTCATACAAAAAGAAAATCTTAATATTCAAAGTATAGTTCGTCGTATTTTATAGTCCTGACCTAACGTTCAGCTAGTTCTCTGAGGCCTTTCGACCTGTATAAAATAAAGCGTAGTAAATTGTTAGTCATGAAACCAACATTACTTATGAGACACTCTAATAATTTGGTTGAATTTTGTGAGCATCAAAATCACACACAAATATATAATCTTAATATATATGTTAAACCAGACACAATTATATATTTTATACACATATTATATTTTAAACACAATACAATTTACATTTAAAAAAATTATATTAAAAACGTCATTTAACCCTGTTAGTTTTATAAAATTTCAAATATGTTTACATGATATCTATACTGGGCCGTTTTAAACAAACAACTACATATGTGATACGTTTTTTTTTTTTCAATTTGAAATAATTTACAACAAAGAATTTTTAAATTTCCAAATTTTCCGTTAATGTGATCTATATAAGGTTAAGAAAATATTCACTACAAAATCGTGCATATATGCACCTAATATGCTTCAAGAAAATATTTATAGGTTCAAATTTATCTTAAAAAACAAAATATGCATTATTTATGCAAATATTCATTAAAGATTAACAGATATGTGTATTTAATATACCTTGAAAAAATTGAAAATAATACTTCAAACGTTGTCGTCATATTAAAACAATACATCTACTTAATAAATTTCTACCACTGACTGACTGACTGACTGACTTAAATAAATGATTTTAACAGAATTTGAAAAAATAATTAAGTGGTTTTCAATTTGTTCTGCCAGAAAATTTTGTCGATGATCCGAAAGTAAATTTCTATATTTTGAAAACGAATGTTACATAATGTTATCGGACAATATTTAAAAGAACCAATTATTTCTGGTGTGAAAAAATCAGAAATTTCTACGTCCAGGTTCCCTGAGATTATTTTGAAATCTTAATTGGACAGAGTTATACCATTCTTTGTCATTGGAAAGAAGATGTACCGTTATTTACCTTAACCAATTAGGCTTAATTTGTTATTACATAACGTTGTTCAATTAAAGTTGTATAATCTTTATTTTTCGATAAAAATTCAACAAATATTTGTTTCACAAGCAGTAGCAGTAGTATCTTGTCCCAATTCAACTTTTAATGTATTAACCACACTGATAGCTTCGTTTGAACTTAAATTAAGTTTAACTGTTTTAGATTAATTGTTGAAGTTAACAAGTGATTGTTAATTTAGTTATTTTGGTACAAATAAAAAAGTATGCAAATATATATTTTTTTCCAATCTTAATAATTTATTGTAAATTAAATAAAATAATAGTAGTAGGTTTTGGAGAGTTTGGGAACCTCCATCCCTCCATCCGACTTTTTGAGCGACCTCGGATGGAGGCAAAACTACCGAGGCGGTTCTAGAAGCCTCCGGCGGTGGGTGGAGCAAAATTTTTTTCTAACCTAGCGGAACTTGATCCAACCTAAGAGAACCTAAGGAAATTTGGTGTAACCTAACAAATATTTTCTAACCTAAGAATTCCCTAATAGATGGCGCAGCCACCTTCGAGCTTTGTAAATTCACTGCTAGATGGCACAGCCACCTTTGATAGCGTTGCTGGTCTGGATTCCTGTGTGTAAGTTTGAAAAATTGTCAATAGATGGTGCTGAAAATCCTTTTTGATATTTAAAAGATGGCGTAGCTAGTACCGCGAACATTGTACCTTGATTCATAATTTTATCATATTTTTATCTGAAAACAGGTTTATACAGGTTTCCTCTAACTAAAATCACATTTTTTTTTTAATTTTTAATTTTTATTTTTTTATTAAATAAAACATATTTTTAATTTTTTTTAATTTTTTTAAATTTTTTCTTATTTTAATAAATTTATTTAAAAGAAATATTTTACAATCAAAATGTTTAAATGTTATTACGATAATATTTGTATATGGATATGACATTTTCCATGGCGCAAGTTGCTCCGGAATGATAGCCGCATCGAGGACTAGTGTATGTTGATGTTATGATTCTCAACTTAGGGCAAATTGTTATTTCTTCAAAGTTCATTATGGGCGCTGACGGTAGTAGTCGTTTCAAATAGCGTACTTTTTCTTCTCCCTTCGCATAGATGATGCGAGTTCCGTGTAGATTGTTTATTAAAATGTATTGTAGTTCCTCGTATTCAATATGTCCATCCATCCGGGCGAACCCATGATGGTTTTTCCGTAACCAGCGAGCTGTGCGTTGATCCTTTTCACTTAATCCGCAAAACGGTATTGGTGATTTGAAAATATAGTGTTGTAGTATATAATCTTCACCACAATTTTCTTCGGAAGAATCGAATTTCAACAGAGCTAATTCCTTTATGTAGAATTTCCCATTTGTTGAATTTGGAAATCCTTGGAAGTCAACAATTGCTGCGTCGGTCTTCATTGTGCGTTGTCTAGAGCGAAACTGGCTGATTTATAGTCGGATTGTGATGCTTTTATACATTTTTTGTAACAATATTCGTCAATGGATTATATTGAACCACACGGTCATGTAGTAGAAGACAGAATGCTGATGTATTCTCCGGCACCTCCTTCAACGTTTTAAATTCAATTCGAATATCCGCCGGTCAACTTTTCAATGATTCGTTATCGTGTTATTTTATTGTGTAAAATCAATTAGTTTGTCGACCCCGAGTTGGTGTAGTGGTTAGCAACTCCGCTCTTATCTGGTAGATTGTGAGTTCGAAACCAACCGGGGGAGATTCGTCATCTACATTACTACGCCGCTCATTAGTTTATCGTAGAATTGTTGGTATTTCAGAGTTTTCAACGAGTTGTTTAATAATTTCCTCTCGACGCTTCGCTTTACTTAGTTCTCTTAATTCTGCGTTAGAACATTGAAGAAGATTGATGTAATGATCCGTAAATTACATACAACAGAAATATTCCGATATTTCAATATTTCCAATATTTCGTCTATAATTGAACTTGAAAAGTCTACAAACCACCTCTATAAATTCAATGGTGTTTGTTGAATAATTTTTTACTATTTTAATACACAAGTCGACCAATTGGTGATCTTTGATTCCTCACAGAACACTTTCTTGCATATGCACAAATTTTTAATATAATTATAAATTTTACAAGTTAAAAAAGTGATCATTGTGTACCTATTTTTGTTTAAAACTATACTTAATAAAATAAATTTAAAGAAAAAAACCGATCTTTTGATTTACACCGATCCCCTAAAAAGAAATCAAACTAATTTTTGATATTATACCTTAAACTTGATGTATATATAAAAATTCCATTTACAATTATGGTACACCATATATACTCGTAAATTTTACAAAAATGTATCACTCTGTACATTTTTTTTTAAATCTGTGTGCATATTCTTTGATGTTATTTAATCAGCTAAATCTTTAATCAACTAAATCAGCTAAAATTGTTACATACTTACGTTATAAATATCTAAGTGTGTATTTTTCTTTTAAATATATAACTTATAAATACTCATGATTACTTTATTATAACTGTAATCACGCGATATCATGTTATAAAATACATAAGAATTTACTCATTTAATGTAAAAATATTTGGTCATCCACAATTAAATAAAAACGAATTTTTTTAAAATATATATAGTAATATAATATTTCGCATATATACAGTACTCTGTTAAAAGTATGGGTTTCTACACCGTTAAAAAACATATATTTTACAATATCAATATATTGTAAAAAATCATATTTCTTAATATTTTTAAAACTGAATATGTAATATCAAGAATTTAAAACAGTTTTGAAACATTAATTTCTCCTCATAATATTTTTCTAGTCTTAAATTAATAGCACAATGTTCCATATATTTTAAGAAAATTTTCCTTTTAATATTTTATAACTTATCTAAAAAATTTATAGCTATTTTTATCAAAAAAAATTATTACTTGCTATTGTTAAAAAATTAGTTAAATATATCTATAGGTATTAAATGACCTCTAGTTTTTGTAAATAACGGTAGTAATAGCAATTCATCTTAAATACGAAATTATTTTATCAATGCTAAATAAGCGTTTTTTTTCTCATATTATCATACTCCAATATATTGTATATTATTATAATTTATAAAAATGTGTTTTATTTATTAAAAAATTTAGCAAAATTTTAAATAATATCGCGTCAAAATAATATTCAGAAGTCAATAAAAGACAATAGCAGTAAATTTATTAAGATAACTATAAATAAATATTAATCTAATGTTGAAATATTTATTAACAAATAGTACTGCTTAGTAGAAAATTAGGCACCTATTGTTTTGTTTTCAAATTTACCTTTTTTGCAATTAAAGAAAATTTTAGTAACTATCGATGCCTATATAAAACGATACCCATAAAAGACAAGCATGCTCTGATCTCAACAATTTTTTCCCATGTTAAATTTGTATGTTCTTACTTCGCTGAAACTTATTATGTTTATATATTCCCCGCAATATTTTCTACCATAAACAATAGTTATAGCAAGCTAGGTAGGTATTGAATAAGTATTTTTTGTTTGTTAATTTATTGATGATAGAGAAAAAAAATTTATGATTTTATAGACAGTGAAATACATTTAAACTATTTTTTGCAGTTTAATTTTGTAAAAACACCTAAAAATTATCAGTCACAGACAAATATTTCTAAGCAAACGAATTGAAAATGTAGTTTTATATCATAAGAATAAATGCTTATATATATAGAGTGGACAGTAAATAACTCTCATAATTTTTAAAGAGCGGATGAAAACTTTAATTTTGGATTACGAAATTTTATTTTTTTTTCCGGAGTTAAGCTGCATTCAATTAATTAACCCTTTTCTGCACAGCAGTTTTAGATCATTACTGTGCAAACGATACTTCAAATTAGCAAATCATTAATAATATGGGTGAATACTTATTGGCAAGAATTACATAGTTTACACATATGTTCTATCGCATCAGAATGTTAATAGGACAATGCGATTTAATTGCCTATATTCAGGAGCAAGCAAAAACATTACCTATTTTAATAGCTTAGAAAATACACATTACATAGTTCGTTGTAAGAACAATCATTTCGGTGATCTTTTTTAACGAATTACTAGAATTAAGGACTGTGGTATGTAAGAAATAACAACACTCACATAATTTTAAAATAATTAACATATAGCTATTGGAAAAGTTACAAAGATTTTTTTTTTAACAACTTATTAAATGCTGATAGCTTATTTTAATATCTCCTATAGGGCCTTAAGTATAACCCTTCACCCGAAATTTTTTCATCACCATCGTTGGCGACTGTATTCTCGTCATCATCAGCTTCTCCTTCGCTCGCAGTATCTTCGCTATCGCTAGCAGATGTTTTTTCATTAAATTGCACACAGTATTATGACTCCTTTCCATTAAATTGCACACAGTATTAACCATTTCTTCTCCAATTTGCGTCTGAGTCGCTAAACTTCTTAGTTCATCAACTAAATGGTTCGGGTCATCAAAATATTCTTCTTCTTCTTCATCAACAGGTTTCGAATGGCCATTATGAAGGTTAGCATTTTCATCATCATATTTGAAACGTCTAGCTCCGCCATTTGTTGAGTTAGATGTCGAAGGTTGTTCCTTTTCTCCTGAATTTTTATTTTCTTGTTCTTCATCCTTTGCGCATGCGTTCTGAAGCTCTTTGACCATTAATATGTCTAGAGCAGTTTGTAAGAGACCAGCCATCTTTGGAGTAAAACTTGTTTCTTTGTAGTTATCAGGCGATGGTAAATGCTTTTGTTCATCAGATCGATTATCTTCATCATTCGCCGATTGTAGAATATTATGCGAGCTTTTTAAAGCGTGGAATTTACGTCTGATTGCTTCTGCTGCAGCCATCATACTTTGATTAAAAGTATTCAAGTTTCTTGTAGATAGATCTGTATCATCTTCCTGCTGATTTTGAAATACTGGTACTTTATCTTCCTTTTCTTTATTTCTTGCTTCAAAGCTATAATTGGTTTCACCATCATCATCATCTTCATCATTCGATTTTGACGATTCACTTTGTATTGAAAGTCTCCTCTTCTCCGCTCTGTTCACGTGTGTCCCATTATTTACTGACCGATTCGTGGAATTTTCAAATTGACTTATTCCATTTTCATCATTTTTTTTATCATTCTCAGACGAATTATGTTTAGTTCTTAAATGACGCGAGAGATTAAACATCCGCGAAAATTTCTTACCACAAAATTCACAACTATGCATAGCTTAACAGTATTACGATTGCAACGTGTTTACGAATAGCTGAACTGAACTCGACTGACTAAAGATTCCGCGGGTTGAGCCTTATATACCTATGGAGTGATTCTTTTTTGGGAGTGACTCTTTTTTAGGAGTGACTTTTTTTGGGGTGACTCTTTTTCGGGAGTAGCTCTTTTTTTGGGAGCGACTCTTTTTTTGGGAGTGACTCTTTTTTTAGGAGTGACTCTTTTTTTGGGAGTGACTCTTTTTTGGGAGTGACTCTTTTTTTGGGAATGACTCTTTTTTGGGAGTGACTCTTTTTGGGAGTGACTCTTTTTTGGGAGTGACTCTTTTTTGGGAGTGACTCTTTTTTGGGAGTGACTCTTTTTTTTTTGGAGTGACTCTTTTTTGGAGTGACTCTTTTTTGGAGTGACTCTTTTTTTGGTAGTGACTCTTTTTTTAAGAGTGACTCTTTTTTTTGGGAATGACTCTTTTTTTGGGAGTGACTCTTTTTTGGGAGTGACTCTTTTTTTGGGAGTGACTCTTTTTTTTTGGGAGTGACTCTTTTTTGGAAGTGACTCTTTTTTGGGAGTGACTCTTTTTTGGGAGTGGCTCTTTTTTTGGGAGTGACTCTTTTTTGGGAGTGACTCTTTTTTGGGAGTGGCTCTTTGATGTCATTTGGTGTCATTTTGATGCACTTTGGTGTCATTTGATGCATTTTGGTGTAAATTTGGTGTATTTTTGGTGTTTAAACTCAGCTTCCCAAGTAGTGTCAAGAGCTGGATTGATAGCAAAGACTTGATATTATATCCCCACCACCATGGAGCAGCATATACGTATGATGATGATGATGATGATGATGATGATTGGCCGGAGCAGTTTCAATATCCCCCACCAACATGGAGCAGCATATAATGATGATGATGACGGTGAGCCGGAGCAGTTTGAATTTTTTTCGGCGAAGCAAGACCAAGTGAAACAACAACAATGAGTGAAGATCTTCAACAGCTTATAACAATGGAGGAATCCACAGTCAAAAATCGATTGTTGAATAAGATGTTGGATAAAGCTATCCGATTATCTGATTTGGAGATGATCCAATCGATAGGATCAAGAGATCGTCAAATTTTTCATCCTAAAAAATAAAATTAGCGGTTGAATGGGGCTCATCCGTGGAAACTTTCGATATTCTGTGCAACCTTACATTCGATGAATGGGACATTGGTGAAGACAGTCTAGATGGATTTGATATGTTGTCGCATTATCTTACGAAGTGGATGCGGAAAGCGATAGGGTATGCTCGCCCGAAACTGCTGGAGCGTATATTGAAGCTTGTGGAAGAATATGGCGTTCCACGATTATATTTCAGTCCAAAGTGTGTAGAAGGAGATGCCGAATTGTTGAAGTGGATCACACACAACATTGAAAAAGGCGAAACCAATCAATCAGCACTCCTGGGCTGGGAAAGTGGCCCGGATACGGGAGCGTGGCCGTCGACAAACTTACAAGATTACTTAGATATATACAAAATTTTACAAACTAATTTTAATATTTAACATTTGAAGCAAGAAATAAAGAAAAGGAAGATAAAGTACCAGTATTTCAAAATCAGCAGGAAGATGATACAGATCTATCTACAAGAAACTTGAATACTTTTAATCGAAGTATGATGGCTGCAGCAGAAGCAATCAGACGTAAATTCCACGCTTTAAAAAACTCGCATAATATTCTACAATCGGCGAATGATGAAGATAATCGATCTGATGAACAAAAGCATTTACCATCGCCTGATAACTACAAAGAAACAAGTTTTACTCCAAAGATGGCTGGTCTCTTACAAACTGCTCTAGACATATTAATGGTCAAAGAGCTTCAGAACGCATGCGCAAAGGATGAAGAACAGGAAAATAAAAATTCAGGAGAAAAGGAACAACCTTCGACATCTAACTCAACAAATGGCGGAGCTAAACGTTTCAAATATGATGATGAAAATGCTAACCTTCATAATGGCCATTCGAAACCTGTTGATGAAGAAGAAGAAGAATATTTTGATGACCCGAACCATTTAGTTGATGAACTAAGAAGTTTAGCGACTCAGACGCAAATTGGAGAAGAAATGGTTAATACTGTGTGCAATTTAATGGAAAGGAGTCATATTATAAATCCCAGCTTCGCGGATTATATCGAAAACGAGAAAAAACGAAGTCATTTTAATAATTTAAAGGAAAGTGACATTGGAAAGCGGATTATCTCAATAACTAGGGAATTGGAAAAGCATGATATTATTGAGCCAGTGTTAAAGTATATATCAAATGATGAAAAAACATCTGCTAGCGATAGCGAAGATACTGCGAGCGAAGGAGAAGCTGATGATGACGAGAATACAGTCGCCAACGATGGTGATGAAAAAATTTCGGGTGAAGGGTTATACTTAAGGCCCTATAGGAGATATTAAAATAAGCTATCAGCATTTAATAAGTTGTTAAAAAAAAAATCTTTGTAACTTTTCCAATAGCTATATGTTAATTATTTTAAAATTATGTGAGTGTTGTTATTTCTTACATACCACAGTCCTTAATTCTAGTAATTCGTTAAAAAAGATCACCGAAATGATTGTTCTTACAACGAACTATGTAATGTGTATTTTCTAAGCTATTAAAATAGGTAATGTTTTTGCTTGCTCCTGAATATAGGCAATTAAATCGCATTGTCCTATTAACATTCTGATGCGATAGAACATATGTGTAAACTATGTAATTCTTGCCAATAAGTATTCACCCATATTATTAATGATTTGCTAATTTGAAGTATCGTTTGCACAGTAATGATCTAAAACTGCTGTGCAGGAAAGGGTTAATTAATTGAATGCAGCTTAACTCCGGAAAAAAAATAAAATTTCGTAATCCAAAATTAAAGTTTTCATCCGCTCTTTAAAAATTATGAGAGTTATTTACTGTCCACTCTATATATATAAGCATTTATTCTTATGATATAAAACTACATTTTCAATTCGTTTGCTTAGAAATATTTGTCTGTGACTGATAATTTTTAGGTGTTTTTACAAAATTAAACTGCAAAAAATAGTTTAAATGTATTTCACTGTCTATAAAATCATAAATTTTTTTTCTCTATCATCAATAAATTAACAAACAAAAAATACTTATTCAATACCTACCTAGCTTGCTATAACTATTGTTTATGGTAGAAAATATTGCGGGGAATATATAAACATAATAAGTTTCAGCGAAGTAAGAACATACAAATTTAACATGGGAAAAAATTGTTGAGATCAGAGCATGCTTGTCTTTTATGGATATCGTTTTATATAGGCATCGATAGTTACTAAAATTTTCTTTAATTGCAAAAAAGGTAAATTTGAAAACAAAACAATAGGTGCCTAATTTTCTACTAAGCAGTACTATTTGTTAATAAATATTTCAACATTAGATTAATATTTATTTATAGTTATCTTAATAAATTTACTGCTATTGTCTTTTATTGACTTCTGAATATTATTTTGACGCGATATTATTTAAAATTTTGCTAAATTTTTTAATAAATAAAACACATTTTTATAAATTATAATAATATACAATATATTGGAGTATGATAATATGAGAAAAAAAACGCTTATTTAGCATTGATAAAATAATTTCGTATTTAAGATGAATTGCTATTACTACCGTTATTTACAAAAACTAGAGGTCATTTAATACCTATAGATATATTTAACTAATTTTTTAACAATAGCAAGTAATAATTTTTTTTGATAAAAATAGCTATAAATTTTTTAGATAAGTTATAAAATATTAAAAGGAAAATTTTCTTAAAATATATGGAACATTGTGCTATTAATTTAAGACTAGAAAAATATTATGAGGAGAAATTAATGTTTCAAAACTGTTTTAAATTCTTGATATTACATATTCAGTTTTAAAAATATTAAGAAATATGATTTTTTACAATATATTGATATTGTAAAATATATGTTTTTTAACGGTGTAGAAACCCATACTTTTAACAGAGTACTGTATATATGCGAAATATTATATTACTATATATATTTTAAAAAAATTCGTTTTTATTTAATTGTGGATGACCAAATATTTTTACATTAAATGAGTAAATTCTTATGTATTTTATAACATGATATCGCGTGATTACAGTTATAATAAAGTAATCATGAGTATTTATAAGTTATATATTTAAAAGAAAAATACACACTTAGATATTTATAACGTAAGTATGTAACAATTTTAGCTGATTTAGTTGATTAAAGATTTAGCTGATTAAATAACATCAAAGAATATGCACACAGATTTAAAAAAAAATGTACAGAGTGATACATTTTTGTAAAATTTACGAGTATATATGGTGTACCATAATTGTAAATGGAATTTTTATATATACATCAAGTTTAAGGTATAATATCAAAAATTAGTTTGATTTCTTTTTAGGGGATCGGTGTAAATCAAAAGATCGGTTTTTTTCTTTAAATTTATTTTATTAAGTATAGTTTTAAACAAAAATAGGTACACAATGATCACTTTTTTAACTTGTAAAATTTATAATTATATTAAAAATTTGTGCATATGCAAGAAAGTGTTCTGTGAGGAATCAAAGATCACCAATTGGTCGACTTGTGTATTAAAATAGTAAAAAATTATTCAACAAACACCATTGAATTTATAGAGGTGGTTTGTAGACTTTTCAAGTTCAATTATAGACGAAATATTGGAAATATTGAAATATCGGAATATTTCTGTTGTATGTAATTTACGGATCATTACATCAATCTTCTTCAATGTTCTAACGCAGAATTAAGAGAACTAAGTAAAGCGAAGCGTCGAGAGGAAATTATTAAACAACTCGTTGAAAACTCTGAAATACCAACAATTCTACGATAAACTAATGAGCGGCGTAGTAATGTAGATGACGAATCTCCCCCGGTTGGTTTCGAACTCACAATCTACCAGATAAGAGCGGAGTTGCTAACCACTACACCAACTCGGGGTCGACAAACTAATTGATTTTACACAATAAAATAACACGATAACGAATCATTGAAAAGTTGACCGGCGGATATTCGAATTGAATTTAAAACGTTGAAGGAGGTGCCGGAGAATACATCAGCATTCTGTCTTCTACTACATGACCGTGTGGTTCAATATAATCCATTGACGAATATTGTTACAAAAAATGTATAAAAGCATCACAATCCGACTATAAATCAGCCAGTTTCGCTCTAGACAACGCACAATGAAGACCGACGCAGCAATTGTTGACTTCCAAGGATTTCCAAATTCAACAAATGGGAAATTCTACATAAAGGAATTAGCTCTGTTGAAATTCGATTCTTCCGAAGAAAATTGTGGTGAAGATTATATACTACAACACTATATTTTCAAATCACCAATACCGTTTTGCGGATTAAGTGAAAAGGATCAACGCACAGCTCGCTGGTTACGGAAAAACCATCATGGGTTCGCCCGGATGGATGGTCATATTGAATACGAGGAACTACAATACATTTTAATAAACAATCTACACGGAACTCGCATCATCTATGCGAAGGGAGAAGAAAAAGTACGCTATTTGAAACGACTACTACCGTCAGCGCCCATAATGAACTTTGAAGAAATAACAATTTGCCCTAAGTTGAGAATCATAACATCAACATACACTAGTCCTCGATGCGGCTATCATTCCGGAGCAACTTGCGCCATGGAAAATGTCATATCCATATACAAATATTATCGTAATAACATTTAAACATTTTTACTGTAAAATATTTCTTTTAAATAAATTTATTAAAATAAGAAAAAATTTAAAAAAATTAAAAAAAATTAAAAATGTGTTTTATTTAATAAAAAAATAAAAATTAAAAATTAAAAAAAAATGTGTTTTTAGTTAGAGGAAACCTGTATAAACCTGTTTTCAGATAAAAATATGATAAAATTATGAATCAAGGTACAATGTTCGCGGTACTAGCTACGCCATCTTTTAAATATCAAAAAGGATTTTCAGCACCATCTATTGACAATTTTTCAAACTTACACACAGGAATCCAGACCAGCAACGCTATCAAAGGTGGCTGTGCCATCTAGCAGTGAATTTACAAAGCTCGAAGGTGGCTGCGCCATCTATTAGGGAATTCTTAGGTTAGAAAATATTTGTTAGGTTACACCAAATTTCCTTAGGTTCTCTTAGGTTGGATCAAGTTCCGCTAGGCTAGAAAAAAATTTTGCTCCACCCACCGCCGGAGGCTTCTAGAACCGCCTCGGTAGTTTTGCCTCCATCCGAGGTCGCTCAAAAAGTCGGATGGAGGGATGGAGGTTCCCAAACTCTCCAAAACCTACTACTAATAATAATCATTGTTTACACTATCTACATTGTCTACGTAGACAATTTTTACGTAGTCTTAGTCTACTTTATTGTTTAAGCGTAGACAATTGAGGTAGCTAGTAGATTACCTTACGTAGTCTACGTGCACAACCCTGACTACTTATTATTATCACCTTATACAATAATTTTTCATTTGGAATAACGAATAGCACAATATAGTTTACAAAGTATCATATTGAAATCATCAATTTATTGTGTATTTTGAGTAGATTGGTATTTTTCTAGAACTCACAGAGAACTTTTTCATGAGCGTAAAACAGAGTTTTCGGGATTGATGGTATTAAACTCCATAACTGTGAATTTAACGAAAATTTTGTAAGGGCCTTTTAATAAATTTACAACTTTTTTTAATAAATTATTTGTGAAAAATAAACAATGTTAAGAAAATAGTATACTAGGAGTCCAAAGAGAACGGAAAATCAAGGGATGAAAGCTTGGTCAATTCTACAAAAAATAATTTCTATTATATCACTTTGAGTTCGTGCTCGTGTCAAATTATTCAGTTCAGAATTCCATATCAAAATGTTAAAAATTTTCGTTTTTTTTTTTGATTTTTTTTTTTTTAAAGCTTGTGTCTCGGTTTTGATTTATCAAAATATGGGCACCCTGTGTAAGACTATAAGCATTATTAATTCACTCGAATGCTACTTCAATTCAATAATCTGTAGTGGCAGTCATTTTTGTTTAAATAAAGTAATTAACAAAAAATTGGTATAATTACAAAATGTTATGTACCTAAACTAAAAATATTGTATAAATAATATAAAATATGGCAATTTATTCTAAGCGTTATACACTGGAACGATGCCTCACAACCATTCAATTCGTAGGTAGGAAAATTTTGAAAATAAACGCCCTGCACTCTTTGAGCTGCATACCGAGTGCTGGCAATTTACAACGAATTTTTGAAACTAATTAAATAAATATGGTCCAATGACACGTACCGTTGACTGAAGCCGTTGATGGTGTTTGTTCAATAAGAAATGAGCATATCAGGCTGTATTGCAGCTGAGTGTTACCTGTACTACAGTCGTTTTCGGCAAGACAGTGTTATTCGAAGACGATCACATTACAGACAATCTTCAAGTGTCTGTAGTGTGGTTGTATTTGCAGTGCTATAATATGCAACCGGCCACAAACTATAGCCACTATTTTATCATAGTGGCATGATTAAAAAGTGAGACGTATAAGTTAGGCCTAAATATTACACTCGAAATAATCCTATCATGCACGAGACCTTACTACATCAAGAGACAGGAAGTTCTACTTCAAGAATATACGTATATGACACTATACTTCTCCCACATCATTTAGCAAAGGTTAAACTAGTCTAAATAAAAATTTCCTTTACCTTGTAACATTTAATTTAATATAAAGCAAGCGAATGCTAGTGAATACTATAAACGAATCTACTAGAGACAAAGAAACACGTCGGACTAATATTTCTTTTCAGATCTAAAAATTTAGCAATAGTAATCAGACCAAATAAACGAATTATTGTTTCTGACTTTTCTATATTCACAATTATTTACCTAGTCCGTTTTAACTAAAAAAGTAATAACTAAAATAGACAACACATACCTACATTGTGAAATATACCGATATTAATTAAAAAATGTTTTAATTATGCATAATATCCAATTTTCAGTAGCACTGATTTTTATTTTATTACACATTGGCAGTTAATAGCTTGACACAGCCAAGTCCAAGCAACAACCGGTAGATTATTTATGAAACAAGCTTTGGCGCCAGCTGTTGTAAGTGAGTATTCACACACATATGTATGTATGTATGTATGTATGCCGACGTATTTAAAACTATGTGAACACTGAACATAATATACGCACCTAAATATACAACAAATAACTCTTTATACACATTTGCATTTAGCTAATAATATTGGCGCAAGTGATGATTCTCACTTCTAATGGTCCGTCCACGGTACACCGCGACATTCGTTTCATCTTCTTTGGCCATGTGAGCGAGCGACACATACCATACAAATCACTCACCGTATACGCCGTGTACTACTACTGTTTATCTTTAGTGAAAAAGATTTGTGAAATTTAAAGTCATTATTATGTATAATTATTATTATACAAAGTACCGTGATATACATAAAAATATTTTCATTATATTCTTAGGCTGTAATAATCATAATATTAGTAAACCAAAAAATACTGTTCAAGTGCCTACTTTGATAAAAGCCACTGGACTTTGTGCGTAGTTAGGCCCGACGAGAAGGGGTTATAGCCCCCAGAATCGGGCTTGAAGAGAAGGCCCGATAACTGTTGATAGGAGGCCCGAGAAAAAGATGAAGAAGCTTTTCTTTTTTTTTTTTCGTCACCACTAATTTTTGGGTGTAAAATTTTAAAAAGAGTATGTTTTATTTTCGGGACTCGTCATTTCTCTCCACGGCTTTCTGTCTGGTATCGACTAATTTCATTTGATTTTAAGTCTTGCCCCACGAAGGAGACTTCCGTTTTTGTCCCGATGTCCGTAAATGCTTGATTTCAATTTTAAATAAAAATTTGTTGCTTGTAGTTATAATTTTTTTTAAACAAAGATAACGACTACTTATATTATTTATAATATATATATATATATATATATATATATATATATATATATATATATATATATATATATATATATATATATGTATATATATGTATATGTATATATATATATATATATATACATATATATATATATATATATATGTATATATATATATATATATATATATATATATATATATATATATATATATATATATATATATATATATATATATATATAAGCAGGTTTTTTTATCAAATGACAAGTGGTGAGCAAGATATTTTGAAACCGGTTGTGCCGACCACCTTCAAATTTGTTTGCTTATTCCTTATACTAAAATTTTCTTTGTGAATGAAGAACTTATACTAAAAATAATCCTTAACAAAATGATTACTACTGACCGTACAAAAGAAAATGTCTTTTTACTTTTTGATAGCAAAACTTTGGTATCTTTTCAATATATATTTCTTATGGGAATTTTGACAAGTTCTAAGTCCCAAACCAGAGTCAAAAAGTGTACAAGTATACATATTTATTCATCTTGTGTTATACTTAAGTAGATCTACAAACTTGCTCGCATATCATAATAACATAATAGGGCATATACCAACAGTTTCATTTTATCCAAGGAACACGTTGGGTACGAACCAAGGGTTTCCGACTTGAGAAAGCTCCACTAAAACTTAGAAAAATAAACTGTATTTTATATTATTCTCTCTTCAAGGTAACACCAAAAACGCTACTCTATAGTTGCACATATGTATTATTTTTTATGACTTAATTATCTATAATAATAAAATTTTATTTTAAATAATATTTATGCCAATTATAATTTTTGAAAATTTATGCAAAATATCTCACATTTGTAGCCACAAGCGCGTGTGATAAAACACTGGAGAAAGTTAATAATGTTATTAATGATCACAAATTCAACAGCCTACCAAAACCCCTCAAGTATGTCCAAGAGCCCCAGTGTAACTTCAAACGACCCTATGTAGTGGATACATATAAAAAAAATGTCGGTGGAGAGGCCGGGAAGTAATTTCAATACATATTAAAAACCTGAAATGCCTATGTTAATCACATACATAATGGAAATAAAATACACTACTTAGCGTAAGTTTATATAGGTGAAATCACAGAAGAGTAGAAGAAGACTAAAATCAAAAAAATGTAGGTAGATCGCTTGGAGTCACTTGTTGGTGTCACAGCTTAGGTTGTTCTGTCGGACACTAGTTGTAGCGGTGCAAACATCGCGAAAATTGATTGTTGGTCATTGTTTATCAACCACTTGCAGCAATGTAATACATACATACGTACGAATCGAATACGTACATATATTACACCAGGCACACTCCACCCTCCACAGATTGAGTGCGGCGTATGACACACACACAGACATAGATCCCGTGTACATAGCTACGAGATTTATGAATTAACATGTTGTGCGTTTGGAGTGGGAGAAAAATTTTACGTCGTTTTTCTGCTACAGTCATCTCTACGCTATACAGATAGTTAGTTCGTTTCTGCTCTTTTGTGGGTGAAATTAACTAAAATTGGTCTGACGTCATTAAAAAAAAACAAATTAATCAAAATTAGACGTACCAAAATTTATACATAATTAATTTTTATCAGAAGCATATCCAAGGTGTTGTACGAATTTTGACATTTGGTTCAATTCCTGAAATGTGGGTCCTTAGAATTTAATTTTTTTTTAAACAAATTAAACATAGAGTTTATTCAATGGTGTAGAAACCAATAAATAATCTATATCAGATAATTATTGTACTATCAGGGCCTGTTTACCGAATAGGCCAAGGTAGGCCATGGTCTAGGGGCGGCCGGTTTTTAGAACAGGGCGGCAAAAGTTGTAAATTGACGTTTTTTTTTTTTATTTTATTGCTCATCAGTAATTTTTTTTTAGAGGAAAGTCTAAAAAAGGTAGGAAAAGTTACGATTTTCTTATTTTTGAGCAAAAGATGAGGCCGGCTTTTTAACGGTGCCTAGGGACGGCACTTAGGGTTAATCTGGCCCTGTGTACTATTATTATGTAAATGGATATTTAAATGGAAAATACCTTTGTCGCAACAATCTACATAAATAATAGCGAATTTGCGGCTATAAAAATTATTTTTTGTTACTCATGCGAGAGAAGTACTAACTTGGCGCACACATTTTTGTACGCAAAATAGTTGTTTAACCACTCTGCTCTTCCCACATACTTTTTTGCGTGCGGAAAGTATACTTTCCGATGTAAATTGACAATAAAACACGCAAGATTTAATCAAAACACGCAAAGCCGCCTCTTGATTTTTCATTTAATAAATATTTCAAAATTATTTCTATAGAAACCACCAACAAAGTAATTTAAACAATATTTAATTCAGAAAAAAAGACAGACACTCAAAAATATTATTTTAAAAAGTAATAAAATACCCCTGTCACCGCATCCTGCATAACATAGCGAATTTCCATTTACAAAAGTACGTTTTTCTCGGAAACTAGTTGATATAGAGTAATCGTAAATAAAACGTACTTTTGTAAATGGAAATTCGCTATGTTATGCAGGATGCGGCGACAGGGGTATTTATGTAATCTTTTCTCCTCTTTTAAATGATGTAAAAAAATTTCACAAAAATTCTTGAATAAGTGGAAAAACCAATTTTTTTCAAGAACAAAAACCATGTTCCCGGCATCGGACATGTCTGGCTAACGAACTTGTGCAACGGTTTGGGACTTCCAATACTTTCACCAAATTTCGTAAAGCTAGGACATTTCGTTCGAGAGTTATCGTGCCATCACACATATACATACATATACATATATATATATATATATATATATATATATATATATATATATATATATATATATATATATATATATATATATATATATATATTAGAGAATATTATTTTCGGTTTCTAGGGACCTCAAAACAAATTTCTGCCATAGTCCCGGGCTAAAGTCGCGTCATGACCAGTGGCTGTAATAGCTGAATTCCATTCTGGAAATTCGCTAATAATAAATTCAGTTTATATAAATTATAGAACAATAAGGTTCAGTTAGGTTAGAAAAAATTTTGTTGGGTTCGGTTAGGTTAGAAAAAATTTCCTTAGGTTCGGTTAGGTTTGAGACCAAATTTCCTTAGGTTCGGTTAGGTTAGATCAAGTTCCGTTAGGTTAGAAAAAATTTTCGCTCACATTACTCCACCTACCGCCGGAGGTTTCTAGAACCGCCCCGGTAGATGATGAACTGTCTAATCCTCCTGCTGACTTTTTTTCTTATTTTCTCAAAACCTAGCTAACCTAGAATAATAGTTCAAAAACCTTTTTTATGTGATTTTTTTCTGTCTTTGCAATGGTGTAAAAAAATATTGCAAAAACTTTTAAATTGTAGCAAATTTTGGCAAAAATTAATTTTTTGCAAGAACAGAAACCATGTTCCTGGCATCCGACGTGTCTGGCTGAAGAACTCATCCAAGATTTTTGGACTTCTAACGTTCTCACCAATTTTCGTAAACCTAGAACATTTCGTTCGAGAGTTATCGTGCTGATGCATATATACATAAATACATATACACACACACACACACATATATATATATATATATATATATATATATATATATATATATATATATATATATATATATATATATAATATATATATATATATATAATATATATATATAATATATATATATATATATATATATATATATATATATATATATATATATATATATATATATATATATAAATTTTAGTGAATATTATTTTCGGTTTCTAGGGACCTCAAAACAAATTTCTGCCATAGTCCCGGGCTCAAGTCGCGTCATGACAGTGACTGTAATAACTGAATTTCCAGAATGCGCTAAAATTCGCTAAAATAGTAATAAATAATAATAATAGAAAAAAGTATGTGAAATTCGTAATAAAAAATAGTATGTGCAACTCGTGCGGGATTGTCAATTGCCCACTCGAGCGAATGAGCGCACTCACTACGATCGTGCCCTCAACTTCGTTTTCTTGGGCAATCGACAATTTACCGCCCTTATTGCACTATTTCCTCGCTTACATAAGATAGTAGTTCAAAAACCTGTCTTATGTGATCTCGTTCCTTGTCTGATGTAACAGTATATTACGTGATTGCGGTTGTAAGTTGCATATTACACACGAGCAAAAAAGTTACACAAGAGCCGCGCAGCGGCGAGTGCGTATTTGAGCGAGTGTGTGATATGCCTTACAACCGAGTTACGTACTATACTTTATCTACGACTAACATCAAATTCACAATAAACGACAAAAATTTGGTATAAATCTACAAATACCAATACATTAAAAGTATGTAGCATTTGAAATTTATTAAAAACAAACGTAAACAGTCAGTTGCTAGGTAAAATTTTTGTACAGATTCTTTTTTTTTTTTTTAACATCCTCGTTTATCGATTATCAGTTCTAAATAGAACTATAAATCGAGCGATGATAGAACATAACGGGAATGGTGATTACCCACTGGTAATCACTCAAAATAAATTATATACTAAATATAATATACTATACATTAAAAGCTAAATAAATCTATATCTTAATTCTAAAATATTCTGTCGATTGAGTCTATACAAAGAGTCACTATTGTCAAGTAAGTTAAGGGCACACACATTAGGGTGATTTTCTAGGCGATGAATGTATTTATCACTGTATCGTACTATTTTCTCACGCACTGTGGGCACTTGAAGACTGCGATGTATGTCATCGTTACGCACGTACCACGGAGAAGCACTTATGGCTCGTAGCACTTTAGACTGAAATCGTTGCAATATCTCAATATTGCTAACACTAGCCGTACCCCAAAGTTGAATACCATAAGTCCATACTGGTTTGATAACACTTTTATAAACTAGAACTTTGTTTCTTAAAGATAACTTTGATTTACGACCTAGAAGCCAATAGTACTTAGAAAAGTTAACATTTAGTTGCTTACGTTTAGTCCAAATATGTTTACGCCATGTTAGTTTTCTATCTAGATGTATACCTAGATATTTAGCTTCAGTTGCTAATGGTAACACTACATCATTCAAACTAACTGCAGGGTAGGTTCCTTTTCTCGTAGTAAATGTAACTTGCACTGATTTCGTTTCATTTACTCGAATACGCCATTTATGTAAGCATTCCTGTATTCGACGCAAGCTAGATTGTAACTTTTGTGATGCAACATTTGGATCTTCATCAGTAGCTAGGATAGCAGTATCATCAGCAAATGTTGCAGTAGTATTTTCTTCATCAACCGGCAGATCTGCAGTATATATAAGATAAAGAATAGGCCCTAGAACACTACCTTGTGGTACACCGGAACGGACTGGAAACATTTCTGATATTTCACTCTGAAACTTTACATGAAAGTAACGATCTGACAAATAAGATTTCAGTATTAAGTAGAATGATTCAGGAATATTTTTCCTTAATTTATACAATAAGCCAGTATGCCACACTTTGTCAAATGCTTGACTCACGTCGAGAAAAGCTGCTGTACAATATTTTTTTTCTTGAAAAGAGCGGTTGATCGTATTGACTACACGATGAACTTGTTCGACGGTTGAATGTTTTGCGCGAAAACCAAACTGATGATCTGGAATAATTTTAAGGTCATCGAGGACTCGATGCAGTCTTCTGAGAAATAACTTTTCGAACATTTTGGATAAAACGGGGAGTAAACTGATTGGTCTGTACGACGTCACCTCATTTACTGGCTTCCCCCGCTTTTGTATTAAGATGATTTGAGCTAATTTCTAAACAGCAGGGAAATATTTTAGCCTTAAAATGGCATTAAAAATTAAATTTATCATCATAATACCTTTATTAGGCAATTCTCTTAGAATCCTAACTGTGACAAGATCGTAGCCAGGAGCTTTCTTTATATTTAATTCATTCCAGATCAATCTTTTAATTTCCTTTGGCGAAAAAGGTTCAACTGGGACAGTTGGCTCTGAAGATGCTTCTAAAAGTTGAGTTTCTTCAATATTTAAGTTGTCTCCGTGATTGGGTTGAAAAACTTCAGATAGAGTTTCAGCAAAAAGTTCTGCCTTTTCTCGTGCACTTTTTGCCCAGCTTCCATTATTTCCACGAAATGGTGGTATTTGTTGTTGTGGCTGTTTAATGTGCTTAGTAGCTTTCCAGAGGGAGTAGTCAGATGCTTCAGTTGGGCAAAGATTTTCGAGATAATCTTCAATAGCATCCTGTTTTAATTTATTCAGTAATCTCTTTAACTTTTGGGATATTCTGTTAAAACGATTTTTGTCTCCTGGAAACCTGGTTTGTTGCCATATTCTTCTTAGCCTCCGTTTTTCTAAAATCAAGTCCTTAACTGTATCTGGTGAGGTAACTTTGACACCTGAGTTATTGACAATGTCTGGAGTGGATTCACAAGCAGCAGATTGAATGATATTAGTAAAATTTACCACTGCTTGATCTAATTCTAATTCTGATTTTAAGGATGTTCTTAAGGTAATTTTTTTGTCAATATAATTTCGAAAGTAATCCCAGTCCGTGTGCTTATTGAACAGAACAGATGTTTTCTCTTTATGGATTAATTTAGTGCTAACTGTAAGCAAAACAGGTGAATGGTCCGATGATAAGTCAAAACACGACTTTATCTCCATGTATCTATTAGACATATTTTTCGTAACAAATAGGTCCAACAAATCTGGAATTTTATTTAAATCAGATGGCCAATAAGTTGGTTCACCCGTAGATAGATAATTCAGATTGCTGTCATCGATAACTTTTAGAAGATTTCTACCTTTAGGGTTGATGAGCCTAGAACCCCAATGCGTGTGCTTAGCATTGTAGTCACCGCCTGAGATAAATCGATTTCCAAGGATGTTGAAAAAATTTTGAAACATATCCTGGCTGATTGCATATCTTGGAGGACAATACACAGCGGAAAAAGTTATTGGTCCAATCCAATCTTCCACCACTACGCTTGTTGCTTGAAGGTAATCTTCGTTATATTTTTGTAGCTCGTGATGCTTTAAGCTGTTTTTAATTATAATCGCTGTACCACCGTGGCCTCTACCACTAGGATGTTTCGTATCATACACAGTATAGTTTCTTATTTTAATATAACTTCTCTGAGTAAATCTCGTTTCAGATATTAGGGCTATGTCTATGTCATGATCTTGAAGGAAAGTACAGATTCTAATATAATATGTATCATGTATATTACTGTATAATATACAATGAATTAATAAAAGTGTAGTAGGTGTTATTATTTTTAGCATACATACGTGTAAAGGGCCATTTTTTGTCATTGCCAAAGGGCCAGCTGGATATGTGGCTGTGTGTGAAACGTAGCTTACTTAGATAGTATTTTGTACAATAAACAAGCAATTTAATGGTAGTCGTAGATAAAGTAAATTTCGAAATACTTTTGAATTTTGCCAAAATCTAATTTTTCGACGTTTTAGGCATCGGACGCGTCTGGCTGAAGACCTCATCTAGGGATTTAGAACTTTCAAATTTTTCAAATTGAATATTATTTTTTTTTTCTAGAGACTTCAAAACCAGTTTTTATCACAGTACCAGGCTCAAGTCTTATCCTAATAGTGGCTGTAATAGCTGAGTTTTCCACAAGACCTTCGCAAAACGCTATCTAGAGCTCTTATAAGTTAGCTATGACAATAAAACTTTCAAACACATTTTTATATTTACATAATAATATATATTATGCTTTATTTGCGAAATACGAATAAATCACTTGACTTTATTAAATGGTCACTAGTTCAACTAAGGTAAAAGCTCTTCCAAGTACATCGGAAATTTCTGCCTATTTTGCATTAAACTTATTTCAAAACTTACTTTTATTTACATTATTAGAACAGAAAAAAAATTTGTCACTTAAAAAAAATATTTATGGTAAAGCTATTAAAATGAAATTGTATGTTATTTGTACATATGGTACATGTCATTTGGTGCTAAAACGACGCCTGCCAACTGTTCAACGTCGCGACGCTCTTCCACATTACTGACATATTTCTGTTTTACAATATATTTATATATGTAAACATACTTATATATTATAACACATTGTACAATATTACACACATGAAAGTATTCTATACACATAACTGTCATAAACACTTTTCTAAATTTACTAAGAATGTTAAATTTACCAATAATTTATAACATCTGTACCTACTAATTTAAAATAAATATCTGTAATAAAACAAGATTAAAAACAAAAAGTAAACATGAAGGTGAATATGATGCGAAGTCATCTTATCACTTTACATTTATTTAAGCACGTTATGTCCGAGCTCTTCATATAAGTTTTCTTTTCTTTATTACCGATATTTCACACTACGGTTTCGTGTACTTGCTAACGATTCTTAGGTAAGGAAACTTGATCAGTAAATAAATAATTAAAATTCACATAGTGTTTGAAAAATTATCAAATTGGATCGGCTGGGACTCGAACCGGGATCTCTTGGTTGCTAGCCAAGTGCCTTACCAATTAGGCCACCGACCGCTTGTTCGAGTGCCATTCCAATCTGATAATCAATCAAACACATCCTCTCTTTTAATGCGAGACGCAGTTTTTATATTTTAATTTCAAATGTTATCGAGTGCCTGCGAAACATTATTAATGTATGGCCGTCTGTCACTGAGCCAACATCTACGCTCCCACGAAAGTCTCGTCGTACGACCCAGTGTACACCAAAATAGACGAATAACACCTCGTTTCAAGTAGCAATAACAACAACATAGGGAGTGATGTGACAAACCCGTCCGTGAATGTACTACGGTACTTTTACGGATTGGTTTGGCACATTACCCTTCCACAGAGCCTAATACCTTGCATAATGCCGGTATAGGTGAATGTTACTCAGTACTGTCCTACTGAGTAGTGAGCGCCAGGTTGGCGTAAAAGTCTATAATAATAATAATAATAATAATAAACGCCCTGTGGGTGGGGGCTTCACTTTGCAGAATTTGCCCACAGTAAGTCCTGCTTGTCGTAAAAGGCGACTAAAAGGACAACCCATTAGGATGGAGACTAACAGAAAAAAGCCTCGGAAAAATGCCGCTGCCGGTGGAGCGACCGGGCGCATCAGGGTCACCACTGAATGTGACAGTTTAGATCGCGGTGACGACAGGCTGGGTTCTAGGCAGCCACCTGTCAGCTGTAATAACACCTTCAGCCAAAATACTACTGCCCTACTTACAGAGCCACCAACACCTTTGGCTCAGCCGACTTTAAGTGTTTCCTCGGAGCACCCTTTGGGGACCACTAAAGCTGGTAAGAAGCGTGTGCGTATGCAATGGACAGATGAACTGAATGAATTCATCGTACGCACATACTTCCAAGTTACTAAACTTGAAACGGACAAAACTGGTTACCGTACGAAATTACATCAAGAGTTCGCGCGCACCTATCCTCACCTAAATCGCGTCACTGAACAGAGACTGGCAGACCAAAAGCGTGTCATTTTCACCAATAACCTTATACCTTCTTCCCTCATAAACACTATTAAAACACAAGTCGCACATCAATTTGCTCAAAATGAAGAAAGTCAGGCCGACGACGGCCCACCAGAAATGGGGAGCCCCACACAAAACGACACTCAACAACCTGTCGAGAATGAGCCTAACTACCATGAAACAGTAGTAAATGACACCCTACTGCAAGAGATCGAACTGGAATTTAACACAGCGCTTACTGAATTCGAAGGGACGGACCCCACACATCGGTACTTGTTGCCTAAACAACACACCTCACGTAGATTGGCTGAGATCGTTGAGATATTAAATAACGTAATACTGCCTCAACACTTGCAAACTTGTGACAATTTTATCGAGTTACACACAGCTATCTACTGTGGAGCCGTTGCAGCAATACGTTGTAACGGGTCCGATGTAACACTACCTGTAGCGCACAACTCGAAGGAACACAAAACCCCTGCCTGGAAAACACGATTGAATAAACGCATCAGCACCATCCGATGCAACCTCGGCAGGATCACCCAATACCAACAGGGTACGAGGTCCAAACGGCTCAACAAATATATACACGACATATTACACAAACACACAGTACACACACAATACGAGGAACCCAATAAAACACTCACAGAGATCAGAGATACGCTTCACCAAAAATTAACAGCACTAGCGAAGCGCTTACGAAGATATAAGACCAGTACTGAACGCAGACGACAAAACCAAGCGTTCAGCAGAAACGAGAGACGGTTTTATCAGTCTCTAACGAACACGGTAACTGACAGTAATGGTCTACCGGAGAAGAACGCATTCCATAGTTTCTGGGCGAATATATGGTCCAACACCATTGACCATAATGACAAAGCCAGCTGGATCGATACAGAGTGCAGGAATAATGAACATCTTCCGGAGATGCCCTATACGGACATTACTACAGAGGACGTCTCCAGAGCTTTACAGAGATCGCATAACTGGAAGACACCTGGCATCGATAACATACAAAACTACTGGCTCAAACACTTTACATCAACACACAAGTACCTCGCTGAACAATTCACACTATTTATAAGAACACCAAACCTGACACCGAAGTTCCTAACGCAGGGTATCACATACATGAAATCTAAAAACAGTGATACAAAAAATCCTGCGAATTATAGGCCTATCACCTGCTTGCCTACAGTGTATAAGATTTTGACGTCCTGTCTGGCAGAAAAAATCAATGAGCATTGTCAGATTAACACCATACTGACAGAAGAACAAAAAGGATGTCGAAAGAGGTCACAAGGCTGCAAAGAGCAGCTTTTGATTGACTCCGTAGTACTGGAACAAGCGAAAGGGAGACAACGTAACCTGTACACAGCGTTTATTGATTACAAAAAGGCATTTGATTCGGTCCCGCACTCCTGGTTACGGAGAGTATTGGAGCTGTACAAAATACACCCAAGTATCGTGAACTTTCTTGGAACGATCATGTCCGATTGGCGAACGACCTTACATTTGAGTATTGGTAATGAAAAAACAGCAAGCGACCTTATTTAAGTAAGACGCGGCATATTCCAAGGCGACTCATTGAGTCCATTATGGTTTTGTCTCGCAATGAATCCACTTTCTCGCCTGTTAAATGAAACCAAATACGGTTACAATGTAGGTACGCAAACGAATTCGCGCCATACCATCTCACATCTGATGTATATGGATGATATTAAGATCTATGCAGCTACTAAACATCAATTACAGCAGCTGCTGGGACTTTCCAACGAGGTTTCGCGAGACCTCTGTATGGAGTTCGGAATCGATAAATGTCGAACACAATGTCGTTCTGGAGGAAAACGAGATGCGGTCGCATTCGAACTCGAACCAGAGTCTGTTATGCAGCCCATGGACGAGGGAGAGTCGTACCGGTATCTCGGATTCAATCAGGACGAACGTATAGATCACAGCGCTGTAAAACAACACCTGATGCAGCAATACCTAACGCGTGTACGGAGATTACTGAACACCCACCTTGATGGAAAAAAAACCATCAAAGCAATTAACACCTACGCAGTTCCGGTGCTAACGTACTCATTTGGGGTAATCAAATGGACGCCTACGGACTTGACAAACATCGAGATCAAGACCCGCGTCCTTATGACCAAATACCGAATTCATCATCCCAAAGCAGCGATAGAACGATTGACGCTGCCAAGAGCCGAAGGGGGTCGGGGTCTTATAGACATAAGGAACACGCATAATAAACAGGTTCATAACCTGCGAGAATACTTTTACACCAAAACACACACATCACACTTACACAATGCAATAATCCAAGCCGACAAGGCATACACACCATTAAACCTCTCACACACAGAAATGCCAGATAGTTTTTGCCCATTGGTCACGAAGGAGGACAAAATCCAGCAATGGATCCACAAGCCTCTACATGGAAGACATCCATAAGATCTTAACCAGAGTAACGTCGACAAAGCAGCGTCGCACGCCTAGTTGAGTCAAGGAAGTCTTCTCCCGGAGACTGAAGGATTCATTCTGGCTATACAAGATACAATTACTCAAAATACATACATTACAGATAAGACCATAAATCATAATCGACCAGATATCACCTTCGTAATGAAACAAACTAAGACCACCTATCTGATCGACATTGCGGCGAATACACATAACTTACAAAAAACACACGCAGTTAAATTGGAGAAATACACTGACCTCGCAGCCGAAATAAAACAACAATGGCGAATGGAACATGTCCACATTGTTCCAATAGTACTCAGTGCCACCGGGGTTATTCCACACACACTACACAATAGCTTGAGCCTCTTGGGTCTCCCAAAGTACACATATGTCACTATGCAAAAGGCAATGATCCTAAACACATGTCGTATAGTACGGAAGTTCCTCAGTAATAGGAATCCGACTGCGATATGTGAAAGCACAAGATCTGCTTGTACTCCATCTGAGCCATCTACAGTGAGTGAACAACACACTGACACTCATCTTACAGACACACAACACACATATATAAACACACAATACGCTAACACTGAAACACAAACATCTAACACACATACAGATCCAGATTCGTCTGATGGAGAAGGAGGATCGACCAACTGCCGCACTGTCACTGTTACCGCTCTGGTGCACAATCCTCCCCAACTCAATAACACACAAGGTCCGTCAACCTCTGTACCATCTAAACGCGCAATTCCAGGAACACCCGATCTTAATGAGCAATTTGATGAACCAGAACACATTTATACCAAGAAACGAAAAATAGAACGACACATCCACACACATACACGAACACACACACAAACACAAACAGTCCTTTCCCTTCCCTCTGTCCCTAATCCTACCTATTCTCTGAGGACACGAAAACGAACTAGGCATTCACAGCCGTCTGTCATTGAGCCAACATCTACGCTCCCACAAAAGTCTCGTCGCACGAACCAGTGTACACCAAAATAGACGCATAACACCTCGTTTCAAGCAACAACAACAACAATATAAGGAGTGATGTGACAGACCCGTCCGTGAATGTACTACGGTACTTTTACGGATTGGTTTGGCACATTACCCTTCCACAGAGCCTAATACCTTGCATAATGCCGGTATAGGTGAATGTTACTCAGTACTGTCCTACTGAGTAGTGAGCGCCAGGTTGGCGTAAAAGTCATAATAATATTAATAATAATAATAATGCTGGGCTAAAATCCAACCTTCACGTCCCCGTTCGTGCCCGGCGGGCAACTGTTAGCTTCGACTAGCAGGCTGACGAGGCTCTGGTACCGTGTTTCGACAAGGATGATCGTGTGGAGGGGACGATGTCGTATCCCCCGAGTGAGTGTTATGCCTGCGTCAGCCTGAGTTTCATTACTTGTACCTTCACCGGAATTCAACGCGTCGCCAGTGCTGCATACTCCAGTGGGCGTGATCTTCGGGGTCCGACGATACCGTTCGGATATGTCGAAAAGCTAATATTGCGTCTGTGATTTATGTAAAAATTGTGATCTGATACCTGTGATAGTTGTTATGCCACCTTGGGTTCTCATGCCTGAGGTGGTATTTTTTAATCTGCTCGTTCTGTGATGTTCCCTGGCCTTGTTCTTGGTGTTTCGATGGGTAGGAATGCGGCTCCCGACGCACTCGTTCTCATCGGCCACACGTACGAGTCGACGTCTGCCCGAACGGCTTGAGCGAGCTCGCTCAGTAAGGAGACGTCGTCGTCCCTCGTACGGATGCGTTCGTGGGCGTCGATGTGGCGGGTTCCGCCCCGTCGAAGTAATACGAACATAGGTCAGATTGTCGTTCTGTGATACTCTGTGGCACTGTCCCGTTCTCTGTAGCCTCGACTCGGACGAACGTGGTCTAGTCATCGTACCGGTCTCCCGTGTGGGTTGACCCCGACATCTGAGAGAACGGCACATGTACCCAGTAATCAGCTATCTGACAGAACAGTACATGTTGCTCAGTAATCAGATGTCACTGTCCCTACACGTGTGAGTTCCTAGGTGTTGGCGAAGCCATTTCGGAATTGTCGAGACTATGGAGAGCGGAACCGTGTCGCAGAGCTATAAAGTTTCCGAAATCTGTGATATTGTTGTTTTTGTTTTTTAATAAGATTGCTTTTAATCTGTTTTGTTTTAAGATGTACCACTGGGGGCTTTTTCCACCCGAGGTGGTACATCACTTTTTTTTATTCTTATCTGTGATATTTTGTTGTGCCGCTGTTGGCTTGCTGCTGTGGCTCTTCAGCGGTATTGTTTTTAACTACTTATTGCGTCACTGGTCGGCCTGTGGTTCCCCAGTGACGTAATAAGATTTTTTTAATATTGTCTGATAAATTTTTTGAGTGTTTTCTAGTCAGTTTTCTCCACTCCGAGGCTCTTTACACCTCGGAGTTTCATCGTTGGTTTTCAGACCTTGGTGGCCGGACGCTCTGGCTAGCACTTAGCGTGCCGCCACCGGGGACTTTCCACTCTTTGTGAAGCCCTGGGATGGCAGGGTCCATCGTTGAATTTTATTATGTGTATGTTTGTCCTTTGTCTATTGTATTTATGTGTTGTTTTTATCGTTTTTCCTCGCTTTGGCGGCGCATGCCCATGGATGGCGATGCCGCCGGGTGCTGCTGACCGCGCCATCCACCGGCAGCAGTACCCCAATTTTAATCAAAAAAAAAAATAAATAAATAAATAATAATAATATAATAATAACAATAATAATAATAATAATAATGCGGTTTAACGTCCGTTTTTCAGACAACATTCTAAACAGACGCCACCCACATAATTATTTTCCTAGCTTTATTTATTTCGATACATGTTACAAATTTTTTACTTCATTATGATGTGGGTGGGGGGCAAGGAAAGTAGTGTGAAAGCTAGAATTTAGTAGTAGTCTTTGCAGACGTCTTCATAAGGAACTATGCCGATATTTACTTGGATTTGTGAAGGAATACTGCAGAAAACTGCAGAAATTCATGAGCATAGCCAACGGCGAAATTTAACCTATTGTATATAATTTAGCGCATGATTAATTATAGCAATCATGCGACTGGAAAGGCTTTTGTCTTAGAGGGTTAACCCATGGGATAGTATGGTAGATTTTTTCTCACAGAAAAATTTCTCTTTAGTAACAAATCTCTTTAGTAACAATCTAGCTACTTGATTTCAAGTTCGATGACGGAATTCTTATTTAGTTTTTATGTAAATTCTAATTTTTATTCTTATGCTATATTTTGAGTTTGTATATGTAAGTACCTAATTAAAGAAATTTTAGTTCTATGTGATTGGACTTTGTATGTATGTCCTTAAGGTATCATCACAGTGTCCTTAAGGTATTTTCACATTTTTTTTCGGATGGATAGGATAGGGGAATGCGGATGAATTTTTTTTTACGGTTAATACCACTATTTTACAATACAAAAATATTTTTTTTATATATCTTTGTTTATTTTCTACAATTATTATAATTTTTTGAAAAAAGTATCTTTAAAAATGGGCGAAATTTGGTGCCGACGATTGCGGCCGCAGTTTTTGTCTGAAATAAAAAAAAAAAAATCAAAACGATTATCGTAGATAGTCTATAGATATCAAATAGATTATGTAGGTAAGCCGCTATGTTTCTATGGAAGTTTTTTTTTGAAATTTGAAAAAATGGCGGCGGTTTGAATAAATAAAAGTACAAAATTTTTTACAGTTTTCCGTGTGAAAAAATTGGAAGCTATCAAAAAAAAAAGCTCCCATAGGAACATAACGGCTTACCTACAGATTGATAATCCATTTGATTTTTTTTTTTGCGGTTAAAAACTACGGCCACAATCGTGGGCACCAAATTTCGGCCTTTTTTAAAAACACTTTTTTCAAAAAATTATAATTATAAAAAAAATAAAAATAAATAAAAAAAATATTGTATTGTTAAATAGTGGTATTAATCGTAAAAAAAATTCATCCCCATTCCCCCATCCTATCCATCCGAAAAAAAATTGTGAAAATTGACTATTTTTCGGCCGATCACACTGTGATGGTACCCTAATGAATACATAAATACATATAAGAAAATATGTAGTATTTTGAAAAAAAAATTACATATATGGCCATACTCTTTGCAAGAATCTTCCTTTTACGACAAATTTCGACAGCTTTGTGAAATATAAAAATATAAAAACATTAAAATTATTGAAAGTCCATCTATTTTCTTTAGTCTCCTGTTTGAAACAAAAATAAATATTTTTCAGGAGAAATTTAAATTAAAATTTTAATACAATCTTCCAACATCAATAAGGGCTATCGTCTTGAACATTTAACTAAAAGTGATAAATAGTGAAATAGCGATAGATAAGCAAAACAGCGGTGAGAAAAGGATAAGATAGTTTAAGCTAAATGAATTGTGTGTAGTGGTCTGGCTATAGAATACGATGGATGGCGCCAACGATGCGGGGGTCTCGTTCATCTTCAACTCTCAGGTGTTATTTCATCTTCCGAATATTGCTTACATGCTTGTGTTTATTGTGTGTATCGAAAATGTATTGTGTACCTTGAAGGTAAATAGGCAGTGTGACTATGTACTATGGATACCTGTATTAGTAACACACGGACACGAGAGATGCTGGTGTAAGTGGTAATAGTTAGGTGACCATGTGACTTTCTCACCCACTCAGACAATATTATTAAATACTATTATCAAGTATTATGTGGTCACTTGAAATCTCTACGAACAGTTGTTTAACTACAGTGAAGCTTCTCTAATTTAATAGTAATAATATACTAATAATTCACAATATTTCTAATACTTGTGCTTAAGGGGTTAGAAGTAGTCAGCGATGTGAAAAATTGAGTATTTTAAATTTTTTTTTTTTTTTTTTTTTGAGATAGTAGTTTAAATTATTTTATAAAACAAATAGTACAGTCTTATTATATTATGTTTTAGTTTTAATTTTACTTTACAAATATTAAAAGAAGAAAATATTTATTGTAGAACAAGTTATGTTATTAATGTTATTAATTTTTATTTATAAAATGGGAATTTTGGATTTTTATTTATAAAATAGAAATTTTGGATTTTTTGGAAAGAAAAAATATCTTCATCAAGGCCTTCCAGTTTACCATTTAAGGTCTTTTTTTAATACTAAAAAATAAAACACAAGGGCAATTGGCGGATAAGCATGGGTAGGAATGCCCTCGTACGAATTGTGTTGGCTTTATTCGTGCTAACTGCTATCGGCACAAAACTGAAATTAGCTGAGATTCAGCCTTTAAAAACTTAAAACCTTTTTTTTAAAGCCCCGATCAGCCGGACACTCATCATCAGTTTTGAACCTACCAAAATGGCAAATCGCTTGTAGACTTCCAACCACATTTCGCTTGTAGACATTCAATATTGAAGATGAAGGGAAAAATTCGACTTCCGTGATGAGTCCCCGCTGCTCACGGCGTTTTTTTAATTTATTTAAAAGTTTGTTTATTGAAAAATCATTTATTCCTACTTGGTTGTTAAACTTATTTGTTGTGGGCATGAATGCTTAAGAATCAAGTTGCACCTGAGTCCACAAAAATAACACTTACTGTCAGCGAAAAATTGCTAGTAACATCTAATTTTGTTTAGTTTTCTAGTCATTGATGACTTCACTCTACCTTTTATTAAGCTCTTAAGCAGATTTTTAAATAAAATATTTATGTCAAAAGGGTATTAGGTGATTTAGTTAGATAATTGAAGGATAAAGTTTTGGAGAAAAATCACCAACAGTTAGTGATATAAAGTAAGTATTTATTTGCGACATTTCGAAAACATTAAATTTTCATCATCAGGCAAGAATTTCTCTTTTAAAAAACTAAATATATAAAATAAATTATAAGAAAATTACAAAATTGGAATATATGCAAAATTTAGTACTTACAGGTATCCTGATTGTCATAATTAAACATAAAATGATTACACATGAAATAAAAATTGATAAAAATTAGAAATAAAAACTATAATACCACGAGTGTAAAAAACAAAAGTTAAATTGTTAAAAATTATAAAATTTATAAAATTTAAATATTAAAATACAAATAAGAAATTTCTAGTCGGATTTTTCAACTGAAAATTTTAGACTTATACAGCCTATACGATAAGAACGAGACAAGTCGAGAGTAGCGGCGCTATCCTTTTTCGGAATCGTAGAATACGATTCTGAAGAAAAAAAGTCTGATATATATATATATATATATATATATATATATATATATATATATATATATATATATATATATATATATATGTATATATATATATATATATATATATATATATATATATATATATATATATATATATATATATTCCCGCTGCCTTCTGCCTGCCCCTATGGAAGGGGGAGCTGAAATTTGGTAAGTGGGGCTCATCCCGATGCACAACAATACTATCAGTGGGGTCAAATTTTGGGCATATTTTGGGCAAATTTTGGATCCGACCCAACTTTAAAGGGGTGGTGGGGGACAACAAAACAATAAAACTGTTCCAAATCAGTTGGAAATAATGTTTCGGTCAATTATCTAAAACATATCCAAAATTCGGCTTCCAGGATGATTTGGAGGGAGTAGAGGGGAAAAAAAGTATTTTGGCTGGATCTAACAAGCCCACAGCCCCCCAGAATTAACTTAGGGGGTTAAAATTTAGTATGTTTGAAGAGTGCGTACCTAGGGTGTGCTTTTTGGAGGTTTTAATATTTTACCCCTACCCCCTCATTTTTAAGCAACAATTTCATGATTTTTCGACGTTTTTGAAGTTTGTACCACTCGCACAGGTCACCCAAATATACGTAGGGGGCTGAAATTTTGTATTCAGATTGGATTCGTATCAAGGGGATGCCTTTTGGGGGTCTTAACTTTTAACCCTTATCCCCACCATTATATACCAAAATGAACATGATTTTTCTTGTTTTTTAGTAGTTTCGTTCGGGTCAAAATCTCCCCAAATAAACCTCGAGGGCTGAAATTTTGTGTACAGTTTAAGTTAATAGCCATCCATTACTTTTTGGAGATTTCAACTTTTAATCCTTACCCCCACGATTTTTATGCCAATATTTCCTTGATTTTTTTGCCTTTTTTCTAACACGCCTAGAGACTCTCTGAGTAAACGTAGAGGACTGAAATTTTGTACATGTATTGAGTTGGTATCCAGTTGGTGCCTTTTAGGGATTCCACATTTCCTTTCCCGCCATTTCTCCCATTTTTATATCGGAATTCAATGGCATTGTTCAATGTGTTTAAAATGCTTTATATTTATACTATAAGACAAGTAGGCGGATAGTAATTTTAAAAACTTTCTTTTATACCAAATGCAATACATAAATATTAAGTAATTTAAAAATGTTATTAAAGTCACTGTTTATTTATAAAGTAAGAATTTTGGATTTTTATTTACAAAATAGAAATTTTGGATTTTTTTGGAAAGAAAAGTATCTTCATAAAGGCCTTCCAATTTACTATTTAAAGTCCTTTTTTAATATTTAAAAATAAAACACACAGGCAATTGGCAGATAAACATGGGTAGGAATGCCCTCGTACGAATTGTGTTGGCTTTTTTCCTGCTAACTGCTATCGGCACAAAATTGAAATTTACTGAGATTCAGCCCTTAAAAACTTAAAACCTTTTTTTAAAGCCCCGATCAGCCGGACACTCATCATCAGTTTTGAAACCACCAAAATGATAAATCGCTTGTAGAATTTCAATCACATTTCGCTTGTAGACATTTAATACCGAAGATGAAGGGAAAAATTCGACTTCCGTGATAGGGCCCCGCTGCTCACGGCGTTTTTTTTTTTATTGCATTCAATAAAATGCAACACAATGAGTGTTGATAAGCTAGAACAAAGTAACCCGAATTTTTGCTTATAAATACATGGTTTTTTAGTAGTTGCCGCGCGGTACGACAGATGAATTCATAGTTGTTGATATACAAAAAATCATTCTGATTGTTTATATTTAGGATTTCAGTAGCAATCCACATATTTTCGATACTGCATCGTTTTTTTATAATTTTCTTCTTTTTGCAGTATGCTCGCATTGGCAAAATCAAAACCATGGTCCATAGAGGTTGAGTGTTGGGACAAGCTAGGTTTTTCGTCTCCTCTTCTGATGTCCCACTGGTGTTGTTTTAAACGTTTTCCTAGTAGTTTTGAAGTTTGCCCTATGTACCTACTTGTACAAAATTGGCATAAAATAATTATGGTAAACCATGGCTTTTGAAGAAAAAGAAGAAGAAGAAGAACTCATGTGTAAATTGATAAAAAAGTATTATAAGGGTTGGTCCACATCAAATCAACCAATGCTCAAAACCTTATGTCTTCAGATCATTATAACATTTCTTTTATATGGTAGTACTTGCTTTGAAGATAACGAATATGAATTTTTATCTTTTTATTACCATTATTTTTTTGCTAGTTATAACAATTTTTAAAATCCAAAAACCGCAATTTTTGGAGCGCTTTGAAATATTTAAACACATGTAGCTCAAGAACTATTTGCCCTAGAAAGTTGAAAGAGGTAGTTGGGGGTAAAAATTAGGGGGCCAATTTTGCGAAAGGGGGTTAAAAATTAAATATATTAAAATTTTTTGCAGATTTCAAATGTACGTAAGAAAAATCTAATCGACCTGTTTTTCTTCAATTTTCTAATATTAAATCTAGTGGTTAATTAGGGAGTGACTGTGTTGACATAATCGTACCTTTTGAGTACCAAATTTTATGTTGATCGTAAGGTTGAATTCGAAAACTTCACTCCTTCATTTTAATTGTTTTAAACTATTTTCCATAAAGACGGAAGTTTTAAATAACTCAAATAGTACTATTAGGTCGACACAGTCACCCCCTAGTTAATTACTCCTAATTTAATATTAGAAAATTGAACAAAAACAGGTCGATTAGACTTTTTTACGTATATTTGAAATCTGCAAACAAAATTTTAATATATTTAATTTTTAACCCCCTTTCGCAAAACTAATCCCTTAATTTTAACCCCCAACTACCTCTATTGGTGTAATCTGAATAAATAGATAGCTCTTCAAAAAAGATCAATATCATCAAATTAAATTATCTCTTCCTATCTCTTACCGTTTTCGAAATATTTGAAAAATTAAATTTTACCCTAATTTTTGAAAAGCGATTTCACCCCTTCAAACCGTTTTTCCGCAAATAAAAAAAAATATGTGCTGCTTATTTTTTAGTGTTCTACAACTTATTTAAATTTCATCAAAATCGATAGGTCCGCCCTTGGGATCTTTACTTGTTAGTAACATAATTATACTGTACTAAATGTACCAGATTTCCACACATCTTAATTCAGATTGAAATTTATTTCATTACCATTGGAACGCCATTATGAAACTTTGTATACAACTTACTTAAGGCGTTAGGTATAACATATATTTTTTTCAAAAAAATTGAAAATTCCGATTTTGGGTTTTTTTTATAAAAATTAGTTTTTCGGATTGTGGACAAAGGGTTAAATTTGAATTGTATTATCATTGTATACGTCAAATTAAAGCGCTTTTAATTCTGAAGTTAATGGTACCAGTTTCAACTTTCTAGGGCAAATAGTTTTTGAGCTACAGGTGCTTAAATATTTCAAAGCGCTCTTAAAATTTGCGGTTTTTGGATTTTAAAAATTGTTATAACTCAAATACGAATACTCAAAAAAATATAAAACTTGGTATTTTTAGCCACATTGATTTGAAGAAACTATTCACCAAATATCATGCATTTTAAGACAATGATGTTTAAAATCATGTTTTTATTGGTTGATTTGATACGGACTTACCCATAAAACAAATAAAACTATTTAATGAGAATGGCTCTACTTAGTTTGATAAATTTAACATCAGAGTTCCCATAGTTTTGTCAGATAGCTTTTTCTTATTATTGCAATCATAGTAGAACAAGATTATAAATATAAATAAAAACATAAAACAAGCAAAAAATACAAAAAACAAAAAATACAAATTCATTAAATCATATTTCTTTAAGAAATAAAATGAATTTTAGAAGCTAATCACAGTGTTTCGTAGTAATTGAAGGAATTAAATCATAGTAAAATTAATTCGATCAGTTATATGTTTTAGTAATCAGCAACAGGTTCGATAAATCTTTTAAAGAAGTTGAACTCTAAAGAATATATTAGAAAGGAAAGAAAAAATTTAACAAAATTTAACAATAAGGAATAAAGCTATGAGTCACATAATATTTTACTTCTAAATACTCGAAATACTTAGTTTGTAGGTACAACCAGTGTGGCCATTAGTAGGTCTAATTTTTGATTGATTGGCACCATTAACAGGCCAAATACATTAAATTTATGTAAGTTGTTTATGGAGTGACTATTACGGTTACTCATTTAAAATTTCACCTAAATATGGCAGAGTTTCTCCCAACGACACTGTTATGAAGGTCACTACGTATATGGTCACCATAACTGATACTATATAATATATATTATATATGTATGACAAATTAATCTGTTTAAAAAGAAGTTATTTTTAAAGTAAAACTTTTATGGTAAGGTAATAAGGTAAAAAATTTTGAAATAGAATTTAAAGTGAAACGCCAATGACAGATCGGCCACCTTATTAATCGATTTTAGATTTTATATTATTTAAATTATTTCATTTGTCTAAAACATTATTGATGTTATATTATTTCGAGCCAGTTAAAATAAAATTTGAATATTTTTACTTTTCTTTGGTGAATTTAAACATGTTATTATTTCAAGCCGTTTAAAAAAACGTTAAGAAAATTTTTTTATTAAGTACTTTGATTGAATCCAAGTAGATTGAATCCAAGTAGATTGAATCCAAGATGGCGATACTCGAAAACTCAACTATTGTTGCTGAGCTTAATAAATTAAGGAAAGTTGATTTGATTGAAATATTAATCAATAAAAATCTTCCAAATGAAGTTAAAAATGATACACTAACTAATTTTTTTGATAAATTGTTTAAAAAAAGTGCAAGTGACAGCGATGAATTTCATGATTCAATGTCAACAATTATTAAAAACGATGAAGTTAACAGTGATGAAAATTTATATAAAAAAGAATTAATAATTGAGTTGAAAGACAAAAATATTATTATGCAAGAATATATTAATATGTTAAAAGATAAAGTGGCAACTCTTGAGCTTACTGTAGTTAACCTTAAAAAAGTAAATGTGGTTAATAATGACGGAGAAGTGTCAAAAAATAATAATGAAAATATCCCAGCAGTTCACAAAAGTAGTAAAAATGTTCAAATTGACACGAAGAATAAAGTTAATAGCAAAAATAAAACTAAATTACCTCTGGATTCAGAGAATTCTGAAAAGGAAACCATTTCTGCAACTTCAGAACAAAATGAAGATGATGTCTTAAAACACGTTTCTGACAATAAGAAACATAAAACAATTTTGGTGGGAATTAATAAATCTACCGAAAATAGTATTAAACCTGTGGAACAAAAGGTACATGTGTATCTGGGAAGAGTACATCATGACAATTCTGAAAATGATGTAAAAAGACACCTAAATGTCAAATTTCCTCAGCAAGAGTTCGAAATAGAAAGACTGAAAAGTAAAGGATGTAATGCGAGTTTTAGAATAACAGCTCCGTTCTCACTGAAGGATCAGCTTTATGATGAAACTTTCTGGCCGTGCGGGGCTGTTATCAAGAGATTTCGATTTCCTAGACGACCGGTGGCGTTATTCCAAACGGAGCAACACTGAAGAGAGTCCCTCTATTAATAATCATTTTAAAAAAACCGACAAGATCTTCCATAAAGACGCCAATAATTCTTTGAATATTTATTTTAACAATATACAGAGTATAAGAAATAAATCAGACTTAACTGAACTTGTAGTTCAAGAAAAAAACATTGATGTACTGTGTATTTGCGAACATTGGTTGCGCGAATCTGAGATGGACTTATATAAGCCAAATAACTTTAATATTGGAAATTATTTTTGCAGGTCCCAATTCTCACACGGTGGTGTACTTATTTACATTAAAAATGATATAAAATTTAAGCAATTCAACAAATTAAATTATTTAAATGAAGAAAAAGTTTTTGAACTTACTTGTATTGAACTGCAAGAATTAAATACAATTGTAGCTACTTTCTACAGATCACCAAGTGCTGATTTTGAAGTATTTTTAGATAAAACTAATGTGGCATTTCACTTTTTAGAACACACTGGTAAGAATATTATTATCTGCGGCGATTTTAACGTAAATATATTCGATTCAGGTGCAGATGTACATAAATTTTTGGATTTGTTGGAATCGGTCAATATGAAACACATTATCAATGAACCAACTAGAATTCACAATGGATCAATTAGCTGTTTAGATAACTGTATTGTAAAATTACATAAACTTGAGTGCACTTCTGAGGTTGTTAACGATTCACTGTCTGATCACTTAAGTATTTCACTTAAAATTAAACTTGAACATATTAAAGTTCCAAAAGTAAGTATTTTTTCACGTCAAATATATAACCACAATAAGTTAAACTGCTTCATATCATCATTAAATGACATTAATTGGTCAACTATTTACTCTTTAGATAATGCTCAAACTTGCTTTGATTATTTTTTTAGTATAATTGTAAATATTTTTGAAAATTCTTTTCCATTAAAAAAAGTTAACATTAATAAACAAAATCAAGAGGTACAGTGGTTTACAGAGGAATTGTTTCAGATGAAAAAGAATCTAGATATTTTAACAACTGTTGGTCATTCTACAACTGATATGAATATAAAGAATGATATTTCCAAATATAAGAAATTTTATAAACATGAATTGAGAAAAGCAAAAATTTCCGCAAATTCAACATATATATTAAATGCTGACGATAAATCCAAAGCTACTTGGAATATCATTAATCGAGAACTAGGTAAAAAAAACAAAAAAAACAATACTGATATACAAGCAAACGATTTTAATAGTTTCTTTATTGACGAGGTCAGTAATATTGATAAAAAATTACCAAATACTGATTTTAATTTAAATAACTTGAAGAAAGTAATTTCTCCCAAAAACTCTTTTTATATTTTACCGACTACACCCAACGAGGTTGCAAAATATATTGACAAGTTAAATAATTCTAAAACTCCGGACATATTTGGTATGAATTCTTTTATTCTAAAGTCTGTAAAGAACACAATTTCGACACCACTATCTTTTATAATTAATAAATGCTTTTTAGCAGGTTATTTTCCCGATAAGCTGAAACTAGCGAAAATTATACCTTTACACAAAAAAGGTGACATAAATGAAATTAGTAATTACAGACCAATATCGATCCTACCCGTTTTATCAAAAATTTTTGAATTAGTTTTAAAGGATAGGTTAGTAAATTTTTTCGAAAAAAATAATTTGTTCTCGAACTACCAATTTGGTTATCGCGAAAATAAATCAACAATTAAAGCAGTGATTCACATAATGGAATTGATTTTTGAAGCCATTGATAACAAGGAAATTGCATCAGCGACATTTCTAGATTTAAGCAAGGCTTTTGACTGCATCAATCACGATATTCTATTAACAAAATTGAATTACTATGGTGTCAGAGGTTCTACTTTGGAACTCTTTAAATCCTATCTGTCAAATAGATACCAAAGAGTTGTAGTTCAAGACAATACTTCTACTATGAAGAAAATCGAATTTGGTGTTCCACAAGGATCAATATTGGGACCAGTATTGTTTATAATTTTTATTAATGATCTTCCAGCTAATTTATCGGCACTTGGAACTGCTCTTTTTGCGGATGATACTACATTTTTAACGAAAAGTAGTGATATGGACACGTTAATTAATTTGGAAAGTAAATGCTTAATGGAGGCTAAAAGCTGGTTTTTAAATAACCGCTTACAAATGAATGATCAAAAAACACAACATATAAATTTTGAATTATCTAGAACCACGGACATTACCTCTGTAAACTTTTTGGGTATACTTATTGATAACAAGCTATCATGGCAATGTGAAATACATAAGTTAGCAAAAAAATTAAACAGTGCATATTATCAAATTTATAAGATTTCAAAATGTGTCAACTCAGATACAGCAAAATTAGTGTACTATAGTAGCTTTTACAGTACAGTAGCTTACAGCATTTTATTATGGGGCAATAGTTGTAAAATGGACCGTATATTTAAAATCCAAAAACGGATCATTAGATGCCTTGCTGGTCTGTCTTACAATGACAGTTGCAAACTTTCTTTTATAAATTTAAAAATATTGACCGTTCCTTCAATTTTTGTGTATCAGGCCCTGAACTATGTGCATAGGAATAAGAATTTGTGGTCTCCTGTTCACAATGTACATGGTCATAACACTAGACAAAGAGATCACTTGTATATTGCAAATCATAAGTACAAAAAAACGCAGCAGACCACCAATTACTTATGTCTACTACTGTACAACAAATTACCAGATAATATGAAGTGCTTACCTAGAACAAGATTCCAAAATATTATTAAGAATGCTCTTATTAGCAAAGCATATTACACAGTACATGAATGTTTTGAAAACTTTCTATTTTAATACAAATAGACTTATCTTTTGTTGACGAACTCTGTAAAAATTGTAAATTTTTTTCGAGTAAATTATTATTATTATTATTATTATTATTATTATTATTATTATTACTTAAGTTTTAAGACTCGATTTAGTTTTAAGATTTCGACATTGAAAAGAAAAATAGAAAATATACACCACAGATATAGCTATGCCTCTTTTCAGATAAAATTGATCATGAGTTTTCGTTAAAAAATTAAATAATTCTTATATTCGAAACAAATCGATCTTCTAATCTTTTCTAAAAATAAACTGCAAATTTAAAATTTACATAAATGCAATAATAAAAGAGATAAAGCCAAGAAAACGGAAATTATTTAAATTCAAAGTAAAGAAGCATGGTTAAATTTAACTGAAATAGAGTAATAGACCATAACATGGTTTGCAGTAGAAGTGCCATTTCAATCCTGGTCTTGAAGTGGTGGTGCACAATGGAATTTTTTTAATTTATAGCGCCGTTAATTTGGCGAAATTAAGCAGAACATTTATTTAAAACCTAGACTAAGATACTGATGATGAAATTTCCAAAAAAAGCAATTTATTACCCCTTCCGGTAAAATGATGAGTATAGCTTGTCATCGTTTTTTTGTGCCATACGGCACAATGACCGAGCTATACTTGTCATGCGACTAAAGTTTTGCGATGAATTTTTTGATTTTTTTGTTTACGAATAATATATATGTAATTTTAATTAACAATATGTGATGATTATAAAATCAAACAAGAATAAAAATTAAATAGTTCTTTCATGTACAATTTTTAATGATTAAATCATACCGGAAGGGGTTAAAGTGGTGATTGATTTGTATCATTTAGATGTAACGTAAGGTGTTGCAAAGCAAATATTATAGCAATTAGTGCAGCGAGCCCAATAGCTCAGTGCAAACGTCAAGTAGTTCTCTGGCGTGTCGTTTTTTCCGTAAATCTCTTTTATGATACGTTAACAAAACAAATATATGGTAATATGGTATATAGGGCAACACTTATGGGACTTTCGAATCAAATATTTACAACGTAACATGTTCACTGCGATTGATACATTACAACTTAATGACACGAATGATACAGTTGCTAACTTTATAAGCTCGTCTCTTCTCAAAAAGAATTCGTTAACAGTTACTCTGTTAGTTTGCAACTTTATCCAGAATTCTAGATGTACATAGTTTGTAATATGATGTATTTGTTTTTTCTAGTCTTTCATCCGAAATACCAACCACACTCTCGAGAATGAAAATGTGGCTTCGACGAAAACGCAATACCCGTATCATGTTTTACTGTACCAGAGAAAAAAATTATAATAGCTAAAAGTGTCTAAAAAAGCCGGCAGTTAGTGTTGTATACATATGCAAATGGTGTGCTCAGGTGGGTTTGTGTACAGAATGAGAAAAAAAGTTAAATTGTGAAGATCTTATATTTAACATTTATACGGGCGTGGTCCATAAAATGTATGCTTACATCTCTGGAAGTACCTATAACTAATGCAATCAGAATAACAATGAGAGACTCTCTTACACTTTTGACAATTCTAGAAGAGACCAAATCAATCCACCAATCAGTTTGAAAATTACATACATATATAGATTTTTATCTAAATAAACGGACAAAACATTTTTAATTTACATAGTCCGACGTATTTTTTTGAATATATTTTAAATTACACGTTAGATAAAACAGTTTTTTTAGTTGTTAAAAAAAAATCTTAAGCCAGGTAATAATTTCTTAATTTTCTACAAAAAAGAAATCTTATCTCTTCGTTCACAAAGACGCTAAACAACTTTATGATGTTGTACCTTTCAAAAAGGTAGCCATTCATTAATTAAATGTCTAGATGAATTACAATTAAAAACGTTAAAATTTTGTATTTGTAATTAAAAGACTTAAATGTTTTATATAAAGTACTTTCCATTAATTTGTTTTAAAAATAGGGGACATGTTATTTGGTATTTTTATAGACATATCCATACTCTGTAAAATAAGTTAACTTTCAAAGTTGATTCTATAATTTTTTGTTAATTTCAGAAATGAAACCTTTCTTAAGAATTATAATTCATGATGCTTTAACTGCCCTGAATTTTAGGTAAAAAAAGTGAGCTAGTCATTTCCGGATACAGGGAAAATAACCTATACTATATTTCCACACTTACTTCGAACGACCGAACCGTAGTTTTGCGTTTTTTCAAAACTTAGATAACCGAAAAGTGGAAAATCTAAAAAATCGGTTTGACTAGCTTACAGGAAAAAAGTAAGCACGACAGAATCACAACTAGCGGCGATAATAAAAAGAAACTTCATTAGGAATTTCGTACTATTTTCGCGTTGAATGTAATTACTATTAAATTTTCTCCACACCTCTAGTTTTCCGGGAAATCGGAGAAAGTAAATTATGTTTTCTTTAGAAATCGATCATGCCAAAATCGCAATCACCAAAGATAATGAAAAAAGCCTACTTACGAATTTCGCGCTGTTTTGCGCTAGATATATCCACAGGTCGAATTTTTCCAACACCTATAGTTTACCGGAAAATCGGAGAAAATTGTTTTGCTGTTAGAAAGTGATCACGACAAAATTGTAACCAACAATGATAATACAAAACGCATACGTAGGAATTTCCCGATAGTTTTACGCTGAATATAACCAAATTTTTCCAACACACATAGTTTTTCGGAAAATCTAAAAAAGCTGTTTTTCATTAAAAATCGATCACACCAAAATCGTAACGAACGATAACAATCGAAAAAACCTACACAGTATTTTCACGCTGAATCTGCTTACATTCCGGATTTTTCCAACAACTTAGTTGCCCTGAAAATCCATAGAATTTCTTTGAATGAATTTTTAGTAATATCACAATGTTAGAATTTTATTAAGTGAATAGTATGATATGATGTCTTTTCAATATCAATTGCTTAGAACTTTTTTACAATGTCTGAGATACATAAAAAAATTTAACTAAGAAAAAATATTACATTTTCTGACCGTTTTAAATATGTATTATGGTGGTGACACTGAAAAATTGTGAAGGACTTTGGAGCTTAAGAACAGAGAATGGTAAAAGTGACACCAGTACTTAAGAACCTTTCAAATGAATAATGTAGGAATAAATTAAAAAAGTGTGACGGATCAATGGATTAATTTGAGTGAATTATTAGGTATAACTCTTCTGTGGTTTTGATCACGAAATCCAAACAATACGTTAGTGTGAGGACAGACCGTGGCGGGCGCCCGTCACATTGCCCGTCACTAGCGCACGAACAATTCATTGCATGTATTTAAATGTGCGTACTCAGACCAATACGGTCCGGTTTTTGCGGGCATATTGAAGGGCAATCTGTCTGCGGGCACCTTACGAACTGTCAAGTGGGCAATAAAATAATAATAATAAAAAAAAATATTTCAAGTGGCCAATCCCTTGAAATTTTTTTTTAATTTTTAACAAACTGTTAGGTAAAAATTCTAAACATAAATACTTTTTTCTACTCCTGTTGAAGAACACACTCATTACATATCCGTAAATTGTTGAGAAAGTTAGGCATTATTCAAGGGTGCGGAAGAATGACCATTACTCAATAGCTATCGACCAATGAAATCATCGTATTAACCATTATTCAATGGGCCGGCATTTGTTTTGTGTATGATATACTGTATTACAACTCTAAGAAAAAAGTAAAGGTAATAAAATTTTGAAAAAAATATGATTGGTTAAAAAAGATGACAAGGATAAAAAAGCAGCTTGTACAGTGACAGTTTAATAAGTCGGAAACAAAATAAGTCGGATTTACATAGCTAAAAAAACTTGATAATTCAAAAAGTTAAATGAATGTATATAATTTTTAAAACTATTAATTTAGATTATAATTTAACATTTCTAAATCGTATTTTGTATTGCTATATTCTATTTTGAATTGAAAAGTAATATTTTTATCAATGTTGCTGCAAGAGGGCAGTTTCGTACTGAAAATTATTTATTTCGTTTTTTGCTATAGTGTAAATCCAACTTGTAAAATTTTATTACCTTTACTATTTTCTTAGAGTTGTAATACAGTATGTATCAAATTTTAATTTCATATATGTTACGTAGTAACGTCAAAGTAAACAAAATAGTTTGTATTTTGTTCTCATCGTTTGTACATATATAAACATTTAATGAAATTAGAGATAGATTAATAGTATATTATTCAACGAGCTAGTAATGATAGCTATTACTCACGAAGATGAAATTGCGACACGAGCCGAGCTTGTGAGGCCAGTGTCGTAATGCATCTGAGTGAGTAATAGCCATTGCAAGCGAGTAGAATACGATATTTTTTCTACGACTTTTTTCCTTTTTAATTTGAATAAAATTGAATATAGATTTTAAATCAAATTTTTTATCTATTTCTAATTTCATTAAAAGTTTGTATAATATGTATAAAACGATCAAAACAAAACATAAACTACTTTATTTACCTACTTGAATGTTACTAGGCAATATATATTAAATTAAAACTTGATACATACATATATAAGGTACCTAAGGCATTTAAGGCCCAGCGGGTAATAAGGCCCATTAGCTATATTTCTTACCAAGAAAAGTTCTCTAACTTATCAACAAGTTTAAAATGAACTTTCAATCATTTCAAAACCAGATACAAAAGTTGAGCTACTCAGAGTAACAAACTCATGTCATATTTTAACAAACAAATTTAGAGGTTACATTTTCGTTCGGTGATATAAAAATTGTGCACATTGTGAGTGTTATATTAATGATTTTTTAAAGGTATGTTTCTTTCAAATTGTTATCAAAATTGAAAAAAATTAATATTCTTTAAGTTTTACATCAATTAATTTAGTTTATTTCTAAAGTATTTATATAAAATGTATATAAGCATAAATATTGACATGTTGATAATAAGGCCCATGCAAATTTTGTTTGGGCTTTATTACCAACACAATTAAAATCAAACACTACAAAGTCAAATCAATTAAAACAGGTCTGAAGTCATTAACAAATGAAGCAAAATTAGACGCACAACCTTAATTTACTATAGTTACTCTAATTTAAAAATAACAAAAAGGAAAAAGGACAAAAAACTAAGTACATTTAATTTTGATTTATTTGTTGCATTTGTTTAATGATGCCAGATCAGTTTTAGTTGGTTTGGTCGAATTTTTATTTTTATTCCTTAGTGTTTGGAAGTATGGCTGATAAAAAGAAGAGAACGTTGTGGTCTGAGCAAGCACTGGCATCAGCCTTAAGCTATGTCACTCGACATGGCAATCAAAGAGAGGTTGCAAGGAGATTCGGAATTCTAAGAAGAACTCTTAGATTTAATATTTATTTATTTCGACTTAATATATTCAAACACCTAGTACTTGACTTATTCGAAAAATATGATAAAAAAATTAAAAATTAAAAATAATGACTTAGATAATTTTTTTTATTGTTGTTTTCAATAACAGTCAAGCAGTCAAGCGGGATTCAAGGATTTTCGAAACTTTTTTGAACGTGTAAAAATAACAAAATATTTTGATATATAAGTTCAAGTTATTCTTAAAGTATTTTAAAGTTCAAGTTGTTTTTAAAGTAATTAAAATCCCCCAATTAATTAAAAAAAAAAAAATAAATGTACTATTTCAGGCAGTTGTAATAGGTGGGCCTTATTTTCTACACCAGTCGGAAATAAGGCCCAATTGCAGACACTTTTTAGAATCAAATTTTTGACTTGTATAATTACAAATTCATTAATTTTTTTAGGAATTTTTATCAAAAAATAAGTAAATTTTTATAATTAAATACTATATTTTTGATATTTTATAAGATACATAAATAATAAGCATATTTTGCTTAGGTGGGCCTTAATTGCCTTAGGTACCTTACACAAAACAATTGCAAAGCCATGGAATAATGATTAATACTGTGATTTCATTGGTCAAGAGGGTATTGAGTAATGAACATTTCTCCACACCTTTGAATAATGCCTAACTTTCTCAACAATTAACATATATATCATGAGTGTGTTTTTCAACAGGAGTAGAAAAAAATTATATTCTTTTAATTTAAAATTTATATTCAATTTTATTTAAATCAAAAAGGAAAAAAATCATAGAAAAAATATCGTATTCAACTCGCTTGCAATGGCTATTACTCACTCAGATGCATTACGACATTCGCCTCGTAAATTCGGCTCGTGTCGCAATTTCATCTTCGTGAGTAATAGCTATCATTACCAGCTTGTTGAATAATATACTATTACTATGTAGTGCAATTAAAATAATACACAATTTTAAATCCACTGTATAGGTCACGTATTCGTAAATTTTTGTTTTTTATAATTTTGTTTCATCTTTTGGGGATGACATTAGGTAAATAAAAAATATTTAACTACAGTAAAACCTCGCTATTCCGACCTAATCCGGACCACGGCCGCTGCGAATTAGCAAAAATTCCGAATTATGGAAAACTTTTAAAATCACGTGTAATCCCGACTTTTACGGATAATTTAAGTCGATGAATTCAGTAATAAATAAGAAGTATAATAAAGTCGCCAAGTGCATGGTAAACAGGCATTATGCCAGCATTTCGTAGTCAATAGCCAGTTCTTAAACATACAAGAGAAAAAACAGCAAAATATGATACAGGAAGTGACCAAATTTAACTATACATATCGACGGCTTGCTGCTAGAACCACCTATGTCGATTTTTCACTGTTGTGAGATAATTAGATATAAATGTTTAGAATCATCTTATACTGATGATAGGCTAATAAAAATTTCATTTTATTTATCAGAATGAAAGTTATTAACAATAACAAAACCTCGTATTCCAGATTTCAAATTATGTCATAATTTAATGGTATGTTACCATACGAGATAGCTGCGAGAGTCGGTATAGTAGTCCTCAGTTGTTTTTTTTTCTTATTATCAATATTTTTATTAATATTTTTTTTTTTTCGATTAAAATTGGGGTACTGCTGCCGGTGGATGGCGCGGTCAGCAGCACCCGGCGGCATCGCCTACTAAGGGCATGCGCCGCCAAACACGATAAATAAAAACAACACGTAAAGACAGGGACACATAAATGCAATAGACAACGGACAAACACATAAATTAAAACAAAATAACGGGCAGACCCTGCCATCCCAGGGTCTAGTGAAACGCTCGGTTAAGGCAGGACATGACGCACTAGGCGATAAGATGTAGTGTCCTGTCCTCAAATGGGCAAAATTACGTTCTTCACACCACTGGTACAGACACAAAACTCAGTGGTGCGGAGCAATTTCACAAATAATTAATGCAAAAAAAGACGACACGAAACAAGAAGAATTAAAAAAATACCGCCAGGGGTGTAAAGAGCCCTCTGGTGGCATAACAAAAGATAAAAAAGTTAAAACAAGCACAAGGCGATTAAAAACAAACAACGCAAACTTTGATTAAAAAATAAAACAACAATATCACATAAGTTCCAGTCGAATTAATTGCTCTGTGACACGATCCTGGTCTCCATAACTCCGACAATTCCGAAACGGCTTCGTCAACTCATAGGAACTCATCCGTGTAAGGAACAAGTGACGTCTGCTTACTAAGTGAGTAACTTACAACCTTTCAGTCAGACGTCGGGGTTCAACTTACACGGGAGACCGGTACTTGACTCAGCGACGTTCGTCCGAATCGGGGCTACAGGGAACAAGACAATGCCACAGAGTATCACAGACAAAATCTGACCAAGACTGTCTTCACCATTCCGGCGGGGTGGAAGCGGCCACATCGACGCCCAGAACCGCATCCATATGAGGGACGACGACGTCTACTTACTGGGCGAGCTCGCTCAAGCTGTTCGGTTAGACGTCGACTCATACAGCGAAAGAGTGCGTCGAGTACCACATTCCTACCCGCCGAAATAACAAAGACAAAGATCGAGAAGTATCACAGTAAATAAATATCACAGATGTGTAACACTAGTGTGCACAGACCAGTGTACACTATAAAGAGTAAAAACAATAATATCACAGGACGAAATCTATCACAGATCAGACTACCACAAATCACAGCATAAAAATATCACCAATCGACTGGGCGGAACACGACTCACGACTTTGAAAATCACACACATACGGATACTTTTTATTAATATTATTATTATTATTATTATTAATTTTTTTTTTTTTTTAATTGAATTAATTTATTCGTTCTTAAGTATTACTTCCATTATAAGTATGAGAACTTTCAAAGTATCAGAGAATTATGTAACTTTGTGAGATACGAGGTACTACATTCAATTATGTCAAAATAATTTAGTATATCTCACAAAGTCAGTGTCGCCATCTAATGATATCTTACATCGACCAGGAATATTTAAATTTTAAATACTCCCGGTCGTTGTAAAAGATACCACCAGATGGCGACAATCAAGATAGGTTGAGTTATTATGACATAGTAACCAGGTATTTCACAAAATTACATACATATATTTAATTAATTAAATGTTTTCAATTAATATACAATTTTATTTTAATAATAAGAAAAAAAATAACTTTGTGCTTAAAACAAAAACGAAGTTCAAACTTTCAAAAATTAAGAAGTTATAATGTTTTTTGTCACTCTTGAAAAGTAGCATTTTTAAAGATACGTGGTTTTAGAAGTAAGCCATGGATATCTTGTAAGCGGTAAAAATTTAAAAATTGGAGGAAATATTTCTTTCAAAAGTGTATTGATCTGGCATGGAATTGGTCTAATTGAAAATTAAATTACCAAAAAATTCATTTTAATATCAAAAAGTTTTGACATTTAAATAATATCATAGACAAGATATTCAAAATATGTAAAAATAGAAGAGTTATTTATGTCTGAGACAAAATATTTTTTTAATCTGATACCAGATGGCAATAATGTCGTCAAGCTCGATTCCTATTATTATTAAAATGTAATGCTTTAAGCAACAACAAAAATTATCAAAATATTATTAGATAGGTATTTATTTTTGACATTTGCATTCAATGGTGTCAGTTGTATATTTTTCAAAGTGGAGTCAAGTTTCAAGCAGTATTTAATACTAAATTTAGCCTTTAATTTGTTATTATTATTAATAATATTATAATTTGCAACGGTCTATATCATTTAAGAAATTTCTACTTTGAATAGTTATTTTATTTTAAAAAAATTACCTCATAAGTACCATAGAAAGAAAAAAATGCTACGTGTCTGAAGTTTTAGCAAACTGACACGATGTTATTATCATTTCGTAGAGTTGCTTTCGCTCTACGAAATGCTAAAAATGAAAATTTTTAATTACTCTATGTTTAATTTTAATAAAAATTTACCACAATATTTACGACACACTAATTTACTATATAAATTATTTCTTTCGCCAATCTGAATTGTAGAAGTTCCAAATTAGTGAAGTCCGAAATAGTGACGTTTTAGTGTAATATTTAAAATTTAGTTTACTAAATGAAAGGTTACGGTACTGATTTTTGTGGGTATTTAAAATTTTTTTGTGAAAAATATACTTCTGTACTATTTCCATACTTATATAAATTTTAATAAAATCAAAAAATTTGCATTTAACTGTAAATGGACACAAAGAATGTTTACTTAAATATACATAATTATGTACGTATTTTATGGTCCTTGTATACAATTTCAAAATCTTTTATATTTGACACGTCTATGCACTTCAGTATCATTATTGTTCGGTTCTATTGTATTTTTAATCTGAACTGTTTTTATGAGTTACCTACATTGGTGTAAACGTGCAAATTGACCGCGTTGTGCCACGTGCCATTTTGCGGGCAAGCTGCGGTCATGTTACGGGCTGTGGGACCGGTCTGACTAGTCCTTTAATTCAAACGTAAATTCTTTCTTGCCTAGTTCATAATAGAAATTATTTCGATTATGAGTATTATTAGTACAGGTGCCCATTTTTAAAAATTTAATATTTATGATGTATATTGTAAAAGACATCGGCACTAAATAATCAGTACTATCTATAATAGTCCAAAATAACATTTGAATTGAACAGTAACGCTGATGTTAGGCCTGGTTTAGACTACGACACAAATTGCGACACAAATGTCAGACATAAATTTCTTTATTGTTCATACTTTAACAGATTCCGTGTCCGGAGCTAGTGCTCGATCACTATGAATCGATCTCTCTTCTGTGACTGGATAGAAAAGTATCGAACTTGTTTGAAAATTTATTAGCCACAAGAGACACTTGGACACAACGTGTTCACACAGCCACTGATTTGACACTAATTATGATGTTCGCAATAAATGCTGCAATACTTGTATGCACACATAGGCACCCGGTGTATGGACCGAGTGTACGGTGTATAGTGTCATAGTCTAAACGTACCCTAACGTCAAATAGCCTAATTTGAATTAACTTTAGTGGTTAACTCTTAACGCAGATTAATCGATGGTATAAAAAAACTAACAAAAAATTTTGTTCAAAAATGATACAATATGAAAACAGGTATGTCAGCATAGTACTATCGAATTGGAATAAGTGGATTTATGATATGGGTCGGAGCTTTTCTAATTCTACAACTGCCGAATAAAACCAAGTATCACTAATAATAAGCCACAAGTGTAATTTTCTAAGGGTCAAATTAGTGTATTTTTTTATAAATTATGCAATAGTTGTCAAAACATTTATGTATTTTGGTATATGTTTCTTATTTGTTTAGTTAAAAAAAAAAAAAGTAAAAATAGCCGAATTTATTTCAAGAAATTAAAAAAAAAAAATAGTATAACACTAAAATGTCAATGTTTATTAAAATTATAACTAAGAAAAAATTTGTAAAATTATACAATTACAAGCTGGAGATATAATTGCCAACCAGCAGACTACATAGGAATACTTTGTTTATTGGACGTAATGTATACCGTATGTTTACCGTAGACGTCACATTGTCATCCGTCGTTATTGAAAGGTACAAATAAAATAAATCACTAAATAAATAAATCTATAAATCTTTTTGTAAACAATTTATTTTGTTATATGCTAGAAGTTTGTTATTCTATTTGTATAAAATTTATGCATTTATACAATAATAATTGCATATAACTACAGTAAGTGGCCAATTTTATCACTCACGTTACTGTCCAGTGTCCACCACTCTTAGCGTCAAAAGAATCGCTCAGAAAAATCTGATAGAAATCTTGAACATAGGGAATACTTGATTTTTGAAAAATATTTACCGAAAAATAGAACTGAAGATGAGGTTCACTAAAATTATATATATATATATATATATATATATATATATATATATATATATATATATATATATATATATATATATATATATATAAATATATATATATATATATATATATATATATATATATATATATATATAATATATATATATAGGGTGTCAGAGAAATAAGTATTGTCCTTTTAAGGGCTGACTCATAGCACCCTGTAGACTCTAAAACCACAGGAATTTTTTCGGAATTAACAGTCGCGTCACCCCTCAAAAGGATGAGTTATTTTCTTTACACTCTGTATATATATTATATACAGAGTGTAAAGGAAATAATTCTTATCCTTTTGAGGGGTAACGCGACTGTTAATTCCGAAAAAATTCCTGTGGTTTTAGGGTCTACAGGGTGCTATGAGTCAGCCCTTAAAAGGACAATACTTATTTCTCTGATACCCTGTATATATATATATATATATATATATATATATATATATATATATATATATATATATATATATAAATGTATGTGTGTGTGTCTGTGCGATAACTCTCGAAGGAAGCCTCCAATTGTTACGAAATTTGGTGTGTAGGTTAAAAAGTCCCAATAGCTTGGATGACTTCGTCAGCCAGATACATCTGATTTTAGGAAGCCAAAATTTTGGCCAATCTTCGCCAATTTTAATAGTTTTTTGCAAAGTTTGTCCAGAATTCAAAATTTTTTTAACTTTTTTTTACACCATCGAAAAGAACGTAAAAAATTACATAAGACACGCTTTCGAAACATTGTTCTAAATGGACTAGATGTTGAGAAAAATTAAGAAATTTGCTGAATTTCTTTACAATAAAGGCTTCATTGTTTTTTTTTTATCATTAACGTAAAAGCCCCCATTATGGAACCGTATGTAATACTGGAACAGTTTTGACATTTACATATTTATTTCTTTAATTAAGTAAGGAAACATTAAATGCGAGGTGAATTTAAATTGAAAAACAATCATTCTATTTATAATAATTTTTTTATCAGACGTTTCTTTCAGAAATAACTTCATTAATATGTAAATGTCAAAACTGTTCCAGTATTAGATACTGTTCCATAATGGGGGCTTTTACGTCACAATAACAATATTTATATCTGTTTAATGAACCTTTCAAGAACGCGACATCACCGGTTTTGAAAATTTGTTTACTGTTAGAGAGCTAAACTATTTTAGATGGATATAAGTTATGTTATTTATATAAGGTCTGCCAGTGTCCGGGGGTGCCAAAGTACCAAAAATAAAACTACCCAACCGATTTTGAAAATTTTTTCACCTTTAAAAATTTAATTTCATTGAAATATATACTTATATGCTGTACTATATGAGATCCGCCAAGGTCCAGGAGACCAAAAAGCGCCAAAAATTAACTACTCAATTGATTTTGAAAATGTTTTCACTGTTAGAGAGCTAAACTATTTTAAATGGATACAAGTTGTTATATGAGATCTGCCAGTGTCCACTCTTTGGAAATTCACTATGTTATGCAGATGCTGCGACAGGGGTATTTTAATATTATGTCATCATAATATTACATATGTAACTTTAGTCTAACTTAACTAAAAAAGTTTAGTCTGACATAGGCTCCATAATTAGATTGTATATTATAAATTAATAATAAAAATAAGAAAATAACAATTATATCTTTAGAACAATTTCTTAAAAATTTACTTGTTTTTATTAAATGAAATAAATTTCTTGACAAGTATGTGCCCGTGTACACCATTAAATAAAGTTGTGAAAGATATAACAAAAGAATGAACCTCCATAAAATCATAGATAATAGTGAATCCATTTTAATGGAGACTTTGAAAAAATGTAAGTACGAAAAGTATTTTAAGCAAGTAAGTAAAATAAGCATGAGCAAATGAAGTCAGTTGAGAAAAATAAGAAAAATAAGCACCATGAGATATTTAAGCAAAATAAGATATGTTTAGAATGTAACTAAAAATGTTTGTTATACTGCAACGTATTTTAAATGTACTTATTTAATATTTTTCATTAAAAGTTTCAATATAATTTTCTTAAAGTTGTTTCAGAACATTTAAAATACTTTTGCATTTCAGCGCTGCTTTATTTATGATTAACAACGGTACATATGTATATTTCAAAATATACTTAATAATTAATTAAAGGTACATATGTATTATGTAATGCATCAATAAGTAATAAACATTATTTTGCTGGGCTAAAATCCATCCTTCACGTCCCCGTTCGTGCCCGGCGGGCAACTGTTAGCTTCGGCTAGCAGGCTGACGAGGCTCTGGTACTGTGTTTCGACAAAAATGATCGTGTGGAGGGGACGATGTTGTATCCCCCGAGTGAGTATTATGCCTGCGTCAGTTTGATTTGGTTTAATTAGTACCTTGACCGGAATTCAATGCGTCTTCAGTGCTGTCTACTCCCATGGGCGTGATTTTCGGAGTCCGACGAGACCGTTCAGACGAGTTGAAATGGGTGATGTTACATCTGTGATTTTGTTTAACCTATCTGTGATACTTTTATATCTGTGATACTTGTTATGCCACTTGAGGTTTTTATGCCTGCCGTGGTATTGTCTAGCTGCTCGGTCTGTGATATTTCCCTGGCCTTGTTCTTGTCATTTCGATGGGTAGGAATGCGGCTCTCGACGCACTCGTTCTCATCGGCCACGCGTGCGAGTCGACGTCTGCCCGAACAGCTTGAGCGAGCTCGCCCAGTAAGGAGACGTCGTTGTCCCTCGTACGGATGCGTTCGTGGGCGTTGATATGGCGGCTTCCGCCCCGTCGAAGTGATATGAACACAGGTCAGATGTTGGCTCTGTGATACTCTGTGGCATTGTCCCGTTCTCTGTAGCCTCGACTCGGACGAACGTCGCCTAGTCATCGTACCGGTCTCCCGTGTAGGTTGACCCCGACATCTGACAGAACGGCACATGTACCCAGTAATCAGTTATCTGACAGAACAGTACATGTTGCTCAGTAATCAGATGTCACTGTCCCTACACATGTGAGTTCCTAGGTGTTGACGAAACCATTTCGGAATTGTGGAGACTATAGGGAGCGGAATTGTGTCACAGAGCAAGAAATTTTTGAAATCTGTGATATTGTTGTTTTTATTTTTTAATAAGATTGTTTTTAATCCGTTTTGTTTTAACGATGTACCACTGAGGGTCTTTTCCACCCGAGGTGGTACATCATTTTCTTTTTTATTCTTATCTGTGATATTTTATTGTGCCGCTGTGGGCTTGCTGCTGTAGCCCTTCAGCGGTTTTGTTTTTTAACTACTTATTGCGGCACTGGTCGGCCTGTGGCTCCCCAGTGACGTAATAAGATTTTCCTCTTATATATTTTTTTTTCCTTGTGATATTATTGTGATGTTGTTATCTGTGATATTTTTACTCAGTATTCTCCACTTCGAGGCCCTTTACACCTCGGAGTTTCATCGTTGGTTTTCAGTCCTTGGTGACCGGACGTTCTGGCTAGTACTTAGCGTACCGCCACCAAGGACTGTCCGCTCGTTATGAAGCCCTGGGATGGCAGGGCTCATCGATGAATTTTATCATGTGTATGTTTGTCCGTTGTCTAATGCATTTATGTGTTCCTGTCTATATGTGTCGTTTTTATCATTTTCCCGTTTTGGCGGCGCATGCCCTTCGATGGCGATGCCGCCGGACACTGCTGACCGCGCCATCCACCGGCAGCAGTGTCCCAATTTTAATCAAAAAAAAAAAAAAAATAAATAAATAAATAAAAAAAAAATAAACATTATTCATATTTCTAGAATTTTCTATGAAGTAGCGCGCAAGCGACTTTTAACAATAAACGCAAACTAATTTAAGTTAGCTGATAAGAGCAACCAGACAGAACACAGTCAGCCAGCAGGCAGAGAGTTTCACTCGTACCTACGGGTAGTTAGTTTGCAAGTGTCCTTCTGACACTTGGTATTTAAATTAATTACGTGGGCTATGGTACGGTGAGATATACGTACCATTACTACTCGATTACTTGGCCCTTCAGATTTCGTGATCATATTTGTTGCTTAATTTTACTAAACATTTAATTATTTAAGCTATGTCATTATAGTAATAATACGCTCGGGTAACGAAGGGAGAAAATTAGTGTAGTTAGTGTTTAACACTTTAATATTTCTACATTTGACGCCCATAATATTTGGTGATATTTAATTAAAAACGTAAGTTTTTTCTAATGAAATTTAATTTCATTTTATTGTGGCAATTGTATGTATCGAAATTTATTTTGCATACTTTTGTGATTATTTCAATTATTTTTTATTATTTATTAGTATTAAGTTTATTTATAATTAAGAATTCGTTTTTCCCAAGTTACCTCTGCGTGTGTAAATAGTTTTCTTTATAATATGTAAATAGCCGGTATAGTATTGTATATAAATTTTCACACCTTTTCACCAGGTAATATTTTTCTATTTAATTGTTATCAAACAGCTGTAATAGTTTTGGAATTTATATTTGTCGATTGGTTAATTGGTTAATGTAATTAATTGATAACTTGTTTTGATTGTTCAATTTTGATTACTTAATAAATGATTTATTTACCGATTTTATTTTTCTTTAAAGATTCCATTCAGTAATTGTACTAGTTTGAAGTTTGTTATGAATCAGATTGTAAATATAATTTGAATTGTTTGAAATTTAATCCTTTTTATTTTTTTTACCCCTATAGATATCGTGGTCAATTGTAGGGTTTTAAGGCAGCAGTGTAAACAGTTTAAAGGATGTTACTTTCGCGCATTCTGCTTATCAATTTGTGATTTAGAAATTTCTATTAATAAACATTGTTAAAGTTTCTTTATTTGTTTTATTTTACTTTCTAAATTTCAGCTTCCAAACGCCAGTAACTTATTTTCAGATTTTAATATTAAATCATTATTTTCACTGTTGTAATACAATGAAATTAACTGTACATGGGCTGACAGTGGCAATTTTGAAATAAAGCAAAAAATCTTCGAAATATTACAGTGGTCCAGTTTAATAAGTAGTCCAATATACCAAACTTTCCGAAAATCTGAAATCTTTTTTTTATAAACTGATTTATTGCAAAGAAAATTCCATTTTGTCATTTATAATATTGGGCCTTAGAACTCTATATAAGATCATAATCTCATTTGATTTGGTTTTTCTACACTTCCATCTATTTCAGTTTCATTTTAAAAGTCTTTTCTAACAGTATCTCACATGATCCTCACAGTCATAAATTGAAAAGTTGGTAAGCCTGATAGAGACTCACAGGACAAGTGACTATATTTTATACATATATTAGCTGTGGCCTGCGATTTCAGCCGGGTAAAATTTTCCAAATTATAGGTCCAATTACTTTAAATCAGGTATTCCGAATTTCTAAGCAAACTTAATTAGGTATTTAGAGCACTTGGCTCTGCTCATCCAACGACTCTATAATAACTATCTTCATATTTTAATAGCGTGGCTAATTGCAGCACCGCAAGAACTTCGTGTAGATACGCTTTTCAGGGCTGCAAGACCCTTGGAGAATAATTTAAACCTCATTTCCATCCTTTCCGGAGATGTGAATAGTACTTGAGCAAAATTTTGTGGAAATTTCTTTAGCTTTTTAATTGAAACTATATTTATTGTACTTGATGGAAAATTTCTGACCACCCCTCTATTTGAATTTGGTGCTCTGAAATTTTATAAAAAATCAGGTCCTTATAGTGCGTCCCTGTCGCTTCGCTCGCCCAACGATTCTAAAGTAGACTTATTCATATTTCAATAACATAACTTATTTTGATAAAATTTTATTAAGATCGGTTCAGCTTTTTAATTAGAGTCGCATTCGATAGTACTGCGGATCAATTTCTCTGCTTTATTCATATTTCAATAGCGTATCTAATTTTAGTACCTTGAGATATTCACATTGATAATTTTAATAGTACTTTAATTTGCGAGACATTCGAGCTCCCAGTGTTCTGAAGAATATTTACGAACTTGCGTTAATTTTTTTCGAATTTTTAATAATATTTAAGCAAAGGTTACGATCCCTCCAGTCGTTTATTTTGAGTTTTTTGATTTCCCAGAACCCTGTAGAGGGCAATTTTAACGTCACGTTCATTTTTTTAAAATCTTTTTTTAGCAAGTAAAATTTATTCAAAATCCGCCCAGTCAATTATTTTGAGTTCTTTTTAGAAACTTAGAACCTTAAGGATCAATTATAATGTAACGTTTATTTTTTTTTTGAAAATCTCAATAGTATTTGCGCAAAATTTGGTAATGATACGTTTGGAGGTCTACCTTAAACCTTTTTTGAGGCCCTACGGTGCTGCGAAATAATTTATCCTGCCTGATATTTTTTTTCGATGCGTATGCCAATTTTACCTATAGTTTTCTTTCATCATTTTTTTTATATCTACATCCGTTTTCTCGAAACATTTGGGAACGAATAAATACAATGTATATTTCATTTTTATTTAAATATAATATTACTCCAGAACTTATCTACTAGGTATTAACTCGAGTTCTAATGTTACTTAACTTAATCTTCTTTTTTGTTTGGTAACTGCTACTTTACTACCGGATCAAATTCTAATGCAATTATATCTTCGTCATATTGTTTTGCTTAAAGATGTTCTAATTATCTGTTGGTATGTTATAAAATATTATATAACACATTTTTTGTAGCAATAAAAATACAATAAAATTACAAAAATTATTTTTCCGCAAATACTTACAGTGCATCTCCACTACACATATTTATATTGTTAAAACTTATGTCGTGACATAAAAATTTTCTGCGGAGACGCTAAATGTTATATTTTATGTCATAACATGCATGTCTTGACTCTTGACATATGTTATAACATCACATCTGACATATTTTCAGCCACAAATTTGACGTTTAAGATTTTCAAGATGGCGAATCGATGAATTAACCCAACACTTGGGAGATTTTTGTTTTTCGTTCTGTTTGTTTCTTTCTTTTTCTAAATTTTCTAGTTTTTGCAAACATAGAATTAATGTTACAGCTTTGAAAATCTTTCTTCACAAATAATAATAATAGAGGGTTCCCTGTTGTTAGAAATTAAATATTTTAAGACATAACAAGTTCAGACTATTGATTATACCTATGTTAAGTACTTAAGTCATAAATTATGTTAAGACATATAATAATAAAAAATTCACATTTTGCGGTTTTTCATGTACGGTTTATTTTCCACAACCCTTTCTTAGCGAGCCCCTGCGACTCAACAGCAACCTATGTACCAAAATTTACGTTTATATCGCGATAGGTGAGTGAGTGAATGGTATTTTGCCTTTGATATATATAGATTACCACAACAAAATCAAGGTACATAATTTGTAAATAATAAACAAATATGGAATACCATAAAGTAACGCTCAAATCTATTAATAGTACATAATTTGTTTTACATGAAGTATGTAGTAAAAAATTTTACATGGGGTGCAAAATTACATTCTCGTAAAGTTCTCGCTTTTCCTTGTAGGGTGTATTCTGCAGAGCACTGCATTAGGTAGCATTCTCCAGAGCACTTATCCTCTCTAATTGAGTTACTTGGCTTATCAACAGAGTTGTGCCATGTGATGTAAAAAACCAGTTTTTTACATTTTTATGTAAATAATTGTAAAATACGTAAAAAACTGTAAACAACCGTAAAAAATTGTAGAAAATTGTAAAAAATGTAAAATACTTAAATCATTTGTCATTTCACTGACAAACAACTTTTTTAACGGTTACTACTTGTTTATAAGTTCACATAAAAAAACGTGTAAACAAAATGTCGACACAAAAATGATTTTCTGCTGGTGGAAGGCCATCCACAACTGACTACAAAGCTTTAAATTTCCAAATTAACAAACTGAGTTTTGACAGATTAAAAAAACTACTACATATGTATTTATCTCTCTTTAAATTATAATAACAATAAAATCACTGATGATAATGATGATGAAGATGATTGATACCTTTAATAAAATTTAACTGAATAAATAAAAATCTTTTTAATATTGAATTCTTAAATAAACTATTCTATCAAAACTAATCTTTCTTTTTCCTGCTTGTCCCCATTTATATTTTTAATTTTCAAATTACTTAATTATTAAGTTTTATTTTGCAAATATAGCAAATACTTCAATAGCAAATATGGAATACCATCAGTAACGCTTACATATCTATTAAATTTAAAAGTTTAGTTTTTTACATTATTTACATTTTTTACAGTTTTTTTTATCAGAGTAAGTATGTGTAATTTACCCGAAGTAAATTACACGCACAACTCCGCAAAAAATCAAAACTGACTGACTGATTGACCGACTGATCAATCAACGCACAGCCCAAAACGCTGGGCTTAGAAATGTGAAATTTTGAACAGGGATTATCGACGAATCGCCGTTACTTGTGACAATATCAACTAACTACACCTGTTTCGAATAGTTTAAAATTCATTTTGGTCCCTCACTGTACTTACCATTTAATCTTTTATCTTTCTGATTGAGCAAATGTACCTACCTATATCCATAATATACATTTTATAAACACATATAAAGAGATAGTACAACTACTAACACATATTTATTTGTACATTGGAGTAGTTTTACTAATTATTTCTGGAATACACTCATATAGTCAACAGTAGTTGTACAATACACACAGTAGTTCAGTATATACAATTACACAAATACATCAACCATCATTAACAATAACATACTGAATAAAATATTAGCAGTTACTTGTGCAGGTTACCATTTTAAGATAACAATATGAGAAACACACGGGCGCCACATTGGCGCGTGTTACTATATCCATACAAATAAAACCTTATACATACATGCATTTTATTATTATTATATACGGCTATGCAATATGTAACAATGGAATACCCATGTTTATGTGTGCGAATTCTGATTGCGATCGGTCGAACTACTAGTCATAATAGTTATATACCTTATAAAACAAAAGTATTTCATTTGCACAGTTAGTTAATGAATCATTATTCGATTGTTTGATAATAAAAGACAAAAGGGATAATGTGTTGGTCAATTTTAACGACTTCAAATTTCCGGGTGCATATTTTAATTCACAATCAGTAAAACATATTTTGAGTATATATACCACGGGCTGGTAAGATAGGTAGACAAAATTGGCGACCAAATATATATGCATGTATCAAACAATCCCCTTACTCCAGCAGGGTAAAATTTGCTACCTCTTGCAGCCAACAAACTGGTACAGTGGGTTTCAGAATAATTATAAATATTTTTATTTATATTATCTTGTTGTTATTATCAGACATGGGAAAAAATGGTCCTTAACAGAATCGCTATATAAAATATTTTGTCTTGTGGGGCTACGAATGGAACTGAAGGGCTGTCATAAAACGTAAAAATATTATCAATCTTTTTAAAAATCAGTTTTACAACGTTTTACTGTTAATACAACATCATCTACGTTGTGTGTGTCTGTTTGTGTTTTTTAATTCCCAATATTTATGAATCTTTTTGTTTGTTATCAATAAATATATATGTTTATAATTTTCTAACGCAAAAACTAAACCATGTTCAAACTTGTAAGTGAACAACAACTGGAGTACCTGATATATATATATATATATATATATATATATATATATATATATATATATATATATATATATACATTTTATTTATATTAAGCAGGTATTGTTTTTATAAAGAAGGTGAGATATACAAATAATCGCAAAGGAAATAGAGATATGTTTGTATTATAAATATTTTCAATTCGACTTAATTAATTTCTACATATTATAGTTGACCACTTATTGATTCAATATTAATTTTTTAAAATTATTTTTAAAGTTAGAATTATATATTAAATTATTAAAAATACGTAATTTTTAATTTTTACTGATTTGTTCTCAAAAGTTTCTTTAGGCTAGTATTCAAATCCAGAGGAAAATCCTAAGCCTTGTAATAAAATTTGCAGCCCCCCCCCCCCAATCCAAAATTTTTTATATGGCGATTCTGTTAGGGATCACTGTTTTCCCAAGTCTGGTTATTATTGTTTCGTATATTGAGTGAGATTAAAATATTTACTAATATTTCTGGAACACACTATCTTGTTTCTATTTCAGAGCTTTACGAACTACGAATAAACAGAATAACGAATTAACTTCGCTTAACGTCGTGTACACTCGTGTAAATATTTTCAAATCAAATTGACTTTCATAACCTCTAAAATTGACTAATTTTAAATATTTATTTATTATTTTTATTTTTTTTATATTTTCCTTTTTTGTATTTATTTTTCGAAATATTGTTTTTTATATTTGTAATTAATACTGTTTTTACTTGAATATTATTGTGGAATATCTTTAGTTTTTCTGGAGTATCATTAACCTTTTGTCAACGTTTTCCACGTTTAGCAACAAATTATTTGTTCAAATGTAAGTCCTGTTGTTTTTTTAATTTTGAATTTTAAGTTAGGGTTTCCGATCTCTGGCCAAAAAATCGATTTTGTGGATCGATTCGAATCGTCCAACGAAAGATCGATGTAAGAGAAAATCGGCTTACAAAAGATCGATTTGACGAAAATCGATTCAATTTTTGTACTTACAGAAAATAAAAGAAATATAAAAGTTTTATTGAAGTTTTTTATTAGCTAATCACAAACAAATCAGTTTCAAAAAAATTTTCAATTTCCTTTGAAGATGAATTGCTGAATTTAATATAAATAAACTGGTTTCCATTTTGTGTTAAAAATGTCACACGAATCAAAACTTGGACTCAATTTTCTATAAATAAATCATAAAAGTGGTAAAATTATTTGACAACATAAGTAGTTAAAATATATTCTACAAAAATTGTGAAAAAACATCATACATATTTTTACTAAAAATATTCTAATTTAAATTTAAAAAAGATCGTTCTCCGGTCCCGTAAATTTTTCACGGTCTCTATATCGATTTAGTCTCCAAAAAATCGATTCAAAAAATCGAAGGTCGGCTCTCCAAAAATCGATTTTTGATAAAATCTAATCGAGATCGGAAATTCGGAAACCCTAATTTAAATATACTGGTAATATAGTGAGTCCATACACGTTCCAGTTTTTTCAGATTAAAATTAAAGAAATAAAAACTAATTACTATCCTTTATTTTTAGGGCAACAAACAGGATTGTTTATCCTAGAATAAGAAAGACTGTTAATCGGAGACATACGATGACCCTGGTTTAACCTATAGAAGTGAATAGGTTTTTCAAAGAGTAATATTTCGTTAATATAAAGTTTTCCTCTATCTCTTATAGTTTTCGAGATATCTTAAGAAATACGATTTGAACCCCCAACTTTACGGGCTGGTTTCACCCCGTAAACGTGGAAGATGGCCGATAAAAAGAAATACGGATCCCCTATTTTTGCGTATTCTACACACCTGCGAAGTTTCATCAAAATCTCGAATTTCACTCTGAGTGTATTTCCTTGTAAGTGATTTTTAACTGCTATTGCACAAATAGATCCAAGAAGCTTTATATTTTATAAAGATTTCAAAAATCAATTACAGCTTTTTAATTCTTTAAATGATTAAGACGAATTAACTCGTCCTGCAATATGGCGGCTGAAAATGCTGTGATATGTATATATTCACTTGCACAGGTGCTGCCATCTGTGACAGATTTTTCAAAATACGGTATAATTCTATGTTTAATTTTGTCAACACAGTTTAGTATAATTTATATTTTGTAAATGACTAGGGTTTGTGACCTTATCTATTGTACTACTTACCGGCAATAAAAAGTCCGTCATTTTGAGAAAAAAACGTATTTCCATATGGTTTGTTTAAAAGAGTTAAAAAAATAAATTTAGAAACACGAATTTATTGATAATATTTTAAGGAGATGTAGAAGATAGGGAATTTGAATTAGAAAAAGTTAAAAAGCATTCATTAAGCTATATTCTTAACAATTAAAATTAATTTTTTTTAGGAGTCGACAAAGGTTAGTAATATTAAAATTTCCGGAAATGTATCCTATATGCAACAAAAATTATTCGCTTTACCATCTACACTTGGACAGTCCCATGTATAAATTGTAAAAAAAAAGGTCTATGCAGAGCCGAATTTACATAAGCGCACTTGGGGCACGTGGTCCGGGGCCTCGACACACTAGGGGCCTCCACAAAATCGAATAAAATCTTAAAATTAAGGGATAGAATAGAAAGGATAAGCGCTTTTTCGTTTTTTTTTCTTTTTTGCTTGCCAACCCTATTTTGGGGGAAAATTTGAAAAATTTCGGAAATTTTCCAAGAGGGCCCCCAAAAAAGTACTCAGGGGCCTCCACATGAGAAGTGTTCAGGGGACACCACATCAGAAATGCCCCGGGGCCTCCAAAGAGGTAAATCCGGCTCTGAATCTATGTATACATTGTAATAAAATATCCTTATATAAGTCATTTGATTTATCTATATGAAGACGATAATCGTCAGTTTTTATATATTCTTATTGCAAAATTTGTAGTTTAATAATATTAGGATTACTTCTTTTATAAAGTTTAAAAATGAAAATAAAAGGTTAAAAATTTTTTAAATGGAATAGAGATTATCAAACGATGTTTAGCGAAGTAAGGTTTTGAACTATTTTTATTATTAATAGTAAGATTTTTTTATTTGAAAAAATATTTTTAAAAATCGTTATATCAAAGATATCACAAATATACATATTATGTGATCAAATGTGAATAATTTTACTAAATTGAATACTGATTGAAATAAAATGTCTGTTCTATATGATAACAAATGCCGCATCAACAATGGGTGGTATGGGCATTTTATTCAATTTTTCAACAATGGACATTTTATTCAATTTTTCTCTTGTTAATATATTGTAGAGGTACAGAATCACAAATTTCAATCAGTTTCGTTGCAGTTAGTTTTCTTTTATCTTCCTTAGAAAGCATATACTGTGTGAGTTTTTCGAGAGTTGCCATTTTTATTACAGCCAAAGCGTTGATTTAATCGAAAAATTGCTCAAATAAGAGTTGTAGATATCGACGGGAGCAACCGATTGCTATAGTCAGGAGCTTTATAGCTCTTATAGTTTTCGAGCTATGATATAAACTTTTAGATTTTTAAATGAGACTATATATTAATTTTTTGATAAAACTGATCTAATGCATTAATTAAATGAACAAAAAAAGTTTTTTTACCCAAGTTTAATTTTTTAATTTTTATTTAATTTATAATATGTAAAAATATGCATATGTACTTGAGGCTACTTCAACCGACAGTGTTTTTCTTAGTTACACTTCCATTACATCCGAAAAAAGAACCTTTGCCAGTACTATTTCTATCATAAAAATTTGGTTGTAATAGAAATGGCAAGTCGTAAAAAAGTCACATGGTATGTAAAGGGGCCGGGCCTAAATTATATAAGTAGTCAGCAGCATTTGCGCTGACAATGGCGATTTAATGCTAGGTAGAGTCCAAGTACATGCCAAGCCACAATTCAAAAGTACGACCATCTGCAATGAAACTACGTATTTCATTTTTTTAAATGGATAAAATAATATACTTATCATGGCTTTAGATCCGTCTAAAGTAAAGTCTTTATTCACAAAAGTAAGTGTTTGCAAGCAACTTGTAGTAGGATTACATTACTGTAGCACTGACATCTATTTGTGACGTTTTAAAGCAACATGTCACATATTTTAACGCAATATTTCAAATACTTTTATAAATCCAGGGACTAGGAGTATTATGAATGTTATGCAGCATAATGTAAAATTGTAAAGAAGCTGATACCTTAACTGGCGTACATTTGATAATGTTATAGTATCTTCCGCTTAACAATTTGAACAAAAATGAATAATTTTTGTTTTTAAAATACATAATTATGTAATTTATTTCTTGTACAGTAATTATAAATTATATGTAATATGAATTTAATAGATTTGAGCGTTACTTTATGGTATTCCATATTTGATATTAGTAAATAAAAACACTTTACAAAATATCACTTTTATTGAATATAAAAACTCTTATAACATGTTTCGGTTAATATGGTCAATCTACACGTTTGAGAATGGTCGTATTGACCGAAGCATATCATAAGAGTAAATTATATTCAATAAAAGTGGTATTTGGTAAAGTGTTTTATTTACTAATATCATATATGTAATACGTATGTTAGGATTTCGTGTTTTAATATTAAAAAATAAAAATACTCATTTTAAAGAATATGCATAGATATCTATATTTTACAAATAACTTTAAAAAATCTATATAAATTGTAAAACAAAAATGAAACTTAAAAAATGAAAAATGAAACAAAACATCAAAAAAAAAAAAAAATAATTTTTCCAACGACGTTTTCTCAAATATACAAATCGTACAAATTATACAATTTAATTACATATTGTAATGTTTATATACCATAATTAATGTATTTATGGTATAAAAAGAAAAATGAGTCCAAATGCTTCCATATAATAAATTTCTTTCTTTCTATATAATAAATTGTAATTTTTTCCCTAATATTTTGTGAAACATAAATAATTCTTCAAATTATTTCTGCTCAAATATAAAAAATAATATATTTAAATTTACTTATTATAATATTTATATCATTATTTAATTATTAATGATTTATAATGTAATCTGATTATTTTTAAATAAAACTAACATTTAAAAAAAAATGTTTTTTATTTGTTACATTTCATTTGAATCCTCTATACTCATAATAAATATATAAAAGTATATTTAAATTTCGCAGGCAAAATAAACGCCCTGGCCTGCCGGAAAGTTTATAATTTAGTCACTTTAAATGCTTACGTAACGCAATATCAGTACGTAGCACGTAGTCACACACGTAACACCAAGGTAAAACTCTTATAAATAGGCATCCAACTTTATACCCTCCCCCCCGTAACAGGTACAACAAATGACAGGCACAATTCCCTTCAGAGCACCATAAAGCTTGTGAGCGCCGAACTGAATACATGCGAGTTACCGTAGGCTGATATATACCAGTAATAAAATCAGACCAATTTGAGCACACGCGGTTTTCACCGATTCTTGACGTTTTGGAGCTTATGGAAACCAGAAATACCCCTGTCGCAGCATCTGCATAGCATAGCGAATTTCGAAATATTGGGCACTGGCGGATCTCATCTAAGACCTGTATCCATTTAAAATAATTCAGCTTTCTAAGAGTGAAAAGATTTTCAAAATCAGTTGAATAGTTAATTTTTGGCGCTTTTTCGCATAAGGTGCTTGGCGCATATACCCATCTAAACTAGTTTAGCGTTCTAAAAGTAAAAGAATTTTCAAAATCGGCTAGGTAATTTATTTTTGGTATATTTGGGACCCAAGAGCTCGAACGGACTTTGTACAGCATAGTGCTATCCACCTAAAATAAGTTAGTTTTCTAGCAATAAAAAAATATTGAGAATCGGTTCGGTAGCTTATTTCTATCCTATATAATATAGGATATTTTATCTTTCTAACAGCAAAACTATTTTTAAAATCCGTTGTGTAGTTTTCTATGCCGCATTTGCATTCACAGTTGTGGATCTCAGATAACATACTGTACTTATCTAAAATAATTTACCTCTGCAATAGTGAAAAAATTTTCAAAATTGGTCAGTTATTTTATTTTTGACACTTCTGGGTCCCATGGACTTTGACGGACCTTACATAACGTAATCTATAACTATCTAAAATAGTTTAGCTATCTAACAGCGAAAAAATTTTCAAAATCGGTCGGTTAGTTTATTTTTGGCGCTTAAAAGATCCCAGGACTCTGGCCGACCTCATACAACATATAAGCTAAATCCATCTAAAATAGTTTACCTCTGTAATAGTGAAAAAATTTTTAAAATCAGTCGGTTATTGTATTTTTGACACTTTTAGATCCAATGGACCCTAGCGGACCTTACATAAGGTAATCTATACCTATCTAAAATAGTTTAGCTCTCTAACAGTGAAAAAATTTTCAAAATCGGCCGGTTAGTTTATTGTTGACATTTTTGGATCCGATGGACCTTGGCGGACCTTACATTACGTATTCTATATCTATCTAAAATAGCTTAGCTCTTTGACAGTGAAAAAATTTTCAAAATCGGTCGCTTATTTTATTTTTGACACTTCTAGATCCAATGGACCTTAGCAGACCTTGCATGAGGTAATCTATATCTTTCTAAAATATCTTAGCTCTCTAACAGTGAAAAAATTTTCAAAATCGGTCGGTTAGTTTATTTTTAGCACTCTTGGGTCCCATGGACCCTGGCGGACCTTACATTACGTAATCTATATCTGTCTAAAATATCTAAAATAGCTTAGATCTTTGACAGTGAAAAAATTTTCAAAATCGATCTAGTTCTTTAAAATTTTTTCCTGGCATATAAACATTATTATTATGTTATCTTTCTATAATATTTAATAATATTATATCATGACATTACTTTCATTATCTTGTTCATTTAAAATTCAATAAAAAAATTAAAAAAATCTTCTTTACACATGCTTAAAATATCTGGTTAATTTTAATTTAAAAAAATGAGACAGAGATATGGTATTTATAATACATAGATTTTGAATAACTACCGTTTGTTTTACGTAAAAAAAAATGAAATTTTTGTATATGTTATAAGCAACTGAGATAGAAATATATATTACTTATTACAATGACAAAGAGAGCAAAATAAGGCAAACGTGAAAATTACGATTTTCTCGAAAACTACTTAACATAGTAAGAAAATTATAAGAACATTTTCTTCATAATTTTTTTTTCCTTTCCAACGATGTAAAAATCGAACTGTCTTATGATAGGATCGAATGATAAAAAATGGCCAGAAAACCTACTTCTGGGCATCCGACGTGTCTGGCTAACGAACTTAGCCAAGCCAATTCAGAATCCAGTCCGCACACAAAATTTCATAAGCGTTAGACGTTTCGTTCGAGAGTTATCGTGGGAACACATAAATATATATATATATATATATATATATATATATATATATATATATATATGTATATATATATATATATGTATATATATATATATATATATATGTATATATATATATATATATATATATATATATATATATATATATATATATATATATAAATTTTAGTGAATATCATTTTCGTATTCTAAGGACCTCAAAACATATTTCTGCCATAGTCCCGGAATCAGATTGCGTCATGAGACCTACTGTAATAGCTGAAATTCGCTAAAAAAATGGATATTAATGTATATATTTACAAATTTTGGACACATTTAATCAAGTGGGTCAAAAATTATCGCTACAACTTATAGTGAACTCAACTATTCTCAGATGTGTTACTGCAATTCTTTTATTACAAATTCGTTATGCTGTCATTTAATTAAAATTTTTAAATAATCACGTATGATGGTTATGTCATTAAATTTTAGCAGAATATTGTAGGTACCTTTTAGTTTATATTGATACCTTTGTAATGACAATATAAAGAGTAACCTAGAAAACCCTATTTTTCGCCTCTCTTTATGACACTTTAAAAGAGGCGAAATTTCAAGTATGGTGCCACAATCTCTAGTGACGATTTCTTGTAGAACTTAACGAAATAAAACGAAAATTTTTCAATATTTCGCTTAGTTATTGAGTTATCGGTACTTGAAATTTTTAGTTCAGAATGTGTTGATATAATTAATAGATGGTGTATAATTGGTGTGTAATTCATCTCTTATTTTGAGTTGTTAGATTTGTCTTGTTACAATATTTTTTCAACGACTGTCAAATCACTATAAGATTTCGATAGTCTTGGAAACCTATTTTCCGACAAAGGGTAATTCATTACAACTGAGACTCCTCAAAGGTATCATATCTCTTTCTATCACATGATTCACATTCTCACTTGCATTACCTAGTCATAGATGATGCGATTTGATCCTTTTCATCGCTCTAAAAAAAGTCTCGTTTAGTAGAAGCTATATTTACAGATATCACTCACAAAACTGAGAGCACATAAAGTTTCAGAGCTCAGAAAAATGCTTCACGTAAGATCATTTTTTAAACACTTTTATCAATTTTTCTTATGTTTTCTTCATTTTTCAAAATTTTTGGGTAGCCCCGGGCGTACCCGGCCTAGTCGCTAAAATCGCCACTGCTTTTCTGCTAGTTAACTAAAACTAGCAGAACATATTTACCTATTTTTATGAAAAACTGTAAAAAATCTATTTAGGTAAATATTCTAAATCTTTTTATCTTCAATGCTGTGAAAAACTCTAGCCACTTAGGAACCCTGACTCAATGCCCGGCATGCCCTGGACTATATTTTCTTATTAAAATTATTTTGTCGGTAAAACTAACTTTTTTTCTCGATTTTGAATTGTGTTAGGTATAGTTTCCTTTCGGTAATTTAAATTATTTTTGCAAACAAAAACATATTTACAGGTACCCGTAAAAGGGAATGACATCCGTTTGTATTTTGAACAATCGTTTATATCGTGAAGCATTTTATTTGTTTTTAATAAAAAGAAACAAAACAGTGTGATGTTCATCACGAAACTTTTCAAGTCGTGTTGAATACAAATAATATAAATACCTAATGAACTTCACATTTATTGATGACTGTCAACGACTGAAAATGGTATCAATTAATTTTATATTGTTTTATTCCTAATATTCTTTTTTTGCCTTAAATTTTAGATTCTAATATATATCGAGCCATTACCGCCATTTTAGCGTAACCGACAAATATCAAATTTTACAGGAGAAGGATTTTTTAAATATTTGTATGGCGCTTGCGATATTTCTGCTGTCTTCATTTTATTACGCCTGAGCGTATTATTCCTATTATTTTATTAGCCTTACGATAAAGATGGTTATTGTCGGTTACGTTAAAATATGAAAATATGTTATATTAACGATAAACTAAGCAGTTGCTATAACTCGTTATTTAACGAATTTTTACGCTTAATCTGTTCATCTGTGATGATAACCAACAAATTTTGAACATTATCTAAAGTCTGTCTAATTAAAACTATAATTATGAAGGAAAAACGTATAACCCCAACAGTGGCGTAGCGTAATAAAACAATGCGGGTAGACCCAATCCAAAATAACTAGTAGAGATATTATTCGCCCAGCCATTCATCGAAAAGTTAAAACTTATTGTAAGTAATCAACAATCGATTTGTATGTATATTTGTGTTACATTTTACATTAAATTAAAAGTGGGACATAGGATATCCCTCCATAATATGCCAGAACTTAAAATTTCCTTTCTAAATATATAAGAAATTGAAAGAAATCAAATTTTCAGGGGTGAATTACACTCTCTTAAACCATTTATGGGCATGAACGAAATATGGCTAGTGATTAGTTGTAATAAGATCTATAATTCAACAAAGTTTCAAATTTTTGTAAGGTAGTAGTCTGGTAACTCGCGCTGTTTTTCATGCCTATTTTTTGGGGCATTTTTTTTTTTTTTTGTTTTTTTTTGAGAAAGAACAAATGAGAAGTTTTGAATTTTTAATGTTTTTATTTACATCTTAAAATAACAAAGAAAAAAATTTTTTGAATAGATTAAATTTTGTTTTATTATTATTATTATTATTATTATTATTATCACTTGAAGTTGGCGCTTCAAAAAAACTCACGCGGATGGCCCGGGTGATTTTGACTTTTGGGGACATCTGAAATCAAAAATTCTTAATTAATATTAATCTATAGATATGTCATTCTGGCAGGAATTAGAATTGAGCAATTTTGTATAGAATGCCATTTCGAATGTACCGGAATTGAAGTTTTTTATAGTGATAATGCAATTGCAATAATTATAACCATATATCGTCCACCGAATGGAAATATCAACATATTTTTTGAAGCCTTCAATGCCTTATTAAATTATATAAGTTCAGTGAAGAATATAATATGCATTTGTGGTGACTTAAATGTAGATTTTCTTACTGAGTCAATTCATAAGAAACAGTTATATGATATTATAGAATCATACGGATGTATGAACTTAGTTAAAGATCCAACAAGAGTTACAAACAATTCTTCAACAGGACTTGACTACATTATAAGCAACAACAGTGATATGTGTGAAGATGTACAAGTGATAAATCTTAACCTAAGTGATCATTTTGCTCAAAAACTAACTCTCAAGCTGCCATTAAAAGACACTAAAACAAAGTCTAAGTATATAAACGTAAGAAGTGTAAATAAATCAACAATGGATTATATGCGATGGTTACTCAAAAAGGAGGACTGGACCCAAGTGTACCGCTCTGATGATCCTGATAAAGCATTTACAGAATTTTATCAGATTGTAATACATTGTTCTGAAGCAAGTTTTCCTTTTAAGAAAATCGAGAGCAAAAAGATACGTATCAATTCTTGGGTAACTAATGAAATTATACAGGAAAGTATGGAACTACGGGAATTATTTGAGCTGAAATCAATATTTAAGAATGAAATCTTAGAAAATAATTATAAAATAATGAAAGATATGCATCGTATTAATATAAAAAATGCAAAGAGTCATTACTTAACCCAAATAGTGGAAACTGCGAGCAGTAGTACTAAGGGTAAATGGAATGCAATTAAAAATATTCTTAAGCTAGATAATTATGAGGAACCTGAACTAATTTTAAAAAATGATAAAGGTGTTAAAACTGACAATAAGAAGGAAATAGCGAATATATTTGGAGAATATTTTTCTACAGCAGCTCAATGTAAATTGAATCATTCCTACAATATACTAACCCAAGATTGTACTCTACCCAAATTGCAAAATAGCACAATATTTTTATATCCAACAGATGAATTTGAAGTACTAAACATAATTAAAAATTTAAAAAATACTAGTTCGACAGGGTTAGACAATATATCTGCTAAAATTGTTAAAGAAACCAGTGACATCCTAACACCGCATTTGGTACACTTAATTAACTTATCATTTGAACGTGGGATATTCCCATCAGTTTTAAAAGCAGCAGTAATTAAACCACTATATAAGAAGGATGATCCTGAAATGCCTCATAGCTACAGACCAGTATCACTTTTATCTACCTTCTCTAAAATAATAGAAGGAGTGATGTACTCACGGATACTAACTTTCGTAAACAATTTTAAATTAATAAGTAAATGTCAACATGGTTTCCGACCAAAATACTCTACTTGTACAGCTTGCTGTGATTTTGTAAATTATACTCTTAAACATATGGATGAAAACAATCATATTGCAATATTATTTTTTGACTTAACATCGGCCTTTGACACAGTAAACCACTCGTTTTTATTAAACAAATTGGAAAGAATTGGTATAAGAGGTAAAGGTCTGTCTTGGATAGCATCTTATCTCAACAATCGTGGCATCGTGGTAAATATAAATGGATGGAAATCTGATTGGTATGAAAATGACATAGGCGTGCCTCAAGGGAGCAATCTTGGTCCAATACTCTTCCTTTTATATATAAATGATCTACAGGAATATATACATGACTCGAAGGTTATTATGTATGCGGATGATACTACTATAATCATAAAAGATAAGAGCATGGAAAATCTTGAAACAAAAGTAAATGAATGTCTAAAAGATTTCAGCAATTGGTGTTGTAATAATCATCTTATCTTAAATTTAACTAAAACACAGTATATGTTACTAGAAAGACCAAATAATATTACCACTTATGCTATGGATATCAATTTAAATGATCAATGTATTACTCAAACTGATACTGCAAAATCTCTTGGTATGCAATTGGAGTCAACACTTAAATGGTCCAAACATGTGGATTATGTGTGCAAAAAAATTAATAAAGTTTATTACTATATTAAAATGCTAAAACTTTATATGAATCATGATGCATTAATTTCAGTTTATTATGCATTTGTTTATTGTGCGTTTAAATATTGTATTGTTCTGTGGGGCCATAGCCCAGATAGTGTACGTGTCTTTTTAACTCAAAAACGGATTATCAGGCTAATGTTTAATTTGGGATTTAGAGACTCTTGTAAGAAATACTTCCAAGAAAACAAAATTTTAACGTTTTATGCTGTTTACATTTATGAATTAATTGTCTACATTAAAAATAATCAACATCTAGTACAATTTAATAGTAATATACATACTTATGAAACAAGATCTGGTAATAATATTTTTGTTGAAAGATATAATACAGTTCGCTATAGTAACAGCCCATTATGTAAGGGCATCCAACTGTACAATAAATTGCCGAATGATATCAAAAATATTAAAAATTTCAATCAGTTTAAAAGAAAGCTTAAAATGTATTTGATTGATAAATGTCCATACTCGGTGAATGAATTTTAACAATGTTTGTGTTATTTATATATTATTTTATTTTGTTTATATTATTGTTGTGATACTGCTTCTTTTTCTTATTAATTTGTATTGACGAATGTATCTCTTTTAGAGCTTGTAATAAAAATTATTATTATATTATAAAATTTTATCCAAAAATAACAAAATGGCAGACTTCGAAAAAAAGTCATTTTTTTAGGGGCATTTTTTTTGAGAAACAACAAATGAAAAGTTTTGAATCTTTAATATGTTTTTATTTGCATCTTAAGGTAACAGAAAAAAAATATGTATTTCCTTGAAAAAGTCTCATTTTCAATGTTTTTGTGTGGAAATGTAATTTTTTGATTTTTTATTAGTAATTGATAAAATGACAAAATATCATCAAAATATCATTTTTAGCTTGCAATAAATTTGTTTCTACAATTTTTATTATTTTTATTTAACCTTGAGGTATGGGTAATTTGCATTAAACAAAGGGAAATTGTGATCGCTAAAGTATGATCAAAAATTTTCAAAGTGGGATTTATTCTGATGTATTGCATTCTAAATAATTTTTCTGATGGCATTCACTTTTGTCCCAAAATTCATAAGATTTGCAAAACAGTGCCGGGGAAATATGAATGGCTTACACATAATAATAAAATTTTCCCCTTAAGGACCCACAAAAAATAAAAAATATAAAAAATTCGCTAGACCGGTTTCGACTACTTTTGTAGTCCTCTTCAGTAGCATAAACAATAAATAACCATAAAAATCACAAAAATATCATAAAATTAGAAAATATAAATATACGAAGAAATATCAGCTGTAAGATAATTAAATAGATAAGCTGTAAGATAAGCAGTAAGATAGGTAATTATCTTACAGCTAATATTTCTTCGTATATTTATATTTTCTAATTTTATGATATTTCTGATTTTTATGTTTATTTATTGTTTATGCTACTGAAGAGGACTACAAAAGTAGTCGAAACCGGTCTAGCGAATTTTTTATATTTTTTATTTTTTGTGGGTCCTTAAGGGGAAAATTTTATTATTATGTATAATCCAGCCCACAGTACGGCTCAATATAGTGATTTGATGAATGGCTTATAAAATTTTTGTTTTTCATACGAATTTGCTCAAAATTGATGTGGTACATATTGAATAATGTAGAATTAAAAATAAATCAACCATAATGTGATATATAAAATAAAAAATACTTAAAACAACGCTTTTATCTCAATTCTTAAAAATCCATTGACAATTATCCCGGTCAGCCGTAACTTTAATTGTATATAATTACATAATTTGTAATGCTATTAAAATTATTAAAAAAACATTTTCTTCTTGATTATTTTTAAGTATTAGCAATTTTTGTTGAAGAATCTTTTAAAAAATGTCACAATATTTAATTAACTTCAGATGACTAATAACAACAACCAAAGCTAAAAGCATATATTTTCACGCATAATAATTTTTCGATGCTAACTATATTAATATTAAATAAATTTTTATCTAGAAAGAATATAATCGTCAAATCTATAAATTAGATTTTTATCGATAATTAGGAATTTTAGCATTCAAACATAAGGCTTCGTAAAGTATGTAACTTGTAAATAATTTGATTTTATGAACTTGCCTTTTTTATTGATTCATAAACGCGGCTCGTTCATATAGAGTTTTTCATAATGTACTTGTTGGATAAATTACTATTAATACTATATATATTACGTGATTGAGATTTTAAGTTGCATATTACACACGAGCGAAAAAGTTACACAAGATCCGCGCAGCAGCGAGTGCATAATTACACGAGTGTGTAATATGCTTTACAGTCGAGTTACGTACTATACTTTATCTACGACTAACATGAAATTCACAATAATAATTATTATTTTGGTACAAATACAATACATTAAAACTATGTAAAATTTGAAATTTATTCAAAACAAATTATTATTATTATTGTTGGCATTAGTCTTCATATTTTATTCACATTTCAAAAGGTCGTTCAATCATTAAAATTTTCTGTGGTTTTCATAATCTTCCTTTCATTTTACGAGAATAAATTTGCAGCCAAAAATAAAATGCTTCATCAATTTCATTATTCTCACTAATATTATAGTTTAACAAACTATTTTCCTCAATTTTTTTAATAGAAAATTCAAAAAAAAATATTCACACCAATGAAATATTGACACTTAATTTTTTATTTATAAATATAGTTGTCAATTGTCACTACAGAGATTCGTATTAGTTGCTACATATAAATATTTATAATATTTATTCATGGCATTCTATGTCATAACATAGAAATATAAACTTCACCTATATTATCCTAATTTTATTTTTTATTTAATAAATTTTATTCTTTAATTATTTTAAATCGATCGTGCACAAAATATCATACAATACACGATGCGTTAAGTGCATTTATTGATCTCGAAAATTGTAAAAGTAGATATTTTAATTATCTTAAATCGATCCTGGAAAAAATATTATACAATACACGATGCGTTAAGTGCCTTTACTGATCTCGAAAACTGCAAAAACTCGACCCTGCGGGTCTCGTTTTCGCAACATTTTCTTGGTCAGTAAAAGCAACTTACCGAACTTATATTGTAAAATACTATTACAATATAAGTTCGGTAAGTTGCTTTTATTGATTGAGAAAATGTTGCGAAAACGAGACCCGCAGGGTCGAGTTTTTGCAGTTTTCGAGATCAGTAAAGGCACTTAACGCATCGTGTATTGTATAATATTTTTTCCAGGATCGATTTAAGATAATTAAAGAATAAAAATATAGTAAATAAAAAATAAAATGCCATGAATAAATATTATAAATTTTTATAGCAACTATACGAATCTTTGTAGTGATAATTGACAACTATATTTGTAAATAAAAAATCAAATGTCAATATTTAATTGGCGTGATAATTTTTTTTTAATTTTCTGTTAAAAAATTGAAGAAAACTATAATATTAGTGAGAATAATGAATTTGAAGAAGAATTTTAATCTTGGCTGCAAATTTATTCTCGTAAAATGAAAGGAAGATTATGAAAACCACAGAAAATTTTAATGACTGAGCAACTTTTTGAAATGTCAATAAAATATGAAGACTAATGACAACAATAATAATAATGTGCAAACTAGTGAAAATTCTCATGTTAATCGATTTATTTTCCTAATTGTTCAAATTGTACTTTTAATTTCAATATAAATAAATAATTACAATCATTTTTGAGCTAATTTCACTTACCACAGTCCTATTCACTTACCACGCATCTATTTCACTTACCGCACTGTCATTTTTTTGTTTCCATGCATATAAACAAACGTTCAGGAAATGTAACGTACCAGCATTGTGAACAGAATCGGCAAAGGCATGAAAATACACGATCGTGCAAAAAAACATTTCAACATACGTTTTCATTTGAAAAATTTTTTGTTTTAAAATACCGTAAGTCTTAAAACTTTGAAAATATTTTTCATACAATGTAGTATGAACGTTTTTTGTGTAATCTTTTTCTTCAGTTAAATGAATATCTTAGAAATAAATCGAATGACAATTCTTAAAAAGCTCGCTTGTATATATTACAAAATTTTAATTTTTTAATTTTTAGTCGAATTTTTCAACTGAAAAAATTAGACTTATACAGCCTATACGATAAGAACTGCGAGAGGCGAGAGTAGGAGTGCTATCCGTTTTCGGACCCGTAGAACACGATCATGTAGAAAAGAAATGCCAGATATATATATATATATATATATATATATATATATATATATATATATATATATATATATATATATATATATATATATATATAGGGTGTTTTACTTTGGAGAGGAGACATACCAGGAGACTGAGAATTTTAACATTTTAAGTGTCATTTTTTATAAAAAAATATATTTCGAAACCGGGTTATTTTGAGTGAACAGTTAGATGCAGTAATGGTTTACAGTTTCCATCTAGAAAAAATGTATTTTTCAAAATATTAATATACAAAATGCGTTGGGCCGTCCAAAATTCCATAGTTTGAAGAACTACCCATATATATTCCCGCTACCTTTTAATATGTGTAGGACCCCCCTATGGAAGTTAAGAGCTGAAATTTGGTAAGTGGAGCTCATTTTCGAGGCACCTCATACTATCAAAGTGAGGCCAAATTTTGGGCAAATTTTAGATCCGACCCAATATTTAGGGTGGTGGTGGGGGGCAACAAAACAATAAAACTTTTCCAAATCGGCTGAAAATAATGTTCTGGTCAATTTCCTACAACATATCTAAAATTCAGCTTCCTGGGATGATTTGGAGGGAGTAGACGGGGAAAGAACGATTTTGGCTGGATCTAACACGCCTCCAACCACCCAGAATCAACGTAGAGGGTTGAAATTTGGTGTGCTGATAGAGTTCATACCTAGGTTGTGCTTTTTGGTGGTTTTAATATTTTACCCCCATCCCCCTCATCATTAAGCTACAATTACATGCTTTTTTGACGTTTTCGAAGTTTGTACCACTCGCACAGATTAGCCAAATAAACCTATAGGGCTGAAATTTTGTATTCGGATTGAGCTAGTATCAAGGGGTGCCTTTTGGGGGTCTCAACTTTTAACTCTACCCCCACCATTTTTATACCAAATAGAACATGATTTTTCTTGTTTTTGACAGCTTCTTTCGGCTCAAAATCTCCCCAAATAAACCTAGAGGGCTGAAATTTTGTGTACAGGTTAAGCTAATAGCCAGCCACTGCTTTTTGGAGGTTTCAACTTTTAACCCTTACCCCCACGAGTTTTACGCCAATACATCCTTAATTTTTTTGCTTTCTCCTAACAGGTCTAGAGACTGTCTAAGGAAACCTGGAGGGCTGAAATTTTGTACATGTATTGAGTTAGTATCCAGCTAGTGCCTTTTAGGGATTACACGTTACTTTTCCCCCCAGTTCTCCCATTTTTACATCGGAATTCAGTGGTATTGTTAAATGTGTTTCAAATGCATTATTTTTATTCTAATACAAGTAGGTAAATAGTAATTTTAAAAAATTAACTTACTTTTATAACAAATGCACTACACAAATATTAAGTAATTTAGAAATGTTATTAAAGTCACTGTTTATTTATAAAGTAGGAATTTTGGTTTTTTATTATTTATAAAATAAAAATTTGGGATTTTTTTAGAAAGAAAAAATATCTTCATAAAGGTCTTCTAGTTTACTATTTAAGGTCCTCTTTTAATATTTAAAAATAAAACACAAAGGCAATTGGAGGATAAGCATGGGTAGGAATGCCCTCGTTCTAATTGTGTTGGCTTTTTTCCTGCTAACTGCTGTCGGCACCAAATTGAAATTTACTGAGATTCAGCCCTTAAAAACCTTTTTTTAAAGCCCCGATCAGCCGGACACTCATCATCAGTTTTGAAACCACCAAAATGACAAATCGCTTGTAGACTTTCAATCACATTTCGCTTGTAGACATTCAATACCGTAGATGAAGGGAAAAATTCGACTTCCGTGATGGGGCCCCGCTGCTCACGGAGTTTTTATTTATTTATTTCGTTTTTTTTGTCTAAAATGGATAAAGACCATTCCATTATATCAAGTGGTTAAATAAACATTTACTTTGGACCAAGGTGTAAAGAACTAACAATAATATTAGTTAATTTGATAATAGTTAAGTTATCTCTTTTATAAAAGTTCAAATATCTACCTACTACCTATCTATGTGAGTATATTAAAGATCTCTTAAAAACAATATAAGGGTGTACCCATACTTATAATCACATGTAAGTTTATTTAATAGGAAGAGGTTTAATTCGCACAATAGCCAGAGACGGTTCAGAATTTTCGCAAGAAATTACCACTCCAAAGAATTTATTAAACACCAGTCGATTTCTTTTCTGGTTATCAGTACAGAAACAACAAACTCAATAGTACTTTACGAAACAATGATATGATCTTAGACGTTATCTAGTCATATTTAAGACTAATTGTAGGTATACTACGATTTCTGTAGTAATAGACGTTATTCAACTATTACTTACACTAGTTTACAAATTTTAACTTTTTCTTGTGTGCCTGGAATAGAACCCATTTTTTTCTTGGCCATCTTCTAGTAGCCCGAGCAAGTAGATATAGTAAAGTTTTTATTAGATCAATTTCCTATTGCGATACTTACATGTCTAATCCTACCTATTATTCGAATTTGGGCGTAATACTGTTTTGTTTTTTAAACATGCTACATAAATTGTGTAAAGTATCTAAATACTAAATGTTTTTATCACAACTGTAGTTAATTTATATTCGGAAAAAATGAGAGATCGGTATCGAAATCACTTAGAACTTCATATTAATTGTATTACTTCGAATTTTCAGTCACAATCGACACAATGGTTTTTGAGACAATAGAGTACAGAGGGAACACTGCTATCTCTATACTACTGAATTCAGTGTAACCAAAAAAGGATAGAAAATGTGTTATTTGGGTACACACTGTTTGTGTTTGCATTTGTGTAATGTGTATCAATGCATGCGTGTCGCGCATACATACACCATACATAGATACGTGTGTAGACACTGTGAGTGAGGCCGCTGATTGACTGTGACAACAATGATAAAAAATTAATTAACAATTAATACACATCGGCTCAATCCCACCGAACGACTGAATACAAAGTAGCCTGACTTACTCAGAACTGCACACTGCCTATTACACGATTTTCTATTTGCTTTCCTTCTAGTGTTCTGTGTTTGAGACAATATGTTAGAAAATTACTGCTGGCTTGTTTAAGAGAAACTGATCCAGAAAATAACAAAAAAAATTAAAATAAAATGAAATTATCATTTTTGATATTTACTTTCCCTGTTGGGTTATTGTTATGGAAATTATTATGTTATTGGGTTATTGTTATGGAAACTGGTTATTGTGTTATTGTTATTTTGTTAATCTGACGTAATGAAATTTATACTATTTCCTTACTTAAGGGGGACCACTAGTATGACCGGCTAAAAAAAAGGGAACTTTTTGGAATTTTTTTAAAGAAAACTACTGCATGGAATGTTTTAATATTTTAAGGATATATTTATGGATATATAATAAACTTGCTGCGACCCGCGGTTTCACTAGCATAAAATTATCTTAATTATTGGTTAAATGATTTGATCAATTTTAAATTAGATATTCGGAAATTCTGTACATCAATTATTTATAATGCCTGGCTGCGCTCGTCAAACGACTCTAAAGTAACAATCTTCATATTTCAATAGCATGGCTAATTTCCGCACCTTTATGTACCTAGATACCCGCATCAATAGGTAGTTTTAGGAGTATTTAAATTTTAGGCCTTGCTTGGGGCACCAAGACCGTAGGGGACAATTTTAATATCACAATTAATTTGGGTCTTATTTGATGGTCTTGACGGACAATTCTGACCCCCAGGTTCATTCAAATTGATATTCTAAATTAACCATATTCATTTTTCCATAGCATATTTAATTTTCATAAAATATTGTCAAAATTCAACCGTTTAATTTTAATCCTATTAGATAGTGCTGGGGGTTAATTTTGAACTCATTTTACATTTAAATTAGATATTCTAAATTTCTTTCTAAAATCAGTTTCCTATGGAAGCGGAGCACTATAGGAAACTGATTTTAAAAAGAAATTTAGAATATCTAATTTAAATGTAAAATGAGTTCAAAATATATATATATATATATATATATATATATATATATATATATATATATATATATATATATATATATATATATAATATGTATTCATATTTATAGTGTACAGTGGAAACTCGATATTTCGCCACTCTGTAACTCATCATATTTTATGAAAATTCTTGGTTCCTACAAAAAATGTACGTAGTGTAGTTGTTTTTCTAATTAACTTTTGTAATTTAAATAGAAAAAAATTAAAGTGTGTCGTACCTAGTTGTAAAAATTCTATTAAACAAAGAAATACTCAAAATAAAGGGACATCTTTCTTTAAATAAGTAAAAATATTTGATTAATGTTCTCTTTGTTTTTCATTTTCAGATATACTCCATAATTTGTCTGTTTTTGTAATTCATCACCCCTCTGGTCCCGAGCATGATGAATTGTCGAGTTTCTACTGTATTTAATTTTCATGTCTTGAGACCTTTCCGTAGATACCCATATTGGTAACTTTAGGAGCATTTGAATTTCGAATCTTTTTTGAAGTCCGAGTGTTTTGGAGAACATTTCTGAATCAGCATTAATTCGTCCAGCCATTAATTTATTGCGTTTTGTATTACTCCAGAATCCTAGGCAATAATTTTGATCTCACTTAATTTTTTTAAAATATTAATATTGTTTAAGTAAAATTTAGTTAAGATTCGCCGTCTTTTTTAGACCATTTTTGGGTCCCCAGCACCCTAGGGGGTCACTTCAACTTCACATTCGTTTATTTCATGACCTTAGTAATGTTTGAGCAAAATTTGGTCAAGATCCATCCATTCTAGAGAGCTTTCTGTTTTTAGGATCTCAATACTATTTCCGCAAAATCTGGTAGAGATTCGTCCAGCTGTTTACTTTAGAATAGTCTATATTAGAACATAGGATATCACGTATCCACCAGTGAACCAATTTTTGAAAGTTGCTCTGCTCGTCATACGACTTCAGCGTAGCCGTATGAATTCTTATTTCAGAAATATAGATACCTAATTTTAACAGCTCGCAACTTTTCTGTAGACTATCATTCTTATTTCGATTTTTAGAAGTGGATTTTTATTGTTTCAGACTCCTGGGGACCAATTTTAAACTGACGTTTATTTATTCCGAGATTTTAAAAGGGTTTGTGTAACATTTAGTCAAAATTCATCAAACAATTTATTTGAATTTTTGGAAAATAGTATTTTGTACAGTAAATAAGTAATTTCAGAGTAGTCATTCCTAGGTAAAAATATTATTGGTGGTATCTATAGAAATATTTATTAATACTTAAAAATTACAAAAATTATTTTTTTCCAAATACTTAGCAACGATTTAAAATTTGTATGATTTTTTATAAATTGTCCATAGATTGCTGTATACTGTAATAAAAAATTAATATTTTACGGTTTTTCGTAAATTTCAGGTTAGACAAAAAATTTTGCAAAACCCTCTTTTAGCGAGCGCCTACGACCCAATACAGGCCAAATTTCAAGCTTGTAGGTATTGTAGTTCTGGAGATTTTGTGATAGGTGAGTGTATGTATGAGTGGTATTTCGCATTTATATAAATCCATAAATAGACACATAATAAAATTTTTGGACCGAAAAATTGAAAATTCAGCGAGTTATTCGCAATCTTCCGAGACTTCGAGAAAAAAGTCCCTCAACTGCTGCAGTGATAGCGACCCTCACAGTGCTGGAAATAAAAAAAAAAAAAGTTTATTAAACCAGATGGTATTACTCGTACCGTGAACCAGGCCCGACGAGAGGGTGGGGTAGCTGGGGTTCTAGCCCCGGGGCCCGGGCTTGAGGAGGGGGTCCGTAACTGTCGGTAGAGGGCCCAGGAAAAAAGGTTTTTTTGCTCATAACTTATTCTTTTGGGAGGAATTTTTTAAAAGAATATAGTTTATATCCGAGGCCCGCTGTTTTTCTCCACGGCCCTGCCGTGAACCTCAATCGACAAAAAAATTGAAATTTAACAAAATGGCGGAGTTTTAAAAAAAATTCAAATCTTGCGTGAAAATTTGATGATTTTTGTCCTGCCAAAATTACATTTTTTATTCGATCGGAAAACTGGAGGTTTATGATACGGGGAAACATATATAAAAAAAGTTGAAAAAAGAATCAGATCGATCGGATGATTTGTCTTCGAGTTACAACTGCAGCAAATTTGAAAAATGTAGTTTTTCTTTACCTTACTTTTTAGTTTTAATCACTGAGAATTTTTACTAAAATTATTTACGATGTACTCACTATAATGGTCATAGTAAAACTAGATGAGTCGTTTAAATGTGCCAGGGTCTAGGTGCTCCACAACATGTGATTGGCAGCCACGTCCTAAAACTCCTGAACTATCAACTTTCATACATTTCTCAATACCTCAAAGTTAACAATGAAAACCAGAATCCGCTCTTCAGATGGCTGTAACACAAAAACTACTTGAGATATGCACTTGAAATTTTAGTATGTGATTTTTAAAGGCTTAGACTATCAAAATATGCAAAAAAATTTTAATTTTTTTAAAAATGTCACACTAGTGGTCCCCCTTAAGATCCCTATAACTAAAAACAGATATATTCCATCAAAAATCTTTAAAGTTCGGAAACTACAGTGTTATGGAAATATGGAAATATTAGTAAATACTTATTATCTCTTGACAATTATCGTCAACTTTTGCCAGATATTAAGTATCATATATAATATTAAACTTATCCACTGTCTCTTTTACTACTTATTGTTGAAAATTACATATTTCAAAACGTTTTTTGAAAATTTTCTACTGAAGACAATGTAGCATAATGTTAGTAGACCTCGTAATTCCAAAACAGTAAACTTTATGGTAGCTCTTAAAAGTATTGTTTTTTACGTTCTGTACAGTTACAATGCTGTAGCTGGGAGTTAGCAGGTCTAACAACTTGAAAAATGTAATGCCGGAGTTACGAGATTAGTCTAATCTTTAAATATGATGGGAAGTTAATTTTTTTGAGATTTTCCAAAAATGTAAATAACAGTTAAATTTATCAGTTGCTATAAAAAAGTCAAAAAATTATTGAGGAAGTTGTGCCTCTAGAAATTTTAATACACATATTTCAAAATTTTTTATATCAAGAAAAGTATTTTTTACCTCTCTAATTCTGCCCCTGATACAATAGTATTTTTCACATTTAAAAACCACTTCAAAAAGTTGGTTTAGCACCTTTTTGAAACAAAACATTGACACAAGCATACGAGAATAGATACCAACTTACCATAGTTAAATTATTTTAACTCTGAGATAACTTTTTATTACAAACTAAGTTTTAAAAAAATATTTGTTTTATAATAAGAAAGTGTCATATTTACCTTTTCCACATTGAATATGATAAAAGCAAGCAAAGCCGGGTGGTTTAGTTAATGTTGATGTTACCACCTGAGCAGAGAATAAAATCCACTGTTTTTGTTTGCTAAAATAATAATAATAAAAAAAATAAATCTGTAAGTTACAGCCGTCATAGGACGATTGTTTACAATGTAAAGAATACATTCAAATATAAAATTTGATGTTTTAAATAAATATAATTAGTTAAGAAATGCTGATAGAGTAAAAATTAAAGAAATGAAAACTATTGATTGACGACAGAAACAGTAGAATACATGGATATCAGAGTAGGTATATAATAAATAATACTTTAACGCGAGGTGTGGGAATTAAGGTATAATTGGCTTAAGGCAATGTTAGTCGAAATTTGGTCATTTTTCTTTAATTTTCGTAGAATTTAGGTATGAACCACATTTTGACAATTAGCCTCGATCCAATAGTGCCAATATTGATAAAATCTTGTTGTGTTATTGCATCAATTTCCTGTTGCAATCTTCATTTTGTACTTGTCTAATCGTACCTATTATTTGAATTTGAACATATTGTTTTTTTAAACATTTTACACAGATTGTGTAAAGTGTCTAAGGAAGTACTGAACGTTTTTATTGCTTACTTCTTACCTATTCGTTTTCCATTCATATTAAAATTCCGCTCTCGATACTCTCCCAATTCGGTCTCAGTTCTCTACAAATATAACAAAATTTTTATAATAACTGAATGCAAGTGAATCGGAATGGAATCAAAAAAGTGTCCACACTATTGGTACAAATCTGACCCCGCTCCAGTAAAATATTATCTGAGTGGTACAGGTACGGAGCGGTACTGGAGCGTTATTAGACCGTAATTGATATCGTACTTATATCGGAGCGATGATATGAATACATTCATTGTTTCGGGTGCAAGAATATTGTATTTAACTGAAAGCGTATCGATATCGTACCGAGGGCGGCACGAGAGTGTGGAGAGGAGTTTACAGATAGTTTTTTGTCAAATAATATCTTAGTCATTTACATAATTAATTATTTTAAATTCGCCTCCACTGAGGGATAAATCAATCAAATCAAACAATCAATCAAAATTTTTTAAGAAAATTAAATGATAGTTTTACCTCGAGTTGAAAGAGATGGTGAAGTAAATGGCAAATTGTTGCACAATATTCCACTGGTAATCAATGCATGGGCTAACTGAATTCTCTCCCCACGCTAAGAAGAAGAAGAGGAAGAAAAAGAAGAAGAAGAAGAAGAAGAAGAAGGCAAAGCAATTAAAATAATTAGCTGACGTAAATGATTAACAATAAGACATCAAATTATCAGTAACTCTCCCAATTGCCAAAAACTGGCCACACTCAAATTTCCATACTCAGGTATTTCCATACCAGCTAATAAGTAGCGATTACTATAGCTATTATTTTCTCACTTCTGTAGAATACGTTTAAACAAAGAAACTACCAACTTATTTTTAAGTTTTGATAAAAACATTAAAATATTCATTCATCATGAAATCTTTTATCTTAGCTTCTAATTGTAAATTTTGGTTTGGTCCCTTCAAACACTTCACATAATCAGTATCCGGCAGCAATGTACTGCAGTGATATTTTCAAAGGTCTCCCAATAGAAGATACTGAACTCTAGAAAGTGTAGAATAGGTACCTACCGTACAAAAAGTTGAAAAATCAATTTTATTTCTTCGAAAGGCATTTTCATCCTCTTCTTCACATCAAATACTAATTGAAATTTTTTTTAATAAAACTTAAACTAGGCTACAATCAGTAAATAAATTTAAGATTTACTGAAAGTTAAAATTATTGGTATTTTAATAGATATGAACAACTTTAAGCTTTCCATGTTAAAGCTAATTACTATTTGTACCTTAAACTACAAATATCTTAATATCATTTTATTTATAGAACACAAACATTAGACAGTAATACCTTCATAAAGCTAGCCACCTCCAAAACAAACATTTTCAAAATTCCGAGAAACAGTCAGATGAAAAATAGATTTATTTTAGGTGTTATTTAGGTGTGACAATAAAAAATTTGGTGTTCTAACGGTTTCTGAAAAAACATGAAAAAGAAATTACGAGATTGTATAATATAATATTAATGTAGTCAATAAAGGTTTTCACCTCTAAATTCTCTATAACAGGTCCGATTTTAATGATTTTTTTTTTTAAATTGTTCCTTTTGTAGTAAAAATGGCGCATAAGAGGTTTTAGGCCCTAAATTTAAAAATGAAAATTTTTGATTTAAAAAAAAAAAAAAAAACGGTATTTGAATAGCAAAATATAATACACATGTTTACTTACTGAACTGTTAAAATATCTATATTCATAGTATATTTTGATGTTCAAAGCATCTCAGTAAAAAAATTTTTTATCCAAAATGAAACATTAATGCTTTAAAAGTGACAAGACTTAGCGCCTTGAAACAACGTCCATTATTTGATTTAATTATTATTCTAATATAGAAGAAAAATTCAAAAAAATTCCCGAATTTTAAATATGGAAAAATAAGTGGTAAATTAAAAATTAAATTTTGTAAAATTCATGTATCTGTTTTTAATAACAAAAATGAATATTGCAGAAAAATTAAAGCATTCGTATTTCTAGCTATCACGGCAATATATTACCCATTTAGTAGCTAGTAACATATAAAAGTTTCAAAACTTTTCTTCGTTAAATTTTTGTACAAACGGCAGCCAAAATTTTTTTTTTCTGACCATAACAGTACTTATCTGTGTGAAATATTTATATTTAGATGAAAATTTTTGGAAAACGATTTACTCGTATTGTTTTGACTACTATAGCATTTTATTGCCTATTGGATAAGAAATGACTCGTAAAAATTGTAACTGTTTTCGATTTATCGTTTTTCCGCAATTAGAAGCAAAATATTTTTTTGGTAGAGATAAAAACACTTACATGTTTAAAGTATTTATGTTTAGGTGAAATTTTTTCGAAAACGGCTTGCCGCATTTTTCTGATTATTTCAGCATTTTATTTCCTATCGAATAAGAAATAACCTATAAAAATTTTAACTATTTTCGGTGTATCGTTTTTTTGCAATATTAGGAGAAAAAAAACATAAACATAATAAGTACATTATTATTTATTTTGAACCTTTTTGAGACTCCAAGACACTGGAGGACAATTTTGATTCCCCATTTATTTTTTCCCGATCTCATTAGTATTCGTATAAAATTTAGTCAAGGTTCATGCAACCTTTTATTCAGGAAGTTTTTTGGGACCCCAGGACCCTGGAGCACAATTTTAATTTCACCTTCATTTTTTCCTTATTCTAATAGTATTTAAGCAAAATTTAGAGGTCATTTCCCACAATTTATTATGGATCCTTTCTGGGACCCGATGATCCGGGAGGATAATTTCAACCTAACGTTCATTTTTTTCTGGAATCTCAATATTATTTGAGCAAAATTTGATCAAGATCCGTCTTGCCGTTTCTTTTGGGCCTTTTTCGGACCCCACGATCCTACGGGACTTAAGTCCGCTACTTACAATGCTTATGATTTTAAATAGTACATTGAAACATACAATTTAAAAAAAAAAAAATCATAAAAATTGGAGCTGTTATAGAGAATTTCGAGATTTTGATCATTTTGATGCTTTATTGACTACATTATAATATACAATCTCAAGTAAGCTTACATGATTTTTTGTAACTGAATCTGTAACAAAATAACCTTAAAATGTAAGAAAATTGTATCATTTTTAAACGTTTAATAAAATTATATTCGTTAATAACTGAAAAATCTTATTTTTCGCTTTTGTTTAATTATAAGAACTATTCTCATCTTTTTTATTATATATATTTTGGTAGATATATATTTTAATGTAACGTAAAACTCCACTAGTTTTGTGTACGTATGACACAATTTTTGTGTTGAAATATACAAAAAAGCGTACTTAAAACATTCTTTTGCTTTACACAAAGATTGTGTTACTTTTTTGTTGTTCATAACAGATTAACATTTTTATTCTGTTAAATCGAAATTTGTGTTAATATTTTTATTTAACACAAACAATAAATGTTACATTAACGCAGTGTTGTTATTTATTTAACACAAAAATTTTAACCACTAGTTTTTTTTACGCAGAACACAAATTTTTTTACTGTGAGTCAATCAGTCAGTCAGTCAATCAGTTAATCAGTCAGTTTTGATTTTTATATAACATAATAATAGATATAACGTAAAAGCCCCTATACCGGAACGCGATCATATGTCCGAACAGTTTTAACATTTATATATTAATGAAGTTATTTCTGAAAGAAACCTCTGATAACAAAAATTATTATTAATATAATGATTATTTTTCAATTTAAATTAGACTCGCATTTAATGTTTCCTTACTTAATTAAAGAAATACATATACATGTTAAACAATTTTTGTTGAATACAGTATTTTGATCCTTTATTTACGTCTGTACTTCAACCATCCTATGTTTTCTACTTTGACGTCTAGATGTCACTCTATGTGTCATATTACTCATATTACACGTCTGTTTGTATATCGGTTTCAAACTTCTAGTGCCATTCATATTTCTCTGTTTGGATGTAAATGTCGACATTTTGTAAAAGAAAAATATTAATAAATAAAAAATTTTAGGTTGTATTTTTTTAAAAACATATTCATTGAATTATTCACTGTTGAGAAATTTCACAAAGTAAATCTCTCAATGCCGTTTGCCCCATATATTTGGCGTTACAGTGGGAACAGTCCATATCGCCAGGGTCTACCACCTGGACTATTCCCAGTGTAACTCCAAATATGTGGGGCAAACGGGACGAAGTTTCAACACAAGGTGTAAGGAACACATTGGTTCACAAATACATAGCTCAAATTTCGGCCTACATATCTTGGAAACAGGTCATTTCCCCAAAACAGATCATAAACGAAAAGTCTCTCTCCAAAAAGGTATAGAATTGAATCCTTTAGGGCTCTGGAAATTAATAGATTAAACAGTGGCCCATCACAAGCAGAAGTTTTAAATGATCAAAATGATCTAAATAATTCTCCTTTATTGAAAATAAATTTCTGAACGAATATAGGTAATTACTTCAAGCTTTCAATAAATTTGGGCACGCCTATTCCATAATTTTTCATAAACAGGTCATTTAGTAGAACAGTCATAATATTAGGTAAAAATAACTTTATCATGTCGGTACCTACAAAACTGGTTTGATTGCTTTCATCTTTGCTCGTATAGTTGTTCCGAAACAAAATTTATGGGTTTTTCCCAATTCAATTTCAATAATATTACAACCCTCCTACACATCTTCCTTACCTATAAATTCTTATCATTTATTTTTGTCAAACTACTTTGATGATGGCCGAAAGGGCTGAAAACGCGTTAAATAAAAATAATATTAATTTCGTGAAATTGACAAAGTAATTTAAACTTTAAATATTTTTCAACATATTCATTGGATTAAAAAAACTTTATTTCATCCTTATTAAGAAAATAAAATGGGTGGTTAATTTATTTGTCAATTTTTATATGCCAGTTTAATTACACACCTAAAAATAATGTTCCGATATAGGGGCTTCTACGTTAGTTGAAAAAAAAACGCCGTGAGCAGCGGGGCCCCATCACGGTAGTCGAATTTTCCCCTTCATCTTCGGTATTGAATGTCTACAAGCGAAATGTGATTGAAAGTCTACAACCGAATTGTCATTTTGTTGGTTTCAAAACTGGTGATGAGTGTTCGGCTGATCGAGGCTTTAAAAAAGGTTTTAAGTATTTAAGGGCTGTATCTCAGTAAATTTCAATTTTGTGCCGAAAACAGGTAGCAGAAAAAAAGCCAACACAATTCGTACGAGGACATTCCTGCCCATGTTTATCCGCTAATTGCCTTTATGTTTTAGTTTTAAAAATTAAAAAAGGACCTTAAATAGTAAACTGGAAGGCCTTTATAAAGATATTTTTTCTTTCCAAAAAAATCCAAAATTTCTATTTTATAAATACTAAAAATCCAAAATTCCTAATTTATAAATAAACAGTGACTTTAATAAAATTTTTAAATTACTTAATATGTATGTATTTCATTTGTCATAAAAGTAAGTTCACTTTTTTTTAAATTTTTTAAAATTACTATTCGCCTACTTGTATTTAGAATAAACATAATGCTTTTAAAACACATTGAACAATAGCATTCAATTCCGATGTAAAAATGGGAGAAGTGGGGGGAAAAGTGATGCGGACTCCCTACAAGGTACTAGCTGGATACTAACTGAATACACGTACAAAATTTCAGCCCTCTAGGTTTCCTTATGGAGTCTCTAGACGTGTTAGAAAACAAGCAAAAAAATTAAGGAAATATTGGCGTAAAAATCGTGGGGGTAAGGGTTAAAAGTTGAAACCTCCAAAAAACAGTGTCTGGCTATTAGCTTAACCTGTACACCAAATTTCAGCCCGCTAGGTTTATTTGGGGAGATTTTGACCCGAACGAAACTGTTAAAAAACAAGAAAAATCATGTTCTTTTGGGTATAAAAATGGTGGGGGTAGGGGTTAAAAGTCGAGACCCCCAAAAGGCACCCCCTTGATACTAACTCAATCCGAATACAAAATTTCAGCCCTCTAGGTTTATTCGGGTGACCTGTGCGAGTGGTACAAACTTCGAAAACGTGGAAAATGCATGAAATTGTAGCTTAAAAATGAGGGGGGTGGGGGTAAAATATTAAAACCTCCAAAAAGCACAACCTAGGTACGAACTTTATCAACACACCAAATTTCAACCCTCTACGTTAATTCTGGGGGGCTGGGGGCCTGTTAGATCCAGCGAAAATCGTTTTTCCCCCCTCTACTCCCACCATATCATCCTAGGAAGCTGAATTTTGGATATGTTGTAGATAATTGACCGAAACATTATTTAAAACCGGTTTGGAAAAGTTTTATTGCTTTTCCGCCCCCCACCACCCCCTTAAAGGTCGGGTCAGAAAAAAAATTTGCCCAAAATTTGACCCCACTTTGATAGTATGAGGTGCCTCGAAAATGAGCCCCATTTACCAAATTTCATCTCTTAACTTCCATAGGGGGGCCCTACACAAATTAAAAGGTGGCGGGAAAATATATATATATATATATATATATATATATATATATATATATATATATATATATATATATATATATATATATATATATATATATATATATATATATCAGACATCTTTTTTTTTACATAATCGTGTTCTACGGGTCCGAAAACGGATAGCGCCCCTGGTCTCGCCTCTCGCAGCTCTTATCGTATAGACTGTATAAGTCTAATTTTTCGGAGAAAATTCGACTAAAAATATTTAACGTCTTATAATATTCCCAGAGCTTCCACAATATTTGATAAATTTAATTATTACAAACATAATATAGGGTATTTATTTTTACACAGGCATCTTTTATGGGAATTTTTCTACTATTGTAAGCAATCAAAGGTTTAGATAATCTAGATAATCTAAATTCCTAGCAGGCCCGTACCTATGTCTTTAGGAGCCTCGGATTAGAAAGTACATTCGGGGCCCCTATATTTTTAATCTTTGAACATACTTATGTGGTTATGTGTGATTGTGTATGTGTTGTCTATCATTGGTAGTTACAAGGAGCATCACGGCGGTGTACCCCTCCGATTTTGTTTATTCTTTGATATGTTGTAGAACATCGAAAAATAAGAGACAAGTATTTTTTTTAGAGGCTGTAAAACGGTTTAAAAGGGTGAAATCACCCTTCAAAAATTGGGGTAAAAATTTAATTTGTTAAGTATCTCGAAAACGGTAAGAGATAGAGCAAAAGTTTAAATTGGCGATATTGCTCTTTTTTAAAGAGGTATCTATTGATATGTAGCTTGTTTAAATTACTCAACAGGGGTGGTTGGGGGTTAAAATTTTGGGATTAGCTTTACGAAAAGAGGGTTAAAAATACAATATATTAAAATTTTGTTTACAGATTTCAAATCTACGTGCAAAAATCTAATTGACCTGTTTTTGCTCAATTTCATATTTAGTTTAGGAGTAAGTAACTAGAGGGTGACTGTGTTGACATAATTATACTATTTGAGTAATTCAGAAACTTCTTCATGTAAAATAGCTTAAAACAATCGTAACAACGTAAAAATGATATTCTCGAATTCAAAATTCAGTTTGATCAACATTGGAGGGAGGAGGGTGAGTTACCCTCTTAAATTACATACAATCATTTTTAGTATTGGGCGTTATGGGCGTAAGTTATGGGCGTTCCAAACGTATTACGATTATCAAAATATAGTTTTCGTTATCGAAAATTATCGATATCGAAAATAACGATATATTTGAATATGGATAATACATACGATAGTGTAACTTTCGAAACACTTATTTTGACATTATTACCCTCCACTAGTATGTTAATAATATAAATGAGTGTATGAAAACGTAATGTAATTTAAGAGGGTGACTCACCCCCCCCCTCCAATGTTAATCAAACAGAATTTTGGATTCGAGAATATCATTTTTACGTTGTTTTAATATTGTTTTAAGCTATTTTCCATGGAGTAGTTCCTAAATTACTCAAATAGTATGATTATGTCAACACAGTCACCCTCTAGTTACTCACCCCTAAACTTAATATTATGAAATTTAGCAAAACAGGTCAATTCGATTTTTTCACGCAGATTTGAAATCTGTAAACAAAATTTTAATATATTGTATTTTTGACCCTCTTTTCGTAAAGTTAACCACAAAATTTTAACCCCCAACCACCCCTGTCGATGATGAAGGGAAAAACTATAACATATACCCAAACTCTAAATTGAGTAGCTAAACAAACTGTAACTTAATATGTAGTTCAGTTTATGAACACACAAAAAATTGTAAATTAAGCCTAAATTAAATGGCTAACAGGTGTAGTAGTTGAATACAACTAAACTTGTCATTATAATTGTTTTCTTCTTAATTTGACATTGGCAAAAACATCAGTATCTTCGTTGAAATCAATTCCCTGTGCTCTATCATTAAATCACAGGCAGTTTCGTAGATAATTTTTGATAGACAGTGAGGTACATAAAGCAAGCGGTAAGTACATGAGTACATCTGAATAGCTTGAAGCTAAGGAACTGTTTTCTGTCATCAGGAGATTCGCAAACTCTTTTACATCCGTGAACGACTTTAACTTTGATTTAAAAACATTTCATAAAATCTGAGCTTTGAACAATGGCGTTATATCATCATAAAATTTGTTAGCAAATTTATCGACTCAATTTATTGGAAAATTTTAATTTATCGAATTTGTTTTAACCTCGAAAGTGATACAGAATACATGAAATGTCAATAAATTCAATATGGTGGCTATAGCGGCTGTAAAACACCATATTTAATTTTCGACAAAAAATATATACTTAATGAAAATTTATTAAGAGATGTATCAAAATAAAAGTCCTAAAGAGACAAATTAAAAAAAGTATCACTTGTATGTAACACTTGTATATTGAAACTGATTCTCGTAGTAATTTCTTCTAAATAATTGAATAACACTAAACAGAGGTAATAAAATTTAAATTTGAAATATTAGAAAACCCGATTGCGTAAAAAAATGAGCTAAAAAGACACAGACAAAAAGAAATAGAAAAATGAATGAAAAATTAAAGTAATCGGAGGCATACATGTATCAAGTTGAACAGAAATATCTGATACCTCCAGCTGCCTTACTTTTTTATTCATTTTTCTATTTCTTCTTGCTTCCGTCTTCTTAGTTCGTTGTCTACGCGGTCGGGTTTTTTTATTTTAAAATTTAATTTTTATTGTATTACTCACTCTCACAGTAATACCCATCCTGGAGCATCAAGTTTTTGAAAAAGTGACATGCCGTTAACCGCCTGTGTTAACAACAAGCCTTAGTGGATATCGTGGATGAGTTTATTATTTTTGGGGATGGAGGAGAAGACTGTGAGTTGTTAATCTTTTCTACAACTCAGGGGCAGATTCAAGAGATTTAACAGTTTTTGTGAAAAGCAAATTAGGTGATGTAATTCAAATGATTTAGGTAATTTAATTCAAACTGTTACGTTATTATACGTCACAAAAACGTCAGTTAATATTTATTTTCTTGTATTCTCTGCAATGCCCCGGTTGCCCCAGCCTAGTTACGGGCCTGATTCTTAAATAATCTCCCTTAATTCCTAATTGATAATGGTATGACAGATTAATTCCCATTGTAAGTGACCTTTCTGGAAACTCCCTTTCAATATCAGGCATCCTATTGCATTAAAAATTACAATTTCCTTAGCAATTTCAACAAGGTACCTACGCTAATTCAGTTATGTAGGAAAGTGATTCATAATATATAAAAATCCTATTTTTTTATGTAGTCAACTACATTATAAACTTATTAGGTAGCTAACAATAAGTGTAAAATCTACGTAAGCGATTACGTAACACCTGCTTTTAATACACATTTTGTCGGGTGTTAATGTTATACAACACTATCGTTGTTTTATCGTAGGCTACCATTTGAGAAGGAATTTGATATCATGTGATTATTGAAGAAATAAGTATACCGGGTGTTCATAAAGTTACGGAACAGCTGAAAATCTCAGTTAATATTGACTTTATCGAAAAATAACCCGGACAAAAGTTTCATAGGAAGAAACGAAGAACTAGAAAATGACCTCGAATTTGACCGTGAACATGACCTTGACCAGAATTTGGAGGTCAACTTTGTTTTTTTTTTAAATGGAAACCCCTATTTTTGATCTCGGATTCGGAAAGAGCGGGAAATTTTACGTTGATAACCATATTCATACTTCATATCTCAAGGTCGTGTGAAGGTCTTAAAAACGAAAAAAATATGATTCAAGGTCAAATTCTAGGTCATTTTCTAGTTCCTCATTTCTTCCCATGAAACTTTTGTCCGAGTTATTTTTCGATAAAGTCAATAGTAACTGAGATTTTGCTAAAGATTTTCTGTTCAGAGCGTTCATAAAGTTCCGGAACAACTCCACAAAAGTTCCGCTAAATCTCCGTTAATATTGACTTTATCGAAAAATAACCCGGACAAAAGTTTCATGGGAAGAAACGAGGAACTAGGAAATGACCTCGAATTTGACCTTGAATCATAATTTTTTCGTTTTTATGACCTTCACACGACCTTGAGATATGAAGTATGAATATGGTTTTCAACGTAAAATTTCCCGCTCTTTCCGAATCCGAGGTCAAGAACAGGGGTTCCCATTTAAAAAACAAAGTTGACCTCCAAATGTTGGTCAAGGTCATGTTCAAGGTGAAATTCGAGGGTATTTTCTAGTTCCTCATTTCTTCCCATGAAACTTTTGTCCGAGTGATATTTCGATAAAGTCAATATTAACTGAGATTTTCAGCTGTTTCGCAACATTATGAACACCCGGTATGTATAATGTATGTAGGACTGCCATAAGTAAAGTGAGGCGTGTAAACTGTACTGCTCTATGACCAGTGTAAATGTATGTGTAATGAGTACTTTACTTTAGTTAGAGTGTGCGCGGATTAAGAGGTGAGCATAGTGTTAAAGAGAATGTCAGAGAGTGAACTGTGTGTTTACGAGTAGCGTGTGTCGCAACCATTTTTGAAGTTATTTTAACTATGATACACGATGACTATGAATAAATCTGATTTAAGTACTAAAGTGGCACGTTGGGCTTTATTCTTGCAGGATTTCCAATATGAGCTCGAAGACAGACCGGGAACAAAAATGAAACATGTTGATGCATTGTCCAGGAACCCCATATTGGTAATTACTCTTGATGGTACGTTATTAAGTCGTTTTAGAAGAGCACAACAGGAAGATTCATCACTAAAGCCGATATTTGTTTTGTTAAAAAACGACGTTGCGAATTACGATAATTACTTTTTGAAAAGTGATTTATTGTATAAATTGGTTCATGGACGTGAATTATTAGTGGTACCTACACAGATGCAGTACGAGGTAATTAAAGAAGTGCATGGAGAGGGTCATTTTAGCTTAAAGAAAACTAGTGAACTAATTAATCGTGATTTTTACATTCCTAAATTAAACGAGAAACTGATACGAGTAATTAACAATTGTGTGTTCTGTATTTTAACTAACCCTAAGCGAGGTAAATTGGAATGTCTTCTAAATCCAATTGATAAGGGAGATGTCCCACTGCACACGTACCATATCGATCATCTTGGACCTTTGGCGGCGACTAAGAAGAATTATAATTATATTTTCGCGGTCATTGACGGATTTACCAAATTCACTTGGTTATATCCGACGAAGACGACAAATGTGACGGAAGTTATTTCAAAATTAGAATTACAAAAAGCAGCGTTTGGTAATCCAAAAGAAATAATTTCTGATCGAAGACCAGCTTTTAGTTCAGGTGCGCTTAAAGACTATTGTATATCGGAAAATATCAAGCATTTCATGATAACTACGGGAGTGCCTCATGCAAACGGACAAGTCGAAAATTTAAATCGTACTATTATATCCGTATTATCTAAACTGAGTATTGACACTCCAGATCAGTGGTATAAACATGTGAATAATGTGCAGCAGTGTTTAAATAATTCGTTTCAGCGAAGTATTAATAAATCTCCATTTGAACTTTTAATCGGTGTTAAAATGACAACTTCTAAAGATTCGTGACTGGATAAATCAGGAAATCATTGAATTATGTAGTGACAATCGCGATAACCTCCGTGCTCAAGCTAAAACACAAATTTTAAAAGTGCAACAAGATAACTGTCGAACTTTTAATCGTAAACGGAAAAAAGCGATTAAATATGATATCGGACGTTTAGTAGCGATTAAACGAACTCAGTTCGGGAGTGGGTTAAAATTACACCCTAAATTCTTTGGGCCATATCGCCTTACTAACGTGAAACGAAATGATCGTTACGATGTCGAGAAAAGAGATCCCAAGTCAAGCGGTCCAATACGTACTTCGACCTCAGCAAACATGATGAAGCCATGGGCTGATGTGACGAGTGATCTAATGACTGATGATGAACTAAGTGGCGATGATGCTGCAGTGGATGCAAGTGCAACCAGTGATTCCGATCATGATAGTTAAAGGACTTTAAGATCTTTTTTTGTTAACCTTGTTAATGTTTTTTTATAAGAATATTTCATTCCTTTTTGGTTTTATTTAACAGATATTTTTGTAATTGTCAAAGAGCCGTACAGTAGTGCTATCCACAAAAAATAATTCTATATAATGAATAATTGTCTATTTTGTTTATTTCTCGTTATTTGGAAGCCAAATAAAATCAGGCTGGCCGAGCTGTAGGATTCCCATAAGTAAAGTGAGGCGTGTAAACTGTACTGCTCCATGACCAGTGTATATATACGTGTAATGAGTGCTTTACTTTAGTTAGAGTGTGCGCGGATTAAGAGGTGAGCAGTGTTAAAGAGAATGTCAGAGAGTGAACTGTGTGTTTACGAGTAGCGTGTGTCGCAACCATTTTTTAAAATTATTTTATATTTTAAATTTGTTTTATTTAATTAAATTGTTATTAAATTCAGCGAGTTGTGCGTTAATAAAAACCCCTAGATAATTGAACCATTCCACATGTAGGTATGTCTATGTTACGGCTAATATGTGAAAACTTCATTACGCGTACTAGCCAGCTAAATCGCGAATCAGCCACAAACGCCGGATAATATATGACGAAATGGATGTATTTCAAACATTTTCGACAATCATCCGGTTTCTACGCGATTTATCCGAGGGACTACGGTTATAATCAACGGTCGTTGGTTATTACACAATTTTTGTAACTTTTAGTTAATAAATTTGTTGGGAGTCTATTACAGGTAGATTTAAAGCTTTGAACGTTATTCACAAATTAATCTAATTCTATGTAAGTACATAATATGTATTGTAAGTGAAATAATAGAGCTCACTGAGATACATTTAGGAAATATTTTAGAAAACTTACAATTAGAATGATTAAAACAGCGAGCAAAAAATATTTTATGTATTTCTTTAAAGACCTTACCTTCCTTACACAATAACAAAAACTTTTTTGTAACGTATATATTTTTTTTTATTTTAAAAAGAGTTCTTTATGCTTAAAAATGACTTACGGGCCTTGCACAATCACGAAAAATTTTCCATAGTGTCTTCAAATACTACGGAAAAGTATATTTTTTTTCAGATTAAACTTGTTGAAATCATACATTTTCAATCTGCTGAAATCACTACATTCACTAATAACAATCTAACAAAAATTACCAGGAAATGATACGCGTGGGATAAATTTCTCCTCTCTTACTGGACAACGATCTTTCGGAAATTTTCTAAATTTTCCCGAAAAACAGGGTTGGCGAGACAAAAAACGTATCCTTTTTATTTTTTTTTTTATTCTACTCTTTTAAGGGATTTATTATCAATTCTGTGGAGGGTACTTACCATTCTCGAGATATAATACTGTGAATATGTTGATAATATAAACATTTAAACGATTTAAACCAAGACGTTTTGGATACAACGCGTCCTAACCGATTTGTGTTAGCTAATAGAAGAGTCGTTTGCGTATTCGTGTATTATCCGCATTCGTATAATACGCGTATTTTCTATTTCATGCGTATTAGCCGTAACATCGATATCGCTCCAATTATCGCTCACAATATCGCTCCATTAAAATAATTGCCAAGTGTGTCTAATAAGGAAATAAAATTTCAGTTTTAATTCATTGAAAAATAAAAAAATTACATTTCTGAAATGTCACTGTTTGATAGATACAAAGGCGTCTAAACGTATTTTTGTAGCAAGTATTTTTAAAGGAAATGAAAAGTTTTTTGTGAAAAAACTTCTCCTTTTTAATTTAATTTGTAATAAAAAGAAGATACTATCGAATTTCAAATATTTTTACACTATTTGAGTACATTTATTAATAATATTTTCGTTCCCAATTAACCTCACTTTGCTACTATTAAGAAACGCCAATGTCATTTTTATTGGTATTGGTTATATACATTTATTTCACCTTCCACCTGTCGTTCTATAACTAAATAAAAAATAAATATATTTTTCAGTAAATTAATGAATTACTTCAAATTATTTTTAAATTAAGTTACTTTAAATACTAATCTTTTAAAATAATTCGATTTTATTTTGCAAAAATGTTAAAAATTTGAAATAGAGCCCGACATCTATACTCCAAAATCTGAATTACTCCAAAACTGTACTCCAAAAACTACCACTTATATTACAGAGAATGATACTAAATAAGGTTATTTTCTTGGATGTAACAGAAATGTTTGCCGCCTAAAACTCTGTCGATTGAAAGAGCCTCAAATACATATCGCATCTTGAGAATAAAACTGTTGCAACTGCAAATTTTTCGTTTTTGAGATTTTTATATCATTGGATTCAGCTACATTAAAGCTATCGATTGGTGAAATATTCATCCTAAAATTCTAGAAAATAAAAAAGTTATAGTGCATAAACTTTTTTTAAATTTTAACAACCTAACAATAAATGGTTTAAAAAATTTTTGTTGCATGTGCAGTTGTAACAAAGCGAAAACAAAAAATTAACTTTTTATTTAGATTGAAAAAGGTGCATATGTATATGTGTTTTCATTTATTAAGTGCATAAACAGGTAACACATGTTAGTTAGAATGGATTGTAGGTACGTTCAGAACTATACACGCATTTTGATATTCCTCTTTTGTTATTATTTTACAATGTAAGTAAATAATGATGTATTCACACTTTAGTCATATTTAATGTTTATTGAGTTTAAACGAGTCCTTTCGTAGCATTATTGTTGTCAAAATATAATAATAATTTATTTTAATTTCAAAATATGGGTGCTGATAAAAAAAATTAATTTCATAGCTCTTTCGGAATTTAATCTTATAATTTAAACAATTTAAACCATTCAATTTAAACAGTTTAAACCATATAATTTAAACAATTTAAAAAATTTTATCCATTCAAAGAATGTATAGTTTCTATTTTTCTGCTTTAACTGTTGCTCCCAATTCGGAAATATATTTTAATTTAAACGAAACTTTCCCAAATAATACCTACTAATGGAAATTTACCAACATCTGTTTTGGAAGGAAAGGAACGAAAGCAAAATCGCGATTTACGAGCGAAAAAATATACAAAAAGATTTAATTAATACAGGGTCAGAATATTATTCACTGAAGATTTAGAAATTTTTACGGATGTGACACTAAAATATCTGAGTTTAATCGGAATATTTGTATCATAAAAACAGACAAGCGTGGGAAAAACCTCAATAGGCAAAATATTGATATATAAAAGAAATTGTAAGAAACCATATAAGTAAATTAAAATCCAAAAACAAAATAAAATTGTAGCAGCGAATCCCCAGTAGTTACATATTCCTAATAGTTATAATATAAGAAAAGAAGAATAACAATATTTTCAGTCAAATGTGTTTAATTAATTTAACTGCTTAATAATTTAACTACTTAATGTCTAACAAATTATTATCAATTTATTATAATGGCTTAATTTATGCTCTATTAGTCCCATTGATTCGGTCGGCAATAGAATATTTTCAAAAAAATTAGTTTTTCATACTTTTCGAAAACGTAAACTTTTGATCCTAAATATCTCGTAAACGGTGCACCATAGCTCAAAAATAACGAAATTTTTGAAGGCTTAAGCGAAGCAAGTTGTGGATATTCCGAACATACTGGGACTATCAAAACTTACTTTTCGTTATCGAAAATTATCGATGCCGAGTTACTCATCAAAAACTGATTATAATTGATTGATTCGGACTCACTAGTCAAATTGGTTTTGTCACCAATAAAATATTTAAAAAAAAATTAGTTTTCAATACTTTTCGAAAACGTAAACTTTTAATCGTAAATATCTCGTAAACGGTGTATCGTAGCTCAAAAATAAAGAAATTTTTTAAGGCTTAAGCGAAGCAAGTTGTAGGTATTCCTAACATATTGGGACTGTCAAAACCTATTTTTCGTTATCGAAAATTATCGATATCAAAAAAATCGATATTTTAAAAATTTTAACGTGAAAATTTCTACATTTTCGTGATCATTTGTATTATAAAATTCTCTACAATTTTTGGTAGCTTTTATTTCCAGTAACTATTTTTTTTTATAATGACGGATTTAATTTACGCGATTTTTTATCTGCATAAATTGAATCCCCGTGAAACGGATATTCACGTAAATTGAGGGATCGGTGTCGCGGTCTTTAATTAAAAACGCATTTGTAAAATAACCCAGTTAATTGTAAGTAATCGTAAAGTACAGCTAATTGTAAGTAATAGTAAAGTAATTGTAAATGGGAATATTCCCGGGATTTTCCCGTTGCCCATCTCTATCTGTAATACAGTTATGGAATGTGTTACCTTAAGCAATTACAATTAAAAAATTATATAAAGCGCAATTTTCAAAATTTCTGAAAAGTATTAGTTGCAGATACAACTTTGGGTCACCAACAAAAAGTAATATTTTGTAAAATAATAAAGAAAAAATGTATTATTTGCAGATATAACATTATATAATCCTAAACAGAATGCAACATTTTGTAAAATAACTAATAAATTTGTGGTTGCAACTGCAATGAAAATTGAAACAATGAATTTTATCACAACATTTAAAACTAACAGTTATAATGAACCTGACAAAGTTTCAAAGTTCTAAGATAATTTCGAAAAAAATGTTTATAGGTTGTAAATTTCTTCAAAATCTTATTTCTTCAATATCTTAAAATTAGTGATTTTGCAGTTGTAACAGTTTTATTCTCAAGGTGCGATATGCATATTTCTACCGCCTAATTGCTAAATTAAAGAAAAATTTAAAAAATAAACTTGGGTAAAAAAGTTTTTTTTCTTCATTTATATTTTTAATTGATGCATTAGATCAGTTTTATCGAAAAATTAACATATAGTCTCATTTAAAAATCTATAAGTTTGTATCATAACTCGAAAACCATAAGAGCTATAAAGCTCCTGACTATAGCAATCGATTGCACCCGTCGATATCTACAAGTCTTATTCGAACAATATTTCAATTAAATCAACGGTTTGGCTATAATCAAAATGGCAACTCTAGAAAAACTCACGCTATATATATATATATATATATATATATATATATATATATATATATATATATATATATATATATATATACGGGTCAATCCATATCAAGCAATCCAAAGACAATTACAAATAATATATAATTATAAATATCATAAATATTACTTGGCAAGGACCGTGAGTGTTATTTTTGTGATCTCGGATGCATTTCGAGAAGCCGAGGCTAAAAACTGAGGATTCGTAAGCATCCATGGCCCCAAAAATAAACCTATGGACCGAGTATGAGTAAGTTAATTTTTCAACCGAAAAAGCTGATGAATAAAATTGAAAAAAATTAATAAAAAATAATAAGTTAAAAAAATAATAATAATAATTTAAAAATAAAAACTGTTTAAATAGATATAACACATGCATCTTAAAAAACTTTTAATGTCGAAATTTTACTATTTAAGCGGCCGGCCCTGGGTTAGACCACGAGATTGCGCTGGCAGACAAGATTATTTGAACTTAGCTACAAAAAAGGGTCCTTTTACAAAAGAAATCAGCCATATAGCGATAACAAGCTTTTTTATGTAGCCAGCTCTTAGACTATTATTTTAAATTGTTATAACAAATTTTAAATTTTGTTTTTTTGCTATCGAAATTCGACAACAAGGATTTCTTTATTTATGTACATAAAAAGTATGAATAATTTTTGTAAATTGTTTGTATCATTAATCCTAGATTAACCTAAAAAAATTTATGTAGGTATCATGATAATTATACAGAATGAAATTGATAGTTTAATGCTCTCTTTGTCAGTGAAATAAGTAATTTATATTTCTGTCTCAATATGTTATAGAATATAGAAAACTAGCATTTTTTTTACGTGTTTTTACGTAAAACAATTGGTAGTTCTTCAATGGCAGAAATTTGGTTTGAGACCTCCAGAAACCGAGTATGACCGAAATTTCTGGCATAATCCCGGGTTCAGGTCTTTTCATGACATCCGCTCTAACAGCTGAATTTCTCTTCGCTAACAAATAAATAAAATAAACTTTGAGTAAAATTAAAATATGTAAAATTATTATATAACTTTTTGTCCTATCTTTAATAGTTTAGCTTAAAAAAGTAAAAAAGGCAAAATTTAAAAAAATTTAAATTTTAAGGCTGTGTAGGAAGTAAAATATTGGTGACAGAAATTTGACTCAATGAAATTCTTTGTCCAAAATTTAATGCTTAATAAGGTGCTTTGATTCATTTTATGGAAAAAAAGTTTCTTCATAGTTTGCAGAAGTAAATAATATAAAAAATCGTCTTTCTGTGTTATTTAAATGGGAAAATTTTAGGTTCGATGATGCATCTCTAAAAATTGGAATTATGAGCTCCGCTTTGGTGAGGATGTTTGTTTAGCCATATCCTATGATATTTTGAGTGGAGAGCGAGAAAAAAAATATTAATGTTTTTTTGGCACACCCTAATATACATACATGCATGTAAAAAAAGAATAAGAGATACTGCCACCTTAAACTTTTACATTTAGGTACATTTTTTTTCTCTAAATATTTTCAGTATCATTAGAATATTGTTACTGGCGAAAATCAAATTCTAAATAAGACAAGTAATACTATATTTCTGAAGTTTAATAAGTCTGCTCTATTTTAAAGTGTACACATATGTGAGAATTTAAAAATAATTTTCGTGATTTCAATGTGCGGTAGAGACAGCATCAAGATGTTAAGGTCTTCAATTTGCTATTTTATATTTTGAAATTATACCCTTAAGGGGGACCACTAGTGTGACCACCTGAAAAAAGGTGATTTTTGGGAATTTTTTTTTTTTTTTTTTTTGAAAACTACTGTATGGAATGTTTTAATATGTTAAGGATATATTCGCTTATATATAATAAATTCATGATAAAATTTTTGGACCAAAAAACTGAAAATTCAGTGAGTTATTCGCGATCTCCCAAGGCTCCAAAAAGAAAAAGTTTCCCCACTGCTGCAGTGATAGAGACCTTCACACTGCCTGAAATCAAAAAAACCAAAAAGCCTATTAAACTAGAAGATATGGCTCGTGCCATGAACCTCAATCGAAAAAAAAGTTGAAATTTAATAAAATAGCGGAAATTAAAAAAAAAAAATTACAAATTTTGCGCGAAAATTTGAGATTTTTTGCCTGCAAAAATTACATTTTTTATTCGATCGGAAAACTGGAGATTCATGACACGAAGAAACATATATAAAAGAAGCTGCAATAAAAATCAAATCGATCGGATGATTTGTCTTTGAGTTATAGCTGCAGCAAATTTGAAAAATGTAGTTTTTCTTTACTTTACCTTTAGTTTTAATCTAAGAATTTTTACTAAAATTATTTACGATACACTCACTATAACGGTCATAGTAAAACTAGATGAGTCGTTTAAATGTGCCAGAGTCTAGTTTCTCCACAACATGTGACTGGCAGCCACGTCCAGAAATTTCCGAACTATCAACTTTCATACATTTCTCAATACCTTAAAGTTAACAATGAAAATGAGAATCCGCTCTTCGGATGGCTGTAACTCAAAAACTATTTGAGATATGAACTTGAAATTTTAGTATGTTACTTCTTAAGGTATAGACTATCGAAGCATGCAAAAAAATTTTCCAATTTTTTAAAAATGTCACACTAGTGCTGCCGTGTCACACGAATGTCATGTATCTTTAGATACAGCAATTTCGCGTAACAACGTTTAAAGGATTCTACTCAATCCCTGGTATATATATTGACAATAAAATTAATTAATTTGTTAATAATAATATAATAATTAATCTATTGTATTTTTAAATTTTTATTTTGATTGTATCACATTCCTTATTTCTTATATTTTTAAATAGTATATTTATACGTTATTAAGTCAATACTGCAACATTGAATCAATAACGCATAATAAAAATCAATTACCTTAGATATTTAATAATATTTGAGCGAATTAAGATAATACGATATTTTATTCAAATCAACTTTTCTCAAAACTATCATTTCTGAGATACGTGAGATTTGTGTGACACGGCAGAGTGGTCCCCCTTAATAACTAAAAAAAATCCACCAAGTGCGTGTTAGATACTGTATTAAGTGTCTAACACGCGCTAATGTAAGATATGATTAAGTTATGATTCCCTAGACAGTAAATAGCGTTTTTCACAATTCGCAGGGTAAAATATTTCTTGCTTTTAGTTATTCAAATTAGGCTGTAATCTAAGCCTTTGATTTTCTATATGAGTTTAAAAAAGTTCAATAATAGTTATTCAAACGACATTGTCTATTAAATTACACAAGGCCCGACCCTATTAAAAACTGGTAAAAAGCAAATAAAATCACTCAATGCAATAATGAATCTGTAATAATTTCATGGTAATAGGAAATCCTAAAAAAGAAATAAAAGCTATTTTCATTCAAAATTAGTATTCAAGTTTATAAATTTAAAAATTATTTTGAAAGTCCAGTTTTCAATTGAAAATTCAGTTTTCAATTTCCTGTTTTAATAAATTTTTCCAAAATGTAATCTAGAGTCAAGAATTTTGTAATAATATATATTTAATATTAGCAAGAGTTAAAAATGTGAATCGGTCTTGACCTACCTTAGACAATTTTTGATTCTCCCTGTATCGATATTTCACAATTTCAAATAATTTTGATAAAAATTATTCCTATGGTTTCACTATCGGTACCAGTTAGTAATCAATTCTGATTTATATTATCTGGGAGCACGGCAGTGCCCTCGCCAAGACGAGCAAAACAAAACAAATAGGGAACTGCTGTATCTTTTCTCGAAGCAGTTCAGCCTATTTTTGGACCCTGATAACTTCGGTCTGGATAACACTTAAGAGCTCAAATTATCAGGAGAGAAAGTAGTCACGAGTCTAATGATATATACCAAATTTCAATTTTATACACTATTAAAAAAATATGTATTATTACAATAAAAAATATGGTAATTTTTTACAATACGTGTCTTGAAAATTACAATGTGTCAGTAAATTTAAATAATTTAGTTGTAAAATATGAAATTTTGTGTAAAAATAAACATTCACTGTAATTTTAAATACTTTGATACTGAAATTACATATAAAAGTGGTATTTGACATGCTAAATTAGTAAAATTACATTTCGAGACGAAAATTTATTGTATTTGTATGTAAATTACTGATCTTTTGGATGTAAATTACCGGTATCACGTGACTGATTCTGCGCAATTGACGACGTCAGTTGAGTTGACAGTGTAATTTTGCATGTCGTACGTAATTAATTTATATTGAGTGGAGTAAAATTACATCCGAAATGTAAGGTAAAACATTCTACAATGTAATTTTACATAGAAAAGTGTTCTAAACATTTCGAAATGTAATTTTATAATATTTAATGTTGGCAATTAAATGCCAACATTAAATGTGGTAAAATTTTTAACAGTGTAGCTTTACTACTTTAGATTTTATTAATACGCAAATTTCATTAAATTTATCACTCACTCACTCACTGATGATCATCAAAATTATAGAGTACTTCCCGAAGTCTTAGAAAGTTGAAATTTGATATTTAGACTGGGTTTAGCATACAACTAACGAGAAAATTAAATCTGTGATTTTCCCTCCTTAGCTTCTTAAAAATAATAAAATATATTGTAGGTATACTTATAGATAAATAAAAAAATTTAAAAAGCAAATCAAAAAGCTCTTCGTATTTTTTTTTTATTTGTAACTAGAAAAAAATTATTTACTTTTCTTGTTACTATGAGAAAAATTGGCGATTTTAAAACTTTGAAAATGTTTGACAGTTCAAAACGTCAAAAACTGTCTATTCGATTATTCGCTTAATGACGACAATTCATTTGCTCTATGATGCCACATAATTATATTGTAACTTATAGAATTGCATTAGTTTACAAAATTTCAAATCGATACGATAATTAGAAGTAGGTGACAAGTGAGTTCTTAGATTTCCTTACGATATCACAGATCAAGCTAATAAAAGCGTTGTAAAAGCGCATAGGCGTAAATAATTGGACTCAAATTACTCCCCATGCCTGTACTAAATTTCCGAAGCCTGAATTTATGACGAAATTTAAATATTTAGTCGTTTTCATAAATTAATAATACCATCTACAAACATCTATTTTACTTACTACTAATGTTAAATTTTAAGAAATGTTCGTAAAATGAAATTTGGTGTTGGTACACAGGGCGGATTTTAGCGTACAAGTAAGGACATCCGTGATGTGTGTTAGCTAAGGGTTCAGTACTGCTCAGACTGGTTGCCAGTTACCATCAATGATCCCACAAGAAAAAAAGGGAAAGACAGGGAGTCGGTAATGAAGATAGGAGCTTCTGATGTACAGGAAGTAGTCCCTGTAAAAAGAAAAAAAACACGAACAACCTACAAAAAGAACTGAAAAGAGCTTCTTATGTCCAAGAAATACACCCTGTAAAAATAAAAAACAAAACAAAAAAAACACGAACAACTTACATAAGGAACTGAAATTCCACCAAAAAACATTTCATGTTGAAAATTTAGCCAAGACTCGCAACTATTTTACTCTTAAAAAGTTATGAGATCTAATGTTGCGCTAAGCCCTAAATGAGTCGGCACCATGGTCAAATCAAGTTATAAGGTTTGGCCGTTTCGCGAAACTATGATAATAAAACCAAACATTAACAGCCCATAGCAGATATTACCAAAATTACAATAATAAATTAATTACTATATTTAATTAATATTATGTATTACATTAATACAGAAAAAATTATATTACCGTAAAATGGAGTGAAACGGAACATTTTTGACATTTGATTTTCGTACATTTTCTCACCTAAATCGCCTATTTCCAAAAGTTATTAAGTATTCAAACACTTTTTTTTTTTTTTAAATTCAAAACAGAAAAATTTTTCAGAAAGTAGCGAACGTGAACGGTTTATATACAGATTAGTAATTTTTGAAAGATAAATAATTAATTTTTATGAAGTTCCTGATAAAAATGAGTAATTAGTCAGTTTTGCAAATTAATTGAAATTTAATAGGTTTTGAAATAAAAACATAATATTTTTATTTAGACAATTTTTATTATTATTAAAAATAAAAATTTTATTCAAAAAGATAACAAAGTATAATTTGTTTATTGACGACGTTAAGGTTCGCCTGCCTCTAGTGGTAAAATTAGAACTAGTAACAACTAAAAATATGCGTATACGTTCAATTGGCATAGAAACATATATTGTATAAATTATGTGCGGATTACCTTTTTTTATATTACCAATTAAACGTATACCTATATTTTTACTCGTTACTTTAAAATGCACGAAAAATGTACCTACACGTTATCAGCACCTTTATTTTATTTGATTTTATTCCTTTTGTCTCTATTTACCTCGCTATTCGTTATTACTCCATTTTACGGTACATGAGTATAACAAAAACTAAAAATTTTTAATTTTAATCTTTCTGCAATATTATTTTTTATTGTATACTAAATTTAAAAAATAAAAATTAAATTGAAAAATTTTATATTTAATTTTTTTGAGATTGAGATTTTTCAGCCATTAATGGGCCTGGGTTTCTTAATTTTTTAGCCACTAATAGGTCTAAATTTTTTAATTTTTTAACCATTAATGGCCCTGAGGTTTTTAATTTATTAGCCATTAATGGGCCAGGATTTTTTAATTTTTTAGCCATTAATGGACCTTAGATTTTTAATTCTTTAACCATTAATGGGCCTGATATTTTTAAATTTTTAGCCATTAATGGGCCTGAGTTATTTTTTTCCAGCCATTAATGGCCTGATTACAAATATAATAATCAGCCAATTATCGTGCCAGTAACAGATCCGATGTTATCATCCAGCAGACATCCATTAATTGACCGTTAATGGCGCCAATAATTGGCCATTAATTCATATGTATGGCCCAGTAATATACCATTAACGGCCCAGTTTCCAAACCGTGTTTGGAATCTTCCATATATCCTGTATTCAAATTTTAAAATACCAAAAGATATTCACTCCATTTCAAATCTCAACTCCAAGTTTATCTGAACAACCAATCTAGAAGATTCAGCCCTGAATTTATATACCTACATCAAATGCTCTATGAAAATACAGTGTTGGGTTACTTTGAAGTTTTCCTCTATCTAGGTATTGTAGTTTTCGAGCAATCAAACAAAATTGAAATTTTACCCTAATTTTAAGAGGTGATCATTCAGAATGGCTCTTTTAATGGCCACGGTGGCTCTTAATAGAAAAAATTATTGTGTACTTAAGACGAATTTGGAAACAAAATATGAAGGGTTCGTTGAATTACATATATGTATGCAGTAAAGTGGTTGAATTGTCTTCTTGGATATGCGTGTATGTTTTTAATGAAGGGTCAAAATCCTTATTAAAACTTTCCTATGCTAGGATTTAACATTGGACCGCACGCATATAATTACATTAATAAAAGAGACAATGAACGTATTAAAATTTTGAAAGAACGCTGTACTGTAAAATCCAAGAAAGCGAGGACCTACTAAAAAACAAATTATTGCTGAGCGGGAAAAACTGTATGAGGAATCTTTCGGACATTTATATGATCCTGGGAGAGCGGATTAAATTAGTGTAGAGTTTCTTTGAATTTAATTAATAAAATTTATTTCACTAAAATTTAACCATGATTCATCACTTATGAATTTAAAGAATTTCCGTTTTGTAGGCTTTATATCTTTCATTATTGCACTTGCGCAAATTTTAAATTTGCAGTTTGTTTTTAAAAAAGAATAGAAGATTGATTTGTTTCGAATAAAAAGATTATTAATTAACCCTAGAATCATACGTTGGTCTACGAGTCAAGTTAATCATACATCGGCGTCGTTTCGACGAATGGACTTTTTACGGGGAGTTTTAGAGTTTATTTGCAAAAAACATTTTTTTTACCTAACAATACTACAAAAGCGAACAAAATATTTAAAAAAATTGGATTTGGAAAAATTTCTTAATGTAAATATTTATTAATTTTTTTAATCTTTTTATCAAAGCATATTTTCATTATAAAAATTAAAAAATATATAAATACATCAATTGTAATAATTAATTTATGAACTATTATGAATCAGTGGACACGTGTGACTTTACAGAATGTGAAATTTGTCAGTCATAAATATTCCTATAGATATGTAGTTATTTCCCCATTAGGCACATTTGTAAATTTTCTAAAATTTGTTAGTAATTTTTCGAATAAGATCTCCAAAAATAATAAAAATTAAAATCTTTTCCACAAAATAAATTGTTAATCTTTTATTAAGTCATTCGAAACGCATTCTTTAGTTTTCGATTCAATATATTCAAACTTCAGTATTATGTCGTCTCTATAAGTCAAACAGCTGTAATCATCTTTTACATTATCATAATCATTGAATAAATTAATTATAACATCCATATCTTTAATAAATTTTAGAAAAATTAGGAAAACTTTTATATGTGGAGTACAAAATCTTTAAAAAAAATATAGGTTAATCATACATCGTCGTCTTTTTGACGCACACTATTTCAGTATAAAAAAAACGACAATAGCTATAAAAAAAAATTTATATGTCTTATGTGTTATAATAACAAATAAATTAGATAACAGAAGTTTCACAGCGAGCAGGTACCGACAAGTCACAATATTGGAGCAGGTAGAGAAGTTCGTTCGTCGTTTTGACGAGTATGTATGATTCTAGGGTTAATTCTTTAAAGATGACTGATGCTCAATTGTATTTGAAATTGGGTATACAAAAAAATTAAAAAAGAATCTTTAAAGGCGTTTTACTCAAAACTACAATTTTAAACCGGCACACCTACTGTAGCCTGTAGCTTTCTATTAATTATAACATATAAAAATGATAATGAGTTGGAAGCATAACAATTTCTTTAATCCTAAAACCTAAAAAACTTACCCACTTTAAACTATCCTTTTTACAAACAAAAATAACAAAAAAACTACGATTTTTCCATCTCTTTTTTTTTTTTGAATAAACACAATTTCTTATATTTTTTTTCTGAACCAATATAATTTTAGGTTTAGAGACTCAAAAAATTTGCTTTCTTCAAAAACCGTCTGATTTTCTAATTACTGACCACCCGTTGAAGCTGCGTGTCGTTGCAAAAAATGTTTTTTCTTGAGAGTCGACCTTAACACTACATATAAAATGCATCATCATTGAGAAAAAGGAAAATAATATTAAATTTTAATTTTATATTATTGCACAGTCTGCAATTCATATATGTATATGTAAAGAAACTGAATGATGCAGTAATTCACATAATTATATAACGTGATGGTAAATTACCTAGAAAAAGTCAATAACTAACATTACCACAAATTAATGTTCAAATTTTTATTCTTTTCTTCCTTTTCATTTTCATTATGTACTTTAATGGGCATTTTTTTTTTTAAATCGCATAGAAAATGTCACAAAAAGAAAATCGCATACCAAGAGTTTATGCTGTATTCTTATAATCTTTGCATATTCAACCCTAATTTTATGGACTGTTTAGAATTAATATATTCTATTTATTTAAATTTCAAATTGACATTTATATGTTTTAAAATAAAAAAGAAAAAAATAGGTTTACCAACTATTAGGTACTATACAGACTGTTTATACAATATACGTATTAAAAACAACGAAATATTTGGGGCTGATAATGAGTTTTTATTAGTTACGATGAATATACAAACCACTTCCGGCAGCAGGTTCTTGTTCCGGTATATGTTATACAAAACAACGATTACTTATTAAACTCTTGCCTTACTCAACGCCCGTGCCACAGAATATAGTAATATCTATGTCGTTCATTTGTTAATTTCGTTAGTTAGTTAGCTAGTGCCACAATTGCATGTTAAGTTAAAAGGGCGTATCATGATTTGAACTGTAACGAAGGAAACAATACTTTATAAATTGGTGGTTTCCGAATATAGCATGACATTATGTATCCACAAAGACAAGTATTTCAATTTACATACATTACAATAAACTACGTGAATGCAGTCGCTTACCATACGGTTTCGTCGCATTATAGAAATGGAGCAGAGCCAGCGGTTACAATAAATAGTCTCAGGTTAGTCTTTTTAGTATTAATCTTTATTTAAAAAATTCAAACTTTTACGTAAAGTAAAAGTATAATACAGTCGACTTTCGTTATCAGTCCACTTACGGGGCTGTAGGAGAATATAATTCTAAGAATTCCTGTACCCCCACTTGTGCTTAGTAGTCGACCGCCGTAACTCGCACTTCCCCTACTTTTCAAGCGTGTGAGTATGTACTTATTCATAATCAAATAGCCCGGACGTTTAGTGTACTATTATTAGTGTACATTCGTTAAAAGCGGCACAAATTTTACCTATTTTTAATAAATACATAATTTACTAATATTTTCTAAATGCGTTCTCTAGTTTATGTGACAGGAGTTTAAACGATACTGTCAACACATATTTTCTTTAAAAATTTTTTTAAAATCTTTTGTAGAAATTGTAAATAATATTGTGTCAAACACAGTTTGTAATATAATCCGCGCGAAGAACGAACAAAACTTGTTTTACAGTTAGTCAACTACACATGTATTATGTAAGCACGGACCTATAAAAAAATTATTTTAATGAATAAAAGATTCTGACAGGATGATTTATGAGTTGCACTATTAGGCATCAACACCAATGTTCCGGTCTTATAACGAGACTGAAATGAATTTTTTTCGGTCATGGAGGGGGAATGTTTACGATAGAGATATAAATCGGCGGACTCATAACCAAAGTCGGCTGTATTTAAATGGAGAAAAGGTATCTTTTAAGTTGTACAAGTATATGATAGTACATAATATATATATTTTATTATTTTATAAATAAAATTAGTGTCCATTATTTTTATCTGCTTTTTTTCTAAATAATAAAGTGTTATTTCATTGTTTCGTTTTAAATATATTTTCTCTCGTGAATGAGATATTTTCCCGAGGTGAAAAGTAAATTATGATCTTCTTCGTTCTTTTGGATAACAATATGTAAAGTTTGAACGAAGTCATTGAGTTTTTTATTTCATTTTAAATATATTTTCCCACGGGAATCAATGTCTTTCCAAGGTAAAAATTAGCTTGTGCTTTTTTCCTTTATTCATAATAAGTTAATAACTATTAATACTATGTAAAATTTAAAAACAATCATCCGCTTTTTAACACTCGTTGAAATTGTCGTAATTTTATTGTTTCATTTTAAATATATTTTCCCCGGTAATGGAATGTTTTTTCGGGGTAAAACAACCTAGTCTTAGTCCTTTCTGCTAATGATATGCTAAGTTTGAATGAAATAAACGAATTTTATAACGAAACATATATTTCCCCACAGGGATGAGATTTCCCACGGGGCTGACATGTTTCACCGGGATAAAAAGTAGCCTGTATTCTTTTTCGTGCCCTTTGTTAAATATATGCAAAGTTTAAAATCATTCTCCCCAAGATTGAGTGATCGCATAGGATACTATGTTATTGTACTATATAGGTACTTACATATTGACAATATTAAGTAAGTCGATTTGAATCATTTTACTTCCACATATGTAGGTATAACTGGGGCCTTTTTACTTGGCAGTAACTCGCGCATGGTACAAATAGATATATTTGAAAATACATTACAAGTAAGAGACAATAACATCTGAAAGATATCTAGTTTTAAATCATATTGACCCTGTATGGGCCAAGAATATTTCTAACAATTGTACAAGTCTGATTTTTGGTACACAGTTTAGAAATATCGTAAATATTGAAATTCTGTCATGTATTTACCAGGGAAATGCGTGGAAATTGGCTTTTCCTTTCGTATCCATATGGCTACATTGGCCTTTAACTGTAAATGTTGCTTATATGTAAAATGTTGCCATATGGCTACACTGGCTTTTGAATAAAACAAACGTTTCAACAAAAAAAGAATATTTATCTATTTCTACAAAACAGTTTTATTCATTTACAAGCAGCAATAATATTACGATTTATTACTGATGAAATGAAATAAAATATTTCTTTGTTTTGGTGAGACGAAGTCATGTATTACATTTGACACACTTTAATCTCGTGAATGATTTTTTTACAATGTCATCATCGACATTTGTTGGTCTAAACTAGCCAACGATGTATAAAGTTATCTTTTTATGACAATAAGCTGGATTACGAACGTTTGTGACTCTTATTTAAATAAGGTTCTTCAAAATCTGATTCTGACGCCAGAATTTCTATGTCCTCATTATCTAACTCGAATAATCTGATACATCGGATACATCTGGTGGTAAAATAGCTACATCGCAGAGTTTACCATAAAATTTGCTATAGCGGACATAACTACACGTCTCATATTCCAAAAATGAAAAATGTTATTAAAGGCTTGTGTATCCCATATGGCTACGAATTGTTCATAACGGTTATATTTAAAAAATATTTATCTAGGCCAATGTATCCAATTGGCAACAGTAAGTTTTTAGCAAATTTATAAAGGTTTCTAGCCACAAATAAAATAAAATAATGTTAGCATACTAAAATTAAGTATATAATTAAACTAGTAACATACATAAAAAATTCTTTTTAAATATATTAATCACCAAAAAATGTAATTATTTTAAACACTTTGAACAACCGGGCAAACAAGCAAATTCCATGACAGTTTTAGTATATATTTTTGTTCAGTAGTGAACAGCACTGTCCAACACCATATTAAATAAGGACCATTTTATTGTTGTATGCTAGTTTGAATGTATAATTCTTAATAACACAAGAAAAAATGATAATTAAAGTTCACGTAGCCATTTGGCTACCATGGCCCATAAAGGATTAAAAAGAGACACCTTTTTAACAAACATATCGTTCTTTTTCGTTCCCTCTTTTACTACCTACAATTAGGTGTACGTGTTAAATTCGTTTTCTGTGCACTGCCAAGTAAAAACGCCCAAGCTATATATCTCTGAAACCTTTATTATGTTCAATTCCAATTTCTTTTTTTGATTAATGTCTAAATAGCTATATGGTATCATTTGAACTACAAGTTAATCACAAATTTGCAGACTTTCAGTCTTACTAAAAAAACATATTTTGATGTCATTCTTGAAAAAAAAATTTTGTTTGAAGCTTTTTTTGTCTTTAACAATCTTGATTTTGTTCCTTAATTGATTCTCCATACTTTCAATTATTTATAGGAAGTCATGCAAGAACTAAAAATATGGTTTTCATTAAAATATTGACTTTTGGCTCAACACGACAGTATAGTTTTAGAACATATGAAATGAAGAACACACATATGCATAATATGTAAGCATAATGATGAGAGCATATGTTTCCTGCTACATCATACGCCGCGCTGTGCTGCTGACAAATGGCCAAATAACTTTTGCAGATACAAATAAATAATTAATTAGTAGACAAAAAGGGAAAGAGAACATCTGACTTTTTATTTTTACATAACTGTTTTAACCCTTAAATCAACATACATATCTAGTGTCGAATGTGTGTTTTTAGTGATCTAGTATTTAATAACGGTTTATTTATGTATACAATAATTAATTTATACAGTGCATTCATTTCAAGATTACACATTGCATAATACATATAATATAGTATATGGCTGTTCACTTCAAAATTACACATAGGGAAAATTTTCAATGGTAATTTATAGCGTTCCTATAGAAATTCAATTATTTATTTTCATAAAAGTATTGGTGTTTAGTTAAAAATTACACATTAGTATTAGTGAATAGCAAATTTTATTGAATAATTTATTTAAGAAACAAAAAATTACAAATTATTGTTGTTTATAGAGTTATTTGAAGTGAAAACGAGCCAATATTTCTCTTCCCTTAAAGTACCACACGCATATTTTTTATTTTCCATTTTTCTTCCATTTGAAGTATACTAATAATTGATATGTTTTACTTTTAATTGCAAATGATTTATTTTAAAATATTCTGACAAAATTTTGAAAAAATGGAGCGTGATTGTTAATTTCCTTAAAAACACTATTTCCTGGATTTCCTATGTGTAATCTTCGACTGGACGCACTGTATATTTATAATATTTATTTTCAGGGAGTGGAAAATTGCCCTTAAAACGATTTTTATCTTGTTTTACTATTTTTTTTTTTTAAATATTGATATTCTGTCTTAAAATAGTTATTAAAATATTACATTTTTAACTACAGTCGTTTTTCGTTTATGTCTATCAAAATTCTATTATCACTAAAAGCTAGATGTCTTCATAATCTTAATTTATCAGTTATTATTTGTTTATTCTGGATAGCATATACATCATCAATTTTCTTTCTCTGTTTTGCACAACTTTTCTTATCTTCTTTAATTTTTTTGATTTATGGCAATAATAGCCCTTTTGTAATAGGTACATTTGGTATATATTGTTAAATATATCTATCTGTTTTCGTATGACGTCATAAATATTTTAAAATGTAGTTATTCACGACAAACGATTTTTAATTAATTTTAAATTAGTTGGAAAGAAATGCATACAATTTTTATTGCCATAACTAAAAAAAAAGCTTAACAAACAATACGCCCATTTTTATGCTAATTAGATTGCTATATTTACAATCAAAGTATTATATTTTCCCCTTATGTTTACTTTGAAATGATTTATGTATCTTCCATTTGTGAAAAAAAATTATAAAGGAAGGGTACAAGAAAAAAAATTATACAAATTTTATACAAAAATAAAAACAGAGTTTGAATAGGTATTTGCCTAAAATTTGTTAGAAACCTTAATTACACGCTTCTTTTACTAGTTTTGGATTCTACATCTGTACATGACTTTCTTATACAGTAATCTTATAAATAAAAATTTCTCTCTATATATCATTGTTTACAACGGTAGAACTTATTAACTACAGGACTTATAACTATAGGACTCTTTTCAGAGGAAAAAAATCTATAACCTAAATTAGAATAAATATAATCAACATTAAGCAATTTTTTCGGGAATCACCAAAACTGAAAGGGAAAAAAATTTGTTTACTTCAATTAAAGTTCACTGATGTGGTAATGATAGAAACCAAAATCTTTTCTCCTAGTAGTAAGAACGTTTACCTGAAAAAAATTTTTATTCCGTTGCTTAGATGCCAAAAACTTGAAAACTTGTCAGTTGTGATTACTAATGGCTATATGTGCGTGTTTTTTCTTTTTTTGTTATAAAATAATTTTTTTTTAAAGTGACCGGCTAAAACTTCTTTTGATGCATTTCAATATTAACTTAAGATTTTGTAATACTTAATTACCCCTTTAATTGGGTCACGTAATTTACTGAAGCCCCAAACTGTGGAACCACTCTTGGATCACCTATTTCATTTATGGAATTTTGCATAACGCAAACAGAGACATAAAATTAAAAATTTTCTTTTTGAGTGGTTCTCACACTACGTAAGTACATATTCAGTAAGATTAGCACTTACTGATTATTTATCACGTCTTTAGATAACCCTTTTAAAGGGACTTTACTGAAAGAAGTTGATATGAGTCTGATGAGCCATAACAAAGAAATCTCTCAGGCTGCATATCCGTGAAGGTGTTATATGTAAACTAATAATGTTCACAGTTAAGTTTAGTATGTAATTATCACAATTTAAAATTGTGTGAGTGTAAAATAAAATTTGTACAACAAACTGTCGGAACTGTCCTAAAATTCATAAACTGTATCTACCAGAAGGAAGCAATTTAATATTAAATAACTAGATTTTCAGATAAAGACTAATAAGAATTAATATATTTTGGACTGATTTTTAGAGAATATTGTATCTGAGGCATTAAATATATTACACTAATAATAAAAAAATATTTATTTTACATAGACAGAAACCTCTGGTATGGTTTTTTCCTATACCCTTTATTAGTTTGCAAGCTTTCTAATCACAATAATTAATAGTCCAAAACCCCAATGTAAAAGAATGTACTTGATTTCTTTATCAATAAAACTCAGAAAGTGTAGTTTAAACAATGACAAAAGTGGTTCCTAGAAACATCCTGCTCGGGCAAATTTCATTTCCGGTACAAGCAGGTTACTTTCTGTTGGGTTAAATATGAGAATACCAACCTGTAGTTGTTCAGTTGTGGAAAATTTTTGCTTTCAGCCAGTGTATATTTTCCTTATAAAATCTTGGTCAAACGTATATTTAGTGGGAACCTAATTTGAGAAAAAAATGTTTTCCTTGTCTACCATCTCGATGTCGAACATCAAACTAATACGAAACAAAGAGTAGAATCGCTCTCATCTAAATAAAGATACAATATATTTATCCGAACAGTCGGTATCCGGTTGCATTGTATTCGATGTATGATACCCCCTCAGTTAAATTGAATCCTTTCAGTTTAATTGCAACAAATTTGAGTTGTATAATATGATATATTTTTATTATAGTTTTGAAAACAGTTGAAATTACCAATAAAAATTTTCGTTTCATTTTTTATCGCGTTTACTTGTTAATAAAAGGTTTTGTACTATTTTTTTTTTCGCTATGATAAAATTTGTCCTATATATTTTTTAAAGCTAGGCTCTCGCTCTGTAATTGAGTACCTAATAAAATAATCTATTATGTTCAAACACATCTGCCCCCACACCTGATACCTGGCCCAAAGATACTGGCATATAAAAAATCTTAGAACATATTTAATAAATAGTGTATCTTTTATAGTATTCCGTACCAAAATTGGCAAAACGAAACATTTGTCCGGATGTGACAAGCAATTTTCTCTGAAATCACTCGACGCGAAAATTTGAAACTTAGCACAGAGATAGGGTGTGGTGGCAGATTACAGATGTGAAATTGAATTTTGATTCTGGGAATTAATTTTAGAGGATAACCTGGAAAGTAAAAACAAAATTTTTCCCAAAGAGCATTGAGTAGAGTATCAAACGAAAGCCTATTAAAGTAAGAATTCAGTAATATATGTACCTAATTACATACTTTTCGTCCTTTTATAGGGGAGGGGACGTAAATCATAAAAATTGCTGTTCCCGACCCCTATTATCAGAAGGGTTGCTCAGAAAAATCTAAAAAAATTAATGAACATTAAGAATGGGGTGTAGATTAAGCGAAAATTATCAGGACTGAATTTCCTTGTACAATTTTCTTGGTATATAAAAATAAAAGTTGGTGACATATTTTGCTTTAATAAAGATGTTGTTGATCAATTGCATTAACAGTATCTATGTTATTTTGGTAATTTTTTTATAAAGTGAGTTTTAGAAATTAAAGAAGTAAGGAATAGCAGATAAATCTGTACGGGCAAAATATATTACAATCTCTGTATCTAAATATTATCTATAATAATATTATTTGTAAAATTTTGTTAGGTATCCAGAGAAATAAAGCAAATTCAATCTATTCAAAGAAATTCACAATAATATTTAAATAATTTTCTGACTTGCAATATTATCTAATACAATTTTTATAATTAATAGTACTGCTAAAAATTATTATTGAAAAAAAGAAAAAACAGAGTTTCTTAGTACATTTACTCCATTCAGTAAATATCACTGTGCGTTTGTGATAAAGGTAAATAGACCAAAATAACGATACCATCATGTTGAAACCGAAAAATATGGTTTGTTTTAGAAACAAAATGTATTCATTAGAAAAAATATTTCAGCCACTTTCATATACTATTATATCAAATTTATAAAAACAACTGATTGTACGGAACACTGTTTGCACAAGTACAACTTACCTTTGACGACCTGTTTAGGTTTTCGAAGGGCGTGTCATTAATAACAAAGAGGGAGGAAACACTGGGCGTTTATTTTAATAAAAACTTTTCTTAGCTATTTTATTGAAAATATTAGACATCTCCTTTCAACTAATTACGAAGTAATTACTTAAACGTATGTCGTAGATAATAAAAATATGCAGGGATTATGATGTCATATAAAAAAGAATATAAATATTTAGCTGCAAGGATCTTATGTTTTTTTTACTTAAAGGTCATTATTGCAAAAATGTTCAGAAAGTAGAGGAAGACGAAAAATAGACAAGGAAAGTTATGACGTATATGCTATCCAGAATAAACAATCTATAGGCACGTTACCTATATACTAATCACAATTTTGTACAGCATGAAAGAGTTGCAGTTAGATTCATTATCACTGGATGTATAAGCACCGATTTTGATATATTTCATTATATATATATATATATATATATATATATATATATATATATATATATATATATATATATATATATATATATATATATATATAAGTATTATTTTATTTTTATATCACAAGGCATTATATTTAAGGGGTTACATGGGTTTTTTTAGCAAAAAGAAACACAATTTTTTCGTTTTTTTTTTTTTTTTTTTTTTTTTTTTTTTTTTTTTTTAATATAAGAAAATATAATTTATTCCAACTTTTGGCATATTATTATATATTATTTTGATACTGTAAAAAAAATTTTATGAAAAAAAAATGAAAATTAGGTCACTGGCAGCTAGTTATCGAAAATCGCTGATTTTTCGTCGCAGACAGAGTAACTCCTAAAATTCTTACCTGAAATCAAAAAACAAAATTCTTTCTATTAGTAGACGCTTATGGCTTGTACTTGAACGAAGGATTACTGTTTCTGTTGATTACATTTCATTTTACAAGTACAAAATCAACGAAAAACGCGAAAATTTTTACCGAGAATTAAAACTTCTTGTTCAAAACGCTGCCAAAAATTGGAATTTCGTTTTTTTAAAATCGTTCGTTCAAGTACAAGCCATAAGCAGAAAAAATTTTGTTTTTTGATTTCAGATAACGATTTCACGAGTTACCTACGGTCAAAAATCAGCGATTTTCGACAACTGGCTGCCAATGACCTAGTTTCTTTTTAATGGAAATTTTCTTACAGTTTCTCTAAGTAATATATAATAATATACCAAAAGTTGGAATAAATTATATCAATACCTATAAATAAAATAGAAGGGTCTGTCTGTGATTTTCAAATTTTTAGGTATTAGTATGTTTTTCAGCTAGCAAATTCGACATATATACCAAATATAACTAAAAAAATTTTTATGTCTGTCTGTCTGTCTGTTTGTACGAACCGATTTAACTCAAAAACTATTAAAGTTATTGAGTTTAAATTTACAGGAAATATAGATATTAACCTCCCGATCAATCTTAGCAACATTTTAATCTAATCTCCTAAATGGTTATGTACAGAATGATTTAAAAAGAATCTTCATTAAAAGTTCATAGTCTTCTAAATAAATTAGATTTTTGAAAATTTGGTTATAGAAGTTTTCAATTATGAAGATTTTAATTAAAATATTTTTAACTTGCTGCCACTTCCGGTTATACTGGAAGTTGACACCAAATTTGTTATTTGAAGCGTTTTTGACAGCAGATTTGAATTCGATGGAAATTATTACTAATATTCTATGTGACAGTGACATTTCAGCTTTTGGACTTGATACAGGGTGGTCACATAAAGCATTTTTTAAATATTTAATTCCTCTAGGTTAACCATTCCTCTAGGTTAATTACTTTTCGAGAAAAACTAGAAAATATGTCGTTCCTCATTTCACTTGCACTCACAATCTTTTATTTTCTGTCTCATGTTTTGCCAAGATATATTCGAAAAAAACGGCTTTATAAGTGACGTGTCATGATTTTTTTTAATCCAATTTAACGGTTCAGTTATATTCTATTTCTCTCGTTGAATAGGTTCTTATAATCTATCTATTCCATTTTTTTTAGAATAATTCTCAAGGAAATTTGTTTTATGTGATATGGTCAGAATTCAGATTATGTTTATACCTTACTAAAATTAATAAGAGTTTGCTACAAATGAATAAAAATTACGTTAAACCATACTAAAATAATGTTTTTACGTAAATTTCTGCCAGATTGATAATACAGTTATCATTGGAACGTATAAGCATGGCATTCTAATCTTAAATAAATTTTCATATTCATTTTTTTTTTTTTTTTTTGTTAAAAAAAAATATTTTGACATATTCTGTCATTTCGTTCATTTCGTTTTGGAAATATTACAAAATTTTAACGCGAATCATTTAAAAAGAGTTAAATTACGTTAAGTTTTTCGAAAAAATGTAATAAAATTTTTACATTTTACATAGGTACTTACAACAATTGTAGTCGAAAGGTAATTTGAGGGTAAATTTTTTTATTTCTTTCACCAATTTGTTATTTTCTTTTAGAATTTTATTCTTTACGGAAGAAAATCTTCGTCGTCTAATTTGCTTCGAGCTAAAAGTATAGCGGCGTATATCAAATGATTATTTCATATTTACAATTTATCAGGACATAGTACTATTTTTTAAAATGTATGGAAAATATATTGAAAAACTAAAATTTATTTAATGAAAGGCATATATCTGCTCATTTTACCTCAAAAATGTCTGAAAATAGAATATATTTCAATAATTAACCCAGAAAAATCATATATAAGAGGTAACTTTTATATTTTTTTTGAAAATTTCAAAATAAAATGACGTTTGATAGTAGTGTTACAAATGATTTTTTTTATTGTTTTGTAGAATATGGTAAATAGAAATCGTAATAACTACTCGCCTTGAAAAAATCAAACAAGTATTTTTAAAAAAAATACTTTTTCTTAAAGAAAATATTAAAATTATGTACGAATGCCGTCCTGATAAACTGATATATTTGTCCACCTTGAGTGCTGTAACTGTAGTTAATTCAATCATCAGAAATAAAATCTCCGTAAAAAATGTAATTGACCTGTTTTTTCTCATTTTTCTATCATTAAGTCTAGGGATGGTTAACTAGGGGGATTGTGTCGACATTTTAATATAAAATATAGTAATTGTAACAGTTTTCAAAAGAAAGTTTCGATTTTAACAATAAAAAATTTAAAAAAGTGTTTTAGTTCTGCCAGGATTGCCAAAAAGGGACTGAAATGTTTTTTTGCAATTCCGGGACTAAAAGACATGATTTAGTCCCTCATAACAGGGAGTCAAGTGCCACTTTTAGTCCCAAGGGACTAAAAAATTATTTTGCTGCCACTTTTAAGCCAATCAGCAAAATTAATTTATAGAATGGCACCGGTCAGTAAGTTTAATTTATAGACCACAGCACTTATGATTTTATAAATCAATTTAAACTTATTATGTAGACAAAAAGATAACAGAACAGATACATGTATGTCTTGAGGAAATTTTATTTAGAATTAATGTTTACATTTATATTTATATTACTGCAACTCGATATTTTAAATAAATCATTATTTAAGCTGGAAGATTCATTTCCATTAAGGGTTAATTCAGAAGTCGATTTCACATCCTTTTGTCCGAAAATTTTGTCTGCTATATCCTTTTTATTGTTAATTGAATTTTCAACATATATTTTGCCACTGTCGAAGATTTCCACCCCCCCCCCATGTCGTTTGACAATGTTTTAAAAACGTGGCTACATTCTGAGGCAATTTGACAAATGCACTTTCACTGCACGAAATTATCCAGTTTTCTTTCTTTTCTTGTTAGCGAATTTCCAAAACTGGAAATTCAGCTTTTACGCCAGGTGTCACGGTGCGACCTAAGCCCGGGACCATATCAGAAATATGTTTTGAGGTCCCTAGAATACGAAAATGATATTCACTAAAATTTATATATATATATATATATATATATATATATATATATATATATATATATATATATATATATATATGTATCCGCGCGATAACTCTCGAATGAAACGTCTAACGCTTATGAAATTTTGTGTGCGGACTGGATTCTGAATTGGCTTGGCTAAGTTCGTTAGCCAGACACGTCGGATGCCCAGAAGTAGGTTTTCTGGCCATTTTTTATCATTCGATCCTATCATAAGGCAGTTCGATTTCTACATCGTTGAAAAGGAAAAAAAAAATTATGAAGAAAATATTCTTATAATTTTTTTTCTATTTTAAGTATTTTTCGAGAAAATGTAAATTTTCACTTTTATTCTTTCTTTGTTAGTCTAATAAGTAATTTATATTTATATCTCAGTTCTTTATAAAGTATAAAAATATTTCACTTTTTTATTAAAGAATTTTGTGAGAACAAGTGAAAACTATTCACATATATGTGTAATAACACACATACATGTATAGAGTTTTGTTTCTCATTTATTGCATTATAATTAGCATGGTTCTATCCCATGTTAAAAAATGTAAATTAAACAGATTTTCTAAGCTAATGTAATGAAGAATTTTTTTTTTTTTTTTATTGAATTTTTAAGTAAACAAGAAATTGAAGATTATGTTATGATATAAATATTAAATATAAAACAAAACAAAATATGTACAATGTACATATGTATGTACGGAAAAATATTTTGAATCGATTTTGAAAATTTTTCCACTAATAATTAATAATGTTAAAAAATTAAACCATTTCAAATGGATTTAAAGTATTTTATGTGAGGTCAAGGTTTTCGGGACCTAAAAAGGCCAGAAATTAATTAACCAATCGATTTTAAAAATTTTTTCACAGTTAGTAAGTTAAAGTATTTGAATTAATTAATTAAATGATGTCCGCAAGAAGCTTACGGACTGCCATAAGTTATATGAGATCCTTAGAACCCTTTTCTTACTGTTAGAGTACTAGATTTGTATGAGTTTCGCCAGGATTTACTGATCCCATAATTGTAAAAAATAAACTAAACGACCAATTTTAAAAATTTCTTCACTGTTACAGAGCTAAACTATTTTAGATAGATTTAGAATACATTATGTAAGGTCCGTCAGGGTCCACAGGACCCAAAAGTGTCAAAAATAAACTAACTGACCGATTTTGAAAATTTTTTCACTGTTACAGAGCTAAACTATTTTAGATAAATATCGATTACGTTATGTAAGGTCCGCCTGGGTCCATAGGACCCAAAAGTGTCAAAAATAAACTGCCTGATCGATTTTGAAAATTTTTTCACTGTTACAGAGCTAAACTGTTTTAGATAAATATAGATTCCGTTATGTAAGGTCTGCCAGGGTCCATAGGATCCAGAAGTGTCAAAAATAAACTAACTGACCGATTTTGAAAATTTTTTCACTGTTACAGAGCTAAACTATTTTAGATAAATATAGATTACGTTATGTAAGGTCTGCCAGGGTCCATGGGATCCAAAAGTGTCAAAAATAAACTAACCGACCGATTTTGAAAATTTTTTCACTGTTGGGGAACTAACTATTTTAGATAGACATACATTACGTTATTTAGGGTCCGCCAGGGTCCATGGGACCCAAAAGTGGTAAAAATAAACTAACCGACCGATTTTGAAAATTTTTTCACTGTTACAGAGCTAAACTATTTTAGATAAATATAGATTACGTTATGTAAAGTCTGCCAGGGTCCATCGGATCCAAAAGCGTCAAAAATAAACTAGCCGACCGATTTTGAAAATTTTTTCACTGTTGGGGAGCTAAGCTATTTTAGATACATATAGATTACGTTATGTAAGGTCTGAAGTGTCAGTAGGACCTAAAAGTGTCAAAAATAAAATAACTGACCGATTTTGAAACCTTTTTACTATTACCGAGGTAAACTATTTTAGATAGGTACAGGTTGTGTTATCTGAGATCCACAACTGTCCTGCGGATGCAAATGCGGCGTAGAATGCTACACAACGGGTTTTGAATATATATATATATATATATATATATATATATATATATATATATATATATATATATATATATGTATATATATATATACATATATATATATATATACATATACATATATATATATATATATATATATATATATATATATATATATATATATATATATATATATATATATATTACATAAAGTCCGCCTAGAATATACGGTCGAGCTGATTTTTTAATGAGGTCCACCGGGATCTTGCAGATCCGAAAACGCCAGTAATAAGCTCTCGAACCGATGCTAAAAAATTTCTCACTGCTAGAGAACTAAATTATTTTAGATGGATACAACTATGCTGCACAAAATTCGTTCGGGTTCTTGGGTCCCCAAAAATACCAAAACTAATTACCCAGCCGATTTTAAAAGTTCTTTTACTCTTAGAAAGCTAAACTATTTTAAATAGGTACAGGTCTTAGATGAGATCCGCCAGTGCCCAAGATTTGGAAATTCGCTATGTTATGCAGATGCTGCGACAGGGGTATTTTTTTTTTAAATTTAAATCAAAAAGTAATAATTTGAAGTTTTACAAGCAAAATTTCTAATGCAAATGGTTAAAATTCTAAAGTAAATAAATTTTGTTGACAAACGTTGCTACGCAATTTAAATATTTTACAGTCCATGCGTATAATAATAATATGGTTAATTTCTTCAAAGTATACTTGATTCATATAATATTATCATATAGTATAAACAATGTTTTAAGAATTTTTTATTATTAGCGAATTTCCAAAACTGGAAATTCAGCTTTTACGCCAGGTGTCATGGTGCGACCTAAGCCCGAGACCATATCAGAAATATGTTTTGAGGTCCCTAGAATACGAAAATGATATTCACTAAAATTTATATATATATATATATATATATATATATATATATATATATATATATATATATATATATATATATATATATATATATATATATATATATATATATATATATGTATCCGCGCGATAACTCTCGAACGAAACGTTTAATGCTTATGAAATTTTGTGTGCGAATTCGATTTTCCAAATCGTTGGATGAGTTCGTTAGCCAGACACGTCGGATGCCCAGAAGTAGGTTTTCCGGGCGTTTTTTGTCAACAAAATGAGTTTTTTGCCAGAATTAAGCAATTTTTCAAATTTTTTTTTACACTAAGCCATTGTAAAAGGTAAAATGCATAAAAAATGTTTTTATACCGTTGCTCTAAATTACTTACTTTTCGAGAAAAACTAGGAAATATGTCGTTCTCCATTTCACTCGCACTCGCATTCTTTTTTTTTCTGTCTCATTTTTTGCGAGCTAAATTCGAAAAAAACCGCTTTATAAGTAGCGTGTCATGATTTTTTTAATCCAATTTAACGATTCGGCTATATTCTATTTCTCTGTCAGTTAAATGTTTTTATAATGTATCTCTGTTCCATTTTTTTTTACAAAAAAAATCCCGACGATATCTGTTATGTGATATGATCAGAATTTAGATTATATTTACACCTTCCTAAAATTAATAAGAGTTTGCTTCAATCGTATAAAAATTACGTTAAATCATATTCAAACAATAATATTTTTACGTAATTTTCTATCCAATTGACAATACAGTTATGATTAGAATTGTATAATTAGAGCATTCTAATATTAAATAATTTTGCACATTCAATTTTTTTTTTTAACAAAGAAAAATTTTTTTAAATTTTGACACATTCTTTTATGAAATTTCGATTAAGAAATATTAAAAAATTTTAAAGTGAATCATTTAAAAAGAGTTAAAAATAAATTAAAAAGGAAACATTTCTCTATTTTAACATATTTGTAAAGAAAATTTTACAGTTTACTTACAGTTTTTTGAAAAAATGTAATAACATTTTTACATACAATAAAGATTATATTTGAACGGTAGGAAATCCACTTTTTTTTTATTTCTTTAATTAATTATTAAATTTGGTTTTAGAAGAAAATCTTCGTCTAATTCGCTCCAAGCCGAAAGTATAGCCACTAATAAGGACATTCCACTGTTAAAATAAATGGAAAATATATTGAAATTTATTTAATGAAAGCCATTCATACACATTTTTAAAATATCCTTTTGAATTATATAACAAATAAAATCTGTGTAAAAAAATCTAATTGACGTTTTTTTTCTCAATTTGCTAATATTAAGTAAGGCTCGTTAATTAGGGAGTGATTGTGTCAAAATTTTAATATAAAATATGGTAATTTTAACCCTCTTTAAAAGAACATTTCGATTTTAACAATAAAAAAATTTTAAAAAGTGTTTTCGTTTTTCCCGGATTACCAAAAACTGTTCATAGGCATATCTGTGACTAAAGTTGCCTCCCTTTCTTAAGAAAATAAAGTATTTTTAAAATTTTGTGCAAAAGAATAAAACACAATTAACAAAAAAAAAGTACGCGTTTCCATATTTTTAAGATTTTGTAGTACAAGAAAATCCTTATAAATTCATCATATCTGTTATTGCATTTACTAGCTTTTACGCAATTTAATAAACAGTATCGTTTTGATTTTTTAAACTCATTTAAGACATTTATTGTTAGTGAGACATATTTGAATTATTTTCCTAACTAATAAATTAAATTCTGTAGACTGATGTTTTTGTAGATAAAAAAAATTCTAGGTAACGTCTGTATGAGACAAAAGTCTGAAAATGGACGTAGAATCTCACTGTTATTAATTATTATGTCTTAGTCTTTTGAAAAATTATTTTTTGAACTAAAATAAGAATAGGAGGAATATAAACTTAGGGGTAAACAACAGGAGTATATAAACTTTATTTTAGATTCTACGTTTATTTTTACAGAAAATCATCAAGTACCTATTATTTCTTTTTTGAATGTATAAATACAAAAAGTTCGAAATTATTTTATATTAGAATTTCAATTTTGGTCGACCCTACGGGTTGTCCCCATTTACTCTTTTCTCGTCTCTTTTGACCCCAATTTTTCATAGAGAAGAAATTATACGATTTTTGTTAATTTTTCAAAAACCACCGATATTTTTAAATTTTTTTGGATACTGCTGATAAAGTGACCATCTTCGCGTAAATTTTTAATATATTAAAGATTAGGTACTCATAAAATAAATACAAAAAAATACGGTGTGAAGTCTGAATGCGTACCTATTCATCCTTGTCTACGGTAGCACATTTTTTATTGACATAAATATTAGAAACGCAGGAAAAGAGACCAGGAATCAACATAGAAGTGGATTATGGTACGATGTATTTTCTGAAAAAAGTGCTTAGGACCAAAGTTATAGAGTTCAAAGTGATGCACTTGATGATGACTTTGAAGTTGACCTTGAGGTCAATTTCCAAAGTCATTTGAAAATCATTTAATATTTTTCAAAAGGAGTAGTTTACTTTTCATCCCTAAATGGTTCAAAGTATATTCGAACGAATTTCACATGCAGGATAGAAAATAAGTGATCAAGAAGTAATTTTGAAAAATACTTGCTCAATCGCAATCGGAAAAATAATAGTTAATCATATGTTGAATTGAATTCCTAATATGATAACTATAGAGTAGCAATAAAAATTTTAAAAAATTTTGAAAATTTCTAATATAACATAAAGTTAATGTTTAACTTACAATTGGAGTGATATTAAATCTTTTCTTAACTTTACTTCTAAAATTACTTACAAAAATGTTTTCTTCTAATTTTTTCTATAAATTTGCGCCTGTTTTTCCATTTCGTCAGGTTTTTATTTTTTTTATTTTAGAAAAATAACGCAACAAATCAATTTTGAAGATAGATTGAGTCAATACATGAAATTACTGCTTATAGGTACAGGATATGGTCAAACTTCGGCAATGGCTAATCATTTTCAACTGACCTTGAAAATCGATTTCAGGGTCACTATCAAGTGCATCGCTTTAAATTCTACAAATTTGGTACTCAGCCCTTTTTTCAGAAAATATGTCGTTTCAAAAATATTTAGCTATAACTGTTTTCATCTACAGAGGTTGAATGGTGTTTTCTACCCCTAAAAAGCGTATTTAGCCGAAATAAAAAAACACGTATTTAATATTTTTCGCTGTTTAATAAGTATGTTAAGTTTCATTCAAATTGGCGAGTATTAGTTGGGTAGTGTTATTTGTCAGAATGTTTTGCCGATCTAGTTTTTTCAATATTTCTTTGCTCGTTTTCAGAATTTGTATTTTAATTTCTACGGACAAATAACTCATTCTTTTCTTCGATTTTAGTAACTTTTATTTGCTGATGTTGACCATTAATTGATCGAAACATATCAAATATTTTTCAATGATTTTTTTAACGAATGTCGAAAATTTTGAAAATTTTTTCACCGTTAGTAAGTTAAAGTATTTGAATTCATTAAGTAATTAAATGATGTCCACAAGAACCTTACGAACTACCATAAGTTATATGAGATCCCTAGGACCCGTTTTTTACTGTTAGGATAAACTTTTTACTAAAATTATTTTAGATGAATAAAGGTTATGTTGTATGATTTCCGCCAGGGTTTACTGTTCCCATTATTGTAAAAAATAAACTAACCGACCGATTTTGAAAATTTTTCACTGTTAGAGAACTACATTATTTTAGATGGATACAACTATGCTGCACAAAGTCCGTTCGGGTTTTTGGGTTCCAAAAATATCAAAACTAATTACCCAGCCGATTTTAAAAAATCTTTTACTCTTAGAAAGCTAAACTATTTTAAATAGGTACAGTTCTTAGATGAGATCCGCCAGTCCCCAAAATTTGGAAATTCGCTATGTTATGCAGATGCTGCGACAGGGGTATTTTTATTTGATATTAAATTTATAACTCGAAACAATCTGAAATTGCAAAAAATAGTATATACTCCACGGGACTAAAGTGTTTATTTTGTTCCTTCCTGTGAATTGTTGCCCTCGGGCCTTACAGGCCCTCTGGAAACAAATTTCACACTCGAGATTAAAACTCACACTTTAGCCCCTAACATTCTATTAGATGTTGATATATAATAGTATTTTACAATATAAGTTCGGTAAGTTGCTTTTACTGATCGAGAAAATGTTGCGAAAACGAGACCCGCAGGGCCGAGTTTTGGCAATTTTCGAGATCAGTAAATGCACTTAACGCATCGTGTATTGTATAATATTTTTTGCACGATCGATTTAAAATAATTAAAGAATAAAAATATGTTAAATAAAAAATAAAATTCGGATAATATAGGTGAAATTTATATTTCTATATTATGACATAGAATGCCATGAATAAATATTATAAATATTCATAACAACTAATACTAGTCTTTGTAGTGACAATTGACAACTATATTTGTAAATAGTTAATTATGTGTCAATATTTTACTGTTGTGAATGTTTTTTTTGAATTTTCTATTAAAAAATTGAGGAAAATAGTTTATTAAACTATAATATTAGTGAGAATAATGAAATTGATGAAGCATTTTATTTTTGGTTGCAAATTTATTCTCGTAAAATGAAAGGAAGATTATGAAACCTACAGAAAATTTTAATGATTGAACGACTTTTTGAAATGTCAATAAAATAAGAAGATTAATTCCAACAATAATAATAATAATGTGCAAACTAGTGAAAATTTTAATATTAATCGATTTATTTTCCTAATTGTTCAAATTGTACTTTTAATTGCAACATAAATAAATAAATACAATCATTTTTGAGCTAATTTCACTTACCACACTCCTATTCACTTACCACGCATCTATTTCACTTACCGCACTGTTATTTTTTGGTTTCCATGGATATAAACAAACGTTCGGGAAATGTGACTTACCAGCATTGTCAACACCATCGGTAAATGCATGAAAATACACGATCGTGCAAAAAAAAAAATATTAATGTGTTACGTACTTGTTAGATTTACAGGTTTTATGGGCGTTTTTTTTTTTTTTTAGTAGATACCTTTTTATAGTTATATGTGGTGAGTAGGGTTGCCACCGTTTTTTAAGAAAATAAAGTAATTTTAAAATTTTGTGCAAAAAAACAAAGTACAATTAACTAAGAAAAAGTACGCGTTCCCACTTTTTTTGGATTTTGTAGTAGAAGAAAATCCTTATAAATTCGCATTTATCCTTACTCCCATTTAACCACTTTTAACGAGTCAGAGTCAGATCTTACGCAATTTAATAAACAGTGCCGTTTTGATTCTTTTAAACTCATTTAAGATATTTATTGTCAGTGATATTTGAATTATTTTCTTAACTAATAAATTAAATTCTGTAGACTGATGATTTTGTAGATAAAAAAATTATTTTAAGTGACGTCTGTATTAGACAAAAGTCTGAAAAACGGACGTAGAATCTCACTGTTATTAATTTTTATGTCTTGTAATCTTGAAAAATTATTTTTAAACTAAAATAAGTTAATAGGAGGAAATTCGCTATGTTATGCAGATACTGCGACAGGGGTATTGAAGTTATTAGAAACGTTGTAGAGGATAAGATTCTCTGCAAATTTATTTATACAATGAACCGTTCTTAACAGGTTCCCTGTCCCGTGAATCATACATGATTCACGGGATATTTTTTGTACCCATTTGCACACGTTCTTGAATTAGATATGATCAGATTCAGAGACAATTTTGCTACCAATTTTTTAATGGATGTGAACGAACAAATACGATTTTTAATATTGAGACGTGTGAAATACATCATCTAAATAAAAAAAAAAAAAAACACTCAACCTTTAAAGATATAAACAGAATATTAATTGAGAAAAGTAACGTGGGACGTACATGCGGTTCCATAGACTTGGTTGATTGGGGACAGGGAGCCTGTTAAGATACAACGCGAAGAATGGGGAGCACCACTTGAGGTAAATTTTATTAAATTAATTTTGATTATTTTTAAAAGCCTTTTTTTACCCCTACTATTAAAAGTAACATTTTGCGCACGGCTGATTATATGTAAAAATTAACAATTGCCCACACCGTGCGGAAATAGCGTGGGAAATTATTTCGCACGACTTAATATAACAAAAAAGTGGGCTATGTCGTTGATTTAATATATATTATTACATGAAAGGTTTATATTCTTTCGAATAAATTTGGGTTTGCCTAACGAAAATTTATTGCATAGCAATTTAACAAGAAGAACTGTCAACTAACAAAAACGCGACCGCGAAGCTGAAGCGTTTTTGGGTTGACAATCCTTCGAGTTAAATTGCTGTTAGGCAAGAAATCTGAGTTGTAGAAAACACAAATTTATTCAGAAAAAATATAAAACTCAAGTGTAATACGGTAAGACAATTTAACGAATAAAATAATTTAGTATAATTCATGTTATTATTTAACCCTTGGATACAGTTGGATAAGGTTCATTGTTAGCTGTCCCAGGAATTAATGCTAATTTTCTAAGTGCATAGATATATGGTAACAAACATTAGAATTCAACTATAGGAATAATGAGTAACAACTAAACAACTATTATTAAGATAAATAATATCCAAGCTAAAAAGTATAAAATAAATTGAAGTAAAAATTTTTTTAAATCAAGTTTTCATTTAAAAATAGACTAAAAAGAATAAATTAAGATTTAAGTAAAGCTTGAAGCAACGTTCACCGTAATTTATAATACGTTCTCTATCTAAATTCAGATCTCCCTAAAATTTGTTTCAGCTTTTGGCATACCAAAAACTGCGAAGTCTTGACATAATAAAAGTGTATCTGTATGGGTAGAGTTTGCAAAGAGCCTGAACTATTTCGCACATGCTGCTTTTTCGCAAAAATGTATTGAAGTGTTTACTAAGTACATTTTGATATAACGGCAGTTGTTAATTAACAATAAATAAAATTATTTTTATTTTATTAACTACCTGGAAAAAAAAATTTAAAGATTAAATTCTTGACATTTATGCAATTACTTTATTTAAGAATGTTTATACACGTACTTTAACAAAATACATATTTTATTTTATTTAACTATAGTAGCGTATAGTTATACTACATGGGTATTCTATATAATGTACTCGTATGGATGGATAGGATACACACACATATTATGTATGTATATAATCACGCAGACACATCGACAAAAAAAAGAATCGATCATAATTTTTTTAGGCAAGCATAATATTTACTAACAATTACACCTGGCGCAAACCGACAACGACAAGTTCCCTTATGAAGAAGATGACGTTCCTCGCCATATTATTCTATTAAATTGGTGCATACGAACAAGAATGCCTGGGACGGTTCCTCTACAGGTGTTTAAACCAAAATACTTGTCCATTTTTTTTTTTTATTCATCGTCTTTCTTTGTTCGTTACATTGCGCCAAATAAAGTAAGAAATAATATGTATATGGAAATATACATAAATACAAATATGGGCAAAGGCCATTCTCGGTGTATGTATAATTTAAGGTTGATATTATCTGAGACAGATGTCAGACCATTGTTGGACAGGTGGGTCATTTTGTAACAGAGACACCTTTGTGAATAGCAGTTATGTATGGCAATATATTTGCAATTAAATAAAATGTTTAAAAAATTAGTTGCCAAAAAAATATAAACAAGTACGCCTAGAAGAATTTCTGAAAATTTCTTAAATATAATCTTCTTTTAACTCTCTATATAGAATTTGGCGTTATGTATATAGTTTTGTTAATGTAGCGTAAAGTACTGTAACATAAAAAATTTTAACTAGATAGTATTTACTGAAATCAGTAATAAGTATCAACATATGAAAATTCGCTAAAAAGAAATCGTCAGTAAAAAAACCAAGGAGATCCAGGAAATGTCAGTCGGGCGGGAAAAAAATGGTCTCCTCGCGTCCCCACGGGAACGGGTTGATATTTTTTGAAACGAACAGGGTCGACATTTTTGAGTCGGAATGGGCGGGAATAAATATTTTTTTACAGGACTGGCAGTGGGACAGAGTGACACTAAAGATAAGGTAATTCTCCACCGGACCCACAGTAAAAACCGGGTCCCGTCGAGAACGAGATTAAAACTGATAAGTCGGGCGGTATCTGACAATTTTTCCCAGCATTAAGACCAATCTTGAATGGCAAATCTATTGTCGAAAGAGGACGAGAACAGAACCATATCACACAGGATACAGGACCCCGGTGACATCTTTACCTAGGAAAGGCTTATAATATTTTGCTATTGACGACGTTAAATTTTTTAGTCGGGTCTATGATGATGAAATTAAAAACTGTTTAATAGTAAAACATAAGTGTACATATACTTCTAAAATAGCGATAGAAATCTAGTAATCCGTACATATTTTAATTTCGTGATCCATCTATAAGTGTAACCCTCAGGGTAGCGATTCTTGAAAAGTTAAGTGAAGTGAAATGAAATAGCTGAGAACAGAACCGAACGATATATAAATTTTTGTAAGTTGGTACGTATACATTATGGTGATCATGGGTACTCTGTCGACAAAATTGATTACTAATACAGAGGAGGTATTATTTATGGTACACAGTTTCCATTTCCGGTTATTTTTAAATTTTATGGGATTTAAAAAAAAATTAAATGAAAAATCTAATAAAAAAAAAATTGATAAATAAATAAATAAATAAAAAATAACAAAACCTACGTATTTTTGAAAATATCAAAGTAATAACTAAAGACAACTAATTAACCCATTAGTGACCACAATATTACACGTAATACCGTGGGAAAGTTAACTTTGAGGGAAAATTTCTTAACTTAAAGGAATCTAAATGAATAAAATAACAATTGGATAACCTTCTTTGAACCTTTCTCTCTCTCCCCGTATATAAATTATCACTAAAAACCTTTCAGCTGAATTTCTGTAGGAATTTGAAAAAAGGTCTGTAACAAGCGAAACAAGTTACCAAAAATTTTTGCTTTGAATTTAAAAAATATTAAATTTTAATTTAAGAAACCTTAACGAAGTGTTAGTAAAATAGATGTTTAAAATATTAAATATGAAATAACTGATAAAAATAAATATTAGAATAAAAAATTTTTGCATAGAAATGAGAGATATTATAAAAAATACGCCAGGCCTTTGTGATGGCAAAGTTTTGTTTTATGCTTCGTGTGCCGTTGACGTGTATAAAAACTGTCAAATGTTATACCACATATAATCTACCTGGCTTATACAAATGTTTTTGTATTATTCGTTTGTAAAATATGTAAAATTAAATCAGAATATGGTTCAAAATCAAATATTCAATTAAAATACATATTCTTATTACAGATAATTTCAAGAAATATAAGAAAAATATCTCATTTATCTGTGAAAATTCTTCAGTAAGTACCGTAATTACCCACTGATAACTATATTTTTCGAAAAAATATCAAAGTATGTAAAAAATTTGACAAATTTGATATAGAATTTTTGGAATGGAATATTTGTGTAAATGGTGTAAATAGGATAACCTGGATAACCATATTTTCACACAGTCGGGACATACGTACTTAAAAAAACCAAAATAAATAATTGTCTTCAAAGAATTTGTCTCGAATCCTGGAGGAAAGAGTTAAAACAGCGATAAATGTGAGAAAACCGGGATATACGTGGGGAGTGCCAAAAGTTCTCGGCCTAACATGATTAAACTTATTTAAAGGTGACGTAATTTATACTCACAGAAAGTATTAAGTCTCTAGTAATCATAAACGCAGTGGACGAGTTTACATCTGTTTTATTTACATATTCTGTTGTAAAAGTGTAAACTCAATATGTCGACCGTTTCAAAAATTGAATATCGTGTAGTCATAAAATTTCTAACAAAAGAAGGACAAACTCCAGAAGAAATTAAGGACAGATTGGATGGTGTATACGGTAAAGCCCGAGTCCCTCAACGACGATGATCGTTCCGGACGTCCAGCAGATTCGATCACTTCCGAAAACATCGCTCTTGTAGAATCGCTACAAAGAATTTGCTTATTATTATAAAGGCATAGAGATGCTTATCCCACCTTATAATAAGTGTATTGAAGTAGAGGGCAGTTATATAGAAAAATAAATTCTTTTCACTGTTCTCTCTGTATTTTTTAATACTCAGGCCGAAAATTTATGGCGCGCCCTACGTATAAACACATATTAAGGGGCAAATGCCTGAAGGAGTTACGTGACATTTTTTCAAAAAGTATTTTGTAAAATTTAGAAAGATCCTATGCATGTATTAAAATTTGGTTTCTGGTTTCACTGCGTCCAATAGTTTCGTAGAAATCCAGTAATAAACATGTGCTATTGCATAGGAAATTATAATATATAAGTAAAAACTTTCAAACGTTTTTACTGTAAAATTATAAGTGTCACATAACTCCTTTATGCACTTGCCCTTTATATATACAAAACCCAAAAAAATATTCGTTTCTTTCCAAGGATGTCAATAAAAGTCAGTTTAACAAATTATCTACCATTTTTTATTAATTGTTTAATTACAAAAAAAGGAAAAAATAGATTCTTCCAAAAATTTATATCAATTATGACATAATTATCACAGTTAATTATAAATAAAGTTACCTATTCACATAAAAAATAATCAAGTTATTAAAGCAAAATAAATGATTAATTCTTCTGTTTTGGTAATTATGCAGAAACACAGCTCCACCTGTGTTTGTTTATACAAAATAATAGTTCGATTTTCATTATAATTATATACTTTCTTAAATGTTTGCTATCATACCGGATTATTTAAAAAAAAATATTACAATTGCATACTAATATACTGAAAACGTTGGGAAACTTTTGTTAGATATGAAAAAAAAATATATTGATAAAAATAAATAGACGAAGGTGCACAGTTGAAACTTAATTTTCGGTGAAGGGGTAATTAAATATAGTTCCGGTTGTAAGTAATTACCCTTTGCTCGAAAATGAGATTTTAGTGGTGTTCCCTCTCCCGTTTATTTCTATCAGTAATATAAATTTTTTCAGATTTAAGAAAAATTTCCTACTTTTTCCAGTACTAGTATCGAGTTGTAGTATTTTTTTTTAAAAACTAATCCGATGTAATACTGAACACTAAAAAAAATTATCGAATTTAGACAACTAATTGCTTGATTTTTCTTACCAAAAATAGGTGCAGGTGTGTTTTTGCACAATTACATTAATTTTGAACATGATAATTCAAAAAACAGTTATCAGGGTGTAATCCCACATTACATTTGATGCAAATGTATTTAGTACACGTTCGGCAAAATGCGCATCTTCTTTGAGTGGCATTTTTATTAACGAAATGATTTATTCCGTCAAAACGGACTTCGCAGCTTACTTTTGAATGATGGCCTTTCACAGTCATGTGTGAAAAATGATTAGCGTTAAAGTCATGAAGAAGTCCTTCAACAACTAATCGTTGAAATTCTAGAAGAGATATTTTAGGATCTTTACGACGGTATAAAAGCCACAAATTTACAATGGACCCATTCAGCATAAATCGGAAATGAGGCCAATACCACTTTTTAGACCGAATAGTTGTTCTATATGCCCCTCTTTGCTGATCGAAAAGATCTACACCACCCATTCCGGCATTGTACAATTTTATAATGTAGGGTTGACTTACTGATACTCTCTTTCCTTGCTTACTATTCCAACGAGAGCAACTAGACAAATTTAGAACTACATTATCATTAATATTTGTGGCTATAGTAACTATATTATTATCATTCCATCTAGCTAGTGTGATATTATTATCTTTATCTTGTAAAAAATGATGTGATCCTCGACTAGTATTTTTTAAATCCTTTATAGGTGCTTTTTCAAGCAGATCTTTTCTTATGGTTCCTAAAATTTTATTAGTTAGATACAAATCTATACTTTTATTGAAGTATTATGTTACCAATTATATTGATATTTTTTTCTGCGTATTCTTCAAGTAGCGGTAATGATGTAAAGTAGTTGTCACAAAAAATTATAGATCCTTCTTTAACAATTTCATCAGCTAGTTTTTTTTACAATATACGTACCATGATAACCTTCATATTTTTCAATCTTTCCTAAAGTAAATAGAAGTAAATGATCAAAATCGAATAAATTAAATGACTTATGACAAAGTACCTGCATAAGGGATAAACTTTAGTAAATATCCATCACTAGAAGTCAAACAATAAAATTTAAATCCGAATCTTATTGGTTTTCCTCGTATGAATTGTTTCATTTTATGTCGGCCATAATAAGGTTCCATAGCCTCATCTACCGTAAAGCAGGTTGAAGTAGGTGTAGCAAATTCTAAAAATTTTTCATTTAAGTGCTCAATTAATGGTCTAATCTTATAAAGTTTATCAGCAAAATCAAGTTCATCATTGTTGTTAAAGTGAAGAAACCGTAGAATAGAATCAAATATGTTTCTTGACATGGAATTGCTTACTAAAAGATTGTAACAATCTGGTTTCAGTTCCCAGTACCTCCGTTTAGATGGAAGTTTAACATATCCTGATAAGAGTAAAATACCCATAAATTTATATAATTCTTCAACTGAAAGGTTAAATTCAGGTCTATTTTTTTGGGTAGCATATCTGTTTGTTTCGATGCAAATTTTTTCCATTATGTCTACATTAAATAATTCTTTAAAAATATCCGTAGGGGTTTTATCATCTTCCAAAATTGACATTTCAAAGGATGTTTCGATTCTACTAAAATTAAAATTAGAACCAGAAATTTGTTTATCTGGAGTGACACATTCTGTCCACAATCAATTTTTTTGTTTTTTATTGTGTGAAGAACCGGTATTTTTAGATATATCTATAAACGTGTTTGTTAGATTTAATTCTGCAGAATTTTCATTATAATTTAATCGAATATCTGGTTTTTGAGCCAAAAGTTTCGGTCCTAAAGACAGGATAGTGTCTTCTTCATTATCGCTGGGAATATTGTCTTCGTCACTGTTAACACTATCTTAAAATGGTATTAAAATTATATCAATATTGTTACATTCCGCTATATTCAAATTAACAAAATCTTGGTAAGAAATTTCTCTTAAATATTTCCATGCTTCTTCTGTACTTAAAAGCCTAAAATTCATAAAATAAATAAAATATTAATTTATTAGAAATATAACACTTCGGAATAGTTATAATCGATTCTAATTGTTATCATAATATATCTAATTAAAATTATTACTAGTGATCGAAGAGGTTGCGGTGCTGACAGTATTGTCTTTATTTTTTTAAGGTATTAAAAATTGTTTATTTATTTTAGATAAAACATTTTGATGCGATTTTAAATATATACAACAGGTAATTATGGATGCCTATATACGGACAATATCCTCTTATATTGATATGTTTTGAATATATTTTAGATATGCGTGTATACATTTATTGTCACAACTTGCTTGGTCCGATTTTAATTTTATGTATTGTGTTAAGGTATGTTTTGATGTAACCAGTGAATGATTTATGTGTATCAATTGTCTTTTTTCTCCCAGTAAAATGTGAGAGAGACAACACATTATTATATTTTCCAAAAAATATTTTTTTAAATGACAGCTTATTTTTTTATTAACAAGTTTTAAGTTACAGTCAGTCAGTCAAATTTTCAACAATTTTAATTTAAAAAAAGTTAAAATTTTTGTACTTTTTTAAAATAACGCTTTTTTGTAACTTGAAACTAATTTTTATTAACAGCTGATGGTTAATAGAGAATATACCGATTCAAATTTTTTTAAAAAAAATGTATTTAGCCCGATTTTTTAACGTTTTAAGTTTCGAAAATATAAGTACGGTCCTGTCAGCACCGCAAGATTTCGAACACTAATTATTACAATTGTTACAATGTGAAAAAAATTGCTTTATTTACAATCTTATCAAACACATATATTTTACTAATATTACTAACCTTTGACCTTCCATGATATAGCATCTATGTATAGCATATAAATATAATAATTTGATAATAACAATAATAAATAACTAATAAAAATAAATAAGTAATAATAAATTAATAAAATAAACAGAAAATAAAGTTAACATGAATCATTTTTTACAATACGCACATGTTAGGTAATATCAATAATTCGTTAATGAGAGAAAAGGATAATTAAATATGAATTTAATTAGTTAAAGAAGAAAAAAATGTTTAAAATTATTCCCGCGATTTTGCTATGTTTTGTATATGCGCGCCATATTTAAAATACCAGTTTAATAAATATATTTTTTTTTCATGAGTTTTTGCAAGCTAAACGTAAGTACGAAAATGAGCTTATAATATTTGGAAGAGATTCAATATGAAAATTGCTCTGAACACTGTGAAAATTATATTTTCTTAACACAAATGACATGGTATTTGGAAAACACAACTATTTATTTTTAATTAATATAAATACTTACGTTGCATTAATATTAGTTTAAAAAAATCCAGAATAATAAAAAATTTATAAGAAAAGATTATTTACCCCTTTTATTTCGTTTTATCATGTACAACCTTATTTACTTTACTTCTGACAAATTTATTTCAAATTTCCCGCCTAACTTTTTATATACACTACGACCCTGAATATTATATATAATACGGGCCTTTACTCTTATCCTGGGAAGGATACAAGGATCATCTTTAGGGATTTACTTTATAATCCCATTCTAGATATTTACGTGAAATTTCATCAAAATCTGATCGGTAGAAATAGGAGCGGGATATAATGGGTTAATAACAGAAATGAATTATTAAAAAATATATATATTAAAAAAAAAAACTTATTACTAAATAAACAAAAACAAACGCTACTACCACAGAGGACAGAGGTACAATACGTATCTCTCCACTACTGGAATCAGTGTAACCAGTAAGAGATAGAAAATATGTTATATACGTGCACGGTGTTTACTTTGTATTGGCGCGCTACACTGTGTATGTGTGCGTAATCGAAATAGAGGTGGCAGTCACGTGACCCTGCTTCGCATACATATGTGTGATACCACAACGGTGCGTGTGGGGGTTCTACAGTGCTAACAACAATCAAATCCATTGTTGTTTGACTGACCTAAACTCGGTGAGTGCCACTGAGACACTGACTACCTACGAGCCTAAGGTACACAAAAATGCACACTGCAGATTTCATGATAGAGGTAGTTGCTGTGTCTCTATTACTCCAAGGCTACTACTAACGAAGTTATGTCTAAAATTTTATTTCTACTACCACTGTTTTAAAAAGGAAAACTATAATTTAAATAAAATAAATAAATAAACGATAAAAAATAATTAAAATACAAGAAAAATAAAGTAAAAAATAAAACAGTTAATATAAAACAGCTAGTATGGAGGGAAGATTAGGAGAAGGAAAGACTTTGCAGTTTTCGACGGAGTGAAGTATACTGTTTAATATTTGTAATGACTAGAGTAGTTGATAAAACTGCAGTATTTAAAACCTTAACTATTTACCTTCTTCAAAATAATTTATTTAGTAAATATAACCTACAAAAAATTTTTAAAATTGACCCTCTAGCTACAGTAGCGACGCCATTATTTACGCCTTTCTACGTACACTTTTTGATACAGAGATTGTCCTCCTTATATCTACCATCCATAACAGCTAGCTCAAAAATCAAACGAAATGGACGAAAGATGACGATAAAATGTTAAATATTTGTATATTTTTTAAATTCCACAAAATTTGAAGATAACCGGAAATGGAAACTCTGTACCATAAATAATACCTCCTCTGTATCACAATAATTGTGTACGTACCAACTTACAAAAATATATTTCGTTCGGTTCCGTTCCCAGCTATTTCATTTTACTTCACTTCACTTTTCAAGAATCGCTACCCAGACTTCCTTCAAAAGTTCTTATATTAGTCCATTTTTAGATAAAAATTTGATTTAAGGAACATTGTTTACTTAAAATTTTGTTATAATAAACCATTAATAATTATTTACAATGTGTTATTTTGAAAAATTCTTTTGAAGATATAGAATTTTCCAGGCAACTCTATGGGATTTTTATTAGATTACGGTTGACAACACTGGATATATAATGTATAAGAACAAAAATCGGATTGGGTTATAAAATAGGTAATTAAGTATCGAAAAATTGAAACATTACACTTATATGAATAATACTTACGAATAGTTAGTAAGTCGTCTATCAGTCTATCATTAATTTGATGGGTTTCTTGAAGTGAGTAAAAAACATCATGATTCATGAATAATACTTGAAAACTATCAGTGCAATTTGCAAATTTCTATCAGTGTAAAATATGCAATTTTAAATTGCATATTTTACGTTAGCATACATGTCTCGTTAAGTGGCGGAAGGGGAGGCGCTGTAGTACGTATTAAAATTTTGTTTTCATTTTTTTCTCGGAATCCCTAAATTCTTTTTTATTCATCGATGGGTCTTTGTAAGTATACTAATATATACGACAACCAATGACTTAGCAATGAAAAAATTTTTCATATTTAATATTGCATTTTCAGGTAAACAAAACTTTAAAGTGATTTTCTGATACTTGCCATTCTTGAAACCGGTGAACAGTTTAAAACAAAATCTACTCGACGGATTGTTTTAAAATTTTGTATACAGCTTCCTTATATAAATGATCGGGTATCTCTGGAAGCTTTTTTTATTTTTCATAACCATTAATTTTACAATAACAAATAGATCCAATTTTTTAGACGAAAATCGGTGTTTTCTAAGTGTCACCAAAAATTAAAAAATCGAAAAAACAATTCCACCCTGGGATATCTTAAAAAATAGGTTATCTAATGGTATCATATTAGCGAATTTCCAGAATGGAATTCAGCTATTACAGCCACTGTCATGACGCGACTTAAACCCGGGACCATGGCAGAAATTTGTTTTTTTTTGTTTTATTTCGGATGATCCACTCATGAGTTATATTGTTCACCGACATAAAACTTTTTTTCGAGGCGCCTCCTAAGATTTGCTGCCGTTGACTTAATTATATTTTGTTTTAAAAAATTAAGGAAATGTTGTTCATATGTTGTACTATAATGTTACGATCAATTAAATAAATTTGTATTACTCGTAGCGTCTGAAAAAATTTTTAAAAATGGGCCTTTTTCATGCCAAATTAAACTAGTACAGTTAAACTAATATTTACCTCTATATAATCAACTTGGACATTAACAGCATGTTACATATAGGATGTACAGCTCATCTATTAAAATTCTGAAAACTAAAGAAAATTACTTATAAAGTAGTAAAACGGTAGGTAACAACTACAATCAAACGTACAAATGCATATCTCGGTACTTTTTGCAATACATAATATTATTGCCAACAGAATAACATTATTTACAATGTTAAATGATACAGTGACCTAAAGATTAGATAAAGATAATAAAATAAATCAAATAAATGTATCAAAGGAGGATGGTAAATATACCATAAAACCGGAGGAAAAATTATCAGCATGTTCCAATAGGGATATTTGTACAGGTTTACAATATAAAATGTCAAACGGGACGTCGAGATGCCACGTTATCGTTATATAAAGCGTCGGTTTACCACCAGATGTTCACGGACGCCTGCATGTCGTCGCTCTGCCGCACATATTTCTGTGTGTTTGTAAATGTGTTCGATATTATGTACGTATGCTTTTAAAGCAGACAAAGTCTCACTGGCACCAGCCAAGAGAAGTCTTCACAATATTAATTCTAAAGCTCAATTAAAACATATGACATTCTAATGTTTCTTTCGATTATTTTCTGTAACGTAATTGTACATTTAAAGTTTTCATTATTAAAAGCGGAATGAAAGAAGTTTTATACTTGTACCTATAGATATAGTTAGGAAAATGGATCAAATTCCTCTTCCCTGTAGAAATCTATAAAATATATCAATCATAAACGTGCAAAAAGCTGGTGCTTAAAGTTTTATAGTATTTTTTAAAAACAAAATGACCGCACAACTGTACTTGGAAAACAACTGCAGCTTAAATGAATTTCTCTAGTGAACATCGTAGAATTTCGTAGGTTAACTTAAGTTTCCTGATTTCATGACAAGTTTTCGACCGATTTTTCGAAAAATTGTTTTTTATTTAAAATTGATCCCATTTTTAAAAAAATCAATTAACCAATAAAATTCTACGATATTCACTAAAGGAACTCGTTATACTAAGCTACAGTTATAATTTGTAGTCAAACAAATAAAATTTCAAAGATTTAATTACAGTAAGGGAATAAGTGATTATTTTGTAAGAGCAGTTGCGCCACTCTTTTGTTTTTATTTAAAAATTAGACATAAAAAATTTGTTTACCTTAAGATTTGTATTTTATGTGTCTAAAACAGATTAACAATAATACCTATCAATAAATTTGTGAACACAAGGTGACATTGCGTCTTTTAAAGGGTTATAAAGAGTTAAAAGCTTAAAAAAAGACACATTTTCAATAATTTTTCCCAAAGAAAGCTTATACGCAATCGATCTGAAACCTTATACACATTTTAGGCATTCTTTTAGCTATACAAAAAAATTTAAATTTCCTTTTTCCCGATGACGATGCATTTTATACGTAGTCAAAAAAAAAAAACATCTTTGCGGCTGTCAGCACACTGCTTCAACGGGTGGTCAAAAATTAGAAAATCGAACGGGGTTTTTAAGGAAACAAATTTTCTGAGTCCCTAAATCTAAAATTGCATTGATTCAGAAGGAAATTAGAAAATTTTTTTTTTTAAATTTTTATCTGTAAAAAAGGGTTGAAATTTACAGGGAGTGAATTTTTTAGGTTACTGACTATTTTTCATAATTAACGTTATAATTAATAGAGAGCTACGGGCTGCACAATGTGAGCCGATTTGAAAATACAGTTTTGTGTAAAAGGAAGGCATTTAAAGATTTTTTTAATTTTTTCGTATTAAAATCGATTAAATCCAAAAAAAAAATTCGTTAAATTTATTTAGTTCGCTATCCCAGGATCATACAGAACTCCGAAGGTTTCCTCATATAGCTCTTCCCTCTCAGCACTTCTTGGATTTTGCAGTGCAGTGTTTTTCCGAAATTTTAACACGTTCGTTGCCTCTTTTATTAAAGTAATTGTGTGCGTGCGATTCAACGTTAAACCATAGCACATCGAAAAATTTTAATAAGGATTCTGATCCTTTATTAGAAACGCACATTTATATCCAAGAGAACACTTCAACCACTTTACTGGATCTTTATACATATAACTCGGTGACCGTTTTATATTTCGTCTTCATAATTGATGATTCTTGGGATATAAAAAAGTAAAAATACCCTGTTCTGCAACCCTGGGTAAGGGGTTTCCTTAAGGGTAACCCCTTAAGGAAATAATGCATTATTTTTTACTAGAATTCGAATATTAATAAAGACCTCAATATACCTTAAATACAATTATTCAATTTCAAATATTATCGAGTGCTTGTGAAACATTACTATATATGACAAACTTTTGTTCGCATTTAAGCACACGCAGTATTCATATGTTCACTTATCATTCAGCTAAACTGAAATATTAAGCACTCGATTTCTTTGGTTAGTATGATCAAAATCCAAATGTAAATTAAAAATCACAAAGTGATTGAAAAAATTATCCTAATCGACCGGGAATCGAACCGAGGATCTCCCAGTAACTAGCCAGGTGTCATCGCCATTAGACCTACGATCCTGTGTTCGATGATAAGTGAACATATGAATACCTGTGTGTGTTTAAATGCGAACAAAACTCATATGTAATAATGTTTCACAAGCACTCGATAATGTTTGAAGTTGAATAATAATTGTAACTGTTTCTCGCATTAGAGAGAGTCCCAATACACATAAGTGGTTGAATGATTGTCTGGCTCGGGTGTCTGTCGGACACAGGATCGTTGGTCTAATGGCGAAGACACCTGGCTAGTTATTGGGAGATCCTGGGTTCGATTCCCGGCCGATCCGGATAATTTTTTCAATCACTTTGTGATTTTTAATTTAATATACCTCAAGTAATAAATAATTATCTGGGTTCTAATAACTTTAAGGTAGTAGTTTGGTAATTCGCGCTATTTTTCATTTTTGAGGAAAAACGAATGAAAAGTTTTGAATTTTTCGATAAAATTTCATAATTCTAGTTCCGACCAGAATGACATATCTATATTAGATTAAGACTAATTAAGAATTTTTGATTTCAGATGTCCCCAAGAGTCAAAATCACCGGGGCCATTAAGATACGTTTTTTTTTTTTTTTTGAGGCGTCAACTTCAAGTGATAATAATAATAATAAAACAAAATTTTATTTATTCAAAGAATTTTTTTTTTGTTACCTTAAGATGTAAATAAAAACATTCAAAAATTAAAAACTTTTCATTTGTTCTTTCTCAAAAAAAAAAAAAAATACCCCTAAAAATACACATGAAAAACAGTACGAATTACTAGACTACTACCTTAAAAACTGTGATCATATCAATCAATTTTCAGTGATATAAAAATATGATTAATTGATAATTTTACATTATTTCAAGTTTGAATTAGCTGAATTGAATTTCAATCGTTTCAATCTCGCTTCATAATTGCAATGTAGTTTAACGTTCGTTCACAGATGTCTCACTACAAGTTTTTTTTCCCAACAATTCGATGATATCGTTGTTTTTTTTTTGTCCTTATATGTTATAACAAACACAATACATATATTAAATTTAATGCCCGATGCGATGGTCCACCATTCCATTCATCCTTCGTCTGATACCTGCTCCGATATAAACACAATATAAAATATCGATACGTTTGATCAAAAATAAAGTGTCGATTAAAGCATACCACGGGACCAAATGAATTTCGCTGAATGCATTGCTCATATAAATTTATTCCATTTAGACTTTGTAAATTATATCTAAACATTTCAAACAAGAGGATCTTTCGGTTGTAAAACCTTTCATAACCATACATGTAAAAATTCCACGTTTTGGAAAACTAAGCCGAGAAAGGAATCAGAGAGGGGAATTTTCTCTTTACCAATTTTTTACTGATCTTATAACAATTTTAGCTCTTATCACTTAAAGAATTTATAGCGCTCGAAAATCAAATTCACATACGAAAGCTTTAATTTAAGAAGTCTTTTAACTCCAAAAATATAACTTTTTTGTTTACCTATTATAAGTTATATCATTTTCTATTAATCTAGGTCAGCGTTTACCAGACTATTCAAACTACCCCCAAACACTATAGTGCAAATTTTGATTTTTGCTAAACTTTTTAGCCGCGCCGACTTAAACCAATTTGTTTCATAACAACGATAGGGATTTATGACTATTTTTGAGACAAATTATGTACATTCCAATCAGATTCATGATAGACTTACATGTTTAATTGAAGGTGTTTTATTAATGATAGACTAATAGAGCTTTTAATAAGGATGTCTGTGACATCAACAGTAACAGGTGACTTTTGGTTTAATATTCGTGTTCAGTAAAGATTGGGTATCACGGAAAGGCGAATACAACTAGAATGTTTGAAATTTGTAGAAATATGTATATAAAAAATTGTCAAGAAAACTGTAAATAAGAACATTATTTACAGAAATTGTCCACGGTGCACGGTTTAACTTGTGCTAATAAATTAGGTATCAGCACCAGTAATTGATGCTTTGAAGGTCAACACAATTCATGTCATAGCAAATCTCCGTTTAAGAAAAGTTAGTTTTTCTGAAAAATAAGTCTACATAGTCTAATAGTCCAAAAACCTTTATGTGATTTTATTTTTCCTTTCCAATGGTGTTAAAAAAGTTGCAAAAACTTTTGAACTTGGAGAAATTTTGGCAAAAAACTGATTTTTTTCATGAAGTTATGCTATATATATATATATATATATATATATATATATATATATATATATATATATATATATATATATATATATATATATATATATATAAGTCATTTTAATCTATAGATCCAATTATCTCTTAAATTACTAAGTCGTTGTTCATGACGGTGGGGGTCATAAGACCTTGTTAATGATGTTGACCTTGAGGTCGATTTTCAAGGGTATTTGAAGGTCAAGGTCATTTTTTTCAATAGAAACCACTATTTTTTATGCTGGATTCTGAAACAGAGGAAAATTTTACGTAAGAAATAATATTTTTATAATTTTTAATTTGATCTTAGGAAGGTCAACATAAGGTCAAATAACTTTTTTAATAGAAATGTCTCATTTAGACGTCGGATACGTACTAATAATAATGGAATTTTACGTCAAAAGTAATAATTTAAATGTTTTCATGCTGACATTAAGAAGGTCAGGACAAGGTCATATTACTAAAAACACAAGGTCAAGCCGACTTTTTCAATCAAAATCTTTATTTCTGAGTTTGAAATATTTCCGACCGAATTCTTTTGAAATATTTCCGGACCGATATCAGAGCGATGATGTGAATACTCTCATTGTTTATTGTATAAGAATATTTTATGGAACCTGGAGCAGAGTGATATCGTATCGAGAGCGGAGCGTTAATGTAGGCCTTAAGGTTACTTTGTTATAGATTCAGTTACAAAAAATCATGTAGGTTTACTTACTCATCTTTTTTATTATTATATATATTTTGGTAGATATAATATGGAAACAAGTAAGAATTTTTACAAGGGACTGACTTATCGTGCTTTGAGTCTCATTTACAATAATATATGAACAAAATTGTTATATAATTTTTAACGATTTTCAAATATCTTAAGCGTCTTAAGCTGCAGTGAAAGTAAAATATTGAATAAAAAAGTCTATAACGACTAACTCTGATAACTCTGAAAAATTAACACAAAATGTATGTCCTCTTGTGTGTCAAATTATTGACACAATTCTTGTGTAAGAATTTGACACATATGCTTTGTGTTAAAATAACACAAAAAATTGAGTGGACCGTTCTGGACATGTGAAATGTGTTAATTTTAACCCAGACTTGTTGACTCTGTACGGGGGACAGGTTAATATTTGTCAACAGACGTATAGGATTCAGAATATTAACATAATTAAAGCGTTTCATTAAATTAATTATTTATTCATTATGATTTCATCATCTTACATTCTAAATATAAAAAAATTATTTTCCACATAATTACTGGCATGTTATAAAAAAACAACGTACTTATGTGACATTTTTATCAAAAATGAGTTATTAATACCATCGGATAACTTAATTTAAATACTTTCTATTAAGCCCAAAAAAATGTTATATTTCAATTCCTAAAATAAGAAAAAAACGCCGTGAGCAGGGGGGCCCCATCACGGAAGTTGAATTTTTCCCTTCATCTTCGGTATTGAATGTCTACAAGCGAAATGTGATTGAAAGTCTACAAGCGATTTGTCATTTTGGTGGTTTCAAAACATGATGAGTGTCCGGCTGATCGGGGCTTTAAAAAAAGGTTTTAAGTTTCTCAGTAAATTTCAATTCTGTGCCGATAGTAGTTAGCAGGAAAAAAGCCAACACAATTCGTACGATTTTAAATATTAAAAAAAATTCGTCAAGTACGTGTTAGACACGCATTAAGGAAGGATTTCGTAGTTCAATATCAAGAACTTCGAGATAAAATATTTTTTGCATTTGTACAACATCACGTTTAACTGACTAATTGTGACATAACGCTATACCGTGCCAATAATTATATATATATATATATATATATATATATATATATATATATATATATATATATATATATATATACATATATATATATATATATATATATATATATAATTATTGGTACGGTATAGCGTTATGTCACAATTAGTCAGTTAAACTTAAAAGCTAAAAGACTGAAAAAACTATTAAACTTAACCCAAAACAAGTCAGAACTAATCATGTTCTAATTCATGTATTTGATTTTCGTTTGATACTTAATTAACTGTAAAATATAAATTTATTTAAGAAAATACAAAAAAATATCTCAGTTTTTTTGGAATTGTTGATAAATTAGATTTTATTATAGTTTATAAATTTGAACAGAGATAACGCTATCTATTCTGAAAATAATAATGTTTATATACAACTGAAAAAATGTTTATATAAAACTGAAAAAGAAAAAAGATTATTGAACATTCTACAAATTATTCATAAATATCCATATGATATGACGACAAACATTGGGGCTCATATTTTTTTTTATTCATTGGCTTTTCATTCCGGTAATTAAAAAATTGCTTGGAAAATAACAAAAAGACGAATGAATATAAAAATTAATGAGTGTGAGCTAAACTCTTAAATAACTAGCAATAAATTTGAATATATCACTGGTATAAATAATGTTTTTTTTATTATTATAAATAAATATCCCTGACCTCATGCAAAGGGGCGATAATATCATTAGCAAAAAGATCAAGTGCAAATTGAATACACTTAAAAAGGCGAAAATGTGATCACAAAAGGATTTCGTAGATAGTTGTTCTACGAAATCCTAAAAAGGACCTTAAATAATAAACTGGGAGGCCTTTATAAAGATATTTTTTCATTTCAAAAAAAAGTGCAAAATTCCTATTTTATAAATAAAAATCCAAAATTCCTACTTTATAAATAAACAGTGACCTTAATAACATTTTTAAATTTCTTAATATTTATGTATTGCATTTGTTATAAAAGTAAGCTCATTTTTTTAAAAAATTTTAAAAATTACTATGCGCCTACTTGTATTAGAATAAAAATAAAGCATTTAAAACACATTTAACAATACTATTGAAATCCGATGTAAAAATGGGAGACGTGGGGCGGGGGAGGAAGTAATATGGAATCTCTAAAAAGCACTGGTTGGATACTAACTCAACACACGTACAAAATTTCAGCACTCTAGGTTTCCTTAGAGAGTCTCTAGACGTGTTAGAAAAAAAGCAAAAAAATCAAGAAAATATTGGCGTAAAAATCGTGGGGGTAAGGGTTAAAAGTTGAAACCTCCAAAAAGCAGTGGATGGTTAATGACTATTAACTTAACCTGTACACAAAATTTCAGCCCTCTAGGTTTATTTGGGGTGATTTTGAGCCGAACGAAACTGTTAAAAAACAAGAAAAATCATGTTCTTTTTGGTATAAAAATGCTGGGGGTAAGGGTTAAAAGTTGAGACCCCTAAAAGGCACCTCCTTGACACTAACTTAATCCCAACACAAAATTTCAGCCCTCTAGATTTATTTTGGTGACCTGTGCGAATGGTACAAACTACGAAAACGTAGAAAGAGCATGAAATTGTAGCTTAAAAATGGTGGGGGTGGGGGTAAAATATTATACCTACAAAAAGCAGACCCTAGGTATGAACTCTATCAACATGCTAAATTTCAACCCTCTACATTAATTCTGGGGAGCTGTGGGCGTGTTATATCCAGCCAAAATAATTTTTTTCCCCTCTATTCCCTCCAAGTGATCCTAGGAAGCTGAATTTCGGATATGTTGTAGATAATTGACCGAAATATTATCTTCAACCGATTTGGAAAATTTCTATTGTTTTGTTGCCCCCCACCACCCCTTTAAACTTGGGTCGGATCCAAAATTTGGCCCCACTTTTATAGTATGAGATGCATCGGAAATGAACCCAACTTACTCAATTTCAGATTTTCCCTTTCATAGGGGGGCCCTACACATGTCAAAAGGTAGCGGAATATATATATATATATATATATATATATATATATATATATATATATATATATATATATATATATATGTATATATATATACATATATATATATACATATATATATGGCTCGAAAAAGGATAGCGCCCCTCCTCACGCCTCTTCCCGTTCTTATCGGATAAGCTGTATAAGTCTAATTTTTTTAGTTGAAAAATTCAACTAAAAATTGATAAAAAATGTAACGTATAGCAGACTGCATCCAAATACCGCAATATTAGGTAATATTAGTTAATGAATAACGTAGGTATGGGTAACTGCTTGCTTAATGTTTATTGGAAACTATCTGTAATTTGGTCCAACTTAAAAGATCGGATAGGTTTTATCGCAAAATTTTTAGCCCAACCGTAGAAATTTTTCGATTAAATCAACGGTTTGGCTGTAATAAAAGTGGCAACTCTCGAAAAACTCACACAGTGTATATATATATATATATATATATATATATATATATATATATATATATATATATATATATATATATATATATATATACATATACAGGGTGTAAAATATATAACTCTCCGAAAAAATAGGGGAGAAAGGACTCAGTTTACTAATTAAGTTTTGCTAGTTAATTTGTCCCGATCAAGTTTCATTTCAGAAATATTTGATCGTCAAAAACGTGTTAAAAAATGGCCCCAAGAAAAACAACCTTAATCAGGCTCTGACTGCCTAACATATTTTTTGTTTTTGGTTTTTTGAATGTTGAATTTTTTGTCAACAAAATACGTTTTTGTACTTATTTATGGAATCTTTTGAAAATACCAGTACAGCAACGTCCAAAAAAATTTTAACAAAATTTGTAGAAAACAATTTCACCTCATATTTCATACCAAAATACCAAATTTAGTTGAGCATAAGTTAAAAAAAATTAAAATTTAAAATATTCATATAATAATATATTATAAATTAAATGAATTACTATGCTTTAAAATAGATAAAAACAATTATTATTAACCAGTCAAAATTGAAAATTATACCGAACATTATAGTATTATTTTTCTGTTTAGTAGATAGTGTCTAATTGTTAATCATACAAATACTCACAGGTAATGCAGTTTCTTTAAAAGAATATTTTTTCATTATTCCAAAAATAAGATAAATATTAGTTTTTCTTGTTAAAACTTTCATTTTAAATTTGTACCTATTGATACAAAAGTAAAGAAAATATAAGTATATTGCACACTAAAGATATCAAAAGTTTCTATAAACACACTGATTTTAAACAATTTGTTAATTAGAATCTTCATTAAATTTTTATGTACGTATATGTGATTACTGTTATAAAAAACTTTACAATACATATTTGGGTTAGTAGGATACCTATATTTATGACAGTTTTTAGGTCAGTAGTAGCTACGTATATTTATTTAAAATGTAAGACAACTGATACTAGGTTTGTTCCAACATCCATTTTTCGACAAGTATAAAAGATGTATATGATTTATTTATGCCCATGCACGACAATAAACAATAACTAGTAAATATAACTTTTAGTTCGAATTTTTTGGCTCTCTTGAAATAATTATTGAATTATTTCGTTCATGTACCTGCAGTAATAAATGAGAACAGTGATAATGACCATTTAGGTTTTTATTTATTTGCCTATTTTCTTTTTTTCAATGTTGCACCAGTTTTGTTTTAATGGATTTTATGGCTCTCTTGAAATAATTATTGAATTCTTTCGTTCATGTATCTGCAGTAATAAATGAGAACAGTGATAATGACCATTTAGGTTTTTATTTATTTGCCTATTTTCTTTTTTTCGGTGTATTCCTGTTTCGCCTGTTCTCGTTTCGCCTGATATTAAAATTAGTTACGTTTTGGTTGCGTTTTGCCTGACCACATGTTATACGGAAATAAATAGTAGTGATTCGCCTGATCTACTAGGTATAGGTAATAAATGTGTATATTTACCACCTTACCGTAATTAAGTAACTACCCCGACCGGTTACCAGGTAATCATTAGTCACAATATAAGGTTTTAATAACAGGATTATAATAATTATCTATGAAATTTAGTCTAGTCTTAGCTAAACTTTTCTGTAGTAAGCATCAAAAATATAATTTTTAAATAAAAATGTCTGATGTTGAGTTTGTCGAATCAAAGCGCGATGCTCCTGTTATGTTATATAATGGTTATAAGTTAAATAAAGATAGGCAAAACAAAGATCTAACGACAAGGTGGCGATGTTCTTCAAGAAAATGTAGTGGCAGTAGGAAGTAAAGTTGCTACATTTTCTTTGAATTTTTTTAAAAATCTCTTATGGTGTTATTTAAACATTATAATAAAAAAGGCACTCATCGTCCAATGTATGGTCAGGCGAAACGATACCACAATTTGAATCGTCAGGCGAATCGGGAAATTTTAATTGGTCAGGCGAAACGAGAACAGGCGAAACAGGCATAAATCTTTTTTTCAATGTTGCACCAGTTTTGTTTCAATGGATTTTATGGTGCTATTGACAACGTAAAGATTTTCATTCACGCCTTTGATGATAAAATTAAAAACTCGATCGAGTAAAAACATTGGTATACATCTAATTGACAAAATTTAATGTAGTAATTTGTACAAAATTAGGATAATACGAAACTGTGTATGCCAACTTAGCGTGTACGTACATCTTTACAATTTACCTATAATCTGTTGTTTTTCAAGTGTCAAAAGACAGAGATACTAAAAAGTAAAAAAAAGCGAACTAAAAATTCATTAAAAATTCCTTGGACAATTTAGACAGTCAATCAGAATTTTGGAGCTTGTCGCATGTACAAATAACTAAATTAGGCAAGTGCAAATACACATATTATAAAATATAGCATGTTGGAACAAACCTAATTACACCATTTGAAAATCAGTACATAATCAGAATTACATAAAAAATGTTTTGACCTTCACAATCATAATGATCTGTTATGGGAGCCATAGAATGGAAATTGTGTGCAATTAATCGTCTTTAACTATTTTGTTTATATGTAGTTGGGTATTTTTATTATCTTTACATAAATTATGTACTAGAGACAATTTTTTTTTTTAGGGCTCCCAAGAAAATTTAGATCTTAACTAATCCACAGCAAAAAAAGTACTTTTTCTTAATTTTTTTAAAATTCCTTCTTGTATTGGAAAGTGTAGATTAAAACTATTTTAAAACTTACTCCATCGTGTGAATCGAGGTATCGCTACAAATGATTCGTAAAATAAAGGTTCCTTTTACCATTTTTAATTTTTAACTGTGCTTCCGAAATGCTGAGTTTAAAACTGAATTTTGTTTTTTTTTTTCTACCCAAAATTATTAAACTGGTTATTTAAAAAGTTTGAAAAATTACAGACATTATTAAAAACACTCAATTAAAATTATTTCAGTTAAATTGTGTCAATAACTTTCAGAGATATAAGCAACCAAATTTTCAAAAATTTAAAAGTAATATAAAGAAAATGATCAACAGTAAATGAAATACTAACGTATGTTTCGGTATTAAAAAACATCTTTCACAATGCAACTCCAAATCATTAAAAGAAATTCTGAAAAATGAATAAAATTTTTATTTTTTGTAGGTAGCTATAAAAATACTACCACATACCCTGTGGTGCGGGATAATGTTTTTTAAAATGAAGTTGAGGTCCTTTTAACAACTATTGTACTTTAAAGTTTATGTATTCTTTTAAGAAATATAAGGAAACGAATTATCACGTAATTATTCCGTAGTAACGCACGCATAACATGTCTAATATATGATATTTATCTTTTTTTTCATGAACTGTAAATAATGTATATTGTCCCATATTTTATCATGAAATATGTAAAAATCTTTAATCACTAAAGAACCCAGACTTAACGTGTGTCTAATACGCACTTGATGTACTGCAACGTGTCGTCTTAACTTGTCGCTTATTTGTTATTTTTTATGTGTTTCGTATTGGAGAAATTGTTAATGTGTGTATGTGTATATTTGTTCCTAAAGGTACGTATCCACTAAGCACGTAAACTGTTTGTAAATGCGAACACAAAATTTATTTTGGTGGAGACGATCATCACGAATGTTTGCAATTGTTTGCTAATGTTTGTCAGTGTTTCGACCAAAGTCGGTGCATCAAAGAGAATCCGTTGTTTGGTGCGTTTTGTATTTTTTTGTTTTATGTTATTTTGTTGTAAATATAACAGCATAGTTTTGTGTTTTAAAAAGGATTATTGTGGATGGACTGAGATAATGAAAAATTGCTTCAATTAATCTAATTTTATAAATCAAAATCAGAAATATGGCAAATTACCAATAGATTTTATTATAATAAAATTAAAGGACAGAATGCGCGGAATTTTCTACTCTCGCCGAACGGGAACTCTCACGTTCAGAAGTGAAAAGGATAAAGAAGAAGGCTGAGCCTACTTCGGGAATTATTTTGTTAATTAACTGCCTAGAAATTCGAAAAAGATACATAAGGCTTTTGTAAAAATGTCTTGTAGCTAAAACACATTATCGCAAGTCTAACGTCGACGGGTATACAGTCTATGTAGTTAATAGCTCGTTTAAAAAATTCGGGCTAATTTGGAAAATTAAAAATTCTAAATCTTCCGATGACATACGGTAAAAATTTTGAAACAAATCACTCCTAAGGTCTGTTTTTAAGTCTGTTAATAACTGTATAGAAATTCTTATTTTTAAAAAATTAAATATCCAAAATTTATGTTTTCTTTTTCCTTTTTTGATGAGAGATTATTACGAACGACAAAGTGCTAACAAGAAGTTCTTTACTTGGAGTCATTTCTATATGTGATATACATATGTATTTATTTAGAGATATAAAAATACGTTTGTAATTGTTTATTCCGTGGAGACAGTATGTTGGCAAACAGTTAAAAACAATTGCAAACAATAAATTAGAAACATTTGAAGTAAATGTTTTTTTGGTGTATCCGCACTTAAGAATTAACAATTTTAAAAATATTATGGACGGTATACATACACAATTACACATCACCAAAACAAAAAGATACCACCACTTAAAACTAAAAAATAGAGATTGAGCAATGCGTTCCCTTTGTACTTTGTTAAAATTAATGCAATAAAAACGAAATTTAGTTCTGAAATAGTTCTGACTGAATTAGAGGCATTCGTTTTAATTCTGGCAAAGTGAATCTCAGATTGCAAACTATGTATATGTGTATCTATGTATGTATATGTGAAATTAGTTATTTTCTCTTCTGTTGATAATTAAAAGAAAAATGTTTTTGATTTTTGAAAAGTTACTTTGTAAAGTCATTGACGTTGTAGGATGTCAAATAAAACCTGACTAATTATTAAGTTGTTAAAACAGTGTATCAATTGGCCGTTTCGTTATAATTTTTCGTGATTTCATCGTGTTAAATTTGTATTATGTAATGCAACAATATTTTTATACTGTCAAAGTTGTTTTTTGTAATAATCGTAATGTTCTATGATATCAGAAACCACAAAAGTGGGAAAACTAAACTAATATTTCATAAACATATTTTAATTGGAATTTGTGAAAAATTCTGTTAACTTTTTCCTGACCAATATGGTACAAAATAGTCAAATAGATAGTAAATACGTACGGATGTTTACACAACATGATAAAAAAAACAATATATATTTTTAATTTTTTTTTATTTATATTCTAAAAATTTTTTTACTATACAGGGTGTAAATAACTGTAGTTTAGTCAGAGGCGTATTCAGTGAAATTTATATGAAACGATGAGCTGGCTGAGATGCAATTTTTTCAAATAGCGAATTCCGAAAAAAAATTTATGTCTTCGGCAATTATACACCGAGATAAACCATCTGTTAAAAGGAAAAGAGTTATTTACTTTACACCCTATATATATATATATATATATATATATATATATATATATATATATATATATATATATATATATATTATATAGGCAAAATTATTAGCCTAACCGTAGAAATTTTTCGATTAAATCAACGGTTTGGCTGTAATCAAAATGGCAACTCCAGAAAAACTCACACGGTATATATATATATATATATATATATATATATATATATATATATATATATATATATATATATATATATATATATATATATATATACCGTGTGAGTTTTTCTGGAGTTGCCATTTTGATTACAGCCAAACCGTTGATTTAATCGAAAAATTTCTACGGTTAGGCTAATAATTTTGCTTATATAATATATATATATATATATATATATATATATATATATATATATATATATATAGGGTGTAAAGTAAATAACTCTTTTCCTTTTAACAGATGGTTTATCTCGGTGTATAATTGCCGAAGACATAAATTTTTTTTCGGAATTCGCTATTTGAAAAAATTGCATCTCAGCCAGCTCATCGTTTCATATAAATTTCACTGAATACGCCTCTGACTAAACTACTAAACTACAGTTATTTACACCCTGTATAGTAAAAAAATTTTTAGAATATAAATAAAAAAAAATTAAAAATATATATTGTTTTTTTTATCATGTTGTGTAAACATCCGTACGTATTTACTATCTATTTGACTATTTTGTACCATATTGGTCAGGAAAAAGTTAACAGAATTTTTCACAAATTCCAATTAAAATATGTTTATGAAATATTAGTTTAGTTTTCCCACTTTTGTGGTTTCTGATATCATAGAACATTACGATTATTACAAAAAACAACTTTGACAGTATAAAAATATTGTTGCATTACATAATACAAATTTAACACGATGAAATCACGAAAAATTATAACGAAACGGCCAATTGATACACTGTTTTAACAACTTAATAATTAGTCAGGTTTTATTTGACATCCTACAACGTCAATGACTTTACAAAGTAACTTTTCAAAAATCAAAAACATTTTTCTTTACACGATATATATATATATATATATATATATATATATATATATATATATATATATACCGTGTGAGTTTTTCTGGAGTTGCCATTTTGATTACAGCCAAACCGTTGATTTAATCGAAAAATTTCTACGGTTAGGCTAATAATTTTGCGATAAAACTTATCCGATCTTTTAAGTTGGACCAAATTACAGATAGTTTCCAAATTTGATCAAAATTGGTTCAGTAGTTTCGCAGTTTATCCTAGCCGTACATTGTCACATGACATATATATATATATATATATATATATATATATATATATATATATATATATATATATACATACACATATATACATATACATACATATATATATATATATATATATATATATATATATATATATATATACATACATACATACATATACATACATCTACTTAATAAATTTGTAAATTTGTAACACTGACTGACTGACAGACAACGCACAGCCTAAACCGTTGGGTTTAGAAGAATGAAATTTTGTATAGGAGTTCCTTATGTAACGTAAATGAGCACTAAGAAAGGATTTTTGAAAATTCTTCCCCTAAGTGGGTTTATTAGGAGATGAAAATTTGTATGGAAATACGTCATTTTTAAAATTAGAGATATATAAAAATATGTTACTATGGCTATTAAAATAAACAATATTTAATAAATCGTGGAAGTTGGTATTTAGGCTTTTGAAAACACTGAAAGTGAACAGAAAGTGAGCACCAAGATGATGCCGATGGGAAAGCCCATCGGGTATACGGCTAGTATATATATATACATGAATTATGTATGTATATATATATATATATATATATATATATATATATATATATATATATATATAGATATATATATATAAGAATTTTATGTCACGATGTATGTCTGGGATAAATTCCGAAACTACTAACCCGATTTTAATCAAATTTGGTATCTCGCATTTATACAAAATGCGAATGATTTATATATGTGTAGTTGGAATGTAAAAATGAAAAGTGGTATTTTGCAAAGTAAAGTATTTATTATTTACAAATATGGAATACCATAAAGTAACGCTCAAATCTATTAATACTCTTCTTTCTTCATTGGGAAAGCAATATGTTACAGAATTTTCAAAACTTTCTAGTCGTTGGTCAATATATCCACTTTTATACCATCCATACTTGAACAAATTTTCAAAACGAGGCGACGAAAACTAGGTGGTTGAAACCCATCCACGTATCTATGCGTCGCATTGTTTCGTTCACAAACTCCAAGTCATTTACGTTGTCAGCTGTGACAACGATGGCCAGGTCGTCTGCATATCCAAAAACTTGTGCGACCTCCACCATATCCAGTCTCAGGATTGCATCATAGCTGATGTTCCACAAGAATGGTCCAAGAACAGACCGCTTTGGAACACCGGCCCCAACTGCCCTCTCTTTCCGACCGCCTATTCTAATTGTCTTGTCTTCTAGGTAACTAATGACCAGATTCATTAGGTATTTTGACACTCCGACTTTTTCCAGGCTCCTTATAATGAGTTCGTGTGGGATTGAATTAAACGCATTTCTCACATCTAATGTAACCAAGACACTCCACTTCTTCCTCGTGCCTATAGTTGCATTGATGACTCCTTCAAAGGCTTGTCTTGTGGACCTTCCCTTACGAAATCCAAACTGCCTCTACGACAGAACCCCCAGTTCTTCAATTTCCGTCTTTAGCCTCTTCCTTATTAAGCTTTCATACAGTTTCCCAAGCACACTAATTAGGCAAATCGGTCTATATGCCGATGGGTGCTCTAGTGGTTTATTTGGCTTCGGAATCAGTACCAGAGATGCTACCTTCCATACTTTAGGGAAGGAATGGCTAGCGAGCTGCGTGTTCAAGATATTTAAAATCCATGTGGGAACTTCACTTACCACCATTTTGACTGCTTCCGCCGGAATACCATCAGGGCCTGGCGCCTTGCCTTTTTTCAATTGTTCCCCTGCCATACTCAGTTCTTCCAAGCTAAATGGCTGACCAGCTTTACATGTAATGGGTGCCGCTCTCGGAGACCCAGGGGTAGGGAAAAGAAAATCAGAGATCTCCTTTTTTTGTCATCTCCCAATACGGTGTTTGGTTTTTTAGCTAACCCATCACGATGCGATAGCCACACCCCCAGATGTCGTTCTCCACCTCGTCATACAGTTTCGTCAAGTGCTCCTCCTTTGATCTCCTTATGAGGTGCCTAAGAATCCTGCGTTCCATCTTGTACTCTTCTTCTAGCTCCGCATGATCTTCGGCCAAGAAATTTCTCCGTCTAGCTCTACTTAGTATCCTTCTAGCTCTAATACACTTCGAAATTTGTTCCTCCATTTCCAGGTTCCACCAGTATGGCATCTTTAATGCTAAGCCATCACTGTCCCCGGAAACACTAGACTCGCAAGCATCTCTAATAGTACGTACGCAGTTTTCAGGTGTCATGTCCTCCCCTTGTTGCCAGTTTACCACCCATTCAATATGTTACCGAAACAGTTCCCAATCATAGATCTTATTCACTCTTTCTATCGCAGGTTGTTTTCCCCTCGCGGTTTCGATCTCAAAGTAAATGAAGTTATGATCGCTAAGGGTTTCATCTTCAATGACTTCCCAGTTTTTTCTTTTCCTAGCAAGGCGCTGCGTCGAGCATGTCAGGTCAATGAAAAAGAAGGTTCCCCTTCGCTCAAACGTTGACTTCCGACCGCTGTTATGTACTACTAAATTCAGTTGGGCCAACCACTCCGCTACGTACTCTCCCTTTTTATCTAAAACTGGTGATCGCCACAGGGGCGATTTCGCATTGAAGTCACCTAGAATGATATAGTCGACTGGGACTGTCGTCGCTTCTTGCATGACCTGGTCTATTTGACTCTTATATTTAGTCAACGGAATGTTTGGCGATAGGTAGCAACTAAAAATGCCTAGGTTCTCCAGGTACAGTCCCACCATCCCATTGCCAATTTTCACCTCGTTGACCTTAATGTTTCTATTGAGCAGTAGTACTGCCACGTCGTGTCTGTGGTCTTTAATTCATTTGTTACTCATGGTTTGTTTTTTATTAGGTTCACATGAGATCAAAATATCGATGTTCTTGGCTTTGGCGACAGCGAAGGCATTGTCCTGCGCTGCTCGGACTCGCATAGTGTTAGTTTGTAGGATTCGTAAGCGGTTCATGTTTTTCGCTCGTCTTCCCTCTTCCTTCTGCTAGATTTTTGTACACGGAACAGCGAAGTTGATTCGCTCTATGTCCCTCCTTCTTGCAATTTGTACAGTAAGCTTCATTCGTGCATTCTTTTGCTTTATGCCCATTCTGTCCGCACTTGAGGCACTTTCCTCGTCGGTGGACATTTTCTGTACATTCCCTCGCTCTGTGGCCAAAGCCAAGGCATTTGAAGCACCTCACTACTGTGACCCTCTCTTTGATTTCAGCATTGGTCCAATCAAGAGTAATTCTGCCAACCATCGCAAGTTCTTTAGCCGAGACCCTCGGCAGCTCTAGAATCGCTATTTGGCTGTCGTCTTTATTGCGCCTTTATTTGAGGTCCCTAGAAACCGAAAATAATATTCACTAAAATTTATATATAGGGTGCATTAGGTAGTAATTGATCAGGATCCAGTAATTGATCAATCCGGATTGTTCTATGTTAAGCCGGTTCTACACGATGCTACGAACGTTGCTTCCAACGTTCGGTCGAACGTTTGATGCAAGTAAATTCGACAGTTAGTGCTGCGAATGTTCCTGCTACACAGTGAATCGAATGTATGATCTAATAGATATGATGATGTGTTGGTACAAACGTTTATTCAGTGAACGAGGATGTCATCTGTCTGATGTTATCTCTTCATATAAACGAGTCATGTAGCCGTTGAGTCGAACCACATATTACATATTCCAACTACGTATCTCTATACTAGCTTTCTTAATGTGGACAACAGCTTACGTCACAAATGACCTAATTTCCCTCCACTGCAAACGCACAACATGTTACAACATAAATCTCGTATCAGTGTATGCGTATGATGTACAGTTGTGTTTGTACCAATATCACACTCTGTCCATGGAGGGAGACGACTACAGTGTATATGTATACCAGTGTAGGGTACATGCATATTACTATATATGTATTCGCTTATTGTTGAAACTGGTTGATAACAATCGATCTGAACACGGCTACAGTTGCTTTGTGACTAATCAGCTTAAGCGGTATCAAGCACACTCAGGCACACTGCTATCAACAATTTTTTACACGCTTACGGCTTGAGTCGAACCAACGAACATTGTCCTTCAAACGTTTGAAGCATCCCTTTGACTCGGTGCGAGAATACCGACATCGGCTGGAACACGACCAAATGCGAACGTTCGACGCTCGACATTGGACGCTCGTGGGTTCGAACAACGGCCACACGATGCGACGAATCATCAAACGTCCAATGTTGGAAGGTGTTCGTAGCATCGTGTAGAACCGGCCTTATAATAAGGTCTGTATTGGTACTAAGAGAGTTTTTTCATCACAGGAATATTTGTTGGCTATTACTATTTCCACAGTTTAGCAGCTGACCTATTCAGACCTTTATTTTGAATTGTCAGAATTTTTTTTTATAGTGTTCCGTCAATTTTTTATCACTACTATTAGCTTTCTCCATTTGTCAGGTAAGTTTTCATTTGTTGTGTACTAATTAGTTTTTAAAGTAGAATAATAAAGTACACGTCTAATTTTATGCTTAAACTGTACTCTTTCATAATTCGTGATTAAATTTAATATAAATTTAGTGTTTTTTGAGTTAATACTTACAGGGTGATCAATTACTGAAAATAAGAATGTGTGATTTTGCAGTAACTGATCAATTTGATCAATTACTGCAAAATTATTTGTGATCAATGATTGACCAGCCTCATAGGTCTACTGTAATTATTTAATAGCAACATAAATATGACTAGGTACAGTCAAATCTCCTATAACGCGATATCCCTATAACATGAGTTCCATATAACGCGAACGCGATTTTCGTACAAAGAAATTCAATAACTCATGACTTGAAAATATTATCTATGGTACTATACATTCAAAGCATTAAGTTTTCAGACTGCTTTCAAATTCGGTCTATCATAAAATGAACCTTTTTTTAATATTTTTAATATATTTGTTTATAAATGATATTTTTCGTTATTGTCAACTTTGATCGTAAATATCCCCTAAACCGTTTATCGTAACGAAAAAATAACGAAATTTTTAAAAGCTTACGCGAAGCAAATAGTGGGCATTCCAAACATATTAGGACTATTAAAATTTATTTTTCTTTACCGAAGATTCTTGATATCGAAACGAACGATATCTTTAAAATTTAAATATGTAATATTCCACATATTCGTTATCATTTCTATTATAAAATTTGATTAATTAAAACCATATCAATCATAACTTAATATTTTGATAATACAGTTTTTATATAGGTCTGATTAAGGTACAAAATTTAAACTTTTATACAGGTTTGCTATAATACGATTTCCATATAACGCGGTACGAATTAGGCATGTTATAGGAAACTTGACTGTATTATATTGAAATATAAGTGAAATTTTTGTATTAAAATAGTTTAACATGTTTCTATCTCAAAAATATAGTTTTTCTTGAGAGTGATCAATTACTGCAATTTTTTTGATCAATCACTGGTACTGACTGATCAATTACTGGTATTTTCACATTTTTCGGTATTGAATTTTTTTTTACAGAAGGAAAAAATGATTTAAATTGAATTTGAGGGACGGCATATTATTTATCAGAATAATTAGCTTCATATAAAAATATCTGGGTCAGTTTAAGTGATATATTGGCTATGTTATAATTTTTTTTGTAACTCAATGTGCATAAGATCAATAATAAGATCAATAATAAAAGAGACGACAAAAAACCCGCAAAAAAGTAATGTGATCACCTAATAATATTATCAAAATCAAATCAAATCAATCTAATCAAATTATCAATGTGCATAACTGATCAATTACTACCTAATGCACCCTATACTATATATATATATATATATATATATATATATATATATATATATATCTTATTTTTTTAGGAAAAAAATAAGATTTTAATCTTAAAAAACTTCCAAATTTTGTAACAACAGCGTATTTTGTTCGAGAGTTATCGCACGGACACTATATATATATATATATATATATATATATATATATATATATATATATATATATATATATATATATATCGCTCAATCGCGTCATGATAGTGACTTAATTTTCGATTCGAACATTGCTAAAAGAAAAAAATTATTAAAGCTAAATACTATATTACAAAATATCTGCCTGTGCGGTACGCTTAAAAATAATTTATATTAAAATAGCTATCCAAAAACGGTTGCCGACTGCTGCCCATAGTCAGTCAGATTACGACCTTGACTTTTTACTTTTCAGAAATTATGACCTACTTTAATATAGGTTTGGTTTAAGCAGTAGAATTACATATTACAACCATCGCGGACAATAGTCAGGGCGCCCGTACCGGTGGGGGACAGACACTATTATCAACTGAATTTACATTACAAACCATACATTTAGTTTTGAATATTTACTAAAAACACAATTACTCAGAAACCTGGCAATTCATTTTATTAGCGAATTTCGAAATCTCAAAATTCAGCTATTACAGTAGGTCTCATGAGGCAATCTGAGCCCGGGACCATGACTTATAAATGTTTTGAGGTCCCTAGAATACGAAAATGATATTCACTAAAATTTATATATATATATATATATATATATATATATATATATATATATATATATATATATATATATATATGTATATATTTATATATATATATATATATATATATATATATATATATATATATATATATAGGGTGTCAGAGAAATAAGTGAGTTCCTTTTGACTCTTAGCAGCCTGTAGACACTAAAAACGCAGGAATTTTTTCGGGATTAACAGTCGCGTCACCCCCCAAAAGGATAAGAGTTATTTCCATTACACCCCGTATATAATATATACACACATACATATATACATACATATATATATATATATATATATATATATATATATATATATATATATATATATATAGGGTGTAAAATATATAACTCTCCGAAAAAATAGGGGAGAAAGGTCTCAATTTACTAATTAAGTTTTGCTAGTTAATTTGTTCCGATTATGTTTCATTTCAGAAATTTTTGATTGTCAAAAACTTGTTAAAAAATGGCCCCTAGAAAAAAATCCTTAATCAGGCTCTGACTACCTAACATACTTTTTGTTTTTGTTTTTTTGAATGTTAAACTTTTCGTCAACAAAATATGTTTATGTACTTATTTACTGAATCTTTTGAAATTAAGTGTACAGTAGCGTACAAAAAAATATTTTGTAATAAAACAATTGCAGGTCATCTGTAACCGACTTATAAATTTAGCAAACATCTGTAGCCGACTTTGTCAGTAATCTATATCATTGACTTACAAAAGCTTCAAAAATTTCTGTAAAAAAAATTTATTCCAAACAATTAGAATTTTTCTAAAATTTTTGTAGGTCATTGTACATGAAACATAGCTTTATAAAAATATAGGTTAGTAGTCATTAGGTCATTTTACCGATTTACAAAACATGTGTGTCAATTTAACAACAAGGTGTTAATTTAAAAACAAACCGGTCTCATATATTTGGAACTGTAAAAGATAATTAAAAATTTCTCAAAACTGTTTCTAGAATATGGGAGAGAAACTAATATAACCAACATGAGAATTTTTTGCAACCAATCCCTTTTAAAATTATAATATCCTACTTCCGGTACAGCATGAACGCTCTTTAAAAATGCTATTCATCAATAAATACTAAATATAATGTTAACTTATCAATTATTATTTAGAATACCAAAAAGAGAAAAACGAAATTTTTAAAAAATACCTATACTATTTGAATACTATTTTGATTTTTTTTTTTACAGTTCTAAAGATATGTGAGGCATATGAAGCCTGGCATGTTATTAACACTATGAGGCCCGAGCACTTTCATAGTAAACTTCCCCGAAAGCCGGCAATATTTAAAAAAAAAAAAAAAAAAACTTTATATAAGCAAATACATAAAATGATTCAAACACTGAATAGATTCAACACAGTTCAACATGTAATATGTATGTGTAAAACTGTAAACATACGTACATACTACATATATATGACACTGACATTCAAATCAATTTTATTTAAAAATATAAATTATATTTTTATGTATTTTTTGTTTATCTTGAAATTTTTATGCATAGAAACGATAAAAACCAAAAGAGTAGTACATATGTGTTGGTAATGGTATGTTGTATTTGTGTAAGTAGGAACACATCCGTATGATGAATGATGAATTGATGATAAACATCGCCCACATAATACGTAACCAACTAATCAATTAATCATTGATCGCGGTCGGCCTCTGGGGATGTTTTGTTTGGTTTCGGATGCCGAAGCCATGGGACTGAAAGTGTTAAAATTAACAGCCAGTTGTTTGTACTTTGTTATGATATGCCGGAAGCACAAATCATTGTCAATAAATGCATACACATACATACATGCTAAAACGTATTTTTTTCTTTACCTGTGTGTGTTTGTGTGTGTGTGTGTGTACCGTGTAGAATTTTACACAGTACACACACATACATACACATCGAACTAATCTTTTAAAAAATTAGTTTGATATTCACACAAACAGTAAATTGTGTATTTGTGTGAGTGAATCACATACATAATTTATTTCTTAAGTAAACATTGTTTTGTGGGTATGTATGTATTTGGAAATATAATGAATACACTCATCGGCAAAATTAACTCTAAAATCATACATACTCGTCAAAACGACGAACGAACTTCTCTACCTGCTCCAATGCTACAACTTGTCGGTACCTGCTTGCTGTGAAACTTCTGTTATCTAATTTATTTGTTATTATAACACATAAGACGTATAAATTTTGTTTATAGCTATTGTCGTTTTTTTTATACTGAAATAGTGTGCGTCAAAAGGACGACGATGTATGATTAACCTATATTTATTTTTAAAGATTTTGTACTCCACATATAAAAGTTTTCCTAATTTTTCTAAAATTTATTAAAGATATGAATGTTATAATTAATTTATTCAATGATTATGATAATATGAAAGATGATTACAGCTGTTTGACTTATAGAGTCGACATAATACTGAAGTTTTAATATATTGAATCGAAAACTAAAGAATGCGTTTCAAGTGACTTAATAAAAGGTTAACAATTTATTTTGTGGAAAATATTTTAATTTTTATTATTTTTTGAGATCTTATTCGAAAAATTACTAACAAATATTAGAAAATTTACAAATGTGCCTAATGGGGAAATAACTACATATCTATAGGAATATTTATGACTGAGAAATTTTACATTCTGTAAAGTCACACATGTCCACTGACTCATAATAATTCATAAATTAATTATTTGAAAAACATCTTTTATGGTACAACTGATGTATTTATCTATTTTTTAATTTTTATAATGAAAATATGCTTTGATAAAAAGATTAAAAAAATTAATAAATATTTATATTAAGAAATTTTTCCAAATCCAATTTTTTTAAATATTTTGTTCGTTTTTGTAGTATTGTTATGTAAAAAAAATGTTTTTTGCAAATAAACTCTAAAACACCCCGTAAAAAGTCCATTCGTCGAAACGACGGCGATGTATGATTAACTTGACTCGTAGACCAACGTATGATTCTAGGGTTAATCACCTTTTAAAAATGTTAACATTATTTTAAATTTCGTTTGTGATATTGAATGTTATTTGCTGAATAAACGATTTAACAATCACAATTCTTTTCAGTTTTTTTAAATTTAAACGATTTTAAGAAATTAATAAAAATTGACTTTTAGGATTAGATATTTAGGATTTGACACGTTGCCTAATCGTCTGTACGATATACTGATGCAAGGAGAGACAACATAGGTAATAATAGTATTTTTTTCCGCAATATAAAAATTAAAACAACTTTTAATTTATTTTTAATAAAAATTAAATTTTTTTTACTTTTTATTGTTTTTTGAAGTAAATATAGATTACAGTATAGCAGCAAATGCTTAATTTATTGATAAATTACGTACTCACTAAACAAATGGAATCTAATAACACAGTTTCAAAAAATAATTTATACTATTTTTAGTTGAACGGTTAATTTTGTTGGTGAGTGTAGTACTTTAAAAATTGATGAAGTGATGATGACGTATGATTCACACAGTTTCGTATTCACAAATTTCATTTGCTTTTTGTTTATATTATAAATTATACTGCCCAACTAAACAAAAGTGCCGTAAGTGCAAATTTCCGAATTTTGAGTTATGTATCATTTCGAACGTTTTGGACTACGAGGAATCCATTGAACTTGTCAAAAATGGTATAGCTTCAACCGTTCGGAGCTACAGACTTCGAGCTGGCCGTATGTACACTAAAATGTTGTCATTACTAAGTAAGAGTGCCGTAAGTACAGTCTACTAAGCAAAAATGCAGTAAACCCAATGCACATATGGCACCCTTACTTAGTTTGCTGCACATGCGGCATTTATGCTTAGTAGATGTAAAACTTCTGTTGCACATACGACATTATTACAATCTTCGTTTGATAATTCCGTTAATTTTTGTTATGTTTGTTTGTTGATTTAGCGGTCATTGTATTTGTTGCTGCAGATAAGTGAGCTTTAATCATATTTTTTGTGAACTTTGAAGTTATTTGTAGTGATGAATTCGTTACCAGACATAGTGTCAAATCGTACAAAACAGTTAATTAACTTAGCCATTGAAAAAAATTAAAATCAGGCTAGTGCCGTTGAATTTCGTATGGAGGATGAAGAATGTAAGGTCTCCACATCAACAGAACTTGCTAAAATTCATAATAATGAGCTTTTATCGATAACAGATCCTGTAAACGAGGGTTTTAAAACTATCTTAGATAATATTGCTGCAGAAGACAAAGAAGTACTCGTTTATGATTTGAACACTAACACAATAATAGCCAGACGAGATCTAACCGAAAATGGTGTTGATGAAAGTGTTAACTGATAAAGTAAGGTTGGATTGGAAAGAAAACAGTAATAATTTAGGATTCGACTTGAAAAAAGTTTTGTAAACTTAGAATTTGAAAGAACTGTAAAAGTTGAACAAAACAATCTAGGTTTTTGTAATACACCTATTGAAGATAAAGGAAATGTGGAAAATGAATTAAACATAAGCCTAGGTGAAAACTAGCCTAATGTGGGTATTAAAATTCGGCATGACACCGCTGAGACTTCAGTTTCTTATGGTGATGCAGGTGAAAATAAGAAAAAAAGGAAGAAATTTAATATTAGTTTAAAGAAAGGAAAAAAATAAAAAATTGAAGAATTGAAAAGTAGCCACTCAGTGGTGAAAAATCCATGTAATGTACAAAATTTCTGTAAAAGAAAGTGCATTCAAAACATTATCGAAGCAAAGAGAGAGGAAATTAGTAACAATTTTGGAATATTTCATGGTCCGAGCGCAGAAATTTTGTATTTTTACAGAGCTAAAAATATTATTTTATAGTTTGTCCCTGCTCTGAGATGGGTAGCAACAGTATTTAATGTTACTTATAGCACTTTCAATCGTCCTAATGAAAAAGTAATACAAAGCAAAAATGCCGTAAGTACAGTTTTTATTGAAAAAAACATATCTCTAAGCAAAATTTTGCAATAAAATTGTGCAGAACTGCTTAGAAATATCTCTTACACAAAATAAAGAAAACTGCTTTAAAGTTCTGCTGATACAAAAAGAAACAGCAAGTCAAAAAGTTTTGATCTCAATTTTCTTGAAAACTTGAATTTGTTACTTAAGGCATGTAGCGAAAAAAAATTATTTAAATTAAAAAAAATGATAAGTGGTAATTATTAAGTGTTGTTTTGAAGAGGGGTATCTCTTGTACGTTACGAGGGCGCACTTAAAATAAGGAAGTATTCACAGAGTCGGCTCAAGGTGTTAGTGAGCTTACTAAGTTGCAGTGGAAGTCGAATCTCGCCTGTGGATCTTTCCCCAACCAAAGGTGCCCTCTTTCGCTACTTTATTGAAACGAGGTGTTAAATAACAAGATTAATTTTCCAGACCACAATGCACAATTTATTCCATAAAGGAAATTAATTACGAAGTATACAAGTTAATTTTGGTTTACAAATCGTTAAGTACATTTAGGTATTTTACTTAAATTAGAAAGATTAGGTTTCTTAACTTACGCTAAATTCGATTAAGGTGCGTGATTGTAAACTGTGCTCGACGTAATGACAATTCGAGGTAATAAAACAGTATACAATCATTCACCTATGCTTACCAAAATTACTATTGAAAATAATATACACTAAGGTTTGTAACTAGAATTTACAATTATACGAAATTTTATATTAAAATGTTTTATATTGTATTTGACTAGACTTGAATTTGAAAATTTATCGTAACGATTACTTTGTGATAATGGAACAACATGTGCTAAATTTTGTTTTCTGTTTATCTAAATAAACCCTTGATAAAAGTTACGTAACTAATTAATGAATTTAACCTACCCAATATCATTAAAAATCTATTGGAAAATGTTAGCATCCGTATATATTTGAAATAAATTTAATAAAATACGCTAATCTTATACCTAAATTATCAAATATTTAACAGCGGGTCAATTTTCTTGGATTCCCTTGGCCAGCTTTAAAATACTGAGACAAACGATGAATCGAAATTGAACCCTGCACGCGTAACAAATAAATTTTACATTTAACCTACATCGATATAAACTCAAATTTTAAACATTTACATTACCGATAGGATTGCTAAGATTTTCCGTTTAAATTATTTAACAATTATAACTATTTTACATTACATTATCATAAAAATTACTTATCTTGGAAATTGGAGATTAAATGAAAATTTTGTATATCCGTGTACCAAACGCATGTCGAGCCAAAACGCTTACCTTGCTTTTTTTATTTTCTATTTTGCTGAATTTTTTAACAATGTATTATACACTACAAAATCTCCATATTCCATTGGTAAAAATAAGCGTCCGCTCCTCCCGGTGATCAACTGATAAGAGAGACCGTGTGCTCGGCTCTGTGTTCCGATTGATAAGATATCAAAAAGGAATGTTTTTTAATTTTCATTCAAACCCATTTCATAAACATGTTTTGTTATATAATTTCTATAATTCGAAAATTCTGACAACAGCCGTTATAGGAAATTTAGCAAAGATGCAAACCAAAAAAATTTGTACTGTAGGAAACTACCATTGTACTTGTGAAGAATAATGATAGATGTCAGCATAGAGAAAATATACTTAAATTTCATTTAATACGCTTTTCATTATGAGTTTAAAATTAAATAAAGAAATTTATTTATTGAACGAATACCTCTTAAATATCGCATTATCTGCGTGTATTGTGATTACTTGGTAATCACGGTACAATTTTCCCCCCTCGAAATTGGAGCGAACCGCGAGAGGAAAGGAGTTGTCAAGCTGGCTTCAAGAAACGGACATGGCTTCTAGTAACTTCTCCTGTTTGTACGTGTTGAAGTAATGCTGTTGAGTTTCGTAAAAATTTCAATAATTTGTATGGACCTTGAAAACGTCGTAAAAATTTTGATTCTTCGTCTAGATTGTGTTGGTGTTGGTGAATCTTCTTGTACACATATTGGTTTATGGTAAATTTTGACGTGTTTGGTAAATTTGCGGTTAAATTTTTAATGCGACGGTGTGCGTTTCTTACAGCTTGATCTATTTGGCTTGGCGTTGGATTTTCGGCTTGTAAAGTTTGTAATAGTTCATTTGATACGTCAAACGGAGTGGACATTTGGCGATTTAGGAAAACTTGTGCTGGTGTTGCATTGATTGCTGAATTGTAAGTATTGTTTATGTTGAATACGGCGTATTTTAAGAAAATATTCCAATTTGCATGGTTAGCGGAATATTGAGCAATCAATGTGGCTAAATTTGACTTGATATTTCTGATGCTTCTTTCAGCAACATTTGTCCTTGAGTTGTATGGCGACGTGTATATTGGTCGGATTGCCCTCTGCAAGCAGAAGTTGTTATATATTTCAGAGTGGAAAATACTTGCGTTATCACTTGAAATTTCGACGACGTATCCAAAGGTGTTGAATATGTCTTCTAGAATGTTAACCACAATTTTAGCTGATATCTTCTTGGTGGGTCTGGCGATCGTCCAACGGGAATATGCGTCTGTAAGAATTAGAAAATGTCTAAAATCTCTGTCTTCTGGAGAACCGCGTGTACGAATTATGGGTCCTGCGAAATCGATGAAGATTCGGTGCCATACTTTTTGGGGTGGTTCACTTTGGAATGCGATATCATAATTTTGGTAATTTGGTTTGTATTCTTTGCAAATTTTACAATTTTTAACGTAATTTACAACTACTTTATATAAATTTGGATAATAAAATATTTGAGCTATTTTGCGATATGTACAAGTAACGCCTGAATGTGCTCCTGCATATGCACTTTTATGAAAATAATCTAAAACATATTGCAACATAGCTTGAGGAAGAACAATTCTTTTCTTTTTATGTTTACCAGAGAGATGTATCAGTAAGCCATCCTTTATTCGAAAATTTTTTACGACATTTCCAGATAATACTTTCTGGTATTCGGTTCTCGAGAAAGGATCGGTTTTCTGTGCATCCCTTATATTGATAAAGCTATGGGGGAAAAGATTTATGTTATTTATAATATGTTGTATATTTGGTAAGCTGTTGTTGCGTATTTGTAAAATATTTTTATTATCAGTTAATTTTTTGGAATTTGTATCATTATTATTAGATTGTAAGTTTGTTTTATTGTTATTATTATTATTATTATTATTTAGGTTATTAGATATAGTATTTAAGTTTTCATATTTTGTAGATAAATTAAGATTATTTTCATTTTTTACAGTTTCTAGATTATTTATTATAGGTTTTAAATTATTATGCTCATTATTGTTTGTTTCTAAAATATCTTCATTTTCATTTTCTGTTTGAAACTAATTTCGAAATGTCTGTCATGTAAATAGTCTTTGAAGGAATCTAAGGCGTTTATTACGGCCATAAGTTCGGCTTCGTATGCTGATATTACTTTATTTTGAGTGTTAAATTTTTTGGAACAATATTCGATTGTGTGTAAACCGTCTTCGAATTGTTGCATTAAGCAACCTGATGTGCCGATAAAGCTGGCGTCTGTGTAAACTATGAATTTTTTATTAAAATCTGGAAATTTTAATACAGGAGGGTTTGTTAGACAATGCTTTAGTTTATTTATTGCATCTAAATGTTGTTGTTCTATTTTAAATTTTGTATTTTTCTTTTTTAAATCATTTAAGGGGGCTACTATAATTGAAAATTGCGGGATATACCTCGCATAAAAGGCAAAAGCTCCTAACATGGCTTGTAATTCTTTAATGTTTTTGGGTATTGCCATATTGAGTAAAGCTAATGTTTTGGATGGGTCCGGTAGACGTCCCATAGGTGTTACTAAATTTCCTAGAATTTTGAGGCGAGACATAAAAAATTTTGCCTTATTTGGGTTGACTGTAAGGCCTGCCTTTTTTAGTCTATCTAATACATTATGTAAATCGGAAAAATGCTTTTCTACAGTATTACTATGTATAATAAGATCATCATAATAAATAAGTAAGCAATCATTCATTAGATCAGCTAATTCTCTAGATAAGTATCTGATTAAAGCTTGGCTTGAGCATTTCAAGCCCATTGGAGCTACCGTAAATTGAAATTTCTGGCCAAATTGTGTTATAATAGCCGTTAAAGGTTTAGATGCTTCGTCTAAAGGAATTTGATAAAATGATTGTGTTAGGGCGATAATTGAAAATACTGTTGAATTACCTAAATTTGAGAAAATGTGGTTCATTGATAGTCCTATTATGGGATCACAAGCCAGAAGTTTATTTAAATACCTGTAATCCGCGATTAATCGCTTAGAACCGTCGGGTTTGTTAACTAGAAACACTGGGGTTGCATATAAACTTTGAGATTCCTCTAAAATGCCTAATTGTAATAACTCATTTAGTTTTTCTTGTAAAATTTGTGCTTGATCTTTCTTTAATATGTAAGGGTGTTTTGCTACCGGTTTGTTATCTAATAAAGGAATATGATATTGAAAATTTTTTGCTCTACCCGGTTTAGAGGTTAATACTGATTTATATTTGTTTAATAGTTTTTGTAATCTTTGTTGATTTTGTATACTTAAATTTATTTTGGACTCAATTATCACATTTACTAAGTGGTTCTTTTGTATATCTATAAATTTTATTTCTTTATTGTAATTATGTTTCAAAATTACTGTGTTATTTGTGAAATTTAGAATTATACCACATTTATGTAAGGTATTTGAACCAATTAGCATAGGAAATGGTAAATTTTCTGTAACGTAAAATTTTTGAGACCAAGATAAATTTTCTATTTTGAAATGTAAATTAACATAATTCGATAGTTGTAAATAGTTACTGCCGGGTAAGCTTGCTGCAATGTTACAATTGAAAATTGGGATTTTTTGTTTTGATGATTTTGATATTTTATTTAAAGTTTTTTGGCGTATAATGTTTATGGTTGAAGCGGAATCTAATATTGCTAAATATGGATAATTGTTAATGAAGATATTGATGGCTGGGATGTTACTTGTACAGTAATTTAGTTTTTTGGATTTAAATTAGAAATATTTGTAGGTATATTAGTAGTTGCATGCGAAGCAGAGGGTATGTTTTGTTCGGTGAAGGGATTTGTTACGTTGTACATAGTAGAATTTGTAAAATTTGTATTATTTTCCGTAGTATTTGAATTTTCATAATTTGTAGGTATTAAATTATTTGTATGTATATGAGAATGTGAATTATTAATGAATCTATTTTGTCTTAAGCGTTTTCTGCAATCACGATAAATATGGCCAGGAATTTTGCAAAATGTACAAACTTGTGATTGGTTTCTATTGTTATAATTTATTTTATTTCTATGGTTAGTATTTAGATTGTGTGTTTGTAAATTTTGCGAATTATTGAAACTATTTCTATTACTGGTATGTACGTGTGGAATTTTATTAGTATTGTTAGTATTGTTAGCAAAAATGGGTGATGGGTTGTTAATATTGTTAGAATTATTAGTAATGGGTGTAGGAAAATCTGTTGGGAAGTTAGTGTAGTTAGCGGGGCTGGTGTAAGAGGGGTTAGTGTAGTTAGTATGGGGGTGGGAATTGAAATTTGTTGGTGATGGTAAGTTTGTACTCGGTTTATTTATGAAATTCTGTTGCCTGATTTTTATTTCTTCAATTTGATGAGCTAAATTTAATAGTTCTTGAAAGGTGATTGGTATGGGTGTAAATTTTATTAGATCAAAGGTGTTATAATTTACGTGTGCAAATATTAATTGAACAATGTCAATGTCTAACATATGAGGACACAAGATATTAGCATTACATTTTATTGATTGTGCAAAATTGTAAAATGACTCGTTTTCATATTGTTTACGGTATACTGTTTTGTCTATAAGATCTTGTTTTATAGTTGGTGAAATGTATTTCGTTAAAAGTTCAGCTTTAATGTCACCCCAAGTATGATTTGAATTTAGATTTTGAGACCAAAAATATTTTGAGTTTGAATGACATTTAGTTAGTAAAAATTTTAATAAAGTATTTTCTGAAATTATTTTTAGAGATATTACATTTTGTGTTTCGATGATGAATTTTAGAATTGACATTGGATTTAAGATGTTTAAATAGGGAATTGATTTCGTAAATTCTTCAATTCTGATTTTTGCAACAGAACTTTGAAGTTCGTTTGGACTTTGAATGTCAGTAGCAGGTAAAGGTTGTTGTGAGGATTGAGTTATGAAGGTGTTTAGATTTGTACTTAACTCATGTAACTGTTTATGATGTGATTCCTGAATTGCTAATTGATTTGTGGCCATTGTATTCAATGTCTCCGTCACTGTGTTTAATGTACTGGCTGTTTGTGTTAAGATTGCTTCAATAGTTGCTGGATCCATCCTTGTTTTACTCCTCAGAAAATATTGTGACATAAAATTTTTTTTTACTATACTGTTGTTATTGTTTTATTCCTGTTACATAAATTTCAATTAAAGCAAAAATATATATTTATATTTAAATTTAGTTACGATTTGTAAATCTGAAGTGTATTAATTAATTTTATGTTTAAGTTTAAATAGAATTATTGTGGTCGGGTGGGGAATTTTACGTTTGCTACCAATTTGTAGCGAAAAAAAAATTATTTAAATTAAAAAAAAATGATAAGTGGTAATTATTAAGTGTTGTTTTGAAGAGGGGTATCTCTTGTACGTTACGAGGGCGCACTTAAAATAAGGAAGTATTCACAGAGTCGGCTCAAGGTGTTAGTGAGCTTACTAAGTTGCAGTGGAAGTCGAATCTCGCCTGTGGATCTTTCCCCAACCAAAGGTGCCCTCTTTCGCTACTTTATTGAAACGAGGTGTTAAATAACAAGATTAATTTTCCAGACCACAATGCACAATTTATTCCATAAAGGAAATTAATTACGAAGTATACAAGTTAATTTTGGTTTACAAATCGTTAAGTACATTTAGGTATTTTACTTAAATTAGAAAGATTAGGTTTCTTAACTTACGCTAAATTCGATTAAGGTGCGTGATTGTAAACTGTGCTCGACGTAATGACAATTCGAGGTAATAAAACAGTATACAATCATTCACCTATGCTTACCAAAATTACTATTGAAAATAATATACACTAAGGTTTGTAACTAGAATTTACAATTATACGAAATTTTATATTAAAATGTTTTATATTGTATTTGACTAGACTTGAATTTGAAAATTTATCGTAACGATTACTTTGTGATAATGGAACAACATGTGCTAAATTTTGTTTTCTGTTTATCTAAATAAACCCTTGATAAAAGTTACGTAACTAATTAATGAATTTAACCTACCCAATATCATTAAAAATCTATTGGAAAATGTTAGCATCCGTATATATTTGAAATAAATTTAATAAAATACGCTAATCTTATACCTAAATTATCAAATATTTAACAGCGGGTCAATTTTCTTGGATTCCCTTGGCCAGCTTTAAAATACTGAGACAAACGATGAATTGAAATTGAACCCTGCACGCGTAACAAATAAATTTTACATTTAACCTACATCGATATAAACCCAAATTTTAAACATTTACATTACCGATAGGATTGCTAAGATTTTCCGTTTAAATTATTTAACAATTATAACTATTTTACATTACATTATCATAAAAATTACTTATCTTGGAAATTGGAGATTGAATGAAAATTTTGTATATCCGTGTACCAAACGCATGTCGAGCCAAAACGCTTATCCTGCTTTTTTTTATTTTCTATTTTGCTGAATTTTTTAACAATGTATTGTACATTACAAAATCTCCATGTTCCACTGGTAAAAATAAGCGTCCGCTCCTCCCGGTGATCAACTGATAAGAGAGACCGTGTGCTCGGCTCTGTGTTCCGATTGATAAGATATCAAAAAGGAATGTTTTTTAATTTTCATTCAAACCCATTTCATAAACATGTTTTGTTATATAATTTCTATAATTCGAAAATTCTGACAACAGCCGTTATAGGAAATTTAGCAAAGATGCAAACCAAAAAAATTTGCACTGTAGGAAACTACCATTGTACTTGTGAAGAATATAATGATAGATGTCAGCATAGAGAAAATATACTTAAATTTCATTTAATACGCTTTTCATTATGAGTTTAAAATTAAATAAACAAATTTATTTATTGAACGAATACCTCTTAAATATCGCATTATCTGCGTGTATTGTGATTACTTGGTAATCACGGTACAGGCACTTTTGCTTAGCACGGCAGTATAATGATTTAATGTATGTATGCTATGTATGTATAATGAGTCTATTTTGACTTGAAGAGCTCCTGTACTCATACTGTTCAAGACCGAACTGTATTTCCAAATTTGCAGGTATCGACAGATACCTGAGTCAATACTATTATTATTATTGTATTTGTGTGTGTGCTAGATACAGTGAATGAAGTTGTAATGAAATAAATTGTGTAGCAAAAATTAATAACAATGTTTTCTAACAGTTAAAGAAAAAAATTTTTAATTTCTGAAATTTACAATTAATGGAATTTCTTTATAAAAATTTATAACTTCTGTGTTCTGTTCTTGTAACTTTTATAAATTTATAACTTCTGTGTTGTGTTACTTTTTTGGTTGTTTGGCAATTCGTAGTTTTTAATGTAATTTTTTATTAAATTAATACTGTGTAATGCAGAGTTATGGTTTTTATAACATTCATAATGTCCTGTGATATAAAAAACTAAAAAATTTTAAAAACTAAAAAAATAATTCATAAATTTATTTTAATCAAAATTTATGAACAATTATGTTAGCTTTTCTATGAACGATACAGTACATTTGAATTCGACAATCATGTGTTGCGACAAAACACATGTTTACATATTAATCAGATTATGGTAAAATTAAAAAATTTTTTTTTTAATTTTAAAAAAATTTTTATTATACAGGGTGCGAATAATTTTAGTTTGGTCAGAGGCATATTCAGGGAAATTTATATTAAACGACGAGCTGGCTGGGATGCAATTTTTTCAGATAGCGAATTCCGAAAAAATTATACACCGAGATAAACCATCTGTTAAAAGGAAGAGAGTTATTTACTTTACACCCTGTATATATATATATATATATATATATATATATATATATATATATATATATATATGTATATATATATATATGTATATATATATATATATATATATATATATATATATATATATATATATATACAGGGTGTAAAGTAAATAACTCTCTTCCTTTTAACAGATGGTTTATCTCGGTGTATAATTTTTTCGGAATTCGCTATCTGAAAAAATTGCATCCCAGCCAGCTCGTCGTTTAATATAAATTTCCCTGAATATGCCTCTGACCAAACTAAAATTATGTGAAACAAGTGAAATCTATCCACATAATATATGTATTATAATAAAGAAAGTTTTCTTTCTCATTTATTGCATTATAATTAGCATATTTCTATCTCAAGTTGAAAAATGAAAATTAAGCAGATTTTATAAGCTTATATAATGAAGATATATTTTTTTTTATTGAATTTTAAATAAACAAGAAATTGAAATTTATGTTATGATATGATATTATTAAATATGAAACAAAACAATATAATATGTAGGTATGTGTGCACGGAAAAAAATTTTAAATAAAACAATTTTGAAAATTTTTTCACTAGTAATTATTAATGTTAGAAAGATAAACAATTTTAAGTGGACTTAAGGTATCTTCTGTGAGATCCGTCAAGATTCTGGAGACCTAAAAAGGCCAAAAATTAATTACCCAATCGATTTTAAAATTTTTTTCACAGTTAGTAAGTTAAAGTATTTGAATTAATTAATTAAATCATGTCCACAAAAACCTTACGGACTGTCATAAGTTATATGAGATCCCTAGAACCCTTTTCTTACTGTTAGAGTACTAGAGCTGTATGAGTTCCGCCAGCGTTTACTGATCCCATAATTGTAAAAAATAAACTAAACGACCAATTTTGAAAATTTTTACACTGTTACAGAAGTAAACTATTTTAGATAGATATAGATTACATTATGTAAGGTCCGCCAGGGTCCATAGGACCCAAAAGTGTCAAATATAAACTAATTGACCGATTTTGAAAATTTTTTCACTATTACCAAGATAAACTATTTTGTTATAAGGTTGTGTTATCTGAGATACACAATTGTCCTAAGGATGCAAATGCGGCGTAAAATGCTACACAACGGCTTCTGAAAATACTTTTACTGTTACAAAGGTAAAATATCCTATATATATATATATATATATATATATATATATATATATATATATATATATATATATATATATATATATTACATAACGCCCGTCTAGAATATACGGTCGAGCTAATTTGTTAATGAGGTCCACTGGGATCTTGCGGATCCGAAAAGGCCAGAAATAAGCTACCGAACCGATTCTAAAAATTTTCTCACTACTAGAGAACTAAATTATTTTAAATGGATACAACTATGCTGCACAAAATCCGTTCGGGTTCTTGGGTTCCAAAAATACCAAAACTAATTACCCAGCCGATTTAAAAGATTCTTTTACTCTTAGAAAGCTAGACTATTTTAAATAGGTACAGGTCTTAGATGAGATCCGCCAGTGCCCAATATTTGGAAATTCGCTATGTTATGCAGATGCTGCAACAGGGGTATTTTTTGTTTTCAGGACAACCATAAGGATAATAATTTTTTGCTAGAACATTTAATTAAGTCCAAACCATTGCTTTACAATCTAATAAATTTTTGTAAATTCTTATTAAATTTTTGTTTGTGGGGAAACTAATTGTATTGACTTTAGTTGTATGTTATACAGTTCTTACTAGTTACTGCGGAAGAATGACAACCTAGGAGTCCCTTTTCATGTGAAATAAAATGTAAAGAAAGAAGATAATTAAACTGGACTAATTACATTTAAATTATTCAAAAACTAAATACATTGACGCACTAGCTACGACGATTAGATTTATTCAAAACCTACATCTTATTATTATTATTATTATTATTATGTACATATTATGTAGAATACCTGTATATATACACATCTGTTCCAGCGATGCTACATAGGTACGTAATAGCGTTGATCCGGCGCGGCAGACGGATGCCCTTGGAGGCGCCGAACTCCCAGCGGGTGGGTAAATCTTTACACACAACGGCAACAAAACTAAACTTACCTGACCATAATGTATCAAAGTGTAAGGATTTCATGGTTTATGTACCTATACAACCTTCACTTGTTTTATTAATAGTTATACATATATTGACTTACCAGTGGCGTAGAATGAAGAAGAATCAATGAAGCCTAGAGGTATACGCTACGATTTGTCGTACAATCTGGTCTGCAAGTTTAATCAGTCATTTGAATATTATTTATACAGCATATACACGTTCGATAAATTACTACTTCATTTCTTGTATGTGTTTTGGTAAGTGAAAGACAACATTTTTTCGGACCAGCATAAAAATTTTGTGTGCAAGTTACTAGTTTTTAAAGGCTCTATACAGTTGTAACGGGCGAAATAACGACATTTTCTCGATCTTGTTTCGATAGCATAATAAATATTTATTTAAAAGTTATTAACAACATCGATTAGTAGATGTTTTGGGATACTTGTAAAATTTTTTTTAAAGAAAATATTTGAAAAGAGCCGAACTACAACTGTGTTCCAGGAGCACCTTTTTTTGGGCATCACTTGCGGTGGACGTAATAACGCAAGAACGGTTTATCTGAAATTAGAACGTCAAAAAAATTTCGTTAGTATAATATTTTGTTGCCTAGTCGCTAACCAAAGAATTTGTCAAAATTGAAATTTTCAAAAAAAAAAAGAAAAAAAAATAGCGACAGTTTAACAAAGAAAGTATTTCTTCAATAAGATGTTCAATTTCCTATATTTTTGCCCAAAGAAATTTAAGAAAAAAGATTAATTCTTTTAATCAACGACTAGCTATCATCATAATAAATAAGTATAAAGGACCCCTCCGGATAAGATAGGTGAATCTGCCTAAGGCCCAACCTGGGTCGGGAGTGCCATGGTAGAGTTCGCCCTTGCACTTATATTCCATAGCTGCAATATTAGGTCAAGGTAGCTTTGCGTTTTCGAGTTGTACCAAAATGTTCAATTTTTGACTTTTCCCGATTTTCTACTTTCCTTCCCCCCAAGTGCATAAGTATTATGATATATATATATATATATATATATATATATATATATATATATATATATATATATATATATATATATATATTCATGTAGGGTTCTAAGAGCTCCATAAGCTCACAAAATGTAGCTCCAATGTAGCTCACAAAACATGGTGTTTAGAAGAAGATATTTGAAAAATTTTCTAAATGACCTACAGAAATACACAAAACGCGACCTTGGACCAAAATAAGACATAGATTTTTTAGACATAAGTCTAAAAATATTTCGCAAAATTGGGCCAAATAAGGCTAATTTAAGGATTTAAATAAAACGGGCTCTAATGACACTTGGGGTTGCAGCCGGCTTAGTGGGCTTATTTAGCCATAAAATATGGGGACGCCTTCCTCTCACCCTTAAAAAAAGCGAGCGTGTGCGATTAAGGCTCATTACTAGTGTTTTCATCAGTATGGAAAGGTCTCGCAAAATATCATAAATCAAAAAACATGACTTCCGTCACAAAAAGGTAAATTGAAAAATACAAATTATCCTTGAATTCTTGTCGCAGTTACCGAACAGTTTTGTTAAGCGTACATGCTTCTGAAGGTTCCTTACCTCCAACTTACCTTTACACTAATATGATGATAACCCTATCAAAAACCCCTAAACGGGTGTATTAATGTGTTTCAGTTGAACTGTTACTGAAGTAGTCATTTACAACAAGTTACTCAAGATTTTTGTGCTGACTGTGGTATCCTGGTCAAAATCGACCCCTTGTTAGGAGAAAGATGACAGCAACTACATGTTACGTTACCTAAGTAAAATAGGCTCGGTGACGTCGTGGAAAAACGTCGTGGAGCTGCCTTCTGGGGCTCTTAGAACTCTACATGTATATATATATATATATATATATATATATATATATATATATATATATATATATATATATATATATATATATATATATATATATATATAATACTTATGCACTTGGAGGGAAGGAAAATGGAAAATTGAGATAAGTCCAAAATTGAACATTTTGGTACAACTCAAAAACGCAAAGCTACCTTGACCTAATATTGCAGCTACGGAATACATGTACAAGGACGAACCCTACTATGGCACTCCCGACCCAGGTTGGACCTTAGGCAGATTCACCTATCTTGTTCGGAAGGATCCTTTGGTATTTATCTGATTGATGATAGTTTTTTGGTAATCGTGTCCACTGCAAAGGTACCTTCAAAAAAATACGATTCTAAGATAATCGCTTTCAAAGTGACAAGTTTGTTTCTTTCATATTCGATGTTGAACATTCGAAAGTCTATACATAATTGCTTCAAAGTTTCAAGGCCATACATTTCGAATAATATAATAGAGTGGCGAAAGTCGACGTACTGCTTATATTATATTATACCGACTGGCAGCTACGCAGGAGCAGCCGCGGGCGCTACTTGAGGTGGCGCACTATAAGTAGCTACAGAAAAATACAACATTCTAAAAAAATGTCTGATGCCCCGACCGTTGTCAAATTTGCTAAGAATATTCTTGAGATAATAAACTTAAAGCATACGTAACACCGACAAAAAATAAAATTTTCCGACCATCACAATTGTATATTATAACCACTTAATTATAATTTATAATTGTGTAGAAAAAAAATGGAAATAAAAAAGAAAAATGTTTGAAAGTCTAGCAAAATGAAAAGGAACTCTAATGAAATATTATTGTAAAAATTAACAAGGAAGCGAATCTTGGAATTTTTCAAATTTCATAAGAATGGACAATGTGACGCACTAATCCGGGCAATGAAAAATCGATTCCGAAATCCCGAAATCGGGCAATATACTATAGGTAATGAAGTATAATTAAATAAGAAATATTTTTTGTTATTAATTTTTTTAGCAGTGTATACCTACAGATACAGTAAGAAACAGAAACTGAAAGCAAATATTTTACGATGAAACACGCGTACTTTAATGAAACCGAAATTATCCTCCTTTATTAAATAAATTTTTAAAACAGTAAAAAAGGGCATAAAAGGATATATGCAGCCGGGTTTGTGTGGGCAATGTGTCCCAAATAGCAACTGATAGTAGTAAGCGTACTAATGGTATTGTAAGGTTATAAGTAAATGATATCTACAACCTTCCTGACCAAAACCGAGTAGTTAGAAAAAAAAATATTCAAAAATGACTATGCTTCTTTCAAAATTTTCTTTCTCGGTAACTACTCAACATAGGAAAGTAATTCTAAATCCATATGAAAGCAAATACTATTGGGAATATTAGACATATTTTTTAACGTCTCAGTCCTCGTTATTAAGGACAGATCCAATGTTACTTTTATAGAGTTCCTATTGAGTTACCGCTTCCAAACAAATACACTAATTATGTCTTAATGTACTTTATTACCATACAAAGTTTCATATAAATTCAAGGGGCACCACATAATAATAAAAAAATATTTTTCAAACCTAACCTGTCAAATAGCTCCTCCAGTGGGTCCGACGCTGGAATTAAACATGCCAATCGAAAGCTCTTTAAAAATAAAGTATTGGGTCTAATAAAGTGTGTTTTTATATCTTCTATAGTTTTCGAGATAATCAAGGGAAATCGAAAAAGGGTATAATCAGATGCAAGGCATCTGCTCCTAAAAGAAAGCCAAATCAATAACTATGTTGTCGTTTAGGTAACACTGTAGGTACTTCATATGTATAACTTCCGTAGACCAAAAAGAAGCAGTAATGGAAATAAAATATAAATACAAAATAAACTATAATGCAGATGTCTGGTTTTACTTCTACACCCTTCAATTATCACAGTTCCAATGTAAGCGCTGGGAACGTTAACATATTTTTCCATTTAATTAAATGATAAATATGTATACAAAATCCAACAAACAATGGGAGCGCTGAGTATAAAGATCTGGTCGTTTACCACTTTTCTACTCAGTTACTTAGTAAAATATATAAAATCCAACAAACAGTGGAAACGCTGTGTATAACGTTTTTAACGTAATACACAACACCCCCTTGACTAAGAATAAGGACTGTCCCGAAAAGTTTTGCACAGTTTTGTTTCCTGTCCGAAATAAAAACAATGTGCTCATTTTTTTAAAATTTTTTTGATTAAAACGTTATACTTTAAACTTACAAATTTTGTACTTAATCTATTTTTATTAACTTTTTTCTACTCAATAACCGTACTTTACTTTTCACGGGTCTCATTAAATTTTGCACTGTTTCATCCGTAAGTTTATTGCTTGCTGCAGTCCATAATTCAGTCCAATGGTTAGATTCTGAATTATTTTGATGTTTCAGCTGTTTATCCACCTTGTCGTAATGTGCATTTCACTATAGCCCAGTGTCTTTCTATAGTTTGCAGTTCTGGAACCTTTGATCGGTTCATGTTTTTTTGCACGAACTGTACACTATTGGCTTTATACCACTCCAAAGTCGCTTTTGCGTAATGACAAGTGGCTAAGTATATCAAAGAATGTTTGAAAAAACGTTTATTGCCATTTGTAAGATCGCATCTAGGAGAAACATTGTTTTGGCTAGCTCTAGCCACTTCTCATTACGCAAAAGCGACTTTAAAAGTGGTATAAAGCCAATAATGTACAGTTCCTGCAAAAAAACATGAACCGACCAAGTGTCACAGAACTGCACCTTATAGAAGAATACTGGACTCTAGTGAAACGCATATTACGGCAAGGTAGGCAAACAGCAGAAACATTAAAATAATTTAGAAAATTATGGACTGCTGTGAAATAGTGCAAAATTTAATGAGACCCGTGAAAAGTAAAGTACGGTTATTGAGTAGAAAAAAGTTAATTAAAATAGATTAAGTACAAAATTTGTAAGTTTAAAGTATAACGTTTTAATCAAAAAGAATTTTAAAAAAAATTATCACATTGTTTTTATTTCGGACAGGAAACAAAACTGGGCAAAACTTTTCGGAACAGTCCTTATTTTACGAGATTTTTCTTAAAATTTTAGTAGATTTTTGTCACGATGTTCGAAAAACACCTAATTTACACTTAAGGTTACCTGCACACTGATAAAAACAAAAACGCATTTATACAAAATGTTTTTGACTAATTTCGTTAGAAGTTGCTTTCCTTATGCTTTTAGTATGAGTGCATGCACATTGGTACTTCAAAACAAACAAAAAAATACGCTGCCAATGGGGTCTGGCACACAGTCTGGCACTCGTATTCGTAAAAGACTTTAAAACAGTATTCTACCAAATATATATACCGTGAAATTATATTTTCGCCTTAAAGTTCATAAAAAATTGTTGTAGCTCAAAATACTTAAAGGCTAAATTATAAAATAATAGCAAAAATATTTTAGAAACTAACCTCCAAAATACTTTAAAAATTTGAGCGAAGTGGGACTCGTAGTAAATAAGATATTGACATTTAATGGGATTTCATAGTAGCGCCGTGGATACTATTACTCCGAATGCAATAAAATTTGTAGGGAACCAGCTAGGAACCAGACCGCATAATTTCTGACAATTTCATAAAAAAGAATTGAATAGTTCAAAAGTTATGCCACTTGGTGCTAACTGGCGACATACAGACGGGCAGACAGACGGACGGACGGACAGACACTAAACCAAAATTGTTCAGGAAGCTCTAAAACGTAAAATGTGCATAAAAGAATTTTATTTTGGAGGGAAAAAAATTTTTATTTTTCAAAAGTGATCACAATGCTTCCGCTACTTTAGTAGTCTCGAAAGCAAAATATCATGAAACATATTAAATCATTATAAAACTGTATTAAACAAAATTTCGCTTAATCAGTGTGTTACAAAATGTTTTTTCACCTAACAAAATGTTTTTCATAAAAGCGTTTTTCTTTGTAAGAGAGTTTACATGAGATTACTACAATCAAACTTTTAAGAAGAAACATTTTGTTAGAAGCACAAACATTAACACTTATTTTTTTCAAAAACATAACAATGCAAACATTCGACGTGTTTTATAGTAGATTTTAACGAATACTTAACGTATATAATTTTGAAATAATGGACATAGATGTTGAAAAATTAATTAGGGGAGACCGGAAGTAATAACAGACAGGGGTAGTAATAAGTACTGGTAACTAGGTAACTTCAATATGTTCACTTTATCACCAATAACTTGTTGAGAAGTTTGTAACAGTTTTTGGATCTTCTCTAGTTAACTGAAAAACTTTGCATTTGAACTAGGGTCTAAAAGTCCGTAACTTCTCACTAATTTCATTTTTATTTCTGTTAACCGTGGATCACTAAACCTATTTTATAGTCACATCAACATAAAAAAAAAAAAAAAAAAAAAAAAAAAATAAATTTGTTGAAGTGGGATGAAAGCAAAAGCTCGTCATATTCTGTCTCACTTAAAGAATCTCAGTGGGTAGTGTCCGACTCAACGACACAAATGTATAAAAATTTTATTGGAAATATCGTAAGTGTGGCCACTGAACTTGGAATGTGTCAAAATAAAACAATAATCAATACTAGCCCGGGAGAGGTATTAAAAAATAATAATAAAGTATGGTACGATGATGAATGTAAACAAATGAAGGTAAAGTTAAAAAATTACTACAAAGCAGCGAAAAGAAATGACTTTTCTCAAACAGAAATGGTTTTATACATTGAACATAAACAAAAATATAAAAATACGTTAAAAAATAAGAAAAAGGAATTTTTCAATAAAGTTAAAGAAAAATTAATTAACGCGCGAGACAGTAAGGAATTTTGGGGAGCTCTTAAACAATTTAGGTTTAAAAGCCCATTAATGGGTTCAAACCCTATATCTGTAGATATATGGGATCAATACTTTAAAGCTTTATACCCGCCTATAATTATAAACGAATTATCTTTTTTAGATGCTCTGCACCCGTATTTAGATATGAAAATTTCCCTGGAAGAACTTCAGGTTGTATTAAAACAAATTAAAGGAAGTAAAGCGCCCGGTCCAGATGGTGTAACGAATGACTTTTTAAAGAACCTGCCATCAGTTGCTGAAACGTATCTATTAAAAATGTTGAATACGGCTTTTGAACACGAGAAGTGTGGAGAAGAATGGACTAAATCAAAATTAAAAATGTTATACAAAAAGGGTAACATCAACGATCCAGAGAATTATAGGGGTATTGCCTTATTAAATACAATTACTAAAATTTATACTAAGATTCTTGCTAATAGGTTGTTGACATGGGCAGAGGAAGCACAGATCATCCCCGAAAATCAAGGAGGGTTCAGAAAAGGAAGGGGTTGCCAAGATAATATTTTTATTTTAACAAATCTTGTACAATCTCACATTCGGTTACCTAAACGAAAAATTTACACATGCTTTGTCGATCTAAAAAAAGCATTCGATAAGGTTGACCATTGTCTTCTCCTAAATAAATTGCAATTATTAGGTATTAGTAGGAAAATAGTATCAGTAATAAGGGATATATATACGAATGCTCAGATAATAGTCGAAATTGATAATGAAAAAGTTTTAAATGTACATACTACGCGAGGTATATTACAGGGTGATTCCTTGAGTCCTTTATTGTTTATACTGTTTATTTCCGATTTAGAAAATTATTTTCAACTGAATGGGGCTAAGGGCGTCAGTCTAAATTCGCAAACAGATATTACACATCTGCTATACGCGGACGACTGTACAATTTTCGCCGACTCCCCTGCAAATCTACAAAAGAATTTAAATTTGTTTCAAAACTATTGTAAAAGTAATAAATTAGAAATTAATACTTCAAAAACTAAAATACTAGTATTTAGGAAGAAGGGGAAAATTGCAGTTAACTTAAATAAATTTTATATTGAAAATCAACAAATAGAAATAGTAAATAGATTTGTATATTTGGGAATTCCGTTCACAAGTACAAGTTTATTTACAGTGGCTTTAAATAACTCCATTAAAAAGGCTAATTCGGCAATTGGTAGGGTGCGAGATACCTTAATTAGATCTCAGTCATCATCTTGGGACACAAAATTGAGGTTGCTAGATAATATAGTTGTAACAACTTTGTTATATGGAGCCGAAATATGGAGCCTAAGATATCTGGAAGATTTAGATAAAGTACAGAGCACATTTTTTAAAACTCTTATGAATCTACCGCGAAACACACCACATTACCTGATAAGATCAGAAACTCAAAGATTACACCTAGGTTCACAGGCAGTAGAACAAATTTTAAATTGGTGGATAAAACTACTTACAACTCCAAATGCAAAACTGGTAAAAATAAGCTATTTGCGAATGCTAGAGTTAGATAAAAGTCCGGATAACATTGGCAAACTAAATTGGGTCACTCAAATTAAAAAAATGCTGAATGAGTTAGGATTTAATCATGTGTGGGAAAATCAAAATCCACAAATAGTCAAAGAACTAAAAAATTTAATATCCGAAAGCTATGCGAATAAAATTGCCGTAAGAGATGAAAATAGAATATTAGAAACAAGCTATAATTTAACTTACAAATATTTCAATCTCTCAATGATTCCTGATTATTTGTCACTAAATATAGCTATCGACAAAAAAAGGGTTATTTGTCAATTACGCGTTATGAACAAAGAACACATTAGAATCTGTACGAGAGGAGTAACAGTAGTAAGCATTGGAGAGAACGGGACCCTCCATCCCTCCATCCGACTTTTTGAGTGACCTCGGATGGAGGCAAAACTACCGAGGCGGTTCTAGAAGCCTCCGGCGGTGGGTGGAGCAAAATTTGGTCTCCAACCTAACGATATCTAGTGAAATTTTTTTCTAACCTAACAGAACCCTTGACCTAACCTAACGAAACCTAAGTGAACTTAGCTTAACCTAACAAAAGTTTTTTTCTAACCTAAGAACTGAAAAATTCCCTAACAGATGGCGCAGCCACCTTCGAGCCCTGTGAATTCGCTACTAGATGGCGCAGCCACCTTCGAGCCTGTGAATTCGCTACTAGATGGCGTTGCTAGTCTGGATTCCTGTGTGTAAGTTTGAAAAATTGTCAATAGATTGCATCGAAAACCTTTTTAATAGTTAAACTTACCATTAAAAGATGGCCTTGCTTTCATAATTTTATAATATTTTTATCTGAAAACAGGCTTAAACTGTCAGCTGACGTCACTAAAGGTAAACTGATATCAAATAGCGAAGATTTCTCTCTAATATGCAAAAATGAATTTTATCATATGATTGTATATTTTTATCTGAAAACAGGTTTAAACTTGTATAAATTGCCAGCTGACGTCACTAAAGGTAAACTGATATCAAATAGCGAAGATTTCTGTCTAATATGCGAAAATGAAGCAGCAGGTTTTAACCTGTATGGCTACATAAAGTGTGACAGCTGACGTCACCATACTATTTTTTCTGCTATAAAAAGGACGCGACAGAATTTCATCAGTTACAATTTTGTTCGAAACTTTAGTGAAAAAAACATTAAACCTTATTGTTGTGAATTTTCAATTGTTGTGTGTTAAGAGTTAATTGTTGCCAACAATGGAATCCATTACTGCTGGTGCTTCATCTGGAAACAGAGACTTAATTCAAAAAATGGCTGGAAATTTTGTGGATGAATTGAATCATCTTGGCGCTGTTAAACGATGGATTAAACTTTCTGATATGGAAATTGGAAAAGTATATAAAATAATGGGAGCCAGTCAACTACCATCGAAATTCGATTCATCGAAAATGAAGACAATATTGGAATTGGAAATTGGATACATTTCGTTACCAGCGAGATTTGACAATTTGAGCGAGCAGATGCTGGCATGGTTGCAAAGCAATCCAAAACTTGGTATTATGAATAATGGACCCATTGGACTAACTCATAAATTGCAATTTAAAACGTTGGATCTTCTTGAAATCGTGGAGGATGCTGAATGGTGAATTTTGTAATTTATTCTCTTCAAAATGTATTATTTAATTGTACTATGTATTTTAAAAATTTCAATATTGTATCAATTTTTATATATATTTAATAAAAAAAATTATAAAAAAAACAAAAAAACAAAAAAAAAAAGACAAAACAAAAAAACAAAAAAAAATTTCGATTTTTTTTCAATACCCATCGCTAGACATTGATTTATATTCTAGTTTTGATTATGCCAGATTAATAAATAAACATTATTTGGTGTTTAATAAAAAATTTAAAAAATCGATTTTTCAATTCAGGTCTCGTCTCTAAATCACAATTTTTGAACTAAGTATAAATCAATAATACATATGAGTAATATTTGATATGCATCGTATTATTAGGTTTTATGGTGAATAATTATAAAACAAAAAAAGATTTAATATCCCCTGAAAACGAAAAATTTAATTTTTCACATGCTTAATAAAAATTATTTTTCAAGTTTAATAAAAATTATTCTTTATAAAATTGTCTATCAAATATTAGCCTTGCACATACATATAAGAAATGCTGATTTGCTAAAATATAAATCTTGGAATGTGGATACATAATGTTATAAAAGTCCAATACGTTCATACATATGTATATATGAATATTACATTGTAATACAGGTATTCGCTATATCTATATGAATCGTGTTTAAAAGCCAAATTTATTTTCCTGAATTTTTTAAAATATATATATAGTAATATAATATTTCGCATATATACAGTACTCTGTTAAAAGTACGGGTTTCTACACCGTCAAAAAACATATATTTTACAATATCAATATATTGTAAAAAATCATATTTCTTAATATTTTTAAAACTGAATATGTAATATCAAGAATTTAAAACAGTTTTGAAACATTAATTTCTCCTCATAATATTTTTTTAGTCTTAAATTAATAGCACAATGTTCCATATATTTTAAGAAAATTTTTCTTTTAATATTTTATAACTTATCTAAAAAATTTATAGCTATTTTTTATCCAAAAATTTATTACTTGCTATTGTTAAAAAATTAGTTAAATATATCTATAGGTATTAAGTGACCCCTAGTTTTGTGAAAGACGGTAGTAAGAGCAATTCATCTTAAATACGAAATTATTTTATCAATGCTAAATAAGCGTTTTTTTTCTCATATTATCATACTCCAATATATTGTATATTATTATAATTTATAAAAATGTGTTTTATTTATTAAAAAATTTAGCAAAATTTTAAATAATATCACGTCAAAATAATATTCAGAAGTCAATAAAAGACAATAGCAGTAAATTTATTAAGATAACTATAAATAAATATTAATCTAATGTTGAAATATTTATTAACAAATAGTACTGCTTAGTAGAAAATTAGGTACCTATTGTTTTGTTTTCAAATTTACCTTTTTGCAATTAAAGAAAATTTTAGTAACTATCGATACCTATATAAAACGATACCCATAAAAGACAAGCATGCTCTGATCTCAACAATTTTTTCCCATGTTAAATTTGTATGTTCTTACTTCGCTGAAACTTATTATGTTTATATATTCCCCCAATATTTTCTACCATAAACAATAGTTATAGCAAGCTAGGTAGGTATTGAATAAGTATTTTTTGTTTGTTAATTTATTGATGATAGAGAAAAAAAATTTATGATTTTATAGACAGTGAAATACATTTAAACTATTTTTTGCAGTTTAATTTTGTAAAAACACCTAAAAATTATCAGTCACAGACAAATATTTCTAAGCAAACGAATTGAAAATGTAGTTTTATATCATAAGAATAAATGCGTATATATAGGGTGGACAGTAAATAACTCTCATAATTTTTAAAGAGCGGATGAAAACTTTAATTTTGGATTACGAAATTTTATTTTTTTTCCGGAGTTAAGCTGCATTCAATTAATTAACCCTTTCCTGCACAGCAGTTTTAGATCATTACTGTGCAAACGATACTTCAAATTAGCAAATCATTAATAACATGGGTAAATACTTATTAGCAAGAATTACATAGCTTACACATATGTTCTATCGCACCAGAATGTTAATAGGACAATGCGATTTAATTGCCTATATTCAGGAGCAAGCAAAAACATTACCTATTTTAATAACTTAGAAAATACACATTACATAGTTCGTTGTAAGAACAATCATTTCGGTGATCTTTTTTTTTTTAACGAATTACTAAATTTGCTTAAGGACTATGGTATGTAAGAAATAACAACACTCACATAATTTTAAAATAATTAACATATAGCTATTGGAAAAGTTACAAAGATTTTTTTTAACAACTTATTAAATGCTGATAGCTTATTTTAATATCTCCTATAGGACCTTAAGTATAACCCTTCACCCGAAATTTTTTCATCACCATCGTTGGCGACTGTATTCTCGTCATCATCAGCTTCTCCTTCGCTCGCAGTATCTTCGCTATCGCTAGTAGATGTTTTTTCATCATCATTGAATACATATTTTAACACTGGTTCAATAATATCATGCTTTTCCAATTCCCTGGTTATTGAGATAATCCGCTTTCCAATGTCACTTTCCTTTAAATTATTAAAATGGCTTCGTTTTTTCTCGTTTTCGATATAATCCGCGAAGCTGGGATTTATAATATGACTCCTTTCCATTAAATTGCACACAGTATTAACCATTTCTTCTCCAATCTGCGTCTGAGTCGCTAAACTTCTTAGTTCATCAACTAAATGGTTCGGGTCATCAAAATATTCTTCTCCATCAACAGGTTTCGAATGGCCATTATGAAGGTTAGTATTTTCATCATCATATTTGAAACGTTTAGCTTCTCCATTTATTGAATTAGATGTTGAAGGTTGGTCCTTTTCTTCCGAATTTTTATCTTCTTGTTCTTCATCCTTTGCGCATGCGTTCTGAAGCTCTTTGACCATTAATATGTCTAGAGCAGTTTGTAAGAGACCAGCTATCTTTGGAGTAAAACTTGTTTCTTTGTAGTTATCAAGCGATGGTAAATGCTTTTGTTCATCAGATCGATTATCTTCGACATTTACCGATTGTAGAATATTATGCGAGTTTTTTAAAGCGTGGAATTTACTTCTGATTGCTTCTGCTGCAGCCATCATACTTTCATCAAAAGTATTCAAGTTTCTTTTAGATAGATCTGTATCATTTTCGTGTTGATTTTGAAATACTGGTGCTTTATCTTCCTTTTCTTCATTTCTTGCTTCAAAACTATATTCGGTTTCATTATCATCATTTTCATCATTAGATTTTGACGATTCACTTTGTCTCCTGTTCTCCGCGCTGTTCACTTGTGTCCCATTATTTACCGTGGTATATTCAAACTGATTATTTGCGATCTGGTCATTATTGTTTGTTTCATGTTCCTGAGTATGCACTCTTCTTTTCATATGACGTAAAAGAGAACTTCTCCGCGAAAATGTCTTGTCACAACGTATACAGTTAAACATTTTGATAGATGTGAAGAGTTCGATTTATAACATAACACTGATTAGTTTTTATATCGACATGATCTTATATAGTACAACCAGAGCAGAATTGACGTAAAGTAATGACACCAAAATGCACCAAAGGTGCACCAAATGACACCAAACTGCACCAAAGGTGCACCAAATGACACCAAACTGCACCAAATGACACCAAACTGCACCAAAGGTGCACCAAATGACACCAAAATGCACCAAAGGTGCACCAAATGACACCAAACTGCACCAAATGACACCAAAATGCACCAAAGGTGCACCAAATGACACCAAACTGCACCAAAGGTGCACCAAATGACACCAAACTGCACCAAATGACACCAAACTGCACCAAAGGTGCACCAAATGACACCAAACTGCACCAAAGGTGCACCAAATGACACCAAACTGCACCAAAGGTGCACCAAATGACACCAAAATGCACCAAAGGTGCACCAAATGACACCAAACTGCACCAAATGACACCAAACTGCACCAAATGACACCAAACTGCACCAAAGTTGCACCAAATGACACCAAACTGCACCAAAGTTGCACCAAATGACACCAAACTGCACCAAAGGTGCACCAAATGACACCAAACTGCTCCAAAGGTGCATTTTGGTGTCATTTGGTGCAGTTTGGTGTCATTTGGTGCACCTTTGGTGCAGTTTGGTGTCATTTGGTGCAACTTTGGTGCAGTTTGGTGTCATTTGGTGCACCTTTGGTGCAGTTTGGTGTCATTTGGTGCACCTTTGGTGCAGTTTGGTGTCATTTGGTGCACCTTTGGTGCATTTTGGTGTCATTTGGTGCAGTTTGGTGTCATTTGGTGCACCTTTGGTGCATTTTGGTGTCATTTGGTGCAGTTTGGTGTCATTTGGTGCACCTTTGGTGCAGTTTGGTGTCATTTGGTGCAACTTTGGTGCAGTTTGGTGTCATTTGGTGCACCTTTGGTGCAGTTTGGTGTCATTTGGTGCACCTTTGGTGCAGTTTGGTGTCATTTGGTGCACCTTTGGTGCATTTTGGTGTCATTTGGTGCAGTTTGGTGTCATTTGGTGCACCTTTGGTGCATTTTGGTGTCATTACTTTACGTTAATTCTGCTCTGGTTGTACTATACAAGATCATGTCGATATAAAAACTAATCAGTGTTATGTTATAAATCGAACTCTTCACATCTATCAAAATGTTTAACTGTATACGTTGTGACAAGACATTTTCGCGGAGAAGTTCTCTTTTACGTCATATGAAAAGAAGAGTGCATACTCAGGAACATGAAACAAACAATAATGACCAGATCGCAAATAATCAGTTTGAATATACCACGGTAAATAATGGGACACAAGTGAACAGCGCGGAGAACAGGAGACAAAGTGAATCGTCAAAATCTAATGATGAAAATGATGATAATGAAACCGAATATAGTTTTGAAGCAAGAAATGAAGAAAAGGAAGATAAAGCACCAGTATTTCAAAATCAACACGAAAATGATACAGATCTATCTAAAAGAAACTTGAATACTTTTGATGAAAGTATGATGGCTGCAGCAGAAGCAATCAGAAGTAAATTCCACGCTTTAAAAAACTCGCATAATATTCTACAATCGGTAAATGTCGAAGATAATCGATCTGATGAACAAAAGCATTTACCATCGCTTGATAACTACAAAAAAACAAGTTTTACTCCAAAGATAGCTGGTCTCTTACAAACTGCTCTAGACATATTAATGGTCAAAGAGCTTCAGAACGCATGCGCAAAGGATGAAGAACAAGAAGATAAAAATTCGGAAGAAAAGGACCAACCTTCAACATCTAATTCAATAAATGGAGAAGCTAAACGTTTCAAATATGATGATGAAAATACTAACCTTCATAATGGCCATTCGAAACCTGTTGATGGAGAAGAATATTTTGATGACCCGAACCATTTAGTTGATGAACTAAGAAGTTTAGCGACTCAGACGCAGATTGGAGAAGAAATGGTTAATACTGTGTGCAATTTAATGGAAAGGAGTCATATTATAAATCCCAGCTTCGCGGATTATATCGAAAACGAGAAAAAACGAAGCCATTTTAATAATTTAAAGGAAAGTGACATTGGAAAGCGGATTATCTCAATAACCAGGGAATTGGAAAAGCATGATATTATTGAACCAGTGTTAAAATATGTATTCAATGATGATGAAAAAACATCTACTAGCGATAGCGAAGATACTGCGAGCGAAGGAGAAGCTGATGATGACGAGAATACAGTCGCCAACGATGGTGATGAAAAAATTTCGGGTGAAGGGTTATACTTAAGGTCCTATAGGAGATATTAAAATAAGCTATCAGCATTTAATAAGTTGTTAAAAAAAATCTTTGTAACTTTTCCAATAGCTATATGTTAATTATTTTAAAATTATGTGAGTGTTGTTATTTCTTACATACCATAGTCCTTAAGCAAATTTAGTAATTCGTTAAAAAAAAAAAGATCACCGAAATGATTGTTCTTACAACGAACTATGTAATGTGTATTTTCTAAGTTATTAAAATAGGTAATGTTTTTGCTTGCTCCTGAATATAGGCAATTAAATCGCATTGTCCTATTAACATTCTGGTGCGATAGAACATATGTGTAAGCTATGTAATTCTTGCTAATAAGTATTTACCCATGTTATTAATGATTTGCTAATTTGAAGTATCGTTTGCACAGTAATGATCTAAAACTGCTGTGCAGGAAAGGGTTAATTAATTGAATGCAGCTTAACTCCGGAAAAAAAATAAAATTTCGTAATCCAAAATTAAAGTTTTCATCCGCTCTTTAAAAATTATGAGAGTTATTTACTGTCCACCCTATATATACGCATTTATTCTTATGATATAAAACTACATTTTCAATTCGTTTGCTTAGAAATATTTGTCTGTGACTGATAATTTTTAGGTGTTTTTACAAAATTAAACTGCAAAAAATAGTTTAAATGTATTTCACTGTCTATAAAATCATAAATTTTTTTTCTCTATCATCAATAAATTAACAAACAAAAAATACTTATTCAATACCTACCTAGCTTGCTATAACTATTGTTTATGGTAGAAAATATTGGGGGAATATATAAACATAATAAGTTTCAGCGAAGTAAGAACATACAAATTTAACATGGGAAAAAATTGTTGAGATCAGAGCATGCTTGTCTTTTATGGGTATCGTTTTATATAGGTATCGATAGTTACTAAAATTTTCTTTAATTGCAAAAAGGTAAATTTGAAAACAAAACAATAGGTACCTAATTTTCTACTAAGCAGTACTATTTGTTAATAAATATTTCAACATTAGATTAATATTTATTTATAGTTATCTTAATAAATTTACTGCTATTGTCTTTTATTGACTTCTGAATATTATTTTGACGTGATATTATTTAAAATTTTGCTAAATTTTTTAATAAATAAAACACATTTTTATAAATTATAATAATATACAATATATTGGAGTATGATAATATGAGAAAAAAAACGCTTATTTAGCATTGATAAAATAATTTCGTATTTAAGATGAATTGCTCTTACTACCGTCTTTCACAAAACTAGGGGTCACTTAATACCTATAGATATATTTAACTAATTTTTTAACAATAGCAAGTAATAAATTTTTGGATAAAAAATAGCTATAAATTTTTTAGATAAGTTATAAAATATTAAAAGAAAAATTTTCTTAAAATATATGGAACATTGTGCTATTAATTTAAGACTAAAAAAATATTATGAGGAGAAATTAATGTTTCAAAACTGTTTTAAATTCTTGATATTACATATTCAGTTTTAAAAATATTAAGAAATATGATTTTTTACAATATATTGATATTGTAAAATATATGTTTTTTGACGGTGTAGAAACCCGTACTTTTAACAGAGTACTGTATATATGCGAAATATTATATTACTATATATATATTTTAAAAAATTCAGGAAAATAAATTTGGCTTTTAAACACGATTCATATAGATATAGCGAATACCTGTATTACAATGTAATATTCATATATACATATGTATGAACGTATTGGACTTTTATAACATTATGTATCCACATTCCAAGATTTATATTTTAGCAAATCAGCATTTCTTATATGTATGTGCAAGGCTAATATTTGATAGACAATTTTATAAAGAATAATTTTTATTAAACTTGAAAAATAATTTTTATTAAGCATGTGAAAAATTAAATTTTTCGTTTTCAGGGGATATTAAATCTTTTTTTGTTTTATAATTATTCACCATAAAACCTAATAATACGATGCATATCAAATATTACTCATATGTATTATTGATTTATACTTAGTTCAAAAATTGTGATTTAGAGACGAGACCTGAATTGAAAAATCGATTTTTTAAATTTTTTATTAAACACCAAATAATGTTTATTTATTAATCTGGCATAATCAAAACTAGAATATAAATCAATGTCTAGCGATGGGTATTGAAAAAAAATCGAAATTTTTTTTTGTTTTTTTGTTTTGTTTTTTTTTTTTGTTTTTTTGTTTTTTTTATAATTTTTTTTATTAAATATATATAAAAATTGATACAATATTGAAATTTTTAAAATACATAGTACAATTAAATAATACATTTTGAAGAGAATAAATTACAAAATTCACCATTCAGCATCCTCCACGATTTCAAGAAGATCCAACGTTTTAAATTGCAATTTATGAGTTAGTCCAATGGGTCCATTATTCATAATACCAAGTTTTGGATTGCTTTGCAACCATGCCAGCATCTGCTCGCTCAAATTGTCAAATCTCGCTGGTAACGAAATGTATCCAATTTCCAATTCCAATATTGTCTTCATTTTCGATGAATCGAATTTCGATGGTAGTTGACTGGCTCCCATTATTTTATATACTTTTCCAATTTCCATATCAGAAAGTTTAATCCATCGTTTAACAGCGCCAAGATGATTCAATTCATCCACAAAATTTCCAGCCATTTTTTGAATTAAGTCTCTGTTTCCAGATGAAGCACCAGCAGTAATGGATTCCATTGTTGGCAACAATTAACTCTTAACACACAACAATTGAAAATTCACAACAATAAGGTTTAATGTTTTTTTCACTAAAGTTTCGAACAAAATTGTAACTGATGAAATTCTGTCGCGTCCTTTTTATAGCAGAAAAAATAGTATGGTGACGTCAGCTGTCACACTTTATGTAGCCATACAGGTTAAAACCTGCTGCTTCATTTTCGCATATTAGACAGAAATCTTCGCTATTTGATATCAGTTTACCTTTAGTGACGTCAGCTGGCAATTTATACAAGTTTAAACCTGTTTTCAGATAAAAATATACAATCATATGATAAAATTCATTTTTGCATATTAGAGAGAAATCTTCGCTATTTGATATCAGTTTACCTTTAGTGACGTCAGCTGACAGTTTAAGCCTGTTTTCAGATAAAAATATTATAAAATTATGAAAGCAAGGCCATCTTTTAATGGTAAGTTTAACTATTAAAAAGGTTTTCGATGCAATCTATTGACAATTTTTCAAACTTACACACAGGAATCCAGACTAGCAACGCCATCTAGTAGCGAATTCACAGGCTCGAAGGTGGCTGCGCCATCTAGTAGCGAATTCACAGGGCTCGAAGGTGGCTGCGCCATCTGTTAGGGAATTTTTCAGTTCTTAGGTTAGAAAAAAACTTTTGTTAGGTTAAGCTAAGTTCACTTAGGTTTCGTTAGGTTAGGTCAAGGGTTCTGTTAGGTTAGAAAAAAATTTCACTAGATATCGTTAGGTTGGAGACCAAATTTTGCTCCACCCACCGCCGGAGGCTTCTAGAACCGCCTCGGTAGTTTTGCCTCCATCCGAGGTCACTCAAAAAGTCGGATGGAGGGATGGAGGGTCCCGTTCTCTCCAATCCTTACTACTAGTAACCTACAAATGGAATGCAAAATTTGAATGCATGGTTTGCAATTTAAAAGAGAATGAAACAATGGAACATTTCTTGTATAGATGCCCAATTTTAAATCCCATCAGAAACCAATATATAGCGAAACATATTAACGGCGCTAATACAGTAAACATTACAGCAGTGTTATTAGATACGTTAAGTATAGAAAAAATTAACGATATCTATTATTTTATAGTAAATGCATTGAAATTAAGAAGTTTTGCACTATGCGAATAATTATGTCTGCACTATTTTAATTTTATTTCTATTTCATAGCTTATTCACTCAACCTAAATTATATTGATAGCCATGTATGTATGTAAATTGTATTTTAAAAACTGAATTTGTTTTGTGATGTAATTTATATTATATTTGTTTAATGTATTAATTGTCAAATATGTATTTCTGTATGACATGTACCAACCACCTGTAATAATCTGAAGATTTAAATACAGTATTATTATTATTATTATTATTATTATTATTATTATTATTATTATAGTCACATGGTTACTAAACCTTCGTAAAGGGCATAGCCGGGTAAGATAGGGAAAACGGCCCTTGACGCAAAATTTATTTTATTAAAGGAAATAATACTTCTTAGCCTCAGATACATTCCTGCCAAATTTCAACCCTCCGAGGCTAATAGTTTATGAATACACAAATAGACAAAAATTTTCAAAAAAACTTCTTTTTGACGAAATTACTGAGCCGATTTATTTGAGTTTAATATATATTGTGTACCCACCTTAGGCAAAGTAATAAAAAAAAATTAACGTTATATCCCTTTATTATACTAATTGTTTTAAATTTTTAAATTTAAAAAAATTTTTTTTGGCACTTACGCGTTTTTTAGCGACACCCACCATTTTTTGTTCAATAATTTGTCTCTTAGTAAGTACTCTATAACATATATTTTTATGGAAAAATTTTAGTTGGTAGAACATACTAATATTTCGATACAAATGCATGCCATGTTCGGTACTACATATATTACTTATGTATAAAAAGGACTATAAAGTAAAATATCTACCCTATTTCTAAAATGATATAATTACGTACGTTCATAACTACGATAAACTAGTTTAAATTTACAAAAGTCCAACACTATCTGCCGTTTGTCTTTTTTTATCAATAAAACAAAATAGACATTGATTTCTCTTTTGTTAGAGTTTTTTCCTTTATGAGACGTCAAGTGACACTTTGTTAGCTCATACACCACGTCTTACGATGTCAACAATCGCATACAAAGTTGATTAGCTGTCAAAATAGTATACCAGTTGGTCATTTCGTTATAATTCCCCATGACCCGTCATCGTGTTAACAAAATAAGACAGACGGTAGATAAAGCTAGACGTTTGTCTAAGCTTGTTTGTCGTAGTTATGAACGTATGTAAATTTATTACAGAAAAAATCCACTTTCTGCACCTCCTTAAGAAGTGCAACAAAAACGTCAAGAGAGAGGGACGAGCTACATTGCGTACAATTGTACACTACTTTCTTCAAGTTAGTTATATGTATATGTAAAAACTACAACAGGTTTTAGCCGGATTGTTGTTGTTACTATACATTGTTGAAGTTTTCTGTTCTATTTTATTAAGTTACTGTTTATTATTATTAAAGCAATATAACTTTTAAGACGTATTATTGTTATTATTAGTATCTTTATTTGAATATAGTTTCTAAAACTTATAATTTTTGTTGAGATAGATATAATTTTAATTAGTAAGTATGCTGAGATAATTTTATTGATTTCATTCAAATATTCAGATTCATGATAAAATTAACCTTGAAAATTATTTTTTAGCAAGTTCAAACATATTTTTTATCACAGCTCAAAATATATATTTTTTAGACCGTCACAGGAACTCCAAGAACTGCAACTCAGGGGGGAAGAGAACATTTTATTACACTCCTAGAGTTCTACTATGTTTTAGAAATAAGGCAGGTGCTTTACTTTATGGTCCTTTTCATACATAAGTAATATATGTAGTACCGAACATCGCATGCATTTGTATTGAAATATTACTGTTCTACCAACGAAAATTTTTCCATAAAAATATATGTTATAGAGTACTTACTAAGAGACAAATTATTGAACAAAATATGGTGGGTGTCGCTAACGCGTAAGTGCCAAAAAAATTTCTTAAATTTAAAAATTTAAAAAAATTAGTATAGTAAAGGGATATTACATTAATTTTTTTTTTTATTACTTCGCCTAAGGTGGGTACACAATATATATTGAACTCAAATAAATCGGCTCAGTAATTTCGTGAAAAAGAAGTTTTTTTGAAAATTTTTACTATTTGTGTATTCATAAACTATTAGCCTCGGAGGGTTAAAATTTGGCAGTAATGTATCTGGGGCTAAGAAGTATTATTGCCTATAAAAACAATCAATTTTGCGTAGAGGGCCGTTTTCCCTATCTTACCCGGCTATGCCCTTTGATGACGACATATTTTTTTTTTTCTTTTAACTTAGTATATTTTGATACTATGACCAGTGAAATACATAGTGTTATTGTTTTAGATTGTATATTATTGATTTAAGTTGTTTTTCTTTTAGTTACAGAACTAAAACAATTGTCTATAAAGGAGTGTGGTTTCCGAGTTGTGAGAATTTTGAAAATGGTGCGTCGTCAAAATGACGAAGGTTTAGTGATCTAGGGTTAAACTGTATTAAAGGGGGGGGGGGTAAGGTTAATTCGCTATAAAATAAGCATATTTTTGAGAATTTTTTTAACGTTACGATTTAATACAAATTAGTACATAATAGAATGATATTTGAGAAATATTCTGTAAAAATTTCATTGAAAAATATGCAGAATTGAGCCAGTGGGGTCAGGCCCGACGATAGAGGGAGACAGCCGAGGCTGTAGCCCCGGGGCCCGGGGTCCCAAAGGGGGCCCGAGCCGGCCAAAGAGGTCTTATTTTTTACTTAATTTTAACTCATATAAATGGATTTTTAGCCAGTAAATATCGCGACGTTAAAAGTACAAAACCTTGTAAGTGGATTCTTTTCATACATACATACTAGGGTTGCCAGTTTTTAAAAATCCCCGACAAGGACAAAAAAAATTAATTTTTAGTAACATTTTATTTTGAAATATACACATATATTTTATTAGTATATTTCTGACTGTTTTTTGTACAATTCAGAAAAATTTTCATTTTTTTTTGATTTTATTAAAAAATTGATTATAGTTAAATCAAATTATTATTATTAACTGATATTAAAAGTTCTGTTTTTAAGTTGATTGGTGATCATTTAGTGCTCGTACATATTCCTTTATTTGTTACGACATTTCAACTCTGCACAATGTACAGAAACATTTTGTATCTGAAATTTTCCTAACCCAACTTTTTATCGTCAGCTATTTATTGTTAAATTTTGTAATATGTTTAATTTTTTTTTTTTACGTAACCATTTTGAACAGATACAGAAACAGAACAAGAATACACAGATACTTTTTTGTTAATATTTCTATGAGAAAAGAAAGCTTATAAAAATATCTATATATGTATTTATCTATTATTATTATTAATATTACAACAGCACCATTAGTAACAGAATGATTAATAAATTAAAATAAACAAATATGTATAGAATTGACGCCATCTTGACGCTAAGCTCGCTAAATTCAGTGAGAAAATGACGATAACTGATTCACTAATTATCGATCTTAACGATGTTAACAGCACTGCCACTACAAAGCACGGTTTTTACCCCCGAAAAATTTTTAAGTTTACCCTAAACCTACAACTTTTTAAAAGATTTTCTAGTTCTTACCCTGGACTATGATTTTGTTAATCAGAAATACTAACATACATATATTGGTATGCCCATATATTATGTATTATATATTATATACCAAACTGTATTTCAAACAATGAAAAAAGACCGTTTTATAATATTTTTTTTAAATATTTTGTTCAACAATGAAAATATTTGAATATTTTCCGCGCGAGGACTTTTGTTTCACGACGAGAACAACAAAATAAAGCATTAAAACGAGGACAATCCTCGCGAAACGAGGACGCCTGGCAACCCTAATACATACATACGCCTAATTCTGTTTTCACATGGTAGATTGGTTTTCGAAAAAAATATTTATGGAAAGAATAATAGATTATATAAAAATTTCATTAGTCTTACCATTTTTATAGTTATGCTTGCACACTTTATTCCACAAACACTGGAAATTTGGTAATTTAGTAGATAAGGTAAGTTTTGCTTGAAAAAAACAAAACAAAAAAAAAAAACTTAAAAACACTAAACAGAAAAATATTTGATTTGAAAAACACAAAAAACAAAAGGACTCACAAAAAGCACAATTTTTAGCGAATTTGGAAAACTCGAAATCCAGCTATTACAGTAGGTGCCATGCCGCGACTTGAGTCCGGGAGCATAATAGAAATGTTTTGAGGTCCGTAGAATACGAAAATGACATTCACTAAAATTTATATAATATATATATATATATATATATATATATATATATATATATATATATATATATATATATATATATATATATGTATGTACATATATATACATATATATACACATATATATATATATATATATGTATATACATATATATATATGTGTATATATATATATATATATATATATATATATATATATATATATATATATATATATATATATATATATATATATATATATATATAGCGACTTGAGCCCGTGACTATGGCAGAAATTTGTTTTGAAGTCCCTACAAACAGAAAATAATATTCACTAAAATTTATGTATTATATGTGTATTTAATCCCACACCGTTGGACAAGTTCGTTATCCAGCCATGTCGGATGCCTGGAACATGGTTTTTTTGGTAGTTTTTAGTGACAAAAATTAGTTTTTTGCCAAAATTGTCTCAAGTTAAAAAATTTTTGCGACATTTATTGCGACATACACCATTAGAAAGAACAGGAAAAATCTCTTAGAAGGGTGAAAAATCACAGAAAAACAGATTTTTATAAATGGAAATTCGCTATGTTATGCAGGTGCTGCGACAGGGGTATTTTTTGAACTAAAATAAGTTAATAGGAGGAAATTCGCTATGTTATGCAGATATTTTTTATATGACTTCAATATTATGTTAGGTACATTACTTTATAAAAGCAGCCAAAAAATATTTCTGATTTCTAATTAACAAAACACAGAAATATTAATTACAAGTTATTACATTTCAGTAAAATTTATATGAAAAAAGTCATTTTAAAAGGAGATTCTCATTTATAAAATTGTAAAAGCGACTATGTAGCAAAAGCACATTTAAATGAAAGTTCCATCAGTTAACTTTTTCAATTGATTATGAAATGAAAACATTCGCGCTACAGGTTCTATGAATTGTTAAGCACTGAAAAGAATGTCATCTCTGATTTTCAGTTATTTAAAACAAAATCAAAATAACACATGTTTTTTTGTTTTGAAATCCAACCAATTATTGAGTTCCAAGAAATATAACAAAATTTTGTTTTTACTTTTGGGTAGTTAGTATAAAGTCGAATTAAATCTTGTAACAAGAGAACAAAATTTCTCTTTTTAAATCGTGTTAAATCAAATTGATGTAAGAAAAGCTCATGTAAAAATAAAATTAGGTGTATTTAAATTAAAAGCAATAGGTATTATTTCAAAATAAAGTAAAAAATAACATCTTAAATTACTTATTTATATTTTTAGTATTATTACGATGCCATCAAGTATTCTACATAAATTTAATTCTGTAAGGTTAAATGATCGTATAGGTTCATAATACTGAAAAACCTACTATAAATCAAAGCCTTCCTTATGTGATTCTTGCCCCTCTTTTCGATAGTGCAAAGTATATTTATATCGATAGAAATGTAAAAAATAATGCCATTTAATTATCTCAAAACCTACTTTACATTCTGTAAGAAAACAAAAGTTCGAGGTTATAGCTCAAAAATGAGTAGTCATAGAAAATATTTTGCCCGATTATTTCATAGTAAATTATTGCCTGACATTAGACCTAATGTTTAATTAAATCTTTATTGCGTAATTTATTCATTTATCAACCTAAAAAAAAAAAAAAACATTACAAAGTATTTTTTTTTAATTTTCGAAATTATTTTTCGAGATAGACATACCATAATATTATATATCAATAGAAAGAGGAGAAAAAATTCCATTAACTATGCTAAAATTTATTTCACGTTTCGTAAGAAAAACAAGGCTCGGGGTCATACCTCGAAAATGCATAGTTACTGAATACTTCTAGAAAAATATTCAAATTCTACGTAAAAAGTTGGTATTAGAGTTTGCAGATTAAAAAATAATTCTTATCAGCAAGAATTTATTGGAAGACAAAGAAATTTGGAATTATGGCGATAGCTCCTAACCTATTGGGAAGTTTAGAGATAGCGTTTGAGACATTCACTCTAACCAAATTGAACTTATTGCACCATTCTACCGGAAAGGGCAGAATAACCTCTGCCGCGTCAGATAGTATCTTTTATATGTTTTTGTTACATCGATTTTAAAGGACAAGGTTGGATGTCAGTAGTATTAATTATTAGTAATTTATTATTTGACGGGGAGCCCAGAATAGTTTGTCCTTGGGGCCCTTGATTTCTCTCCACGGCCCTGAGTGGGGTCACATTTTTGCAGACATCTCCGAAAAAAATTACATGCGGTGAATCGCATAACTCTTTACCGGATCATCCAAAATCAGAAAACCAAAAAGATTTCGTAACATTATCGTGTTTTTTTTTTTGTTTTTTTTTTAAATTTTTTTAGTTTTTGGTAAGACTTAGAAGTCAAAATACCGATTTTTGATTTAAAATTCGAAAATTTTTTTATAGTAGTTAAAATCAATATTATAATTAAAAAATAAATAAATAAAAATAAAACTAAAAAACTCGACAGCGTTACCTTGTAATTTATGTGTATAAAGAGTGAAAGAAATTTGAAGAAGTGATAATCTTAAAAGTCAGATTCCAAAGAATATACAAGTTTTAATAAGATATTTCAGTGAAGATCGGTGATAGTTATATCCCCATATATATTACAAACGGAACATATATGGGCAGACACAGGGCCGGATCTAGGGGGGGCAGCGGGGGCACGTGTCCCCCCTGGATGATTTTAGGGGCGCCAAAAACGTAATTTGAGGGGCGCGAAAATGGTGAAATTTTTTTGGGCGGAATTTGAAATTTATTATAGGGTATTATTATTATATATAGAGCAAGTGATGAGCAAAAAAAAAAAAGGTCGACAGCCATAATTTATGATAGAGTCAATGGTCCTGGAGCAAGTGATGAGTAAAAATAAAAAAAGGTCAATGATGCCGATTTATGGTAGGGTCAAGGTGACTTTTTTTGTCATCATCCAGGTAAAAATTTAAAAATTTTTTTGCCGCGAGGGGCGCCAACTGGAAAATTTGCCCCCCCCCTCTTGATAACTCTAGGTCCGGCCCTGGACAGGCAGATAGAAACAACGTCCGGTTAATACGGTACAAATAATTTCAATTATCTCTCTTCGACACTATAATTATATTCTTTGCACAAATACAAACATATAGTAGATAACCTCACGAACTATTTTTTTGACTCTATTAGCAATCCGACAAAAACAGATATTTGGGAATATCTGTAAAAAATGGCGCCAAAAATATGTATTTGTATTTAAGAAAAAAAATAAAGTTTTAAAAAAATAATTGAAATCCATTGCTATGCCAAAAACAGATATAATTATAATAACTAAGCTTACGTACAGATGGTACTTAAAAAAATTAATACTAATTTCCGGAATAAAAACTTTTGTTGTACTTTTGGCGACGAATTTTCAAAAATCCTTTCTTATACTACAGTATACTGAAACTAAAATCGAAACACTTTGTCAGTCAACACATGAGCAAATCGTGGTACTACAATATTAATGTACTTTAATGGTTTTGATGGTGCAATATTAGAGTAAAGGCCGTTTTACATTCCTTACAAATTTCTAATTTAAAACTTACAAATATTATTCATATATTTGTATATTCCTTACTGTATAGAAAGATTGGCAGTACATAGCAGTTTAAGAAATTGTGAAGTTAAAAATATCTAATAACAGCAATAATTAATAAATTTAGCTAAAAATAAAGAATTTAAATATATTTAAGTAATACAATAGGGGTAACTCAATACCAAGACTTATCATACTATATAATTATAGTCCCTTCAGTGACTCATCTAGTTGTAGAATACATACCCAACATACAGAAGTTCTAAACAAGAGATTTAAGTAGGTGCATTTTAATATACATGTAAATAGCAATAATTACTCACAATTTTATATATATTTTTGTTTTTGATAGTAAAATAGTGCACATAAGTATGTGGGTATATGTATGTATGATAATAGAAATAAGATTTTAAAGAATGTTACTGTTTACTTATAAAAAATGTTATATTTGGTTGAAAGTGCTATTATTTGGAAATCGCTGTCCCTAAAAATGAAAATATTGTATGTACCATACCATGCTCTGATCACGCAATTTTATTACTGACAAAGTGTTTTGATTTTAGTACACCTACGTTATATAACGAACTTCTATGCAAAATTTCGTGCTTCTAAGCCCAACGGTTTAAGTTCTCAGTCGGTGTTAGAGATTTATTAAGTATGTAAATGAAAGTTAATGCTCCTCTTTTTAGCGAATTTCCAGAATGGAATTCAACTATTACAGCCACTGCCATGACGTGACTTGAGCCCGGGACTAGGGCAGAAATTTGTTTTGAGGACCCTAGAAACCGAAAATAATTAAACGAAAATTTATATATATATATATATATATATATATATATATATATATATATATATATATATATATATATACATATATATATATATATATATATATATATATATATATATATATATATATATATATATATATAGGGTGAAGTTGCCTATTATGAGATGGTCGCCTAATATGAGACAGCAGGTTATTTCGCTTATATGACCAAATATTCGCAATTATGTCCCTCGCATAGATAAGCAGAATCGAAACATTAAATTTTTGCTAGTTTCCCTAAATTTTCGCCCAATGGACATTCTATGCCAACAAAAATTTGTTTTTTAATACCAAAAAAAAATTACATGTTGTGTTTTTATGTTATGTATTTCCTTTGTTTATCGTATAATTATTTGCAACTTTTTTTCACGAAAAGTGCACATATTGTATTAATGATTTGTCACGTATTTCTGTAATTACTTTGCCTAAGGAAAAAAATATGACCTAAAAATTTGTAATGTTAAATATTTCCTAATATGAAACACCCAACGACTCCAAATATGAGGTATCTCATTTTAGGAACTAGGTGTTTCATATTAACTTTAGAATTTGAGAACACGTTATTTCAATTATGCAGAGAGTTAATTACATGTAAATTTCCCGCACACCTTTATATAATCAAAAGATAATGGATAGATTTAATTTTTAAAATCAGAATTATTCCTTATTTTTTATACAATAAAGTAATTCTAAGCATAACGTACAAATAAACCATTAAAACTGAAGTCTGTTATTATTTTCATTTAATATTAATTAATAAAAGTATTGCTTATAAATTGTTTTCTTAAAGTTTCCTAATATAAGACAGTATCTCATATTAGGATCCTTAACTGTGTCATATTAGGAAACCTTTTTTCCGATGACCAAAAATGACACTTTTGACAAAATCGTTAGCAACAATAAAGTTGACCTAGTATCAGATTTTTACTTCTGGCAGTAAAACTGGAATATATTCTCCGTAGATTAGAGCTGATTTTAGTAGCTCAAGTCAAATACTTTTAGAAAAACACGGCTTTAAAAAAATTATTTCATAATAGGCAATTTTACCCTATATATATATATATATATATATATATATATATATATATATCGCCGCGCATATGTCTGCGCCATAACTCTCGAACGAAGTATCCAATTTTTACGAAATTTGGTGAAAACATTGGAAGTCCCAAATCCTTGGATGAGTTCGTCAGCCAGGCACGTCGGACGCAGGAACATGGCTTTTTTTTACAAAAAATTAGTTTTTTGCCAAAATATCCACTTACTCAAAAATTTTTGAGAAATTTTTCTACACCATTTAAAAGAGGAAAAAAATTACATAAAAAAGTTATTATACTATTATTCTATGTCAATTAGTATCTGAGAAAAACTAATTTTTATAAACGGAAATTCGCTATGTTATGCAGGATGCTGCGACAGGGGTATTGATTGATATTTTTTTATGGGTAATGCAACGCAATTTATTTTATTTTGTCAGGTAATCATATAAAATAATATCTATGTATTCTACATACCTATTATGTCACCCCTACTCAAACACTCTGAGGATTTATAATACGTTATTAGTAGCCCATTCATTGGTTACAGTTTAAAACGTTTAAAACTATGTATGTGTGTATTTGTTCTTTGGTTGTTTTGGTTGACATGTAGACAAATTGATGAAAGATCAGCCTGAGCTCGGATTATAAAATATATAGAAAAATTTAAAAAACTAGAACTCTCTTTTTTAAAAATTATCGTCTATTTTTCATTTACGGATATTGTATGGGGTCTTAAGTTTCTGAAAAAAGCCTAGACTTAGGTTAGTAAGAGACCTAGGTTAATAATTTGTTCAAATTTCCCAGACAAAATATCGTTTTTTTTTATTTAGCAGTACATAATTAATTAAAATGTGATCCAAACATTTCAAAGAGACAGACACGGGAATATTAGAATATTATATGACTAGAATAATGTAATTAAGCATTAACAATCGCCATTAGACTCGTATTTGATGTCAACAATGCCGAAACAAACAATTTTTACATTAATATAGTTAAGTAATAAGTTCGATAATTATACAAGATTAAAAATCGTCAAATGTATGGTAAAACATTTTCACTATGTCTACCAAATTCAAAATATTGGGACCACTCTACTTGCTGTTAAATACAGACTAATAATGTTGACAATCCGTGCTCTTTTCCTTGCACAGATTTAAATTTTAAAAATGAATATGTAACTTTTGAATGATAAACAAGAATGACAAATAGATTTCATATTCAGTATCTATGCTTTCTTTCTGTCTAAGAAAGACTTATCTAAAAATATGTAGTGTGTGAAGAAATCGTCATATTTTTACACATAAAAACAGAAACTTTTACTAGTGTTAGAATATTGATATTTAAGAACAGAAATAGTAAAAAATATGAAAAACTGAAGGGACACAAGCTCATAAGTTAAGATTTTAATATGTACAGAAAAATCTTTTTGAACTTTCTGAATACATTATGGGTGGAGCTTAAAATTTAGATAAACCAGTTTCTTTAAAGACATATTATTTAAAAACTATTCTCCAACTGACTTTACGGAACGTATGCGGGGATGGTACAAATCAAGATTTGATTGGGATATAGAAGTAAGTTATTTTTCTGTTCGTCTAGACTGTTTTCGCTAACTTTAAAGCAAATTTTTAATATTTTTGGCGCCCGAAAAAATATCTTTCTTCTTGATAAACCGTTTACGTCATTTACTACATATATGTAATTATATTGTTATACCAAAGTCGTTTCTGCTACGTGTGTCCACAAGATTTATACATTCAAAAACATGTCTTAATAACTAAATATATTAATATAGAAAACCTAACAGACACGCCACTGCTTTTCATTATTATGCACGAGAATATATAGATACGAGAATAGCCAGCATTTAAATTGATCAAGTTTGAGAAAAACAGGTGTTAATTAGCTTTAAGCATTAAAGAAAATAAATAAATAAAAATAAAAATAGAGAAACGGAATATAGAGCAGGTACCTAGGCATATGTACGTATATATGAAACTTCTTTTTCAGTATGGTGTTAACTAAATTAAAAAATAAGTCAGAACAGAGTGACTTTAACACCTACGTAACTTTTTAACAATAACTGTACAAAGGTTACACAATACAACAACCAGCAGATAAAAAAAAGTTATGACATACTTACATACATATATAAATATTTTCTCGTTCGGTTTTTCATTGTGATTTCTACCAATATTAATTATAATTTAAATAAATTAATATTAGCACCATTAGCACAATATCATGGCATATTTTTTATATTTATATATTGCTGTGGACTGACGTAATTAATTTAATAAAAATTGTAACTGACTCAATAAATTTTATTAATGCGAAAATATGGTTCAAAATATTACTACAAAATTTTTAGAAGTAAAGTAACACTACTAGTAGTTTTTTTTTTTTTGTATTTTGTAATAGGTCGCTGCCCCATTTGGAGTTGCTTAGCGAAATCCTGGGCTCATAGCGAAAAATTTCTTCGTATGTATATAAATATATTGTTACCTAATTAATAAATCATCACAAAATATTTATATATCTTTATTTGGGGTCGTGAATGAAGAAAGTTTAAGAAGCCCTGCATTACGTCTATACTATTGTTATTATTTTAAATTTCTTTTTTTAAAAGTCTTCTCTGAATTATACAAATTTTGAAGATTTTAATTTATTCCATTTGATTGTGCCTATAAAAAATGATTTTACAAAATTATTAGCTGCGACTCTTGGTTTCACCCGCACAGAATTATCAGATTTATGGATAAAACTATTTGGAAATTCTATTTTGTATTAAATCAAGTATCTAGTTATTTATATTGGTTCATCTCAATTACCAAACGACTTTAAACTAAGTCAGTATATTTAACTTCCATATCTTTAGACCTAAGAATTTAGGTCTAGGATCCTTAGGTCCTAGGATCCAGGATCCTGTTGCCCAGGATCTTGGATCCCAGGCAACAATATTAACTCACTTATAGCATATCTAATTTTCACATCTTAAAATACTTCTGTAGATTGAGAGTTATAATAGTAAATACATTTTGAGGACCAGTTCATTTTTAGTGTTCCGTTCAAAAACTAGCAAAACGGAACACTTATGTAGTCACTTCGGTGTCTGTTCGTCTTGTCACGATGTGACAATTCTGTTTGCGTGTAGTGTACATAATGTACTTTATTGACAATTTTGATCCTATCTAGTGTTGTTCCCTTATTGATTGGATATCGAGTTAAAAATTTTAGATCTTATTCTATGATATAAAGCGCAGGCTCGAAAAATGTATTTTGGTCTGGCCTCATGCTTTTATTAATAAAAATAGCTAATATTTTCAGTTCAGTTTTTTTGAATTCAGTTCGGTTATCACTTCAAAATAGTCAGTTCAAATACTTTATTTAAATAACCAGTTTAAAAAACATATTTTGTCGACATAAATAAGTAGAATAGCTAAGCGGGTTCTGCGGCACCGCAAAACTAAGCAACTTGAACCCTTTTGTCAATGTTTGAAATGGTGTAACTTTACGGTACTAGCCATTCCGAACTGATGAGTCATCAAAATATATTGATGTGCAAACCTTGACCTTTGACCCGGCACGTACCGAGTACATGTATTTAAAATTTGTTGTTGACATTTGACCCCAACACTCGCTCATACTGTTGGCCTTGAAACTCCAAAGACATGAGTTATCACCTCAACAACCACACAAGTAGTTAACCCATTATGCGTCATCACAATTTACTTACCACAATTTGGTTTTGTGTTAACCCATTACCCGCCAGCACTAACGTAGTAATGTGGGGATACCCTAACTCTGGGGTGGCCCCAAGCTTTTGACACCGTACTGTACTTAAATTTTTGGTACACTGCGGTGTCAAGAGTGTGGACCCCTAACTGAAAAAGGTGTCCGATCACTTTTTGAAGCGTACTGTACTATTACGTGCAAGCCTTAGCCTTTAACCTCACTTAATTGAATCATCTTAAACGAAAGGTACACTACCACGTCAAAAAATGTTGGATTACCCTAACCCAAGGGGTAGCCCCAAACTTTAGACACCGTACGCTGAATTATAATTATAGTGTGACTCATACAAGCGGGGATTTTTGTTATATTTGTTTATTTGTATAATAATTTTGGATCATGTAATAGTTTTAAAATTGTTTATGTAAGATTTTGCTGAGTCATCGGTTTCTTTGTTAGATTTTGAATACGAAATGAATTTCTCGGAATTTTAAATTTATGGCTTAACATTTGCGTCGTAAAAATTCTGAGTTAGCATTTTTTGTCGAATTTTTATCAGTTTTAAAATAAACAAACAACCAATAATTAAATGTTTGTTTTAGCTGAATTATGATCATATGACTCATATAAGGAGTTTTTTTGGTATAAGAAAGATGACGTCATGGAATATTAATGAGTTAGAAAATTGTTTAGTAAAAAATACTACCCATTGTAGGCCTTAAGCAAGAAATTATTTTTATCAGTTTTAATACTTTAACATTTAACCTACAGTGACCAATTTTTTAGTTAACTAACAAAAGTTCTTGAAATTTTAACAAGTTACAAAAAGTATTGCACAACATTTTTGAATTTGACTGTAGCACAAAACTGTTTCTATATCAAACGAAAATTATCTGAAATAATTCAGTATGTACATATGTATAGACTCTGTATATTAAAAATATTTTATGTATACACTCCGTATATTGAGAATAAGAAAGAAAATTTGTATATAATTTTAATTTTTATGAATACTAGTAAACGAATTGTATAGCCATTAATGAATAAGTATTAAATCTAAATATAAAATAATCTATCAGTATTGAAACAAACTTTGCTTAGTTTGCAAAAAATTAAATGTTTGTATAATAATTTAATACTGATATATATATATATATATATATATATATATATATATATATATATATATATATATATACATATACATATATATATATATATATATATATATATATATATATATATATATATATATATATATATATATATATATCAGTATATATAAATAAATATTCATATATATATATATTTTAATACTGATATATATATATATATATATATATATATATATATATATATATATATATATATATATATATATATATATATATATATATACTACTACAAACAATTAAGGGAGCAAAAAAAAATTGTTAATTTTTTAGTGATTTTTGAAGAGCTGTATTTACGTGAAAAATGGTCGTATCGAGATTTTTAAAAAAGCGTTTTGAAGCTCCAAGATTCTAGTTTTCGGATCTTTCGTCCAAAAATTTTTAGGAGTGACAGTTATCGAGCAATTATAAGTAATAACACAAAAAAAGTTTTGCAAATTTTTTTATCTTTTTTCTTTTGATCTACGGGCTTGAAAATTTTTTTTACAGTAAAGCCATTCTATTGACCTGATAGCCTGCTTATTCAGCTTCAAATTCCTTTTTAAAATTTTTCTCTACGTTGATTTGTTCCGGAGGTATCCAACTTTGAATGAAAAAGGATCGTTTTTGTTTTAACCATCGATATCTCAGTAACCAGTGATCGGACAAAAAATTGGAGTGCAGTTTTGGGATATGGAATAAATTTCCTACAAGTCTATGCCGCGTACTTTAGGAAAAAACATTTTTTTCATCCTTAATTTTAATCTGAAAAATGTGAAAAAAAGGGACTTTTTTCCTTGTTGCGAAAAATCGTCAGCATCCCTGCGAATATTGATGGGGAGTCTAATGTTTGTACGAATTTTTATACCTCACTGTACCCCCAACAACCCCGTAAATCGAGAGATCGATCTATTGAATGGTTTTCCTAAACCGTTTGTTCAAAATTTCCGAATTAAACAATAAAGGAGCAAAATTGAATGAACAAAATTGAATGAAAAATTCAATTTTTTTTTTCAAATTTTTCCAGTCAGGCATCTTTTGTCCATTAAAATTTAAAAAAGAAGAAAAGAAATTATTTTTTAAAATTTTTTTCAAAATTTAAACGATCTTTTTTCAAATTTCTTCCAAAATTTTTTTTTAAAATTAAATTTCAATTTTTTAATTTTTTTTAAAATTTTGAAAAAAATTTTGAAAAATTTTTTTTTTTTTTAAATTTCAAATTTAATGGATAATCGATGCTTAACTGTGGAAAAATTTCAAAAAAAAAAATTGAATTTTTCATTCAATTTTGTTCATTCAATTTTGCTCCTTTATTTTTTAATTCGGAAATTTTGAACAAACGGTTTAGGAAAACCATTCTTATATACTCTTATATATATATATATATATATATATATATATATATATATATATATATATATATGAGTATACAAATTATGTATTTTAACCAGTATAAAAATTCAAAATTTTTTGGTTTTAAATTACTATAAACACGTTGCTTAATATAAAAATTACAACAGCTCATTGAGCTGCTAAATTTTTATAGATTAGTGTCAATATTAGAAAATTCACATGAAAAATCAAAAATTTTGAATATATAAATATTGTGCAAATTGCAATTGCATCGTGCAAATCGTTTAAGATTTGCACGTGAACACCTTGAATGGGGCTTGGAGGAATGGCGTCACGTACTCTTCACGGATGAGTGCAAGGTGAAGTTTTTTAGTGGTGATCGAAGTGTAAGAGTGTGGAGGAGAAGTGGGGAAAGGTTTTCTGATCGTCACGTTCATGAACGCGACAGATTTGGCGGTCCTAATGTCATAGTCTGGGGTGGAATTAGTTTGCAAGGCAAAACTGAGCTTGTTTTCCTGAACGAGGGTACTTTAACGGCTCAAAGTTACATCGAACAGGTTGTCAGACCCCATGTGATCCCCTTTGCACAACGAGCGGCCAATGGATTTATCCTGATGCAGGATAATGCCCGAGCGCATACCGCTCGAGCGACGACAACTGTCCTTAGGGAGGCTAATATATAGGTTTTACCGTGGCCTACAAATAGCCCTGACTTGAACCCAATAAAACATCTTTGGGATCAATTAAAACGGCGAGTCAGAGCAGCCGGAGAGGATGTGCACACCCAACAACAACTGATTGATGTCGTGAGAAGATGTTGGGAGGAGATTCCTGATGAAACCGTTAGGCATCTTATTGAAAGCATGCCGAGGAGGCTTCAAGAATGTGTTTTAAAAGGGGGGGCATACTCGATATTAAATCACCGAAAAGTTGCATAATGTGTGCTTTTACTCAAAGCGTGAACGTTTGTTGATGACTGTAAAAATGACTATAAAAATGATAAAATCCTAAAAAAATGTAATTATGGATTAATTTTTTATTTAATCTTATTAAAATTAATTTTATTTAGTAAAGAATTAGTTCCTTAATTAAATGTAAGCATACCTTATACTGTAACTTATATAAAAATAAACTTATGCAGCAAAACATGAGTGGCCCTTATTTTGTTTTGAGTAGTATATAATAGTATTAACACACATATATATGCACCCGTTATATATGCATATGTAATATACATATGCATATATAACGGGTGTATATTTAATGTTTTAATGAATGTTTTCATATACAGGGTGTATCATTGTTAATATCATTAGATTTTTTTTTCAATACTTTTATAAGTTAACGAAAGAAACTTCTTGCTGTAAAAAATAGGGGAATTCAGGGTAACAATTAAATAAAACGCACATAATTTTTTTTTTAAATTTTATTTATAGAATATGTATACAGAAATTAAATTGCTTAAATCTATATATTACTTAAAATCTATTTATTTTCCATATAAAAATTTTTTAAAAGAATACAATTATCTAATGAACAAATTTTATCTGAATGGATTATACAGCGTCTTGAATAATATTCATCTCGCAGATTAGAAATCTTCGGTACATCAAATATTTCTTCCAAATTCAAAATCCACGGCTGATTTTCGGTGTCATCAAACAAATTTGAAATCCATTTCTTCTTTTTACTGCCCTTGACGTATATGACATCATATTTCTTTAATACAGGTTTCAATATGGTATGAAGTTTGTTGTTCGGAATAAATCGATACGACCAAGGTATTCCATGCCAATTTCGGCAAAGCCAACGGGCTACTCGTTGATATTTCTTCGGCAACTCGTTGAAATCAAACGGTGCTTCGAATATGAGATGTAATGTATCATCTGAATTTTCTGCAGCAATACCAACTTCTTTAAAATAAAATTCGTTGTTAGCTCCTTGATAGCCCTGTATGTCAAGAAACGCCATTTTTTACCGCCGCCGTAGAACTGAAATTATTCACACAGTCCACAACTTTATATAGAATAATTAAAAGTGGTGGGGGTAATTAGGTATACTTTTTAACCAGGTTAGTTAGTGGAATGTATTCGAAAATGACATCATGAACTAAAATGGCTATTGCTGTCGTACCAGCTGGAATATCTTTATTACATTTAAATTCTAAACGAACATCAACTGAACCGCTTTTCAGTGACTCATTTTGATGTGAGCAATCGATAAAAACTATCGAAGCTATAGTTTTGAAATTTTCCCAATTTAAGAGCGGTTCATTGGAACGATGATAGTATGAGGATTGAAAGCGGGTATACATATCATAAAGTATTGCATACTGATTAATATCACATTTAATATTCAAATCATCATAAGGGTACACTTGTGAATTTAGGTAAACTTTGAAATTATTTAAATCACAATGATCAAACTTAGAAACATTTTTATCCTTTTTCTGTAAAGCGAAAATTATATATCGCGGTTTTCCTAGCTGTGTAGTTGTTTTAACAACCCAAGTGTTTTGTTGTGTAGTGGGTAATGCAAGTTGAATATAACTTCCCACGCTCTAAAACTAATCTGTATAGGTTCAGCTTTTTCAACATATTTTAGCAGTGATAATTTAATTTCATCTGAAACAGTTACATGTGGAACACGCCATTCGAGTTTATTTATTTCATATTTCAACGAATCCAATTCTGAAACAATTACATCATCGTCAGTTCGTGCACGAATAAGAATTAATTCATGCTTTGCGTTTAACATAATTTTTCCATAATCCTCAGCGAATCCCAATAATTTTCTAAGCGGAATGCAAAAGTTAAAGTTGGCTTGTGGTAATTTTATTGTACAATCATTATCAATCGACCAACCAGCGTTTATCAATTGTTTACTCTCACCATCGTTTAACGATAAATAATTTTTCAATGTCGATGTTAGACCAACATACCTAACACGTTCAAGTTCAACCCCATTTAATTCATATCTAATTTCATCGAATAGAAAGGCAATACAATTATTAACCAGTTTTATATCTGGAACGGCATTTTCATTATTTAAAATTTTCCCCTCAATGTAAATAGGACTTTCACTAGGTAAAATGTACAAGTCCTGGTTTTGAATTAATATTCTAACTTCGTCATTATTCTTAAAGGATCGTAAAAAGGGCGCATATGTATGATATTCAAAGTTCGTAATGCTATCATCAATTTGTGAGCCACCAGGAATATTTAATACGTCGCTGTATACCATTTTCTTTTAACTTTGTGACCCAATGCTTCAAGAGATGCTAAACGTTCAGGTGAAATACGCTGTTACTTAAATGCTTTGCGTTTAATGGTATTCAACTGAATGAGCTCAGGCTGTAAAAACCCTCTATTATATAACCTAGCGGCGGGTTGCTCCAGATTGTAAATTAACATGGTCTCAAATTCAAACGTACTGTGATTGTTTCACCGCGAAAGTCCACTAAATCACCGTCTTGATCGACAATTTTCAGTGAAAGAGATGTTAACTCTCTAACGGTTACTGGTGAATAGATTATATTTCGCGGTACCTCAACTATTTTATACCTGGCGCAACAAGAGGTGAAAATTCGTGAAGTGTGTGAGCTAGCAGACCATTCATATAAGCATTGCTCGTAATATTAGATTCAATGCGTATTGCATTCACCTTCATAATACTGACAGGCTCATTAGATGAGTGAAGTTTGTTTGGTTCCAATATCTGTTTAGTAAACCCTAAAAGTGAACCAATTGTATTAGGTTTCGTGAAATCAATAACTTTATTGCTAATTATTTCGCATTTGAGTGTGTTATTATTAGCCCTTAGATGTATGTATGGTTTATCATTTTCGTTGTTATATATTATATTCCCATACTTGTTGTAAATAGTTTTGTTTATATATGTAGCTAAATCATCCATTTCAAAGGTGCCGGTAGGAAATGATATTACATCATTATCGCCGCAATCTAATAAATTATTTTTAACAGTTACATTAGGAATTGAATTGTATACTTGAAAATCTAATAGAGCACACTCCTATTGACTTCTAAGTTGAATTGCCGGAAAATAGTGTGCAGCGAGTATAGAAGTATTTCCCGATAAAGTTAATGTGAACGCCATGACTTCGTCTTTTGAAATGTCAGGTATACGTGAGAGTTGATTTCTTTTATAAATATTTATCACCATCACCGTAATATTTATTATAAAGAAACTCTAAACATAAATGACCACACTTATAGGAATTATGATCTTGATATTTATTATAATTGTATGTAATATTATTTCCACTAAGGTAGCGAGCCACTTCAAGCGGTGGTTTTAAATTACCAAAACTATCAAAATAATCTACCTGATCCCCATTTTTCCAGTAACAGGTCCAATGAGTTCCAGGTCCGGTAGAACTATCTAAATTTAAAATACCACATGCATTATACCACGGTCCACGTTTCGGTAAATTATCGCGCATAAATACACCACGAAAATGGGGTAAATATTTAGCATATTTACGTAAATCACTATCCGTTAGTGCCCGCTCGGGCAATTTCATTATAAGTTTTTTGGATACGGTTGCAAGTATAATCCTAATCCTTTTCTATATGGTTTTATATACAAACCCCGGCCATTACGTATAGCAATAGCCTCCATCGTTCGATTATGGCGTTCACTTTCATTCAACTGTTTTTGTGCCGCTTTAGCATCATTAATAGCTTTTGCAATTCCTGATGCACCCCCGGCTAGCGCACCGGCTGCCGAAAGTGCCGCAAAAATTGGTAAAAGTGGTAGAACACCACCCGTTTTAGGTATTGGAATAATACGTGGTGTTTTAACTTTTTTACCCCTAACTGCAACTTTGGCCGCTTTAAGAGCAAGCTTTACAGCATTATTAATTGGTTCACGTTTTAATTTTTTAACAGTACCGCGTACACTTCTTCGCACTTGACCGAGTGTAGCCTTTTTGTTCACACCCATACCAAGTTTTACTTTAGCTTTCATTGCGTTTGTTACGGCCCACGTAGCAGCTTTTTCACCAAATTTTGCGTCTGAAGATTTAACTCGATCCCAGGCTGCGTTTGCTAAAATTAAATCTGCCTTATGTCAATCAGAGAGATTTTTACTTTGCGAGTAAGCGATATCGTGTGCCTTACAAGCTTCGTCTAATTTATTGATCCCCTGATCACCTCTTGCTAATCTTTCTTGTAATTTTGTACCCGGTCCACAATATTGATAACCGGGTATGTGAAGTTCGAACGGTAATTTGTTAATTAATGAATTAACAATTCCACGACCACCTCGTTGTTGTTGCCGGTTGTGACGTAACATTAGAACTGAATGCTGATAATATTTGATTCGAGCTATTTATAGATTCATGAAAAATTGAAAAGAATCAATTTCATGAACCGTTAATTTACAATTTTGATCACTTTCAATCAAATAAATCCTCTTTTCACAACAATTAGAAATTATAATAGATAGATACATAATATCATCAAGATTTGACTAATATCAAACACGTTTTCCAAGAACATGTAGGTAGTGACATGTCATTCGATCAGTTCAAAGAAGTTTGCAATGAATGTTGGCGTGAAAGGTATAATTTTTTAGTTATAGATAAAGATAGTGAGTTAAATGGCGGAAGGTACCGTAAAAATTTCGATATCTTTATTCAAATTAAAAACTGATCAATAACATATAGATTATTTCTATATGAAATACCATTGTGTGTGTATGTGTGTGTGTGTGTGTTTGTGTGTGTGTGTGTGTGTGTGTGGTCGAACCGAAATAGACTAACTCATTTTACCATTTACATATAGTTCATTGCTAGATGATACTATACTTACTCAGCATCAATATTCAAATATTTCCCCTGAATATAGGCAATTACACTGCGTTGCCAAGTGGCCTCATACCTACTGATGCTGTCTGGTTCGACCGAATTCGTGTGCGGTTCGACCGAATACGTGTGCGGTTCGACCGAAATAGTGTGCGGTTCGACCGAAATAGTGTGCGGTTCGATCGAAATAGTGTGCGGTTCGACCGAAACAGTGTCCGGTTCGACCGGAAATGTGTGCGGTTCGACCGAAGTAGTGTGCGGTTCGACCGAAATAGTGTGCGGTTCGACTGAAATCTCTGTTCAGTTCATCAATTCGGTTCGAAAAAGCTATAAAATGGCTGTGTACACGTTCACACTGCACATTTGCTAGTAAACTGTAATAGCATAAGCACGCACACACTATGGATAGCGAACGGGAGCTAAAACGAAAAATCATCAATGCTACAAAATCTATACGCGCCAAATACCGTGCGCTCAAAAATAATCAGTTAAAACGAGAGAAAAATTTACAAGAATCATTTAAGCCAATAACGAAGCCACTTAAGGAACTAGCTGCTGAAATAAGAAACGAACCAATAAAAAGTTTCTTGCTTAAAGATGAAAAACCTAAAATTAAAATAGCACGTCTTTCAACCGATTCTGATGTCGATATAAAGTCACATTTTCTTAGTAATGATAATAATGATGATGATACTGAGATATTTAGGTCAACGCTTATGGAACAAAGTAGTCAGCCTACAACAAGTCAACCTACAGCAACACCTTATGTGATGGAATAAAGTAGTCAACCTACAGCAAAACGCTATGTTGGTGCACTAGCTGAAAAATATCTCACGTTAGCAACCACACGTAGAGCTAAAAGAACCCTTGATCGTACCTATGGACCGCGTATAGATGAGCGAACAAATAAATGGATGATTGGAAATTCTGAATTGGATATAACTGATGATAATTTTATTATTAACAGCATCGTTTATCCCGGCACTAAAGGTCTCTTTGAGTTAATGTTTAAAAAATATCCAAATCATCATGTATACACAGAGTCGGATTTAGATACTTATAAGACCATTTTAAAAAGTACTAATGCGCATAAAAGAAGTTATAATATTAATGCACCAGTTAATTTAAATCAAAGTTATAAGTATAGAATAATTATAAAAAAACTTTTTCCATCGTCACCAAGGTACACCTCAACACCCAAACGACAACCAACCGGTTCCGGTTTAATGCATTATGATGCTAATCAAACGATTGATTATCGTTACTGGAATGATATAGACGAACTTATCGATAGGCTAATATTATTGGTTGCATCACAGCAAGCTGGACATACCAATCATCAAAATGAGATACAAGCCATTTTAGAGGAATTGCGTGAGGCTGATGTAATAGAATAAATACAGGTGATCAACCTGATTAGATAGTCATTTCAAACATGAGCGTTGACAAATTCGGTCGATTCAGCAGTGGCGGAAAGGCCGCTTCCATTAATTTAACAACGAATAGTGATTACGATATGAAAGGTAAACGTCTGACAAACGTTCGCACACCTAAACATAAAGCTGATGCTGTTAACTTGGCTTTTCTTAATGAAGCGCTTGCTAAAATTTCGGACGGTATGACAACACTTGAAAATTCACATAAACAATTTGAATCAATTGTGACCGCAAAACTTAGTCATTTGGAGAACATGGATAATGAGTTGAAAATGGTAATGGAAACTATTGCAAATGCGGTATTTAAAGAGGAATTTCACGTTAAATTTAAGCAATTAGAAAATAAAATACAATTTATTTCGAATCTATATAAGCAACTCACTGTAAATACCATGCCAACAGTTCAAGATGAGTAAAGTTAAAGAACAAGTTGTAAGCGAATTACACAAACCGGCTCGTAACAATTTCAAAAGGCGTCGTGTTATAACTAAGGGTATCGATGATTTATGGCAGGCTGATCTTGTTGAAATGGGTGCTTATGCGAAAGAAAATCATGGATATAGGTACCTGTTGACAGCTATTGACACATTTTCGAAGTATGCTTGGACTGTACCGGTAAAAGAGAAATCTGGAGCGCTTGTTACTGCTGCCATGGAATCAATATTCAAACAGAGCAAGCGCACACCGACGCACCTTCAAACAGACGACGGCCAAGAATTTTTTAATAGTAACTTTAAGGCGTTAATGGAAAAACATAAAATTAATCATTATTCTACGTATAGTACGTTAAAAGCTTCAATCGTTGAACGTTTTAATCGTACCATTAAGAATAAACTTTGGCATGCTTTTTCTCTAAATGGTAATTATAAATGGTTGCAATTAATTAACGATTTAGTTGACGAATATAATAGAACAAAGCATCGTACAATCAAAATGGCTCCACAAGATGTCACTGCTGATAATGAAGCATATTTATTATCTAATGTATACAGTAATATAAAAATTGCTGGTGCAGCTAAGTATAAAGTTAACGACTTTGTTCGAATTAGTAAATTTAAATCAATCTTTGAAAAAGGCTACACACCGATTTGGTCTACGGAAATTTTTAAGATCGTCAAAGTTCAACTTACAAATCTGGTCACATATCTACTTGAGGATATCAATCAACGGCCTATCCGAGGCAGCTTTTACGAGTATGAACTACAGAAAGTTAAATATCCTGATGTGTACCTCGTGGAACGAATTCTGAAGAGACGTGATGGGAAAGTATTCGTCAAGTCGCTTGGTTTTCCATCGGATAACAACAGCTGGATTCAAGAATCTGATATTGTTTAAACAATCTAATTTTTGATAATCTGTAAGATAAAAAGGTTTTTTTCAAATAAATAACACATATATGTAAATAATTATTGTTCTTTATTTTTAAAATATAAGTATGAATACAAAATATTTTCACAATAAATGTATATGTAATATTTTTTACAATAAATGTTTTGTATATGAAATATTTTTTACAATAAATGTATATGAAATATTTTTTTTTTTTTTACAATAAATAAATATTAAAAATTTTATGATTTGTTTATATATTCAATAACAACCGAACGTAACTGTTTCATGTTTTCAGGTAATGATCCCATACTTGACAAATTCGTTGTGCATATTCGGGTATCATATATGCGTATAGATGTTGCACCCAAATATCATATTTCAATAGTTGTTTTGTTAAGTATAATAACATATCGAAATTTCTGACTTTTGTATACAAATAAGGATGAGTCAGAAATATGTCTTCAAAATGTGAAATCCGTGTTGCAAATGTCAATGGTTCACCAACGGGCGGTTGAAAGTTTTCCTCCATTTTCACGCCATTCTTGCACATTTCACAGCGAATTTTCAAACCAGGTGGTCCATCAATATGATCTTGTTACCATGGTCGATTATAATGTTCAAAACATGGTTCACATTCTTGAAACATGGCTCGATAATCGGATGGTAACCAAATCCAGGCGCGTTGTATGATTTTCGCACCATAACTTTTCAGCACATTCAAACTGATCCACTTGTAGATTTGAAGAAATGTTTCCAAAGTCAGTTCGTTCAGTAGCATTGGTTCACGTTCGAAAAATTCACCAATTGAAACATCCATTTTATCCCAGTCCATTGATTCCGGTTCAGACAATTTCAAATTTTGCATTTTTATAATAGCATCAGTTGTTTTTTCGTAGGTATCAACCCGTTTACGTAGTTTATCCAGTTCACTTGAAAATATTTGTAGCCGTTTCCAGTAAGCCGACGATGACGATGCCATTTCAACTTGCGTACTAATTTAACGAGTAATGTCCCCATGCTAAAGTATCCGTTTCCCCCTCCACAATATGTCGTTTCGTATCATACGGGCTGAGCGCCACCTTGTTCTGAGTTACACTATACACGTTATGTTTTTTCGATTGTATCAGGTTTTGTTGTCGGTTTACTATTGTATTGTATTTTAGACAGTCCACGTAATCGCTAAAAGTTACCGTTTTCTTAACCACAGAGTTCTTTACACCTTTCGCTTTCTTCGTATGATCCTCACCGTCCACCTGACAACTGTACATTTTTGACCTTAAACCCACAAATTTTGTAAATATTCGTCCATTTAGCTCATCCTTCATTAACCCGGGTATTTTCTTATTGACTCTTGGTATGTTATATTGATTATCTGCGCTATAATCTGACGTATCAAAGTATTGAATATCACGTTTCATTATTTCGTAAATATCTGGGCATTTTATCTCGTAAATCAATGAATCGGTATCCGTGTAGAGTAATTTGCTGTTGTTCCCGAACGTTGGCTGTATGTAGTTGTAATGAAAATCGTAGACACATGTTTTCGAAATATCCAGAATTGCTTGCCCGACGTATATTGGTTTGTTCATAAATACTTCCGTTTCTCGTAGTTCGACCGCGATGAGATTCTCGTCAAATATGGTGCGGCTGTGGAAATTCGGTTTCGCTATCATAACTTCCGCACCATATCGTCCATACCATTTCGTTAACAATTTCACAATCGAGTGTTTCCGTACATTTTCCATCGTTTTCCCGAAGACCGCGTTGTTTAGTAGCTTGTAGAGATTTTTCTCGAATTCGTTTCCCGCCATTTGTCTTAGAGCTGTATTCAAGTTGATGTAGGATTTAAGCCATGGTGATTGATTAAACTGTAGCACTCTATGTATCTTCTTTAATTTCATCCCGTGTTGTAGACATTGTTTCAGGTTCCGATAGTGTATCACGTATTTCTGTTTGTTGTATAGCGTTGCCAGCAACATTTCCTGTTTAGTACCGGGTGCACACATTCTCTCTGGACATAATGGTAAATCGTTGTGTTTATCGTGCAGTTCTCTCGGGTATTCCAAATCTACTTCAAGTATGTATCCTGTCGAATACCACGTTCAATGAATAATAATTGGTCTACATCGGATATCAGTTCTAACTCCACTTTTGTATATTTTAAGGCTGCATCCCACGTAAGTCCCGGCGTCGTGTAATAATGAGCTGGATCTAATCCGTGTGTGCGCATGCACGTATCCCGAAAATTCTCAAAAAACATCCGCGAGTAGTAGTATGTCCGTTTTTATATATGTATAAATCCGAGTATTCTCCAAGCGTCTGTATGTTGAACGTGTTCCAAACTTGTTGTGCGTGTGTATAGTCATCCATGGTGATATCGTTGTCGTTGAGCCAATTGTAGAATTTCTCCCGTGATGGTAAACATGTTTCTTCCAATTTATCCCAGCCTGATATATAATCGTATGGAAAAACACCTTTGCGCGTTAGTAATTTGTAATCTCTGTTCGGAAATTGCGATTTTACTATATTGAATTCGTTGAGATATGAAGATAATTTATCCAGACTTGATGCCATAAATCTAAAAGAGTCGATGAATCTAAATGTAATTTCGCTGCCCGTAACATGTTTAGTGAATGCAATGTATCGTTCCTTGTTGATTGGTAGTAAGTCGACACGTCCCTCGAATGTTGTTGCTATATCCTTTATTACGAAATGTGCATCATAACCACTCAAGTTGTGGAATACAACAGGAATCATATGAAAATCCTTATAATTCAAGTTGCATCCCTTGTGCACAGGTCCATTGTATTCGCCGGTGAAGTGGTTATGGCCACGAACAACAATATCTTCAGGTTTGAATGGTTTCTCGCAGATGTGGCACCCGGTACTTCGTTGTTTAAGTTGCTGTTGTTCCTCTGGTGTTAACTCGTTCATCGGTATTATGTTGTCATATATGGGTTCCAAGATATTTTCACGTAATGTTACCAGTTCTTCCGCGAACCATTTTTCGTAATTTGGCCCGCGGTATGATCTATAGTAGCTTAACTGGTTGTTGTAGGAGCAGTGAAAGTAGTAACCGATACTGTATGCCCGATGTTGTTGATATGTTGTCGTGTTTTTCCGATTTTCGTTTTCCGTTACCGGTTGCAGGAATGATTCGACGTCCGCGTAAATTATAAATGGAACACGTTTCTTGTTGCTGTAGTTCTTGAATGATATGTATTTGCTTTTCCCTTCTGGCATTATCACCCGACAGTTGTTCATGTTCACGCAGTCTTCTGTATGTTTTATCAGTTTATCTTCTGTGCGAAAGTAATTTAAGCATCGATCGCAAATGTATTTCTTACTCTTGGTGTTTGATAGTTGTCTTGATATAAGTCGCGATAAGTCGTTAATCCAACAGAAATGGTAGCGTAAATCTTGATCGTTGTCCTGTTTGTTGTCTTCATCCTCGTAATACTCGTTCTGGATCATTAAAAGGTTTATGTGGTTTTGTTTCTTCTCTCTTGTTAGCGCAGCAGGTATGGTTTCGAAATGTCCATTTTGTTTTTTTAGCATAAACACGTTGACTGATATTGTTGGATTCTGTTTCTCGAATTTGCTCACTTGTTGGATTGTCATTGGAAACTGTATTCCGTCTAAATTTAGCACCGTTGAGTAGTGTGGGTACGCTGATGTTCTTTAAGCACAATTTCGATCTGCTGGATAAAGTGCAGATACCACTGCCCACGCGAAACAAGCGTCATCGTCGAAGTTTTGGATGTTGATACATGCTTTTTTCATCTTTATTTCCTGCGGCAATTCGATGTAGCTTGATCCACGGAATGGTGTGTATTTGTTCACGTTCACGGCTAGGTTGATTATGCTTGATAAAGCTCATCCGCTCCCCGACTCAGTAAACTCGCTCAATTTTCTCAAAATTGGTTCCCGTACATGTTCCACGAAGCATTGTTTTAAGTCTGTTCCACGATCTATTATGATATTCGGTGTATTGAAATGTTTCATATCATATTTGTCTTCATCACCATCAGTTTTAACGAATAACCCGCAAAACGTTGTGTTGACTTTTATCGTTAAGTATTTTTTTAATATATTTTGTATTTGCCGAGTGAACATCGATGTAGCGTCGTCTAAAATGTTTTTCGGTTCCTTATGTGTAATGTTTATGATAACCCTGGTTCGTATTCGACTTACAAATGCGGATTCCACGTCAGCCCATTGAATTCTATCAGATCTTTTACGTTGATTTCGATTCATGCCGGCACCTGAAACAATCAACATAAAAAAATTATTTATCAAATTTATAAAAAATCATTAAAAAAAATTATATTTAAAAAACTTATCATGTTGATATATCAAAATTATAAAAAAATCATTAAAAAATAAATTTATATTTGAAAAAAACTTACCATGTTTTCGTAGCGCCTTCATTCTGATTCGAAATCCTTTTATTTTTCCCGCACATGATTCAAAATGTTTGCGTTGTCCCAAGTTTTCCGCTCCACGAATTGCCTTATTTATTAGTCTCACGTTTGTACTTGTATGTTTTATCCATTTTTCCAATTCATCTGCATCCCGAGTATCCATTTCCAATAATGATAGCGCGTTAGTAGTAGGAATATAGCGGTTCGGAGCCCACCTTCCCACCTGCCGACTTTCTGAGTGACCTCGGCAGGTGGTAAAACTACCGAGGCGGTTCTAGAAGCCTCCGGTGGTGGGTGGAGCAAAATTTTTGTCCAACCTAAGTGAACCCAGCGGAACTTGATCCAACCTAACGACATCTAGTGAAATTTTGTCCAACCTAAGTGAACCCAGCGGAACTTGATCCAACCTAACAGAACCTAAGGAAACTTGGTGTAACCTAACAAATATTTTCTAACCTAAGAATTCCCTAACAGATGGCGCAGCCACCTTCGAGCCCTGTGAATTCGCTACTAGATGGCGCAGCCACCTTCGAGCCTGTGAATTCGCTACTAGATGGCGTTGCTAGTCTGGATTCCTGTGTGTAAGTTTGAAAAATTGTCAATAGATGGCATCGAAAACCTTTTTTTGATAGTTAAACTAGCCATTAAAAGATGGCCTTGCTTTCATAATTTTATAATATTTTTATCTGAAAACAGGCTTAAACTGTCAGCTGACGTCACTAAAGGTAAACTGATATCAAACAGCGAAGATTTCTCTCTAATATGCAAAAATGAATTTTATCATATGATTGTATATTTTTATCTGAAAACAGGTTTATACAGGTTTTCCTCTAAATAAAAACACATTTTTTTATTTTCTATTTTTAATTTTTATTAAATAAAAACACATTTGTTTATTTTTAATTTTTTTAATTTTTTAATTTTTTCTTATTTTAATAAATTTATTTTAAAAGAAATATTTTACAGTAAAAATGTTTAAATGTTATTACAATAATATTTGTATATGGATATGACATTTTCCATGGCGCAAGTTGCTCCGGAATGATAGCCGCATCGAGGACTAGTGTATGTTGATGTTATGATTCTTAACTTAGGGCAAATTGTTATTTCTTCAAAGTTCATTATGGGCGCTGACGGTAGTAGTCGTTTCAAATAGCGTACTTTTTCTTCTCCCTTCGCATAGATGATGCGAGTTCCGTGTAGATTGTTTATTAAAATGTATTGTAGTTCCTCGTATTCAATATGTCCATCCATCCAGGCGAACCCATGATGGTTTTTCCGTAACCAGCGAGCTGTGCGTTGATCTTTTTCACTTAATCCGCAAAACGGTATTGGTGATTTGAAAATATAGTGTTGTGGTATATAATCTTCACCACAATTTTCTTCGGAAGAATCGAATTTCAACAGAGCTAATTCCTTTATGTAGAATTTCCCATTTATTGAATTTGGAAATCCTTGGAAGTCAACAATTGCTGCGTCGGTCTTCATTGTGCGTTGTCTAGAGCGAAACTGGCTCATTTATAGTCGGATTGCGATGCTTTTATACATATTTTGTAACAATATTCGTCAATGGATTATATTGAACCACACGGTCATGTAGTAGAAGACAGAATGCTGATGTATTCTCCGACACCTCCTTCAACGTTGTAAATTCAATTCGAATATCCGCCGGTCAACTTTTCAATGATTCGTTATCGTGTTATTTTATTGTGTAAAATCAATTAGTTTGTCGACCCCGAGTTGGTGTAGTGGTTAGCAACTCCGCTCTTGATTGTGAGTTCGAAACCAACCGGGGGAGATTCGTCATCTACATTACAACGCCGCTCATTAGTTTATCGTAGAATTGTTGGTATTTCAGAGTTTTCAACGAGTTGTTTAATAATTTCCTCTCGACGCTTCGCTTTACTTAGTTCTCTTAATTCTGCGTTAGAACATTAAAGAAGATTGATGTAATGATCCGTAAATTACATACAACAGAAATATTCCGATATTTCAATATTTCCAATATTTCGTCTATAATTGAACTTGAAAAGTCTACAAACCACCTCTATAAATTCAATGGTGTTTGTTGAATAATTTTTTACTATTTTAATACACAAGTCGGTCAATTGGTGATCTTTGATTCCTCACAGAGCACTTTCTTGCATATGCACAAATTTTTAATATAATTATAAATTTTACAAGTTAAAAAGTGATCATTGTGTACCTATTTTTGTTTAAAACTATACTTAATAAAATAAATTTAAAGAAAAAAAAACCGATCCTTTGATTTACACCGATCCCCTAAAAAGAAATCAAACTAATTTTTGATATTATACCTTAAACTTGATGTATATATAAAAATTCCATTTACAATTATGGTACACCATATATATTCGTAAATTTTACAAAATGTATCACTCTGTACATTTTTTTTAAATCTGTGTGCATATTCTTTGATGTTATTTAATCAGCTAAATCTTTAATCAACTAAATCAGCTAAAATTGTTACATACTTACGTTATAAATATCTAAGTGTGTATTTTTCTTTTAAATAATATATAACTTATAAATACTCATGATTACTTTACTATAACTGTAATCACGCGATATCATGTTATAAAATACATAAGAATTTACTCATTTAATGTAAAAATATTTGGTCATCAACAATTAAATAAAAACGAATTTTTTTAAAATATATATAGTAATATAATATTTCGCATATATACAGTACTCTGTTAAAAGTACGGGTTTCTACACCATTAAAAAACATATATTTTACAATATCAATATATTGTAAAAAATCATATTTCTTAATATTTTTAAAACTGAATATGTAATATCAAGAATTTAAAACAGTTTTGAAACATTAATTTCTCCTCATAATATTTTTTTAGTCTTAAATTAATAGCACAATGTTCCATATATTTTAAGAAAATTTTTCTTTTAATATTTTATAACTTATCTAAAAAATTTATAGCTATTTTTATCAAAAAAATTTATTACTTGCTATTGTTAAAAAATTAGTTAAATATATCTATAGGTATTAAGTGACCTCTAGTTTTTGTAATAGACGGTGGTAATAGCAATTCATCTTAAATACGAAATTATTTTATCAATGCTAAATAAGCGTTTTTTTTCTCATATTATCATACTCCAATATATTGTATATTATAATTTATAAAAATGTGTTTTATTTATTAAAAAATTTAGCAAAATTTTAAATAATATCGCGTCAAAATAATATTCAGAAGTCAATAAAAAACAATAGCAGTAAATTTATTAAGATAACTATAAATAAATATTAATCTAATGTTGAAATATTTATTAACAAATAGTACTGCTTAGTAGAAAATTAGGCACCTATTGTTTTGTTTTCAAATTTACCTTTTTGCAATTAAAGAAAATTTTAGTAACTATCGATACCTATATAAAACGATACCCCTAAAAGACAAGCATGCTCTGATCTCAACAATTTTTTCCACATACATATTTTAACACTGGTTCAATAATATCATGCTTTTCCAATTCCCTAGTTATTGAGATAATCCGCTTTCCAATGTCACTTTCCTTTAAATTATTAAAATGGCTTCGTTTTTTCTCGTTTTCGATATAATCCGCGAAGCTGGGATTTATAATATGACTCCTTTCCATTAAATTGCACACAGTATTAACCATTTCTTCTCCAATTTGCGTCTGAGTCGCTAAACTTCTTAGTTCATCAACTAAATGGTTCGGGTCATCAAAATATTCTTCTTCTTCATCAACAGGTTTCGAATGGCCATTATGAAGGTTAGCATTTTCATCATAATATTTGAAACGTTTAGCTCCGCCATTTGTTGAGTTAGATGTCGAAGGTTGTTCCTTTTCTCCTGAATTTTTATTTTCTTGTTCTTCATCCTTTGCGCATGCGTTCTGAAGCTCTTTGACCATTAATATGTCTAGAGCAGTTTGTAAGAGACCAGCCATCTTTGGAGTAAAACTTGTTTCTTTGTAGTTATCAGGCGATGGTAAATGCTTTTGTTCATCAGATCGATTATCTTCATCATTCGCCGATTGTAGAATATTATGCGAGTTTTTTAAAGCGTGGAATTTACATCTGATTGCTTCTGCTGCAGCCGTCATACTTTGATTAAAAGTATTCAAGTTTCTTGTAGATAGATCTGTATCATCTTCCTGCTGATTTTGAAATACTGGTGCTTTATCTTCCTTTTCTTCATTTCTTGCTTCAAAGCTATAATTGGTTTCACCATCATCATCATCTTCATCATTCGATTTTGACGATTCACTTTGTATTGAAAGTCTTCTCTTCTCCGCTCTGTTCACGTGTGTCCCATTATTTACTGACCGATTCGTGGAATTTTCAAATTGACTTATTCCATTTTCATCATTTTTTTTATCATTCTCAGACGAATTATGTTTAGTTCTTAAATGACGCGAGAGATTAAACTTCCGCGAAAATTTCTTACCACAAAATTCACAACTATGCATAGCTTAACAGTATTACGATTGCAACGTGTTTACGAATAGCTGAACTGAACTCGACTGACTAAAGATTCCGCGGGTTGAGCCTTATATACCTATGGAGTGATTCTTTTTTTGGGAGTGACTCTTTTTTTGGGAGTGACTCTCTTTCGGGAGTGACTCTTTTTTGGGAGTGACTCGTTTTGGGAGTGACTCTTTTTTGAGAGTGACTCTTTTTTGGGAGTGACTCTTTTTTTTTGGAGTGACTCTTTTTGGAGTGACTCTTTTTTTGGTAGTGACTCTTTTTTTGGGAGTGACTCTTTTTTTGGGGAGTGACTCTTTTTTTGGAGTGACTCTTTTTTAGGAGTGACTCTTTTTTGGGAGTGACTCTTTTTTGGGAGTGACTCTTTTTTTGGGAGTGACTTTTTTTGGGAGTGACTCTTTTTTGGGAGTGACTCTTTTTCGGGAGTGACTCTTTTTTGGGAGTGGCTCTTTTTTGGGAGTGACTCTTTTTTTGGGAGTGGCTCTTTGATGTCATTTGGTGTCATTTTGATGCACTTTGGTGTCATTTGATGCATTTTGGTGTAAATTTGGTGTATTTTTGGTGTTTAAACTCAGCTTCCCAAGTAGTGTCAAGAGCTGGATTGATAGCAAAGACTTGGTATGATATCCCCACCAACATGGAGCAGCGAATACGTATGGTGGACCGGAGCAGTCGCAGTATCCCCCACCAACATGGAGCAGCGAATACGTATGGTGGACCGGAGCAGTCGCAGTATCCCCCACCAACATGGAGCAGCGAATACGCATGATGAGCCGGAGCAGTTGCAGTATCCCCCACCAACATGGAGCAGCATATAATGATGATGATGACGGTGAGCCGGAGCACTTTGAATTTTTTTTCGGCGAAGCAAGACCAAGTGAAAAAACAACAATGAGTGAAGATCTTCAACAGCTTATAACAATGGAGGAATCCACAGTCAAAAATCGATTGTTGAATAAGATGTTGGATAAAGCTATCCGATTATCTGATTTGGAGATGATCCAATCGATAGGATCAAGAGATCGTCAAATTTTTCATCCTAAAAAATAAAATTAGCGGTTGAATGGGGCTCATCTGTGGAAACTTTCGATATTCTGTTCAACCTTACATTCGATGAATGGGACATTGGTGAAGACAGTCTAGATGGATTTGATATGTTGTCGCATTATCTTACGAAGTGGATGCGGAAAGCGATAGAGTATGCTCGTCCGAAACTGCTGGAGCGTATATTGAAGCTTGTGGAAGAATATGGCGTTCCAAGATTATATTTCAGTCCAAAGTGTGTAGAAGGAGATGCCGAATTGTTGAAGTGGATCACACACAACATTGAAAAAGGCGAAACCAATCAATCAGCACTCCTGGGCTGGGAAAGTGGCCCGGATACGGGAGCGTGGCCGTCGACAAACTTACAAGATTACTTAGATATATACAAAATTTTACAAACTAATTTTAATATTTAACATTTGAAGCAAGAAATGAAGAAAAGGAAGATAAAGCACCAGTATTTCAAAATCAGCAGGAAGATGATACAGATCTATCTACAAGAAACTTGAATACTTTTAATCAAAGTATGATGGCTGCAGCAGAAGCAATCAGACGTAAATTCCACGCTTTAAAAAACTCGCATAATATTCTACAATCGGCGAATGATGAAGATAATCAATCTGATGAACAAAAGCATTTACCATCGCCTGATAACTACAAAGAAACAAGTTTTACTCCAAAGATGGCTGGTCTCTTACAAACTGCTCTAGACATATTAATGGTCAAAGAGCTTCAGAACGCATGCGCAAAGGATGAAGAACAAGAAAATAAAAATTCAGGAGAAAAGGAACAACCTTCGACATCTAACTCAACAAATGGCGGAGCTAAACGTTTCAAATATGATGATGAAAATGCTAACCTTCATAATGGCCACTCGAAACCTGTTGATGAAGAAGAAGAATATTTTGATGACCCGAACCATTTAGTTGATGAACTAAGAAGTTTAGCGACTCAGACTAAAATTGGAGAAGAAATGGTTAATACTGTGTGCGATTTAATGGAAAGGAGTCATATTATAAATCCCAGCTTCGCGGATTATATCGAAAACGAGAAAAAACGAAGCCATTTTAATAATTTAAAGGAAAGTGACATTGGAAATCGGATTATCTCAATAACTAGGGAATTGGAAAAGCATGATATTATTGAACCAGTGTTAAAATATGTATCCAATGATGATGACGAATACAGCGATGAAAAAACATCTGCTAGCGACAACGAAGATACTGCGAGCGACAACGAAGCTGATGATGACGAGAATACAGTCGCCAACGATGGTGATGAAAAAATTTCGGGTGAAGGGTTATACTTAAGGCCCTATAGGAGATATTAAAATAAGCTATCAACATTTAATAAGTTGTTAAAAAAAATCTTTGTAACTTTTCCAATAGCTATATGTTAATTATTTTAAAATTATGTGTGTTGTTATTTCTTACATACCACAGTCCTTAATTCTAGTAATTCGTTAAAAAAGATCACCGAAATGATTGTTCTTACAATGAAAAAAAATGTAATGTGTATTTTCTAAGCTATTAAAATAGGTAATGTTTTTGCTTGCTCCTGAATATAGGCAATTAAATCGCATTGCTCCATTGACGTTCTGACACAATAGAACGTATGTGCAAACTATGTAATTCTTGCCAATAAGTATTCACCCATATTATTAATGATTTGTTAAAAAATAAAGTATCGTTGAACAATAATGATCTAAAACTGCTGTGCAGGAAAGGGTTAATTAATTGAATGCAGCTTAACTCCGGAAAAAAAAAATAAAATTTCGTAATCCAAAATTAAAGTTTTCATCCGCTCTTCAAAAATTATGAGAGTTATTTACTGTCCACCCTATATATATATACGCATTTATTCTTATGGTATAAAATTACATTTTCAATTCGTTTGCTTAGAAATATTTGTCTGTGACTGATAACTTTCAGGTGTTTTTACAAAATTAAACTGCAAAAAATAGTTTAAAAGTATTTCACTGTCTATAAAAACATAAATTTTTTTTTCTCTATCATCAATAAATTAACAAACAAAAAATACTTATTCAATACCTACCTAGCTTGCTATAACTATTGTTTATGGTAGAAAATATTGGGGGGAATATATAAACATAATAAGTTTTAGCGAAGTAAGAACATACGAATTTAACATGGGAAAAAATTGTTGAGATCAGAGCACGCTTGTCTTTTATGGGTATCGTTTTATATAGGTCCGATAGTTACTAAAATTTTCTTTAATTGCAAAAAGGTAAATTTGAAAACAAAACAATAGGTGCCTAATTTTCTACTAAGCAGTACTATTTGTTAATAAATATTTCAACATTAGATAAATATTTATTTATAGTTATCTTAATAAATTTACTGCTATTGTCTTTTATTGACTCCTGAATATTATTTTGACGCGATATTATTTAAAATTTTGCTAAATTTTTTAATAAATAAAACACATTTTTATAAATTATAATATACAATATATTGGAGTATGATAATATGAGAAAAAAAACGCTTATTTAGCATTGATAAAATAATTTCGTATTTAAGATGAATTGCTATTACCACCGTCTATTACAAAAACTAGAGGTCACTTAATACCTATAGATATATTTAACTAATTTTTTAACAATAGCAAGTAATAAATTTTTTTGATAAAAATAGCTATAAATTTTTTAGATAAGTTATAAAATATTAAAAGAAAAATTTTCTTAAAATATATGGAACATTGTGCTATTAATTTAAGACTAAAAAAATATTATGAGGAGAAATTAATGTTTCAAAACTGTTTTAAATTCTTGATATTACATATTCAGTTTTAAAAATATTAAGAAATATGATTTTTTACAATATATTGATATTGTAAAATATATGTTTTTTAACGGTGTAGAAACCCGTACTTTTAACAGAGTACTGTATATATGCGAAATATTATATTACTATATATATTTTAAAAAAATTCGTTTTTATTTAATTGTTGATGACCAAATATTTTTACATTAAATGAGTAAATTCTTATGTATTTTATAACATGATATCGCGTGATTACAGTTATAGTAAAGTAATCATGAGTATTTATAAGTTATATATTATTTAAAAGAAAAATACACACTTAGATATTTATAACGTAAGTATGTAACAATTTTAGCTGATTTAGTTGATTAAAGATTTAGCTGATTAAATAACATCAAAGAATATGCACACAGATTTAAAAAAAATGTACAGAGTGATACATTTTGTAAAATTTACGAATATATATGGTGTACCATAATTGTAAATGGAATTTTTATATATACATCAAGTTTAAGGTATAATATCAAAAATTAGTTTGATTTCTTTTTAGGGGATCGGTGTAAATCAAAGGATCGGTTTTTTTTTTCTTTAAATTTATTTTATTAAGTATAGTTTTAAACAAAAATAGGTACACAATGATCACTTTTTAACTTGTAAAATTTATAATTATATTAAAAATTTGTGCATATGCAAGAAAGTGCTCTGTGAGGAATCAAAGATCACCAATTGACCGACTTGTGTATTAAAATAGTAAAAAATTATTCAACAAACACCATTGAATTTATAGAGGTGGTTTGTAGACTTTTCAAGTTCAATTATAGACGAAATATTGGAAATATTGAAATATCGGAATATTTCTGTTGTATGTAATTTACGGATCATTACATCAATCTTCTTTAATGTTCTAACGCAGAATTAAGAGAACTAAGTAAAACGAAGCGTCGAGAGGAAATTATTAAACAACTCGTTGAAAACTCTGAAATACCAACAATTCTACGATAAACTAATGAGCGGCGTAGTAATGTAGATGACGAATCTCCCCCGGTTGGTTTCGAACTCACAATCAAGAGCGGAGTTGCTAACCACTACACCAACTCGGGGTCGACAAACTAATTGATTTTACACAATAAAATAACACGATAACGAATCATTGAAAAGTTGACCGGCGGATATTCGAATTGAATTTAAAACGTTGAAGGAGGTGTCGGAGAATACATCAGCATTCTGTCTTCTACTACATGACCGTGTGGTTCAATATAATCCATTGACGAATATTGTTACAAAATATGTATAAAAGCATCGCAATCCGACTATAAATGAGCCAGTTTCGCTCTAGACAACGCACAATGAAGACCGACGCAGCAATTGTTGACTTCCAAGGATTTCCAAATTCAATAAATGGGAAATTCTACATAAAGGAATTAGCTCTGTTGAAATTCGATTCTTCCGAAGAAAATTGTGGTGAAGATTATATACCACAACACTATATTTTCAAATCACCAATACCGTTTTGCGGATTAAGTGAAAAAGATCAACGCACAGCTCGCTGGTTACGGAAAAACCATCATGGGTTCGCCTGGATGGATGGACATATTGAATACGAGGAACTACAATACATTTTAATAAACAATCTACACGGAACTCGCATCATCTATGCGAAGGGAGAAGAAAAAGTACGCTATTTGAAACGACTACTACCGTCAGCGCCCATAATGAACTTTGAAGAAATAACAATTTGCCCTAAGTTGAGAATCATAACATCAACATACACTAGTCCTCGATGCGGCTATCATTCCGGAGCAACTTGCGCCATGGAAAATATCATATCCATATACAAATATTATTGTAATAACATTTAAACATTTTTACTGTAAAATATTTCTTTTAAAATAAATTTATTAAAATAAGAAAAAATTAAAAAATTAAAAAAATTAAAAATAAACAAATGTGTTTTTATTTAATAAAAATTAAAAATTAAAAATAAAAAAATGTGTTTTTATTTAGAGGAAAACCTGTATAAACCTGTTTTCAGATAAAAATATACAATCATATGATAAAATTCATTTTTGCATATTAGAGAGAAATCTTCGCTGTTTGATATCAGTTTACCTTTAGTGACGTCAGCTGACAGTTTAAGCCTGTTTTCAGATAAAATATTATAAAATTATGAAAGCAAGGCCATCTTTTAATGGCTAGTTTAACTATCAAAAAAAGGTTTTCGATGCCATCTATTGACAATTTTTCAAACTTACACACAGGAATCCAGACTAGCAACGCCATCTAGTAGCGAATTCACAGGCTCGAAGGTGGCTGCGCCATCTAGTAGCGAATTCACAGGGATCGAAGGTGGCTGCGCCATCTGTTAGGGAATTCTTAGGTTAGAAAATATTTGTTAGGTTACACCAAGTTTCCTTAGGTTCTGTTAGGTTGGATCAAGTTCCGCTGGGTTCACTTAGGTTGGACAAAATTTCACTAGATGTCGTTAGGTTGGATCAAGTTCCGCTGGGTTCACTTAGGTTGGACAAAAATTTTGCTCCACCCACCGCCGGAGGCTTCTAGAACCGCCTCGGTAGTTTTACCACCTGCCGAGGTCACTCAAAAAGTCGGCAGGTGGGAAGGTGGGCTCCGAACCGCTATATTCCTACTACTCGCGTTTCGTACATTTTCCACCATTCTAGTTGTTACGTCGTTTAATGAAGCCATTGTTGTGTTTTAGCCTCGATACAAATTCTTGCAACAATAACAATATTAACTGCTTGAAGATTGCTGAAGAAGTGATTTGAGGGGACACGCGAACCTCAATTTATACGATTTTAACTGCTCGCAAAATTCTGGAGGGGAATGTTAAGCCATAAATTTAAAATTCCGAGAAATTCATTTCGTATTCAAAATCTAACAAAGAAACTGATTACTCAGCAAAATCTTAAATAAACAATTTTAAAATTATTACATGATCCAAAATTAGTATATAAATAAACAAATATAACAAAAATTCCCGCTTGTATGAATCATACTATAATTATAATTCAGTTAAGATAAACAAACTTATACTGATAACAATTCTTGGAATAAGAACTAATAAGTTTAAACAAGTTAAAAATTCCAAGGTTAATTCTAGTTAGCACGTGTGAGGTCAAAATGTCAAGGTTTATATTTCAAAAATTTTTTTATATAATACGACGCAATTAATTTATACAACGCAAAAAAAATTTTAAATAAACAATTTATAATCAGATCGCCTACTAAAAATAAAATTAAATTTATTGCGTTGTTAAGAAAAATGTGCTGACTTTGCTGAAAACAGGCTTAAACTTGTTGAAAAGTACAGTAGACACTCGATTTACAGTACAGTAGCGGTCTGAAATCTGGAGTCTGGACCCTGGAGTCTGAAGTTAGTTTTGCGGTAGCGCTTGGTACAGTGCCCCCACAAAATTTAGCGGCCTTCCGATTTTCGTTTAAAATGACGCAATTAAGGCAAGCGCGTGTTAGGGTCAAGGTTTGCACGTACAGTACGCTTCAAAAAGTGATCGGACACCTTTTTGGTCAGGGGGGGTCCGCACTTTTCACACGATAGTGTACCAAAAATTTAAGTACAGTAGGGCGTCAAAAGTTTGGGGCCACCCCTTGGGTTAGGGTAATCCCACATTTTTTGACGTGGTAGTGTACCTTTCGTTTAAGATGACTCAATTAAGTGAGGTTAAAGGCTAAGGCTTGCACGTAATAGTACAGTACGCTTCAATAAGTGATCGGACACCTTTTTCAGTTAGGAGGTCCACACTTTTGACACTGCAGTGTACCAAAAATTTAAGTACAGTACGGTGTCAAAAGTTTGGGGCCACCCCCGAGTTAGGGTATCCCCACAGTTTTGACGCGGTAGTGTACCCTAGCTATCAATTTGTGGCATAAAATTCAGTCTGCGCATGCGTCGTGTACTTAAATTCAATCTGCGCATGCGTTAGGTTTGCATTCAAAAACTACGTTAGTGCTGGCGGGTAATGGGTTAACACAAAACCAAATTGTGATAAGTAAATTGTGATGACGCATAATGGGTTAACTAATTGTGTGGTTGTTGAGGTGATGACTCATGTCTTTGGAGTTTCAAGGCCAACAGTATGAGCGAGTGTTGGAGTCAAATGTCAACAACAAATTTTAAATACATGTACTCGGTACGTGCCGGGTCAAAGGTCAAGGTTTGCACATCAATACATTTTGATGACTCATCAGTTCGGAATGTCTAGTACCGTAAAGTTACACGATTTCAAACATTGACAAAAGGATTCAAATTGCTTAGTTTTGCGGTACCGCAGAACCCGCTTAGCTATCCTACTTAAATACTTTGTAATAAATTGAATGTGGAACTACTTATTTTCGCGAGGCGCATGAACATCTTACACGGCATAGCAATCGTATCAATCTGATCTACGCACTTGTGTTTAATTCAAGTAGTTTAAAACACGCGTCCGTCACCCGCTCCGTACAGTATCATTATTATTGTACAGAACATGGGTGATGTAATTTTCATATTTTTTGGCATTTAATTTTTTTTTTAACGTAACATTACTAAAATTCTAACAAAAAATAATGTATCAATATATTCTTTGAAAATCCTGTGTAATATTTCACAAATTTATCCTACAAGATGGCGTCTTTTGCGTTTGGAATTCGGAAGTACAAAACGGCACAGTTTGGGTAAAAATCTATAAAATTTACCTTTATATATTTTACTATTTTAATATATTTTATATGATTGGCCTTATCATGCCAATCATATCTTTTCTTCATTGAAACATTACCGTGTTTCAACATTTAAAAATATCGCTTCCCTCAGTTAAATGCTAATCAATCATTTCTGTTGGGTAAAGAATGCGATATGTAGATTTAGTATTAAAAACTTATGTATAATCTTATTTTTATTAGTAACAAAATTTATTTATAGTCAATATAAAATTTCTCTTTAAAAATTATTACATAATTTTTCGCCATTTTGAAAACATTTTAAACTTTAAAATATTATGTAAATTGTTTCACCAGTTGCATCTTTGTATTCAAATTCATACATATTCAACCATTTTAGGATATTGTTAAAGCTTAGGTATTAATGGTTAACTTTATATAACTTATTTAACAAAATGTTATATTAAATTTAAATAAATTTAGATTCAAAATTATTTTTATTATTTATTATTGTGCATTCATGCCATATATTCAGAAGAAATTTTGTTTTACAGATTTTAGGGTTTTTTCTAAATAGTACAAAAATTACAAAACTTCAATTGTAATTATATTGGACTTAACCCTTTGGTGTCTCATGGGCCCACACCATCGCTGCTTATTACTTTTGTACTTATCAAAATTTATAATTTAAATTCAAATAGCTAGTTAATAAAACTTAGGTATTTCGACTTTAGTGCAGGAGCCCGGTATTCTTATAGTCGAGGAGCTCCGGTCTCTTTAAAATTTCAACTCATTCAATTATTTTGTTTACAGTTTAATCTTTAATTTTACTACTAGTTAATATTAATTAAATTTAAATGTCACGCTTATAGTAAAGCCCCTTTATAACTTCAACCATTAACTTAATACCCTTTAAAATCCTTAAACATTAAATTTTTTTTTTCTTTTTGCGTGTCAGTCTGACAAAAAAAATTTCAAACGTAGCACTTGATAAAAGAGGATAGTAGGAGGTTTAGAGTTGCGCAGTGAGAGTGGAAGCGTGGATTTAGGGATCGTTAACGATGATGAATTTAAATCATGAATAAAACAAGAAATTTCATCTTAACAAAATCTTAACAATTTATTGAGATAAAATTGTCGGGTGAATAAAATTTACCCGTTCTAATCACAAGGACGGCTTACAAAAATCTAACTGTTACTTAAAGTTACAATACAAACGAAATTTACAAGAATATATCGCTAACGAAAACCTAAAGGTGTTTAGTCAAATTACACTGACCTAAAACTACGATTTACTTTACTAAGGGATGAAACTGATAAGTTACAAGGAATTTAAAGTGACGGACTAACCGAACATATGAAATGGTTACGTATTAAATCGAAATGAAAACATGGCAACGCGTGTTTATCGACTTATTAAAGAAAAACATAAACTATAACTGTTTGAATGACAGAAGAACGATAGTTGTGAATAAATAACAATAAATTAAATGTATGGATCCGTATTTTTTTTAAAATTAAATGAATAAATTACAATATGAAAGGTTATAACGCCATTTATAGGCGCGGACTCCGTGACTGTTAATACGAAATCCGAAAGCGAATGTCATTAAACTATTGTGCTAATTAAAACCTAGACGTTTGTGCATTTAAGCTAAAAAAATACAATAGCGGAAAATTCTTTAACCAGTTAACAGAATAAATTTGAAAGATTCACGTGTCATAACTACGTGAATCCATTTTGGTTAACTGACAAGAATAATACACACAAAGCCGCCAAAAATTTACGAGGCATGTTTTTAAAGTAAGTACCGTTTTGATATAAAAAAATCAACAAGTAATTTTTTACATAATTTCCATTATTATTAAGGCACTTGCCGTATCTTGGGATCAGCTTTTGTATGCCGTCGTCAAAAAAGCTTGCCGCCAGACTGGACAACCACTTTCGGTACCCACCGTGAACACAGTTTCCGATAATTTAAACGTTCGGACACAATTTCATAGAGAACACTTCTTGATACAGCAGGAAATTTTTCAACTAAGGACGAAATTGTGAACCGTCTGTTCTCTTTCACTTTACAGTCCACTTTTTGAATGAGATCATCGGTAATGACTGAAGGTCGCCCACTTCGTACCTCATCATGAACGTTTGTGCGGCCATCTTTGAAGGCCTTAACCCATTTCCGCACCATTCCTTCAGTCATAATGTTTTCACCATAAACTTCACTGATTTGACGATGAATGTCAATTGCTTTAAGCCTTTAGCACAGAGAAAACGAATCACAGCACGCACTTCACAGTCGGCGGGATTCTCGATAGTCGGCGGCATTTTAAAATCACGTAAACAAACGAAGACTCGATCAAACGGCGTCGTAATGGCGCCTGTGGCTTCCCTACTGATGTAGCTACACTACGCGCATGCGCTAAACGGCAACTGCAGCGCTGCGACGGCGTAATATAAAAACGGTACTTACTTTAAAAACATGCCTCGTACATTACGAAAATGAAATGAATTTTAAATAAAGAAAAAACGTCTAGTTAGTTTAAATTCCAAAAGAAAAACATAATACAAATTTAAAAAAATAAATTTAAACTTACATGCTTAATTACTATTACATAATCCCAAAAATAAATTTAAAAGGTATAACAAAAACTAATATGTTAACCCATCGGATTTAATACTAAGAGTAAAATATGTCTTTTCATTGAAATATAAGCAAAGCTTTTATCTCTTTTAAGTGTTCTAGAATGTTTCAATACAACATTCTAGAATAGTTTCAATTAATCCTTAAGTGATTAATTTTGACAACAAATGTTAAAGTATAGAATTACTTGAAAACATATCGAGTTAATTTCTGTATTATCTTATCATTTTAGTATGTTTTATACTCTGACACCAGATGTCAATGAATTCGTGTATTGATCACCGATCTGCTAATAGATTTATGCAAGTGTGTATGCAATTTGCCATACAGATGGCATGGCAACAGGCGATTTTCTCTGAAACCATTCGATGCGAAAATATGAAATTTAGCACAGAGTGTGGTAGCTCCATTATAAATGTGAAGATAAATCTCGATTCTGGTGGTTAATTTAAGGGATAACCTGAAAAGTGGCAAAAGAATTTTCCCCAAAGGCACTGAGTAGGATATCAAAGGAAAGATTATTAAAATACGAATTCAATGATATAGCTCAAATTAAAGGTTATGACCTCTATCCTTCAAATATGAGTGGCATGATTGACCTTACCCAATACTGGCTTCAATATGGCGGCTGAAATCACGTGTCGTTTTGAATAATAATGAAGAATTTTTATTTTATAAAAGTATATTAATTAAATGATCGACCTTTAAGTAAATTTAATGTTACATTTTTACGTAAATATTATTCCCATATGATTTATATTATTTTGTTTCTTGTAATAGCGTACGTATCTTGTAAGAAAGGTTTTTCCGGGTACAAATAATTTTTCCAGTAACATTAATTTTATAAAAATTCTTATAAATTATATTTTGTTTGCAAGGTTATATTTTTTGTGAGTACATACATTAAATTTATGTAGACGCAAATCAAAAGTCACGTGTTTTTGTTGTTATATAAGAGTTATCATATCCCTCGCAAGGTAGAGTTTCATTCAATCGTTAAAGTAGTGAAGACATAAAGTGTTTTAGTTGCTTTAAATTTTGAAATAAACAGTTTACTTTTTTTGTTTTATTGTGTTATATTGAAAATACTTGGTAAGTAAAATAATTATTAATTTTTTCATAGTTTATTATCATATTTTAAATACTCTTTGTAGTTTTATTGTGTTACTTTTAAAGTATTTAGTAAGTACAATAATTTTTAATTAAATTCTCATATATTAATATAATTTTTAAATTTTTAGAAAAATTTCATTATGTTCAAATGTCAGGATTACGGATCATCATTCACACGACGTGATAATTTAACTCGGCATGTTAACGCCAAGCATTTTTGGGGTATGAGATCTGCCCAGATGGCGTCTTTGTTGACAAACAAAAACTACAGGCCATCCAAGGTATACGAGTGCCGCGAAACTTGAAAGAAGTCCGTAAGTTCCTGGGAATGTGCTCCTTCTTCAGACGGTTTATGAGGGATTACCCGATCTACGAGTTAGAAGCCCTCTGTGTAATATGGGCATGTGAAAAATTTAAAACTTATTTGCTCGGTAACCGATTCACCTTGCAGACAGACTCGGCGGCCTTTAAATTCTTACGAACGTCGCAAAAAACTAATCCGAAGGTGACGAGATGGGTGTTATCGTTGGCCAAGTTTGATTTTAAGGTAGAAACGATAAGGGGCAAGAAAAATTTCATCGCAGACGGACTTAGCCGACTGTACAATGACTTCCACGATGACGAACCGGACGAACAAACGGACGAATATTCCATCATGCAAGACATCAACTTGCTGTCCGACATACCACCTGCCTTCCAAAAACTCGAGGAATATCAGAAAAGTGATGACGAGTGTAAACTCATTCTACAGCGATTAGACCGCGGTGAGAATGTGAAAGGCTATGCACTACGTCAGAACTTGCTGGTAAAGAGTGTTGGAAAGCGTAACCGAACTAGAGTGGTATGTCCCCCGTCTGTCCGTCCATTGGCTCTGTATTATTACCATAATACTCTGACTAATAATCATGGTGGAATTACAGTGACTTACCGATCAATAGCGCGGAGGTTTTGGTGGCCAGGAATGTTCAAAGATGTCGCCAACTGCGTGCGATCATGTGACATATGCCAGGAGTGCAAGGCATCCAATACTCCAGGAGGCGCTCCCATGGCGTCGACAGTGCCTGAGTCCCAGTTTCAAAAAATATATCTCGATTACCTCGGGCCGTTCGTCACCGCCTCCACGGGACATCGATATTGCCTGGTAGCCTTGGATTCTCATACTAAATTTCTGGAGCTTTATCCGACGAAACCGATGACTGTTAAAGTGACCGCTGAACGTATGACGGACCTCTTCACACGTTTTGGTCCCCCTAAAGTTTGTGTTATAGAAAATGCGAGCTACTTTCGATCGAATCTGATGACTAATCTACTGATCAGTGGGGGGTTCGACCAGCATACACCAGCCCCTACCGACCGTCTGGAAATATGAGTGAGAGAGTGAATCGAGATATCCGTTCAGGGATGGCGACGATATTACGCACCTACGCCGCATCACACAAGGAGTGGCCCAAATTTATCCCATTCGTCAAACTCTCTCACAATACGCATTATCACGAGTCGATAGGCACTACGCCGGCCGAACTATTTTTAGGTCGAAAAATATACCAACCCCTGGACTTGCAGTGGAATCTCGATTGGGTCTTAGATCCTGAAACGCCGTCCACCCAGGAGGTTACTGACGCCCTCCGGAAGGCACACCAAAAGGCCAAGAAATATTATGATCTCAAGAAACCAGATAAACACCAGTTTCGAGTCGGCCAGATTGTTTTACATCGAATCAGGTATGATAACACCAATCCTGATTTAATAAACAAATTCTTGCCTAGGTGGACCAAGCGGAAAATAATCGAGTTTACAATACCCGCATCAGTAGTACTAGAGGACCCAGACACCGGCGCCCGATCGAGAGCCCACATAGATGATCTCAAGCCTTACCATCATCGTATTGTCCGGAATGATGAAGATGTCGCGATCACCGCAGTTAATCCGCTCGTCAACTCTACGATCACTCAACACCGACATCAGCACTCCGTTTACCATTCCCAGCCAGCCTACACGTCGAAGAATCCAACTACTATGTCACCACCGACGCCAACAGTATGTGCGTGTTACACCTGTATACACAAGGAAATTAGTAAGAATATTTTGTAAGTTGCGTATCAATACTATATTATTTATTAAATTAAAAAAAAAAAAGATCGGACAGATCAATCTTCAAAAAACATAAAGAAAAATATCAATAAATTTTCTCATTAGAGTCAATTGTAATGAGAGGGCGCGCATTCAGCTTCCAAAAGCGGGGGGAGCGTGTTACGAAGTACCTTTTACACCAATCAACAACTCCTCCGGAACCTGAATGTACCCCATGTCAATTAAAATCACAAAACAAAAAACAAAAAACCATTATATTCCTCTTAACATGTATTTAATCTTCGAATTATAAACAGTAAAAATAGTTTACACCAATATTGTATGAACTGTCAAAAATGACATTTGTCAACAGGCGCCAAAATACGAAAAATCATGGTGAGCTAATAAAAAAAAATTAAAAATTAATATTATCAAAACTCAGTAGGAGATGCGCGAGTGACTAAATGGCAGATTAAATTAGAAAAGGCCGGAACATCAATGACCTGCTCACGAGTAACAAAAAAATTTACTCAAAAAAAAATTCACTTTTGATATAGCTTTGCCATAAGCAAGTTCGAGTTACGTTCTTATATAATAATTTAACAATTACTTTAAATTCTAATATGTTCCAGAATGTTGCATAATCAATTCAAGTTATAATTGTGTTAAATTATACCTCAAATATTTTTATTACTGTGAAAAATCTTGAATTCGTTGCATCAATCAACCGCGAATTCACCAGCGTTGTAAAAAAGGTATGAAAAATTAACTGATTTTTCGTTCTAAATCGTGAGAGAAAACAAATTTAAAAGTTGAAAGCGATAGGTCATTGACACTGGTCATACCTGAACTTTCCGAGTTTGCAGTTATCGAAAATCTAGGTGTTTTTCTTGGTTCCGCCATACTGAAAACTTACCGTTGGGTGATTCATTTTTCTTTTTATAATTTATTAGTTTTTAAAGGAAATAATGGGGCACTAATCATCGTTGCAAAATCCGATTTCATATTTTTTCCGCAGTTTTTGTCACTGTCAATTAAATTACCATAGTGCATTAATGATAACTTAGTTACCGACTCAGTCAGCTGCCATTTACTCCTTATCTCGTCGTCGCCATCTTGGGCACGTTTTATTTTTTTTTCTAACAAACAGATATTTCGTATTTTGGCCCAAACTGTCTATTAATTTACTGTTTTTGCAATCATTATTTCCACACCTTTTCCAGCACATTGTATTTGATCGGTCTGTCCGTCACTGAATTTTCACAGAACTCTTACCGGCGAATTGTCCGCCTTTTTTGAATTGGTCCATCCAGGCGTTATTCTGGAATTCTCGCAATTCGGGATTACTCCAGTTAATAACGTGAAACCTTATGGCATCCTTCCGTTTACTGCACAAAAGTAAAATAGAGAAGGCTTAATTAGTTTATAATATTTAAATGTAATAGTAAGTAGTTTAAATAGTCATAAGTTTGGTTAATGTATTAAATTAATTCGTTTTTTTTTTTTTAATGTAAATAGATTGTTAAAAGGGAAATCGGAAAGTTTATTAATTCACCTACCTTATAGTTTCACACCATATTTTCAGCATAGCATCTGCAATAATACCGCCCCAAATCACCATAATCATCCAATTTTTACACACGTCGGGAATTAAGAACGTCACGTTACGATCCATATTGGCGAATGAGCCCACAAACAACCAGCGCGTTGTTTTGGCTGAGCGCCAAAATTTGAAATCACCTCGAGCGTTTTAGCAAATTCTATACGCCTAAAGTTATATACCCACAGGGGACTAGACGCCTACACTGGTAAAATCTTCGATCCCAGCACTGGGAAGAGGGAAATAGGGCTCTCATCACAAAACAAAAAGCTTCCACTGTTTATTTAAGATCATTTTTATTTTTTATTTAAGTTAAACCTACTTCGCCTCAACTAAAATACAAGTATTGAGCTAACTAGGCAATTCACATAACATATGTATTTTGTCGACTGCGGCAAAATACGAGCATTCAACATCATTCAATACACAAAGTTTCACTAACTAAAACGGAACAGAACTATAGCACAATTGAGGAAGAATTACTCGCTATAGTATGGACTACCAAATACTTTCGCCCCCTACTTATTCGGTAAGAAATTTACGACAGTGACCGACCATAAACCTCTCACCTGGCTTTTTCATTAAAAGAACCAAATTCCAAGCTAATCCGTTGGAGACTAAAACTTGGAGAGAACAGGAACAAATAAATGACGCTGACACGATCCAAATTTTTAAAGAATATATCTCACGTAACAAGTTGACCACTATCCTTACAGACGACAATACTTTCAACATTATCTCACGTATATTTGATCGATATTTTAGTAAATACAAAATTGTCCGTTGTACCAAACTCCTTACCGATATACAAACCATTGAGGAACAAACAAAAATTATAAAACAATATCATGAATTGTCAAACCATCGCGGAATTGACGAAACATTTAACCATTTAAAACGTACCTATTATTTCGATAACATGAAAAGTAGAATAACATCATACATAAACACATGCAGTACATGCCTTACACACAAATACGAAAGACATCCACTAGAACTAAAATACGAGCAAACTGAACAAGCACACGAACCATTTCAAATAATTCATACAGATATACTCTATTTAGAAAATAAATATCTTCTCACACTTCTAGACAAATTCTCGCGATATGCGGAAGCTCATGTGATCCCATTCAAAACACCGGTAGAAGTACTCAAAATCTTTAAAAACTATTTTTCTAGACACGGTATTCCAACTAAAATTATTCATGACGGAGGGTTAGAATTCACTTCCATAAATATAAAAGAATTTTTAAAATTGTATAATATACAAGACCACACCACTTCAGCACGAACTTCGACTGGTAATTCACCAATCGAACGCTTTCATAACACCTTTTTAGAAATATTTCGTATTATCCACAAAACAGATCCCAAATGTGATTTTAATGAAAAAATCGACCAAACTATACTAACTCAATCCATAAATCCACTAATTTTACACCGTTCGAAACTATAAAAGGTATTCGCCACGAAACAATTATAAATTTAGAAAATGAAAATACCATGACTGAATACAATGAAAAACATATCGAGGAAATCAATAAAATCAAACAGTTAATTACTCAAAAACAACAAACTAATAAAAGCACCCTAGACAAAATAAATCTAGACCGATCAGATCCCCCGGACATTGAATTAAATCAACCAGTTTACATTAAAAACGTACAACAAATAAAGTAAAAGCACCATTCGATCAAGTTCACTCAATTAATCAAACTAAGCTAACATTCAAAACTCGCAAATACAAATATCACAAAGCGAAAATTAAACCTAAAAGAAAATCATTGTTACAGGGCCGTAATTCTTCCAATGGCATTCAGCCAACGGATTCACATAACTAATTTACAAGATTCTCAAGGACTATTCCCATTGAAATTAGGTAATTGCAAGATTATTCACCACCATATCAATCTCATACATATTATTGAAATAAAATCAATTGAAGCTAACATAGACCAAATTGAACATAACATTAACGCTCGTCAACCAAACGATCTAAACGCATATAACTTACAGACAATGCAAACCCACTTAAATCAAATCAAAGATAAATTTAACTCAAGTACATTTCATCATAGGGAAAAGCGAGGACTGATAAATGGTTTGGGCTCCATAATTAAAGCTATATCCGGAAATATGGACGATTCTGACGCTTTAGAAATTAATAATCAAATTAATACATTAAAATTAAACCAACACGATATTTCAAATAATTTAAAGGAACAACACTTTCTAAATCAGAAAATGATAGATAGATTCAATAACATTACCACATTTATCAATAAAGAACAAAAAGTAATTAAAGAACTTATCGAACGTTTTGGGAGATCAGACAAATTGAACAAAATTGAATCTCAACTAGCACAATCACAAATTTATTATACGTTAACGCATCAGCTACAAATACTAGACAATCACCTTAACAACATAATTGATTCTATTACATTTGCTAAGTTAAATTTGATTTCTAAACATATACTAAATCATGATGAATTAGATTATATATATATATATATATATATATATATATATATATATATATATATATATATATATATATATATATATATAAAATTAGCAAATCGAATAGATATCAAATCAGACGAACATCTATACGAACTATTAACGCTAAAAGCATATTATAACATTACGTCTATAATATTTACCAACAAATCCCTCAGTTTGCTAATGAAACGTTTTCCTTATTACACATTAGAGAAATTCCACAGAATTCCTTAATATTAAAATTAGAAAAAGCCTTCCTTATACTAAGCAAGCAACATCATAAGTTTATCGACAAACCATGTCCAAATATAGAACAAACCTATATACGCGACAGTAAAAATTTAATCAGTAATTCAGTCAACACCTGCGAAATTAAGATCTTAGAAAACCAACACGCCAAATGCAAACTGTACCAGACCAAGGAAATCGAATTCGTAGAAATGATCGAACTAAACAACATACTCATCAACACCAAAACATTCTTAACCATCAACTCAACATGTACCAACAGAGAATTTCGATTCAGTGGCAAGTATCATATACAATTCTACAACTGTACAATTTTTTATCGTATGTTAGTTCAGAAAAATACTCATGGGACAAACTAACAATGCCACAAATAATATTTAACAAAATTAATGTTACAAACTTGTTAAACGATGTAAGCCTACCAAATCTACAGCTTCAACATCTGAAAAACATAAAGGATATCAGTCTACTAAAATCTAATAACAATTACCATATCAGCGCCACCATTATTATAAATATGGTATTGTGTAGCATGGTTATTGTATTCATCATACAGAAAGTAAAATCCAGAAGTCAACCCAACAACATGAGGATGGAAATCAAACCATCAGCACCCAATCTACCCCTTGTTGCCGACTTTCCGTGGAAGATCGAACAACAATCTTAGGAGGGAGGAGTTATCATTCCGGACATAGGCCAAGTACACTCTATGAATGTACCAACATAATCAGCCAGATAATGAACACTCAACCGGCTGGTCATCGCCAACCAGATAAAGAACACTCATCCGGCCACACAAGAAACACTCATCTGTACAGCCATGGTCCAAAAGATAAGGGCAGTTACCCAGGAAGTCACCACCACTGCCCGGCCCACGCATAAATTATCCAATATATAAAATGACTCTTTTATTATTATTTGTAATCTTTATTATTTGTAATCTTTTATTATTGTAATTATTGTAATTATTGTGATTAAGTAAAGTCATATTTGTGTAATTCGTTTTAAATAAAAATCATTTTTTTTTTTCAACACTTTAATAATTGAGTTGTTAATTCTACTACTACTACTACTTAACAGTTGATAATTCTCGAACAAATAGTCGTTAAAAACTCAATAGTAAAGCAAATTTTTGAGAATATTTCGATCTATAAGAGTTTTTACTTTGATATAGAATTATATATGTGTCTGTACACATACATAGGAAACTCCCATATCGCACGCTTCCATTTAGCAATTTCGTCGCACACAAGATGTGTATAATGGCACCCCTCCGTGTTTTAAAGCAAATATGTTTGAATGTGTTAGTGTCTAAGTAATAGTTTATGTAACAGTAAATCATACAAATATATAAATCAGAAACATTGACGCCCGTGATTTTTGACTTTTTCATTTAGCAATTTGGTCCCAGTGGATTGCGTAATGGGAGTTTCCTATGTATATATCTTCGTTTACAGCGTCCATCGCCTTCCGACTGCTCGGTCGTGGTAATCATCAGGTCCTCATCTTCTGCTTTTTATGGCTTCCACCATATCAACTATTTCTAGGCCTGCCCCGTTTACAATGCTCCGCTGGTTTCCAATAGAAAACCATCTGTAGTTAGAAAATCAATAAAGAAAATTATTAAAATTTCTTTTTTAACTTTTGTAATATAAATAATAAATCAACTAACCGTTTATGAATGGACGTCTATTAGGATCTGTCAAATAAGGGTATAACATCAGGATGACCAGAAATCAAACTATTCTTAAAGTGTATTTGCTGAAATGTCATTAATGATTTGAACTTTATAGATCTACTGAACTTTATAGAAATTGTACATGCACATACAGTTCATTTGTTTTTTCCATTCGTTGACAATTCTCCAGATATTTTATGACCTTTACTATTAAAACTTGACGTTTGTTTACTGTTTATCTCAAATCTGTTTTTGCATTAGATTTTTTTTCAGCGCAATTGTAGAAGTTATGTGAACTCGGTATAAAAATATTTTCCTCTGCTCTTAAAGAAAAGCTAACCATCGCTAAAAATAAAGACAATAGATAACTCATAATAAATTCACAGAAATAATTTTAATACTGAAATGAGTACATACATACCTCTTTGACTTTATTTAAATATTTTATATATCAACGATTTTCTTTTTCTTCCCAAAAATATTTATAAACTTCCAAAAAGAAATATTTTCCTTTAAATGACAAATAGTTTTTCGTTTCGGTTTAATTTAGTTAAAAATTTAAAAAAAAAAAAAAAAAAACAAAACAAAACAGTAGAGAATTAAACAATTAAAAATGACATGACAAATTTCAATTTCATGATTCAAATTCATTTAAATAGTACTTACTATCCAAGATGCGTGCGCAATATATTGTTTATATAATTGACGTCACACTGGTTCTCATGGCAACGAAACTATCAAATAGCCATACGATAAGCAATATTATATGTAATAATTAGACAATAAAAAAGAAATTTTAAAATAAAAAATTATTAACTAAATATAAAAAAATTTTTAACATTTTTAAAATTATTAAAAATATTAATAATTTTTAAAAATATAAGTATAATTTTTTAACTTAATTTGTTACAAGGAAATTAAAATAATTTGCCCTATTTAAAAAAAAAAAGAAAAAAAAACTAAATTCTATTAAAATTTGAATTTGAAAACAAATATAGATTTTCGAAAACAAAATAACAAATTTATACTAGAAATACTATGTTTACAAATGTATAGAGGTACTTGTACACTATCAAGAATATATGTTGGAAGTTTATTTAAACAAAGAAATATTACAGTTTAATTAACTAACTTTAATAATATAACATTTATATAACCGTAGAAATCTATTAAGACATTATTTATTAATTTTTTACAAAGAAATCTAAAATGTGCTAGGTAGCAGGAATAAAAAGTCATGAAATAACCTTAGGTACGCCTGTGATTAAAATAAATAAATTTAGAATTAATATAATAAGATAGAAGGAAATAACACGATAAAAAGAGACTCTATTTTAAAAAATTATTTTTGATTTTTCTTGAGAACCAGTTTATATAGAAAAAAAGTTTAAACAGCTCTTTGATATAATTTTTTTGATAGTGTAACAAAATTTTGGAAAAATTTTTCAATTCTGATCAAAAACACAGAAAAAGACCTTAATACCCAAAATATCCGGTCTGTGGCATCGGACGTGTCTGGCTAACGAACCCATCCAAGGGTTTTGGACATTCAACGGTTTTACCAAATTTCGTAACAATTAGATGCTTCGTTCGACAGCTATCACGTACACACATAAATACCTACATTAGAATATCACAATAAGGAACACGTCCGGACTGAATTGCCACACCACTAAATACGTTCCCCTTCGCGTTTCTTATTGTGATAGTTAGCATTGGCGGTTTTTAAACAAAAATATTTAAGATATTTTTTTTTTTAAAACTTAAAATAAATAAGAGTGGAGGTTGTTTCTTAAAACTGTATAAATGTATTTAGATAACTATTTTCAGCTGATAATAAATTAATATATACAAAATACTACATATTAACTTTTCCAAAAATAAGACTTTATTTAGTTCTGACTATACATATTAGAAAATATTTATTGTATACTAAAAGTATTACATGCAAAATTATATTAGATAATATGTTTCATATGAGTATAATATAGGAATTATAACAATACTTATACTATGTATGGTACATATATATACCGTATTCACCATAAACATGTAAGCATGCCGCTCATGGATTGTCAACATCACTAACACAGATACAGTTTGGTGGTCGCGGGGACACGTTCGTGTGTGTTCTCCTATTGTGATCACCGCTGGAAGTGAGGGTACTAGGTTTCTTATTGAGATGGTCCTTCTTGTGACAGTGCACGGTATATATATATATATATATATATATATATATATATATATATATATATATATATATATATAGATAGATATATATATATATATATATATATATATATATATATATATATATATATATCTCGCCTTCCTAGAATGAAAGTGGGATATATGGGAGTTTTCCGATTTTCATTTTTAATACCACGTAATAGATAAGCCAATTAGTTATCGAAAAACATATTTCACAAGTTCGTAGGATATATAATTTTTGAAGAGAATTACTTTAAATCTCAAGGTCACCATTTAAACTAATGTATTATTAAGACTGAAAATGCAGTTATCTCAAAAGTAACATTTCCCAGATATCTCACTTTCATACTAGGAAGGCGATATATATATATATATATATATATATATATATATATATATATATATATATATATATATATATATATATATATATATATATATACAGGATGTTTCAAGCAACTAAGAACATATAAATTTTAACATAGGGAAAATTTATAATGATCAGGGGGTGCTTTATTTTACTATTATTAAATACTGAGCAAAACTTTAAATAATATCGCGTCAAAATAATGTTTAAAAGTAATTGAAAGACAATAGCAGTATATTTATTGAGATAATTATAAACAAATCTTAATCCAATGTTAAAATATTTATTAACAAATAATACTGCTTGGTAGAAAATTGGACACCTGTTGTTTTGTTTTCAATTTTATGTTTTTGCAATTAAAGAAAATTTTAATAACTATGGACACCTATATAAAAATTATACCGATAGAAAACACATACTCTGATCCCAGCAATTTTTTCCCATGTTAAATTTTGTATGTTCTTACTGTTACGGGATAGGTTTTTTTAATAATGTTTGCACGCCATTGTCTTACTTAATACTATCTTTATTGACTCGTCATCATATACTTATATATACATTATAGGTAATTAATTAACACGCAGTAACTTCCACGTATCCTACGCATCATACACATCATACCATAGATCATAGATCAATCGATCTATCGCCACGCAATTCGCTAATACACACACACACACACAGACATAATACATAATGCTAACGTATTACAATATTTGCAATAATAACTGAAATACATAACATTTTCCCCTTTTTTAAAAAAAAAAATTAATTCTTACAAATAACAAAATTTCAAATAAAACAATTAATTTAAATCAAATATAAATTCATACAGCTTTTACAAAACACATTATATATTACTTAAACTTTCTGATAATCTACACAAAAGTACGTTTCTTTATTTACAACAATATCTGTCAGGCGGCTTTCGCGCTCTGACTGGTCTCGTTTCGGGTAACGTAGTATTTTCTGATGACGTACTCTGGTCCAGATCATCAGTTACAATTTCTGACATTGATTGTGGTACTGGATGCCATTCATCTGGTAAAGTTGAACGTTTCAATTGATTTACGTGAACTGTCCTAATATTGTTTTTAATATTTATAACGTATACATATTTACTAAGCTGTTTTACAACTTTTGCAGGAACCCATTTAAAATATTCCTTAAAATGGTTTCTGTATAATACTTTTTCTCCCCTTTTAAAAAAAATTTGTCGAGGTTGCCTATTTTGATTTTTATTATGTTCAAATTTTTTCTTTCTATAAAACTTAGTTTCATTTGAATATGTATAAACTTTATTTAATTTTTGATTAAATCTGACTCTTTTTCCAACATCACTTTGATACATTGGATTTATGGCATTCAGTTCCGTTTTCGGTATGAAAGATAACAGTAACCTGTTTGGACATTGGCCAGTGATGGTGCTCGGTGTATTATTGTAGTCTATGAGAAATTTTTGCACCTGATCTTCAACTGACAAGTTGCGAAGCTTGTTATCTATGGCGTATTTTCTAAAATATCCTTTTACAATTTGTACTCCACGCTCAGCCAACCCGTTTGATTGCGCATGGTATGGGGGACTATAAGTAAGTTTTATATTATGCTTCTTACAAAAATTTTTAAATTCTAATGATTGAAACGGAGGGCCGTTATCAGAAACAATTTCAGAAAAGTACCCATAATATCTAAATAAAAGTTTTAGGTGATTTGTGACATTCTTAGCGTTACTTTTATTTAATTGTTGTACATTTATAAATTTTGAGTATGCATCGATTACTATTAAAAAGGTAACATTTCTAAAATAAAAAAGATCTAAATGCACTCGCTGAAATGGAAAATCAGTTATTGGCCATTTAGATGTGACTACTTCCTTCTGTACTCTTTGGGTTACTGAACAGACTGGACATAATTTAACTTTTTGTTCTATGTCTTTATTTAAATTTTTCCACCAAAAAATTCCGCGGGCTAACATTTTCATTCGAACCACTCCTTCATGGCTACTATGTAATTTTGACAAAATTACTTCTTTAAAGTTATCTGGTATCACAATACTGTTATTGAAATATAGACATCCGTCCTCAATGCTTAAATTGTTTCTTAAATTATAATAATATTTTAATGGCTCAGACCACTGTTTCCACGACTTACACGGCCACCCATTTTTTACATAATCATAAACTTTATTTAATATAAAATCATTTGCTATTTCATGGCGTACATCCTTAAGTTTTACTTCTAAACTATCTACGTCATTTAAATGATTAATATTTCCTATTGCGTCTGAGTCTATTTCCGTAGGATTTTCAATTGGTAACCTACTCAAGGCATCTACGTGTGCCATATTTCTTGCGGGTCTGTGTTGAAAGTCATAATCAAACATTGATAGTGTTACTGCCCAACGTTGTAACCGAGAACAAGCTATGGTAGACGTACCTTTTTTTGGGTGAAATATTTCTTTTAATGCTTGTGCATCAGAAGCTAGAGTAAATTTATGACCGTATATGTATTTATAAAATTGTTTCATTGCAAATATTATAGCTAATCCTTCTCTGTGCAATTGACTATAATTCTTTTCTGCGGGCGATAATGTACTAGACGCGAAAAGTACTGGTTTTTCTATTCCATCTACTACATGACATAAAATAGCACCTACCCCATGGGGACTCGCATCGGCTACTACTACTATCGGTTTATTTGGATCATATATTTCTAATAACGCGTTTTGTTGTAGTAGCAATTTACTTTTCTCAAAAGTTTTTTTGACATTCCGGTGTCCATACAAATTTCGTATTTTTACGTAATAATTTATATAATTCGCGAAGTTCCGACGATAAATTTGGAATGAATCTTGAATAATAATTTAACAAACCTAAATACGACTGAAGTTCAGTCAGATTTTTCGGACTTGGAGCATCTACAATGGCTTTTATTTTAGTTTCGCTAGGTTTTATTCCCTGCTCAGTAAGGGTATGTCCTAGATAATCGATACTAGTGTTAAAAAATTTACACTTTTCTATATTTATACGAACATTAAAATTGTTTAATCGTTCCAACACTAACTTTAATTTTTGTTTACAATTTTCAAAATTTTCAGCTCCGATTAAAATATCATCTAAATAACAAAATACTTTTGGAATACCCTGTAAAATTTGATCCATTACTGACTGGAAAATCGATGGCGCCGAAGCCACCCCAAAACATAATCTAGTGTACCTAAATAATCCTTTGAAGGTGTTAATCGTGAGGTATTTTTGCGACTGTTCTGATACTGGTAACTGTTGGTATGCTCCAGTTAAATCTAATGTGCAAAATATTTTACAATTAGCTAAGCTTGCAAATAAATCGTCTATCCTAGGTAGTGGATAATGCTCTGTTCGTAAGTACGGATTAATGGTAACTTTACAGTCAATACACAACCGAATACCGCCATTCGATTTTTTTACTACTACAATGGGTGATGCCCATTCTGAATGTTGTACGGGAACAAGGATACCTTGTTCGCATAATTTATCCAATTCGGAACTAACCTGATCTCTAAACTTAAATGGTATTGGATAAGCCTTATGAAAAATAGGTACAATATTACTATCTAAAATAATTTCCGCTTTAAAATTTTTTATGGTTTGGCCTGGCTGAGTGGATAGTACATTAGGATATTCTACTTTTATAGAATCAATTAAACTTTTATTAGCAACATGACAATTAATTTGTTTTACCATATACAAATTTCGCCAATTTGGGAACAGCTCGTCTAACCAATCGCGTCCCATTAACGATGGTAATGATTTTCTTCCACAAACTACTACTAATTCAAGATATTTTTCCGGACCGTCACTGTTTGTCCTTACACGTACTGCTGTCCTCCCAACCGTGCTAACTACTTCGCCTGTAACAGATAACAAAAGTTTAGGTTCTTGTTTTAAAGGTAAATTTGGAAATTGCTCGATAAACTTATCTTTTGAGATAATACTAACACAGGAACCGGTGTCACATTCCATAGATATTTGCTTATTTTCTACCCATAAATCTACAGTCAACGGACTATGAATCCTCATTATATTAGCAGTGTTCCTTTCAACTACAGTCCCTTCGGCTACACTGTTGATTTCCCCGTATTCTTCGCTGTCGACTTCAACTTGATTTACTCTTCGGGATTCGGAAGGTGAACGTAATCGCGCTGATGGTGAAGGTGAACGGAACCGCATATTTCGACTTATACATGCTTTCGCCATGTGACCATATTTTCCGCATTTAAAACATTTTAAACCCCTTGCTGGACAACTGTTAGCTGGATGTGAATTCCCACAACGGCTGCAAATTTCTCTGACCTTGGAAGAACTTCTAATTTGTGACGATTGAAACGAACGATGTCGTCGATTTGACCGCGATCTTGCTGCTGGTGTGTAAATTTTCGCTACTTCCTGTACCGACATACGTTTATTTTCCTTTGTAGCTAATTCCCAACTAATGGCCATGGTAACTGCTTTTTCTAAAGACAAATTTGTTTCCTTTAATAATGTCATTCTTAATTCTTCACTAATTAACCCAAATACAAATCGGTCCCGCAGTGCATCGTTCAAAAATGGTCCGAAATTACAAGTTTGCGCACGTGCTCTCAATTCAACTTCATATTCAGCAATTGATTGGCCCATTTTTTGATCTTCTTTATGAAATTTGTACCGTTCCGCAATGATATTTGTTAAGGGCGTAAAATGTAGCTTTAATTTGTTTACTAATTCTAAATATGATTTTTTGGCTGGTACTGTACCCCGTGTACCTGTCGTGTGGTACTTTGTGAGGTAGCTACCGTGTAATGTGTATCGTGTGTGATACGTATGTACGTATATTAGTCTAGAGCAGGGCTTCTTAAACTATTTGGGGTCGCTAGCGAAATCTTGGGGTCAAAGCGAAAAATTTTTTATATGTGTACATATTGTTACCTAATCAATAAACCCTTATAAAATACTTATACATCTCTATTTGGGGTCGCGAATAAAAAAAATTTAAGAAGCCCTGGTCTAGAGTGAAGATGAAGACAGTGGTCTGCACAAACGAGATCACACATTTTTTATAGTAGGCTCTAGTACACACCACGTCGTCAAAAGTATGGTGACACCTTGATCTAGGGGGTGCCCACACTTTTGATGCGGTACTGTACTTAATGTTGTACACTGCCGTGTCAAAAGTGTGGGACCCCCTCCCCCGGGTCAAGGTGTCGCCATACTTTTTATGGCGTAGTGTGTGCTAGAACCCACTATAAAAAATTGGGAACGAGTTTGTGCGGGAACTAATTTAAATAATAAATATTTGTAATGTTGTCTTTTTCTAAAAATTCAAATATGTGACGTAATTATGACGTAGATGGCGAATTGCGCAAAAAAAGCTTATTTTGGTTTCAAATGTAGTGTAGCTTTCTCTGTCTACTTTGACTTAAACATAATTTTTTATAATAATATTGAAAAAATTCCAATTTGTTATGTTAACTAAACATTTACCCAACCTGACGGACGTCTATGACTTCCAAGATAGTCACTAGAGGAACATTTGTGTGACAATCTTGGACGGCTACTGTATTAGGGAAATTTTCAGTTCCTAGGTTAAGCTAAGTTCGCTTAGGTTCCGTTAGGTTAGACCAAATTTGCTTAAGCGTTGTTCATACCTAAGTAGATTAGTAGTTAGTAATTAGTAGTTGGTAGAACAACTTAGTTACTTAGTAAAACAACTTAGTAACTTAGTAGAACAACATGGTAGTAAGTGGAATAGGAAAAAAATATAACAATAGGTATTCGTCGGTGTAAAGTAGTAAAAATGAATTGCCTGCAATAAACGTTTGTGTATTTGTATTAAATATGCTATAGTATAATACATACATAATTGTATATTGTTAGGTAAAAATTAAAGAAATCGTCAAATGCAAGTTGTACTTACACAAACAGTATTCCGTCCAATCACTTGTTATGATGGATTTAATGTAGTAATATATAAATGAAACTATAGATAAAACATTTTTCTTAACGATTACATTTAATTTCTAAAATAAACCATAATTTTCGATTTCAAAAGGATATTATCTTTATCTCGATCTGATTACAAGTACCAAAAATGTTTTAGAAATATACAAGATGAATTTCTTTGGAGTTACCCTTTTTATTGGTTTTTATCATGTCTCTGTCATTCTCCATAAACATACCTTTTATAAAAAAAAAATACCCCTGTCGCAGCATCTGCATAACATAGCGAATTTCCAAATCTTGGGCACTGGCGGATCTCATCTAAGACCTGCACCTATTTAAAATAGTTTAGCTTTCTAAGAGTAAAAGAATTTTTAAAATCGGTTGGGTAATTAGTTTTGGTATTTTTGGGGACCCAAGAACCCGAACGAATTTTGTGCAGCATAGTTGTATCCAACTAAAATAATTTAGTTCTCTAGCAGTGAGAAATTTTTTAGCATCGGTTCGATAGCTTATTACTGGCGTTTTCGGATCTGCAAGATCCCGGTGGACCTCATCAGCAAAAATCAGCTCGACCGTATATTCTAGGCGGACTTTATGTAATATATATATATATATATATATATATATATATATATATATATATATATATATATATATATATATATATATATATATATATATATATATATATTCAAAACCCGTTGTGTAGCATTCTACGCCGCATTTGCATCCACAGGACAGTTGTGGATCTCAGATAACACAACCTGTACCTATCTAAAATAGTTTACCTCGGTAATAGTAAAAAAGTTTCAAAATCGGTCAGTTATTTTATTTTTGACACTTTTAGGTCCTACTGACACTTCAGACCTTACATAACGTAATCTATATGTATCTAAAATGGCTTAGCTCCCCAACAGTGAAAAAATTTTCAAAATCGGTCGGTTAGTTTATTTTTGACACTTTTGGATCCGATGGACCCTGGCAGACTTTACATAACGTAATCTATATTTATCTAAAATAGTTTAGCTCTGTAACAGTGAAAAAATTTTCAAAATCGGTCGGTTAGTTTATTTTTACCACTTTTGGGTCCCATGGACCCTGGCGGACCCTAAATAACGTAATGTATGTCTATCTAAAATAGCTTAGTTCCCCAACAGTGAAAAAATTTTCAAAATCGGTCGGTTAGTTTATTTTTGACACTTTTGGATCCCATGGACCCTGGTAGACCTTACATAACGTAATCTATATTTATCTAAAATAGTTTAGCCTTGTAACAGTGAAAAAATTTTCAAAATCGGTCGTTTAGTTTATTTTTGACACTTTTGGATCCCATGGACCCTGGCAGACCTTACATAACGTAATCTATATTTATCTAAAATAGTTTAGCTCTGTAACAGTGAAAAAATTTTCAAAATCGGTCGGTTAGTTTTTTTGACACTTTTGGATCCCATGGACCCTGGCAGACCTTACATAACGTAATCTATATTTATCTAAAATAGTTTAGCTCTGTAACAGTGAAAAAATTTTCAAAATCGGTCAGTTAGTTTATTTTTGACACTTTTGGGTTCTATGGACCTTGGTGGACCTTACATAACGTAATTTATATTTATCTAAAATAGTTTAGCTCTGTAACAATGAAAAAATTTTCAAAATCGGTCAGTTAGTTTATTTTTGACACTTCTGGATCCTATGGACCCTGGCAGACCTTACATAACGGAATCTATATTTATCTAAAATAGTTTAGCTCTGTAACAGTGAAAAAATTTTCAAAATCGGTCAGTTAGTTTATTTTTGACACTTTTGGGTCCTGTGGACCCTGGCGGACCTTACATAATGTATTCTAAATCTATCTAAAATAGTTTAGCTCTGTAACAGTGAAGAAATTTTTAAAATTGGTCGTTTAGTTTATTTTTTACAATTATGGGATCAGTAAATCCTGGCGAAACTCATACAAGTCTAGTACTCTAACAGTAAGAAAAGGGTTCTAAGGATCTCATATAACTTATGGCAGTCCGTAAGCTTCTTGCGGACATCATTTAATTAATTAATTCAAATACTTTAACTTACTAACTGTGAAAAAATTTTTAAAATCGATTGGTTAATTAATTTCTGGCCTTTTTAGGTCCCGAAAACCTTGACCTCACATAAAATACCTTAAATCCATTTGAAATGGTTTAATTTTTTAACATTATTAATTAATAGTGAAAAAATTTTCAAAATCGATTCAAAATATTTTTCCGTACATACATATGTACATTGTACATATTTTGTTTTGTTTCATATATTTAATAATATTATATCATAACATAATCTTCAATTTCTTGTTTACTTAAAAATTCAATAAAAAAAAAAAAAATTCTTCATTACATTAGCTTAGAAAATCTGTTTAATTTACATTTTTTAACATGAGATAGAACCATGCTAATTATAATGCAATAAATGAGAAACAAAACTCTATACATGTATGTGTGTTATAACACATATATGTAAATAGTTTTCACTTGTTCTCACAAAATTCTTTAATAAAAAAGTGAAATATTTTTATACTTGATAAAGAACTGAGATATTAATATAAATTACTTATTAGACTAACAAAGAAAGAATAAAAGTGAAAATTTACATTTTCTCGAAAAATACTTAAAATAGAAAGAAAATTATAAGAATATTTTCTTCATAATTTTTTTTTTCCTTTTCAACGATGTAAAAATCGAACTGCCTTATGATAGGATCGAATGATAAAAAATGGCCAGAAAACCTACTTCTGGGCATCCGACGTGTCTGGCTAACGAACTTAGCCAAGCCAATTCAGAATCCAGTCCGCACACAAAATTTCATAAGCGTTAGACGTTTCGTTCGAGAGTTATCGTGGGAACACATAAATATATATATATATATATATATATATATATATATATATATATATATATATATATATATATATATATATATATAAATTTTAGTGAATATCATTTTCGTATTCTAGGGACCCCAAAACAGATTTCTGCCATAGTCCCGGACTCAGATTGCGTCATGAGACCTACTGTAATAGCTGAATTTCGAGTTTTCGAAATTCGCTAAAAAGATATATACCATAAAACCGTCTAGATCCGGACACTTTTTTACATTTTTTGGTATAATTTTATGTTTATACATGTTTCCTTCATAGATATCACCAATAAAAGTACTACCATTAGAAAAAGCGTATATAATTTGTTATATCCCTGACCCATTTGTTTCATTATAAGTAAAAATAAAAAAAATAAAAAATGATTAGTAAGTGTCCGGGTCTACAGTCCAAATCCGTCTTGACCCGCACACTTACTTAAATAATGTAATAACATGCAAACTAACCTCTCCCACCGGGGTTAGGACAGTGTTTTATATCGTCTGATGTCTTTGAACCTGTCAAAGGCTTCAAAGCATTTTGTGGGAAGGGAGAGGGGTCAATACATCGTATGCCTCTCTATGAAGTAAACATGCGATATGACACCAGAAGGAAGCATAAACCGCGTAATTCTGGCGAGAATATAACGTATGGATAGTGGAAGTTACAGTCAGTGCGAATCGCGGCCATAGTGTAATAAACTGATGTGTCCGAGTCTAAACGGATATAAGTATATAGCATGTATTTTTTTATATATACATCGAATATAACTTCAAACATCATTAAATGATGCGCGATAAAATTCTGAACACATACCTACATATCAAAATTAAAACAATATGACAATTATGACGAAAATTACATGTCTAAGTTAAACACACATTTTATTTCTTTGAAAAACTGGAGAATAGTAATCCTGTAAAATGAGATAGTAAAAGTTGAAAGCCGTAGTTTCTATTGGTACAGCTGTTTAGAGGATGTTTTTCTCTCTCTAATGACGTCAAGAACAAATGTTTATAGTAACAGGTTAATGTAGAAACTACTTACGTCTAAAATAAAATTGGGTTACGAGTTTTCATATTTCGCCATTTTTCATCATAGGTTCATCTAAAATAAATTGGAATAAAATAAAATATTAAAAAAAGTCATTTAATTCAACATAGAAAGAATGATTAAATTATGAAATTTTTAATTGTTCATTAACATATAAATTAGTAAAAATATTTATGTAATCAAACATATGATAATTATTTTTAACATTTATTTGATGAAAAATAGCTGACATGTCCCAATTATATTTAGTATACGGACTATTGCCTACAAGTCGCGGGCTGTGACAATAAAAATTCGTCTTTGAAAATAAGTGGCAGGGACATGATTTTTATCAGGTTATATTCCAGACCAGAAATGAACCATTTATGGCAGAATCAAAATTATCTAATTAACTTTTAGAATATAGATGTCGCGACTAAAGTCCTCTAAATTTTAACCGGTTTACGGTCATTGGCGGTGTAACACGTCTGCCAATGACTGTGACTAACTCAGACACTACGCTGTAGTGCGTCAATATTTCCACACAAAGTGTATTAGCTCTATACCTCTTCAAGTTATCTCTTAAAAATAACCCTAAAAAGGCTATTCAGGCACATCTATAATTGGACGACCACTCTCTACATCTATGCTAAATTTCAAATTGTTATGTCGAATAGTTTCACAGCAAATCGCCTCCGATAGGCGGATGGAGAGTAAAATTATTACAAAAGTGTTCCATTTTGTCAGTTTTGGTACGGAATAATAAAAAGGTAATAAAAGTTCAATTAGTGTATGAATTTTGTTTAGATATATCTACACTGTTAAAAATATTTCCAAAACGTTTTTGATAGTTATAATATTATAGTATACTCATATATTAATATTCTGTACATGTAGGTATATTGTAATTTTTTTTTTTTAATTATAATGTCTACGCATTATAATATTTTGCTATATGTATACACATAGCAAAAAATATTCCGAAATTTTACAAATTTTTCGTTGTAAAACTAAAACTGTGAAATTAAAATAATTTAACGTAAATTTAAAAAAAAAAATAAATACATGAATAAATAAAAATATCCATGTAAAATTAATTGTTTAAAAATACAAAAACTCATAAACATTCAATGTGACGTAAACAAATGTAAAAAGAAAAAAAAAACTATAGAAACACTTAAATTAGTAAGCAGTATAGAATGATTATTTAAATTCGAATAACAAGGAACACAAACATTTTAATGTCACTAAAAAGGGCAAAATCTATGGGTGTTTAAAATTTATATAAATTAGACTAGCTAACCTGGCCACGCGTTGCTGTGGCTCAGTAGTCATAATTGATTGAATTAATTTTTTCTTATTATTTCAAACGATACACTACACAATTATAACACAATGCACAGTATAATTATAAAAATTATAGACATCGTGAACATAAACAAATATGACGTGCAGCGCCGGATAAAGGGGTGGGCAAACCGGGCGACTGCCCGGGGCGCCAAATTGTGAGGGGCGCCGACATAAAAATAAAATATTTTTTTACATTCATTATTTTTTTAGATTTTATAAATTAAAACTGATCATTTTTCATGAGTCATCGATTTTTTTAGCAAGCAATAAATTGTTTTTCCTTTAATAATACCATTATTAAGATATTTAATAAAGTTAATTTTACTGTGGATGTTGTTTCGATTCGTGACGTATCCAATTGTACCAACTGAATTAGTATGATAAAATTTTCCTAGTGTGATTTTCAAAAATAGTATATTGTGCTATAAGGGCGGGAAATTCGAGTGAACGAGCGCACTCACTACGATCGTGCTCAACTTCGCTCTCGTGGCCAATCGACAATTCCGCACGAGTTGCACATACTATTTTTTATTACGAATTTCACATAATTTTTTCTATTATTATTGCTATTTGTTAATACTTTTTAAAATAATATTTTTGAGTCTTTGTCTTTTTTTTTTTATTTAAATATTACTTAAATTACTTGGTTGGTGGTTTCTATAGAAATAATTATGAAATATTTATTAAATGAAAAATCAAGAGACGGCTTTGCGTGATTAAATTTTACGCGTTGTATTGTCAATTTCCGTGCGGAAAGTTTACTTTCCGCATGCAAAAAAGTATATGAGGAGAGTACAGTGGGCAAACAACTATTTTGCGTACAAAAATGAGTGCGCCAAGTTAGTAGTTTCCCCGCATGAGTAATAAAAAATTAATTTAATTGGCTATTTCCTATGTTATTGAATTTTTGAAAAATAGCATTACAAAAAATCTTGTATGTCACACGTATGCAACAGGAATAGCATAACTTACTTTTCAAATCCGCTCGTTATGCTGTTCCATATGTTGCATCACTTGTAAGTAAATAACTATTGTATTATTTTTCAAATAAATAAATTTTTTACACAGTTCTTTATTGTCTAATTTTGAATTTTTGCCTTTTTTACTATTTTTTTTTTTTTTAAATTTGCAGTGAATTTGTATATTCTTGTATAAAGGGGCGCCAAATTTTGTTTTGGCCCGGGGCGCTCAAAAACCTAGAACCGGCCCTGATGACGTGGAATAGAATGTATAATCTATTCTCTGTTCAACCGGAAGGTGCAATTTTGACATTTTAGTCCTAAATATAATTTATGACTTTGCACTAGCACTTCAGCAGTATAAAGGTGCACGTTCAATCGATTACTTTAAACGAATATTTTACAGATATTTATATTATAATATAAAATGAATAGAAACAGCTTCCAAAAAAATAATTTGAACATTTTTACTGTTCGATTAGTTTATTTGAAAAATATATTTGATTATTAAATAAAATTATCTGAAAAATAGTGATATAGAAGAAAACACCTTAGCATATTTAAAGAAATAATATTTATTAATTTATTGTTCTTATTAGTCACAATCGGAACTATCAACTGAATCTGTTGAGGAAGATTCTTTTAAACAATTATAAAACGTTCTTGGACATTTTCAATTAAATTGTCTACTTTCCACAAAACATCTTTTCTTTTTATAACATGCCGTATTGTCGCATATAATCATACAATCATATCAATATTCATTTACGCATCCCTTTAAACTAAGATGAAATGAAAAAGATACTAAAGTAAGTAGGTAAACACATACAATTATATTAGTAATAAAAGATGGGAATAATAATACTGATCATAAACTACTTGTGGTATTTCTTGTTAAAAATAAAGAAACATAGGGTATAATTCGTGTCAATTGTATAATCTGTCTTTTTTTTTTAAGTCTCTTGTTTTTCGGACGTTCTTATTATTTGTTCTTTTCCTTAAGGATTATTTTCATTTCTGAATAATGATTTATTACTAGTGAATATTCCGCCTGTCAAAATTGCACCTTCCGGTTGAACAGAGAATAGAAATCGAAACACAGCGCCATCTACCTGGTGTCTACACAACCTAGATGTCAAATGATGTTAGATTAAATTATAGGTAAAATTTATAGGTCAATTTAATCATATATTCCAAAATTCTGTGCAAAATCAATTAATTATTTATAGCACTTGACCCTGCTCGCCCAATGTCTCTAAAATAACTATCTTCATATTTTATTAGCATGGCTAATTTCCGCACCGTAAGAACTTAGTATGGGTACCTACACCAACAGTTTTAGAATCGTTTCTATTTTAGGCTCTTCAAGTCACCAAGGCCATGGGAAACCATTTTAACGTCACTTTCATTTTTCATAGAGATCTCAACAACACTTAAGTAGAAATTTTCAAATTTCTTCAGCTTTTTAAAACGTCCTATTTGGTGTAACTGACGGACAATGTGACTATACGTCCATTTAAATTTGATATTCTGAAATTTTGTACAAAATCCGTTCCTTATGTGCTTCACTTCGCTCGCTCGACGACTCTAAATTATTATTAATATTTTCAAGTCAAATTCATATCTTTATAGCATATCTAATTTTTATATGTATAGAATCTGTTGAAAACAGCAGAAGTGCCAATTGATTATAACTGGACAATCTTGTTGTTTATTTCTTTATAGGATACAAAATAAATAGTATTTTGCACAGTAGATAAGTAATTTCATAGTAGTCGTAGCTAAAAATATTATTGGTGGTATCTATAGAAATACTTCTTATTAATACTTACAAAAATTCCAAAATTATTTTTCTCCAAATGCTTAGCAACAAATTGATTTGCATGATTTTGTTATAAATTTTTCCACAGATATCTGTATACAGTCATAAAAATTGATATTTTGCAGTTTTTCGTAAATTTATACGGTTAGTCTAAAAATTTTGCGATAAAAACTATCCGATCTTTTAAGTTGGACCAAATTATAGATAGTTACGAAATTTGATCAAAATCGGTTCAGTAGTTTCGCAGTTTTTCCTAGCCGTACATTGTGACATGAGATTTTTATATATATACATATCAAAAACGGCTTTTTTACATTCAAATATCTCAATAATATTTACAATTACTTTGTTTAAAGTCAAGTGAGTTGTTTCAGGAATTTATATTTTCTGTTTTGGAGTTTTCTCACCGAAAGTATAAAAAGTATCACAATATGCTACATATATATATATATATATATATATATATATATATATATATATATATATATATATACATATATATATATATATATATATATATATATGTACTATATATATATATATATATATATATATATATATATATATATATATATATATATATATATATATATTTCATCCAATTACGGATTCTTCAGGTACATATGCATAAAATTCGGATTATTAAATTTAACTGTCATTATTTATATGTATTATTGTATGATTAAAATTTTTCTTTAATATTAAAATGTTTAAAATTCATATATATGATATTTGCAAAATTCTGTTTGGATTTTATGTCGATGATTTGCGTTATGTTTAACAAAGCTCGGATATTTTACGTCTACCTCGCAGATAAAACTCAGTACTCTAACAACATGGTTACTCAAACTTCAAACTAGTAAATTAAAATAATTCAAGATGTTTCTACTAATAAATGGGTTTCAGTAGCACAATCTAATATTGTTTAAATATACGACGATGCACGTTGCCAATTACAAATAAATTCCAACAAATTTTACAGAATTTTAAACTAAATCTTTACATCATGAGTGACTTAACCAAAACATAATAAAAATAAAACAACAAAAACATCTAAAATAATACATAATAATACATTTATGATGTAAAAATTTGTAAAATATCCAAACTTCGTTAAACATAATAACACGCAAATCACTGACATAAGATCCAAACAGAATTTTGCATATATAATATATATATGAGTGTTAATCATTTTAGTATTAAACAAAAATTTTAATCATGCAATAATACATATAAACAATGACAATAAAATTCAATAATTCGAATTTTATGCATAATTTTGTACCTGAAGAATTCGTAATTGGATGAAATATATATATATATATATATATATATATATATATATATATATATATATATATATATATATATATATATATATAGTACAACATATTGTGATACTTTTTAGCGAATTTCCAAAACTGGAAATTCAGCTTTTACGCCAGGTGTCATGGTGCGACCTAAGCCCGGGACCATATCAGAAATATGTTTTGAGGTCCCTAGAATACGAAAATGATATTCAGTAAAATTTATATATATATATATATATATATAGGTTACAGTCTCTTATCTGGCTTCACATTTCACACTTCAATAAAAAAAAAAAAAAAATGACCTTTTTCGAGACCGTAATAAATTTTATGACTTTTTTTGGTAAAAATATTTTATCCTTTTAAATTTTTCAATATTTTTAAATTAAGTTAAAAAAAAGTTTAAGTTCAATATGGATTTATATGTGACGAAGCAAAAGATCATAGATCCTTGATATTGCTTGCATTAAAGTTAGGAATTTCAAAATGCCAATTAGATTGTGAACTTTATTTTATCGGCTGATTTTTCTGACATAGCAGTAATTTTATTAGGTAAATTTAATAATTTTAATAAATAATTTTTTCTTATTTGAAATTGAATTAACTATGATAAGCAAACTAAGTAAATAATTTATGATAATTTTTATAGCGTAATGATTTCCATAACAGTTAATAATTTAAAATAATTTTCTTTTTCATAACATACTTTGATGTTACATATGTTACGTCACACGAAAATGGATATAATACAGACATTGACTGACAAAGGACTAGTAGACAGACAGATGGGACCGACTGACAAACAGACAAGACCGATTAACAGACAGACAGGACTGGTAGACGGACAGACAGGACTATTATACAAGACAGACAGGATAAACAGGCAGACAGGATTTGACGGGCAGACAAAAAAGACAGCCAGACAGACAGGATAAAATTAAAATACAGACAGACGAACAAGCAAACAGGAATGACTGACAGACAGCCAGTTAATAGGAGAGGACTGACATACAGACAAGACACACGGTAAGACATGACAGACAGACGGGGCAAACAAACAGACAGACAGACGAGGAAATTTTATTGTAGAAAAAAGTATTTGATTGCTTCTATATAATTATAAAACAATTCTTCTGAGTTAGGAATCATGCTTCTCCTCTTCAGTGAGGACAAATGTACCCTGTGACCGCGGAATGCAATTCATATGTTTTTTTTACGTCCGAAATTTTCAAGTCCACACTGTAGGTAATTATTACAGACAATTGCAAATCCCTAAAAACTAAGTATATATGTATAGTTTCAGGTAATATTTTTCTGAGAATTTGAATATAGCGGAAAAATCCAATTTTAATCCAGTTATAGGACAGTAAATAATTACTACATTCATTCTTTGGGAATTAAATTAACTATATAATTACGAAAATATCGAATATTATTAATTAAATTCTGCCCCACCCCCGTTTTGAAAATATGGCTATGTAAATTGTTCAAAAATGGTTTAAAATCGCACTACAAGTTTTTCAAATTTTCAAAGGATCAAAGGATCTCTGATTTTTTGCTGTTATTATAATTAAATAATATTGAATCCTACAGGAACATTTAATCGGGATAAGATTACACCATGTGTTAGATCAGTGTAAATAGTGTCTCTGTGTGTACTATAAATTTCATCGACTTCGATTTAGTTAGTTGGATGTGATTTAGCAGTTGATTTTGTTTCCACCGGGAACCTTCAATTGGGATAAAACTATCCTATGTATTATTATTGCTATTGCATTCACTATGAATTTCCATAATCATTTCAACACATTTTTATAATATAACTAAGTCTGACCCGCGGCTTCACCCGCATTGAATTAAGCCCCCCCCCCTTGTGTCTCCCCTTCTTCCCCCGGAAACCTTCAATCGGGATTAAACTATCCCGACTAAAACTATTTCAAAATTATTACTATATATGTGTTCATAGTAAATAACGTTTGTATATTAAATTTTATCAAATTCGATTCAGTCATCCTACAGGAACCTTTAATCAGGATAAGATTAGCCTATGCGTTAATTCAGGATTAATCATGTCTGTGTACAAAATTTTATCAAATTCTGTTTAATTATTTGGACATGATTTTGGAATTTCTTTTGCATCCCCTGGGAACATTCAATCGGGATAAAACTATTCTACGTGTTATTAAAATTCTAGCTACATGTGCTCATAGTAAATAGTGTCTCTATATTTTATTTAATCGAATTCGGTACAGTCATCCTACAGGAACCTTTAGTCGGGATAAGATTATCCTATTTGTTAACTCAGGATAAATAATGTCAGTGTACCAAATTTCATCGAATTGAGTTTTGTTTTTTGGGGTGTGTTTGAATAATTGTTTTTGTATCCCTCAAGGACTTGCAACCGGGATAAAATTTAAACATCGAACAAATTTAAACATCTAAACATCCAAACTTTCACATTTATAATATTATTTAGATATTAATTTTTGTTAAGTTACATATAAACCGATATAGAACTTAAACTTTTTTTTTAACGCAATTTAAAAATACTCAAAATTTAAAAGGATAAAATATTTTTACCAAAAAAAGTCATAAAATTTATTACGGTCTCGAAAAAGGTCAATTTTTTTTTTTTTTTTATTGAAGTGTGAAATGTGAAGCCAGATAAGAGATACAAGCCTATATATATATATATATATATATATATATATATATATATATATATATATATATATATATATATATATATATATATATATATGTATCCGCGCGATAACTCTCGAACGAAACGTTTAATGCTTATGAAATTTTGTGTGCGAATTCGATTTTCCAAATCGTTGGATGAGTTCGTTAGCCAGACACGTCGGATGCCCAGAAGTAGGTTTTCCGGGCGTTTTTTGTCAACAAAATGAGTTTTTTGCCAGAATTAAGCAATTTTTCAAATTTTTTTTTACACCAAGCCATAGTAAAAGGTAAAATGCATAAAAAATGTTTTTATACCGTTGCTCTAAATTACTTACTTTTCGAGAAAAACTAGGAAATATGTCGTTCTCCATTTCACTCGCACTCGCATTCTTTTTTTTTTCTGTCTCATTTTTTGCGAGCTAAATTCGAAAAAAACCTCTTTATAAGTAGCGTGTCATGATTTTTTTAATCCAATTTAACGATTCGGCTATATTCTTTTTCTTTGTCAGCTAACATCTGCTCGTTTTACCTAAAAAATCTCGGAAAATAGAATATTTTTCAATAATTAACTCAGAAAAAGCATATATGAGGTAATTTTTATGATATTTTTTTGAAAATTTCAAAATAGTAGGGTTACAATGTTTTTTTTTTTTTAAATTATTTTGTAGAATTTGGTAAACACACATTGTAACAAGTACTCGCCTTGAAAAAATCAAACAAGTATTTAAAAAAAAAATACTATTTCTTAAAGAAAATATTAAAATTATGTACAAATGCCGTCCTGACCAACTGATATATTGGAACCGATTTTGAGCAGCTGGATTTACTACAGGCAAAAGCTCATAGCGAATACACACATTTTTTAACATCCTTTTTAATTTTGTAATTCAATCATTACAAATAAAATCTAAATAAAAAAAATCTATATGACCTGTTGTTTCTCAATTTTCTAGCATCAAATCTAGCGATAATTAACTAGCGGGTGATTGTATCGACATTTTAATGTAAAATATAGTAATTTTAACCGTCTTCAAAATAACGTTTCGATTTTAAAAATAAAAATATTTAAAAAAGTGTTTAAGTTCTGGCATGATTGTCAAAAAGGGACTGAAATATTTTTAGATATTGATATATACAAAAATATTAATGTGCTAAGTACTTGCTAGACTTATAAACTTTCATTTTCGTATACGCTTTCGGTTTCGGATATTTAATTATTTCGGATATCGGTAGTTTTAGTTACGGTTACGAATATCCATAACATCCCTAATGTAAATGTTTGTCAATCCAACTTCATCGAGAGAAAGTTAGTTATTTACGATTTTCGGAAGAACACGTATATAAACATCTTTTTTATAAGTACGTATTATCATATAAACACATTTGGTTTGCAATTTTTTAATAATTAGTTTCTACGCTACTGAAATTATCTATCCATTTGAAAATTGGGATCCAGTGATGTACATTGGCACTACAAAAGTGTGGGTGAAAAATTTCATTTTCACTTTTACTGAAATTATGTCAGAAATTCATATTTTCCGAATTTATTCATTTGACAGAAAAATTCTAAATTATTAAAAAAGCCAAATAATTAATAACAATTAAAATAAAAAAAACAGAAAACATTTATTTATATTTGCATTTTTATAAAAACATGTAGGTATTATATTTTATATGCACTTTAACTAAAATGTCAAATTTCACACGTTGTTAATTTTCAATTTCACTCAAAATACGCTTAAAAATCAAAACTTAAAGTTTATAACATTCACAATCCGTGTAGAGTGTCCATACGTCTTGGTTTTCCCGGATTTGTCACGGTTCTAGCTCCGGTGTCCCGACAGACTTTTTCAAGACTTCGATTTTTTCCGGTTTTTCAAACTACAAATTTTTTATTTTCATCATCTAATAAGTACACAATTTTTCATTTTAAATAATGAATAGTTCAGTATCATATTGAAAGTTCAACAGTAGATTTATTTACAACCAAACCTAAAAATATTTAAAAAAAAATTAATTACTAATTAAATTTTCCAAGTTTTTTCGATTTTACCTTAAACACGAACTTCCAAAAAAACATTTTCTTTTCTTAACTTTCCATCATATATGTATCTACATAAATAAATTGTAATATTATTTTGCTTGCTTTTATGATACTGAAGTTTCTGAACAATTAAAAATTAAAATGACTGGAATTTTATTCGAACTTTTAAATAAAGTAGTTAACTAACGCGGACACTGATGGCGCCACAGTACAGAAATTGCCAATATTTAAATGTTCATGTTTTAATACATTTTTCTTGAAAATAAAATTGTCTAAGAAGCTCACTTTCATAAGAAATTTTATAAAAATTTAAAAAATATATATTTCCTAGAACAGGGGGCGATTTATTTTGAAAAAAAAATTAATATTTTAAATAAAGAGCCATTAATAGGTAATCTATACATATAATATAAATGTAACGAGACCGTTTCTGTATAGGGAATATTTTTTAAAAATTGTGCAGATACTGTAAATAGTTATCGATGTAGATATCAAAACAGCGATTTTTAAAATTTTTGTCTGTCTGTCTGTTCGTCTGTTCACGCATCACACAAAAACTACTGGATGGATTTTAATGAAATTTGGTGTGCTGACAACTTATTACCCGGATCAACATCTAAGATACTTTCTACTTCGAAAAAATGTCTCATTCCCACGGGAAAATGGAAAAACCATGTTGAGCATGTGCATACAGTACGCAAAAACTATTGAACGGATTTTGATGCAATTTGGTGTGGTGATAACTTATTACCTGAGTCAACATCTCAGATACTTTTTATTTCGGGAAAGTGGCTCATTCCTACAGGAAAATAAAAAAACTTTTTGAGCATGTGCACATATTACGCGAAAACTATTGAACGGATTTTTATGAAATCTGGTGTAGTGATAACTTATTACCTGCGTCAACATTTAGGATACTTATTATTACGGGAAAATATTTCCTTCCTTCAGGAAAATACAAAAATTATTTTGCTTATGTGCATGTATACTTAAAACTATTGTTCTATGCGAATGCTTTATAATTACTATACTTATATACTTGTCATTTATTAAATTAAATTTACCATAATACAAAATTTCTGGAGACTAACTCTATTTTAAATTAATTTAGAAATTTCGAAAATTTAAGTGCCTATATTTCCGAGAAATTCATTTTGGGATGAAACTTGTTATATTTATAGGATAGATACTAGTTTGGGATGCAAATATAATAAAACAATAAAACGTTGGAAGTCCAAAAATTTTGTATGAGTTCTCCAGTCAGACACGTCCGATTCCAAAAACCTCAAAAAAATGAGTTTTTTGCAAACAATTTGCCAAAATTTAAAAGTTTTTCCAATTTTTTTTACATTGTGGTAAAGAACCAAGAAAATCACAGAAAATACATTTTGAACCATTATTCTAGGTAAGCGGGTTTTCGAAAAAAAGTAACTTTTATAATTGGAAATTCGCTATGTTATGCAGATGCTGCGACAGGGGTTTTATACTTTTGGCGAGAAAACTCCAAAACAGAAAATATATTTACAATTACTATATTGTACAATTTGTATGTTTAAAACAATTAATATAATTAATATTCACTTAGTTATATTAATTTAGACTAGTTTAAGATATCAACCACTTACTTTTTTTTAATAGTGTATGGTTTTTCTTCTCTTATTAAAATTTAAAGTAACATTTTTATTATAAGAATGTTTTATGGGGCGGTAATAGCCGGCTTTTGGATATCAATTGGATATGTATGTACACCTAAACCTTTTTTTATGCGGTATTTTTTTGTACTATCTTTTTTTATGCAGTTTTAAAAAAATGGCCATTAAAATGGATAATGTAAATCAAAGTCAAGAGACAGTAAGATACTTAAGCGTTTACTATAATAACTTTCCTATAATAACTTTCTTTGATAAAACTACTTTTTAACGGCTTTTAAGCATTGCATAATAACATAAGTTATTGCATCATTTAATTTTTTTACAAATATATTTTTCAAAATTTTCATAATATTATAAAATTGAAATAAAATTTTTTTGTACTATCTTTTTTTATGCAGTTTTAAAAAAATGGCCATTAAAATGCATAATGTAAATCAAAGTCAAGAGACAGTAAGATACTTAAGCGTTTACTATAATAACTTTCTTTGATAAAACTATACTTTTTAACGGCTTTTAAGCATTGCATAATAACATAAGTTATTGCATCATTTAATTTTTTTACAAATATATTTTTCAAAATTTTCATAATATTATAAAATTGAAATAAAATGTTTCTACGTGTCAATTAATGCTTTGTCATGTTAATAGAGTTTTGAGTGATTTGCGTTATGTTTTTTCGATGAAACTTTTTTTATGCGGTCCCAATCCACAGGATAAAAAAAGTGTTTTTTACAATCTGGATCGAACTACATTTTTTATAGCTATTTATGATATTTTTGAATATATTCTTTTTGTGCGATTTTTTTATGTGGTCTGTATCCACCGTACAAAAAAAGGATCAACTGTATTTATAGCATATTTAATACAAATACTGTATCTCTATGTACAAATACACAAACGTTTATTGCAGGCAATTTAGTTTTACTACTTAATACACCGACGAATAGTTATTGTTATATTTCTTTCCTGTTCCACTTACTTCTAAGTTACTCAGTTATTCTACTAACTACTAACTACTAACTACTAATCTACTTACTTAGGTGTGAACAACGCTATAGGTTAGACTTAATTTCCTTAGGTCCCGTTAGGTTAAACAAAATTTCGTTGGGTTCAGTTAGATTAGATCAAGTTCCGTTAGGTGTCGTTAGCTTAGACAAAATTTACTTAGGTTCAGTTAGGTTAGACAAAATTCTCGTTCACATTCCTCCACCCACCACCTGAGGTTTCTAGAACCACCCCGGTAGGTTTACCTCCTGCCGAAGTCACTTAAAAAGTCGGCAGGAGGGAAGGAGGTCCCAGAATGTCCATATTGCTATTATTTACGAGAAATGCATAATTTTTGAGTTATAGTTAAAAAACTTTAAAAAGAGTCGATAAATTTACGCCGTTCGTAAAAACCACGCCTAAATTTAATAGCACTTTGTGAATTTATCATCTTTGGGGTACAACTGAACATATGAAACAATAAAACACCTGTTATGAATTAGTCCTTTTCTCTCTGTTTTTTTGTAGGGGAGACAGGGGCTAGTATTAACGGGGGTAAGTATTAACAGGCCATTTTCCGCCAAACTACGGACGAAAAAATTAAGTACATCCGGTTGCTGTTATTAGTAGATGACCACGGACACGTTGTGACCAATCAGTCTTCGGCCGGTTGCCAAAAAACAAAGTTGTGAGTAAGGCGTAGATTTTATTAGGTAAGAGAACATTTTTAAGTCGACGGTTTTTTGATTTGAAGCATGATTGTATACCTAAAAGAGACTAAATTTATTTCAAACGGTAGCATATTCCATCTGGTATTGTATTTTGTTTAAATTTTACCGCATTATCAACGTATTCTTTTTAAAAATTTAAATTTGTAAAAAATTTACCTGCGGGGCAAGTATTAACAAAATGCATGGGGTAAGTATTAACATGTTAACATTTACCTCGTTTAAATTTTATGCAACAAAGACAATGTTTTTAACTTCCCTATAAGGAGGTTATTGTATTCATCCCGATTTCAAAATCCAAATATCGTCATTTTCATGCTTCGAGGTTACCAAAATTTTTTTCGTGACATTGCCAAATATGTTTGCATGTATGTGTGTGTACATACGTGAGTGTTAAATTTAAATGGTTTTAATTTTTATATCTTTTCTGCAGTGAAGCAAAGGAAGAGTTTTGCTTGATCTGAGTTATCATATATTTCAAGAATTATAATAATGTTAAATAAGACGAAGACTAATTTTTTAATAAGTAAATATTTTTTAATATAGAAGATATTAAACGATTGTGGTTGCCTATAGAAGGCTGAAAATTTACCAATTTTTGTTTCGTTATCAAGGTCAAAGTGACTAATTTGCTACTTAATAAGGACTGACTAACTATTGCCTCAGAAAAAAATTAAAATAATGATTAACTTTAACTAATTAAGTAAAGATAAATCTAAAATAAGAATGTCAAATTAATTCCTTTCTAATATTAAACACGTTAAATATAACACTTTGTTTTATTTCCTATATAAGTACATGTCTACAAAATATCATAATCATATTAAAACTCTAATGTTAATACTAACCCCAACGTTGTTAAATCTTGCCCCAAAAGTGGGGTAAGTATTAACAAACACATTTTTTTAAGAAAATGGGTTTTTCCATAGAAAGTACAAGGGATATGTAAGTTTTTTTTATCAAAAAATTATAGACAGATAGTTGATGCTTCATAACGTTTACAAAAAAAAAATCGCTAACTAGTTTCATTTCCGTTTAATATGTAAAAAAGTAAAATCTCTTAGTACATGCCCCTGTCTCCCTACATAGTCAATAGCCTATTATGTAACTTTTTCAAATACAGTCGACTCTCGTTAATTCGAAACTCGAGGGACTCTTAAAATATTACGAATTATAGAGAGGTTCGAATTATCGCAGGTAACAATTTTAATTTTGTAAGTATTTGCGATGAGTGAACTTGAACTTGTCTCAAAATATACTTACAATCTTTCTGTCTCTTTCTTTCTACAACTTTGAATTGCCAAGTGTTTAACGCTGATGAGTTCGAATTAACGCGTCATTTTGTTACGTAGGAATGATTCTTTCGTTCGAATTACCAAGTGTATAAAAATATATTGATTTAGTTCGAAATATAAAGAGATTTTGTAGGGAACTCGTGATAACTGAATTATAGAGAGGTTCGAATTAACGAGGTTTGAATCGCAGGTTTGAATTAACGAGAGTCCAGTGTACCTACAATGTTTTCTTTTGAATTTAATTTTTAATTATTAATATATATTTTTTTGAGAAAAAAAAAAGGAGTGACATTGTACTAATGAGAAAAAATTGAAAAATCGTACAAATGATAATTTTTTAATTTTCATTTTTTCCGCAGTCTTACAAATAACAAAACAAAGTTTGTCATTTAGTCTTTTAAAAAGAAATAAAATATGTATTAGTCATTTAGTCGAGAGTAAAACAGTCGACTAAAAAATGACTACATTTGAAAAAAATTAGTCGATTAAACCGATTGATCGATTAATCATCCGACGTCACTGGAAGATTTGTTAAAAAACTATGTTTAAATTAGTGATGTCGGATGATTAATCGATTAGTCGGTTTAGTCGACTAATTTTGTGTACATTTAATCATTTTTTAGTCGACTATTTTACCCTCGATTAAATGACTAAAATGATTAATTTTTTTTAGGTGACTAAAAACGACTAATTTAATACTCTTTCTGTATAATTTACTGAACTCCAAAAACAAAAGAAAACTAGGAAATTACTTATTTGTATGATTTTTCACTTTTATGTGATACATGTTGTTATATTATTTCATATTCTTTTTTTAGAAAGAAAAATATTAAAACACACTGGTTTCTCGTTGTAAGCAACATCAAATTTGAAATAGAATCATATTATGCCTTACTCTTTTTTACGTATATGCGAATTTTATTATCTAAAAAGAGTAAGATATATGATTCTATTTCAAGTTGCTTACAACGAGTAAAAAGTATAATTAAATTCAAAAGAAAATATCGTTTTTAAAAGAGTTACATAGGTTACGCTATTCATGAATTCGACTAAAAATTTAATCGATTAGTCGACTATTGTAAGCTCGATATTTTCGACTAATGACTAATTTTGTCTGAAAAACAACTTTAGTCGATTAATCGACTAACTGCTTGTCGACTCGACATCACTAGTTTAAATGCGTTTTCGACTCATATATACAGCCTATTTTCTAGCACTACGTGGCACTACTAAGATTCACTGTTCTTTCTTTCTTCTCTTTCTTCTTCATTCACCTACATATTTATTCCCTTCTCTCTCCTTTTTTTCCTTTTCGAATTTCTTTCGATTAATGTTGATTGCATCAGTTATGCGGCAAACATAAAGAAAAGCTACACAAAATAGCATAGTGTACAACACCTACTATGTATCGTATGTATCATATTCTGTAGAATAATCTTAATAAGGCGTGGTTGAATGACTATGCCACACCCGACAAATGCCACTCCCACCATCATAAGTTGTTTTAAAGCAATATGTATTTAAGAACATAAATTTTGATACATATGTAATTTTAGAAAATGCTTGTGTTTCTCAATTATTTCTTTTTTTTTATATAAAAAGAAGAAAACTGGTATTAATAATTTACGTGACTGGAAGAACTAATTAATAAACTGAATAAAAACTAAAAATTCATCATTAAAAACTGATTTACTTATTTGATGTATAATAATAAAAAAAAAGACAATCATTTAGACAATTAAAAAATTTTTTCCGGAATCACTGGTCATCTTTCTGAAAATGGAAAGTTACTCTTAATTACAAAAAACAGAAAAGTATTTAATTAAAACTTCTGAATTCATAAAGATATTTTATATGTCTCGATTTAAAAACAGATAATGAAGTCTTAATTTTATGATGTCTTGAAGAACAATTTTTTCTGACTTCAGAATTGCGATGTCTTAAACAGCTTATAGCTGATGTCTCAAAGAAGATATATATTTAATACATCTAGGGTAAAGGCAGGTAAGAGTACGCACTTAATTTTTAGTCGAATTTTTCCTTGAAAATTAGACTTATACAGTCTATACGACAAGAACGGCGAGAGGCGAGAGTAGGGGCGCTATCCGTTTTCGGACCCGTAGAACACGAATATGTAGAAAAAATGTCTGATATATATATATATATATATATATATATATATATATATATATATATATATATTCCCGCTACCTTTTAATATGTGTAGGGCCCCCCTATGGAAATTAAGAGTTCAAATGGGGCTCATTCCGATGCACAGCAATACTATCAAAGTGAGGTCAAATTTTGGGCAAATTTTGGATCCGACCCAACTTTTCCGGGGCGGAAAAGCAATAAAACTTTTCCAAACCTGTCTCGGTGAAATAATGTCTCGGTCAATTATCTACAACATATCCAAAATTCAGCTTCCTAGGATGATTTGGAGGGAGTAGAGGGGGAAAAAACGATTTTCGCTGGATCTTACACGCCCCCAGCCCCCCAGAATTAACGTAGAGGGTTGAAATTTGGTGTGTTGATAGAGTTCATACCTAGGTTGTGCTGTTTGATGGTTTTAGTATTTTACCCCCACCCCCTCATTTTAAGCTACAATTTCATGCATTTTCGACGTTTTCGAAGTTTGTACCACTCGCACAGGTCACCCAAATAAACCTAGAGGGCTGAAATTTTGTATTCGGATTGAGTTAGTATCAAAGGGGTGCCTTTTGGAGGTCTCGACTTTTAACCCCCACCCCCACCATTTTTATACCCAAAAGAACATGATTTTTCTTGTTTTTTTAACAGTTTCGTTCGGGTTAAAATCGCCCCAAATAAACCTAGAGGGCTGAAATTTTGTGTACAAGTTAAGCTAACAGCCAGACACTGTTTTTTGGAGGTTTCAACTTTTAACCCTTACCCCCACAATTTTTACGCCAATATTTCCTTAATTTTTTTGCTTGTTTTCTAACACGTCTAAAGACTCTCTAAGGAAACCTAGAGGGCTGAAATTTTGTACGTGTATTCAGTTAGTATCCAGCTAGTACCTTTTAGGGAGTCCACATTACTTTTCCTCCCACTTCTCCCATTTTTACATCGGAATTTAAAGCTATTGTTAAATGTGTTTTAAATGCATTATTTTTATTCTAAATACAAGTAGGCGAATAGTAATTTTAAACAATTTAAAAAAAAGTGAATATAATTTTTTAACAAATGAAATACATACATAGGTATTAAGTAATTTAAAAATGTTATTAAAGTCACTGTTTATTTATAAATTAGGAATTTTGGATTTTTATTATTTATAAAATAGAAATTTTGGATTTTTTTGGAAAGAAAAAATATCTTCATAAAAACCTTCCAGTTTACTATTTAAGTTCCTTTTTTAATATTTAAAAATAAAACACAAAGGCAATTGGCGGATAAACATGGGTAGAAAAGCCCTCGTACCAATTGTGTTGGCTTTTTCCCTGTTAACTACTATTGGCACAAAATTGAAATTTACTGAGATTCAGCCCTTAAAAACTTAAAACCTTTTCTTAAAGCCCCGATCAACCGGACACTCATCATCAGTTTTGAAACCACCAAAATGACAAATCGCTTGTGGACTTTCAATTACATTTCGCTTGTAGACACTCAATACCGAAGATGAAAGGAAAAATTCGACTTCCGTGATGGGGCTCCGCTGCACACGGCGTTTTTATATTTATATAAATAAATAAAAATAAATAAATAAGTATACTGTATTTAGAGCTAAGCTCATTACAGTTGGTTGGTACAAACTTTTTTTTTTCAGTCATTAAACAATACAAATTACAAACATTAACGGTATTAATTTTTAACAATATTTAAATTTTGATAATAATTACACAATAATTAATTTTCAAAAATAACAAATTAAACAATATTAATTCAAATTCAAGATAAAAATAATAAAGGATAAATAAAAAACACATTGTATAAACAAGTATTGTAGTAAAAAAAAAAAAAAAAAAAAAAAAAACATTAACATTATTAATCTTTAACAATGTTTAAAATTTGAGGATAAATAGAGCAATAATTAATTTTCCCAAATAATTTAACAATGTAACAAATCAGAAAACATTACATAAGTATGTATTTGAGCACATTTAAGTAAATATAATATGTAGGTATATAATTATGGCTTATTATAATTTTGTATTCTTTCGAATGAGACAGCTAACAAATTCACTGCTACTACTCGTTTAAAACAAAACTTCGTGTGCTAAGGGCCGCTACAACATATCTATGAATTTGGTAGATTTTATCTCTGGTTAAGTTAGACATTAACTGGACAAATTTTGTTTCGCTGTTAACGTCCTTTTTCATGTAGGATTCAATTGTACTAGGTCTAATCCAGTTAAATATTGGGCAAGTAAATAGAAAGTGGAACATTGTTTGATTTTCCAGTTGGTTACAAATTTCGCATTTACGCTGCGGATCCCATTTGTACACCATATTCTTTACATAGAATTTAGCTGTCAAACACCCCATGGTACGTATCTGACTGATAGTTCTGAGTTGTGTGATGTTTACACTTAGTGCCAAATATGAAACTGAATCTTCTTCCTGTTTAATTAATTTGTACAAAGGACTATAGGAAGATGTTTCTATTCGAGCAGCATCATCATTATAGAATTGTTGACAATATTCAGTTAAGATGCGATCTATAGAATTGCGTATCAGCAGGGGATTTTGTTCTGTCCACATGCCATTAAAGCCTAAATTAAAAATTAATTTTTTCAGCGTTGATACCCAGTTATATTTGATACTATTTGAGGGACTTCGATCTAGTTCTAGCAGTCTGTTATAACACACTCTTGGTAATCTATCCTGATCCATGCTTAAAATTTTTACCCACCATGTCAATATAGCTTTTAAAGCATACGTGGAGATTGGTATCATATTAGTTTCAGACCTAATTATATAATTCGGTGTCGAATTTTGCTAATAAAAGATGTTTTTAAAATATTTGGCCTGGATTTTTTCAAGTTCTCGTAGATAATTTAGGCTCCAAATTTCAGCTGCATAAAATGAAGTAGCTGTCACAGCGCTATGTAGTAGTTTTACTTTACAATCCCATGAATCTGTTTTGGAGTGTGCTAATATTTGTCGTACCTGGCTAATGGAGGTATTGGCTTTGTTAATAGCTACCCGTAAATTTTTTATAAATATTGTAGAACTTGAAAAAGTTACTCCTAGTTTTATATTTATATAGTGCCTTTATTCTTAATTTAAGTAAAAATAAAAGAGTTGTGTTATAAAAAGAATATTCATTTAAACTTATTGTTAAACGATAAAAAATCATAATTTTAAAATTTTAATAGGAAAAAAATTGTTTTTTCTCTAACTTGCAAAAACGTACTCTTACAAGCACTTGCTTTTAAGAGTACGCATAGGTTATTTTAAGAGTACGCAATAACAATTTTCACAAATAAATTTTTAAAATAAATACTTTTCTCTTAAATTTATACATTTTAGGAATTTTGTTGGGAGTAACACTTATCATATCCATATTATATCTTTGAGAAGTATCGAAGTGATATTTCGAATAAAGTGTTTCTAAATTATGAAAAACCTATTTACTTGTGTCTGACTGAAGCTCACCATCCTCGCTAATGAATGTTTTTCTGGTCGACAAAAAATTAAATTTTGTCTTTTACAAAAATCTGCTACCCATGTTTTTCCTGCTATTTTTCTTCTTGTCATTAAACCTATGTGATATATTATTTGATACAGCATATCCAGATGCAGTCTATTTTAACCTTGCTATAATGTTATTCTATAAAACATAATATCTATTTTGCGAATATATTCAGCCAATTGTTGCCCCATAATTTCTCAAAATGTTCTTTTGTATCTCCCAAGGGAGGATGGAACGTTTCTAACAATAAGTTTAAGTCTTTTTCTAAGTTTAAGTCTTTTTCTAAGAGTTCATTCCGCTATATCCATTTTTCTTGTTATAGTTATTTTGTTTCTTCATTTTTTTATTTTTTCTTGGATATTTTTCAAAATACTTTCGGTAAATATCAGTTCCCTATTGAATTTTCGTTGATAACTTATTTTTCAAAAACCCGTTTAAAAATAAATAGAAATTTTAATAGAAACGTGCATACTCTTATCAACTTTTAGGGTACGTACTCTTATAAGAATCTGTTTTTGTCAATTAAACGTTAACAATTAAAAATTAATTGTATCTTTGAGTTTATAGATGGAATTTAAATAAAAATAAAATGTTTTTAGAATCTCTAAAGGCAATTATCTTACCTTTTGAATGAACTAAAGACAAAATACACTATATTAAAAAATGGCAATTTTTATAACATTTGTTTGATTTGAGGTACCTTAATTGCTTTTACAATATAATTAAATAAAAATTGGCGCGAATTGAATAATATTTGGTCAGCTATACATAGGTATCATGCTAATCCCTATAAACTATTAAATTCGATATTCACGGTATTCATAAACAAGATAAAAACCTATTTAAATTCTGCGTACTCTTACATGCCTGCGTACTCTTACCTACTTTTACCACACAGGCAGGTTAATTTGCCTGCTTCTACCCTCCTCCCCCCAAAACCCGACGCTCAAAATGGTGTAACTTTTTACCAAACAATATGTGGACTGTATAGAACAGTTTGGAGTTGGAGTGAAACTGTTACTTTGGATGTAATGGTTAGGCCGTTTTTTTTTTTAATAACTGCACCGTACTATAAGCTTTATGTGTAAAAGGAGTAGTAAGATTTTATCAAGTGAGACTAAATTCTGTCAAAACTTATTTCTACTTCCTGACTCCAAATTAATTCTTGTTGGCTATTCTTTTCTTCTATAATATTTTGCTCTGTTCTTGCCATCCCATTCACATAAGAAACATGAATATTTATGTCAGTCAAGTTAGCCCCGCCATTTTACTTTTTTTAAACAAAAAGGGTTGTGCTGTATTGTGCTAGACGTGTGCTATAATGTGCCGTAAATAAAAAAATTATTTTATTAAAATTACCACTATTATGGCTAAAAACAATTTTTGGGCGTCAAGTTAGCCCCGCCATTTTCTTTTTAGCGAATTTCGAACACTCGAAATTCAGCTATTACAGTAGGTGTCATGACGCAATCTGAGTCCGGGACTGTGGCAGAAATATGTTTTTTGGTCCCTCGAATACGAAAATGATATTCACTAAAATTTATATATATATATATATATATATATATATATATATATATATATACCTATATATATATATATATATATATATATATATATATATATATATATATGTATATATATATATATATATATATATATATATAACTCTCGAACGAAACGTCTAATGCTTATGAAATTTTGTGTGCGGACTGGATTCTAAATTGGCTCGGCTAAGTTCGTTAGCCACGTCGAATGCCCAGAAGTAGGTTTTCTGGCCATTTTTTATCATTCGATCCTATTATAAGACAGTTCGATTTTTACGTCGTTGAAAAGGAAAAAAAAATTATGAAGAAAATGTTCTTATAATTTTCTTTCTATGTTAAGTAGTTTTCGAGAAAATCGTAATTTTCACTTTTGCCTTATTTTGCTCTTTTTATCATTGTAATAAGTAATTTATATTTCTGTCTCAGTTGCTTATAACATATACAAAAACTTCATTTTTTTTAAGTAAAACAAACGGTAGTTATTCAAAATCTATGTATTATAAATACCATATCTCTGTCTCATTTTTTTAAATGAAAATTAACCAGATATTTTAAGCATGTGTAATGAAGATTTTTTTGATTTTTTTATTGAATTTTAAATGAACAAGATAATGAAGGTAATGTCATGATATAATATTATTAAATATTATAGAAAGATAACATAATAATAATGTTTATATGCCAGGAAAAAAATTTTAAAGAACTAGATCGATTTTGAAAATTTTTTCACTGTCAAAGATCTAAGCTATTTTAGATATTTTAGACAGATATAGATTACGTAATGTAAGGTCCGCCAGGGTCCATGGGACCCAAAAGTGTGAAAAATAAACTAACCGACCGATTTTGAAAATTTTTTCACTGTTAGAGAGCTAAACTATTTTAAAAAGATATAGATTACCTTATGCAAGGTCCGCTAAGGTCCATTGGATCTAGAAGTGTCAAAAATAAAATAAGCGACCGATTTTGAAAATTTTTTCACTGTCAAAGAGCTAAGCTATTTTAGATAGATATAGAATACGTAATGTAAGGTCCGCCAAGGTCCATGGGACTCAAAAATGTCAACAATAAACTAACCGACCGATTTTGAAAATTTTTTCACTGTTAAAGAGCTAAACTATTTTAGATAGATATAGATTACCTTATGTAAGGTCCGCTAGGGTCCATGGGATCTAAAAGTGTCAAAAATACAATAACCGACTGATTTTGAAAATTTTTTCACTATTACAGAGGTAAACTATTTTAGATGGATTTAGCTTATATGTTGTATGAGGTCGGTCAGAGTCCTGGGATCTTTTAAGCGCCAAGAATAAACTAACCGACCGATTTTGAAAATTTTTTCGCTGTTAGAGAGCTAAACTATTTTAGATAATTATAGATTACGTTATGTAAGGTCCGTCAAAGTTCATGGGACCCAGAAGTGTCAAAAATAAAATAACTGACCGATTTTGAAAATTTTTTCACTATTGCAGAGGTAAACTATTTTAGATAAGTACAGTATGTTATCTGAGATCCACAACTGTCCTGCGGATGCAAATGCGGCATAGAAAACTACACAACGGGTTTTAAAAATAGTTTTACTGTTAGAAAGATAAAGTATCCTATATTATATAGGATAGAAATAAGCTACCGAACCGATTCTCAATATTTTCTCATTGCTAGAGAATTAACTTATTTTAGGTGGATAGCACTATGCTGTACAAAGTCCGTTCGGGGTCTTGGGTCCCAAATATACCAAAAATAAATTACCTAGACGATTTTGAAAATTCTTTTACTCTTAGAAAGCTAAACTAGTTTAGATGGGTATATGCGCCAAGCACCTTATGCGAAAAAGCGCCAAAAATTAACTACTCAACTGATTTTGAAAATCTTTTCACTCTTAGAAAGCTGAATTATTTTAAATGGATACAGGTCTTAGATGAGATCCGCCAGTACCCAATATTTCGAAATTCGCTATGTTATGCAGATGCTGCGACAGGGGTATTTTCAAATAAAATAGGTTGTGCTGTATTGTGCCAGACATGTGTCACTATGTGCCGTAAATAAAAAAATTATTTTATTAAAATTACGACTTTTATGGCTAAAAACTATTTTTGGGCGTCAAGTTAGCCCCGCCATTTTCTTTTTTTCAAATAAAAAAGGTTGTGCTGTATTGTGCTAGACGTGTGCTATAATGTGCCGTAAGAAAAAATTTTTTTTTGAAAATTACGATTTTTACAGCCAATTTTTGGGTGTCAAGTTAGCCCCGCCATTTTGTTTTTTTTAAACAAAAATGGTTGTTCTGTATATTGTGCTAGACGTGTGCTATAATGTGCCGTAAATAAAATTTTTTTTTAAAATTACGTTTTTTACAGCCAATTTTTGGGTGTCAAGTTAGCCCCGCCATTTTGCTTTTTTAAACAAAAATGGTTGTTCTGTATTGTGCTAGACGTGTGCTACAATGTGCCGTAAATAAAAATTTTTTTTGGAAAATTACGATTTTTACAGCCAATTTTTGGGTGTCCAGTTAGCCCAGCCATTTTGTTTTTGTTTTTTCTAACAAAATTGGTTGTTCCATATTGCGCTAGACGTGGCGTATTTTGAAAATACAGGCATCCCCCGAAAAACACGGTACTCGAAGAACACGGGTCTCAAAGAACACGGGTACCCTTCCCCCGAATTACACGGTTTCAAACAACACGATTTTTAAGTACATATTATATCTTTGATATAAAGTTACATCAGTCCTCAATGTACACGAATATGTATGTCACATGTGGATTCGATTTACACGAATAAAAATCGTGGTAATTGAACCTGTCATTATAAAAGAAAAATGCTGGAAATAAAAACTACTAAAATTTTTAAGAATTTTATAATAGAAATGATAAAGAATATGTAGAAATTTACACATTTAAATTTTGAAAATATTATTTTCGACATCGATAATTTTCGATAACGAAAAGTAGGTTTTGACAGTCTGAAGATGTTCGGAATACCCATAACTTGCTTCGCTTAAGCCTTCAAAAATTTCGTTATTTTTTCGCTAAGACGCACCATTTACGAGATATTTACGATCAAAAGTTTACAGACGTAAACTTTTGATCGTAAATATCTCGTAAACGGTGCGTCGTAGCGAAAAAATAACGAAATTTTTGAAGGCTTAAGCGAAGCAAGTTACGGTATTTCGAACATATTGAGACTGTCAAAACCTAGTTTTCGTTATCGAAAATTATCGATACCACGTAACTTATCATCGATTGGTTATAACTGGTTTCTTTAGGTTCTGTTAGCTCCATTGATTTAGTCACCAATAGCATATTTTCGAAAAAATTAGTTTTCGATATTTTTCGTAACTTTACGAAAAATATCGAAAACTAATTTTTTCGAAAATATGCTATTGGTGACTAAATCGATGGAGCTAACAGAACCTAAAGAAACCAGTTATAACCAATCGATGATAAGTAGTCCGTTATCGATAATTTTCGATGACGAAAAGTAGGTTTTAACAGTCGCAATATGTTTGGAATACCCACAACTTGCAAATTAAATGTTGTTTTTTTTTTATATTTTTATTCGAATGTTTTTTTTATATTTTTTTATTTTCACACTTGTAATAAAAAATGCCTATCTTTTGATGGTCTCGAACTACACGGTTTCAAAGAACACGGAACCAATTAATCGTGTTCTTCGGGGGATTGCTGTATACCCGAAATCAGAGCTTGTGACGTCACTGACCGATCTAGGATCGGGTATAATTTACAAAACAGAAACTAACAAAATGACTCTGTAAAATATACCTCATTTCAGAGCCAAAATCGGGTATATTTTCTAGAATACTACTATGAGAATTTGAATATATACCCGGCAATAAATTAGTGTAATCTTATACAGTTACTAATATGGTATATTTTCCAACTTATTTCAACTGTAATTTTACTGATCTTCATAAAAAAAAATATGCACATATGATTTAAAACAAGACTTACTTTGTTGCAAATAAAAAAAACCGTTACAATTTTTTCAAATAATTTTTAGCTTCTTCTTATCTTAATTCTTAATTCTTAATTGTTAGCGTGTGAGTTAAACGTGCAAAATTTGTTTAAAATTAAATAATGATTAATAAAACAGATTTAGAAGGGTTTTTTTTACAAAAGCGGATGAATATGGACAATATTATTTGAATTCGAATCCGCTGAAAAATATTTGGTGCAATTAAGGTAGTAATCTGGTAACTTGGATTGAAAAAATCGAAATTTTTTTTTTTTTTTTTGTTTAATTCGAAAGTATAACATATTGAGAATATATGGGAAGGCTCGCCATAGGCCCAGGCAGGTAAAGTGGTCACCAATAGTTTGCAAATGAACCAAGGGTTTCCATTTCTTGTTATTTGGTTTAAATGATAGACTGACAATTTATACAGTGTCTCTCAATGAATATCAACTCTTTAGATGTTACTTAGAAAATTTTATTTAAAAAAAGTGTTTCTTGTGCCCTTTGATCTAAGGTAAGTACTTACAAATATTGTATAAAAATATTGTTTTATAAATACTTGGTCTTTGTGAATATCCCCTGTGTCTATTGTAGTTCTGAAGTAATTAATTTTAGAATAAAAAATTATGAATCATCCGTTGAGGCAGGACTCATTTCAATTTTTCCATTGTACTTAGTTTTGGGTAATGTGGCCCACTACGTACGAAGGTAAAGTGGCCCAGTAAATTGAGTAGTGATACCAGAATTATAATCGGATTCAAAAGCAGAAGATGACTGGGTACAATGTACCATATGCAAAAGATGAGCCCATGAAGTTTTTTGCTACGGTTGGAATGAGGAAGATGATGATTTTACTTGTGAGTTTTGTCTTAAAAATGAATAGCTACAATCTGAGTACTTTGGATAATTAAAAACTGTTTTAATGATTACTAATTAGTAACAAATTGTCATCTTTTTGATTAAAAATTATAATTTCATCTAAAAATTAAAAAGTCATTTAAAAAGTGAATTTTATTTATGTTAATTTTTAATATTAATAATACTATACCACTTTACCTACCCAAGGTGGGTAATGTGGTCACTTTGTCACTTACGAAATAATTGAAAATTTTTTGTTACTTTGAATATGTAAACCGTATGTATGTTCTAAAATAAAGACTATATTAAATTTGCAATTGCATTATGTCAAGAAGTGTTAATTTATTAAAACCGTTTGGAAAATATATCAATTCAAACCTTAGGGTGCCCACATTGCCCTACCTTCCCCTACTGTGAAAATTTTAGACCAAAATTCAACGAAAACAAAATAAAACGAAAAATTTTTGAATCCATTGCTATTTTATGAAAAAAATGTAAAAAAAAAAAAAAACTATACATAACGATAGCTACAATTATGTACTTTAATAATTTTTTTTCTTTTAATTTGAAATGATTCATCATTGCAATATCCTTGGTATAATTTGCAATTTTTTTTAGGTGCATTTGCATTATTAAGTTTGCAAATATTTAATATTATTCTATACAATTTTATACGAACAAATGGATACACATTAAAATCTTTTTAATTCGACCCTCATATAGGTTTCACTCATATTTTTAAAAAAAATTCGCTAAAATTGTCAATTTTTTCCGGCATCACAGTGCTGTTTTTCCTTAACTACTTGATTGAACCATTTGCTTACCAATAAATTGAAAGTGGGTATGTTTTTCATACTATTCTTATTAGATATTGAGTTTGAAAATATACCCGAGCTCAGCGCTTTTAATGGGTATATATTCAAGTATCGAACTATGTTTATTAAACATTGAATGTATACCCGAGTTCAGATACATTGAGCTCTGAATACGGGTATATTTTCCAAATACGCCTAGACGTGCTGTACAATGTGTCGAAAATAAAAAAAAAAAATTTTTTTTTGAATATTACGATTTTTACAGCCAATTTTTGGGTGTAAAGTTAGCCCCGCAATTACCGGTGTGAACCTGGCGCCCGGCTTTCGAAAATTTAAAAATAAATAATACAGCTCGTTTGTACTTCGTTTGTACCCGTTTGTACCGCATTTTATTTTGTTTGTACCTCGAAGGGTAAACACCTAGAAAAAATTTAAAAAATGACCAGCGCCCAACTTTTAGACATTTTAATTTTATTAGTGTCAATCGACAGGGGTTCGTTTGTACCCGTTTGTACCGTTTTTCTTTTCGTTTGTACTTCAAAGGGTTCGGAGATACATGATATTCGAAACATTCTAGGTCGCATTAAGTTTGTGTTTTTAGAGACATGGAAAATATGATGACGGCATTTAAGAGAGCTCTATTTCCACACGTTTGTACCTTTTTTCTTTTCGTTTGTACCTCAAAGGGTTCGGAGATACATCGTATTCGAAACATTCTAGGTCGAATTGAATTTGTGTTTTTAGAGACACTGAAAATATGAAGAAGGCATTTTATAGAGGTTCGTCTGTACACGTTTGTACCTTTTTTCTTTTCGTTTGTACATCAAAGGGTTCGGAGATACATGATATTCGAAACATTCTAGGTCGCATTAAGTTTGTGTTTTTAGAGACATGGAAAATATGACGACGGCATTTAAGAGAGCTCTATTTCCACACGTTTGTACCTTTTTTCTTTTCGTTTGTACCTCAAAGGGTTCGGAGATACATGTTACTCGAAACATTCTAGGTCGAATTAAATTTGTGTTTTTTGAGACATTGAAAATATGACGACGGCATTTAAGAGAGCTTCATTTCCACACGTTTGTACCTTTTTTCTTTTCGTCTGTACCTCAAAGGGTTCGGAGATACATCGTATTCGAAGCATTCTAGGTCGAATTAAATTTGTGTTTTTAGAGACATTGAAAATATGAAGACGGCATTTAATAGAGGTTCGTTTGTACACGTTTGTACCTTTTTAATTTTCGTTTGTACCTCAAAGGGTTCGGAGATACATGTTATTCGAAACATTCTAGGTCGAATTAAATTTGTGTTTTTAGAGACATTGAAAATATGAAGACGGCATTTTATAGAGGTTCGTTTGTACACGTTTGTACCTTTTTTCTCTTCGTTTGTACCTCAAAGGGTTCGGAGATACATGTTATTCGAAACATTCTAGGTTGAATTAAATTTGTGTTTTTAGAGACATTGAAAATATGAAGACGGCATTTTATTGAGGTTCCTTTGTACACGTTTGTACCTTTTTTCTTTTCGTTTGTACCTCAAAGGGTTCGGAGATACATGTTATTCGAAACATTCTAGGTTGAATTAAATTTCTGTTTTTAGAGACATTGAAAATATGAAGACTGCATTTAACAGAGGTTCGTTTGTACACGTTTGTACCTTTTGTCTTTTCGTTTGTACCTCAAAGGGTTCGGAGATACATGTTATTCGAAACATTCTAGGTTGAATTAAATTTGTATTTTTAGAGACATTGAAAATATGAAGACGGCATGTTATAGAGGTTCGTTTGTACACGTTTGTACTTTTTTCCTTTTCGTTTGTACCTCAAAGGGTTCGGAGATACATGTTATTCGAAACATTCTAGGTCGAATTAAATTTGTGTTTTTAGAGACATTGAAAATATGAAGACGGAATTTTATAGAGGTTCCTTTGTACACGTCTGTACCTTTTTTCTTTTCGTTTGTACCTCAAAGGGTTCGGAGATACATGTTATTCGAAATATTCTAGGTCGAATTAAATTTGGGTTTTTAGAGACATTGAAAATATGAAGACGGCATTTAACAGAGGTTCGTTTGTACACGTTTGTACCTTTTTTCTTTTCGTTTGTACCTGAAAGGGTTCGGAGATACATGTTATTCGAAACATTCTAGGTCGAATTAAATTTTTGTTTTTAGAGACATTGAAAATATGAAGACGGCATTTTATAGAGGTTCGTTTGTACACGTTTGTACCTTTTTTCTTTTCGTTTGTACCTCAAAGGGTTCGGAGATACATGTTATTCGAAACATTCTAGGTCGAATTAAACTTGTGTTTTTAGAGACATTGAAAATATGAAGACGGCATGTTATAGAGGTTCGTTTGTACACGTTTGTACTTTTTTTCTTTTCGTTTGTACCTCAAAGGGTTCGGAGATACATGTTATTCGAAACATTCTAGGTGGAATTAAATTTGTGTTTTTAGAGACATTGAAAATATGAAGACGGCATTTAACAGAGGTTCGTTCGTACACGTTTGCACCTTTTCTCTTTTCGTTTGTACCTCAAAGGGTTCGGAGATACATCGTATTCGAAACATTCTGGGTCGAATAAAATTTGTGTTTTTAGAGACATTGAAAATATGAAGACGGCATTTAACAGAGGTTCGTTTGTACACGTTTGTACCTTTTTAATTTTCGTTTGTACCTCAAAGGGTTCGGAGATACATGTTATTCGAAACATTCTAGGTCGAATTAAATTTGTGTTTTTAGAGACATTGAAAATATGAAGACGGCATTTTATAGAGGTTCGTTTGTACACGTTTGTACCTTTTTTCTCTTCGTTTGTACCTCAAAGGGTTCGGAGATACATGTTATTCGAAACATTCTAGGTTGAATTAAATTTGTGTTTTTAGAGACATTGAAAATATGAAGACGGCATTTTATTGAGGTTCCTTTGTACACGTTTGTACCTTTTTTCTTTTCGTTTGTACCTCAAAGGGTTCGGAGATACATGTTATTCGAAACATTCTAGGTTGAATTAAATTTCTGTTTTTAGAGACATTGAAAATATGAAGACTGCATTTAACAGCGGTTCGTTTGTACACGTTTGTACCTTTTTTCTTTTCGTTTGTACCTCAAAGGGTTCGGAGATACATGTTATTCGAAACATTTTAGGTTGAATTAAATTTGTATTTTTAGAGACATTGAAAATATGAAGACGGCATGTTATAGAGGTTCGTTTGTACACGTTTGTACTTTTTTTCTTTTCGTTTGTACCTCAAAGGGTTCGGAGATACATGTTATTCGAAACATTCTAGGTCGAATTAAATTTGTGTTTTTAGAGACATTGAAAATATGAAGACGGAATTTTATAGAGGTTCGTTTGTACACGTCTGTACCTTTTTTCTTTTCGTTTGTACCTCAAAGGGTTCGGAGATACATGTTATTCGAAATATTCTAGGTCGAATTAAATTTGGGTTTTTAGAGACATTGAAAATATGAAGACGGCATTTAACAGAGGTTCGTTTGTACACGTTTGTACCTTTTTTCTTTTCGTTTGTACCTGAAAGGCTTCGGAGATACATGTTATTCGAAACATTCTAGGTCGAATTAAATTTTTGTTTTTAAAGACATTGAAAATATGAAGACGGCATTTTATAGAGGTTCGTTTGTACACGTTTGTACCTTTTTTCTTTTCGTTTGTACCTCAAAGGGTTCGGAGATACATGTTATTCGAAACATTCTAGGTCGAATTAAACTTGTGTTTTTAGAGACATTGAAAATATGAAGACGGCATGTTATAGAGGTTCGTTTGTACACGTTTGTACTTTTTTTCTTTTCGTTTGTACCTCAAAGGGTTCGGAGATACATGTTATTCGAAACATTCTAGGTGGAATTAAATTAAGTTTTTAGAGACATTGAAAATATGAAGACGGCATTTAACAGAGGTTCGTTCGTACACGTTTGCACCTTTTCTCTTTTCGTTTGTACCTCAAAGGGTTCGGAGATACATCGTATTCGAAACATTCTGGGTCGAATAAAATTTGTGTTTTTAGAGACATTGAAAATATGAAGACGGCATTTAACAGAGGTTCGTTTGTACACGTTTGTACCTTTTTAATTTTCGTTTGTACCTCAAAGGGTTCGGAGATACATGTTATTCGAAATATTCTAGGTCGAATTAAATTTGTGTTTTTAGAGACATTGAAAATATGAAGACGGCATTTTATAGAGGTCGTTTGTGCACGTTTGTACCTTTTTTCTTTTCGTTTGTACCTCAAAGGGTTCGGAGATACATGTTATTCGAAACATTCTAGGTTGAATTAAATTTGTATTTTTAGAGACATTGAAAATACGAAGACGGCATTTTATAGAGGTTCGTTTGCACACGTTTGTACCTTTTTTCTTTTCGTTTGTACCTCAAAGGGTTCGGAGATACATGTTATTCGAAACATTCTAGGTCGAATTAAACTTGTGTTTTTAGAGAAATTGAAAATATGAAGACGGCATTTTATAGAGGCTCGTTTGTACACGTTTGTACCTTTTTTCTTTTCGTTTGTACCTCAAAGGGATCGGAGATACATGTTATTCGAAACATTCTAGGTCGAATTAAATTTGTGTTTTTAGAGACATTGAAAATATGAAGACGGCATTTTATAGAGGTTCGTTTGTACACGTTTGTACCTTTTTTCTTTTCGTTTGTACCTCAAAGGGTTCGGAGATACATGTTATTCGAAACATTCTAGGTTGAATTAAATTTGTATTTTTAGAGACATTGAAAATATGAAGACGGCATTTTATAGAGGTTCGTTTTGCCGTCTTAAAAATGCCGTCTTAATATTTTCAATGTCTCTAAAAACACAAATTTAATTCGACCTAGAATGTTTCGAATACGATTTATCTCCGAACCCTTTGAGGTACAAACGAAAAGAAAAAAGGTACAAACGTGTACAAACGAACCTCTATAAAATGCCGTCGTCATATTTTCAATGTCTCTAAAAACATAAATTTAATTCGACCTAGAATGTTTCGAATAACATGTATCTCCGAACCCTTTGAGGTACAAACGAAAAGAAAAAAGCTACAAACGTGTACAAACGAACCTCTATAAAATGCCGTCTTCATATTTTCAATGTCTCTAAAAACACAAATTTAATTCGACCTAGAATGTTTCGAATACGATGTATCTCCGAACCCTTTGAGGTACAAACGAAAAGAAAAAAGGTACAAAAGTGTACAAACGGACCTCTATAAAACACCGTCTTCATATTTTCAATGTCTCTAAAAATACAAATTTAATTCGACCTAGAATGTTTCGAATAACATGTATCTCCGAACCCTTTGAGGTACAAACGAAAGGAGAAAAGGTACAAACGTGTACAGACGAACCTCTATAAAATGCCGTCTTCATATTTTCAATGTCTCTAAGAATACAAATTTAATTCGACCTAGAATGTTTCGAATAACATGTATCTCCGAACCCTTTGAGGTACAAACGAAAGGAGAAAAGGTACAAACGTGTACAGACGAACCTCTATAAAATGCCGTCTTCATATTTTCAGTGTCTCTAAAAACACAAATTTAATTCGATCTAGAATGTTTCGAATACGATGTATCTCCGAACCCTTTGAGGTACAAACGAAAGGAGAAAAGGTACAAACGTGTACAGACGAACCTCTATAAAATACCGTCTACATATTTTCGGTGTCTCTAAAAACACAAATTTAATTCTATCTAGATTGTTTGAGTAACATGTATCTCCGAACCCTTTGAGGTACAAACGAAAAGAAAAAAGGTACATACGTGTATAAACGAACTTCTATAAAATGCCGTCTTAATATTTTCAATGTCTCTAAAAACACAAATTTAATTCGACCTAGAATGTTTCGAATAACATGTAACTCCGAACCCTTTGAGGTACAAACGAAAGGAAAAAAGGTACAAACGTGTACAGACGAACCTCTATAAAATGCCGTCTTCATATTTTCAGTGTCTCTAAAAACACAAATTTAATTCGACCTAGAATGTTTCGAATAACATGTATCTCCGAACCCTTTGAGGTACAAACGAAAAGAAAAAAGGTACAAACGTGTACAAACGAACCTCTATAAAATACCGTCTTCATATTATCAATGTCTCTAAAAATACAAATTTAATTCGACCTAGAATGTTTCGAATACGATGTATCTCCGAACCCTTTGAGGTACAAACGAAAAGAAAAAAGGTGTAAACGTGTGGAAATAGAGCTCTCTTAAATGCCGTCGTCATATTTTCAATGTCTCTAAAAACACAAATTTAATTCGACCTAGAATGTTTCGAATACGATGTATCTCCGAACCCTTTGAGGTACAAACGAAAAGAAAAAAGGTACAAACGTGTAGAAATGAAGCTCTCTTAAATGCCGTCGAAAAAACACAAATTTAATTCGACCTAGAATGTTTCGAATAACATGTATCTCCTAACCCTTTGAAGTACAAACGAAAAGAAAAAAGGTACAAACGTGTACAAACGAACCTCTATAAAATACCGTCTTCATATTTTCAATGTCTCTAAAAATACAAATTTAATTCGACCTAGAATGTTTCGAATAACATGTATCTTCGAACCCTTTCAGGTACAAACGAAAGGAGAAAAGGTACAAACGTGTACAGACGAATCTCTATAAAATGCCGTCTTCATATTTTCAGTGTCTCTAAAAACACAAATTTAATTCGACCTAGAATGTTTCGAATACGATGTATCTCCGAACCCTTTGAGGTACAATCGAAAAGAAAAAAGGTACAAACGTGTGGAAATAGAGCTCTCTTAAATGCCATCGTCATATTTTCAATGTCTCAAAAAACACAAATTTAATTCGACCTAGAATGTTTCGAATAAGATGTATCTCCGAACCCTTTGAGGTACAAACGAAAAGAAAAAAGGTACAAACGTGTACAAACGAACCTCTATAAAATACCGTCTTCATATTATCAATGTCTCTAAAAATACAAATTTAATTCGACCTAGAATGTTTCGAATAACATGTAACTCCGAACCCTTTGAGGTACAAACGAAAGGAAAAAAGGTACAAACGTGTACAGACGAACCTCTATAAAATGCCGTCTTCATATTTTCAGTGTCTCTAAAAACACAAATTTAATTCGACCTAGAATGTTTCGAATACGATGTATCTCCGAACCCTTTGAGGTACAAACGAAAAGAAAAAAGGTACAAACGTGTGGAAATAGAGCTCTCTTAAATGCCGTCGTCATATTTTCAATGTCTCTAAAAACACAAATTTAATTCGACCTAGAATGTTTCGAATACGATGTATCTCCGAACCCTTTGAGGTACAAACGAAAAGAAAAAAGGTACAAACGTGTGGAAATGAAGCTCTCTTAAATGCTGTCGTCATATTTTCAATGTCTCAAAAAACACAAATTTAATTCGACCTAGAATGTTTCGAATAACATGTATCTCCGAACTCTTTGAGGTACAAACGAAAAGAAAAAAGGTACAAACGTGTACAAACGAACCTCTATAAAATACCGTCTTCATATTTTCAATGTCTCTAAAAATACAAATTTAATTCGACCTAGAATGTTTCGAATAACATGTATCTCCGAACCCTTTCAGGTACAAACGTGTACAGACGAATCTCTATAAAATGCCGTCTTCATATTTTCAGTGTCTCTAAAAACACAAATTTAATTCGACCTAGAATGTTTCGAATACGATGTATCTCCGAACCGTTTGAGGTACAAACGAAAACAAAAAAGGTACAAACGTGTGGAAATGAAGCTCTCTTAAATGCCGGCGTCATATTTTCAATGTCTCAAAAAACACAAATTTAATTCGACCTAGAATGTTTCGAATAACATGTATCTCCGAACCCTTTGAGGTACAAACGAAAAGAAAAAAGGTACAAACGTGTACAAACGGACCTCTATAAAATGCCGTCTTCATATTTTCAATGTCTCTAAAAACACAAATCTAATTCGACCTAGAATATTTCGAATAACATGTATCTCCGAACCCTTTGAGGTACAAACGAAAAGAAAAAAGGTACAAACGTGTACAAACGAACTTCTATAAGATGCCGTCTTCATATTTTCAATGTCTCTAAAAACACAAATTTAATTCGACATAGAATGCTTCGAATACGATGTATCTCCGAACCCTTTGAGGTACAGACGAAAAGAAAAAAGGTACAAACGTGTGGAAATGAAGCTCTCTTAAATGCCGTCGTCATATTTTCAATGTCTCAAAAAACACAAATTTAATTCGACCTAGAATGTTTCGAGTAACATGTATCTCCGAACCCTTTGAGGTACAAACGAAAAGAAAAAAGGTACAAACGTGTGGAAATAGAGCTCTCTTAAATGCCGTCGTCATATTTTCCATGTCTCTAAAAACACAAACTTAATGCGACCTAGAATGTTTCGAATATCATGTATCTCCGAACCCTTTAATGTACAAACGAAAAGAAAAAAGGTACAAACGTGTACAGACGAACCTCTATAAAATGCCTTCTTCATATTTTCAGTGTCTCTAAAAACACAAATTTAATTCGACCTAGAATGTTTCGAGTAACATGTATCTCCGAACCCTTTGAGGTACAAACGAAAAGAAAAAAGGTACAAACGTGTGGAAATAGAGCTCTCTTAAATGCCGTCGTCATATTTTCCATGTCTCTAAAAACACAAACTTAATGCGACCTAGAATGTTTCGAATATCATGTATCTCCGAACCCTTTGAGGTACAAACGAAAAGAAAAACGGTACAAACGGGTACAAACGAACCCCTGTCGAATGACACTAATAAAATTAAAATGTCTAAAAGTGTGGCGCTGGTCATTTTTTAAATTTTTTCTAGGTGTTTACCCTTCGAGGTACAAACAAAATAAAATGCGGTACAAACGGGTACAAACGAAGTACAAACGAGCTGTATTATTTATTTTTTAATCTTCGAAAGTCGGGCGCCAGGTTCACACCGGTCCCGCAATTTTGTTTTTTTAAAACAAAAATGGTTGTTCCGTATTGTGCTACACTTGTTCTAGAATGTACCGTAAATAAAAAAAATTGTTTTTGATAATTACGATTTTTAGAGCCAATTTTTGGATGTAAAGCTAGCACCGCCATTTTGCTCTTTTAAACAAAAAAGATTGTTCTGTACTGAGCTAGACATGTACTACCATGTCCCGTAAAAAAAAGATTTTTTTTACACTCAGTTTTTGTATCCATCAAGGTAGCACCCCTATGTTGTCCTTTTCAGAAAAATAAACTTTTGTTGCAATGTGCTCTACATGTGTCATTATGTATACCGCCAGTATTTTAGGTGCCGAAAGAAAAAACAAAAATTATTTTTTTCAAAAAAAAAAAAAAAAAAAAATTAGCCCCGTTCCAAAAATACGCCAGCTGTTAAGTTTTTGCTAGCTGACAGTTTATTTTGTTAAATTGTTGCTAGAAGTTTTCATAGTACAAACAGGGTCCCTCAGCAGTTTTCGTGATGTACGATATTTAAAAAAACTGAAATATTTGAAATTGAAATATTTAATAGTTAAAATAAAATATCTTTATAAAATTAATTCTTTATAATTAATTTTAAAAAATTAAATAAATAAAAATGGAAATAAATTGCGGTTTGCAATTTCGGCTTGTATAATAGGTCCTTAAAAAATAACATATTTTACTATAAAAATAATTATTTTTTATTCAATAACATAAATACATAAATGAACATAAACACTCTTATGACCACTAAAGGTACAAACTGATCCTTTTTTCGACATATCATCGAATTCGATCCAGTGCTCAAGCATTTTTACATAGGCCGTATAATGGTCATAGGAATTAGGTTTAAAATTTCCGGAATAACAAATTATTCCGGCTAATTTATATTTTTGTGAAAGATTCAATTCTACAGGAATTGAATCCAAAGGCGTTAATATTTCTTTACCCAAATCTGTTTCAATAAAAAGGTGTGGACCGTAATTTTTACACATAGTTACTGCTCCTTTGCAGCACTTTTTTTGGTCACAAAAGGAATATTCGACAGCTTCTCCCATTTTATCGAATGCCTCTTTTAAAATATCAATATTAGCAAATAGTTGGATAATCCCTCTTAATTGTATCATTGCATGATTCACAATTAAAAATTATTGAACAACTTGGAGCTTTCGAAAATGAACTGCTAACTGCAAAAAGGTAACAAGTCCATAAAATAAAATTTTACAGGAGATGAAAAAAACGTTTTACTTGGAACCCTTCTTACAAACTAATGAAATTTTATTTTTTAAATATTCTTAATGATTAGCTGATTAACCTTTTGTAAAAGATTTAATTTTATTATGCGTAGTTATTTAAAAAAAAAAATGTTTTCTTTTTGGACTTGTTCCCTTTCTGCAGTAAACAAAATTTATATTTAACACTTTCAGCCCCACGGCTTCGGCATCCGAAACCAAACAAAATATCCCCAGAGGCCGACCGCGATCAGTGATTAATTGATTAGTTGGTTACGCACATAGGACACTAGAAACCAACTAATATTAAAAACGTGTAATTGGCGCGGAGTCATTTGGAGCCGTGTCACAGCTTAAGGCATTAGTCAGTCCGTGTCCTTCGTCGAACGCACACTGCGTTGTGTTAACAATGTTACCAGCAGTTACCAGCTTACTGGTTAGTCGTCCATCGACTCTTCAAGCGTACACTTGTATTGTTGCAGTCGTAGCCACAGTGGTGGCTGTTCATTGTTAGCAGGTACATACATCACATACATGCTGTTGTTCTAACATATGTACCCACTCCCACCTTGGACCACTTTGCTGCATACATAAAGAGTATTACACATACAAACATCCACAACCCTACACATACCAACACAAACTCTAAATACGTATACAACTTTCCACCTCTCTGCCTAGTCAGATGACGTAAAATTTTGATTACAGTCGGGATGCTTACTATTTAAACAGTAGTTTGGCCCCTTGGTTACGCATTATGTGTGTGATGTCTATCATTCATCACACGAATGTGTTCCTACTCATACAAATACATACCAAGATACCAACACATACTACTCTTTTGGTTTCTATGTATGCATAAAAAATTTTAAGATAAACAAAAAATACATAAAATATATAATTTATATTTTTATATGAAAATGATTTGAACAGAGATTTGAATGTGAGTGTATATGTAGTATGTACATATGTTTACACTTTTACACATACGTGTTGAACTGTGTTGAATCTATTCAGTGTTTGAATTATTTTATTTTATGTATTTGTTTATATAAAGTTTCCGGCTTCCGAGGAAGTTTATTATGAAAGTGTTCGGGCCTCATAGCGTTAATAAAAAACGCTTTTTATGAAATAAACAAGTAAACAATTTATTTCTTATACAAAAATAGTATCTACATGATAAAATATAATATTTAACTAAAATAACCCATGTCGTGACAGGAAATTAAAACAAAAAGGGCCATAAAACTTCTTAAAACGGTATTACACTCGGTCTGCTTCCCTTGTTGCAACTACGGTTACCAGCCAGGACGTTAAAATGTTACTGGTCAGGACGTTAAAGCCAGTGGCGACGCGTGAGAGTAGACAAGGGAGACAGTGTCTCCCCAAAAAAATTAACCTTCCCAATCAAAATTGTTTATAAAATTTAAAATAATTATGGATTTTATACAATAATATTGTCCACTTTCATACATTTACATTTCCAAACAAAACGTATACTTACATATACGTATATCCAGTATCACACCAGTATACATAGTACATACATACGTTTAGACACTATAATAATGTATACGTATACAGATAATACGATAAATATGTGGTTAGACAGAATGAATACATAATACATACGTAGACATTTTCAGATTTGTTTCCCTTGGCTTTGTGTGTATGCGTAACAAATGGTAATAAACACTCCATTTTATACATCCACACACACAATGACACAATCTACATCATACATGTGTACAAATCTTCTTAAATGAGCATATTTTTACACCATTATTACTCAAAAACTAAGAAAGATTTTGCAAAAATTTTTTTTTATTTATATGTAAAATGTAGTAATCTTCGTAACAGTACAGAAATCATTAAAACATATTCAGTATTTTTTGAATAATAATAAAAAAACTGAAACAAATATTCAAGGTAGACAATTCATGTTTTGTCTTTTGATACATATGTGTTTTCAGTACGTACCAGTATAGACTACAGCTGCATACTATAGCTTTACTGTAGTGATGTACAGAATGCTTCGGTACTAATATCTATACGTATGAGGTACTATATATGTACACGTACTAACAGTGTGTTTTATAATTAAATGAAATTCGGATATTTTTGATCTTGTGGTAATTAATTATTGTCCTTTGGTTCAATTCAATTTTTTAATATTAAATTTATCAATTAATTTTAGATTTTGTTATTTATTTTTTGTAACTTTAATTAAAATGTGTATTTATTTTTAATTTGCTTTTCTCCACTCTCTGTTTAAATTTTTTACTTATAAAGTTGTAATTTTTTTCCTTTTTATTACTTATTGTTAGTGTAATTCTGATGTCTTAATATTTTAAATGGATACTACCTTACATTAAAATATATTTAAATATTACCATATACTAAACAGCTAAGTTTAAAACTAGAGTTGTTTTAAAATTTTTAATTTTTTAAAGACATATGTTAATTCAGGCTAATCACAAAACAAAAGAATTTCAATATCTTTTGCTCTTGGTGCAGCAATTACAAATGACTAATCAAGAATTTCTATGTTTTTGTTTTACAGTCGAAATCCTGGGTCAGAATGTCTTGTTACAGTAAAAAAGCTTTAATAAAGCTGATTAGTGATCGAAACAAAAATAGATACAAAATAAGTTTATTTAAATATGGTAAAAAAGTCTCCCCAGGAAATAATTTCACGCGTCGCCACTGGTTAAAGCCTATTTTGTCAGCAGGAATGTAGACCAGAGTCAATTTTGGAATTTAAGATAATAATAACTAACAAGTAAACGTCCCGAGGCCGGACCTATCGATTTTGATGAAACTTAGATATGTTGTAGAACACTAAAAAATAAGCGAAAGGAATTTTCTTTATTGGCGGAAAAACGGTTTGAAGGGGTGAAATCACCCTCCAAAAATTGGGGTAAAAATTTATTTTTTTAAATATCTCGAAAATGGTAAGAGATAGAGCAAAAGTTTAAGTTGGCGATATTGATCTTTTTTAAATAGCTATCTATTGGTATGCAATTTGTTCAAATTGTGTCAACAGGGGTGGCTGGGGGTTAAAATTTAGGGGTTAATTTTGCAAAAGGGGGTGAAAATTAAACAATATAAAAATTTTGTTTACAAATTTGAAATCTACGTCAAAAAATCTAATTAACCTGTTTTTGCTCAATATCCTAATATTAAGTCTAGGGGTAGTTAACTAGGCGGTGTCTGTGTCGAGTAGTCGTACTACTTGGGTAGTTTAAGAAGTTTTTCTTCATGGAAAATAGTTTAAGACATTTAGAATAACGTAGAAATGAAATTTCAAAATTCAGTTTGAGCGACATTGGAGAGGGGGTGAGTCACCCTCTTTAATTACATATTAGTTAACATACACTCATTTTTAATATTAACACACTGACAGTGGGTAATAAATAATAATGTCACAATAAGTGGTTCTGAAGTTGGACTCTCGTATGTAAGGTTTTCATAAGGTTTGTTTTTTAATGGATGTTATAGTTTTCGTTATCGAAAGTTATCGAGACCGAAAATAACGATATTTTGAAAATAAATGGAAACCTAATAAAAACCTTACATACGATAGCCCAACTTCAGAACCACTTATTGTGACATTATTACCCACTGTCAGTGTGTTAATATTAAAAATGAGTGTATGTTAACTAATATGTATGTAATTTAAGAGGGTGACTCACCCCCTCTCCAATATTGCTCAAACTGAATTTTGAAATCGAAAATTTCATTTCTACGTTATTCTAAATATCTTAAACTATTTTCCATGAAGCAAAACTTCTTAAACTACCCAAGTAGTACGACTATTCGACACAGTCACCCCCTAGTTAACTACCCCTAGACTTAATATTAGGACATTGAGCAAAAACAGGTCAATTAGATTTTTTGACGTAGATTTCAAATTTGTAAACAAAATTTTTATATTGTTTAATTTTCACCCCCTTTTGCAAAATTAACCCCTAAATTTTAACCCCCAGCCACCCCTGTTGACACAATTTGAACAAATTGCATACCAATAGATAGCTCTTTAAAAAAGAGTAATATCGCCAATTTAAACTTTTGCTCTATCTCTTACCGTTTTCGAGATATTTAAAAAAATAAATTTTTACCCCAATTTTTGGAGGGCGATTTCACCCCCTCAAACCGTTTTTCCGCCGATAAAGAAAAATACGTGTCGCTTATTTTTTAGTGTTCTACAAGATATCTAAGTTTCATCAAAATCGATAGGTCGGGCCTCGGGACGTTTACTTGTATGTAACTTAAAAATATTTGAAGCATAAATTCAACAATACTCGATTAAAGCTCACCAATGTGTATGCGTAGTGCAAGAAACGTTATTAATTTATTATATTGGGATATATAACTATACTAACTACATAAAAAAATTAATAAAATTAATTAATTAATCAAACTAAGTAAATAAATACTTGTCTTAAGAAAAGTCGATTGAATGCACAGAGGACAGAGGTACAGTACGTATCTCTCCACTACTGGAATCAGTGTAACCAGTAAGAGATAGAAAATATGTTATACCTCTTTTCAGATAAAATTGATCATGAGTTTTCGTTAAAAAATTAAATAATTCTTATATTCGAAACAAATCGATCTTCTATTCTTTTCTAAAAATAAACTGCAAATTTAAAATTTACATAAATGCAATAATAAAAGAAATAAAGCCAAGAAAACGGAAATTATTTAAATTCAAAGTTACGAAGCATGGTTAAATTTAACTGAAATAGACCATATATACGTGCACGGTGTTTACTATGTATTGGCGCGCTAAACTGTGTATGTGTGTGTAATCGAAATAGAGGTGGCAGTCACGTGACCCTGCTTTGCATACGTAAACGCTTAAAAATTTGTGAAAAAGGGCCCCCTCCCCCCACAAGGAAGAGTAATGAATGTTTCAAAAACAAAATTTTCTATTTGAAACCATCCCTAATTTGAAAAAATTTCAACAAGCAAAATAATCATAAATAAAAAAGTTGCTTTTTTATTTGAACTCCTCCCTTAACAGCTATTTCCTTATAGTGGAAATTATTCGTAATGGCTATTGCTCATATATATAATACCGACTTATAAATAAAAAAATTTAATTTTAATTACTACGTCAACTTTTTACTTACGAAGAAGTCTTGTTTTGAAGTTATAACTCTCAATTTTAATTTTCCACTCAAAAATTTCGCTAAAAAAATGTTCGTTAAGCTCGTTACAATTTCAGATTTGAAAATTCAAATGTTCACATAATTACCACATTAATAAAATATGTTCGTTATAAATATTTTGAATTTAACATGATTAGTTTTATTTATATTGTTAACTGCTTCTCTATCCCTGATAAATAATTGTTTTTATCTACAGATTGTCTTTGTCTACTGACAATTTTAATTGTTAAAACATTATTACACCACCTTTTTGCTTAAAGAAAAGTTTGATTCATTTATAGAATAGAGTACTAACAATGAGAGACAAAATTAATAAATTTCTGACAAAACAATGTTTTCGATAAAGTTTAAACTTTAAATCAAAATACCCCTGCATCCTGCATAACATAGCGAATTTTCGTTTATAAAAATTAGTTTTGCTCGGAAACTAGTTGACACAGAACAACAGTTTAAAGACCTTTTTTATGTAATTTTTTCTCCTCTTTTAAATGGTGTAAAAAAATTTCGCAAGAATTGTTAATTAAGTGGAAATTTTGGCAAAAAACTAATTTTTTGCAAGAACAAAAAGCATGTTCCTGGCATCCGACGTGTCTGGCTTAGATTGGCAAGAAAGTTTTGTCGTTTTTCAATTAAACAAATTTTGTTCGCTCATTCCTTCGTTACGCTCTGTCCGATTTGGATCATTTTGGTATTAGTTGAAAGCTAATATCATTGGTTTTCCAATTTACAGATTAGACTATTTTTTTGGGATTTGACGGTGAAAAAATTTAGGTTAAATATGAACTCTGAAAAAATTAATTTACGCCATTCTATACTTTATGAGTTCCAACTTGGGCATAATGTTACGGAAGCTCATAAAAATTTGTGTGCTGTTTTGGGGTCATCTAGGATTGACGTTCGTAGCGTCTAAAGATGGTTCGCAAAGTTTAGGTCAGGTGACATGTCTCTTCAAGATAAACCTCGCTCCGGAAGACCTAAAAAACTTGATGATGATGTTTTGAAGACACTATAGTGTGTAACGAACCGTTGTTGACCACTAGAGAGATCACAAAAAGCCAGAACAACAAAATCTGTTCGTTATAATATTCTGAATTTGAAATGACTAATTTTATTTTAGTTTTTATTTACGACACGTTGTAGAATATACGTCTAGCTAAGTACAGAACAACCTTAAAAAAAGGAAAATGGCGGGGCTAGCTTTACACCCACAAAATGGCTGTAAAAATTGTAATTATCAAAAACATTTTTTTTATTTTCGGCACATTCTAGAACACGTGTACACTGTACATACAAAACAACCATTTTTGTATAAAAAAAAAAAAATGGCGGGGCTAAATTAACACCCAAAAATTGGCTGTAAAGATCGTAATTTTCAAAAAAAAATTTTTTTATTTACGGAACATTGTAGCACACGTCTAGCACAATACAGAACAACCATTTTTGTTTTAAAAAAACAAAATGGCGGGGCTAACTTTACACCCAAAAATTGGCTGTAAAAATCGTAATTTTCAAAAAAAATTTTTTTTATTTACGGCACATTGTAGAACACGTCTAGCACAATATGAAACAACCATTTTTGTTAGGAAAAAACAGAAACAAAATGGCGGGGTTAACTTTACACCGAAAAATTGGCTGTAAAAATCGAAATTTCAAATAAAATTTTTTTTATTTACGGTAAATTGTAGCACACGTCTAGCACAACACAGAACAACCATTTTTGTTTAAAAAAACAAAATGGCGGGGCTAACTTGACACCCAAAATTTGGTTGTAAAAATCGTAATTTTCAAAAAAAAAAATTTATTTACGGCACATTGTAGCACACGTCTAGCACAATACAGAACAACCATTTTTGTTTAAAAAAAAACAAAAAAAAAAAACAAAATGACGGGGCTAACCTGACACTCAAAAATTGGCTGTAAAAATCGTAACTTTCAAAAATAAAATTTTTTATTTACGGCACATTATAGCACACGTCTAGCACAATACAGAACAACCAATTTTGTTTAAAAAAAAAACAAAATGGCGGGGCTAACTTGACACCCAAAAATTGGCTGCAAAAATGGTAATTTTCAAAAAAATTTTTTTTTTTATTTACGGCACATGGTAGCACATGTCTAGCACAATACAGCACAATCTTTTTTATTTTAAAAAAAGAAAATGGCGGGGCTAACTTGACGCTCAAAAATAGTTTTTAGCCATAAAAGTCGTAATTTTAATAAAATAATTTTTTTATTTACGGCACATAGTGGCACATGTCTGGTACAATACAGCACAAACTATTTTATTTGGAAAAAAGAAAATGGCGGGGCTAACTTGACGCCCAAAAATTGTTATTAGCCATAAAAGTCGTAATTTTAATAAAATAATTTTTTTATTTACGGCACATTATAGCACACGTCTAGCACAATACAGCACAACCCTTTTCATTTAAAAAAAATAAAATGGCGGGGCTAACTTGACTGACATTGAATATTTTGTATAACCACTTTGCTGTCATAATAACATTGGTATTTTAAGTTTTCAGTTCTGTCGGCAGTCCCATGACTGCTTCTGTTGTTTTTTAGTCAATTCATAGGACAATGACCAATACCGTCAGATAAACTTCATTTTATATCGTAATTAAAGTCTGACTAAACTTACATCGCCTTTAAACTATTCCTATCGAAAAAATATTATATACATATAGAGGAATAATATATATATATATATATATATATATATATATATATATATATATATAGGGGAGAGTCTGCTATATTGGACCGGGCATGGGACATTAGCCCATAATGGGTAGTCCTATCAGCGGGTGGTCTAAAAAGATACAGGACGAAAGCGCACAAAAATTATTTTTATAATGGGACAAAAGAGCACAATGGTTACAACAAGGATAGAATAATTTTATTTTATTACAATTATGACAATTTTCTTGATATAAAATCTGTTTACCTGTTACATTTTTAATCTAATGTAAAAAAATCAATTCATTCTATTAAAAATTTTTTATAAAATCTTTGATGGTATGTGCGTTAATAAATAAAGACAAAAAATTGGGAATGTATTTGTTATTTATTTGTATATTACTGATAATATGTAACAAAGTTAAATTATAATAAATTATAAGTAATAATAAAATATGTACATTTATTTACAAAATATATGTATAAAGTAAAGAGTAAAATTATATAAAATTCTAATTTTAAAAAATCTTAATTGTATAAGATACTTAAATTATTATAATGTAATATTATAATTTCTTATAATGTCTTAAATCTTAATTTCTAAATTTATAACTAACTGCTTTTAAGAAATCTAACCTAGTAATTGTTCTGTTTCTAAATAATTTAATTAAATTGCTAATGTATTTTTGCCGATTTTTATAATTACAATTTTTTTTATTCGGAATATCAATACTGTTAATTTTTATATACATATCGCGCATACTCTGTCTCAACCTAGTATCTGAAAACTCCCAAGTTTTGGACACAAAAAAAACATAATATAATATTATATAATATATATATATATATATATATATATATATATATATATATATATATATATATATATATATATATATAGATAGATAGATAGATAGATAGATAGATAAGTATATATGTAAATACAATATTTAATATGTTTTTTGTGTCCTAAAACATGTAGCTTTTGATATACGAGGTTGAGACAGAGAACGCGCGATATTTGTCATTTTATAAATGAATTAAAATTTGAACAAATCTATGAATATCTGGGTGCGGGCAGTAAAACAAAGAATTAAATTTACTGTGAAAAGATTCACAGGCATTTGTGGTTCTTTCTGTAGTATCACTACAGAACGCCCAGATATCTGGTGGAAATACACTTTCCTCGTCTATGTAATTCTCAACTAAATAATCACAATATTGTTTTATCCGAAGATTATTTGGAGCATGTGAAGAGAGATCTTCCACAAAAGAATCCCCCACTTCGTCAGGATTTAGGAATATTAAGCCAAATGACCAACGGAGCCACTGCCCAATTTCGGATTTTTTTTATATTCTTCAACAAGCCCCAAATTTTGAATTTTGCGGTACCACACTTGTGCAAGATGAAATCTTTACCCAATCAATTTAATTTGAGGCTAAGTGGTTTTCACAGCCATGTGTATAGCTAATTCGAAATCACAAGTGATTTCTTCTGGATTTAAATTTAATCCAATATTTTGGCAATAGTTAATTAATAAATCAAATGTTTTTTTTTTTTATATGATGTAGTAATCTTGTCTGGTAAGAGGCATAATAATTGAATTCAAGCTATTGTGAACATCTTTACAATTGGGTACAGGAGGGAAAATGCTTCTCCTAGTTGGATATATGCATTTTCTAACATTTTTAATGTCTCTCTTCAATTTGGTCTAAATTTTGTAAACTTTGATTAATTAATTTGCAAGGTCTTTCCCATATATCTTCTTTTGCTTTTCTTTTCATTTTATTTCTTGGTTTCTGAAAATAACAAAAAAAAAATTGTAATTGACTCTATCATGATCTTCATGATCTATTTAATGTAATTTATAAAACATAAAAAAAAAAGAAAAAAATCATAGTAGAGTGGAAGTAGAAAAGTAATATAAATTGTATTTTCACAAATTGCAAAATTTATATTTAATTCATTTAAGTTCAATATAGATTATATTCTTTAATGGAAAATAACACACATGCAACACTTGGTGTCCACCATGATTTTCTATTACTTCAGGGGGATGACAGTTTTTTAGTAAGTATGTAACTCAAATAAAGCAAAACTGTTATTTTAATTAAAAATACTTATCAAGTATCAGCTGTCGATGTCGTAGAGATTAAGACCGTGATTGACGAAATCGCGGTCTTATATGTACCTATAATATGATACCCCTAATGATATGCACACCAAAATAAAAAATCACATTATTTAATCCTTCATTTAAACTTACACATAGGTATATGATCAAATTGCAATTTATGTCGTCAACAAGCATTATAATAATTGTCTACATGTACATTTATTTGTACAATGTACATTTTTTCCCTAATTAAAACCGCGAATAAAAAGTCGTGGTTACCAAACCAGGAGTGGACGAGGTATTATTGCTTAATTAATAACATTCTTGAATTCTAAGGCCCTCCGCACACGGGTCGACACTTTTGCAAGTCGAGTTTCAAACCAGTTGAGCATGCAACAGTTTTGGCGACCTTTCACGTGTATATGAATGAAAAACCGCACATGACTCGACCGAAACGGAACCGATTTTAAATCAATTTTCAACTAGTCGCATGCGATCGTGTTTGCATAGTCACGAAACAGTTTCAGTCGCATGGTTTGTAAATTTCTAAGTGCTTTTTATGAATATTTTTGACTTTTTTAATATTTAATCTGAAATGAATGACCAAGCAATAAACATTGAGTTTTTTGAATTTTGAATTTGAATTTTTTTTTAACAAAAAATTTTTCCATCATATCTTACTACTCTTTATAAAACTGTAAACTGATCCACAATCAGTCGCGCTCATGTGCGGACAAACAATTTCAATCAATCGCAAACCGGTTGCACATGTAAATATTGAGAAACTTGTTTGAAACTCGAGTTGCAAAACAGTCGACCCGTGTCCGGAGCACCTAATTATTAAAACGATGTGCAATAAATTTACATAGAGCAAATTATTCAAAAATTGTATGTATATTTTTAAAAATCTCAGAAAATTTTATTTCAGAAATCTCAGAAAAAAAAAATTAAGTTTCTTACCTTTACTTCCAAAGTAATAGGATGGTTATGCTCATTGTTCAGTTTTAAAATAACTTCTTCAGCCTCATCCAAAGTAACTGAACTGCTACAATCTCTTTTGATACACCGATATAAAATTCCAAGAGAAGTTGTTCTATATTTTCGAAATGTATAGTTATTTATAGCTCGGGCCTTTTAACTTGGCAGTAACTCGCGCATGATACAGATAGATATACTTGAAAATACATTACAAGTAAGAGACAATAACATCTGAAAAATATCTAGGTTTAAATCATATTAAAAAGAGACACCTTTTTAACAAACATATTGTTCTCTTTCGTTCCCTCTTTTATTACCTACTATTAGATGTACGTGTTAAATTCGTTTTCTGCGCACTGACAAGTTAAAAGGCCCGAGCTACAACTATAAGTTTTTTTCCTTTATTACTTAAAATAGTTTCCATCTCGTAGACGTTCAAATTACAAGTTCACTCACAAACTAATTATTATCAAATGAATAGAAATTTATTTTTTGCACTTACTTATCTCTGACAATTTACATCCTCATCCCCATCCTTTTTAATAGAATTGTTACAGATGTTGGAAAATCCAGCGATTAGTTGTCGGTTAATTTGCTTAATATGTAATAACTTTAGTAAGTACAACTTTCTTCATAAAAACTAATCTATTAGGGTTCCGAAAAAAAATTCAGAACCTTTGTAATTTCGCAAAATCTGTTCGTCTATCACACCTTTCGTAATTTCCAGATCTTTTAACCTATGAACATGTAATTTCGCATGTATATGTTACAGGCTAGATTTCAATTAATATAAAATACGAATTTTTTTTAAATAAAGTGCTTTCCCTTATTAGAAAGTGACGATAAAACTTCATTCCAGTATCATATCGTGTAGAACAGCGGTTTCCAAATTTTATGTTACTACGCCTTCCTAAAATAAAATACCTAAAATAAGCGCCTATACCTAAAATAATTTTTTTTACGTCTCCCTACCTTATATAGATATAATAATATAGGCACGTTATATATTATATAGGTATGTATATGTATAAAAACGTAAAAAAATAAAAATAAACATTTACTGAATTTTTACTACTACCCGTTACGATACGAATTTTTATTTATTTGTAGATATGATAATTCCGGGAATTATTTTTTACTAAAAAGTTTTGACGCCTTCCCTGGCAGTTATCCGCGTCTTCTTTGGAAGGCGCGCCTCCCAGTTTTGAAACCACTGCTGTAGAAAATCGTTAGAAAAAGCTTGAAAAATGAAGTTTAAGTTTCATTTACCATTTTTAATTTTTAAGCTTCGTTTGTGAAATACTGAGTTTTAAACTGAGATTATTTTTAACACTAGACCCCTCCCCGTTGGAATTTTTCAACAGTGTTTTCACTTAATACGAAATTTTCACGTAACTGGCCCTCCTCAAATAACACATGTACAAGTAAAATTAATAAAATTATGCAATATTTTTTTCTATTTTTATGGTAACTGAAACACCCTATCTTGACACATTGCCAAAATGTACTTGGTAAATTTTAATATAATTATTTAATTATGTTTTAGTTACCTAGTTACCTAACACCAGAGAAGATCAAAAATCATAAAACATAAATAATACCCCTGTCGCAGCATCCTGCATAACATAGCGAATTTCCATTTATAAAAGTACGTTTTTCTCGGAAACTAGTTGATATAGAGTAATTGTAAATAAAAGAAACCTTCTTTATGTGATTTTTCCGCCTCATTCCGCCAAATTTTTTTCACGAAAAATGTCCAAAACCCCGTAAACGTTTTCACGAAATTTCTTAAAAATAAGATGTTTCGTTTTGAGTTATCGTGCGGACACTTAGTAAACATATATATAAATGTGTCCGCACGATAATTAAAGAACGAAACATCTTATATTTAAGAAATTTCGTGAAAATGTTTACGGGGTTTTGGACATTTTTCGTGAAAAAAATTCGGCGGAATTACGCGGAAAAATCACATAAAGAAGGTTTTTTTTATTTACAATTACTCTATATCAACTAGTTTCCGAGAAAAACGTACTTTTGTAAATGGAAATTCGCTATGTTATGCAGGATGCTGCGACAGGGGTATTTTATGAAATTTTTTCTTCTCTTTTAAATGGTGTAAAAAAATTTCGCAAAAATTTTTGAATAAGTGGAAATTTTGGCAAAAAACTAATTTTTTGCTAGAACAAACACCATGTTCCTGGCATCCGACGTGTCTGGCTGACGAACTCATCCAAGGGTTTGGGACTTCCAATGTTCTCACAAAGTTTCGTAAAAATTGGATACTTCGTTCGAGAGTTATCGTGCTGACACATATATATATATATATATATATATATATATATATATATATATATATATATAAATGCATATACACATATATATATATATATATATATATATATATATATATATATATATATATATATATATATATATATATATATATAAAGGCTATTGGCGGATAAGCATGAGTAGAAATGCCCCCGCACGAATTGTGTTGGTTTCTTTTCTGCTGAAAAGAATATGCTGTCCGAGAATATTTTTTAGAGATAGGCATAGACTTCCGGGTACTCAATCGATTGGAAATCGTTTACACATTTTGAATATGTTCATAAAAACATTTGTGATTGCTTAGTTTTCGAAAAAAAAAATGGTCGACTCAAATCTTCAAATACCCCAATCAGCCAAACATTTTTGTGAAAAAAATTTTGGTGATTGTACCATATTGTACCATATTGTACCATAGCTACAAGTTGATGAAAAAAAATATTGAAAAATTAAACAATTTTTTTGGGAGGGTTATAATTTTTTTTTGAAGCTGATAATTTTTTCTGAGGTACACTATAGAGGTATCTAAAACATATAAAAATTCCAGCCAAATCCGCCACTAAAAAGTTATAAATTTTTTGTGATTTTCAAAAAAAAATTTTTTACCCCCAAAGGGTGAGTTTTTAAGGGTTGAAACTCAGTAAATTGTAATCTTATATCGAAACCAGTTAGCAGAAAAAAAACCAACACAATTCGTGCGGGGGCATTTCTACCCATGCTTATCCGCCAATAGCCTTTGAGTGAATATTATTTTCGGTTCCTAGGGACCTCGAAACAAATTTCTGCCATGGTTCCGGGTTTAAGTCGCGTCATGACAGAGGCTGTAATAGCTGAATTCCATTCTTGGACGACTTTCAAGTTTTCAAAAATTTTTGAATAAGTGGAAATTTTGGCAAAAAACTAATTTTTTTCAAGAACAAAACCAATGTTCCTGGCATCCGACGTGTCTGGCTGACAAACTCACCCAAGGGCTTGGGACTTCCAATGTTTTCACCAAGTTTCGTAAAAATTGGATACTTCGTTCGAGAGTTATCGCGCGGACATATATATATATATATATATATATATATATATATATATATATATATATATATATATATATATATATATATATATATATACATATAAATTTTAGTGACTATTATTTTCGGTTTCTAGGGACCTCAAACACATTTCTGCCATAGTCCCGGGCTCAGGTCATGCCCCCCGCGTCATGACAGTGGCTGTAATAACTGAATTCCATTCTGGAAATTTTATCATATATTTATGTTAACTTTCAAAATAATCGCCTGTATATGTTAAATAATAGCTGAATTCCATTCTGGAAATTCGCTAAAATTAAAGACTTGTTTACATAAAAATCTTTGTTTACTTTAAAAATTTTCTCACCTAGACTGTATATGTATATACAACACACACAAACCGTACGCATAATGGTAGTACGGATAATGAAATGGTCTTGTACCCTTATACACAAAATATCCATATACTACCCCTTATACACAAAATATCCATATTGTGTCGAATATGTACTTAGGATGTGATTAAATTCACACTTTATATGATAAAATAATCACATTCTAAACAACATCGTTTTTCTCGGAAACTAGTTGACATAGAAAAAAAGTTTAAAGACCTTTTTTATGTAATTTTTTCTTCTCTTTTAAATGGTGTAAAAAAAATTCGCAAAAATTTTTGAATAAGTGGAAATTTTGGCAAAAAACTAATTTTTTGCAAGAACAAAAACCATGTTCCTGGCATCCGACGTGTCTGGCTGAAGAACTCATCCAAGATTTTTCGACTTCCAACGTTCTCACCAAATTTCGTAAACCTAGGACATTTCGTTCGAGAGTTATCGTGCGGACACATATATATATATATATATATATATATATATATATATATATATATATATATATACATATATATATATATATATAAATTTTAGTGAATATTATTTTCGGTTCCTAGGGACCTCAAAACAAATTTCTGCCATGGTCCCGAGTTCAGGTCGCGTCATGACAGTGGCTGTAATAGCTGAATTCCATTCTGGAAATTCGCTAAAAAAGGATGAAAGTATATTTATTTTGTGTGTACCTATTTTTATAACTGTGAGCTTTTGTCCTGCAATAAAACTATTTATCTAGGGATCACAGCGGGGGTTAATTTGACCGTGTGCTCTTTTGTCCACGACCCATTGGACCGGCTCCTAAATTGGACCGCGTCAGTTTTAATTAAGTCGATGTTAAATTTTCATACCTTACCGTACGACTAAACACTTAACAGCTAGGTATAACCTTTTCTTTTTATATTTATATTTTATCTGTGTCATATGTAATTTATTATGACATAATCTTAAATATATAATATATATATATATATATATATATATTATATTTGTTTGATAAAGTTATATATTTTTTTGCAACAAAAGCCAGATTCCAATCAAATTATTCCATTTCGAAAATTTCATTTTTATCGTTAATCGTTAACCCAAAAATCGTTATCTACATCTAATCCATATATATATATATATATATATATATATATATATATATATATATATATATATATATAATTATATATATATATATATATATATATATATATATATATATATATATATATATATATATATATATATATATATATATATATATTGATTGGAATCTGGCTTTTGTTGTAAAAAAAAAAAAATATATAACTTTATCAAACAAATAAAATTTTTGAAAATATATAATTGATTTTTACGGTACAACACCGAAAAGTCGAAAAGTTGACCCATTGTAATTTGTCACCAATATCTAATTTGAAAACAAATTTCATTATTTTTTTTTTCTTAACACTGTGATATAATTAAACAAACTCAAATCATATGAAAGGGTAAATCTAGGTTTAAGGTACACATAGCAGTGCGATTTTTTAAGCTGCATTGTTTTTTTCCTAATAATAAAAAGCAACTGTTTTCACAAGTGTGATCTCCTGTCCCGTGCGTCATGCATAATAGGATTTTTTCAAGTTATCTTTGAAATTAACAAATTAATTTTCTTTGAACGTAGGTTGAAAAGGTAGAATCACAGTGCAAATGCAAAAGTATGTTTACATTAAATTTACAGTCTTGGAATTTTTTAATTTTTAATTTAAAAAATGTCCCGTGCGTCATGTGACATACAGATTTGACCAAGAAAATGAATAAATTTACACGCTGGATGTGGGAATACATGTTTATTATAACATTTTAAATAACATTCATCACACATTTTATGTATGCAGTGCCGAATTTACACTAGGGGCACGCGGGGCACTGGCCCCGGGCGGCAAAATTTGGAACAAACGTGATAGTTTTTTTTTTTTTTGGTTATTACTTATTTACTAATAGGAAAATAAGAAATGGGTGCTGTCTTTTTTTTTTTGCTCGTCACTCTTTTTTTTTTGTAGAAAAAGGTAAAAAAGTGGGAAAGTTAATAAGAAATTATTTTAAAATTTTTGTCAGAGGCGGCATTTTTCACAGTGCCCCGGGCGGCACTTAGGGTAAATTTGGCCCTCTATGTCTGTATAAGTCATGATACAAATAGTATGAAAATTAATATGAATCCTGTGAATTTGTTTCACTTGGTTCTTGTTAGTTTTTTAATAGTAGAAGTTTTCTTTTCAGACATCCGACTACTTGTTTTTCATTTATCTTAACAACTTTGGAAGCTTCAATCCAAAATGAGTTATCTCTCGGAATCTCCTTGTCAAAAATGACGGTGATTTTGGTCTGGTGACTGGTCAGGATATTTTACTCTATACTTTCGAGTTCTTTCCGGTTCAGTTACTGCATCACTGGATGTAAGTGATGTAAGCTTAGTCTCATGGTTTATAAATTTATTTAGTACGCTATTTGTTACATGTATTAAATATGTATCCATTATTTAATATTATAGAATCACAATAAAGGCACTGTATTCCTACTTAAAATCTAGCCAGCTAATGAATATACTGTTTACAAAGATATTTAAACTATAATGTAAACTTTGTACAATCATTCAGAAAAAGTTCGTAAACAAAAAAACAAAAAAATAGTGAATAAATTTTATTATTTTCTTTAAAAGATATGAAATACAATAATTATAAGTAAAACAGTAACAGATATATTGATTTAAGAAGCTTATTAACACAATATTAAGCAAGGTTACCTTAGTGTCCCGTGCGTCACGTCCCGTGCATCACGATACAGTGTACTATAAAATATAAAATAACTCATTCAAAAAAATAAATTTTTCTAAACAAAAATAAACATTGTAAAGGGAATAATACAAGGAAAAACATTTATGATAAAAATAAAAAAAAATATTAGAATTCAGAGAGAATATTCAGTAAACTAGGTGAGCCATAACTGGAGCATTCGTACGAGTCCCGTGCGTCACGTTTATTAATGTCTTATTTCTTGAATATTGGATTTCAGATATAAATTAAAGTATACTAATTAGATATATATTGGGATAATACCAGTTTTAATAAGGAAAGTGCGGGAGAGGTGCCGCGTCGGGAGAGATGCCGCAGTAGCCATAGTTCGTCCGTTGATTGATAGATAGCGCTATTAATGGATTATATGTTTAAAATAAGTTACTTATTTAAGCTGTAGGTATATGGTAACTTTTATGATTAGTCCATCAGTTTAGTAATTATCCAACTTTTTATTATTGAAAAGTAAGTTTTTGAACATAATATTTTATCAAGCATTTAATTCATTAGAATTTAAGAAAGTATATTTCATTGTTTTAATGAAAATGAGTTTTGTTATTAATTTAGGTATCTTTTAAAAGTACTGTATAAAATTTTAGGGTAGAATTCCGCACTATGCTTGCTACAGCAACATGCGGCATCTATCCCAACAAAAAGGAGAGATGTCGCATTTAAAGTTGGTATTGATGCCGCATCATATTACATATTAAAAACATAGACTTACTTATACCTTAATTATGCAATTTTTTTTTTTGGATTGTAAGAAGTTATGCCACGTAAATATAAAAGATCCATCAATGGATCAGGAAGAGCTCTCATATTAGTGAAGATAACAAAAATAATGATGATTGCCTGTGTATTGAATGGTTTGAAAAGTACTCAAAGTAAAAATGGTTACATATGGCATGCATCATGTATGGAGTTGTGTGTAAAATACAAAATTTTTAATATGAACTTTGGCGGCGTCTCTCCTTCTTTGATGCGGTATCTCTCCCATAGGTGTGGGAGAGACGCCGCTTTGCAGGCTCTACAAAAGTAATAAATAATAAACAAATACTTTACTTTGCAAAATACCACTTTTATTTTTGGAACTGTGACAATATTGTTTCGAACCGTTAGTTCATTTTCAAACAGAATAAAAATTATATTCGATACATGCCCTTATATACTAATTTTATCTACCTATACTTATGAAGGGGAGTGGTATATGGCGTGGAAGTGGAATGGGCGGGGGTAGTGGAAGAATCCGAAAAACAAGAAAAACAAGATTACAATTACATGTAACAAATGCAAGCAAACACGTGACAAAAGATTGAAATTGACAAACAAACAATATTACAGAAAAATACAATTTTAAAGGTTTATTTAAATTATAATATTGAAAATAAAGTTGAACTGTAGATATCGGTGTAGTCATTTCAAATTTGATCGGAGTTATGTTTATTTATTTCTATTGCTTCTAGAATTGTTAACTTCTGTCCTTTGTTTGCCTCGTGTAACACGGTAATTTCCCGTTCTGGTGTGTGTCCTGTGTCAATTAAATGCCTCGCAAAAGTAGAGTCGGATTTCTTATTCCTATAAGTTCTGAAATGCTCGGCACTCCGAGTTTCAAAGTTTCTGCCAGTTTGACCGATGTAAAAACTATTATAGTCTTGGCAGTTTAATTTGTAGATACCCGATTTTTTAAGTTTATCAATTTTTGTTTTATTGTTATATATTAAGTTTCCTAGATTAAAGCCTGATTTAAATGCTATATTTATGTTTGATTTTTCAAGAATTTTTTTAATTTTATCCGATATATTACCAAAATATGTTATAGTTTTAAAGTTATTTTTAGTTCTAGTTTAACGGAAGGGTAAATTTTTTTAAAAATTTGTTTAAATTCTTCCTTAGCTATTAATTTATCGATTAAGTTTGAATTATATCCGTTATTATTCGCTATTATTTTTATATTATTTATTTCTTTCAACGGGATCACCTATGAGCCCTCTGTTGGCCGAAATTTATATGTCGAACTTAGAGGAAGTAATAATGAACAATACACTAACCAAACAACATGTAAAATTTTAGTATAGATACGTGGACGATATAATTATAGGCTTCGATGGATCGATCCGCGAACTAGAAAAATTTGTAGAGTCAATAAATTCGTTAAACCCAAAACTTCAATTTGACTTAGAGGTAGAAAAAGATAATAGCATAAACTTTTCAGATTTAACTATAACCAAAATTAACAATAAGCTTGATTTCAACATATATAGAAAGCCATCTTACTCTGGCATTAAAATTCCAAATGATTCAATAAGTTCGTATTAACATAAAATCGCAGCCTATAATTCCATGATCCACCGAGCGTTTAATATACCTTTGTCGGAAGAAAGTTTTGAAAAAGAAATAAATAATATAAAAATAATAGCGAATAATAACGAATATAATCCAAACTTAATCGATAAATTAATAGCTAAGAAAGAATTGAAACAAATTTTAAAAGAAATTTACCCCTCCGTTCTTTTTAAAATTCAGCTAAAGACGAATTAATGTTTTCATTTTATAGCATGAAGATTGATTAATCAAACAATCAAAAATGGCAAAAGTGGTCCAATATAGGAGACTCCTATATATATATATATATATATATATATATATATATATATATATATATATATATATATATATATATATATATGAGCCGTTTATTTTGAAAGTGGGGCAAGTCCATATTTTGTTATTGCGAGATATTTAAGGGTTTGCGTTTCAATAAATTTAAAAATATTGGTAAGTGTTAATAGCCATATTTTTTGTATTTTGTGGTAGTAGATAATGTAAGTTTATAATGCAATAGTGTTCATAGCGCTGAATAAAAAAAAATAGTGGTTTTATTATAAACTAAATGGACTTGCCTCACTTTCAAAATTAATGAATTATTGTAATCGTTAATTTTAATGGATAATATTTGAGTTTTATCATTTAAAAATAAACATAATAAAAACTTTTCATACGACAGTTCAATTTCAGAAGCACATACTGTGGCACTATTCCCCCTGCCAGTGCCTTAGTATATTTTGTTTATTGTGTTTAGCATATGAATCTGTTCTGCAAAACAGAGAAGGAAATATGGTGTTCATAGGTATATATATATACCTGCATATAGCTTTTTATTTTGTTTGGAATATGAACACCTGGAATGGACACTATATTTCCTTCTCTATTTTGCAGAACAGATTCATATGCTAAACACAATAAACAAAATATAGTAGAAATGAGTGTATGAAAATAAGTATGTACTTTAAAAGGGCGACTCCCCCTTTTGCAGTGTTGCTTAAAATGAATTTGGAAATTTATTCTAATTGCTTTAAACTATTTTCCTTGAAGAAGTTTTCAATTACTCAAATAGTACGATTATGTCGATACAGTCACCCCTGAGGTAAACTACCCCTTGATTTGATATTTGTAAATTGAATAAAAACAGGTCGATTAATTTTTTTACGTATATTTGAAATCTGTAAACAAAACTCTATTATATTTTATTTTTTACCCCTTTTCGCAAAATTAACCCCCAAATTCTAGCCCTAAACTACCCCCGTTGGTGTAATTTAAACAAATTACATATCAATGGATAGCTTTTTAAAAAAAAGAGCAATATCGCAAATTTAAGCTTTTGCTCTATTTCTTACCGTTTTCGAGATATTTGAAAAACTAAATTTTCACCCCAATTTTTGCAGGACAATTTCACCCCTTCAAACCGCTTTTCCGCAGATAAAAAAATACGTATTACTTATTTTTTAGTATTCTACAACATATCTAAGTTTCATCAAAATCAATAGGTCCGGTCTCGGAATTTTTACTTGTAAGATGGACTTGCACCACTATCAAAATAAACAGATTTACAATACTGTTAAGAGCTAAAACTTCAATCTTCCAAATATTAGGCTTCTGAATTTTTTTGACTATGAATTGTTGACAGATAAGAAGATTATACTAAGTCTTATCTATAACTACCATTATCTTCATTTTTTTCAATAGTGGACTTGCCCCACTTTCAAAATAAACGGCTCATATATAAGGTGTAAAATATATAACTCTCGTAAAAAATGAGAAAAGTCTCAATTTACTAATTAAGTTTTGCTAGTTAATTTGTTCGAATTATGTTTCATTCTAAAAATTTTTGATTGTTAAAAACTTGTTAAAAAATGGCCCCTAGAAAAAAATCCTTAATCAGGCTCTGACTACCTAACATATTTTTTGTTTTTGTTTTTTTGAATGTCAAACTTTTCGTCAACAAAATATGTTTACCGAATCTTTTGAAATTAAGTGTACAGTAGCGTACAAAAATAATTGAGCATATTTTGTAATAAAACAATTGCAGGTCATATTTCATACTTATAAATTTAGCAAACATCAGTAACCGACTTCAGTAATCTAAAATCATTGACTTACTTCAGCTTTAAAAATTTCTTTAAAAAAATTCATTCAAAACAATTAATTAGAATTTTTCTAAAATTTTTGTAGGTCACTGTACATGAAACACAGCTTTATAAAAATATAGGTTAGTAGTCATTAGGTCATTATCTGTTATGTATATGAATGTGTATATGTAATACATAGTAATAGAAAAAGCCAAAGAATTTTTTTTAGTCCTCATAAAAGTAATAAATTATGTACGATACCCATACAAATACAATCATTCAGGGTCCCGAAGAAAAATTTCGAAACCCTTATTTGATGTATAATTACTTGAAAATTCAAAAAATAATTTTAAATACGAAAAATGGTTCCCAGCAAGTGACATTTTATATCAAAGTATATTTTAAAATTAGATAACGTCTCCCAAAAACTAAAATCCAAATTATTAAGAGAAATGTGCTTCAAAGTCGATGTGATTTGTAAGGAATCAAATTATTACTTAATTGGCTTTTCGGTAACACTAGTGTAAATAACATTGTCAAGTAATTTATTTGTTTTCATAATAAACCGTAAAAAAATACCATAGGCTGCACAGCTGCATGTACTAAGGAACCTTGTAGCATGTACTAAGGAACCCTGATTTAATGTGTGTGAAATACACACTTAGCTAACTTTTATATGTATGTGTAAGTAGCATTCGCCTTTCACATAATATTACGTTTATATGTAGTAGTCAATGTTGTCATTTCATAAAATGTCATGGAATAATTTATGTACATATTTGTCTAATTGTCTCATAAGGGGAAACATCCAAAAACTCGTACTTTTAGATTTTGATGATTTTTATATTTTTATAAGCTAACAGTGTTGTGTAGTTGGGCTGGGCTATTAGTTTTGCGATATCTGTTGGTTCTGTAAAGTACATGTGGGTAAAGTAAACCACGTGTAAACTACTTAAAAGATTTTTTCTTGTTTTTCTCCAAATCAATATTGTAATAGGAAAGACGAAAATAACACTAAGTAATAATACTTTAAATGAGTAAGTAACGTACCTAAATTCGTTCACCTGAACCCGTCATTTTAAAAGTAAATTTATTTTATAATTGTAAAATTCAACCGCCATTTTTGAAGAAGCTTATAAACTGATTTGGACGTTTCTAATTTGGAATTTCTAAGGATAGTACTAATCAAGTGCTATCAAACGGTAAAACAAAATCAGTGAAGAATCAACTCTGCCAGTTTTTATAGAAAAATTTCAAAATTTTCTCATAAAAAATTGTCATAATACGCATTATTTACTCAGTTAAAGAATTGCCTATAAGGGGAAGTCATCTTAGGTCATACTACCTACTCGAATGTCATGAAACTATGAAGTAAAATAAATGGGGATGATTCTTAGAAAAATTTTGTAACAAAAATTAAAAACTTTTGGGCAAGATTGAATAAAATACTCATTATTTTGAAAATGACTAGAGATAAAGAAACAAATGCAAAGGATCACTACCACAAATTTTTTTTAGAGATATTGAACGATATAAAAGTTTTTAAATTTGTACAAATAGGAGTGGCTGGGAGTTAAATTTTAGGGGATGAAATTTGTAGTACAGGAGTGTGAGAAAATAGTAACAAAAATTATGACGTCAAATTTTGTTCTCATAATGTTCTAATCCTTTTTTATCCTTTTAATAAAAATTTTATATTACTATACAAGATGATCCATAAGCGTCAGTATGAATTACACGTGATTAAAGTTAATAAAAGTGAAAAAAGTTAAGCTAAATGATTTAAATCGCAATTTAAACTATGATTTCAATCCATTTTCCTTTGTACGTAACACTTTCATCGGTTAATAAATAAGATTATTTGACAATTTTTCATGAAACAATTTGAAATTTTCTTGTAAAAACTGGTAGAGATGATTCCCCATTGATTTTCTTTCCTGTTTGATATTATTTTATTAATACTATCCATAGAAATTTAAAAAGTCTAAATCGGTTTACAGGCTTCTTCAAAAATGGCGGTTAAATTTTTCCATTATAAAATAATTTTACTTCTGAACTATTGGGTTTAGGTGAGTGAATTTAGGTACGTTACTTATTTATTTAGCGCACTATTATTTTGTGTTATTTTCGTCTTTCCTATTGCAACTGATTTAGAGAAAAACCAAAAAAAAAATGTTTTAGGTGGTTTACGCATGGGTCATTTTGCCCACATGTACTTTACAGAAATAAACAGTTATTGCAAAACTAATAGCCCAGCACAGCTACACAACACTTGCAGATTATAAAAATACAAGAAAAATTAAAATCTGAAACTACGAGTTTTTGGGTGTTTCCCCTGATGAGAGAGTTAGCCATTAACAAGTTCCAATTTGATCTGTTTCAGCTTGCAATGTCTAAAAGTCGATCTTTGTAAAAACTAATACTTATGTATTATGGGTTATTTATGATGGTTTTGCAGCTAAAGTAAAGTTCATGATTTTAAATAAATTTTTGATTGTAATATAATTTGCCTTTTTTCACATCTGTCTCTTTTTACAAACTTTGAACATTTTAAAATTGTTTAATAATGAATTTTTGATCTTAGTGAGAAAATTGAGAGACGAAGAAATAAACGTATATTTGAGATTGTTATTAATTTCTGTTTATTCTCATGTACTTTACTTGGAAACTACCAAATGTGGAAACACACTGTAGATTGTAAACAATTTGGGATACCAAGATTTAATAACTAATCAACGTAGTTTTAATTGGGATTTCAAGAGTTGAATAAAACGAAATCATTTAATAACTAATATTAATGGCAATCATATTTTTGTAAGTACCATTGAGATAAATACATATTTATGTGTACGTTAGATAGATTGTGAATAAAAGAAAAGTTTTGTAAAGTGTTTGTGTTGTGTACCAACAATTAACAACAAATGGAAAAATTACAACCAATGGAAGTTTTTCTTGTGTAAAATTCAATTGTTCTGTGATGTTTTTTTTTCTGTTTTTTGGCAATTCATAAGTATAGTTTTTAATGTGATTTGTTATTAAATTAATACTGCATAATGCAGCCATGTTTTATAATTAATATCAGAGTTATGGTCTTTGCAATATTCATAATATCCTGTGATTTGGGAATTCACAATTTCCTGTGAAAAGCTACAAAAATATTTCATAAACTTATTTTAATCAGAATATATGAAAAATCGTGTTCGGTTCCCTTTGTCCGATAGTGTATATATCATTTAAACAGTCAGCAGATGTTTACATATAATGGTAAAATAATTTTTTTTTTTAATTTTTATTTTTAATAAAATGTTTATTATATATTTTTAATTTTTATTTTTAATAAAATGTTTATTATACAGGGTGTGAATAATTGTAGTTTGGTCAGAGGCGTATTCAGGGAAATTTATATTAAATGACGAGCTGGCTGGAATGCGATTTTTTCAGATAGCAAATTCCGAAAAAAAAAATTATGTCTCCGGCAATTATATACCGAGTAAACCATCTGTCAAAAGGACGAGAGTTATTTACTTTACACCCTGTATACATATATGCTCAAATTCACGGCTCTATATAAAGTATTATGTATAATGTTAATTTTAATATGTTTAACATTATACAAGCCGTGAATTTGAGCAGTGTGACCAATCGTAAATTAGCAATTAAAGAGGCTGTTAAGATACTTAAAAAAAGTAATTATCCCGTACATTTTATTGACACCATAAAAAAGAAAGTTGTACATAAAGCATATAATACCTTAGAAGAAAAGAAAGTCAATACCTCTTTTGACCCTAAAAAACTCATCACTTTACCTTATAATGAAATCACGGAAAAAATGAAACATGTAATAGAATCTTATAACGGCAAAGTTGCCTTCTCATACAATAATAAATTAGAAAAATTATATAATAAAAAAAGAATGAATGTTGATTTGAGAGACCAATCAGATGTTGTTTATGGCGTGAATTGCAAATCTTGTAACGCTTTTTATGTGGGTCAGACTACACAAAAACTATCCGCCAGAATGTATCAACATAATTATGACATTAAAAGGGAAAAAAATAGTACTGGTCTTTCGGGTCATGTAATAGAGCACAATCATATGTTTGATTTCGAAAACATACGTATTCTTGATAAAGAAAATAATTTTCGTAAACGAATTATTAGTGAAAATTATCACATAAATTTAAATAAAAATATTAGTTGCAATAGACAGAGAGACTCTGAAAGTATTGACCCGGTATACAATATTTTATTTAACAAACTGTCCGAATAACTTAAACAAAAGTCTTTTTACTATGTTGTCATGAATTATATATAATTTAAATCTGCCCGCTCTTTTCTACATAAATGTGATTTGTCTCTCATACATAAATATGTATGTCACGGAGTATAACTCAAATTAAGTTAAGTTACACAACGGTTCTTTATCATTACACAAATGTATTGACTTCAACCTAAATGTTTTCGCAATAATGAAGTACAAATTTAATTATTTTTGGTTCAAAATTATGAATAAAAAATTATTTTTAAAAATTTTTTAACTAGTTTAACTACTTTATAATGAATAAATTTTGACTAATGGATTACTGAATATTCCATGTTATTTTTAATGTAAGTAATATGAAATGTGTCATTGACGTTTAAACTTTCAATGGATTTTGATAAAGAATTTTTTTGAAAATTTTTGTTATCTCCAAATCTAATTTAAAACTGTAAATGATTTGTAAATTACTTTTTCCTTTTACATTAATAGTGCATTCTTTGTTTGGTGAACTCATTCTAAAATTGAATCTCTTAAATTTTTGACAGATGTCATTTAGATGACATAAAAATTTTATATAAATTAACAATTTTTTTATACAAAATAAAAATTTTTGATTTGACATATTGATATTCATTGTTTTATGTGATATGTTTATCACTAAACATGGATATCAATTACAATTTTTGGCCCCTTTTATTTGGAGGTGACAAATTGTTACGGTTTTTCTAATTCTATTAAAAGTTTTTTATTAAACTATGTAAAATTTTTTAGACAGATTAATTAACTTGCCGATGAAGCTTTATAACTAAAGCGAAATATTCAAGATATTACGCGATGGTTGAATACATAAATTTTTCAATAAAATTGTGGACCATTCAATCTGTTCTTGTTTTCTTCAATGTTTTTCTGCAATTGGCTGTTTTTTCAGCGGTTTTAGAAGACTGAAGTTGACTTCGTTTTTAAAAGGGTAAAATTGGTCTAAATTCTCGTATTAAATTTGAATATACCGCCCTTAAAATACATCAAGAATTAATTAAAATTCACAAAGTGAAAAATTATCAAAACTTGATCGGCTAGCACCCTAGAGTAATAGAGACACAGCAACTATCTCTATCATGAAATCTGCAGTGTGCATTTTTGTGTACCTTAGGCAACTTAATAGTCACCTTCTCACTGGCACTCGATGAGTGCAAGTCAATTACAAGACAATGGATTCGATTGTTATTGGCATTGTTACGTCCCCACACGGAGCGTTGTGGTATCATACATATGTATGTGAAGTACGGTCACGTGACGGCCACTACTACCAATGATTACTAACACAAATACACAATATCGCATCAATACAAACTAAACACCGTGCACGTATATAACATATTTTCTATCTCTTACTGGTTACACTGGTTCCAGTTGTATAGAGATATACAGTAGAACCTGTTTAAGTTGGACACCCGCGGTGCAATCAAAAACTGTCCAACATAAACAGGTGTCCAACATATGTAAAATACCAAAATCACCTACGCTTAGTAATTTTAAGGTTAACACTAATTTAGAATATAATGCAAAATTAATTATTTTTAAAGTAATACATATACACACATCTACGTATCAATATTTATTGAAGTAAACTATCGAATAACAATCGTAATACATACATATTATAGATATTTAAACATTATCTTTCGTAAAAAAATCACTTATCTTAGTTTGTTTGGATACAATTTTTAGGAAAATTTTGCTTTGAATTTTGAATAAATCTTCTAACAGTTCACATGGGTTTTCAGTTAAATACTTAATGGCGGTATTTATACCGTTCAAAGCTTCTTCAGGGGTTGTTGGTTTCTCCGCTACTTTCTCGCACTCGTCACTAGATTCTTCGATTTCTTGTTCCTCGTCTAGTTGTAAAACATGTTGAAGAACGTCTTGATGTGTATTGAAGACATGATCGTGTACCTCCAAGTAGGCATCGGCGGTGATCATTTCTTCAGCAGTCTGTAACTGATTTTGTATTTTATTTTAACCCTAGAATCATACGTACTCGTCAAATTAACGACCAAACTTCTCCGTCTGCTCTAGTACTACAACTTATCGTTGCTTGTCTGTTCTAAAACTTCTGATATCTAATTTATTTGTTATGATAATACAAAAGGCGTATCAATTTTGTTTATAGTTGCTGTCGTTTTGTTTATATTAAAATAGTAAGCGTCAATTTGACGACGATGTATGATTAACGTAGGTTTTTTTTTTTAAAAATTTGTACTTTACATATAAAATTTTTTCTAATTTTTCTAAAATTTAATAAATATATGGATGTTATAATTAATTTATTCAATGATAATCATAATATGAAAGATGATTACAGCTGTTTGACTTATAGAGACGACATAATACTGAAGTTTTAATATATTGAATCGAAAACTAAAGAATGCGTTTCAAGTGACTTAATAAAAGATTAACAATTATTTATTTTGTGAAAAATATTTTAATTTTATTATTTTTTGAGATCTTATTCGAAAGAATACTAACAAATTTTAGAGAATTTACAAATGTGCCTAATGAGGAAATAACATGTCTACGGGAATATTTGTGACCGAGAAATTTCACATTCTGTAAAGTCACACATGTCCACCGACTCATAATAGTTCATAACTTAATTATTTGAAAGACATGTCTTATGATACAATTGAGGTATTTATCTATTTTTTTAATTTTTATAATACAAATATGCTTTGATAAAAATTAATAAAAATTTTATTAAAAATTTTTTCCAAATGCAATTTTTTTAAATATTTTGTTCACTTTTGTAGTATTATTATGTAAAAAAAAATTTTCTTGCATATAAACTCCAAAATTTTCCGTAAAAGTCCATTCGTCAAATTGACGACGATGTATGATTAACATTTCTCCTAGACCAACGTATGATTCTAGTGTTAATACAGAACAAAAATCCTGAAATAAGCTTAAAATTCTACGCATCACATAGGAATACCGTCTCAATGGGGCAAAATTAAGACGTAACTACTATTTCCCAAGTTTAAAATCGAAAGTATGATATTTTACGTTAACGATTGTAAACTTTGCAACGAAAACAAACATGACAGACGACACCAAAAACAAACTTTTGTACCAACCCAAACACAGACACAACCTCTCGAAATTGTTCATATGGTTGTATTTTTTTTTTTTTTTTGAAAATCTAAAATATCTAACAATCATTGGCAAATTCTCACGTTTCAAACAAGCGTACAGATTTGAAGCAAGAAACACACAGTCCATATTCTTCAACTCTTCAAGCCATCATAAAAATTCTCGTTAATTACATTATATTTACTAATAAGTAACACTCCCCAACGCGACGATCAGAAACCGATTCGCCTGAAACTTTGCAGAGATTTAGTATTGATCAAAACATATAACCTATAACGGTTTATAGCGACCCAAAATCATTAACATAAACATTGTAGGTTATATATATATATATATATATATATATATATATATATATATATATATATATAATATATATAAAAATTATATATATATATATATACATATATATATATATATATATATATATATATATATATATATATATATATATATATATATATAACGCGCGACTAACTCATAACTGACAACTGTACTTTTTACTAAACTTCTTTTCTTCACTTTTCACTCAAAACTACTCATTTGTCTTTCTTAATTTTATTTACTTAATTATTCTAATTTAATAGTTCGTCGTATTTGCTTGTAATTTTAATTTAATGTTCTTATTTTTTATTTAAAACTTAATTGCTGAAAAGTTCGTAAATTTTCAAATAAGAATCAAAGATTAAATTTTAATAAAGTCAAATTTATTTGATTAAGATAATGGTTCAACACAATGATCACTACAACAATGATTATCACAATTAAAATATTCAAACACATTACAAAGATTCGAACGCGATAATAATGATTTACAATAATTCCCAAAAAACTCAACTAGATTGTTGTGTCCAGTTTCTTTTTATAATAATTAAATGCTAGTTTAGCAAAAGTAAGATTTTTTCTATTTTATTCGATCCAATCTTGTTTTATAAAAAATAATAATTTTAATGGAAAAATACTAAATGGAAAAGTGCAGAGAATAATAAATTATGTTTTCTAGAAAAAATAAGATTTTAAAATGTAATTTAATACGAAATTGTTCATTAAGTATTTTTATATTGTAAAGTGTACGAGGTACAGTACACAACACTCCTCCCTTGGAAGAAGGGTTTCCATGGTTATGGGAATCCTTGATATGGATCCTTAAAGTTGAACTGGACGGATTGATCTTCGCCCGCTGACGCTTGATGAAGTCGAATATGATTTCTTTCGTTCACGTAGTACAATTGTTTCGTGATTGGCAGGTTCGATGACCGTTTGTGCGTTGTAGGGTTGAACTTGATTTCTTCTGCTTTCCCCAAATAGACAGTTGTAAAAGTTGAAGGTATCACCACCATTCTTCTTACATGACATTAGACAATTGAATATTCTTGAAAAAATCGTTAGTATTGTTTTTAAGACTCCATATTTGTATAAGTAGTAGGGTGCGAGCGTTAATAGAGCGGTAACTCCAATGTAAAACAACCAGTTATAAATTGTGCTTTCGTATTTGATGATAAACGGTTTATTGATATGACTTTGTAAGTTTTCATCCATCTTCAGTAGCTGGTGTTGCGTATATTTTACTTCATTTTAGTCCAAATTTGTCAGCTTGATGGGTTCATGTAATTTGGTGTTAGTTTTTCTTCCCGATGTAGGTATTTGCAACAGTCGTCTTCTAATATGTTGATGCTTAGTATGTGCAGGTAAGTGGAAATGTTCTTCAGTGAAACTTCGGGTTGGAGTAAAATGTTGTTCGTCATGAATCCGCATTCGTTTGTGATTTCTAGTAAATCGATTGCTTGAAGTAGTTTTTCTTCATCTTCTCCATTGGTGCATAGTTAGCTTCCTCTTGTGGGTTTGGATAGAATGAAAAGCCATTGGTTTGTTGAAATTTTCAGGTTGTGCGTAAATCGTCGTTGTTTTACATGATTTTGAAATTGACGTTTCTTGTAGATCGATTAGTTCCAATTCACAACTGTCGTCCGTATGTCTTTGCATCGTATCAATGTTTTGGCATATGTAAAGATTATTTATTGATTTACATTTATCGAGCTGTTTCAGTAAAGCGAATTGAGATTTACCTCTGCTGGATATTATATAGGGTAGACCGGGGTTATTTGGGCAATGAAATTTGTAAGAGGTAATTTGAGCAATACTTTATTTAATATGTTATGGAATATGCATAATTTTATTTAAATAAAAAGCATCGCTAATATTTGTTGTACTTTTATTTTTTAAATAAAACGCCGCGACGTTTTTTATTTTTGTTTTTCAGATTTGCAAGTATAAATAAGTATTTTTTTTAAATAAAAAGTAGCGACATTTTCAATTTTAAGCGACGTTATTAATTATATAACTCTTTTTTTGATTTGACTGGTTTTGGTGTTATATAAATCTTTCTTTTATATACAGAAGTTGTATTAATTTCGATACCATTTTCTCGCTGACCGACACGGTGAACACTACTGTTCAGTTTTTCATTGTTACTAAAAATTTTCTAGTGTATATTTTCAAAGTTATAATGGCATATAAAATTAATAATTTAAAATTAATAAATGAAGTTGAAAAGCGACCCATTATATGGGACACGCAAAGGATACATAGTGATATATATAACAGAAAATTGGCTTGGAATCAAATCATAAATTGTTTTTCCAACGAAGAAGTAAATTTTAATAACAAAAAAAAATTTGGAGAATTCTTACAGAAACGTTGGAAAAATATTAAGGACAGATATTTTGCAGTAATAAAACAAAAAAAATTAAATCCTGAAAAGAAAAAAAAACCATATAAATATGCAAATCAACTACAATTTTTAATTAAAAAAACGCAAAAATTAAATAAAAACGAAAATTTATTGGAAACGAAAAATAAAACGTTTAATGACGAAAATGAAAAATTTCTGTTATCTTTGTTGCCAACATTAAAAACATTTTCAGAAGATTTAAAGAAAAATTTAAAACTCGAAATAATGCAATTGATAGAAAAATATGATATAATTTCGAAAAATGAAAAACAGTCGTTATCAGTATCAGAAGATACCGTAGCTGAAAAAATAAAACCGCAGGAAATTTTATTACAATCGCCACCGAATTTTCAATCTAATATTTTACCAACTGAATCATCAGTACAAGTTCATTCACCAACTACAGAGCAACCGGAGTACATGTCTGTTGTTCGAACACCAATTAGTTCTACATCCACGGATTCAATTGATTCTTATTTATCCAATTTTTTTACTACTGAGTATACTGAATTTCCTTAACCCTTAACTGGTCTACTCACTTTTTGAAACATAAGTAGTCTACTGGAGTACAAAAGTTATTTTCTTAAATTATTTGTTAATCTGCTTTGAAAATAGAAAAATATTATTAAAAAAAAAATACTATTATTAAAAATTTTCCTGTGATCATAACATATTTTATTTAATCGTTTTCACAAATATTTTTCCTGGAAATATCTAGGAATATGAAATTAGAATTTAAATAGTAATTAAGTAAAAAAAAAAAAAAAAAAAAAGAAATAGAATTGAAATATTAATTTAAAAATAAAATTGTATTTTTGTATTTTTGCATATTTGTAATTCAGTAGACTAATTAAGGGTTAAATTTATCACCGTGTCCGTCATCGATTGAATGGTCAAAATTTGTATCATTTATAAATAAGTAAGTACAAATTTTTTCATTAACAAAACTATGATTAAGATCTTCTTTTATTAAATTTTTGTTTTTTATTTCTTTTAGATATGAGAAATTATAAACGCAAAACCGAAAGAGGTCTTATATCTATGGAAACATTTAATGACGCCGCAAGAACAATAATTTTTGGGAACAAAAGTATAAATGCTGCTTCAAAGGAATTTAATATTAAACGTACGACGCTAACGCGTTATTTAACTAAATTGAAAGCATATAAAAATAAGGAAACGCAAGATTTACCGACAATGGGCTATAAAAAACCTCGACAAGTATTTTCTAAGGACCAGGAAATTGCTTTAAAAGATTATTTACTACAAATGGCTTCGATATTTTATGGATTGACTCCAAAAGATGTTCGTCAGCTTGCTTATGAGTGTGCTGAAAAATTTAATATTAAAATGCCTGAAACATGGAAACTTAATAAAATAGCTGGCAAAGAGTGGCTTTCTAGTTTTCTAAAAAGGAATCGAGAGTTGTCAATTAGAAAACCCGAACCAACAAGCATCGGACGAGCGACATCGTTTAATATTGAAAATGTAAAACCATTTTTCACTCAATTAGCTGAAGTTATGAATAAATATCAATTTACCGCATCAAACATTTGGAATATAGATGAAACTGGAATTTCCACAGTACTTAAACCTACTAAAATAATTGCTGCGAAAGGTAAAAAAAATGTTGGCTCCATAACTTCTGCTGAGCGGGGTACTAATGTGACACTAATATGTGCTGTTTCCGCAAACGGAAATACAGTGCCTCCTATGTTCGTATTTCCACGAAAAAAATATAAAAATCATTTTATTAATAATGGACCAAAAGGTTGTATTGGTGCAGGCAATTCAAGCGGCTGGGTAACAAATGAAGAATTTTTTATGTACATGCAACATTTCATCGCACACGTTAAACCATCTATTAATAATCCAGTATTACTCGTATTAGATAATCATTCCTCACATTTACATGTACCAACCTTAAACTTAGCGAAAGATAATGGGATCGTAATGTTATCATTTCCACCACATTGTAGCCATAAATTACAACCACTTGATGTGGCTGTGTATGGACCATTTAAGAAATATGCTTCAACTGCACAAGATTTATGGTTGCGAAATAATCCAGGTAAAACGATAACAATATATGATATCCCAAAAATAGTAGCAGATTCATTACCATTAGCTACAACTAGTACAAATATCATAAAAGGATTTAAAAAGACTGGAATATTTCCATATAATGAAAATATTTTTACTCAAGATGATTTCGCTCCGTCATTCGTAACTGATCCCGCAGAATCGCAAATTTTAACATCATCGATAATGAATACTCAATCAAATTCAACGCCTACAATATTTTCTCCAGAAATAGTTCGACCCTACCCAAGGGCTGCTTCTAAAGAACAGAGTCAAACTAAAAGGAAAAGAAAATCTACTGTTTTAACCGATACAAGAGAAATAAAAACATTAGAGAAAGAACAAAATATAGCAAAAAAGCGTAAAAAAGTTACTAAAAAAATTGATATTTGTATTAATAGTAATTGCTTAATATTATTATCAAGGATTTCTTGCTTAATATGCAATGAACTATTTTCAAAAAGTCGCCCCAAAGAACCGTGGATTGAATGTCAGTTATGCAAAAACTGGGCTCATATTAAATGCGTGCTTAATACTGGTGATACATATATATGTATAAATTGTGAAAATATTGCCATATAAATGTTTAAAAATAATTATTTATAAATGATACAAATTTTTTTTTTTTAATATTGTATAATAAAGTTTTTTATTTATATTATTTTCCAAATAAAAAGTATAAAATTGAAAATAATGTTTTATTATATATTATTTACCCTTTATTCACTAACAAATAACATATTAAGAAATATAAAGCACTATTGTTATATTATTTTACAACATTTAAAACTTCTGAATATAAAAAATATATATTAGATGGATAATTAATAGGATAGATTGGATGTGGAAAGTATATTTAGAGGTAACTATGAAATAAAAAAAAGCTTTTAAGTACAGTAATAAAGTATATTTATTATTAAATCAAATTAGTTTTATACATTATCAATAAAATTTACCTTATCATTAATAAATGGGACAAACTTAACGTGGAAGGTATATCTAAATGTAGCTGTAAAATAAAAAAAAAACCCTTTCAGTGTAGTAATAAAATATATTTATTAATAAATCAAATTAGAATTATACATTATATTTACTAGTATTAATAGTAAAACTATATATTTACAAATATCGTATCCATAATCAGACAACGACCATACCATGTTGAAAACACCGGTTCTCGTTCGATCACCGAAGTTAAGCAACATCGGGCATGGTAAGTACTTTCGTGGGTGACCAGTTACGGAACGCCATGTGTTGTTGTCAATAATTTTCCTTTTTTTACATCTATAAGTAATTGATTAAAGTAATTAATCAGTTTGTGTACGCTGCTTCGGAATTCAATATTCAATATCCAATATTTAATAAATTATAAACAAATCCAAACTAATCAAATCCAACATTAGACCTATCATATAATAATAGGTAAAATTAGCTAACAGGTTAAATTAGTGACACTTATCGTTAAATAAAATTAATCTACA